>OZ014521.1:421616726-423035726 GCA_963966055.1 Lathyrus aphaca
ATTTTTATGAACTTCAACCTTCTTCCATGATCAAATAAAGATCATATACACTCAAAATGATGAAGATCACCCATTGGTTGGGTCATTGGGGGCCTCAGATGCCCTGATTTTACACTGACTTGTCTGAAAAGTCAACTCTTGATCAGATGACTTCCCCATGGAATTTCTTCATGAAAATTGATATGCATACTCCCTATACCATATAGAGATCAATGGAAACAAGAATGACCAAAAAATTTGGAGTTATGGCCTCTGAAACCAAAACCCTAATTTTAGGTCAACTGTGCAGTTCATCCTGGCTCTGCATCCACTCAAACCCTAGTTCTTGTGATTCCTCTGCATTTTTGACTTTGAGGAGATGGAATATGATATAAGAACACACATGGACCCCTTTGAGTTGATTGGTTGCCTTTGGAATGGCTCAAGATGCTTTGGGATTGCTCAGATCACAAACCCTAGGTGCAAATGACCTAGAAACTATCCAGTGAATCAAAAATGAGATGTGAGATGATATGATTGTGTTTATGCATATGAGAATGATCACAAGCCATGGTGTGAATGGGTGAGGGAAAATTTGGGGTGTTTACAGCTGCCCCTATTCAAACATGAGTTAGCTGTGCAGGTTGTAAGCGACGGCTTAACAGGCCAAACAAGATAACTGGTGGTTGAATACCAAAGACAGTCCAAAATTTGCACTCACAGAATGAAGAAGAAAAGGGATATAGATTGTAAAGGCAAAATAAAGTATATTGTAAAGTGTGGGCGACGGAGGACGACCGTCGAGCAGAGGAAGACTGCTGGGTAAAGTGGTATGTGAAGCAAAGCGATGACGGGGACGGCCGACATGCTGGGGATAAAAAGTAAAGCTAAGACGGGGACGGCCGACTAGCTGGGGAACAACAAGTAAAGCTAAGACGGGGACGGCCGACTAGCTGGGGAAAAACAAGTAAAGCTAAGACGGGGACGGCCGACTAGCTGGGGAAAATAGGATATTATGATGGGGACGGCCATCAAGATAAAGCTGCAAAGTTCTCTGGGGATTAATGAAACATGACAGGGACGGCCATCAAGTTCATAAAGGTAAAGTAACCAACGACGGGGACGACCATCGGGTTAAAAGGAAAAGGGACCACGACGGGGACGGCCATCGGGTTAAAGAATAAATGAAATAAACAGATGATGGGGTACGGCCATCAAAGGTGAAGGACGATCACCTAGCAGGGGACGGTTGCTCTGTTGGGGATAAAAGAAATATGATGGGGACGGCCATCAAAGGTGGAGGACGACCACCTGGCAGGGTACGGCTGCCGAAAATATCAACGATGGGGACGGCCATCGGATAGATAAGGTCAACGATGGGGACGGCCATCGGACGAGCATGATGGAGGACGACTATCAAGAAGTGGAGGACGACCACTCAGCAGGGGACGGCTGCTCTCAGGGTTTGTCATGACATAGGACGAATGTCAGATAACCAAAATCAACAATGGGGACGGCCATTGGATAAAGTGATGAAGGACGATCATCAAAAGGTGGAGGACGACCACCTAGCAGGGGACGGCTGCTAAAATCAACGATGGGGACGGCCATCGGACGAGCATGATGGAGGACGACCATCAAGAAGTGGAGGACGACCACTCAGCAGGGTACGGCTGCTCTCAGGATTTATCATAACACAGGACGAGTGTCAGATAAAAGAAAGATGCTTTGTTGGCGATCTACTGGGGATAAAGTAAACACGGACGAGCGTTTACATCCAAGAAACAAAAGGTACGAGTGTTTGGTATTGTGTATAGATTAAAGATGCGGACGAGCATCCTTAAGACTATGATACGGACGAGTATCATGTAGAAACAAACTGACACACGTTCAGAGATGATGATACGGACGAGTATCAACTGGTTAACAAGGAACGCGGACGAGTGTTGCATCTGAAAGAATCCTTCTGGGGAATAATAGACACAGACGAGTATCTATATTCAAGAAGACATAAGTGTTTGACACGGTGTATGGATTAAAGATGCGGACGAGCATCCTTATGACTATGATACGGACGAGTATCATGTAGAAACAAACACTAGACGCAATGTTCTGAGATGATGGTACGGACGAGTACCAACTGGTTAACAAAGAACAAGGACTACTGTTGAATCTGTGGGGATATGAGTGGTGATGTATACAAGATACGGACGAGTATCTGTATAAGTGTACCATGAGTAGTGAGTGTTGCATTGTATAGATGAGTGTTAACTGCTGGGGAGAGTGACACGGACGAGTGTCAAAAAGAAAAGTATAATATTAACAAGTATATGGGTGATGAAGGTGTAAGCGACTGCGCTGGGGATATGACACGGACAGGTGTCAAGAAAGTGTATGTATAGGTATATGTGAGTGCAAAGAGGATGTCTTTGGATTTCTGCTGAGATATGACACGGACGGGTGTCATGATGTATCTGTAATACGGGTGATTTTGTTTGCAAAGAGTGTTCTGGCGACTTTACTGGGGAGTGATGACACGGACGGGTGCCAAAAGGAGTATATACTGGTGTTTGTGATTTGTGAGGCGGCTGCTTTTGCTGGGACTCTGGTGGGGACTCTGGGGGAAAGTAATCTGTATTCTGATGAATGGTTACTAATCACAAGCGTTCAATTCACAACATGACTTATGATTATGCTATGCATTTGATTTTTGCCGTAATGCTCCGTATTAGACGGAATGCTACGCTCTGAGGGTACAATATGGTGCGAATGCTATGATTATGCAAAGAGGCGAAGATTCGGGACCCGGATCCCGTTGTTGCGAAGATCTCTGGTTGATCTGCTTGAAGTGAACATCCCAGCTGGGGATGAGATCATTGGTAGATCTAATGATGCACTTGCTTGGGGATATAGGTCACTGATTGACATATCCTCGTAATATGGGACTCAGCTGGGGTTTGCAGAAGCTTTCTGTACTCTGTTGTGATTTCTTCGTGCGTTGCTCTTCTGAATAGAAGCTGGAGATTCTGTGGGGAGATGATTCCCTGACTCCTGTATTCTGCTGAGGAAGAATGGTTGACACTACAGCTGGGGAATGCTGTTGATAACTCAGCTGGGGAGAGTAATGAGAGGCAACTCGGCTGGCGAGAAAACATCCTGAGTGTTAAACCTGTTAGTTGATTTGGCAACTTTGCTGGGGGAAGCAATGGGGAGCAACTCAGCTGGGGATAGAGCATTTCGGATGCTGAGATTGAGTGTATGCTGATTTGGCAGCCCCGCTGGGGGAAATGGGCACCTTCTAGTGCCATGTGGAAGATAGACCGAGTTGATAATGATTCGCCTACTTGCTGAGACATAACCTGCATGCCCCAGGTTGCGTTCTGGATACCTGCAATCCTGCAAAGATAAATGGAACGTACAAAAGGTCCCGAGGTATCCCTTACTGGATTCCGTCATAGGAGTTAAGTACTTTCGAGAGTAATCATATTCCCTGTAAGCATGTGTTTTTTTTTTATTTTTAGAGAAAGGCATCTGTACTTATGCAATTATATTTTTAGAGATATCAGACAACTCTTTGCAAAACATAAATGTAAAAACGAAACATGACCGAAAATCTGATTTTATTAATTCATGTGCCCTGAATTGGCAAGATACAGTCAAGGAAACATATCTCCTGAAATGAAGAGATTGTTACAAATTGAGAAACAAAATGCTGGCGATGTTGACGACGCTTTGAGGAGCTTCCTCTCCTGCTATGACTCGTATGACAATGACGTTCTTCTCGTCTTGCTTTCTGGAGAGAGTTGATTCTGATTGAAGCTTGATCCTTCGTAGCTTACCAAATTGTAGGTGATACAGACGAATTCAGAATGCAGTTGTTCGCTTATTCCCTTATTTTGCATGGATCGCCCTTTCGGGTTTTCAATCCATCGGGATACCCATTTTTGCCTGAGCTGTCCAATGCGGCTTTTCAACTTAGCGGGTGTACATTTTTTATTCATTTTCCCTTACTTTTGCCCGAGTCTTTTATTCTGTTTTTGACTCGCCGGGATGCCCTATTTTTGCCTGGACTTACATTCTGTTTTTATGTCCAGCGGGTCATTTTATGCGAAGTATTTTTTAACTGCATCTGAATTCACAGGGGATGGGAAATCTTCACCATCCATGGTGCTGAGCATCAGTGCTCCACCAGAGAAAACTTTCTTTACAACGAATGGTCCTTCATAATTTGGAGTCCATTTTCCCCTGTAGTCTGTATGAGGAGGGAGGATTCTCTTCAGCACAAGATCTCCCACTTGGTACTCTCGATGCCTGACTTTCTGATCGAAGGCTCTCTTCATTCTCCTCTGATATAGCTGCCCATGACAGATTGCAGCCAGTCTTTTCTCTTCGATCAGACTCAGTTGCTCGTATCGGGACCTAACCCATTCTGCTTCACTCAGTTTAACATCCATTAATACCCGTAACGAGGGTAGTTCAACTTCAACAGGTAGGACTGCTTCCATACCATATACAAGCTGATACGGTGTTGCCCCAGTGGATGTTCTGATTGACGTGCGGTACCCATGCAAGGCAAATGGTAGCATTTCATGCCAGTCTTTGTAGGTGATTACCATCTTCTGCACAATCTTCTTGATATTCTTATTTGCCGCCTCAACAACGCCGTTCATCTTTGGCCTGTAAGGAGAAGAATTGTGATGTTGGATCTTGAAGTCCCGGCACAGTTCTGCCATCATCTTGTTGTTTAAGTTGGAACCATTATCAGTAATAATTCGCTCGGGCACTCCGTATCGACAGATGATATCTCTCTTCAGAAATCTGGCTACCACTTGCCTTGTGACGTTTGCATATGAGGCTGCTTCAACCCACTTGGTGAAATAGTCAATGGCGACCAGGATGAATCTGTGGCCATTCGAAGCAGTTGGCTCAATCTTGCCAATCATATCAATGCCCCACATGGCAAAGGGCCAGGGTGAAGACATGATGTTCAAAGGATTGGGAGGTACATGCACTTTATCTGCATAGATCTGGCATTTGTGACATTTTCTGGCGTAAGCACAACAGTCTGCATCCATTGTGATCCAGTAATAACCTGATCTTAACAATTTCTTAGCCATGGCATGCCCTCCAGCATGGGTACCAAAAGATCCTTCGTGCACTTCGTGCATCAACAAATCTGCTTCCGTCTTGTCAACACATCTGAGGAGTACCATGTCAAAATTCCTCTTGTATAAAGACCCATCAGTGTTCAGGAAGAAACTACCAGCAAGCCTTCTTAAAGTCTTCTTATCATTGGAAGATGCCCCAGGTGGGTATGTTTGATCCTCCAAGAAGCATTTAATGTCATGGAACCAAGGCTTATCATCTTTGACAACATCTGCTGCGAACACATATGCTGGTCTGTCAAGTCTGGACACTGAAATCTGAGGTACAAAGTTGGCAGCTTGAACTTTGATCATGGATGAAATGGTAGCAAGAGCATCTGCAAACTGATTCTCGTCCCGAGGGATATACTCAAGCTTGACTTTGGTGAAGAAGGTCAATAACCTCCTTGTATAATCCCTGTAAGGTATCAGATGATCTTGGTGTGTGTACCATTTTCCGTTGGTTTGATTGACTACCAAAGCTGAATCTCCGAATACAGTCAATGTCTTGATCCTGAGGTCAATGGCTTCCTCAAGACCCATAATGCAAGCTTCGTATTCAGCTTCGTTGTTAGTGCAGTTGAAAGTGAGTTTTGCCGAGAAAGGCATGTGAACTCCTTTAGGTGTAATGAGTACTGCACCAACACCACGGCCATTCATGTTAACAGCCCCATCAAACATCATAGTCCATTCTTCTTCTGGGTCAGGCCCTTCAGTGTGAATAGGCTCTTCATGATCTTTTGATTTAATGAACATGATGTCTTCATCAGGGAAGTCGAACCTCATAGGCTGGTAGTCATCAATGGGTTGCTCAGCAAGATATTCAGATAGTACACTGCCCTTGATGGCTTTCTGAGATGTGTACTGTATGTCGTATTCTGTGAGAATCATCTGCCATCTTGCAACCCGTCCGGTAAGAGCTGGCTTCTCGAAAATGTACTTAACTGGATCCATTTTTGAGATCAACAAAGTAGTGTGGGTCAGCATATACTGTCTCAGTCGGCGAGCAGCCCACGCTAAAGCACAACAAGTTTTCTCGAGCAGTGAATAACGCTGTTCACAGTCGGTAAACTTTTTGCTTAGGTAGTATATTGCATACTCTTTTCGACCAGACTCGTCATGCTGGCCCAGCACACACCCCATTGACTCTTCTAATACTGTCAAGTACATGATCAGAGGTCTTCCTTCGACTGGAGGCATGAGGATTGGAGGTTCTTGTAAATATTCCTTGATCTTGTCAAAAGCCTTCTGGCAGTCTTCGTTCCACCTGACCGTTTGTTCTTTTCTTAACAGCTTGAACAAGGGTTCACAGGTTGCTGTAAGGTGGGATATGAACCGGGAAATGTAGTTCAATCGACCTAAGAACCCTCGAACCTCTTTCTCAGTTTTCGGTGCAGGCATTTCTTGAATAGCCTTGACTTTATCAGGGTCCACCTCAATCCCTCTCTCGCTTACAATAAAGCCCAGCAGCTTACCGGATCGCACCCCGAATGTGCACTTGTTGGGGTTCAGCTTTAGTTGGTACCTCCTCAGACGCTTGAACAACTTCAGCAGATTCACCAGGTGATCCTCCTCTGTAAGGGACTTGGCGATCATATCATCCACATAACATTCGATTTCCTTGTGGATCATATCATGGAATAATGTCACCATAGCCCGTTGATATGTGGCACCAGCATTCTTCAGTCCGAATGGCATCACTTTGTAACAGAACGTGCCCCAAGGTGTAATGAATGTTGTCTTCTCCATGTCTTCAGGTGACATCTTGATCTGATTGTATCCTGAAAATCCATCCATGAAGGAGAATACCGAGAACTGAGCCGTGTTATCCACCAATACATCAATGTGAGGTAATGGGAAATCATCCTTCGGGCTGGCTCTGTTCAGATCCCGGTAGTCAACACACATTCTTACTTTGCCGTCTTTCTTAGGCACAGGTACTATATTAGCAACCCACGGCGGATAGCTAGTTACAGCAAGGAACCCGGCGTCCCATTGCTTTTGTACCTCCTCCTTGATTTTCATAGCCATGTCTGGGCGAGTTCGGCGCAGCTTCTGTTTGACTGGTGGACACTCTTCTCTCAAAGGCAGCTTGTGCACAACTATATCGGTATCCAACCCTGGCATATCTTGGTACGACCAAGCAAACACATCAACATACTCTTGAAGCAGATCAATCAGTTGTCTCTTCACTGAGTCTTGCAGGCAGGCCCCGATTTTAACCTCTTTCACGTCTTCGTCAGTACCAAGATTAATCACTTCAATCTCCTCCTGGTGAGGAGTAATAACCTTTTCCTCTTGTCTCAACAACCTGGCTAGCTCTTCAGGAAGCTCATACTCTTCATCAACCCCTTCATCAGCTTGATTGATTGGATTGTCAAAGTCATACGATGTCATAGCCGTGCTGTTGTCGGTGCAGTCTGGAAGGCACTCTCTGCAAGGGTTAAGTTGTTCATTTTAGTGATTGATTTTAATCTTGCTTTAGAAAAAAGTGAAAAGAAGTTATCATTTTGAAAACACCGCCATTTATTTTTGTACAAAAAAGAGAAATGGCAAAACAGTGAGCATAAAAGAAAAAGACTCGTTTGCAAAAAGATGTCTGATATTTCATTAATTTAATCTTGTTTGCACAAAAGTACAGATGGCCCTGGTTACAAAATGAGTCTTGTCATCTTGGGCAAGATGCAAGACTTGGATGCATGCTATAAAAATATACAGGAAATAATAATTACTCTGCATGAGTAACTCTTATAATTTCCTGGGAAGACCAGTTCGAGACACTGCTCCCCGGGATCTTTGGACGAATCCAATTCTCCAGATTACGCTCCTCTTCCAGCTCGTCTTCCAAACAGTTGATAGCATCGGGGGTAAGCATCCCCCCACTGACAAAACCAAGCTCTGCAGCAGCCTTTGCTTGATGTTGAGTTGGTTTGTAACCCAACCCAAATTTGTCCTTCTTCTCCTCCACAGCTAAGACCTTGCCCCAGCCAAGGGCAGTTCCTTCTTCAACAACCTTCCGGGCTTGTTGGTAAGATGACATGGAGATACCTGACACAGCAGATGCTTCATTGACGTTCAAGGCTTCAAAACCTTGGCTCATTGTCTCATGGATCTCTCCATCCATCTCAATGTATTTATAAGTAGCCAGATGGCTAACAAAGATATCCTCTTCCCCACAGATTGTGACAACTTGACCTTCCCACTCAAATTTTAACTTTTGGTGAAGGGTAGACGTTATTGCGCCAGCGGCGTGAATCCAGGGCCTACCCAACAAACAGCTGTAGGCGGGCTGAATGTCCATCACATAAAAGATAGTTTTAAAGGTCTGCGGGCCAATTGTCACTGGCAGCTCAATCTCTCCCAGAACCGATCTCTTCGAACCATCAAAGGCTCTTACCACCAGGTTGCTGGGTCTCAATGCCAATCCATCATATTCAAGCTTCACCAGAGCCTTCTTTGGTAAGACATTCAGGGAAGAACCTGTGTCCACCAGCACATGAGAAAGGACAGCTCCTTTGCATTCCATGGTTATGTGCAAGGCTTTGTTGTGGTTGCGGCCATCCGCTGTCAAGTCAGAATTGGTAAACCCTAGCCCATTGCTAGCAGTAACGTTTCCAACCACGGTTTCCAATTGGTTGACAGTAATCTCCTCAGGCACGTAAGCTGCGTGCAGGACTTTAAGTAGTGCATTCCGATGGGCTTCGGAGCACATAAGCAGTGAGAGGATGGAGATTTTGGATGGCGTCTGGTGAAGCTGATCCACAATTTTATAATCACTCTTCTTGATGATTCGCATAAACTCATCAACTTCCTGATCAAATGGAGTTTTCAGGGCTTCTCTGGCAGCTGGATCTTCCTGCACCGGGCCTTTTCCTTTTGCCTTGGCAGCAGCTTCTGCTTCGGCAGTAGGTCTTTGAACTTGTGAAGCAAAGAGACGTCCGCTTCGAGTGAAGCCTCCGCCTCCCCCCACATTATCTACTTGTGGTGCAGGTGCTGATGTTTCAAGAGTGATTCTTTTTCCTTCGCAGTACACGTCAGAGCCATAGTGCCAAGGGATGGCCCTATTGCTTTCATATGGTACTGGTCCAGGCACCGTGACAGTGACTGGACTGATTGCTGCTGCTGAAGGGACTGTAATTGTTTGTGGATCGTAAAAGATTGTAACTGGTGCTCTGGTGGGAGCAGCACCTTCTGAATGGTAGGCGGAGTTATTTTCAGGATCGTAGAATATGGTAACAGTGGAGACATCTTCATGGTTGATTGCTGGTGTTGTAGGAGGTACTGTTGGAAGGACTGTTGTTGTTGTTGATGGAGATTCGAAATGGAATGAAGCTGAAGTTGTAGCAGGAGAAACTGTTGAAAACTGATCATTTGGGAGAACTGATGAAGTACTTGTTGATGCTGCTGATGAATTGTCGGGAACAATAGTTGCTGCATTTGTAGGAGGTTCTGAAACCGTTGCTGATGAAGTTGCTTGATTTGCCGAAAATGATGTAGTGATCTGGAGTAGGCCACTCCGAATAAGGCTGTCAATGCCATTTCTCAAGTCCTCACACCCATTCCATGAAATATTGCAATAGGGACACCCTAGTTCACACCCCGGAAATATTTGGTTTTCACGGAGTTGAGCTTTGATTTCCACCAATGGTGTCCTGATCTGATCCACACTAGTTATCAAATAAGACGATTGGTCTTCTTCAATGGCATTAATTCGGGGACCACCATGATTTGGCATAGGGTTTTTATTGACATTGGGAGGAGGTGCAAAATTCAGAGCCTTGGAATCTACCAAGTCTTGTACCTTCATATGCAGAGCCCTGCATTTTTCTGTACTGTGACCAGGTGCGTTGGAATGAAAAGCACGCCTAGCATTGGAGTCATAGTTCCTTGGTAGACTGTTGGGATCCGGAGGTGCCAACGTTCTTAGCTCAACTAGGTTGAGTTTCAGAAGTTGTGGCAGCAAGGCAGCATACGGCATTGGGATCGGGTCGATCACTCTGTTAGCTTGAGAGGGCCTCTGTTGGAATGGCCTCTGTTGATTGTTGTTGTTGGTGTTGTTGCTGTTGTAGTTTCTTGGAGGATACTGATTCTGATGATACTGAGGTTGTTGTTGGAAGTTTTGTTGAGGAGGTTGATAGACTGGCTGAGGATGAGCTGGAGCAGGGATTGTGACTGCTGCTATTGACCTTTGAACATACTGGGGCCTACCCCTGTTGGTGTGAATGGCATTGGTCTCGCCAGTTCTTCTCGGGCCTGCAAAAGGCTTTCTTGTACTACCGGACGAGCTTGCACCGTTGTCTGAGATCTTTCCCATCTTTAACAGGCTTTCAATTCTCTCCCCAGCTATAACAACATCCGCAAAGCTAGTGGAAGAGAAAGCAGCTAACCTGTCAATATACGTTCCCTGGAGAGTGTTCATAAACATGTCTGCCATTTCTCTTTCAGACATAGGTGGTTGAACGGCAGCAGCCAATTGCCTCCATCTTTGGGCATATTCTCGGAAACTCTCCCTTGACGACTGTGACATTCCCATTAGGAGGGTCCTGTTGGGTGCCATATCTAGATTATACTGATACTGTCTGATGAAGGCCTCTGCCAGGTCCTTCCAGCATCTAATTGTTGCTCTTGTCAGATGGGAATACCACTCCCTCGAAGCTCCAGTCAAGCTGTCTTCGAAGTAGAACATCCAAAGTTTCTCATCCATTGTATAGGCCTTCAGCCTTCCCAGAAATGATTGTAGATGAGTCCGGGGGCATGAAGTCCCATTATACTTTTCGAAGCAAGGAGGCTTGAACTTATGGGGGATCCTGACCCCGTCTACCAAACCCATGTCCATGACGTCGAAACCCAAAGAATTTTGAGATTCTAAGGACCTCAACTTCTCAGCTATTTCTTCCAATCGTCTATCATAAGTTTCCTCTCCGGCACCCATTACTGTATACTGGTCCTCCTGAGGATCTTCTTGAAGTACTCTGGCTGCAGTGGCTGTTCCTTGAACATTTGCAGGAATGTTAATCTCAGGATGTAGAGGTGGGCCAAACACAGGAGGGTTAACATGGGGTTGTACCCGTTCATTGTTACTTGTGCCTGCAGTCCCCACATGGGGTTCCTCTTGATTCCTCCCTTCTACCAAAGTTCTGAGCCTCTCCTGGCTTTGAGCTAAGTTGTTCATCACTTCCATGAATTGTGTTATCTGAGTTCTCATCTCCAACCTTTCGTTGGCCATCTGGTTTCTGACCTCCGTAAGGTCCTGCTGCATCTGATCCATCTGGATTCCCGGAAGGTTGTTTCTAGTTGGGTACCTGTGTGGCCTGTTGAGGGGAAATACCCGGCGGCGAGCAATAATTCCTGAATATCACAACAGAGGTTAGCAACAACAAAACAAAAACCTACAAAACAAACAAAAGGGTTAGCATGCAATGCAGTTATGCTTATTTGTTCTCAAGGTATCCGGTTTGGCCTTCAGTTTTGACCCTTCCAGACCCTCGAAGATGCTGCTGTTGAAATTGCTGTTGAAGTGAACCCAGATAGAAACCAACACAAATATATTACAAAGGTGAAATAATACAATTTGTTCATTTTACAACACAAACCCTCAAAGGGGCCAAAATACATCACAAAAAGCAAAAGTACATGGAAAAGGAACAACAACAAGCAAATGATCAAACTCCAAGGCCAAACTCATCCTCACGAACTTCCTTGAGAAGTGCTTCGGTCACAGGATCAGCCGGATGCTCCGTAAGATTCCTGATGAGAAGATTTCTTGTTGCAACAGCTGCAGTCAACTTCTTGTTCTGACTTTGGTCTTTAGACCTCTTCACTCCTGCTTTAATTTTCAGCTCTGATATTTCCTCCTGGGCTGCTACCAGGGCTTTTTCCATCTGCTCCATCTTGTCCTGAACTCTCTTGTCTTCTAGAGTACGGGCCTCAGTGATCCGGACCCACCTGGCCTGACTCTCTTTCAAATACAAGTCTGTCCTTGCTCTCTGAAACTGGGCTTCTTTACAAGCATTCTTCAGAATCTGTTCACCAGCTTTAGACTTGTTGATATAATCTCCAGACTTCTCAATTTTAGTCAAGTGTTCTACTTTCAATTTCTCCAGTCTCTCAATCTCCCTCACACCTTCACTCCTCTCCCGGAGGGTCTTCTGCAAGGCCTGAGTTAGCTTCTCATTTCTTTCCTTCAAACTCTCAAACTCCTCCAAACTGATAGTGACAGGGGGTGGTGCTGAAGACGACTCAGGCATGTCTTCTATGGTGAAGGGCATTCCAGAGAATTGGGCCCTAGCATGGGACCACTCATAATATTGGACTGATGCCACATTATTGCACTTCCCCAGAATGGTGATTCCCTTGGTTTGAACATGATCCCAGGCCCAGGCAGCCTGCCTAACAGTTACCAGACTAACCTTGTTCTCACAGTAGAGGGTCTCAACTAGGTCCTGCTCCCTAGGAGTATGAACCAGTGCATAGCCTAATTGCCTCTTGAACAGCAGAGGATTGTAGTTGATACTTCCCTTAACTCCTATTAAGGGTACATTGGGAAAGTGCCCACAGCTTGTAATTATATCTCTGCCCTTGGTGCTCTGAGTACACCATCTGATATCTGCTGAAGTGAGAGTAGTGAGCCTCTTAGCCCAATTGCTTTGCTGATGAGGATTTAGGAATGCATCTGTCCTGGGTAGATGCTTAAGAAGCCAAGCATGGAATAATGGAGCACAAATCCTCACCAATCTTCCCCTCTGCTTCTCATTCCTCTGATGTACTGAGTAATAGAGATCACCCAGCAAAGTTGGCACTGGGTTCTTCAGGATGAACAAGTGGATTGCATTCTTGCTGATGAATCGAGGCTCATCTGCAAACAACACAATTCCATATACACTTAAGGCCAACAGAGCACAAACAGCTTTCCACTCCCCCAAGGAGGCCTTCAAACTAGCTTGAGAAATCAGGAAGTCCAGATGAAATCCAGGGATCCCAGCTTTAGAGGTCATATGCTGTTCAATCAAAACAGGCTCCAGGTGCAAAGCTTTTGCTATCTCTCCATTGCTGGGAAAGACCATTTCAGGGTTGAATGGGATTTCTCTTTTGATAGGCAGACCAGTCAAAGATGAGTATTCTTCCAGAAGAGGCCCCAACTGAAAGTCTTGAAAGGTGAAACATCTCAATGGAGGATCATAAAACTGAATGCAGGTATGGATCAGGCTTCTCTGTGAAGGGTCCAGATCCATAACCATGTCCAGTATATCTCCATAACTCTCCCTGAACAAAGGTATGTGATCTGGAGTGATCAGGGTTTGGATCCTCCTGATGTCTGATAAGTCTGGTTGGATGAAATGATAAGTGATGTTGCTTTTCTTTGGAGCCATGATGCTGAAAACTGAGTAGAGTGCTGATGAAGATGCTGAAGAGTGGGCCACTGGCTGGCTAGTGCGAGTAACTGAAGTATATGGCTGACAGGCTGAAGCAAGTGCTGGTGGAGATAGGTCAAAACTGCAGATGGGGTCAAAACCAAAACCAGAGGAAAAATGGATACCCTGAAACACAAATAAGCACATGTTAATATGATGCAATGAGTATGTATGCAAATGATATGCAGGGGTTTGTGACTGAGCTGGATCTGATCAAAATGCCCTGATATAAGTCCATGTGTGTTCAAGAATTCCAAATGGAGGTCTAAAAATCCAGTAACCAGGGTGGGGGACTCAAATAAAGAGCCACATGTCCAGGGTTTTAGAATCACAAGAACTATCCAAAATGGAGCATTCTTAACAAAGTCAAAGTAACAGGGTATTCTGAGGTCAAGGTACCTGCAAACCTGTAAACAGCCCAACCCCCTCACAGGTGATGATCTAGAACAAGGATCCTCAGACTTGGATCAGTTATGAGAAGTGTAAACACTTCTAACCCGGAGGTACAGTGTTTACAATAACCATAACAATTCCTCCTCTAATTCACCTCAGTTTCTGAAGGTCAATACTAAAAGGTCATCCAGACTTAGCAGGCTTCCCAGATAGCCCTAGCATTGCAGGAAATCTGCAACACAGAGTTCTCAAGAAGAAACCCATATCTGAACCGTGTTTCATATTCCCGCACCAGACCGAAATGGAATGGGAAAGAATATGATTCACTCTAGCCTAGGTGTCACTCAGGTCCCAGGTATAGGACCTTAACTCTCAATGAATCACCCACCCACCAAAGCAAATAACCAAATCCAGCCAGCAATAATGACAGTATGATATATAAATGCAGTAAAGAAAGCAGTAAAGCAAACTGTACATAAAGCAAAATAAATACAAGCACAAATAAGCACATAACACCCCAGTAAACACAAATCAAACAAGCGCTAGGAGGAACCCACAAAAAGAACCAGAAGCCCTGGTTGCAGTATAAGGATCCCCAGCAGAGTCGCCAAGCTGTCGCTCCCGACAAATGACACCGAGGTCAGATGAAGGTACAGACGCGAACGGTCGGCGAAGGGAACAGTGAGAACACACAGCCGTGAACTCACTGGAGATGAATAGAGTCGCCAGCTAGGCATTTTTATCCCGGAGGAAAGGCAATGCTGCATAGACCTAGAAAAAGATGGATAAGACGGTTTGCGAACCAGAGAGACTGAGAAAGGGGGTTGGTTACAACCTGGGAAGGTATTAGCACCCAGATTGTCCGCCGTACTCGACGGGATCCACGCTTAGAAGATTTGTGTTTTAAAGGGGTAGTGTCAGCGCAATCTGTGTATAAAATAGCTGAAAAGGAATGTACAGGTGTCAGTGTAAAGTGTATAAGTGATATGAAGTATGAAAGTGTCAGTGTAAGAAAGGAGTGAAATGCTCATGACAATGAGGCTAAGAGAAAGATGCTGGAAAGAGGGGGAATGTACAGAGACTTTTGTTCGATAACCGTTAAGTTATGCCTACGTATCCTCTCGTGCAATGAGGAAGTCAGAACACCGTAGTTCGACCCAAAGAGACTGAAAGATGAATTGACTTGTGAACTGCTTGCTTGTCTATGCTCAAGTGTATGACCTGTCTGGCTCAGGTGCAAACTGTCTTGCATTAGACGGAAGAAGCGAGTTCTCAATTGTGAGTGAATGAGATGAGAAAAGAATCCCGGAGGAGACGATTATTGTTTGTTTTTGAGTTTTCAGTCTTTTATTTCTTTTTGGAGTTTGTCATAAGATAATGAGCTTAAGCCTAAACCAATGGGTTAGTAAACTCATCACATCTTCCCTCTGATTAGGGGTAATGAGAATACCTTAAGTGTGAAGTCAGATTCTCACACTTAATCACCTTTGGTGTAGGATTAAGATCATTAACCTACTTGTGATTATTTAGATGTTTTTTTTGATTTTGTTTAGTGTTAAGTAATGAGGTTAAGCCATAATCAGGGATTAAACAGACCCATTACACCATCCTAAAAGAAGGATGATAGATGAGAGTGTTTAAGCTGAGGAAGACTCCTCAACTTAATCCATGATTAGGGATTAAACCCATGACAAAACAAGCCTTTATTAAGTGGATTTTAGTTAATGGTATGATGATGAAGTGAATTTTATGGTTTGTAAGACAACTTGAGGGGGACTTGTCCATTAACACTAGGGTTAGTCCTTCTTAACCACTTAAGGAAGAATTAGAACCCTAATGCAAGGCCCAAGTTACAAGTGTGATGTCTTGATATTTATTAAATGAATTGATTAAGAGATTTAAACACATTAAGGGTTTAACACTTAGGATTAAAGTTATACACTCCATCCTAAGAGAAGGATGCAGGCATAAACTTAATCACAAAGCCTTAAAGCCTTTAGGGTTTAGTCCCTGATTATGAGATGAGAAGAGAAGACTCAAGGAGAGACACAAAGGTAAAACTAATGAGGGGAGACTAATCAAAACCCTAATTCATTATCATGCTTGGTTGGTCCTAAGGTTTGTGAGGTTTTCAAGAACAATCTTCAGAGGAACCACCAGGAAGCAGATGAATAAGATCAAGAGAAGCAAAGTGACTTGCTTCATCCAAGAAGTCAAGTCACTTGAAGAAAGAAAGTGGGAAGGAGAAGAATGAGCGAGCTCAATCTCAAACACATATAAAATGCATCAATGGATGCAAGAGAGATGAAAAGAAAAGGTATGAGAAGTGAAGGCAAATTCACTTCCCAAGTTTACTTACCACCTGAAATGTTAGAAAGAAATGCAATGCAATGCAAGATGAGATGAAATGATATGATGCAAAGCAAGACCAGAAGCATGTTGATGATGATTATGATGTTATGAGGTGCTGCAAACATGAGGCAAAGCAATGGGGATGTTCATACAAGCTTATGAATGCATATGATGCAAGTTAAGGAGCATGAACAAGCATGAAATGTTATGAAGCATACAAGACAAATGACATGGCAAATATGCAATGCAATGATCAAACATGCTTTCTACATGTCTTAAGATGTCAAATGAATCATAAACATGCACAAAATGCAAAGACAAGTCATGTTATGCAAGAGAATGTAAGAATGATGCAAAAGAAAGCCCAAATTAGGGTTCATGGATCAAACATCAAACAAAAACCCAAAACAGAAGCAAACCTCATGATAAAAAATGGAAAATGGTATTCAAAGAAACCCTAGACCTATAATGAACCACTGCCCAAAGGGGAGCTCTCAACTCTCAACCAAACTCAAGATATGAATTTTACAAGATATTAGGGTTTTTTAGGGTTCTTAACAAAACAAATGCCAAACAATTTGAAAATGCAAGAACAAATCATGGCCTTTTTATCCTAGGAACTACATGCAAAACAAAAGACAATGCAAGAAGAATCAATGTCTCAACCTTCACCAATAGGCAGAAATGAATTTTTGAATCCATGATCACAATAATGCATAAAAAATGATTTAATTCAATGAAAAATTCTTAAGATGCATCAAGATCAAAAAGAAATTTGGTTTGAAGGTTGGACAATGTTTCTAAATGTCCTAGAACATTTCATGAATTTTTTTGGTGATTTTTAAATACCTAAAAGTATTTTTAATAAATTAATTTCCATTAATCAATTAAAAATAATCTTTTAAATATTTAAAAATACTTTTTTAATGATAAAAATAAAATAAAAAATGTTTTTGTGTCATAAAAATTAATAAAACTTTAAAGAAAAAGTTTCATAATTTTTAAGGATTTTTTGCTATTTTAAATTAATTATGCAATTTAAATGAAAGAAAAATGAATAAAAATCAAATAAAAAGAAAAGTCAGAGGGATGGAGGGCCAAGATGCGCCCAGGATTTGAAAGTGTTGACTGGCGCGTGATCCTGTGGTTGGGATTGACTCTGAGATAATTAGTTTAATTATGAATTAATTAACTAAATGAAAAAGATTAGGGCTAATCAAACGCATCTGGGCCATCCAAAAGAGAGGGAAGTCAGCAAGTCAACGCTCATCAATGGCTCAAATTCAAACTAGCATTAATTACGTGATTAGGGTTTAAACACTCTCAGGTGGTCGGAGAAGACTTCCGGTCGTCTTCTCCGGCCAGCACCTCACCTGAAAATTCCCCAACTCCCTCAAAACGTATCCAAAATGAAAACTAAGCACACCCAAATGATCCCCATGATCTCCTGACTCAAAACCCTAACCCCAAACAAATTTATTCTTCATCAATCGCATGAATCGAAAGCAAACATTTTTAGGGCAAACCAGTTTCAGAGTCAAATTAAATGTTCAAATCACAACCATTTCAAAAACTAAAAGCACCAGGATGATCAGGACAACACAAAGAACAAGTTTGTAACAATAAAAATGATTTCTGGAAAAATAATTTTCGAGCTACCTGAGATTTGAAGCTTTCAGTTTAAGAACTTTCTGGCCACCTCTCCTTGTGCAATCTACTCCACTTGATCCCCAGATGATGTTCGAATGCTCAAATGGAGTTTAAGTTGGCTTGATGATGAGTTTCGAAAGCTCCTGCTTCAGTTCAGTCAAAAATGGCAATGGAGATTCTGGCACTTTCAGGTCATGGTGAATGAAGGTTTGAGGTCCTGATGATGAATGGAGAAGGTTTGTGGTGTTTGTTTGTGTGTTTGTGAGCTAGGATGAGAGTTTCGAATGAAACTGCAAAATGGAGTGAGAAATGGCTATGGAGTGATCTGGCTGTTTCAGGCTTGTGTTCTTGGTGTTTTGTGATCCATGAGGCAGGGTGAGTTGAATGGAGGAAAAGGTTTGAGTGTTTGCAGGCTGTATAGAGAAATTCGAGAGCTTATGCAAAATGGAAGGTTTTTGTGTATGTGGTCAATGAGGTGGTTTCAGCCTTGCTCCTTCTTATGTTTTGCTTGCAAATTGTCCACATGACTCTCTCTCATTGGTCAGTTGATTTGACATGTGCTTTATGGATAGGTGAGGCAACTTTTGCAATTTGTCAACTCTTGTGTAAGAGAAAGTATGGTGAGGTGCTAGCTTGGTACAAGGCATGGGCTATGCGCAGCAAGATGAGGGGGAAATGTCAGCTTGGTCCAGCATTCAAGGCAGCAAGTTGGTGAAGCATGATCATGAGTTTTGCAACTTGGTTACTTTATGGATTTTCATGAAAAATGCCTTGTTACATGAACTAAACCATGAGCAAACTTGATCCAATTCTGATTTTTAGGACTTAGAGAATGTTTGTGTAATGGTTTGAAATGAATTAGAGGTCACATGATGCATTGGTTCAAGGTTTTGCAAAATTTCCAATTGAAGCATGCCTTAGAAATTAGTGATTTTTGCCAACTTTGCATTGCTATAACTTTTGATCCAAGAAGAGTTTGATCATGTTCTTGTACTTTTTGAAAAGGGAAAGATGAGATCTACAACTTTCATGGCCAAAGTTTTTCCATTTGAAGCCTTTTTGGATCAAGAATCAAGGCTTGAAAAATGACCTAAAATGATGCATTCTTGGAAAGTCAACTATGCCCAAAAAGTCAACATTTGCAAAAACCCTAAATTCTTGATTTTTATGAACTTCAACCTTCTTCCATGATCAAATAAAGATCATATACACTCAAAATGATGAAGATCACCCATTGGTTGGGTCATTGGGGGCCTCAGATGCCCTGATTTTACACTGACTTGTCTGAAAAGTCAACTCTTGATCAGATGACTTCCCCATGGAATTTCTTCATGAAAATTGATATGCATACTCCCTATACCATATAGAGATCAATGGAAACAAGAATGACCAAAAAATTTGGAGTTATGGCCTCTGAAACCAAAACCCTAATTTTAGGTCAACTGTGCAGTTCATCCTGGCTCTGCATCCACTCAAACCCTAGTTCTTGTGATTCCTCTGCATTTTTGACTTTGAGGAGATGGAATATGATATAAGAACACACATGGACCCCTTTGAGTTGATTGGTTGCCTTTGGAATGGCTCAAGATACTTTGGGATTGCTCAGATCACAAACCCTAGGTGCAGATGACCTAGAAACTATCCAGTGAATCAAAAATGAGATGTGAGATGATATGATTGTGTTTATGCATATGAGAATGATCACAAGCCATGGTGTGAATGGGTGAGGGAAAATTTGGGGTGTTTACAGCTGCCCCTATTCAAACATGAGTTAGCTGTGCAGGTTGTAAGCGACGGCTTAACAGGCCAAACAAGATAACTGGTGGTTGAATACCAAAGACAGTCCAAAATTTGCACTCACAGAATGAAGAAGAAAAGGGATATAGATTGTAAAGGAAAAATAAAGTATATTGTAAAGTGTGGGCGACGGAGGACGACCGTCGAGCAGAGGAAGACTGCTGGGTAAAGTGGTATGTGAAGCAAAGCGATGACGGGGACGGCCGACATGCTGGGGATAAAAAGTAAAGCTAAGACGGGGACGGCCGACTAGCTGGGGAACAACAAGTAAAGCTAAGACGGGGACGGCCGACTAGCTGGGGAAAAACAAGTAAAGCTAAGACGGGGACGGCCGACTAGCTGGGGAAAATAGGATATTATGATGGGGACGGCCATCAAGATAAAGCTGCAAAGTTCTCTGGGGATTAATGAAACATGACAGGGACGGCCATCAAGTTCATAAAGGTAAAGTAACCAACGACGGGGACGACCATCGGGTTAAAAGGAAAAGGGACCACGACGGGGACGGCCATCGGGTTAAAGAATAAATGAAATAAACAGATGATGGGGTACGGCCATCAAAGGTGAAGGACGATCACCTAGCAGGGGACGGTTGCTCTGTTGGGGATAAAAGAAATATGATGGGGACGGCCATCAAAGGTGGAGGACGACCACCTGGCAGGGTACGGCTGCCGAAAATATCAACGATGGGGACGGCCATCGGATAGATAAGGTCAACGATGGGGACGGCCATCGGACGAGCATGATGGAGGACGACTATCAAGAAGTGGAGGACGACCACTCAGCAGGGGACGGCTGCTCTCAGGGTTTGTCATGACATAGGACGAATGTCAGATAACCAAAATCAACAATGGGGACGACCATTGGATAAAGTGATGAAGGACGATCATCAAAAGGTGGAGGACGACCACCTAGCAGGGGACGGCTGCTAAAATCAACGATGGGGACGGCCATCGGACGAGCATGATGGAGGACGACCATCAAGAAGTGGAGGACGACCACTCAGCAGGGTACGGCTGCTCTCAGGATTTATCATAACACAGGACGAGTGTCAGATAAAAGAAAGATGCTTTGTTGGCGATCTACTGGGGATAAAGTAAACACGGACGAGCGTTTACATCCAAGAAACAAAAGGTACGAGTGTTTGGTATTGTGTATAGATTAAAGATGCGGACGAGCATCCTTAAGACTATGATACGGACGAGTATCATGTAGAAACAAACTGACACACGTTCAGAGATGATGATACGGACGAGTATCAACTGGTTAACAAGGAACGCGGACGAGTGTTGCATCTGAAAGAATCCTTCTGGGGAATAATAGACACAGACGAGTATCTATATTCAAGAAGACATAAGTGTTTGACACGGTGTATGGATTAAAGATGCGGACGAGCATCCTTATGACTATGATACGGACGAGTATCATGTAGAAACAAACACTAGACGCAATGTTCTGAGATGATGGTACGGACGAGTACCAACTGGTTAACAAAGAACAAGGACTACTGTTGAATCTGTGGGGATATGAGTGGTGATGTATACAAGATACGGACGAGTATCTGTATAAGTGTACCATGAGTAGTGAGTGTTGCATTGTATAGATGAGTGTTAACTGCTGGGGAGAGTGACACGGACGAGTGTCAAAAAGAAAAGTATAATATTAACAAGTATATGGGTGATGAAGGTGTAAGCGACTGCGCTGGGGATATGACACGGACAGGTGTCAAGAAAGTGTATGTATAGGTATATGTGAGTGCAAAGAGGATGTCTTTGGATTTCTGCTGAGATATGACACGGACGGGTGTCATGATGTATCTGTAATACGGGTGATTTTGTTTGCAAAGAGTGTTCTGGCGACTTTACTGGGGAGTGATGACACGGACGGGTGCCAAAAGGAGTATATACTGGTGTTTGTGATTTGTGAGGCGGCTGCTTTTGCTGGGACTCTGGTGGGGACTCTGGGGGAAAGTAATCTGTATTCTGATGAATGGTTACTAATCACAAGCGTTCAATTCACAACATGACTTATGATTATGCTATGCATTTGATTTTTGCCGTAATGCTCCGTATTAGACGGAATGCTACGCTCTGAGGGTACAATATGGTGCGAATGCTATGATTATGCAAAGAGGCGAAGATTCGGGACCCGGATCCCGTTGTTGCGAAGATCTCTGGTTGATCTGCTTGAAGTGAACATCCCAGCTGGGGATGAGATCATTGGTAGATCTAATGATGCACTTGCTTGGGGATATAGGTCACTGATTGACATATCCTCGTAATATGGGACTCAGCTGGGGTTTGCAGAAGCTTTCTGTACTCTGTTGTGATTTCTTCGTGCGTTGCTCTTCTGAATAGAAGCTGGAGATTCTGTGGGGAGATGATTCCCTGACTCCTGTATTCTGCTGAGGAAGAATGGTTGGCACTACAGCTGGGGAATGCTGTTGATAACTCAGCTGGGGAGAGTAATGAGAGGCAACTCGGCTGGCGAGAAAACATCCTGAGTGTTAAACCTGTTAGTTGATTTGGCAACTTTGCTGGGGGAAGCAATGGGGAGCAACTCAGCTGGGGATAGAGCATTTCGGATGCTGAGATTGAGTGTATGCTGATTTGGCAGCCCCGCTGGGGGAAATGGGCACCTTCTAGTGCCATGTGGAAGATAGACCGAGTTGATAATGATTCGCCTACTTGCTGAGACATAACCTGCATGCCCCAGGTTGCGTTCTGGATACCTGCAATCCTGCAAAGATAAATGGAACGTACAAAAGGTCCCGAGGTATCCCTTACTGGATTCCGTCATAGGAGTTAAGTACTTTCGAGAGTAATCATATTCCCTGTAAGCATGTGTTTTTTTTTTATTTTTAGAGAAAGGCATCTGTACTTATGCAATTATATTTTTAGAGATATCAGACAACTCTTTGCAAAACATAAATGTAAAAACGAAACATGACCGAAAATCTGATTTTATTAATTCATGTGCCCTGAATTGGCAAGATACAGTCAAGGAAACATATCTCCTGAAATGAAGAGATTGTTACAAATTGAGAAACAAAATGCTGGCGATGTTGACGACGCTTTGAGGAGCTTCCTCTCCTGCTATGACTCGTATGACAATGACGTTCTTCTCGTCTTGCTTTCTGGAGAGAGTTGATTCTGATTGAAGCTTGATCCTTCGTAGCTTACCAAATTGTAGGTGATACAGACGAATTCAGAATGCAGTTGTTCGCTTATTCCTTTATTTTGCATGGATCGCCCTTTCGGGTTTTCAATCCATCGGGATACCCATTTTTGCCTGAGCTGTCCAATGCGGCTTTTCAACTCAGCGGGTGTACATTTTTTATTCATTTTCCCTTACTTTTGCCCGAGTCTTTTATTCTGTTTTTGACTCGCCGGGATGCCCTATTTTTGCCTGGACTTACATTCTGTTTTTATGTCCAGCGGGTCATTTTATGCGAAGTATTTTTTAACTGCATCTGAATTCACAGGGGATGGGAAATCTTCACCATCCATGGTGCTGAGCATCAGTGCTCCACCAGAGAAAACTTTCTTTACAACGAATGGTCCTTCATAATTTGGAGTCCATTTTCCCCTGTAGTCTGTATGAGGAGGGAGGATTCTCTTCAGCACAAGATCTCCCACTTGGTACTCTCGATGCCTGACTTTCTGATCGAAGGCTCTCTTCATTCTCCTCTGATATAGCTGCCCATGACAGATTGCAGCCAGTCTTTTCTCTTCGATCAGACTCAGTTGCTCGTATCGGGACCTAACCCATTCTGCTTCACTCAGTTTAACATCCATTAATACCCGTAACGAGGGTAGTTCAACTTCAACAGGTAGGACTGCTTCCATACCATATACAAGCTGATACGGTGTTGCCCCAGTGGATGTTCTGATTGACGTGCGGTACCCATGCAAGGCAAATGGTAGCATTTCATGCCAGTCTTTGTAGGTGATTACCATCTTCTGCACAATCTTCTTGATATTCTTATTTGCCGCCTCAACAACGCCGTTCATCTTTGGCCTGTAAGGAGAAGAATTGTGATGTTGGATCTTAAAGTCCCGGCACAGTTCTGCCATCATCTTGTTGTTTAAGTTGGAACCATTATCAGTAATAATTCGCTCGGGCACTCCGTATCGACAGATGATATCTCTCTTCAGAAATCTGGCTACCACTTGCCTTGTGACGTTTGCATATGAGGCTGCTTCAACCCACTTGGTGAAATAGTCAATGGCGACCAGGATGAATCTGTGGCCATTCGAAGCAGTTGGCTCAATCTTGCCAATCATATCAATGCCCCACATGGCAAAGGGCCAGGGTGAAGACATGATGTTCAAAGGATTGGGAGGTACATGCACTTTATCTGCATAGATCTGGCATTTGTGACATTTTCTGGCGTAAGCACAACAGTCTGCATCCATTGTGATCCAGTAATAACCTGATCTTAACAATTTCTTAGCCATGGCATGCCCTCCAGCATGGGTACCAAAAGATCCTTCGTGCACTTCGTGCATCAACAAATCTGCTTCCGTCTTGTCAACACATCTGAGGAGTACCATGTCAAAATTCCTCTTGTATAAAGACCCATCAGTGTTCAGGAAGAAACTACCAGCAAGCCTTCTTAAAGTCTTCTTATCATTGGAAGATGCCCCAGGTGGGTATGTTTGATCCTCCAAGAAGCATTTAATGTCATGGAACCAAGGCTTATCATCTTTGACAACATCTGCTGCGAACACATATGCTGGTCTGTCAAGTCTGGACACTGAAATCTGAGGTACAAAGTTGGCAGCTTGAACTTTGATCATGGATGAAATGGTAGCAAGAGCATCTGCAAACTGATTCTCGTCCCGAGGGATATACTCAAGCTTGACTTTGGTGAAGAAGGTCAATAACCTCCTTGTATAATCCCTGTAAGGTATCAGATGATCTTGGTGTGTGTACCATTTTCCGTTGGTTTGATTGACTACCAAAGCTGAATCTCCGAATACAGTCAATGTCTTGATCCTGAGGTCAATGGCTTCCTCAAGACCCATAATGCAAGCTTCGTATTCAGCTTCGTTGTTAGTGCAGTTGAAAGTGAGTTTTGCCGAGAAAGGCATGTGAACTCCTTTAGGTGTAATGAGTACTGCACCAACACCACGGCCATTCATGTTAACAGCCCCATCAAACATCATAGTCCATTCTTCTTCTGGGTCAGGCCCTTCAGTGTGAATAGGCTCTTCATGATCTTTTGATTTAATGAACATGATGTCTTCATCAGGGAAGTCGAACCTCATAGGCTGGTAGTCATCAATGGGTTTCTCAGCAAGATATTCAGATAGTACACTGCCCTTGATGGCTTTCTGAGATGTGTACTGTATGTCGTATTCTGTGAGAATCATCTGCCATCTTGCAACCCGTCCGGTAAGAGCTGGCTTCTCGAAAATGTACTTAACTGGATCCATTTTTGAGATCAACAAAGTAGTGTGGGTCAGCATATACTGTCTCAGTCGGCGAGCAGCCCACGCTAAAGCACAACAAGTTTTCTCGAGCAGTGAATAACGCTGTTCACAGTCGGTAAACTTTTTGCTTAGGTAGTATATTGCATACTCTTTTCGACCAGACTCGTCATGCTGGCCCAGCACACACCCCATTGACTCTTCTAATACTGTCAAGTACATGATCAGAGGTCTTCCTTCGACTGGAGGCATGAGGATTGGAGGTTCTTGTAAATATTCCTTGATCTTGTCAAAAGCCTTCTGGCAGTCTTCGTTCCACCTGACCGTTTGTTCTTTTCTTAACAGCTTGAACAAGGGTTCACAGGTTGCTGTAAGGTGGGATATGAACCGGGAAATGTAGTTCAATCGACCTAAGAACCCTCGAACCTCTTTCTCAGTTTTCGGTGCAGGCATTTCTTGAATAGCCTTGACTTTATCAGGGTCCACCTCAATCCCTCTCTCGCTTACAATAAAGCCCAGCAGCTTACCGGATCGCACCCCGAATGTGCACTTGTTGGGGTTCAGCTTTAGTTGGTACCTCCTCAGACGCTTGAACAACTTCAGCAGATTCACCAGGTGATCCTCCTCTGTAAGGGACTTGGCGATCATATCATCCACATAACATTCGATTTCCTTGTGGATCATATCATGGAATAATGTCACCATAGCCCGTTGATATGTGGCACCAGCATTCTTCAGTCCGAATGGCATCACTTTGTAACAGAACGTGCCCCAAGGTGTAATGAATGTTGTCTTCTCCATGTCTTCAGGTGACATCTTGATCTGATTGTATCCTGAAAATCCATCCATGAAGGAGAATATCGAGAACTGAGCCGTGTTATCCACCAATACATCAATGTGAGGTAATGGGAAATCATCCTTCGGGCTGGCTCTGTTCAGATCCCGGTAGTCAACACACATTCTTACTTTGCCGTCTTTCTTAGGCACAGGTACTATATTAGCAACCCACGGCGGATAGCTAGTTACAGCAAGGAACCCGGCGTCCCATTGCTTTTGTACCTCCTCCTTGATTTTCATAGCCATGTCTGGGCGAGTTCGGCGCAGCTTCTGTTTGACTGGTGGACACTCTTCTCTCAAAGGCAGCTTGTGCACAACTATATCGGTATCCAACCCTGGCATATCTTGGTACGACCAAGCAAACACATCAACATACTCTTGAAGCAGATCAATCAGTTGTCTCTTCACTGAGTCTTGCAGGCAGGCCCCGATTTTAACCTCTTTCACGTCTTCGTCAGTACCAAGATTAATCACTTCAATCTCCTCCTGGTGAGGAGTAATAACCTTTTCCTCTTGTCTCAACAACCTGGCTAGCTCTTCAGGAAGCTCATACTCTTCATCAACCCCTTCATCAGCTTGATTGATTGGATTGTCAAAGTCATACGATGTCATAGCCGTGCTGTTGTCGGTGCAGTCTGGAAGGCACTCTCTGCAAGGGTTAAGTTGTTCATTTTAGTGATTGATTTTAATCTTGCTTTAGAAAAAAGTGAAAAGAAGTTATCATTTTGAAAACACCGCCATTTATTTTTGTACAAAAAAGAGAAATGGCAAAACAGTGAGCATAAAAGAAAAAGACTCGTTTGCAAAAAGATGTCTGATATTTCATTAATTTAATCTTGTTTGCACAAAAGTACAGATGGCCCTGGTTACAAAATGAGTCTTGTCATCTTGGGCAAGATGCAAGACTTGGATGCATGCTATAAAAATATACAGGAAATAATAATTACTCTGCATGAGTAACTCTTATAATTTCCTGGGAAGACCAGTTCGAGACACTGCTCCCCGGGATCTTTGGACGAATCCAATTCTCCAGATTGCGCTCCTCTTCCAGCTCGTCTTCCAAACAGTTGATAGCATCGGGGGTAAGCATCCCCCCACTGACAAAACCAAGCTCTGCAGCAGCCTTTGCTTGATGTTGAGTTGGTTTGTAACCCAACCCAAATTTGTCCTTCTTCTCCTCCACAGCTAAGACCTTGCCCCAGCCAAGGGCAGTTCCTTCTTCAACAACCTTCCGGGCTTGTTGGTAAGATGACATGGAGATACCTGACACAGCAGATGCTTCATTGACGTTCAAGGCTTCAAAACCTTGGCTCATTGTCTCATGGATCTCTCCATCCATCTCAATGTATTTATAAGTAGCCAGATGGCTAACAAAGATATCCTCTTCCCCACAGATTGTGACAACTTGACCTTCCCACTCAAATTTTAACTTTTGGTGAAGGGTAGACGTTATTGCGCCAGCGGCGTGAATCCAGGGCCTACCCAACAAACAGCTGTAGGCGGGCTGAATGTCCATCACATAAAAGATAGTTTTAAAGGTCTGCGGGCCAATTGTCACTGGCAGCTCAATCTCTCCCAGAACCGATCTCTTCGAACCATCAAAGGCTCTTACCACCAGGTTGCTGGGTCTCAATGCCAATCCATCATATTCAAGCTTCACCAGAGCCTTCTTTGGTAAGACATTCAGGGAAGAACCTGTGTCCACCAGCACATGAGAAAGGACAGCTCCTTTGCATTCCATGGTTATGTGCAAGGCTTTGTTGTGGTTGCGGCCATCCGCTGTCAAGTCAGAATTGGTAAACCCTAGCCCATTGCTAGCAGTAACGTTTCCAACCACGGTTTCCAATTGGTTGACAGTAATCTCCTCAGGCACGTAAGCTGCGTGCAGGACTTTAAGTAGTGCATTCCGATGGGCTTCGGAGCACATAAGCAGTGAGAGGATGGAGATTTTGGATGGCGTCTGGTGAAGCTGATCCACAATTTTATAATCACTCTTCTTGATGATTCGCATAAACTCATCAACTTCCTGATCAAATGGAGTTTTCAGGGCTTCTCTGGCAGCTGGATCTTCCTGCACCGGGCCTTTTCCTTTTGCCTTGGCAGCAGCTTCTGCTTCGGCAGTAGGTCTTTGAACTTGTGAAGCAAAGAGACGTCCGCTTCGAGTGAAGCCTCCGCCTCCCCCCACATTATCTACTTGTGGTGCAGGTGCTGATGTTTCAAGAGTGATTCTTTTTCCTTCGCAGTACACGTCAGAGCCATAGTGCCAAGGGATGGCCCTATTGCTTTCATATGGTACTGGTCCAGGCACCGTGACAGTGACTGGACTGATTGCTGCTGCTGAAGGGACTGTAATTGTTTGTGGATCGTAAAAGATTGTAACTGGTGCTCTGGTGGGAGCAGCACCTTCTGAATGGTAGGCGGAGTTATTTTCAGGATCGTAGAATATGGTAACAGTGGAGACATCTTCATGGTTGATTGCTGGTGTTGTAGGAGGTACTGTTGGAAGGACTGTTGTTGTTGTTGATGGAGATTCGAAATGGAATGAAGCTGAAGTTGTAGCAGGAGAAACTGTTGAAAACTGATCATTTGGGAGAACTGATGAAGTACTTGTTGATGCTGCTGATGAATTGTCGGGAACAATAGTTGCTGCATTTGTAGGAGGTTCTGAAACCGTTGCTGATGAAGTTGCTTGATTTGCCGGAAATGATGTAGTGATCTGGAGTAGGCCACTCCGAATAAGGCTGTCAATGCCATTTCTCAAGTCCTCACACCCATTCCATGAAATATTGCAATAGGGACACCCTAGTTCACACCCCGGAAATATTTGGTTTTCACGGAGTTGAGCTTTGATTTCCACCAATGGTGTCCTGATCTGATCCACACTAGTTATCAAATAAGACGATTGGTCTTCTTCAATGGCATTAATTCGGGGACCACCATGATTTGGCATAGGGTTTTTATTGACATTGGGAGGAGGTGCAAAATTCAGAGCCTTGGAATCTACCAAGTCTTGTACCTTCATATGCAGAGCCCTGCATTTTTCTGTACTGTGACCAGGTGCGTTGGAATGAAAAGCACGCCTAGCATTGGAGTCATAGTTCCTTGGTAGACTGTTGGGATCCGGAGGTGCCAACGTTCTTAGCTCAACTAGGTTGAGTTTCAGAAGTTGTGGCAGCAAGGCAGCATACGGCATTGGGATCGGGTCGATCACTCTGTTAGCTTGAGAGGGCCTCTGTTGGAATGGCCTCTGTTGATTGTTGTTGTTGGTGTTGTTGCTGTTGTAGTTTCTTGGAGGATACTGATTCTGATGATACTGAGGTTGTTGTTGGAAGTTTTGTTGAGGAGGTTGATAGACTGGCTGAGGATGAGCTGGAGCAGGGATTGTGACTGCTGCTATTGACCTTTGAACATACTGGGGCCTACCCCTGTTGGTGTGAATGGCATTGGTCTCGCCAGTTCTTCTCGGGCCTGCAAAAGGCTTTCTTGTACTACCGGACGAGCTTGCACCGTTGTCTGAGATCTTTCCCATCTTTAACAGGCTTTCAATTCTCTCCCCAGCTATAACAACATCCGCAAAGCTAGTGGAAGAGAAAGCAGCTAACCTGTCAATATACGTTCCCTGGAGAGTGTTCATAAACATGTCTGCCATTTCTCTTTCAGACATAGGTGGTTGAACGGCAGCAGCCAATTGCCTCCATCTTTGGGCATATTCTCGGAAACTCTCCCTTGACGACTGTGACATTCCCATTAGGAGGGTCCTGTTGGGTGCCATATCTAGATTATACTGATACTGTCTGATGAAGGCCTCTGCCAGGTCCTTCCAGCATCTAATTGTTGCTCTTGTCAGATGGGAATACCACTCCCTCGAAGCTCCAGTCAAGCTGTCTTCGAAGTAGAACATCCAAAGTTTCTCATCCATTGTATAGGCCTTCAGCCTTCCCAGAAATGATTGTAGATGAGTCCGGGGGCATGAAGTCCCATTATACTTTTCGAAGCAAGGAGGCTTGAACTTATGGGGGATCCTGACCCCGTCTACCAAACCCATGTCCATGACGTCGAAACCCAAAGAATTTTGAGATTCTAAGGACCTCAACTTCTCAGCTATTTCTTCCAATCGTCTATCATAAGTTTCCTCTCCGGCACCCATTACTGTATACTGGTCCTCCTGAGGATCTTCTTGAAGTACTCTGGCTGCAGTGGCTGTTCCTTGAAAATTTGCAGGAATGTTAATCTCAGGATGTAGAGGTGGGCCAAACACAGGAGGGTTAACATGGGGTTGTACCCGTTCATTGTTACTTGTGCCTGCAGTCCCCACATGGGGTTCCTCTTGATTCCTCCCTTCTACCAAAGTTCTGAGCCTCTCCTGGCTTTGAGCTAAGTTGTTCATCACTTCCATGAATTGTGTTATCTGAGTTCTCATCTCCAACCTTTCGTTGGCCATCTGGTTTCTGACCTCCGTAAGGTCCTGCTGCATCTGATCCATCTGGATTCCCGGAAGGTTGTTTCTAGTTGGGTACCTGTGTGGCCTGTTGAGGGGAAATACCCGGCGGCGAGCAATAATTCCTGAACATCACAACAGAGGTTAGCAACAACAAAACAAAAACCTACAAAACAAACAAAAGGGTTAGCATGCAATGCAGTTATGCTTATTTGTTCTCAAGGTATCCGGTTTGGCCTTCAGTTTTGACCCTTCCAGACCCTCGAAGATGCTGCTGTTGAAATTGCTGTTGAAGTGAACCCAGATAGAAACCAACACAAATATATTACAAAGGTGAAATAATACAATTTGTTCATTTTACAACACAAACCCTCAAAGGGGCCAAAATACATCACAAAAAGCAAAAGTACATGGAAAAGGAACAACAACAAGCAAATGATCAAACTCCAAGGCCAAACTCATCCTCACGAACTTCCTTGAGAAGTGCTTCGGTCACAGGATCAGCCGGATGCTCCGTAAGATTCCTGATGAGAAGATTTCTTGTTGCAACAGCTGCAGTCAACTTCTTGTTCTGACTTTGGTCTTTAGACCTCTTCACTCCTGCTTTAATTTTCAGCTCTGATATTTCCTCCTGGGCTGCTACCAGGGCTTTTTCCATCTGCTCCATCTTGTCCTGAACTCTCTTGTCTTCTAGAGTACGGGCCTCAGTGATCCGGACCCACCTGGCCTGACTCTCTTTCAAATACAAGTCTGTCCTTGCTCTCTGAAACTGGGCTTCTTTACAAGCATTCTTTAGAATCTGTTCACCAGCTTTAGACTTGTTGATATAATCTCCAGACTTCTCAATTTTAGTCAAGTGTTCTACTTTCAATTTCTCCAGTCTCTCAATCTCCCTCACACCTTCACTCCTCTCCCGGAGGGTCTTCTGCAAGGCCTGAGTTAGCTTCTCATTTCTTTCCTTCAAACTCTCAAACTCCTCCAAACTGATAGTGACAGGGGGTGGTGCTGAAGACGACTCAGGCATGTCTTCTATGGTGAAGGGCATTCCAGAGAATTGGGCCCTAGCATGGGACCACTCATAATATTGGACTGATGCCACATTATTGCACTTCCCCAGAATGGTGATTCCCTTGGTTTGAACATGATCCCAGGCCCAGGCAGCCTGCCTAACAGTTACCAGACTAACCTTGTTCTCACAGTAGAGGGTCTCAACTAGGTCCTGCTCCCTAGGAGTATGAACCAGTGCATAGCCTAATTGCCTCTTGAACAGCAGAGGATTGTAGTTGATACTTCCCTTAACTCCTATTAAGGGCACATTGGGAAAGTGCCCACAGCTTGTAATTATATCTCTGCCCTTGGTGCTCTGAGTACACCATCTGATATCTGCTGAAGTGAGAGTAGTGAGCCTCTTAGCCCAATTGCTTTGCTGATGAGGATTTAGGAATGCATCTGTCCTGGGTAGATGCTTAAGAAGCCAAGCATGGAATAATGGAGCACAAATCCTCACCAATCTTCCCCTCTGCTTCTCATTCCTCTGATGTACTGAGTAATAGAGATCACCCAGCAAAGTTGGCACTGGGTTCTTCAGGATGAACAAGTGGATTGCATTCTTGCTGATGAATCGAGGCTCATCTGCAAACAACACAATTCCATATACACTTAAGGCCAACAGAGCACAAACAGCTTTCCACTCCCCCAAGGAGGCCTTCAAACTAGCTTGAGAAATCAGGAAGTCCAGATGAAATCCAGGGATCCCAGCTTTAGAGGTCATATGCTGTTCAATCAAAACAGGCTCCAGGTGCAAAGCTTTTGCTATCTCTCCATTGCTGGGAAAGACCATTTCAGGGTTGAATGGGATTTCTCTTTTGATAGGCAGACCAGTCAAAGATGAGTATTCTTCCAGAAGAGGCCCCAACTGAAAGTCTTGAAAGGTGAAACATCTCAATGGAGGATCATAAAACTGAATGCAGGTATGGATCAGGCTTCTCTGTGAAGGGTCCAGATCCATAACCATGTCCAGTATATCTCCATAACTCTCCCTGAACAAAGGTATGTGATCTGGAGTGATCAGGGTTTGGATCCTCCTGATGTCTGATAAGTCTGGTTGGAAGAAATGATAAGTGATGTTGCTTTTCTTTGGAGCCATGATGCTGAAAACTGAGTAGAGTGCTGATGAAGATGCTGAAGAGTGGGCCACTGGCTGGCTAGTGCGAGTAACTGAAGTATATGGCTGACAGGCTGAAGCAAGTGCTGGTGGAGATAGGTCAAAACTGCAGATGGGGTCAAAACCAAAACCAGAGGAAAAATGGATACCCTGAAACACAAATAAGCACATGTTAATATGATGCAATGAGTATGTATGCAAATGATATGCAGGGGTTTGTGACTGAGCTGGATCTGATCAAAATGCCCTGATATAAGTCCATGTGTGTTCAAGAATTCCAAATGGAGGTCTAAAAATCCAGTAACCAGGGTGGGGGACTCAAATAAAGAGCCACATGTCCAGGGTTTTAGAATCACAAGAACTATCCAAAATGGAGCATTCTTAACAAAGTCAAAGTAACAGGGTATTCTGAGGTCAAGGTACCTGCAAACCTGTAAACAGCCCAACCCCCTCACAGGTGATGATCTAGAACAAGGATCCTCAGACTTGGATCAGTTATGAGAAGTGTAAACACTTCTAACCCGGAGGTACAGTGTTTACAATAACCATAACAATTCCTCCTCTAATTCACCTCAGTTTCTGAAGGTCAATACTAAAAGGTCATCCAGACTTAGCAGGCTTCCCAGATAGCCCTAGCATTGCAGGAAATCTGCAACACAGAGTTCTCAAGAAGAAACCCATATCTGAACCGTGTTTCATATTCCCGCACCAGACCGAAATGGAATGGGAAAGAATATGATTCACTCTAGCCTAGGTGTCACTCAGGTCCCAGGTATAGGACCTTAACTCTCAATGAATCACCCACCCACCAAAGCAAATAACCAAATCCAGCCAGCAATAATGACAGTATGATATATAAATGCAGTAAAGAAAGCAGTAAAGCAAACTGTACATAAAGCAAAATAAATACAAGCACAAATAAGCACATAACACCCCAGTAAACACAAATCAAACAAGCGCTAGGAGGAACCCACAAAAAGAACCAGAAGCCCTGGTTGCAGTATAAGGATCCCCAGCAGAGTCGCCAAGCTGTCGCTCCCGACAAATGACACCGAGGTCAGATGAAGGTACAGACGCGAACGGTCGGCGAAGGGAACAGTGAGAACACACAGCCGTGAACTCACTGGAGATGAATAGAGTCGCCAGCTAGGCATTTTTATCCCGGAGGAAAGGCAATGCTGCATAGACCTAGAAAAAGATGGATAAGACGGTTTGCGAACCAGAGAGACTGAGAAAGGGGGTTGGTTACAACCTGGGAAGGTATTAGCACCCAGATTGTCCGCCGTACTCGACGGGATCCACGCTTAGAAGATTTGTGTTTTAAAGGGGTAGTGTCAGCGCAATCTGTGTATAAAATAGCTGAAAAGGAATGTACAGGTGTCAGTGTAAAGTGTATAAGTGATATGAAGTATGAAAGTGTCAGTGTAAGAAAGGAGTGAAATGCTCATGACAATGAGGCTAAGAGAAAGATGCTGGAAAGAGGGGGAATGTACAGAGACTTTTGTTCGATAACCGTTAAGTTATGCCTACGTATCCTCTCGTGCAATGAGGAAGTCAGAACACCGTAGTTCGACCCAAAGAGACTGAAAGATGAATTGACTTGTGAACTGCTTGCTTGTCTATGCTCAAGTGTATGACCTGTCTGGCTCAGGTGCAAACTGTCTTGCATTAGACGGAAGAAGCGAGTTCTCAATTGTGAGTGAATGAGATGAGAAAAGAATCCCGGAGGAGACGATTATTGTTTGTTTTTGAGTTTTCAGTCTTTTATTTCTTTTTGGAGTTTGTCATAAGATAATGAGCTTAAGCCTAAACCAATGGGTTAGTAAACTCATCACATCTTCCCTCTGATTAGGGGTAATGAGAATACCTTAAGTGTGAAGTCAGATTCTCACACTTAATCACCTTTGGTGTAGGATTAAGATCATTAACCTACTTGTGATTATTTAGATGTTTTTTTTGATTTTGTTTAGTGTTAAGTAATGAGGTTAAGCCATAATCAGGGATTAAACAGACCCATTACACCATCCTAAAAGAAGGATGATAGATGAGAGTGTTTAAGCTGAGGAAGACTCCTCAACTTAATCCATGATTAGGGATTAAACCCATGACAAAACAAGCCTTTATTAAGTGGATTTTAGTTAATGGTATGATGATGAAGTGAATTTTATGGTTTGTAAGACAACTTGAGGGGGACTTGTCCATTAACACTAGGGTTAGTCCTTCTTAACCACTTAAGGAAGAATTAGAACCCTAATGCAAGGCCCAAGTTACAAGTGTGATGTCTTGATATTTATTAAATGAATTGATTAAGAGATTTAAACACATTAAGGGTTTAACACTTAGGATTAAAGTTATACACTCCATCCTAAGAGAAGGATGCAGGCATAAACTTAATCACAAAGCCTTAAAGCCTTTAGGGTTTAGTCCCTGATTATGAGATGAGAAGAGAAGACTCAAGGAGAGACACAAAGGTAAAACTAATGAGGGGAGACTAATCAAAACCCTAATTCATTATCATGCTTGGTTGGTCCTAAGGTTTGTGAGGTTTTCAAGAACAATCTTCAGAGGAACCACCAGGAAGCAGATGAATAAGATCAAGAGAAGCAAAGTGACTTGCTTCATCCAAGAAGTCAAGTCACTTGAAGAAAGAAAGTGGGAAGGAGAAGAATGAGCGAGCTCAATCTCAAACACATATAAAATGCATCAATGGATGCAAGAGAGATGAAAAGAAAAGGTATGAGAAGTGAAGGCAAATTCACTTCCCAAGTTTACTTACCACCTGAAATGTTAGAAAGAAATGCAATGCAATGCAAGATGAGATGAAATGATATGATGCAAAGCAAGACCAGAAGCATGTTGATGATGATTATGATGTTATGAGGTGCTGCAAACATGAGGCAAAGCAATGGGGATGTTCATACAAGCTTATGAATGCATATGATGCAAGTTAAGGAGCATGAACAAGCATGAAATGTTATGAAGCATACAAGACAAATGACATGGCAAATATGCAATGCAATGATCAAACATGCTTTCTACATGTCTTAAGATGTCAAATGAATCATAAACATGCACAAAATGCAAAGACAAGTCATGTTATGCAAGAGAATGTAAGAATGATGCAAAAGAAAGCCCAAATTAGGGTTCATGGATCAAACATCAAACAAAAACCCAAAACAGAAGCAAACCTCATGATAAAAAATGGAAAATGGTATTCAAAGAAACCCTAGACCTATAATGAACCACTGCCCAAAGGGGAGCTCTCAACTCTCAACCAAACTCAAGATATGAATTTTACAAGATATTAGGGTTTTTTAGGGTTCTTAACAAAACAAATGCCAAACAATTTGAAAATGCAAGAACAAATCATGGCCTTTTTATCCTAGGAACTACATGTAAAACAAAAGACAATGCAAGAAGAATCAATGTCTCAACCTTCACCAATAGGCAGAAATGAATTTTTGAATCCATGATCACAATAATGCATAAAAAATGATTTAATTCAATGAAAAATTCTTAAGATGCATCAAGATCAAAAAGAAATTTGGTTTGAAGGTTGGACAATGTTTCTAAATGTCCTAGAACATTTCATGAATTTTTTTGGTGATTTTTAAATACCTAAAAGTATTTTTAATAAATTAATTTCCATTAATCAATTAAAAATAATCTTTTAAATATTTAAAAATACTTTTTTAATGATAAAAATAAAATAAAAAATGTTTTTGTGTCATAAAAATTAATAAAACTTTAAAGAAAAAGTTTCATAATTTTTAAGGATTTTTTGCTATTTTAAATTAATTATGCAATTTAAATGAAAGAAAAATGAATAAAAATCAAATAAAAAGAAAAGTCAGAGGGATGGAGGGCCAAGATGCGCCCAGGATTTGAAAGTGTTGACTGGCGCGTGATCCTGTGGTTGGGATTGACTCTGAGATAATTAGTTTAATTATGAATTAATTAACTAAATGAAAAAGATTAGGGCTAATCAAACGCATCTGGGCCATCCAAAAGAGAGGGAAGTCAGCAAGTCAATGCTCATCAATGGCTCAAATTCAAACTAGCATTAATTACGTGATTAGGGTTTAAACACTCTCAGGTGGTCGGAGAAGACTTCCGGTCGTCTTCTCCGGCCAGCACCTCACCTGAAAATTCCCCAACTCCCTCAAAACGTATCCAAAATGAAAACTAAGCACACCCAAATGATCCCCATGATCTCCTGACTCAAAACCCTAACCCCAAACAAATTTATTCTTCATCAATCGCATGAATCGAAAGCAAACATTTTTAGGGCAAACCAGTTTCAGAGTCAAATTAAATGTTCAAATCACAACCATTTCAAAAACTAAAAGCACCAGGATGATCAGGACAACACAAAGAACAAGTTTGTAACAATAAAAATGATTTCTGGAAAAATAATTTTCGAGCTACCTGAGATTTGAAGCTTTCAGTTTAAGAACTTTCTGGCCACCTCTCCTTGTGCAATCTACTCCACTTGATCCCCAGATGATGTTCGAATGCTCAAATGGAGTTTAAGTTGGCTTGATGATGAGTTTCGAAAGCTCCTGCTTCAGTTCAGTCAAAAATGGCAATGGAGATTCTGGCACTTTCAGGTCATGGTGAATGAAGGTTTGAGGTCCTGATGATGAATGGAGAAGGTTTGTGGTGTTTGTTTGTGTGTTTGTGAGCTAGGATGAGAGTTTCGAATGAAACTGCAAAATGGAGTGAGAAATGGCTATGGAGTGATCTGGCTGTTTCAGGCTTGTGTTCTTGGTGTTTTGTGATCCATGAGGCAGGGTGAGTTGAATGGAGGAAAAGGTTTGAGTGTTTGCAGGCTGTATAGAGAAATTCGAGAGCTTATGCAAAATGGAAGGTTTTTGTGTATGTGGTCAATGAGGTGGTTTCAGCCTTGCTCCTTCTTATGTTTTGCTTGCAAATTGTCCACATGACTCTCTCTCATTGGTCAGTTGATTTGACATGTGCTTTATGGATAGGTGAGGCAACTTTTGCAATTTGTCAACTCTTGTGTAAGAGAAAGTATGGTGAGGTGCTAGCTTGGTACAAGGCATGGGCTATGCGCAGCAAGATGAGGGGGAAATGTCAGCTTGGTCCAGCATTCAAGGCAGCAAGTTGGTGAAGCATGATCATGAGTTTTGCAACTTGGTTACTTTATGGATTTTCATGAAAAATGCCTTGTTACATGAACTAAACCATGAGCAAACTTGATCCAATTCTGATTTTTAGGACTTAGAGAATGTTTGTGTAATGGTTTGAAATGAATTAGAGGTCACATGATGCATTGGTTCAAGGTTTTGCAAAATTTCCAATTGAAGCATGCCTTAGAAATTAGTGATTTTTGCCAACTTTGCATTGCTATAACTTTTGATCCAAGAAGAGTTTGATCATGTTCTTGTACTTTTTGAAAAGGGAAAGATGAGATCTACAACTTTCATGGCCAAAGTTTTTCCATTTGAAGCCTTTTTGGATCAAGAATCAAGGCTTGAAAAATGACCTAAAATGATGCATTCTTGGAAAGTCAACTATGCCCAAAAAGTCAACATTTGCAAAAACCCTAAATTCTTGATTTTTATGAACTTCAACCTTCTTCCATGATCAAATAAAGATCATATACACTCAAAATGATGAAGATCACCCATTGGTTGGGTCATTGGGGGCCTCAGATGCCCTGATTTTACACTGACTTGTCTGAAAAGTCAACTCTTGATCAGATGACTTCCCCATGGAATTTCTTCATGAAAATTGATATGCATACTCCCTATACCATATAGAGATCAATGGAAACAAGAATGACCAAAAAATTTGGAGTTATGGCCTCTGAAACCAAAACCCTAATTTTAGGTCAACTGTGCAGTTCATCCTGGCTCTGCATCCACTCAAACCCTAGTTCTTGTGATTCCTCTGCATTTTGACTTTGAGGAGATGGAATATGATATAAGAACACACATGGACCCCTTTGAGTTGATTGGTTGCCTTTGGAATGGCTCAAGATGCTTTGGGATTGCTCAGATCACAAACCCTAGGTGCAGATGACCTAGAAACTATCCAGTGAATCAAAAATGAGATGTGAGATGATATGATTGTGTTTATGCATATGAGAATGATCACAAGCCATGGTGTGAATGGGTGAGGGCAAATTTGGGGTGTTTACAATGTCAAAGAGGGAATTTTGCAATTTCACTTGCCAAGCATTCTAATGACCTCTAATCAACTTCTATGCATCATAACATGTCAAAGAAACTTCAAGAGATCAGAATTTGCCTTTGAACCTAGGGTTTTGGTGGCTTGATTCACAAGAAACATCAAAGAGGGAAATTTGCATAAACCATGAGAACTCTTCATCCAAGCCTTCCAGCTCATCAAATTCAATCCCATGGTCCTCCATGAATCAAGCTGAGGCAGGACAAGCCATAGAAACAGCTCTGACCCGTGCCATGCTTCAAGTACACATAACCTTGACTTTTTGCAACTTTGCCCATACCAATCAAGTTGTGCCACCACCCACTTTCTGAGAAATCCCATTGGTTTATACAAACATCATGGATCACAAAACAGATAACACACAAGGCTGAAACCTCCCACAAGATGAGAATCACAAAAATCACCTCACACCTTCCTCTCTTCGAATTTCATAACACAACCATCAAAACTTAAAACTTTTTCCACCAATCAACTCAAAAACACTCAAGGATCATTTCCCAACCATTACAATGGCCTGAAACACCCCACAACACAAACACGATTTCTGAGTTATCAGAACTGAAACACTCAAACTAGCCCACTTAAACTCCATTCAAGCCTTTCAGAAGCTTCAGAGTGATCATTGGAGGCATTTTGCACAAAGAAAGAGGTCAGAAAGCTCAAGTTTGCAAAGCTTCAACTCAGGTAGTCACCAAGAACATTTTTTCCATAACTCTTGTTTTAAGTTCCTAAATGATTCTACATGCTTCACTGATCACTCTGATATGTTTTGTTTTGAAAATGCTTGAGAAATGACCATGTATGAAGCTTCTGAAACTTTTTAACCTAAGATGTTTTTGCTTTGATTCAGCTTTATTATGCATGATAAATGTGTTTTGTTTGTGGATTCATGATATATGATGTTTGGGGATCACTTTTGGGCAAGAAATTTGTTGTTTAGTGACCTAGGGAAGAAGTTGGCATTTCAGATGGCCGGAGAAGATGACCGGAGCTTGCCCCGGTCACCTGAAAGTGATTAGGTTAGTTAATTAGGGTTAGCGCGTCAGTTTAAATATTGGCCTTTGGATCATGTTTACCCGCGTGTTTGGATGGCCCTGATCCTTTCACTTAACCCTAATCCAGATTAATTAACTTAATTAATTTAAAATTACTAGAATCAATCTCAGCCTTACATTCACGCGCCAGTCAACACATCCTTCCCCAGTTTAAATCTCCACCCTTGGATCCTCTGACTTTCATTTTAATTCATTTAATTGCATTTTTTATTCTATTTCTTTTGCACATTTATTTTAAAATAGCAAAACCTATCAAAAAAATATGAAACTTTGCACTCTGATTTCAAATATTTTTCTCAACCCAAAAATAATTTTTATTTTATATTTTGCATATAAAAAGTATTTTTAAAATATTTAAATGTTATTTTTAATTTATTAAAGTACTTTAATTAATTAAAAATGCATTTAGGTTTCTAAATATCACCAAACAAATCATGAACCATCCCAATGCATTTAGAAACATTTTCAAACTCTTCATACAAATTTCTTTTTAGGTTTGATCATAGTTTCCCAATTTTCTTTGAATTAAGGGTCTTTAAAATCACAATTTTTAACCCTAACTTTGAAAAATCATTTCTGCCTAACCGAGAAGAGTTTGAACTTGATTCTTTTTGCATTGTTTCAAATATTACATGTAGTTTCTAGGTTATTTTTTATCATGAATTTATCTTGCATTTTCAAATTGATTTGCATTTTTCCTTTTGAATCACCCAAAAACCCTAGCAAACTTAGGAAAATCATAACTTTCAATAGGATTAGCTTCTGACCTTCTCCTTTGGGGTTTGACCTAATATGGGATTAGGGATTGTTTAAGCTTGATTTCAAATTTTTATCATGTTGCATGATTCTGTTTTGTTCATTTGCATCTCACATGTCCATAAAACCCTAATTTTTCATGTTCATTTACCTTGCATATTCATCATCACATGAACTTACCATGACATTTCAAGCATTTGTATGACATCTTAGACATCTTAAGACATGCTTAAACATTGTTTGATCACTTCTTCATTCATTTGCCATGTCTTGCATTCATTTCATTTCATAAACATCCATGTGTTTTCAAGCTTCCAAGCATGCTTTCATGACATCCCATCCTTGTATGGTCATTCATATGCATATTATATGACATTACATCATCTCATATGCCATTTTCATTGCATAATCACTTCTGACTTTGGTCTTTTCACCTCATTTCATCTCATTTTAATTCATTTCTTTATGCTTTATAACTAATGCATTCATACAAACCATGTCAGGAACTTTTGGTAAGTTATTTGGGAGGGGGATTTGCCTTCACCTCTCACTTCTTATTATTTCTTTCATATGCATTTTGTTTGTCTTTGAGGTGAATCTAATTCATTTAGGTTCCATCTTTCTCACTTTCTTCCATTTAAGTTACTTATCTTCTTAGGAAGTAAGTAACTTATTCTTCTGCTTCTTCCTCCTTCCTTCTGCTTCTTCCATTGGTGGCTTCCTTGAAGATCTTTTCTCTTAAGCCTCACAAACCATAGGATGCCTAAGCATGATAACTTCTAGGGTTATGTATAGTCCCCCCTAATTTTTTACCTTTGGGTCTCTTTGAGTCTCTCTTCTCATCTAAAAATCAGAGACTAAACTCTTAAAGCTTTAGGACTTTGGAATTAGGGTTATGCTTGCATCCTTCTCTTAGGATGGAGTGTATAACTTTAATCCTAAGTGTTAAACCTTTAATTTGTTTAAACCTCTTAATCAAATCACCTTAATAATCACTAAGACTTTATCTTGTAACTTGGGCCTTACATTAGGGTTCTATCTCTTCCTTTTGGTTAAGAGGGACTAACCCTAGTGTTTAATGGACAAGTCCTCCTCAAGTTGTCTTACAAACCATAAAATCCACTTCTTAATCTCATCCTTTTAATTAAAATCCATTTAATAAAGGTTTGTTATATAATGAATTTAATCCCTAACCATGGATTAAGTTGAGGTATCTTCCTCAGCTTAAGTGTTCTCATCTATTATCCTTCTATTAGGATGGTGTAATAAGTTCATTAATCTGTGATTAGAGATTAAACTCATTACTAAACACTGAACAAAAACCCAAAAACATCTAAATAATCACAAGTAGGTTAATGATCTTAATCCTACATCATCATGGCAATTAAGTTGAGATGCTTATCTCACACTTAAGTGGGCTCATTATCCCTAATCGGAGAGGATATAATGAGTTCACAAGCCCTTGATTTAGACTTAAGCTCATAATCCTATACAAAACACCAAAAATAATAAAAAAACTGAAAACATAAAAACAAACAATAATCGTCTCCTTCGGGATTCTTTTCTCATCACACTCATTCACAAACGAGAACTCGCTTCTTCCGTCTAATGCAAGACAGTTATCACTCGAGCCAGACGAGTCATACACTTGAGCATAGACAAGCAAGCAGTTCACAGTCAATTTATTTCCAGTCTCTTTGAGTCGAACTACAGTGTTCTGACTTTCTCATTGCACGAGAGGATAGGTAGGCATAACTTAACTGTTATCGAACAAAAGTCTCTTTGTCTTCCCCCTCTTTCAGCATTCTTTTCTAAAGCCTCAGTTCCTGAGCATTCACCCTTTTTGCACTGACACTTGTATATTCTTTTCTTAGCTTTTGCACACAGATAGCACATACACCTACCCCTTTAAACACAATCTTATAAGCGTGGATCCCGTCGAGTACGACGAACAATCTGAGTTCTAATACCTTTCCAATTTGTAACCAACCCCCTTTCTCAGTTTCTCTGGTTCGCAATCGTCTTATCCATCTTTTCTAGGTTTATGCAGCATCACCTTTCCTTCGGGATAAAAATGCCTAGCTGGAGACTCTATTCACTTCATTTCATTTTTCTCTCTTCGCCGTCCGTTCACGTCTGCACCCTGGGACCTTTGGTGTCTTTTCGGGGGAGCGACACTAATTTTCAACGATCCAACGTCGTTAGGAACTAATTAATTAAAAAATTATATTTAATAAAAATAGTAATCTATTTTAAAATCCTAAAATAAATAAAAAATATATTTTTTAAATTAATGATTAATTAGATTTAAATTTCTTTCTTTTTTATAAAATAAATTATTCATAATAAACAATCAATTAATTAGTTTCACTAAACAAATATTAAAGATTTCTCTCTCTCTAATTCTTTTTCCCCGATTTTACGTTCTTTGTCATTTATAATTCCTAGAACTATTGTATTGGATGCACAAAGCCTTGTAATATCTAGATTTACTTTTCTCGCACGATTATGTATCTATTCATAGGATGTAATAGCGTAGGACTTTTAATTTCCGCACTTTTATTTTCCGCATCCCCCTAAGAGACTAATGTACCCCCTCCCCCGATGTAATAGCATAGGACTTTAATTTTCATTTTTTAATTTCTGCAAATATTATTGCGTGGTTAGTAAACTAGGGAGTGCAAAGATTGTATGCTAAAATAAATTGGACCTAGCCCATCAATTATAAGATAAATAATTGAAACTGATATTCACACACGTAAGTCGATCGTTTTACGATCGCCATATGCACCTCTCAGGGTTTCTCCTCTTGGTTGCCTTCAAAACATGGTCAAGTCCCTCGAACGTGGGGGTGTCTTAATAAATGTCCCTACATATTAAAAATCATCATAGTCCCTTCAAGATAAAAGATCATAGTCCCTTCGAAGTTTCCTACGAATAAATGATCTTGTCCCTCGATGACCCTACGAAAATGACGATAGTCCCTTCGAATTACTAAGACACCCCTACAGGTTACCTTCTATGACCATACGATGACCATACGCCCGTCCCTTTAAACATCCAAGGTAAATATTACTTACTCACTAATAGTAAGGACAATCTTACCCTTAAAGGAAATAAATAACAAGAAGGACCTTACAAACTTAGGGTAGGTAGCACTTAATTACTTGCTCACTCTTTCAAAACTCTTTTCACATCCCTCTTTTAATAACATTTTTAAACTCAAGGCTTTGTATACATCCACATGAGGATTATTATAGAGACTTCTGAAAATTTTCTAAACACACACTACACATTTTTCAAACAAGTTAAAGTGAGTTAAGTAACTAGGAGCCCATGAATATCCATGGATACAAAGGGTGCTAATACCTTCCCTTTGTATAACCTACCCCCCGAACTCAAAATATTTTTAAGGTATTTCCTGTTCTTTTATACCCTTTCCTAAATTGGATAAAATAAAAGTTGGTGGTGACTCTTGCTATCTACACATGTTTTTGTCAAATAAAAACACCCAAGTCTGTTCTCCCACCATGTTACAGAATGGGTGACTCTGCTGGGGAGTACTTAAAGAGGGGTTACCTTAGGAATTAGGACCACTTATTGTTTTACTTGCTTGCTTTATATTTATTTGTTGGGCTTATGTGTGAAAGATCCTAACCCGGATCTATTGTACCTTAGGTAAGTAACAATAGACCAAGGAAACTGTATAGCGTATACCGATATGGTTGATCTAGTGGCTATAGTTAGTGTGACTTCTTGGTTGGTTCTTATGTTCCTTAAGTAAATTGAGGATAACATGAGGCTTCTGTATGTTGTCATTAACACTAACTTACTTTTAAAACCCTAATTGACCCATTTTGGCCTTTAGAAAGTAGTGAGATAACCGGCTTTGGTGAAGTCTAAAGTTGGTTGATACTTGATACTACACTCATTGAGATTCTAATCTAAGGGAGTTTTGGTTGGCAAGTCAGTTTCCTACTGATCAATAACCTTTGAGAAGGATCAATGATATTGAGATCTCTTAGAACTCGGTTACTATTTCTAGGATAGGATGAACCAACTAAAATTCAGTGGGAGGGTACTTACCTTTAAACCTCATGCAAGCCTCTAAACCTAGGACTATGGTGTGACTTGTCTTTGTGTGCCACTTGTTTGTTCCTGAACATAACATCATAACATCATGACATCATAAGCATAACATTCTCACCGACCATTTGAAGGATCAAAGAATTTATCTTTGTTCTTTGTTGCAGGTTATGGCTTCCGCTCATAGGAATACTATTCGAGTCAACTTTGTAAGGATACCTTCCAAGCTTAAGGAATTGGTCTCAAAAGTTTTTGAAATCTCTCAATTCATCAAAAAGCATGGGCATCTACTTAATTTGGTCACTTCAGGGTTTGATGAAGATATGATGAGTGTCTTGTCTAGTTCTTTGATCCTAAACATCACTGCTTCACATTTCCCAATTATCAGCTGGTGCCCACAATGGAAGAATTCTCCAGACTACTTGGCGTACCCATCCTTGATCAAAAACCTTTCACATGCTTAGAGAAAAAGCTTAAACCTGAAGTTATTGCAGCGGCCTTGCATCTAAAGAAATCAGATATTGTATTGGAAACAAGAAGTGGAGTTAAGGGTATTCTTGCTAAAGTGTTGATGGATAAAGCTCAAGTGTTCTTGGAAGCTATGAGTTATGATGATTTTGAGGAGATTTTGGGCTTGTTTATTTATGGTTTAGTATTATTCCCTTATCCTGACCAATTTATAGATGTACACGCCATTAACATATTTCTGACTCACAATCCGGTTCCTACCTTGCTTGGAGATATCTTGCACTCTCTTCACACTCGTACTACGAAGGCGCGAGGAACTCTGATGTGTTGCATACCTCTTCTATCAAAGTGGTTTATTTCACACCTTCCTCGATATGTGATGAAGAATGAATAAGGTTGGAGGTGGTATAAAAGGATAATGTCACTCTCTTATTCAGACATTCATTGGTGTTCCCGATCTGTGGAGAATATTACTATCAATGACCATTGTGGGGAGTTCCCTAATGTGCCACTCCTTAGCATAAGAGGGGGAATTACTTATAATCCTTCCTTAGAATAACGACAGTTTGGTTATGCTCGGAGTAATGGTCCTTATGATATGCTTATTCAAGGTATTGTGTTTGATTACGACAACGATCTTCAAGGTTACCGTCAAAGGTTTATACGAGTCTGGAGCATGGTGAACAAGATCAACAACAATAATTTGGAATCAAAACACTCCATCCCTATGGAACCTTACCTCAGATGGGTGAGATCTGGTGCTCAGACTTTCATGATGCCATATCCTGCTATTCTACCAGTGATTGTTGAGCCAATTGGGGAATGAGATGTTCTTTATACCATTCTGCATCCTGACATGCCTATGGATCTGGAAGAGCTACAGAAGTCTTGGATTCAACTGAAAGAAGAAATGGATGCTTTTGAGGCTCAGTTCCATGCTCACAGAGAAAAGGCGTTGGAGCTAACGAAGCAACTTCACAAAGAGCAGAACCTCAATACATATCTCAACCCAAAGAGAAAGCGTCCATGGGATACTTGAGTCTCAGATGTTCTTATTTTCTTTGCAACTTTTTGTTTTCTCTCATTATAATTCCAAGAGGCAATTATATTTTAAACTTACTAATAAAAGTTTTATTTTTGTTTTCCTTTAATAAATTTAAATCCTACGTGGTCCTTGAAAACATTGCATATGCATCTACATACCATACCATTGCATAACAAGTTTCCGCGACAGGCTTCTCATCTTCTCACTGTTTATTTCAGCAGAAATGGATCTCGAACGATCTGTCAAAGATCTCCAAGCTCAGAATGCTCAGTTTCAAGAAGTGATCCTGAATTTGTCCAAGGGGCAAGAAGAGTTGAAAGCACTCCTCTCTAAGGACATGAAAACGAAGAATCCTGGAGACAACGAGGATGATTAGTTGGGACAACTGCAAGCTAAGATGGCAGAGATGAGAATTCAGATGAATGACCAGGTGGCTCTTATCCAGAGCTTAGCCTAGGGGCAAGGAGAGTTAAGAATCTTTGTCAATAAACTTCAAGGTAACCGAGTCGGGAATCTAATCATCAGTCAATCTCCGATGAAACAAGCTGACTTGGTTGAAAGTAAGATGAGGATAAGAGAAGGAAATAGATAAGTTACTGTTGTTGATTCTTCAACTAATGGAAGAAGACCTAGTAGGGTTAATCTGTCTCGACACAAGGAATGTAGAAGATAGTTCATCAAATTTGACACGCCAATGTCGCAAATTTTACAATGCTTATTGGAGATGAAGCTGGTTATCTTGAAGAATGCTTCTATGAAGCCTAATACTTCCTCTCCTGACTATAATCCCAATGCAAGGTGTGCATATCACTCCAACTCTCCTGGACATGACACTAATAACTTTTGGGCATTAAAGAATAAGATTCAAGACCTGATTGACAAAGGAGTCCTCAAGGTTACGCCAGAAGACCAAATTGAATTCCTATATCGTCCATTAAACATCGAAGCTGCCAGAAAAATCACCCGAGGGAGCAAGAAAGAAAGCTCACAAACACCTGTTGAAGTTTGGGACACCTTGGGACAACCAAGTGGCAAATTTGATTTCATGGTAAAATATACTGCTCCTGAAAGTTCACAGATTGCAATCGAAGACATTCAGCCAACTGGATGGGACATCATTTGATTTCTTCAGTTGTAATTTCGTTTGTTTGCTCAAGCACTTACTATTATGTCAAACTTTGTTTTTACATTAATGCATTGTGTATGTTTGTCTTAAATTAATCCATTCGTTTCACTATATTTAAAACTATGGTTCTTACCTCGCTTTTTGTGATATTTAACTCTTGATAAAGTTGTAAGCCTTTAGATGGAGGATGACAAAGACGATACCATAATTTCATATAGTATGCTTTTGAACAGATTATGCTGACGATGTACATGCATTGTTTCAATTCCTAAATAGTGGAGATATAAGGAAGTTAATCCCTAGTCAACCCTTTTGAGCCTATGAAGTAGGAGTTTTTTTCTCACGCAAATTAAAAACCCTTATTCATAACCTAAGGTAGGGTAGTTACTCGGTTAACTCAATTATGCTAGTTTTCTTTTTGTACACGACTAATGATGGTTCCCTGTAATCACTAAGTTCGACAGTCAATATCTAGCAAAGGAAAAGCTCGGTAAGTCAAAACCTATGAAAGATACTTAGTAAATATTGAGACATCCCGCTGACTGTAATCTTGAAACAAATAGTTCAGGCGAAAAGGAAGGGATAACAAAGTCAAAAGAAAAATAGGTCACTACAAATCCTCAACAAAAATAGGATAACTAACTTTTCAAATAAAGTTATGGTTTTTGAACCATCGCAAATGTCAGTGTTACAGTTCCAAACTCCTTTGGAGCCTCAATGCATAAGTTAACCGAACATAGGACTGAAGAACATCACGAAGAATGGGTTAGGTACAAATAAAATTTGAGCCTTTATCCTTTGTTTCTTAAACCGTGAACCATGCCACGTTATAACCCTTTAAAACTCTTAATTGAAGCATGGTTAGTTCTAAAGCATACTGCTACAAAAAGGTATCCTGACTCCTTTAGGGCTTATTATAAATCTCGAGTTAATATCACAATTTTTATAAACAATTTTTGCTAAAATAATTTTTTCAAAACTTCATGACAGACATAAGCGTTGCATTTTGAATATCATTATTTACATATAACTAAGTGTGTGACAGCAGAGAAGCTTACGTAATGAACATTCAGTAAACCAAAGTCCTCCCGACAGACAAAGTTACTTCTTGGATCAAAGCTAATGTATACAAGGGGGCGTGGTCACTATCTTCCACTCAATGGGGCATGCCATGTTACTGTCCAATTCATTTGGGGCAATGAGGTCACGAATCAACTATGCTTAAGTGTCGCTCCCCGGATTTCCATCCTGGTACAAACGCGAAAGTGGCACGGAAAAGAATAGAATCGCCAGCCAGGCATTTTTATCCCGAAGGAACGGGAATGGTAATGCTGCACAAACCAAAAGAAAAGAAGAGGAAGGGCACAGGTCCTTCGAACCAAAGAGACTGAGTTCGGGAGTCGGTTACGACCTAGGAAGGTATTAGCACCTAGATCGTCCGCCGTACCCGATGGGATCCATGCTTGCAAAGAAAACTGTTTCAAAGGGTGAGGGCATGAAAGTTGCTGCAAAAGAAAATAAAATGAACTGAAAAAGAAAACTGAGAAAAGAACTGAAAAAGAAACAAAGAGAAAAATGTAAGGAAAATAAAGATTGTGCTCGAACGGGCCCTACCCCGCTGCCTACGTACCTCATCAGGATAATGAGGATCAGAGACGCCGTAGTTCCCCTAACTAAGGGTGAAAAAGATTGCTTGTGAATTAAGGCTTGAACTACCTATGCCATTGCTCAGGTGTTGCAGACTTGGACGACGAGTGCGTAACCGTCTTGCAAAGTGACAAGTAGGAGCAAGTTCGCGTACGGAGAGAATGAGATGATAAAAGAATTCCCAAAGGAAAGATGCTTATTGTTTGTTTGTGTTTTTTAGAAGCTTTTTATGAGTGTGTCACAAGGAAGTGAATTCAAGCTCTTTTCCATGGAATGTGCACTTGTCACTACATTCCAAGATGGAATAATAGAACAAGCACACTCAAGTAAGGAGAAGATCCCCAAACCTTGAGCCCAGAGATTAGGGCCTAAGCTCACTAACTCATTAATTTATTAAGTGTTTTTGGTATTTACAGTGAAGAAGTGTTTTTTATGCTTTTCTTTGTGAAGAAGATACCTTGATCAGACTTGTGCATCACAAGGTAAACTTGTACTATCCCAAGATGGGAAGACTACAAGTACCTCATGGGATAAGGCTATTGCTCAAGGCATCACTTCAAACTTTATTAAGATGTTTTTATGGTTATGAGATGAGAAGAGAAGAAGAACCAAAGGATCATAAAGGCAAAAGTCTAAGGGGGACTAAAGAAATCCTAAGTGTTGTCATGCATGGATATCCTAAGGTTAGTGTGGTTTTCTATCCTAATGAAGAAAGAAAGAAGAAAAGAAGAAGAAGAAGGATGAGATGAGTAAGGCCTAAACCCAACAAGCAAAAGGTTAGCACAATTAAGAAATAAGAAGAAGAAGATGAGATTTGGAGATGTGGAACTCACATCCGCACCTCTCACTTAACATAGCCCCTGCAAGGTTAGTAACATAAGCATACAAGTGAAATGAGATGAAGAAAATGACATGCCAACATCATACAAACAGAAATGAAGTCATATATACAAATGCACAGTGGATATGCAAGTCAAAAGAATGAGAGAAGAAGCATGCAAGACAAAATGATGAGACAATATGAACAAATGGCAAACACATGCAAACTTAAGAAAGATGCAAGGCAAGGCACAAACATGGACTCAAGGCACACAACCAGAACCAAAACAAGTTGAATAAATGTTTAAGAAGCAAGGGAGATGAAAAGAAGAGCCACACTAGACTAAACAATCACATAATGAAGTGAAAGAAGTAAGGAGATGAAGTGAAAGAACATAAGAAATGGAAGAACTTAAAAGGTAAGCAAAACCAAAAATTCTAAGACACAAACCCTAAGTCAAGACCAGAATGGAACCCATACCCCAAAAGGACCCCAAATGAGAAGAAGAAGCTGGAACAAGTGCCCTTCTAAGCTTATGAGAGAGTTAAAGATCACAAAGAAGCGCCTTTCTAAGCTGGAACAAGTGCCCTTCTAAGCTTATGGAACAAGGTTCAAGACAAAATTCACATCAAATCACCAATGCATATAAAAAATCCACAACTTATGATAAATGATACTCAAACATGATATAACAATGAGCCAAAAGGATTGGAAAAGATTCAGAAACTAAATAGGTCAAATGAAGGCTAGAACACAAACTAGGGTTAAGAAACTTCCAACACAAGGCAAAGACCAAGACCCAATGAATAAATTTCTAAAAATCAGGGGAAACATCACACATGAAGTACATCATCTTAGGAATCTAGAGCAAAAAGAATGAACACAAAACTCAAAATAATGAAACCTAGGGAAAATGAACAAGGCAGATTGCTCCAAAAGGACTTAAAAATGAATTAATTGAAATGAGGAATTAATTTCCATGTGGATAATAGGAATAAATGGAAAATAAAAAAGTGAAAAATTAAAGAAAACTCAATTGAACACTCATGAATTATTTTGGAATTTTTGGATAATTGGAAGTATTTTAAATAATTAAAAAGCAAAAAGGGAATAAAAGAAATAAAGAAAAAGGAAATAAAATTGGAAAAAGAACATGGGGTGCAAATAGCCAGAAAATGAAGTGAAAATAGATTGGTCTCACTGATGAGGGGGTGTGAAAATCAAGTTTGAGGCCCAGTATGTTATGCAGGTATATGAGAAATGTTGTGGAAATTCAGGAATAAACTGGAAAATACATGAGCCATTGGATGGATCCAGCATACACTGAAACACCTTCATTAAATGACGTGGCTCCTTATTGGATTATGAGTGGAGGACGCACAATTGTTACAGTGTGGTGCGCAACATATTGCATTAAAATAGAATTAAGAAATCACGTGGTCAGGAGGGTGTGGGACTTGAAACGTGGCAACATCCAGGACGCACAGAAGCAAGATCCTAAGGCTGGAAGATCTTCTTCAACCTCACATAAACCCTAATAACCATTCCCAGATTCCGGTGACCGGAGCTAGGGCTCCGGCACCGGAAACCACACCAGATGAACAAAACGTGATAAAAAAACACACAAAGCTCCAGATCTACTAATTGATATGCTCTGAATCCAAATATGAGCATCAAAACAACAATGGATCAAAGAATTATCCGGATCGAACAAAAAAAGTTTGCACCATGAAAAATGAAACTCAAATATCTCACACTACAATGCACTAAAATAGAAACCAAGACTTGCAGCATACTCAGTGAACATCAAGGATTAATATGCACATCAACATTTTCATTTCCAGAGGTGAAGAATTTGAATCTTACCTGAGTTGCAGATCTTGAAATAAGGTGTTAGAAGACCAGATGATGGATGAAAATCACTCTACACTCACTCTAGATGCAAAATAAATGCATCTAAAGCCTTGAATGAGACTGGATCTGAAGCTTTGCCAACACCTGTCCTGAAATGGCAAGGTTGTTGATCTTGAGAGATTGCTTGAATGAGTGTGTGATTAATGATCCTTAGCTTGCACTGATCAAGGATCTACAATTTGTTTTGAGATTGAGCAAGTGTATGATGAGATATGAGAGAAATTGCAAGTTGTGCAAGAAGTTTGAAATGAGAGAATGAGAGAGAGTTGTGCAATTCTGAAACCCTAGCTTCTTTTATATCATGCCCTAAACCAATGCTGAAAAAATTGTGAGGTTTGCACGTGGGAATGAAGAGAATTTGTGATTCTTGCAAATTTTGCAAATTATGATGGAAGCATGCACTCCTCATGCTTTCCTTGGCCTTTAAGCCCATGTACAATCCAAATCCATCCCTTGATTATAATCCAACAAGTCCTGGCCCTTAGATCAAAGTATCACACATTCCTCATGAATTTGCAAAATATCCACTTTTGAAGCAACTTCCTTGTGGTGCACGAATTTGTGACTTTCTTTGGAGAAAAATGATCCATTTGCCTTGTATTGTAACATTGTAAACATAATATATCCTTGCCAAGCCTTTAAATTAAGTTTCACATAATTTGGCTTTTGGTGCATGCATGAACTTTTGGTTTTGCCCTAGTTTTAGCCATTTTTTCGAGGGACATATCTCCTAATCCACACATGCTATGAAAAAGTAATTGTACTTTTTTAAAATGGGAGCCCTTAATCTCCAACTTTCATGTTTGACTTTGTTCCATTTGAAGAATTTTTGATCATGTTAAGCTCACTTGAATTTTAGGGCAAAAGTTGCCAAAAATGGAATTTTCCAAAAACCAACTTTGTACCACTTTTGCAAAACCCTTCAAATCTTCATGATTCTTGAACTTTGACCTTTCCAAACCTATTATAACATTGTAAGGACACCCCTTGGCCAAAAAAGTTGGGTTGGACCCCTTGAAATCACACAGTTGACTTTTTAAGGGCACAGTTGACCAATTACTTCATCTGCAAGCAACTGCAGCATTTCCTGATTTCCACATGGAATTTTCTCATGAAATTTGGTACCTAGGATCCTCTTGACATATAAAAGACTTTGCCCAAATGAAATGGCCAAAGTTGTGAGGTTTTGATGCTTGAATCTCAAACCCTAGTTTAGGTGCCTTGTGTAGGAGCTTTGCCCTATCCTGGAATCTCTGATGATCATCCAACTTTCTGAGCTTCGTAAATGAACTTGAACTTGTAAATGAAATGTAGACCCCTCATATGACTTGTACAAAACCATTGAGCTTCTTGTCATAGCTTGTGATGCCTCAAGAACCTCCACAGATGATCATATGCCTAATGCTAGGACATGAAGAATGTTATGCCTCATCTTTCCATGCTAGGATGCTAAGAAAATGATATGTTCATGATAAATATGATGTGATATGATGCTTAAAATGAAGAGGGAAAATTTGGGGTATTACAGCTGCCCCTATTCAAACAACTGTTGATCTGAAAAGGACGGTAGCACGGGATATCGTCCGTTCAAGATAAACTATGATTGAATACCAAGAAGACCAGAAATTTGCACTCTGACGAAGAATGCAACACTGGGAAATAAACCCAACCAAATGAAGCTTTGGTGACTGCAGGGGAGAAGAAAGCAGACGAGCTCCTTCCAAGTTGAAACTGTTATCTGGAATAAGAACACTTTGACAGACGAGCCTTCTTCGGACAATACTGTTGCGCCAGTAGCTGGACATACGAGTCCTCAAACACTTTGCAAGAATATATGACTTGAGATAGACGAATCTCCTTCGGATATACCTGTTACGCCTGGACCGGGATGCACCAAAGTCTGTGGGATAGACGTGCATAATCAAGGTAGACGAACCTTCTTCATATATTATCCGTGGATATATGGTACAAGACAGACGAGTCTTCTTCGAGCAAACCTGTTACGCCAGGTGCAACATCAATAATTGGTGCCTGAGACAGACGAGCCTCCTTCGGATTTACCTGTTACGCCAGGACCGGTAACCATTTTGACATTTATTCCCACAGTCAGGACTTTAAACCTCTTCAATACAGACGAGTATTGGATAATCATCAAGATAACACAGACGAGTGCCATAAGTCGATGATACAGACGAGTATCAGATGATGATCCCAGAAACACAGACGAGCGCTTCAGGAAATGATACAGACGAGTATCAGCCACTGGTATAGACGAATACCAAAAATTCAACACAGACGAGCATTTGAAGTAACAATACAGAAGAGTATCAGGATAATCAGCAAATCCACACATACATATATAAGTTAACACAGACGAGTGTTAGGGATGATACAAACGAGTATCCAAACAAAGCAGACGAGCAACAACAGATAATCAACACAGACAAGTGCTGGGGATGATACAATCGAGTATCCAAACAAAGCAGACGAGCCTCAAACAGGTAATCAACACAGACGAGTGTTGGAAACTGCAGACGAGCAAACAACAGAGATTACATATCAAACACAGACGAGTGTTGAGAATTGCAGACGAGCAACAACAGGTATTATATGCCAAACACAGACGAGTGCCGGAAAATGCAGACGAGCAACAGCAAATGGATAACACAGACGAGTGTTGAAAATTGCAGACGAGCAATAACAGGGATTGGATACCAAACACAGACGAGTGCCAGAGAATGCAGACGAGCAAAGGCAAAGTAATCATGGACCATTGCTGGGGAAAGCAAACGAGCAATACCAAAGTGATAACACAAACGAGTGTTGAAAGATGCAGACGAGCAACAATAAAACATGAGCACAGACGAGTGCTGGAGAAGTGCAGACGAGCAACAACAAATGCACGGGCACAGACGAGTGCTGGAGATTGCAGACGAGCAACAAACAAATGCCTGATTGGCAACAAGAGTTACAACTCTGCAGGGGAAGACCAGTTGAGATACTTTTACACCTAACTCTGACTGTGATGAATACCTGACTGTATCATCAAAATAACCAAAAGTATGGCAACTTCGCTGGGGAATATTTCACTGACGGAAGTGAAAATCAGATATGACCTCTATGGGGAAAGATCATCTTCATACTTGGCTGGGAAAGATGCTTCAACAATACTCTGGCTGGAGAGAGCATTTTGTTATCTCTAAGCTTTGTGGGAATATCAGACGTTCAGCTTCCTGCTGGGCACTCCACTGGGGAGTAATGAACTGCTTGGGCTACCTGCCAAGACTTAGCTGGGAAATAAATCTGCTTGGGAGAATGTGAAGCCATCATGCAACCTGTAACAACAGAAAACACAAGTGTGCCCCGGGGACTTGCATGGTATGATCTGTTCATCCATCGTCACCCGACACTCAAAGAGGGTTTACAGTGTTTCCCTGCAATGTTGTTTTCTTTCAAATTATCACCATGTTTAAATGCAATGCTATTTTTTCCAAAAATTCAGGACATTTTGCAAACAAAATAAACACACTTAGCTTTTTGACTGAATATTCTTTTTATTGAAAGGCCTCTGAATAGGCAAAAGATTTACATCAGGAAGCAACCACCTGGAAAGAGGTAGCCACCATAAAATTGAGAAAAGAAACTATCCTAATGGCAATGGACACGGCATTCCATTGAGTTCCATTTCTGCTATGACCAGCATGTCTTCGATACTCTCCATTCTTGCCTTTTCTTTCTGAGAAGATGAGGGGACTGTTTCCTATCCTTCTGATATTGTCAAGTTGTACGAAACGATGACGTGGTTCAGATTACTCGGATCGCAGTTGTTCGCTTATTCCCTTGTTTTACGTGGATCGCCCTTTCGGGTTTTCAATCCACCGGGATACCCTTTTTTGCCTGAGCTGTCCAATGTGGCTTTTCAACTCAGCGGGTGTATATATTTTTTTCCCTAACTTTTGCCCGAGCTTTTTATTCTATTTTTAGCTCGCCGGGATGCCCTTTTTTGCCTGGTCTTTAATTCTGTTTTTGTGTCCAGCGGGTCTCTTTATGCGAAGTATTTTTTAATTGCGTTCGAGTTGACAGGGGATTGGAAGTTATCTCCATCCATAGTGGTGAGCATCGGTGCTCCTTCTGAGAAGACTTTCTTCACTATGAATGGTCCTTCGTAATTTGGGGTCCACTTGCCCCTGTGATCTGAACCTGGAGGAATAATCCTCTTCAGCACAAGCTTTCCCACTTGATACTCCCGAGTACGTACTCATTGGTCGAATGCTCGCTTCATTCTCCTCTGATAAAGCTGACCATGTGTCGCTCCCGATAAATGGGAATGGCCCCAGATAAAGGTACAGACGCGAACGGTCGGCGAAAGGAACAATGAGAACACACAGCAGTGAACTCACTGGAGATGAAAAGAGTCGCCAGCTAGGCATTTTTATCCCGGAGGAAAGGTAATGCTGCATAGACCTAGAAAGATATGGATAAGACGGTTGCGAACCAGAGAGACTGAGAAAGGGGGTTGGTTACAACCTGGGAAGGTATTAGCACCCAGATTGTCCGTCGTACTCGACGGGATCCACGCTTAAAAGATTTGTGTTTTAAAGGGGTAGTGTCAGTGCAATCTGTGTATAAAATAGCTGGAAAAGAATGTACCAGTGTCAGTGTAAAGGAAGTGTAAAGTGTAATATATACAGTGTCAGTGCAAGGATGAGAGTGAAATGCTCAGGAGTATGAGGCTTAAAGAGAATAATGCTGGAAAGAGGGGGAATATACAGAGACTTTTGTTCGATAACTGTTAAGTTATGCCTACGTATCCTCTCGTGCAATGAGGAAGTCAGAACACCGTAGTTCGACCCAAAGAGACTGAAAGGTGAATTGACTTGTGAACTGCTTGCTTGTCAATGCTCAAGTGTATGATCTGTCTGGCACAGATGCAAACTGTCTTGCATTAGACGGAAGAAGCGAGTTCTCGTTTGTGAGTGAAAATGATGAGAAAAGAATCCCGAAGGAGACGATTATTGTTTGTTTTTCTGAGTTTTCAGTCTTTTATTGCTTTTGAAAGTTTGTCATAAGTTAATGAGCTTAAGCCTAAACCAATGGATTTAGTAAACTCATCACATCTTCCCTCTGATTAGGGGTAGTGAGAATAACTTAAGTGTGAAGTCAGATTCTCACATTTAATTACCTTTGATGTAGGATTAAGATCATTAATCTACTTGTGATTATTTATATGTTTTTGTTGTTTTTGTTTAGTGTTGAGTAATGAGATTAAGCCATAATCAAGGATTAAACAGACTCATTACACCATCCTAATAGAAGGATAATAGATGAGAATGTTTAAGCTGAGGAAAGCTCCTCAACTTAATCCATGATTAGGGATTAAACTCATGACAAAACAAAGCCTTTGATTAAGTGGATTTTAATTAATGGTAAGATGATGAAGTGATTTTTAGGGTTTGTAAGACAACTTGAGGGGGACTTTTCCATTAACACTAGGGTTAGTCCTTCTTAACCAATTAAGGAAGAATTAGAACCCTAATGCAAGGCCCAAGTTACAAGCTTGATGTCTTGGTGATTATTAGATGGATTGATTAAAGGATTTAAACACATTAAGGGTTCAACACTTAGGATTAAAGTTATACACTCCATCCTAATAGAAGGATGCAGGCATAAGCTTAATCACAAAGCCTTAAAGCCTTTAGGGTTTAGTCCCTAATTGTGAGATGAGAAGAGAAGACTCAATGAGACACAAAGGTAAAACTAAGTGGGGAACTAATCAAAACCCTAATCATTGTCATGCTTGGTTGTTCCTAAGGTTTGTGAGGTTTACAAGAGAAATCTTCAGAGGAACCACCAGGAAGCAGATGAAAGGAGCAGAGAGAAGCAAGGTAACTTGCTTCATTTAAGAAGACAAGTAACTTGAAGAAGGAAGGTAAGAAGAAGAAGAATGAGCAAGCCCAATCTCAAACACAAAGAAAAATGCAGCAAGGATGCATAAAAGAGATGAGAAGAAAATGTGAGAAGTGAAGGCAAATCCACTTCTCAAAATTGCTTACCACCTGAAAAGTTAGTGAAAGAAATGCAATGCAATGCAAAATGGAATGAAATGGCATGATGCAAATCAAAACCAGAAGCACATACATGATGTTAATGATGCTATGAGATGCTGTAAACATGAGCCAAGGCATGAGGATGATCATATGAACAAATGGATGCAGATGGAGCAAGTTTAGAACCATGAACATACATGAAAAGTTATGAAATGCAAATGGCATACAACATGGAAAATGCAAGATGCAATGATCAAACATGCTTTCAATATGTCTTAAGATGTTCAATGGATCAAATGGATGCTTAAAATGTCATGGCAAGTAATGGTATGAATGCAAATGCAACATGGATGCATATGGAAGCTCAAATTAGGGTTTATGCTTAATGCATCAAACAAAAACCAAAATCAGAAGCAAACATCAAGATAAAAAATTGAAAATTCATTCAAAGGATCCCTAATCCTATATTAACTCACTGCCCAAAGGAGAAGTTCCAACTCTTAACCTAATTCAAGTTATGATTTTCCTAAGTTTTCTAGGGTTTTAGGGTTCCTTAACAAGAAAAATGCCAAACAAATGGAAAATGAAAGATCAAATCATGCCCATTTAATCTCACAAACTACATGCTAAACACAATGCAATGCAAAAAGAATCAAGGTCCAACTCTCAATGGTTAGGCAGAAATGATTTTTGGAAGTTTGGATCAAAATAATGCCTAAAAATGATTTTAATTCCATGAAAAATTCTCAAAATGCATCAAGATCAAAAGAGAAATTTGGTTTGAGGGTTGGACAATGTTTCTAAATGTTTTTAAATGTTTCATGAATTTTTTGGTGATATTTAAATACCTAAAAGTATTTTTAATTAATTAATTCTCATTAATTAATTAAAAATAAACTTTTAAATATTTACAAATATTTTTTGAATGCTAAAAATAAAAATAAAAATATTTTTGTATTCTGAAATTAAATAAAAGTGAGCATAAAAAATTTCAGAATTTTTGAATAAGTTTTGCTATTTTTAATAAAATGGAGAAAACAATGAAATTAAAATGAAATTAAAATGAATTTAAATGAATTAATGAAGAAGTCAACTGATCCTAAGGCCAGCATTCAAACTCACACGCGCGGGAGTTGACTAGGCGCGCATCTGGACGGCCTACATTCAAATCTCACTAATCACAGATTAAACCCTAATCCATGCCCTAATGACTTTCAGGCGACCGGAACATTGTTCCGGTCGTCTTCTCCGATCAACCAAAATCTCAAACTCTCTCTAAACGTAATGAAAATGAAAACTAACTGCCCAGAACTCTTCCCCACTCAAACACGAATCAAACCCCCCACTCAAACAACATTTATCATTCCTAAATCATCCAAATCGAATCAAAATAGTTTTAGGGCAAAAAGTTTCAGAGCAAGATTAAACTCTCATTTCTCAACCATTTTCAAAAGTAAGCATATATTCATGATCAGGGGAATGTATAGAAGCTATTTAGAACTTAAAATCATGCTTCTGGAAAAAAAGTTCATGAAGCTACCTGAGTTTGAAGCTTTCCAGTTTGCAACTTTCTGACCTCTTTTCTTTGTGCAATCCACTCCTTTTAGGCCCCTGATGACATCTTGATGCTTAGAGGGAGTTTGTGTTGGCTGGTTTGGAAGTTTGAACAAGTTCTGTTCAGGGTCAGGTGAGGATTGTGTTTGTGATTCTGGCAGTTTAAGGCAAGGATGATGGGTGCTTTGTGACCAGGAAGATGAGTTGAGTTGATCTATGAAGTTTGTTTGTGTGTTTGTGAGTTGTATGAAGAGTTTCGAATGCTTTTGCTTAAGGGAGTGAAAATGAGAATGTTGGCTTCTGGATGGTTTCAGGCTTGCTTGTGCTTATGTTTGGCTTGCATTTGATCAACATAAACAATTGCCATTGGTCAGATGAGGTGACATGTGCTTTTGTGATAGGTATGGTTGCTTTTGCAAAATGTCAACTTTTGTGTAAGAGAAGCATGGGTCACATTCTAGCCAAGTACAAGGAGGGTGTGCTGCGCAGCATGATGTGTGGAAGGGCCTAGGATTGATCAGCCAACTAGCCAGCAAGTGGATGGAAGGTTATGATGAGTTTTTGCAACTTGGCTTGCCTTTGCTTTTCATGAAAAAGTCTTGCTCCATAAGGCATAAAACATGTGATCCCTTGGCCCATTCTGATTTTTAAGTGTTGTGTGATCATGTTATGTGAAGTAGAAGTCCATTTGATGACTTAATTGGCCTTGAGAAATGAATTTGCAACTTTGCCTCTTTGGTGCATGACTTGAAATTTAGTGATTTTAGCCAACTTTGACAAGCCATAACTTTTGATCCAAAATGAATTAGGTCATGTTCTTGTACTTTTTGAAAAGGGAAAGATCTATTCTACAACTTTCATGACCAAAGTTTTTCCATTTGAAGCTTTCTTGAATCAAAAAGTAAGGGTTGAAAAGGTTGCATAAAATGACATTTCCATTAAAAGTCAAACTTGCCCAAAAAGTCAACTTAGCAAAATACTTGAAATTCTTGAATTTTGTGAACTTCCAACTTCTTCCATGATCAAATAAAGATCATATACAAACAAAATGATGAAGATCACCCTTTGGTTGGGTCATTGGGGGGCCTCAGATGCCCTGATTTTGCACTGACTTGCTCAGAAAGTCAACCTTTGATCAGATGACTTCCCCAAGGAATTTCTTCATGAAAATTGATATGCATACTCCCTATACCATATAAAGACCAATAGAAACAAGAATGACCAAAAAATATGGAGTTATGGCCTCTGAAACCAAAACCCTAATTTTAGGTCATCTATGTAGTCAAGCCTGGCTCTGCTTCCATACCAATCCCAGTTCTTGTGATATTTTGAAATTATTGACTTTGAGAGGATACATTATGATATTTGAACACACATAGACCTCTTTGAAGTGATTGATGACCTTTGGAGTGGCTCAAGAAGCTCTTGGATTGCTCAGATCACAAACCCTAGATGCAGATGACTTTGAATCTATGCAGTGGATCAAAAATGTGATATGAGATGTTATGATTGTGTTTATGCATATGAAATGATCACAAGCCATGGTGTGAATGGGTGAGGGCAAATTTGGGGTGTTTACAGCTGCCCCTATTCAAACATGAGTTAGCTGTGCAGGATGTAAGCAACGGCTTAACAGGCAAACAAGATAACTTGTGGTTGAATACCAAAGACAGTCCGAAATTTGCACTCACATAATGAAGAAGAAAAGGGATATAGATTGTAAAAGAAAATAAAGTATATTGTAAAGTATGGGCGACGGAGGACGACCGTCGAGCAGAGGACGACTGCTGGGTAAAGAGCAATGACGGGGACGGCCGACATGCTGGAAAAGTGCGGAAAATAAAACAATGACGGGGACGGCCGACATGCTGGGGATAAAAGGTATTGTGATGGGGACGGCCATCAAGTAAAGCTGTAAGATTCTCTTGGGATTAATGAAACATGACGGGGACGGCCATCAAGTTCATAAAGTAAAGTAACCAACGATGGGGACGGCCATCGGGCTAAACTGAAAGGAAAAGGGACCACGACGGGGACGACCATCGGGTTAAAGAATAAATGAAATAAACAGAAGATGAGGTACGGTCATCAAAGGTGAAGGACGATCACCTAGCAGGGGACGGCTGCTCTGTTGGGTTAAGATGAGGGACGGTCATCTAAGGTGGAGGACGACCACCTGGCAGGGTACGGCTACCGAAAATATCGCGACACAGGACGAATGCCGGATAAAAGGTCAACGATGGGGACGGCCATCAGACGAGCATGATGGAGGACGACCATCAAGAGGTGGAGGACAACCACCTAGCAGGGGACGGCTGCTCTCAAGGTTTATCATGACATAGGACGAATGTCAGATAGCCAAAGATCAACAATGGGGACGACCATTGGATAAAATGATGAAGGACGATCATCAAGAGGTGGAGGACGACCACCTAGCAGGGGACGGCTGCTAAATATCACAACATAGGACGAATGTCGGATAGAAAATCAACGATGGGGACGGCCATCGGATGAGCATGATAGAGGAAGACCATCAAGAGGTGGAGGACGACCACCTAGCAGGGTACGGCTGCTCTCAGGGTTTATCATGACACAAGACGAATGTCAGATAAGAAAGAAAAATTTGTTTTGTTGGTGATCTAATGGGGAATAGTAAACACGGACGAGTGTTTATATCTAAGAAACAAAAAGTATAAGTGTTTAGTCGGTGTGTATAGATTGAAGATGCGGACGAGCATCCTCAAGACTACGATACGGACGAGTATCGGGTAGAAACAAATACTGACGCGTGTTCAGAGATGATGATACGGACGAGTATCAACTGGTTAACAATGAACACGGACGAGTGTTGAATCTGAGAGGACTCTTCTGGGGAATAGTAGACACAGACGAGTGTCTTTATTCAAGAAGACAAGAGTGTTTGACACAGTGTATGGATTAAAGATGCGGACGAGCATCCTTAAGACTAAGATACGGACGAGTATCTGGTAGAAACAAACGCTTGACGCATGTTCTGAGCTGATGGTACGGACGAGTACCAACTGGTTAACAGAGAACACGGACGAGTGTCGAGTCTGTGGGGGTATAAGTGGTATATACAAGATGCGGACGAGTATCTGTACAAGTGTAACATGAGTAGTAAGTATGAGTGATGTATAGATGAGTGTTTAATCGTTGGGGTGAGTGACACGGACGAGTGTCGAAAGGAGAAAAGTATAGTATGAACAAGTATCTGATATACAAAGTGTTTATATTACTGTGCTGGAGACAATGACATGGACGGATGTCAAGAAAGTTATATATACAAGCATCTGTGAGTGCAAAGGAAGTGTCTTGGTTTTCTGCTGGGGATATGACATGGACGAGTGCCAAGAGGAGAAGAGTATGGTATGAACAAGTATCTGATATACAAAGTGTTTATATTACTGTGCTGGAGAAAATGACATGGACGGATGTCAAGAACGTTATATATACAAGCATCTGTGAGTGCAAAGAAAGTGTCTTGGTTTTCTGCTGGGGATATGACATGGACGAGTGCCAAAAGGTATCTGTAATACCGGTGGTCTGTTTGTAAAGAGTGCTCGGGCAACTTTACTGGGGAATGATGACACGGACGGGTGCCAAAGGGAGTATATATTGGTGTTTGTGAATGTGAGGCAACTGCTTTTGCTGGGGAATCTGGGGGGAGCTTTCTGTATACTGGTGATGGATTTTAATTATTCACAGGTGATTGATTCAAAACATGGCTTATGATTATGCTATGTGTTTGAATTTTGCCGTAATGCTCCGTATTAGACGGAATGCTACGCTTGGTGGGTGAGTATGATGCGAATGCCATGATTATGCAAAGATACCAATCTGGGATTCGGATCCCGTTGCTGCGAAGATCTCTGGTTGATCCGCTTGAAGTGGACATCCCAGCTGGGGATGAGATCGTTGGCAGATCCGGTGAGATGTACTGCTTGGGGAGATAGGTCACTGATAGACCTGTTCCAGTAAATGAGAGACCCAGCTGGGGTTTGTAGAAGCTTTCGTCACTCTGTTGCGATTCCTTCATGCGTTGCTCTTCTGGATAGAGGCTGAAACTCTGTGGGGAGGATGATCCCTTGTCTTTTGTACTTGACTGAGGAGGAATGATTGGCAACTCGGCTGGGAGTAGTAACAAGTGGCAACTCAGTTGGGGAGAAAAACACTTCGAGTGCTAAGACTGAGTGCTGACTTGTCAGCCTACTGGGATGAAGCCTACATGCCCCAAGTTGCGCTTTGGATACATGCAATCCTGAAAGGATAGAGAAACGTACAAGTAATCCCGAGGTATCCTTTACTGGATTCCGTCATAGGAGTTTAGACACTTCCGAGAGTAAGTATATTCCCTGCAAGCATGTATTTTTATTTTTGAAGATAGACATCTGTATTTATGCAATCAAATTTTTAAAGACATCAGACATTTTTCGCAAATAAAAATGTATAAGACGAAACATGACTGAAAATCTGGTTTTATTAATTCATGTGCCCTGAATTGGCAATATACAGTCAAAGAAACAAATCCCCTGAAATGAGGAGATCGTTACAAATTGAGAAACAAAATGCTGGCAATGTTGACGACGCTTCGAGGAGCTTCCCCTTTGCTATGACTTGTATGACATTTGACGTTCTTCTCGTCTTGCTTTCTGAAGAAGGCTGATTCTGATTGAAGCTTGATCCTTTAGAAGCTTACCAAGCTGTAGGTGATACAGACGAATTCAGAATGCAGTTGTTCGCTTATTCCCTTATTTTGCATGGATCGCCCTTTCGGGTTTTCAATCCATCGGGATACCCCTTTTTGCCTGAGCTGTCCAATGTTGCTTTTCAACTCAGCGGGTGTACATTTTTTGTTTATTCTCCCTTATTTTTGCCCGAGTCTTTTATTCTGTTTTTGACTCGCCGGGATGCCCTATTTTTGCCTGGACTTACATTCTGTTTTTATGTCCAGCGGGTCATTTTACGCAAAGTATTTTTTAACTGCATCTGAATTCACAGGGGACGGGAAGTCTTCACCATCCATGGTGCTGAGCATCAGTGCTCCACCAGAAAAAACTTTCTTTACTGCAAATGGTCCTTCATAATTTGGAGTCCACTTGCCCCTGTGGTCTGTATGAGGAGGGAGGATTCTTTTCAGCACAAGATCTCCTACTTGGTACACTCGGTGCCTGACTTTCTGATCGAAGGCTTTCTTCATTCTCTTCTGATACAACTGCCCATGACAGATTGCAGCCAATCTTTTCTCTTCTATCAGACTCAGTTGTTCGTATCGGGATCGGACCCATTCTGCTTCATTCAGCTTAACATCCATTAATACACGTAGAGAGGGTAATTCAACTTCAACAGGTAGGACTGCCTCCATACCATACACAAGTTGATACGGTGTTGCACCAGTGGATGTCCTGATTGACGTGCGGTACCCATGCAAGGCAAATGGTAGCATTTCATGCCAGTCTTTGTAGGTGACTACCATCTTCTGCACAATCTTCTTGATATTCTTATTAGCTGCCTCAACAGCGCCGTTCATCTTTGGCCTGTAAGGAGAAGAATTGTGGTGTTGGATCTTGAAGTCCCGGCATAGCTCTGCCATCATTTTATTGTTCAGGTTGGAACCATTATCAGTAATGATTCGCTCGGGAACTCCGTATCGACAGATGATATCTCTCTTCAGAAATCTGGCTACCACTTGCCTTGTAACGTTTGCATAGGAAGCTGCTTCGACCCACTTGGTGAAGTAATCAATGGCAACCAAGATGAATCTGTGGCCATTCGAAGCAGTCGGTTCAATCTTGCCAATCATGTCAATGCCCCACATAGCAAAGGGCCAGGGTGACGACATCACATTCAAAGGATTGGGAGGCACATGCACCTTATCCGCATAAATCTGGCATTTATGGCATTTTCTGGCGTAGGCACAACAGTCTGCATCCATTGTGATCCAGTAATAACCCGACCTTAGCAACTTCTTAGCCATGGCATGCTCTCCAGCATGGGTACCAAAGGATCCTTCGTGCATTTCATGCATCAACAAGTCTGCTTTTGTCTTATCAACACATCTGAGGAGTACCATATCAAAGTTCCGCTTGTACAGGGAACCATCAGTATTCAGGAAGAAACTACCAGCAAGCCTTCTTAAAGTCTTCTTATCATTGGAAGATGCCCCAAGTGGGTACGTTTGATCCTCCAAGAAGCACTTAATGTCATGGAACCAAGGCTTATCCTCTTTGACAATGTCTGCTACAAATACATATGCTGGCCTGTCAAGTCTGGACACTGAAATCTGAGGTACAAAGTTGGCAGCTTGAACTTTGATCATGGATGAAATGGTGGCAAGAGCATCTGCAAACTGATTCGCATCCCGAGGGATATACTCAAGCTTGACTGTTGTGAAGAAAGTCAATAACCTCCTTGTGTAATCCCTGTAGGGTATCAGATGATCTTGGTGGGTGTACCATTTGCCGTTGGTCTGATTAACTACCAGAGCTGAATCTCCAAATACAGTCAATGTCTTGATCCTGAGGTCAATGGCTTCCTCAAGACCCATAATGCAAGCTTCGTATTCAGCTTCGTTGTTAGTGCAGTTGAAAGTGAGTTTTGCCGAGAAAGGCATGTGAACTCCTTTGGGTGTAATGAGTACTGCACCAACACCACGACCATTCATATTAACAGCCCCATCAAACAGCATAGTCCATTCTTCTTCCGGGTCAGGCCCTTCAGTGTGAATAGGCTCTTCATGATCTTTTGCTTTTATGAACATGATGTCTTCATCAGGGAAGTCAAATCTCATAGGCTGGTAATCATCAAGAGGTTGCTCAGCAAGATATTCAGACAATACACTGCCCTTGATGGCTTTCTGAGATGTGTACTGAATGTCATATTCTGTAAGAATCATTTGCCATCTTGCAACCCGTCCGGTAAGTGCTGGCTTCTAAAAAATGTACTTGACTGGGTCCATCTTTGAGATCAACAAGGTAGTGTGGGTCAACATATACTGTCTCAGTCGGCGAGCAGCCCACGCTAAAGCACAGCAAGTTTTCTCGAGCAGTGAATAACGTTGTTCACAGTCGGTAAACTTTTTGCTTAGGTAGTATATTGCATACTCTTTTCGACCAGACTCGTCATGCTGGCCCAGCACACACCCCATTGACTCTTCTAATACTGTCAAGTACATGATTAGAGGTCTTCCTTCGACTGGAGGCATAAGGATTGGAGGTTCTTGTAAGTACTCCTTGATCTTGTCAAAAGCCTTCTGGCAGTCTTCATTCCACCTGACCGTTTGTTCCTTTCTTAGCAGCTTGAACAAAGGTTCACAGGTTGCTGTGAGGTGAGATATGAACCGTGAAATGTAGTTCAATCGTCCCAAGAAACCTCGAACTTCTTTTTCTGACTTCGGTGCAGGCATCTCTCGAATAGCTTTGACTTTATCAGGGTCAACTTCAATCCCTTTCTCGCTTACAATAAATCCCAGTAGCTTACCAGATCGCACCCCGAATGTGCATTTGTTGGGGTTCAACTTCAGCTGATACTTCCTCAGACGCTTGAATAGCTTCAGCAGATTTACAAGGTGATCTTCTTCAGTAAGGGACTTGGCAATCATGTCATCCACGTAACATTCAATTTCTTTATGGATCATATCGTGGAATAACGTCACCATAGCCCGTTGATATGTAGCACCAGCATTCTTCAGTCTGAATGGCATCACCTTGTAACAAAACGTGCCCCAGGGTGTGATGAAGGTTGTCTTCTCCATGTCTTCAGGTGACATTTTGATCTGGTTGTATCCTGAAAATCCATCCATGAAGGAGAATACCGAGAACTGAGCCGTATTATCCACCAATACGTCAATGTGAGGTAATGGGAAATCATCTTTTGGGCTGGCTCTGTTCAGATCCCGGTAGTCAACACACATTCTTACTTTACCGTCTTTCTTAGGCACAGGTACTATATTAGCAACCCACGGTGGATAGCTAGTTACAGCAAGGAACCCGGCGTCCCATTGCTTTTGTACCTCCTCCTTGATTTTCATGGCCATGTCTGGGCGAGTACGGTGCAGCTTCTGTTTAACTGGCGGGCATTCTGCTCTTAAAGGCAGCTTGTGCATGACGATGTCGGTGACCAACCCTGGCATGTCTTGATAAGACCAAGCAAACACGTCCACATATTCTTGAAGCAGATCAATCAGTTGTCTCTTCACTGAGTCTTGCAAGCAGGCCCCGATTTTAACCTCTTTCACGTCTTCATCTGTACCAAGATTAATCATCTCGACCTCCTCCTGATGAGGAGTGATAACCCTTTCCTCTTGTCTCAACAATCTGGCTAGCTCTTCAGGAAGCTCATATTCTTCTTCAACCCCTTCATCGACTTGATTGATCGGATTGTCAAAGTCATACGAAGTCATAGCCGTGCTGTTGTCGGTGCGGTCTGGAAGGCACTCTCTGCAAGGGTTCAGTTTGTTCATTTTAGTGATTTGATTTTAATCTTGTTTTAGAAAAGTGAAACAAAGTTGTCATTTTGAAAACATTGCCATTTATTTTTTTGTACAAAAAGAAAAATTGGAAAAACAGTGAGCGGAAAAGAAAAAGACTCATTTGCAAAAAGATGTCTGGTATTTCATTGATTAATCTTGTTGCACAAAAATTACAGATGGCCCGATTACAAAATGAGTCTTGTCATCTTGGGCAAGATGCAAGACTTGATGCATGCTATAAAAATATAGGAAATAATAATTACTCTGCATGAGTAACTCTTATAATTTCCTGGGAAGACCAGTTTGAGATACTGCTCCCCGGGATCTTTGGACGGATCCAATTCTCCAGATTGCGTTCCTCTTCCGACTCGTTTTCCAAATTGTTGACAGCATCAGGGGCGAGCATCCCCCCACTGACAAAACCGGGCTTCTCAGCAGCCTCTGCTTGATTTTGTTGAGTTGGTTTGTAACCCAACCCAAATTTGTCCTTCTTCTTCTCCACAGATAAAACCTTGCCCCAGCCTTGGGCAGTTCCTTCCTCAACAACCTTTCGGGCTTGTTGGTAAGATGCCATGGAGATTCCAGGTATAGCGGATGCTTCATTTACATTCAGGGCCTCAAATCCCTGGCTCATAGTTTCGTGGATCTCCCCATCCATCTCAATATATTTGTAGGTAGCCAGGTGGCTGACAAAAATATCCTCCTCCCCACAGATAGTAACGACTTGACCCTCCCACTCGAATTTTAACTTCTGGTGAAGGGTTGAGGTCACGGCGCCAGCGGTGTGAATCCATGGCCTACCCAATAGACAGCTGTAGGCAGGCTGTATATCCATCACGTAGAAGGTCGTTTTGAAAGTTTGTGGGCCAATCGTTATAGGAAACTCAATTTCTCCCAGAACTGATCTCTTAGAACCGTCAAAGGCTCTCACTACTAAGTTACTGGGACGTAATGCCAATCCTTCATACTCCAGCTTTACAAGGGCTTTTTTAGGTAAGACATTGAGGGATGATCCTGTGTCTACCAGCACATGGGAAAGAACTGCACCTTTACACTCCATGGTAATGTGCAAAGCCTTGTTATGATTGCGGCCTTCCGTAGTCAAATTAGTGTTGGTAAACCCTAGTCCATGACTAGCATTAACATTTCCAACCACAACTTCCAACTGATTGACAGTGATCTCTTCTGGCACATAAGCTGCGTGCAAGACTTTTAGTAGTGCGTTCCGATGAGCCTCGGAGCACATAAGCAATGATAGAATAGAAATCTTGGAAGGCGTTTGGTGAAGCTGGTCCACTATCTTGTAATCACTTTTCTTGATGATTCTCATGAATTCATCAACTTCTTGATCAAAAGGTGTTTTCAAAGCTTCTTTAACAATTTGCTCTTCTTGCACCAAGCTCTTCCCTTTTGCCTTGGCAGCAGCTTCTGCTTCAGCAGTGGGTCTTTGAATTTGTGGAGCAAAGAGACGTCCGCTTCGAGTGAAGCCTCCGCCTCCTCCCACATTGTCTATTTGTGGTGCAGGGGTTGATGATTCAAGAGTGATTTTCTGTCCTTCGCAGTATAGATCAGAGCCGTAATGCCAAGGGATGGCATTACTGCTTTCATAAGGTATTGGCCCTGGCACTGTGATAGTGACTGGACTGATGGCAACTGCAGAAGGGACCATGATAGTTTGTGGGTCATAGTATATTGTGACCGGTGCTCTGATAGGAGTGGCATTTTGTGAGTTGTAGGCAGAATCATTTTCAGGATCATAATAAATTGTAACTGTGGAGACATTTGCTGTTGAAGTTGTAGGAGACATTGTTGGATGGATGGGTGCTGTTGTTGTAGGAGGTTCTGAATGAAGTGGTGCTGAAGTTGTAGAAGGGATGTTTGTTGATATCTGGTCAGTTGCAGTGACAGATGAAGCATTCGTTGATGAGATTGAAGAGTTGTTTGGAACAATGGTTGTTGCAGTTGTAGAAGACTCGGGAACTGTTGCTGATGAGATTGCTGGATTCGTAGGAAATGATGTTGTAATCTGAAGCAGGCCACTATGGATGAGACCATCTATGCCCTCTCTCAAGTTATCACAACCATTCACTGAAATGTTGCAATAAGCACACCCTAGCTCACATCCCGAGAATATTTGACATTCGAGGAGTTGAGCTTTAATTTCTACCAACGGTGTCCGAATCTGACCCACACTGGTTATCAAGTAAGACGGCTTGTCTTCCTCAATAGCATTGATTCTGGGTCCTCCGTGGTTTGGCACAGGGTTCTTGTTAACATTTGGTGGTGGTGCAAAGTTTAGAGCCTTAGAATCTACCAGGTCTTGTACCTTCATGTGCAAAGCTCTGCATTTCTCTGTACTGTGGCCAGGTGCGTTGGAATGGAATGCAAATCTGGCGTTGATGTCGTAATTTCTGGGTAGACTGGTAGGATCTGGAGGTGCCAACGTCCTTAACTCAACCAAGTTGAGCTTCAGGAGTTGTGGCAGTAAAGCGGCATATGGCATAAGGATTGGATCAATCACCCTATTGGCTTGAGATGGTCTCTGTTGATATGGTCTTTGCTGATTGTTGTTGTTGGTGTTGTTGTAGTTTCTTTGAGGAGGATACTGAGTTTGTTGCTGGTACTGAGGTTGTTGCTGAGGTTGATACACTGATTGCTGAGGAAGTGGAGAAGGAATGGTGACTGCTGCCACTGACCTTTGAACATACTGGGGTCTGCCCCTGCTAGTATGGATAGCATTGGTCTCACCAGTTCTTCTTGGACCCACAAAAGGCTTCCTTGTGTTGCTGGATGAGCTGGCACCGTTGTCAGAAATTTTGCCCATCTTTAACAGGCTCTCAATTCTTTCCCCAGCTATAACGACATCTGCAAAGCTGGTAGAAGAAAAGGTAGCTAGCCTATCAATGTATGTCCCTTGAAGGGTGTTCATAAACATATCAGCCATCTCTCTCTCTGACATAGGTGGCTGGACAGCAGCAGCCAGCTGTCTCCATCTCTGGGCGTACTCCCGAAAACTTTCTCTAGATGATTGTGACATTCCCATCAGGAGGGTCCTGTTGGGAGCCATATCCAAGTTATACTGGTATTGTCTAATGAAGGCCTCTGCCAAATCCTTCCAACACCTGATGGTCGCTCTAGTCAAATGAGAGTACCATTCCCTCGAAGCTCCGGGTAAGCTATCCTCAAAATAAAACATCCATAGCTTTTCGTCCATGGTATACGCCTTCAACCTTCCCAGAAAGGATTGTAAGTGGGTCCGTGGGCAGGAAGTCCCGTTGTACTTTTCAAAACAAGGAGGCTTAAACTTATGGGGAATCCTGACCCCGTCCACTAAGCCCATGTCCATAACATCAAAACCCAGAGAATTTTGAGATTCCAAGGACCTTAATTTTTCAGCAATTTCATCCAGCCTTCTGTCATAGGCCTCATCCCCAGCTCCCATCACTGTGAACTGATCTTCCTGGGGGTCTTCCTGCAGCACTCTGCCTGCAGTGGCAGTCCCTTGCACATTAGCAGGGATGTTGATCTCTGGATGAAGATGGGGTCCAAACACAGGTGGGTTGACATGAGGCTGAACCCTCTCATTGTTGCTTGTCCCAGCAGTCCCTGGATGGGGGTCTTCCTGATTTTGCCTCTCTACCAAGGCTCTCAATCTCTCTTGGCTTTGAGCCATATTGTTCATCACCTCCATAAACTGTGTCATCTGATTCCTCATTTCTAGTCTTTCATTGGCCATTTGAGCCCTGACCTCTGTAAGGTCCTGCTGTACCTGATCCATCTGTATACCCGGAAGGTTGTTGCGGGTTGGATATCTGTGTGGACGGTTGAGTGGGAACACCCGTCGTCGAGCAATAGTTCCTGAGATCACAACAGAGTTAGTAACAAAAACAAAACAAACCTACAAAACAAAACAAAAGGTTAGCATGCAATGCAGTATGCCTATTTGTTTCCAAGGTATCCGGCTTGGCACTTGGTTTTGACCCTTCCAGACCCTTGAAGATGTTGCTTGTGATGTTGCTTGAAAGAAACTCAGATAGAACAAACTGATACATATATTACAAAAAGGAAAATGATACATAGTTTGTTTCTTTTCCTAATACATGCCCTCTGAGGGGTCAAAAAAGTTACAACATAAGAAAATAAAAGTACATGAAATGAAAGCAACAACAAACAAAAGTCAGACACCAAGACCAAACTCATCCTCCTGAACTTCCTTGAGAAGTGCTTCAGTCACAGGATCAGCTGGGCGCTCCGTAAGGCTCCTAATGAGAAGATTCCTGGTAGTAATAGCTGCAGCTAGCTTCTTGTGTTGACTCTGGTCCTTTGACCTCTTCACACCAGCTCTAATCTTCAACTCTGAGATCTCTCTTTGGGCTGCTAGCAGGGCTTCCTGCTGCTCTTTTGCACTAGTCTCCAACTGTTCAATCTTATCCTGAGTCCTCTTATCTTCCAGAGTACGAACTTCGGTGATCCTGACCCACCTAGCTTGACTCTCTTTCAGATATAAATCAGTCTTGGCCTTTTGGAACTGGGCTTCCTTGCAGGCATTCTTCAAGATCTGCTCCCCAGCCCTTGACTTCTTGATGTAATCCTCAGACTTCTCAATTCTGGCCAGATGCTCCACCTTCAATTTTTCCAACCTTTCAATATCCAACCTACCATCACTTCTTTCCCAGAGAGTCTTCTGTAGAGCCTGAGTCAACTTCTCATTTCTCTCTTTTAGCTTCTCAAACTCCTCTAAATTGATAGTGACAGGAGATGGTGCTGAGGATGGTCCAGGTATATCTTCCATGGTGAAGGGCATCCCAGAAAATTGAGCCCTGGCATGGGACCACTCATAGTACTGTGCTGAGGCCACATTGTTGCACTTCCCAAGAATGGTTACTCCTTTGGTCTGGACATTGTCCCAAGCCCAAGATGCTTGCCTGATAATAGCCAGATTAGGCTTAATCTCACAGTAAAGAGTCTCAGCCAAGTCTTGTGCCTTAGGAGTGTGGACCAATGCATAGCCCAGTTGTCTTTTGAATAGAAGAGGGTTGTAGTTGATGCAACCCTTTACTCCTATCAGGGGTACATTGGGAAACTGCCCACAACTGGTAATGATGTCCCTGCCTTTGGTGCTCTGAGTGCACCACCTGATATCAGCTGAGGTCAAAGCAGTGAGTCTTCTAGCCCAATTCTTTTGCTGATGAGGATTCAGAAATGCATCTGTCTTGGGCAAATGTTTGAGCAGCCAAGTATGGAACAGGGGAGCACAACACCTTACCAATCTTCCCCTTTGCTTTTCATTCCTTTGGTGAACTGAGTAGTAGAAATCTCCCAGCAAGGTGGGCACTGGGTTCTTCAGGATGAAAAGGTGAATGGCACTCTTGCTAACAAACTTAGGCTCATCTGCAAATAAAATGACCCCATATATGCTAAGGGCCAATAAAGCACAGACTGCCTTCCACTCTCCTGAGGAGGCCTTCAAGGTAGCTTGAGAGATCAAGAAATCTAGATGTAAACCAGAAACTCCAGCTTTGGTAGTCATATTCTGCCCAATCAGAACTGGTTCCAAATACAAGGCCCTTTCCACTTCTTCATTACTTGGAAAAGCCATCTCAGGGTTGAAGGGGACTCCACCCCGGATAGGTACACCAACCAATGATGAATACTCCTCTAATAAAGGTCCCAACTGAAAATCCTGAAAGGTAAAGCACCTCAGAGAAGGATCATAGAACTGCAGGCAGGTATGAATCAAGCTCCTCTGTGAAGGGTCCAAATCCATAACCACATCAAGTATGCCCCCATAGTGTTCTCTGAATAGTGGTATATGGTCTGGAGTAATCAGGGTCTGAATCCTCCTGATGTCAGCTAGCTCAGGCTGAAAGAAATGATAGGAGATGTTACTCTTCTTAGGTGCCATGTTGCTGAGACAGATGCTGATGATGGAGAAAAAAGACTGATGGTGGGCCACTGACAGGCTGAGTCTGGAGATGCAGGTAGCTGATAACTGAAGTAGATACTGATGAAGGTAGGTCTATGCTGATGATGGGGTCAAAACCAAGCCAATAACAAAGAATGGATACCCTGAAAAACAAATAAGCAAATGTTAAAATGATGCAATGATGATGTATGCAAATGATATGCAAGGGTTTGTGACTAAGCTGGATCTGATCAAGTGCTCTGATATAGGTCCAAGTATGTCCAAGAAATCTAGATGGAGGTTCATAAGTCCAGTAACCAAGGTGGGGGACTCAAATAAAGAGTCACATGTCTAGGGTTTAGAATCACAAGAACTGTTCCAAGATGGAGTACTCTTAATCAAAACAAAGTAGCAGGGTATGCTGAGGTCAAGGGTACCTGCAAACCTGTAAACAGCCCAAACCCCCTCACAGGTGGTGTTCTAAAACAAGGATCCTCAGACTTGGATCAGTTATGAGAAGTGTAAACACTTATAACCCGGAGGTTCAGTGTTTACAATAACCATAAAAGTTCCTCCTCTAATTCACCTCAGTTTCTGAAGGTCAATACTAAAGGTCATCCATACTTAGCAGGCTTCCCAGATAGCCCTAGTATTGTAGGAAATTTGCAACACAGAGTTCTCAAAAAGAAACCCATATCTGAACCGTGTTTCATATTCCCGCACCAGACCGAGATGGAATGGGAAAGAACATGAACCACTCTAGCCTAGGTGTCACTCAGGTCCCAGGTATAGGACCTTAACTCTCAATAGAACCCCACCCACCAAAGCAAACAAACAGATCCAGCCAGCACAGTATGACAGTATGATATATGTACAAAGCTATAAAGAAAGCAATAAACAAAACTGTACATAAAGCAGTAAATAAAACAAATACACAAGCACAGATAGCACATAACACCCCAGTAAACACAAATCAGTCAAGCGCTAGGAGGAACCCACAAAAAGAAACCAGAAGCCCTGGTTACAATATAAGGGTCCCCAGCAGAGTCGCCAAGCTGTCGCTCCCGATAAATGGGAATGGCCTCAGATAAAGGTACAGACGCAAACGGTCGGCGAAAGGAACAATGAGAACACACAGCAGTGAACTCACTGGAGATGAAAAGAGTCGCCAGCTAGGCATTTTTATCCCGGAGGAAAGGTAATGCTGCATAGACCTAGAAAGATATGGATAAGACGGTTGTGAACCAGAGAGACTGAGAAAGGGGGTTGGTTACAACCTGGGAAGGTATTAGCACCCAGATTGTCCGTCGTACTCGACGGGATCCACGCTTAAAAGATTTGTGTTTTAAAGGGGTAGTGTCAGTGCAATCTGTGTATAAAATAGCTGGAAAAGAATGTACCGGTGTCAGTGTAAAGGAAGTGTAAAGTGTAATATATACAGTGTCAGTGCAAGGATGAGAGTGAAATGCTCAGGAGTATGAGGCTTAAAGAGAATAATGCTGGAAAAAGGGGGAATATACAGAGACTTTTGTTCGATAACTGTTAAGTTATGCCTACGTATCCTCTCGTGCAATGAGGAAGTCAGAACACCGTAGTTCGACCCAAAGAGACTGAAAGGTGAATTGACTTGTGAACTGCTTGCTTTTCAATGCTCAAGTGTATGATCTGTCTGGCACAGATGCAAACTGTCTTGCATTAGACGGAAGAAGCGAGTTCTCGTTTGTGAGTGAAGATGATGAGAAAAGAATCCCGAAGGAGACGATTATTGTTTGTTTTTCTGAGTTTTCAGTCTTTTATTGCTTTTGAAAGTTTGTCATAAGTTAATGAGCTTAAGCCTAAACCAATGGATTTAGTAAACTCATCACATCTTCCCTCTGATTAGGGGTAGTGAGAATACCTTAAGTGTGAAGTCAGATTCTCACATTTAATTACCTTTGATGTAGGATTAAGATCATTAATCTACTTGTGATTATTTATATGTTTTTGTTGTTTTTGTTTAGTGTTGAGTAATGAGATTAAGCCATAATCAAGGATTAAACAGACTCATTACACCATCCTAATAGAAGGATAATAGATGAGAATGTTTAAGCTGAGGAAAGCTCCTCAACTTAATCCATGATTAGGGATTAAACTCATGACAAAACAAAGCCTTTGATTAAGTGGATTTTAATTAATGGTAAGATGATGAAGTGATTTTTAGGGTTTGTAAGACAACTTGAGGGGGACTTGTCCATTAACACTAGGGTTAGTCCTTCTTAACCAATTAAGGAAGAATTAGAACCCTAATGCAAGGCCCAAGTTACAAGCTTGATGTCTTGGTGATTATTAGATGGATTGATTAAAGGATTTAAACACATTAAGGGTTCAACACTTAGGATTAAAGTTATACACTCCATCCTAATAGAAGGATGCAGGCATAAGCTTAATCACAAAGCCTTAAAGCCTTTAGGGTTTAGTCCCTAATTGTGAGATGAGAAGAGAAGACTCAATGAGACACAAAGGTAAAACTAAGTGGGGAACTAATCAAAACCCTAATCATTGTCATGCTTGGTTGTTCCTAAGGTTTGTGAGGTTTACAAGAGAAATCTTCAGAGGAACCACCAGGAAGCAGATGAAAGGAGCAGAGAGAAGCAAGGTAACTTGCTTCATTTAAGAAGAAAAGTCACTTGAAGAAGGAAGGTAAGAAGAAGAAGAATGAGAAAGCCCAATCTCAAACACAAAGCAAAATGCAGCAAGGATGCATAAAAGAGATGAGAAGAAAATGTGAGAAGTGAAGGCAAATCCACTTCTCAAAATTGCTTACCACCTGAAAAGTTAGTGAAAGAAATGCAATGCAATGCAAAATGGAATGAAATGGCATGATGCAAATCAAAACCAGAAGCACATACATGATGTTAATGATGCTATGAGATGCTGCAAACATGAGCCAAGGCATGAGGATGATCATATGAACAAATGGATGCAGATGGAGCAAGTTTAGAACCATGAACATACATGAAAAGTTATGAAATGCAAATGGCATACAACATGGCAAATGCAAGATGCAATGATCAAACATGATTTCAATATGTCTTAAGATGTTCAATTGATCAAATGGATGCTTAAAATGTCATGGCAAGTCATGGTATGAATGCAAATGCAACATGGATGCATATGGAAGCTCAAATTAGGGTTTATGCTTAATGCATCAAACAAAAACCAAAATCAGAAGCAAACATCAAGATAAAAAATTGAAAATGCATTCAAAGGATCCCTAATCCTATACTAACTCACTGCCCAAAGGAGAAGTTCCAACTCTTAACCTAATTCAAGTTATGATTTTCCTAAGTTTTCTAGGGTTTTAGGGTTCCTTAAAAAGAAAAATGCCAAACAAATGGAAAATGAAAGATCAAATCATGCCCATTTAATCTCACAAACTACATGCTAAACACAATGCAATGCAAAAAGAATCAAGGTCCAACTCTCAATGGTTAGGCAGAAATGATTTTTGGAAGTTTGGATCAAAATAATGCCTAAAAATGATTTTAATTCCATGAAAAATTCTCAAAATGCATCAAGATCAAAAGAGAAATTTAGTTTGAGGATTGGACAATGTTTCTAAATGTTTTTAAATGTTTCATGAATTTTTTGGTGATTTTTAAATACCTAAAAGTATTTTTAATTAATTAATTCTCATTAATTAATTAAAAATAAACTTTTAAATATTTACAAATATTTTTTGAATGCTAAAAATAAAAATAAAAATATTTTTGTATTCTGAAATTAAATAAAAGTGAGCATAAAAAATTTCAGAATTTTTGAATAAGTTTTGCTATTTTTAATAAAATGGAGAAAACAATGAAATAAAAATGAAATTAAAATTAATTTAAATGAATTAATGAAGAAGTCAACTGATCCTAAGGCCAGCATTCAAACTCACACGCGCGGGAGTTGACTAGGCGCGCATCTGGACGGCCTACATTCAAATCTCACTAATCACAGATTAAACCCTAATCCATGCCCTAATGACTTTCAAGGTTTTTTATTTGAAGCATTTTTGGATCAAAAAGCAAGGGTTGAAAAAGTTGCCTAAAATGGCAATTTCATTAAAAGTCAAACTTGCTCAAAAAGTCAACTTTGCAAAAGACTTGAAATTCTTGAATTTTGTGAACCTCCAACTTCTTCTATGATCAAATAAAGATCATATACAATCAAAATGATGAAGAACACCCTTTGGTTGGGTCATTGGGGGCCTCAGATGCCCTGATTTTGCACTGACTTGCTTAAAAAGTCAACCTTTGATCAGATGACTTCCCCAAGGAATTTCTTCATGAAAATTGATATGCATACTCCCTATACCATATAAAGACCAATAGAAACAAGAATGACCAAAAAATTTGGAGTTATGGCCTCTGAAACCAAAACCCTAATTTTAGGTCATCTGTGTAGTCAAGCCTGGCTCTGCTTCCATACCAATCCCAGTTCTTGTGATATTTTGACATTCTTGACTTTGAGAGGATACATTATGATATTTGAACACACATAGACCTCTTTGAAGTGATTGATGACCTTTGGAGTGGCTCAAGAAGCTCTTGGATTGCTCAGATCACAAACCCTAGATGCAGATGACTTTGAATCTATGCAGTGGATCAAAAATGTGATATGAGATGTTATGATTGTGTTTATGCATATGAAATAATCACAAGCCATGGTGTGAATGGGTGAGGGCAAATTTGGGGTGTTTACACCATGACAGATAGCCGCTAATCTCTTTTCCTCAATTAGGCATAGCTGATTGTAACGAGCACGCACCCATTCAGCCTCATCAAGCTTTACATCCATCATCACACGCAATGAAGGAATCTCTACTTCAACCGGTAGGACTGCTTCCATACCATATACCAGAGAGAAGGGAGTTGCCCCAGTTGACGTCCTGACTGACGTTCGGTACCCATGCAGCGCAAATGGTAACATCTCATGCCAATCTTTGTAAGTGACAACCATTTTTTGCACAATCTTCTTGATATTCTTGTTTGCTGCCTCTACCGCACCATTCATCTTTGGTCGGTAAGGGGAAGAATTGTGACGTTGAATCTTGAAGTCCCGACACAACTCTGCCATCATCTTGTTGTTGAGATTAGAACCATTGTCAGTAATGATTCTTTCGGGCACTCTGTATCTGCATATGATATCCCTTTTCAGAAATCTAGCCACCACTTGACGAGTGACATTGGCATAAGATGCTGCTTCAACCCATTTTGTAAAGTAATCAATCGCGACCAAGATGAAGCGATGACCATTTGAAGCAGTAGGCTCTATCTTCCCGATCATGTCAATGCCCCACATAGAAAAGGGCCAAGGAGATGACATGACGTTGAGTGGGCTAGGAGGAACATGCACTTTGTCTGCATATATCTGGCACTTGTGGCACTTACGAGCGAATGAACAACAGTCTGCATCCATTGTCATCCAGTAATACCCTGATCTCAACAATTTCTTTGCCATAGCATGCCCTCCTGCATGGGTACCGAAAGATCCCTCGTGGACTTCCTGCATTAACAGGCTTGCTTCGTGTCTATCCACGCATCTGAGCAAGACCATATCAAAGTTTCTCTTGTACAAAACCCTGTCTGTATTCAAAAAGAAGCTAGCAGCAAGTCGCCTTAAGGTCTTCTTGTCATTGGAAGATGCCCCAGCTGGGTATTCTTGCTTTTCCAGGAATAGCTTGATATCAAAATACCAAGGTTTCTTGTCAGACACGGCGTCTACAGAGAAGGCATGAGCTGGAGCGTCAAGCCTGGATATGTCAATTCTGGGCACATAGTTCCAACACAAGACTTTGATAGACGAAGAAAGCGTGGCCAATGCGTCGGCAAACTGATTTTCATCACGTGGTATGTACTGAAGCTTAACTATCGTGAAAAACGTCAACAGTTTTCTAGCATAATCCCTGTATAGAATTAGATGCTCTTGATGTGTATACCACTTGTCGGTAACTTGGTTAATGACGAGGGCTGAATCTCCGAATATATCGAGGTTCTTAATCCGAAGATTAATGGCATCCTCTATTCCCATTATGCATGCCTCATATTCCGCTTCATTGTTGGTGCAGCCAAAAGTAATTCTGGCAGCGAAGGGAAAGTGAACACCTTCAGGAGTAATAATAACAGCACCAACTCCACGTCCATTGATATTGACTGCCCCATCAAACATCAACTTCCATTTGGATTCAGGGTCTGGCCCCTCCTCCGGAAGTGGTTCCTCGCAATCGTTTGCTTTTAGGTACATGATGTCCTCATCAGGGAAATCAAACTTCATTGGTTGATAATCATCTTCAAGAGGTTGTTGTGCAAGGTAATCCGACAATACACTTCCCTTGATGGATTTCTGAGAAGTATACTGGATGTCATATTCAGTTAAAATCATTTGCCACCTAGCAACCCTTCCGGTTAACGCTGGTTTCTCAAAGATGTACTTAACAGGATCCATTTTGGAAATGAGCAATGTGGTATGAGTCAACATGTACTGCCTCAGTCGGCGAGCAGCCCATACCAAAGCGCAACAAGTTTTCTCGAGCAGTGAGTAACGGGATTCACAGTCGGTAAACGTTTTCCTAAGGTAATAAATAGCGTACTCTTTTCGACCAGACTCGTCATGTTGGCCTAGAACACACCCCATTGACCCTTCTAGCACGGTCAAGTACATGATTAAAGGTCTTCCCTCAACTGGAGGAATTAGAATTGGAGGCTCCTGCAAATATGCTTTTATTTTGTCGAAAGCTCTTTGGCAGTCTTCGTTCCACCTGACCGTTTGCTCTTTTCTTAGCAACTTGAATATTGGTTCGCACGTGGCAGTTAGATGAGATATGAACCGAGAAATGTAGTTCAACCTCCCTAAAAACCCGCGCACTTCTTTTTCTGTTCTCGGTGCAGGCATGTCTTGAATTGCTTTTACCTTTGCAGGATCTACCTCAATCCCTTTCTGACTAACAATGAAACCCAACAGTTTCCCGGAACGCACTCCGAAAGTGCACTTTTTGGGGTTCAACCTTAGCTTGTACTTGATCAGTCTATCAAACAACTTCTTCAGGTTGACCAAATACTCCTCTTCGTCTCGGGACTTAGCAATCATATCGTCCACATAACACTCAATCTCCTTGTGTATCATGTCTTGGAACAATGTGACCATCGCCCGCTGATAAGTTGCCCCGGCATTCTTCAAACCAAAGGGCATGACCTTATAGCAAAATGTACCCCAAGGGGTAATGAACTTTGTCTTCTCCATGTCTTCCGGCGCCATCTTAATCTGATTATATCCGGAGAAGCCATCCATGAAGGAAAATACCGAGAATTGAGCAGTATTGTCTACCAACACGTCAATGTGTGGCAACGGAAAGTCATCTTTTGGGCTCGCTCTATTCAAATCCCGATAGTCAACGCACATCCGGACCTTGTCTTCCTTCTTTGGTACAGGTACAATGTTAGCTACCCAAGGTGGGTAACTAGTTACAACAAGGAACCCGACATCCCATTGCTTCTGAACCTCCTCTTTGATCTTCATCGCCATGTCAGGACGAGTTCTTCTCAATTTCTGTTTCACAGGAGGCCAGTCCTCTCTCAAAGGTAGCTTATGCACAACGATGTCGGTATCCAACCCTGGCATATCTTGATATGACCAAGCAAAGATATCCACATACTCTCGCAGCATACTAATCAGCTCTTTCTTGACTTCGGCCTGCAGACTGGCCCCAATTTTGATCTCTTTCTTCACATCTTCACTGCCAATTTTGATGATCTCAATTTCTTTTTGATGAGGTTGAATAACCCGTTCCTCTTGTTTCAACAATCTGACCAACTCTTCAGGGAGTTCACAGTCTTCCTCAACCCCTTCATCAGCTTGGTAGACTGGAGTGTCAAAGTCATGCATGGTTATAGCAGGAACGTTATCAATGGAATCCGGATGATCAACACTGCACAAATGATGTGCTTATTTCAGAATCTGCTTATTTTGAAAAAGAGACGCTAACACAAAAACAAAAAGGAAAAACACATTGCCATTTTTATATTTTTGTGAAAAGTTTAAAAACAAAGACAGAGAACACAGTTTGTCTGACAATGTCCTTTTATTTCATGGTAAAATAAGATGCATACAAAACATGGTGGCCCAGTTCAATGGATCCTAGCATCTTGGGCAGAATGATGTATTTGACAATGCAATATGATAATAAAAGGAAACAAAATGAATTACTCTGAATGCCAGGTAACTTGGACAATGTCTTCAGCAGACCAGTTTTTCAGCTCCTCTCCGGGCGCACACGGATGAATCCAGTTGTCCCAGTCACCATCACTGTCCCCATCTTGGCTTGTCACACAAATCTGGTTGCGGTCGAGCATCCCAGCGCTTGTAAAGGTAATGGCTTTACCACTTCGAGTAGATCCACCAGGCTGATAACCCAAACCAAACTTGTCGTTTTTCTTTTCTAGCTCCAGCAATTTGCCCCAACCTTGGGCGCTTCGGACTGAACCACCTCCTTTCCCTGCTTGTAGGAATGAATGGAAGTACCTTCTTTCTCACTGCTCTTCTCTACAAGAGTCAAGATGCTGACGTTAACTGCTTCGAAGGCTTGACATAGAGTCTCATGGATCTCTCCATCCATCTCCACATACTTGAATGTTGACAAGTGACTTACGAAGATGTCTTCCTCTCCACATACTGTGATTACCTGGCCATCAACCACATATTTGAGATTCTGATGTAGGGTGGAAGTAACAACTCCGGCAGCATGAATCCATGGGCGTCCCAACAAGCAGCTATACGCAGGCTAAATGTCCATGACATAGAAGACACTTTTGAAGACTTGAGAACCTATTTTCACCGGCAACTCAACTTCTCCAAAAACTGACCTTCTAGACCTGTCAAAAGCTTTAACAATCAAATCACTTGGTCTCAGGACTATACCATCAACATTGAGCTTCATTAATGCCTTCTTCAGAAGCACATTAAGAGAAGAGCCTGTATCAACAAGAACATGTGACAACACAGCACCCTTGCACTCCATAGTGATATGTAGTGCTTTGTTATGGTTTCGGCCTTCTGACGCGAGGTCTCGATCTGTAAAGCCCAGCCCGTGGCTTGCATTGACACTGCCCACTACTGCTTCAAGTTGATTGACAGTGATTTCTTGAGGAACATAGGCCATCTGTAGCACTTTCAATAAGGATTCTCTGTGTGCGGGAGAACACATCAGCAATGAGAGAATGGATATCTTGGAAGGTGTCTGGTTCAACTGCTCGACCACCTTATAATCACTCTTTTTAATGATCCGCATAAATTCCTCGACCTCTTTTTCAAACGTACACTGTCCAGAAACAGGAGTTGTTGATTCATTAGTCACAGCTTGCTTTCCTTTGACTTTCGACGAAGCCTCAGCCTCAGGATCCCCTCTCAGAACTGGGGGAGCAAATAAACGACCACTTCGCGTAAAGCCTCCAACTCCTCTGACGTTCTCTACAGTCGGGTCAGCAGCAACAGACTTGCTCTCAACTTTCTGTCCAGCCACATATACATCTGAGTCGTAATGCCATGGAATGGCTTTATCGTCTGTATAAGGAACAGGCCCAGGCACGGTGATGGTCACAAGACTAACTTCCGGAGTATAAATGGTAACAGGCTCTCTTCTGGCAGGCATCTCTGCTTCATCATAGAAAATAGTTATGGTGGACACATCATTAGCTTCATCACCAACTCTGTTAAACTGCAAAGATCCTTCATCAATCAAACTCTGCAATCCCGTCTCCAGGTCTTCACACCCGTTCTCTGAATTCAAACATTCCCCACAATCAGAACTGTAGCCTGGAAACACTTGACCCTTTAGCAACCTCTCTTTCACTACCAATAACGAAGTCTTCACTTCTTCAATACTCAGCATCAGACTTAACTTCTCACCACTATCAACAACATGGATTCTAGCCCCTCCGTGATTCGGAATAGGGTTCGAAGTAACATTTGGTGGTGGTGCAAAGTTAATCGCTTTGGAGTCTATCAGATCTTGAACCTTGTGATGTAGCGCCCTGCACTTCTCAGTTGAGTGCCCGGGTGCCCCTTAGTGGAAAGCGCATCTTGCATTGACATCGTAACCCACTAGAAGCTCTCCAGGTGGTGGTGGTGCCAAAGTCCTTAATTGAATCAGATTCAAGTCCAGCAGTCTTGGTAGCAAAGCAGCATAAGTCATGGGGATTGCCTCAAGCACCCTATTAGTCGGGCGAGTTTGCCTTGGCTGATAAGGTCTCTGTTGATAGTTAGTACGATGTGGTTGTTGTTGTTGAGGTTGCATCTGTTGCACAGGAGTAGAAGGGATTATGACTGCTACCACATGCTCATATGGTCTTCTATAACCTCGGCCCCGTCCTCGGCCAAACACGGCGTTTGTCTCATCCTCTCTTCTCCTTGGAGGTCCACTGAAAGCTTTCCTTGCTCCATTTGAGCTACTCGCACTTGTATCTTGTATCTTTCCCATCTTCAACAAGGTCTCTACCCTCTCTCCAGCAATTACAATATCATTGAATTTGGTGGCAGAACTGGACGCCAATCTTTCAAGAAACACACTTTGCAGAGTCCCCATAAACATGTCAGCCATTTCGTTCTCTAGCAGTGGTGGTTGCACTCTGGCAGCGAGCTGACGCCACCTCTGAGCATATTCTTTGAATCCCTCCTTAGCAATCTGAGACATGTGTTGCAATTGAGTGCGGTTTGGAGCCATGTCCAAATTATACTGGTATTGTCTCACAAAAGCTTCTGCCAGGTCTTTCCAGCTTTTAATGTTGACTCTGCTAAGCTTTATATACCATTCCAGAGAGGCCCCGACCAAGCTGTCCTGGAAATAGTACATCCAGAGTTTTTCATCATCAGTGTGAGCAGCAATCCTTCCTACGAAGGACCGAAGATGGGTTTTTGGGCATGTAGTGCCATTGTATTTCTCAAAAGTTGGTATCTTGAACTTGTAAGGGATTCTAACCCCTGGAACCAAGCCCAAGTCAGTAATGTCAAATCCCAAAGAGCTCTGGTATTGAATAGCCTTGATTTCTTCTGCCATTTCCTCAAACTTCCGGTTCATCTCAGCCCCCTAACCCTCAGCTTCGTCCAGCAGAGTGAATTGTCCGTCCTGGTTATCCATTTGCACATTATTCAGCCCATCATTGATTATAGTCACCCCTGGCTGTGTTATAGGGATTTCCACTTGACGTGCGCCTGCACCGTTACGATTATCAGCAGCAGTGTTATTCCTGACTTGATTCTCAACCAATTCCCACAGACGTTCTTGATTCTGACCCATGCCTTCCATCAGAGTCATGAAATTATCCATCCTTAGCCTCAGGTCAGCTAAGTCAGCTTGCATCTGGTCCATGATTCTCTCTCTATTGACCTTTGTTGGGTATCTGTATGCGACTGGTTGTTCCCGAACTTTTCTGGGAGCTATAGTGCCTGAAACACAAAAGACATTAGCAACTGAAGCACTACCTGCAAAACAAACAAACAGGTTATATGCAATGCAATGTAGCTGTTCAGGTTCCCAAGTTTTAAGCATCTGCATGCCCCAGTTCTGGCATCTACTCCAGACAATTACTTTGAGGATTAACTTTCAAACTTTCTCTTTGATGAGTGTTCAGATATTAGCAGTATCAGACAAACGAGTCTTGCACATTCAGATATGATAATTTGCACATTAACACTGTGTATTATGGACAAACCACTGCCGGCCAAAAGTCAAAGCATACACAGAAATATTCCCCGAAGGGTTACAAGTCATTACATGAATAAAAGACAAAATACAAAATAAGCAAGACTCCTACAACAAGTTTGTAGGTAGTCTGAAAAAATAAACTAAACTAAGGACCCAGGATCTGCCACCTCTGCCCTGCTCTTCTTGACACCCGCTCTCAGCTTGAGCTCTTCAATCTCTTTCCTTGCTTCCTCCAAGGTTAACTGGCTTTGTGCTAGCTGCTGATTCTTTTCCCTCCGAATGGTGTGGACTTTCTCCACCTCTTCCTTCTTATAGGCCATTTGCACTTCAAAGAACTCTTCTTTCTCTTTGAACTTCTTCTGCTCTTCCTCCCTTTGGCCTTGCAACCAAACAATGGATTGTCGAGCTTCCTTGAGAGTCTTCAAAGTCTTTTTGCGTTCAGCTTCTCTCTAGGCCTCCATCAGACCCAACCTGTGAAAGTGAGCTTCCCTTCCAGCAAAGTCTTTCTCTCTAGCTTCCAAGGAGGCTTGGATCTTCAGCAGCTTACCTTCTGCTTCATTCTTGGCCCTGTTGGCATTATGGTACAGGCTTACCATTTCAGCATTCTCCACTCGTGCTTCATGCAGCTGAGCTTCCAATTTCTTGTACTCTTCAAGGGAGACAGTACTACTCTGGCTTGGAACTTCTCTGGGATAAAGAGGAGCTTCAACTGAGAAAGGCATGAGAACTTCTTCTACATGCTTTTGCAACCATGCAGCAAATGGTGGATACGCCTTGGGATCTACTCTGTCGAAGTCTTTCTTACCCTTCCTTATCCTGTGAGCCCATGCTTGGGAGGCTTGTAGAACTAACTCCTTGTTCCCTTCCACAGGAAAATACAAAGACTCAGCAAACTCTTCCATCTGTGGAGGATCTCTCAAAGGGTAGCCAAACTGTCTCCTGGATAGTGTTGGATAATAACTGATCACACCTTTCCTTCCCAGCAAAGGTACTCCAGCAAACCTTCCACAACTGACCAACAATTCTTTACCTAGAAAACCTCTGTCATATCCCCAAGCAATATCTTCAGCAGTTAACCCCATCAATCTTCTTGACCATCTCCACTCATCCCTCATCTCCTTGAAGGCACCTGATTTTGGCAATTGTCTGGCAAACCACTCAGCAAACAAAGAAGCACAGCAGACTACTGGTCCATCCCTACCCTTCTCATTCCTTTAATGCACACTGTAGTAGAATTCACCCAAAAGAGTTGGCACTGGATTGCCCTTGGCAAAGATGGAGATCACTTCTAAGCTTACAAACTCTTTCTCTCCTGGGAACAAGCTGGACCCATACACCATCAAAGCAAGCAAAGCACCAAAATCATTCCAATTAGCCTCTGTAGCATATCTCTCTGCCTCTGGGATGAGCACATTCCAAGGGAGTCCTTTGCCTTCACTATCTTTCAAAGCCTTCTTGACTGTAGCAGCTGGCAGACGACAAACTTTAGCTATGTCTTCTTATTTAAGCACCACCTCAGACCCATAGAATGGCAATGTCTCTCTGACTGGAACATTCAGCATGCTGGAGATCTCTTCCAATGTAGGAGCTAAGATGTAACCGGGAAACACAAAGAAACGCAGCAGAGGATCATAAAACCGCAACAGGGTATGCAAACTGTCCTTCTGGTCTGTAGTGGGTTTGTCCACATACTTCAATATCTGACCATATATTTTCCTGAAATTGCCCAAGACTTGGTCATTCATCAGACCTGCTAACTTCTGAACACTTCTAACTTCAGGCTGAAGAAAAGTATAGTGAACATTCTTTTTCCTTGTAACTTTTTTTGATTTCTGCCATGGAGATAAGATTTACCAGAACTGGGAACTGATTAAGAACAATGACCTGAAAAATGGAAACATAAACAGTTAATGCAAGAAAGATGCAAATGCAATGCAATGCAGGCATATGATCAACTGGGACCATCTGGATACTGGATCACTGAACACAAGGACCCTCTGAATACTGGCAAACAAAGTCCTCTGAGTCACAACTCTCTCTGATAGAAATAATCACAAATTTATGATAGAAGATCTCAGAACCACAGTACCAAGAGAACCAGAATACCAGAACCATAGAACCATAGGACCAGAAACCATAATCATAGGACCACTGATAATGAGTGTATGTAGAGGCCAAGGGTTCCTGCAAACCTGTACACCCCTCCCAATCTCACTGGTAGGCTCCGGGTCAGACATCACGGACTCTCAAAGCTGAATAGCAATAATACTTTCACCATCTCCGAGAAATGGCTCATGACCAAATAAGGGAATCGGTTTGGTATTATATACTACGCAGGGAGGCCTCAGTTGAGTCCAGGAAACAAGGTCATCCTATGTAAGTCCCAAGTGGGCCCTCGGATGCGAATGGGTTTGCCACACAATGTGGTCTGCCACTGTCATCACTAAAGAGGGATGTTTCCACAAGGTCCTCATTGATCGGTCCCCAGCTGCACATAACTGTCAAGGTTATGAAATGAGAGAGGAAGATCCCCAAATCAAGACATTTCCAAGACAATCGCAAATCTGGGCATGGAACTCACTACTACCCCCATGACAAAATCTCATGAGGCTAAAGTGGAACCACTCTAAGTCCTAGGGTGCTCTCGAGCCGTGGTAATGAGCTCATCTCATAGAAACAAGTAACACCCATTCCACCAAACAGAAAATCCAGTCCAGACAGTCCAGTATATAATATATGATGCAGAAAATAAATACTGAAAACTGTAAATAAAGTTGTAAATAAACTGTAAATAAACAACAATACAATACAACAAGCCACGACAAACAAACATCACCCAAAGAAACAACAACAAACAAGCGCTAGGAGAGACTCACAGGGGAACCAGAGATTCTGGGTTTGATCCCCATCAGAGTCGCCAGCTGTCGCTCCTCGGATTTCCATCCTAGTACAAACGCGAAAGTGGCACGAAAAAGAATAGAGTCGCCAGACAGGCATTTTTATCTTGAAGGAATGGGAATGGTAATGCTGCACAAACCAAAAGAAAAGAAGAGGAAGGACACAGGTCCTACGAACCAAAGAGACTGAGTTCGGGAGTCAGTTACGACCTGGGAAGGTATTAGCACCCACATCGTCCGCCGTACCCGACGGGATCCACGCTTGCAAAGAAAACTGTTTCAAAGGGTGAGGGCATGAAAGCTGCTGCAAAAGAAAATAAAATGAACTGAAAAAGAAAACTGAGAAAAGAACTGAAAAAGAAACAAAGAGAAAAATGTAGGGAAAATAAAGATTGTGCTCGAACGGGCCCTACCTCGCTGCCTACGTACCTCATCAGGATAATGAGGATCAGAGACGCCATACCTCATCAAGATTGCTTGTGAATTAAGGCTTGAACTGCCTATGCCATTGCTCAGGTGTTGCAGACTCGGACGACGAGTGCGTAACCGTCTTGCAAAGTGACAAGTAGGAGCAAGTTCGCGTACGGAGCAAATGAGATGAGAAAAGAATTCCCGAAGGAAGTGAATTCAAGCTCTTTTCCATGGAATGTTTGTTTGTGTTTTTTAGAAGCTTTTTATGAGTGTGTCACAAGGAAGTGAATTCAAGCTCTTTTCCATGGAATGTGCACTTGTCACTACATTCCAAGATGGAATAATAGAACAAGCACACTCAAGTAAGGAGAAGATCCCCAAAACTTGAGCCCGGAGATTAGGGCCTAAGCTCATTAACTCATTAATTTATTAAGTGTTTTTGGTATTTACAGTGAAGAAGTGTTTTTTATGCTTTTCTTTGTGAAGAAGATACCTTGATCAGACTTGTGCATCACAAGGTAAACTTGTACTATCCCAAGATGGGAAGACTACAAGTACCTCATGGGATAAGGCTATTGCTCAAGGTATCACTTCAAACTTTATTAAGATGTTTTTTATGGTTATGAGATGAGAAGAGAAGAAGAACCAAAGGATCACAAAGGCAAAAGTCTAAGGGGGACTAAAGAAATCCTAAGTGTTGTCATGCATGGATATCCTAAGGTTAGTGTAGTTTTCTATCCTAATGAAGAAAGAAAGAAGAAGAGAAAAAGAAGAAGGATGAGATGAGTAAGGCCTAAACCCAACAAGCAAAGGGTTAGCACAATTAAGAAATAAGAAGAAGAAGATGAGATTTGGAGATGTGGAACTCACATCCACACCTCTCACTTACCATAGCCCCTGCAAGGTTAGTAACATAAGCATACAAGTGAAATGAGATGAAGAAAATGACATGCCAACATCATACAAACAGAAATGAAGTCATATATACAAATGCACAATGGATATGCAAGTCAAAAGAATGAGAGAAAAAGCATGCAAGACAAAATGATGAGACAATATGAACAAATGGCAAACACATGCAAACTTAAGAAAGATGCAAAGCAAGAATGCACACACATGGACTTAAGGCACATAACCAGAACCAAAACAAGTTGAAGAAATGTTTAAGAAGCAAGGGAGATGAAAAGAAGAGCCACACTAGACCAAACAATCACATAATGAAGTGAAAGAAGTAAGGAGATGAAGTGAAAGAACATAAGAAATGGAAGAACTTAAAAGGTAAGCAAAACAAAAAATTCTAAGACAAAAACCCTAAGTCAAGACCAGAATGGAACCCATACCCCAAAAGGACCCCAAATGAGAAGAAAAAGCTGGCACAAGTGCCCTTCTAAGCTTATGAGAGAGTTAAAGATCACAAAGAAGCAAAATGAGACAAGGTTCAAGACAAAATTCACATCAAATCACCAATGCATCTAAAAAATACACAAGTTATGATAAATGATCCTCAAACATGATATAACAATGAGCCAAAAGGATTGGGAAAGATTCAGAAACTAAATAGGTCAAATGAAGGCTAGAACATAAACTAGGGTTAAGAAACTTCCAACACAAGGCAAAGACCAAGACCCAATGAATAAATTTCTAAAAATCATGGGAAACATAACACATGAAGTACATCATCTTAGGAATCTAGAGCAAAAAGAATGAACACAAAACTCAAAATAATGAAACCTAGGGAAAATGAACAAGGCAGATTGCTCCAAAAGGACTTAAAAATGAATTAATTGAAATGAGGAATTAATTGCCACGTGGATAATAGGAATAAATGGAAAATAAAAATGTGAAAAATTAAAGAAAACGCAATTGGAAACTCATGAATTATTTTGGAATTTTTGGATAATTGGAAGTATTTTAAATAATTAAAAAGCAAAAAGGGAATAAAAGAAATAAAGAAAAAGGAAATAAAATTGGAAAAAGAACATGGGGTGCAAATAGCCAGAAAATGAAGTGAAAATAGATTGGGCTCACTGATGAGGGGGTGCGAAAATCAAGTTTGAGGCCCAGTATGCTGCGTAGGTATATGAGAAATGCTGTGGAAATTCAGGAATAAACTGGAAAATACATGAGCCATTGGATGGATCCAGCGTACACTAAAACACCTTCATTAAATGACGTGGCTCCTTATTGGATTATGAGTGGAGGACGCACAATCGTTACAGTGTGGTGCGCAGCATATTGCATTAAAATAGAATTAAGAAATCACGTGGTCAGGAGGGTGTGGGACTTGAAACGTGGCAACATCCAGGACACACAGAAGCAAGATCCTAAGGCTGGAAGATCTTCTTCAACCTCACATAAACCCTAATAACCATTCCCAGATTCCGGTGACCGGAGCTAGGGCTCCGGCACCGGAAACCACACCAGATGAACAAAACGTGATAAAAAAACACACAAAGCTCCAGATCTACTAATTGATATGCTCTGAATCCAAATATGAGCATCAAAACAACTATGGATCAAGGAATTATCCGGATCGAACAAAAACAGTTTGCACCATGAAAAATGAAACTCAAATATCTCACACTACAATGCACTAAAATAGAAACCAAGACTTGCAGCATACTCAGTGAACATCAAGGATTAATATGCACATCAACATTTTCATTTCCAGAGGTGAAGAATTTGAATCTTACCTGAGTTGCAGATCTTGAAATAAGGTGTTAGAAGACCAGATGATGGATGCAAATCACTCTACACTCACTCTAGATGCAAAATAAATGCATCTAAAGCCTTGAATGAGACTGGATCTGAAGATTTGCCAACACCTGTCCTGAAACCATAGCTTCTTTTATATCATGCCCTAAACCAATGCTGAAAAAATTGTGAGGTTTGCACGTGGGAATGAGGAGAATTTGTGATTCTTACAAATTTTGCAAATTGTGATGGAAGCATGCACTCCTCATGCTTGCCTTGGCCTTTCATCCCATGTGCAATCCAAATACATCCCTTGATTATAATCCAACAAGTCCTGGCCCTTAGATCAAAGTATCACACATTCCTCATGAATTTGCAAAATATCCACTTTTGAAGCAACTTCCTTGTGATGCACGAATTTGTGACTTTCTTTGGAGAAAAATGATCCATTTTCCTTGTATTGTAACATTGTAAACATAATTGATCCATACCAAGCCTTGAAATTAAGTTTCACATCATTTGGCTTTTGGTGCATGCATGAACTTTTGGTTTTGCCCTAGTTTTAGCCATTTTTTTTAGGGACATATCTCCTAATCCACACATGCTATGAAAAAGTACTTGTACTTTTTGAAAATGGGATCCCTTAATCTCCAACTTTCATGTTTGACTTTGGTCCATTTGAAGAATTTTTGATCATGTTAAGCTCACTTGAATTTTAGGGCAAAAGTTGCCAAAAATGGAATTTTCCAAAAACCAACTTTGTACCACTTTTGCAAAACCCTTCAAATCTTCATGGTTATTGAACTTTGACCTTTCCAAACCTCTTATAACATTGTAAGGACACCCCTTGGCCAAAAAAGTTGGGTTGGAACCCTTGAAATCACACAGTTGACTTTTTAAGGGCACAGCTGACCAATTACTTCATCTGCAAGCAACTGAAGCATTTCCTGACTTCCACATGGAATTTTCTCATGAAATTTGGTACCTAGGATCCTCTTGACATATAAAAGACTTTTCCCAAATGAAATGGCCAAAGTTGTGAGGTTTTGATGCTTGAATCTCAAACCCTAGTTTAGGTGCCTTGTGTAGGAGCTTTGCCCTATCCTGGAATCTCTGATGATCATCCAACTTTCTGAGCTTTGTACATGAACTTGAACTTGTAAATGCAATGTCATAGCTTGTGATGCCTCAAGAACCTCCACAGATGATCATATGCCTAATGTTAGGACATGAAGAATGTTATGCCTCATCTTTCCATGCTAGAATGCTAAGAAAATGATGTGTTCATGATAAATATGATGTGATATGATGCTTAAAATGAAGAGGGAAAATTTGGGGTATTACATTAAGTAGCCAGGGGCAGGTCTCCTCATCTACCTGAATTACCAAAGGTAACATTATCGAGTTCACGATGCCAGGGGCATATTATTGTGGGGCATTTTGTTTGTTTCTATTGGGGTAGCTTTTTCAAATACTGCCATTTTGGGACAAGTCATCCTCAGCTAAGGGTAATGCTCTCTTTTCAAACCTAACAAGATCAAATTCAGTTGCAAGCTCCTTAACCATTACCTAGAGCATATACGGTCCACCGTAGTCAGAAAACACATTCCTCTCATTAAATTTCCTTGATATTGGATTCTCAGCATAAGCCATTATGGAAATTAATTGTCTATGCCAATAATATCAGACGGTGTTAGTATTATGCCTTCAGATTCAGGCATGAGAATTCCTTAGAGAATTACTCAAGGAAGTCGAGAATATCAGAAGTTCTAAATCCATTGGTTACTTTGAATGAGTATACACTTTCAAAATTGATACAACTCTATCTCCGAATTCAGGTTTACTTTTCCCTTTTACTTAAGCGAAGACGTTCGTTGATTATGTATGAATGTATATATGCTTTTGAATATGATTGATGTTTACCAGAAATGCATAAAATACAATAATAACATTTATTAAGGACGATCGAAGGTAGGAATTCAACGAATCTTCGTCGGTTCATCCCCACAAAGTAATCTTCACGGATATATTCTAACTAAATGTTCCAAGTAGCCTCTTGTACTTCCAACTCTACGAAATCTTCAAGTAGATATCCTCCGAAGAATTGATACTTGGTCGGATAAGTCTCCCAGGGAATGTCCATCTCTTTTATCCTCAGTCAGGGTATTCAGGAACTTAATCTTTCAATAAGAAGTATGACGAACAAAAACGGAAGATCCTAAGTACGATATTCCAAGAAAAGACGGGAACGAAGTCTTCATATTCCTCAACAACAAATTGGGATTTATTTCCCCCAGCCAGCAGTTGTTATACAAAGTTACTCATGCGCTTCAACTACATAATTCATTCATACATCATTTCATATCATACGCATACAACATTCTCATTTATGATAATAATATCGTCTTGCAAAGCGCTATATACATCATGACATTGCATAGAACTAACCTTGTTTTTCAGGTTAATTACCCAGCAGAAGAATGTCATTAACAACTTGTTCTTGAGCTGCTATAAACCCTCGGGACAATATCTTGGACTGGTCTATCCTCCAGGAGTACATATAACAATATCTTGGTAAGCTCTATCCTCTAGGAATACATATAACAATATCTTGGGCTGCTACAACCCTAAAGATTACATCCATCAACGTCTTGGGATGCTATATCCCCCAAGGCCACTAAAACCAATATCTTGGGCTGCTACATCTCCTGAGATTACATCTATATCCATCTTGGGCTGCTATATCCCCCAAGGGCTACCTCAAACAATATCTCGGGCTGCTATAAACCCCCGGGGACAATATCTTGGACTGCTCTATCCTCCAAGAGTACATATAACAATATCTTGGACTGCTCTATCCTCCAGGAATACATATAATAATATCTTGGGCTGCTACAACCCTCAAGATTACATCCATCAACATCTTGGGCAGCTATATCCCCCAGGGCCACAAAAACTAATATCTTGGGCTGCTAAATCTCCTGAGATTACATATATATCCATCTTGGGCTGCTATATCCCCCTAAGGGCTACCTCAAACAATATTTCGGACTGCTATAAACCCCCAGGATAATATCTTGGACTGATTTATCCTCCATGATTACAGATAACAACGTCTTGGAATGCTTTATCCTCCAGGACCACACCAAACAACATCTTGGGCTGCTACATTCTCCGAGATTACATCAATCTACGTTTTGGACTTCTTTATCCTCCAAGAGGTATATATATAAAGAAACTTTTACTCTGAATGGCATCTTTAAGCCCATTCAAGCAACACAACCAACCAATATAATTACTTCACGCACCGGCGAGTGTAAACTTTTGGGCTTTAGTGTTCAATCCCCTTCAACCTTCAAGTCACGAATGGCGTACATGCCAATCTAACTCCTCAGGTTTCAGAAAATTGAACAGGGGAAGCTTTTGTACACCAAAATTTTTCCTCCCATATTCAAGAAAATGTGTCTCAAGAGGTCTCCTAATAGTCATAAGATTCTCAATTGGTCAAAGGGATTGAAGGTTTTATCAGACAAAGCCTCCTCCTGAACAATGGATCTTAAAACTATGGTTTTGAGTTTCCCCAAGAAAAGTGGACTTCCAAAGCCACAAGTAGACTTCATAACATCCCATATACCTTAAATAATCCTCATGTCAAGTTTCAAAGCTTTCCTCACAAGTTTGGCCAGTCAGATGCTAAAATACCCAAAAATCAGTTAACTTGGTCAAAAATTCAACTGTGGTCAACATAAAGTCAAACATCAAGATTTTTGGTAAACATTAAGATTATGAGGTAAAATTCATCATTTAATAAAGGGTTGATAATGATTCATCAAGGAAACCTCAGAATCATCAAGAATTAGGAGTTTCTAAATTAGGGTTTTATGCAGGAAAAGTCAACTGAACTTTAACCAATCATAAATTTCACATACTTCATCATAAATTTCCCATCCAAATCTCATTTTGAAGGAAACTCAATTCTCTACAACTTTGTGTCTCACAAGCCAAGTCCAAAAATGCTTCATATGAAATATATGAGCCAAGACATTATAGGTCTTTTTGAAAGCAACAAAAAGTCAACTTTTTTCCAAAGCTCATAATTTGAAAATGGTAAATGATATGGACATGGGACTAAAAGGGTTGATTAGAGGGCACTCTAAGCTTTCTAAAAAGTCCAAGAACACCTTCATGGGGTCAAAATTGAAGAAGTTATGCATTGTCAAAGTTGGGAAATTTTCAAGAGGTTTATGAAGCAAAAAGGGTCTAAACTCAAGTTTCTTCCAAATGGGCCCGTATTTTTCTAACCCAAACTCAATTATAAGATCATGCACGACCCATAGATCATAATATCTGATTTTTTATATTTATTTTATATTATATTGGATTTAATTCATTTAAACTCAATTTTAATTAAGATAAATATTGAAAAATCAAATATTTGATCTTAGGACTATTTTAGGATCAAATATTTGATGTTTATAATCATTATAAGGATCCAATTTCATTCAAAACCAAAAGAGTATGTCTTAAAACCAAATTTTGACCAAAATGGAAACTTCCTAACTTCATCCTCAAGCAACCAACAAGGCCCAACTTTTTAAACCTATTTCCTTTTCCTATATAAACTCATGACCTTCACCAACCTCAAGGACGAAAATTCTTGCCTCAAGGAGAAACAAAAAAAAACAAAAAAACAAAAGACGGAAAAGAAGGTATTGCGACGGATTACTATCTCCACACTTTATAATACACAAGTTATCACTTTGCTTCATCACTTATATACATATATATATATATATATATATATATATATATATATATATATATATATATATATATAATATATATAACTCTTTTGTTAAATAAGTTTTATTTTATTTTAAAATTTAATGATTTTGTTCGGATTGGATCGTGTCGATACGCCGTTTGCGCATCTGTGTATATGAGGCGTGACATTTTTGTTGATCTGATCCGGTTGCGATGATCGCAATTGTGCGTTAGCAGCATTGTTTTTAATTAATTCCTTTTATTTTATTTTTATCTTTGATAAATTTTGATCTGTACGGTCTGATTCATATTGTGATGATCACGTTAAGTGTAGTACGTTAGTATTTTATTTCGTTGTTTCATGTGTGATGTTTTTAACAAATTATTGTTGCTCTTCGATTTTACACTCGTCTGATGGTTTGGCCTAGCGGAAATCCGCTTTTTGTATGCCGACCAATTCGTGTTTTGATTTGCAACTTTGTATTTTATTTCGATTTTATTATATTGCGTTTTTTTATTTAACTTGCGATGACCGCCTATGAGGTAGAAACTTGTATGTTACTTTAATTTTTGCTAATTTTCAACGATCCAACGTTGTTAGGAACTAATTAATTAAAAAATTAAAAAAATTAAAAATAATAATCTTTTTTTAAAATCCTAAAATAAATAAAAAATATATTTTTTAAACTAATGATTAATTAGATTTAAATTTCTTTCTTTTTTATAAAATAAATTATTCATAATAAAAAATCAATTAATTAGTTTTACTAAACAAATATTAAATATTTCCCTCTCTCCAATTCTTTTTCCCCGATTTTACTTTCTTTGTCATTTATGATTCCTAGAACAATTGTATAGGATGCATAAAGCCTTGTAATAGCTAGATTTACTTTTCTCGCACGATTATGTATCTATTCATGGGATGTAATAGCGTAGAACTTTTAATTTTCGCACTTTTATTTTCCGCATCCCCCTAAAAGACTAATGTACCCCCTCCCCCGATGTAATAGCGTAGGACTTTAATTTCCTTTTTTTAATTTTTGCAAATATTATTGTGTGGTTAGTAAACTAGAGAGTGCAAAGATTGTATGCTTAAATAAATTGGACCTAGCCCATTAATTATAAGATAAATAATTGAAATTGATATTCACACACGTAAGTTGATCGTTTTACGATCGCCATATGCACCTCTCAGGGTTTCTAAGTCCCTCGAACGTGGGTGTGTCTTAATAATCATCATAGTCCCTTCAAGATAAAAGATCATAGTCCATTTGAAGTTGCCTACGAATAAATGATCTTGTCCCTCGATGACCCTACGAAAATGATGATAGTCCCTTCGAATTACTAAAACACCCCTACAGGTTGCCTTCTATGACCATACGCCCGTCCCTTTAAACATCCACGGTAAAGATTACTTACTCACTAATAGTAAGGACAATCTTACCCTTAAAGGAAATAAATAACAAGAAGGACCTTACAAACTTAGGGTAGGTAGCACTTAATTACTTGTTCACTCTTTCAAAATTCATTTCACACCCCACTTTTAAAAACATTTTCAAACTCAAGGCTTTATATACATTCACACGAGGATCATTACAGAGACTTCTGAAAATTTTCTAAACACACACTACACATTTTTCAAACAAGTTAAAGTGAGCTAAGTAACTAAGAGCCCATGGATAACCATGGATACAAAGGGTGTTAATACGTTCCCTTTGTATAACCTACCCCCCGAACTCAAAATATTTTTAAGGTCTTTCCTGTTCTTTTATACCCTTTCCTAAATTGGATAAAATAAAAGTCGGTGGCGACTCTTGCTATCCACATATGTTTTTGTCAAACAAAAACACCCAAGTCAGTTCTCCCACCATGTTACAAGGGTGACAGTCTACATTGTATCCAATTGGTGTCTACCTTATCATACGGGAGAATGATGAAGTAGAAGGTATATTTTGAAATGAGATTATAGAGAAGAGTGAAGTAGATCAGGTAGTGATTGTTTGGAAGTCTGATTATGGATATTCATCAACTGATTCTATTGTCAAAGTTAGAAGATTGGATGGGTATTGTTTTGGAGTGTCTAGCCAAGAAGAAAAGTATGTGAAAGTAATATAGACCCATTGAAAAAATCATGCCAGTTGATTAGTTGTCAAGGTGTGATATCAACAAACTAATAGGGGATCATGTGTAGATTGGTACAAGAGATGATTGTGTTCAAGTGTGAGTTGAACAAAGAGTGAGCTCTTGAAGACACGAAGATGTTTCTTATGTTTTCCATTCATCAAAGTACAAAGAAGCATGTGTTATCCTTGATAAGGGGAGAATGGCGCACTTTTGTGCAGCTGGACTTATAAAGTTAAGAGGGATTAGTATTTTTTGTCTAAACAGTACATGCTAAAGAGTGGAAAGGAAGTATTATGGGTGCTTGGAAGTGTCTATGATGTCTCACATCATGTTGTAACAAGGTCTGCTAAGCATGGGCAGTATGGATTCATCTGGATAAAGTGTTTATCTGAAGTATTAATTGAATACCTAAGGGGTTATGAACCATGCGTGTAGTGTTGCTAGAAGACAACTTATGGTAGAATGTCAGAACATGTGTGTTATGAGTTAAACTAGGAGTTCTTTTGTGGATGGTGCTAGCAGGAGGATGTAAAACACGACTTTTATGCATGCGTATTTGTTATTGGTCCATTTATCTTAGGAGAATAAATTCAGTTGGTCAAGGTCTGATTTGGACGGTCTACATTAATTGGTGCAGAATTTTTTTCTCCTATAATAAAGATCCTTGACCAAGAATGCTTCTTTATTCAAAGATAGTTCATTACTATCTATGAAATTTCCTACTATTTATAAGAGTGTTTCTCCTCATTCAGCCTGTGAGTGTTTTCTCCTTTCTTTTCTCTGATGGGTTTTATCTGTTTTTGGGTGAGTACTACATGGGTGTGGTGCTGTGAAGGATGTGTTTGCCAATTTTTGGCTAAAAAGGGGGAGAAATGGGTTGCGCATATGGTGTGTTTGGTATTGTTGTTCCAATGGGTGTGTCATACGTGTTTCAGGTATGGTGGTTGGGATGTCAAGATGGATGTTGGAGTTTATTCTTTGTGACTTGTGTCCTGAGTTATGAACACAATTGTGACTTATGTTCTGAGTTACATAAGGGAATGAGGTTCTTGTTCTCATATGTCACCATTGGTCTCTTTGAGAGGGAGTACTTCTCAGTCTAAGAGGAATGTTTCTGGGAACCTGAATGGATATGGGTAGTAATGGATTAGTTCGGCCAAGAGTTTAGGACTTTCTACTCCTTGTCCACTGCTATTGCCACTGATGCTGAGTAAGGTTGTTGAGGAAGATGTCAAACAACATGTCCTGACATGATGAAGAGATTGTTTTGCTATTGTTTTTTTAGTTTTGCTACTATTATTTATTTTGTATTTTTTTATATTATTTGTTTTAGCCAAAATTTTCCAAAGGGGGAGATTGTTAGTTCTGTATTTCTAGGATTGACATTAATTTTGTAAAACAAATATAGCAGCAATAAAATGTATAGGACCTTGAAAAATAAAGAAAATGTTAAGAAAAGAAGTCCTATTGTGTGCCTGAACATGTTGAGTTGAAGTGTTTCAACATCTGGAATAACATGTCGAAGAAGATGTCCTAAATAGTTCATTCGACATAATTAACTGATACAGGTGGATTGAAGATTCTGTTATAATTTAACAGAAGCAGAATATTCAGAGAATTAAAGAAATCCATGAGGCGCTAATTTAAAGATCTTAAAGATTCAAATATATTGGAGACAAATATTGAATAAATATAGACTTTCTATATTTAGAGATATTTTAGGAAGTTGTTATTTTTGAAGATCTATTTTGTAGCATATTTTTCTACATGATTGTAGCAGCTGATATGCTACATTTTTAGGCCCAAAATCCAGTTGGGATTTGGTTATAAAAAGAAACCTTGTAACCTAGGTTTAGTAACCAACCAAAGATGTAAAAGTCATATCATTAGGGTTGAGTTCTAATCACAGCCGTATGCAACAAGATTCATTCTCTGTGGATGTTTCTCTTTGTCATCCTCGAAGATGTTAAGCAAGAGGTTGTGTGTACTTAACTGAAGCTTTGAAGCAAGGTTAAGATATTGTCATGGAAGTGTGTCTTCTGATTCTAAATTGTTAAGTTAGTTATCATTGTTGTAATTGAGAGGGAGTGAGATAGGTTTCTCATATTTAGGAGTTCCTGAGTAGAATTTGCATTGGTAGTGATTAAGTGAGAGGATTGTAAATTGAGTGGCTTGTTGTGGGTCCTTGAATTAATACTACATAGTGGATTTCCTTCCTGAATTGGTATCCCCCATAGTAGATCTGGTTGCATCAAACTAGGTTAACATTTTGAATGTGTTTTTTATACTTTTATGTTATGCGTTTTATGCACTGTTCTTACTGAATGTCATTCCAGATTTCTAAACATCCTGTAGAATTATTAGAAGCTGGTATTTTAGAACACAGTAATGTTGTTGTTTGTACCTTGCCATGTTTTCAATAACAGATCAGATGTTTCGACATCGTATTCGACATTTGAGTCTGTCACACTTGAATTTCAATATCATTTGTGGACCACAAGTTATGATCAAAAGACCTCAAGGTGGTTTTTAGGGTTTATTACATGTACCAAATTTTCCACTTTTTCAAAAAGGATTCTAAATGACTTGCGTTGATTCCACTTGCCTAATTCAGCTTATAACATCAAAGTACACTTCATTTAAAGGAAAATTGACTTTTAAATCACGGAATTTGGTGGTTTATTTATCACATATTTCATGAAATTCAAAATTGCAAAATGGTTCAAAACTCAAAATTCATCCAACCACAAGTCACAAATCCAATTGCATTATGATCAGGGATTAATATGTGAGCAATGCATGCACATAAGAGACTACATGCACACGTGATTCATTACATACATCATGACTTGCAATTTTGAAATTTCATTCAAATCTCCTTAATCACACATCCAATGGATCCTTAACGAGAGTTAGGCCCAAAAATCACCAAATATAAGCTCTTAACCTCACTGGTTACAGCTAAGGGTTCAACCATTATTGAGATTTCACAAAATTGCACAACTATTCATCTCTTCGAATCTCTCTCCTCAGAAGGTTTCCTTGGACGTGTATTATGAGTTTAATGTTGATCTGAAGTTTTTAGATATAGACTTTCTCTCTTCGATGTGCTTGATCTATGTATTGTATGATAAAATGGATAAGATATTTGAGCTCAACATGAAAAATGAAGTGAAACTATGGTGGAGTTTTTAATTTCTAGAGTTTTTTTAAAGGCCTGCCGAAGATGGTGACCGGAGCTAGGGCTCCGACACCGGTGTTTTGTTGCAGGTTGAACGAAGAAGACACAATTGGGGCCCTTCATTCTATGGATCCAAGGGTCGGTGTCTTGCCAACGCATTAAAATCACATGTGGTCTGGCACGTGTTTTATTTTTCATAACTAATATGATTGTGTGGCTCAATATGATACTTATTATGCGTGTGCTATTCCTGGCCACACATCCTGCATACTTATGATTTACTTTGACTTTGTGTGATGCGTTGGATTAATCTGATGGTGTTAATTAGGGTCTTTGTTGACCGAAGTCCTTAGTACAATTGTTGACTGTGTTGACTTATTATATGGACTGGACCTTGCTACTCACAGACTCTTCCTGAGCCCATTTCCTTGTTTAAACGTAAAAATTACTTTGACCACACCCCCTGACCAGTTGCTTCTCACTTTCATTTTATTTTCATATAGTTTTTCTTTTAATTTTCTAAAATCATTTTTAATTACTAAGAAATCATACAAAAAATCATGGATCTTATTTTCATATTAAACTAATTTTGTATATTATTTGTTCTGATTTTTCTCATTTTGCATCATATTTTCATAATTTTCTTTTCTTTTATTTTCATTTTATTTCTATTTTGATAGTTCAACTTCAAACTTTTATTTTGCATAGCACAAAAAACATTTTGCAACTCTTCTTTTTGCATTCATACAATAACGTCCTCAACTTCATAAAAACATTTTTTACATACTTTTCAAATCATTTTTTATTGCATTTTGGTCCTTATCTTTGGCATCTTTGTTCTTTGATCCTTATGCAACTTTAACTAATTGTTTGAGTTAGTTTGATAGTGAATTTTTGTGTGAGCTATTGAAAAATATATATCTTCTGACCTAGGTTATTTGAAGTACATTTTTATAATTTTTGAGTGTTGTTTGATGTGTGTTTGACAACTTGTGCTTTAAGGTATTTTGCATGACCATTCCTTGTCATCCCTTAACCCTAATTGCTTGAAGGCATTTATGCCATTGTGTAAGGTCACTTGTGTGAGTTGTTTTTGTTTGTTTAGATGTTTATAAGTCTTCTTTGATCAATTATAGTTCCATTATGGTTTTTGTTTGCCTCTTGCTTGAGTTTATGCATCTTTGTACAACTTTGACCTAATTCTTCCATGTCTTATCCTGTAATGCTTCTTATGCTTGTTTGTATGCATATAACATGTTCATATATTCACTTCATTTTCATTACACATCACGTATGCTACTGACCTCAAGCATAAGCATCCATATTTTTATGTCACGTTGCATCTCTTGTCTTGCATTTTAAGTATGAAACATCCTTTCCTTATGTGACATTCTTTTGTATGATTGTTGAAGTGCTTTGACTTGTTTTCTATGTGTATTTGATATGTTCATATGTGTATATTTAACATATCATCTTGTTCATATGATACTTACTTTCATCATCTCATGCCATCTTTTAATCTTTGACTTTCATTTTGACTTATGTTTTCTTCCTACATGAACATGTAATTGTCTTCTATTCTTCATCCCATTCTATCATGAACTAACTTATGCACTTTGGTATGCTTATATAGTAACATCTTAGGCATCCTAATATAAAATATCATTCTGACTTTGGTGTTTCTCATGTGTTTTCATCCATGTTAGACTTCTTTTGCATACTTACTCCTTCATTTGTGACTTCTTTGAACTTCTTTGCCTCTTTGGTGCTTCTTTTCACTTGTTTGATCTTGATTGAGTTCTTTGAGTTATTTAAGTTCATTTATAAATTGGTTCTGACTTGTGAGGTTCTTTAAACTTTATATCCTTTCTTTGAAATTTCTTGGTGTGTTCATGTCTTATAAACGTTTGTGTTTCATTTGCTAACATTTCAGGGGCTTTGGTAAGTCTTAGAAGTGTGGATTATGCTTCGACATTACATCTTATTATCTCTCTTTTACATTTCAATATTGTGTTTGTTTAAGAATTTAAGATGCTTTATTTTGTACAATTCTCATGCATCCCCCTTGGAAGTAACTTAACTTCCCTCTTGGAAGTAAGTTGTCTTCTAATCCTTTCTCTCTTTTTCTTCCCTTCTTTTCTTATCTTCTCCTTCTTCTACATTAGGTTAGAGATATTGAACCTCACTAACCATAAAATATCCAAGCATGTAAACTTACTTAGGATTGTTTAGTCTCCCTTAGACCTTTTACCTTTTGAGTCTCTTTTTAGTATTTCTCTTTCTCATCTCAAAACAAATGCTAAAAAAAATCTAATAAAGGTTGATGTGACTTCTTGTGCCATAGCCTTATTCCACGGGGTACTTGCATTTATCTCATCTTGGGGTAATGTAAACTTGTCTAGCATGATGTACAAGTCTTAACATGAAGTCATCTTCACAGAGAAATCCTAACAAACATTTCTTCATCCAAAACATTAAAAACACTTAATAAGCAAAAGTAGGTTAGTGTGCTTGAGCCTCAATCCCTGGAACTAAGCTTGGGGATCTTCTTCATACTTAGGTGTGCTTATTATTTATTCTATCTTGGAGTGATGTAAGAAGTTAAACTCCATTGAATGAGACTTGAATACACTCTCCTATGCAAACTCACAAATAAAAAGCTTCTAAAAAAACATTCAACAAACAATAAGCGTCTTTCCTTCGGGAATTCTATTCTCATCTCCTAAATTCTAAATGAAAGAAGTTGCTTCAACTTGTATTTTGCAAGACGGTAAATGCAACCGTTCCAGACGAGCCTGCAACACCTGAGCATAGGTATAAGCAGATCAATCCCAAATAAACACAAGCAATTTGTGTCGGTCTTATTGAGTTGAACTATGATGTTCTGAATCCCCATTGCATAAAGGGAATACATAGATATAAGCGACGATGCTTGGCGAACACCATCCTTCAGACTCTTTCCTCGTTCTCCATGCCCTTTCATTTCCTTATCCTTTCATCTCATTCTTCTTTATTTCTTTTCAGTCCTTTCCAATAGTAGATACCTTCACCCTTTGAAACAGTGCTAGCAAGCGTGGATCCCGTTGTGTAAGACAGACGATCTGGGGTGCTAATACCTTCCCATTTTGTAACTGACTCCCTTAACCTTTCTCTTTGGTTCACGAGAACCCTCTTTTTCCTTCTTCCAGGTTTGTGCAGCATTACCCTTCCTTCGGGATAAAAATGTCTGGCTGACGACTCTTCCTTTTCCGCGCCACTTTTACGCCTGTACCAGGACGTAAATCCCGGGAGCGACACTGGGGAAACCACCTACTCTGACTCAGCTGGGGGCATGTTTTAATCTCAGACTCCACTAGGGATGATGTGTATGAACTACCATTCTGTTGGGGATAAGAATTGTAATGTGTCTCTCACTAGGTAGAAGAGATAGAAAGCATCTCCAAGTAGGAATACCTTCTGCTTGGGGAACACCACCCTTTAGCATCTTTCTCTGAGAATGATTAAAATCTGTATAAACTATGATGGGGAAACAAGTCTTCACGTGTGCTGAAAATGATTTTGCTCTTCAAGCCTCTGACTCTAAACCCTGCAACGGAAATGCCCACACATGCCCCGAGGAATTGCATGATTTGAATTCACCACCCAGTATTATTCAACATTCAAAGCAATTTTAAATGTTTTTCCCATGCATGTTATTTTAAAGCCACAATGTTTTCAAAAGCAATATTTTTATCAAAAATACAGGACATTTTTGCAAACAAAATAAGTAAAATAAAAACAAAGATGAAACTTTTTGACTTAATAATTAAATTTATTGTAAGGCCCTAAATAGGCTAAGTACACCAGGAAGCAACCCCCTAGAAAGAGGTGATCACTGTAAATTGAGAAAAGAAACTATCCTAATGGCAATGTGAAAACGATATTCCATTGAGTTTCAATTCTACTATGACCAGTATGTTTTCAAGATTCGGCTGATTATCTTAATTTAAGAGGAGGAGGATTGGACTGATTCCTATCCTTTGGACATTATCGGATTGAATGAGACGGTGATGTAGTACAAATGACTCAGATCATAGTCGTTTGCTTAATCCTTCTTTTGTGTGGACCACCTATTTGGGTTTTCAATCCACCGGGATACCTTTTTTTGCCTGAGTTGTCCTTGCAGATTTTCAACTCACCGGATGTACATTTTTTTTATTTATATCCCTAATTTTTCCCAAACCTTTTATTCTATTTTTGGTTCACCAGGATGCCCTTTTTTCCTGGACTCCTTTTTTCCCAGCGGGTCTCTTTATGTGAAGTATTTTTTTACTGCATCTGAGTTGACATGGGTTGGAAAATCTTCGCCATCCATGGTGTAATACCTCAAAATTTTCCCTCTCATTTCCTCAACATTTTGTATAGCATTTAGCATACATAAGTGCATGAAATAATCACAAACATTGCATCATGTGTAGCATAGCTGAGGCATAGGTATGTGATCAATGATTGGAGCAATTGAAGGCATTACAAAGGCAATCAAAGGGACACAAAGATTCTTAACCTTGAGCAAAAGGGTTCATAACATCCCACAAATCTTCATTTGAAGCCACAAGCCATGGAAAGATTTGATTTGATCAAAGGAGGCAAGCAGTGCAACATCTCCTGATGAAAAAGGCCAAATAGGGTTTCAGTTCTACTAGGCTTCTGCATGAATTTTTGATTCAAAGTGGATTTCATTGTCTTATATATAATGACAAGTGCCTAGGGTTCAAATTTCATCCACAAATTCTTTATGGAAGAGGTTCAATTGGCCAGATGATTGAAAATCAGGGATTTGGGGAAAAGTCAACCATGCTGAAGAAAAAGTCAAGTCCTGACTTTTTGAGATCAAAATCATGAAATTAGGGTTACAAGGATCCTAGGGTTCAAATTTGATCAAGAAATGATGGAGGAATCAAGAGAAATCAAGAAAACCAAAACTTACCATTTTTGGAAATTTAGGGTTTCCAAAAATGGCAAGTTTTGGCCATTTTTGCAGCATCTTTAAGAGAGGCCTTCTCCCAAAATATGAGGGATATCAAAATTCTACTTTGAGAAAATTAAAGAGGGCATCTTGAGCTTCAAATCCATAATTGGAACTCCTCCACAATAAAAAATGAGTGAGATATGATCTTGGCAAGTTTGAACAATTCAAGGCCCAAGGCAAGTCATGGGCAAGGCAAATGCAGGCCAGCGCGCGCCCTGCATGGCATATCATCAAACAGGTGGGGGGTCAAATGTCATGCCATTTTTCTTGGTAAAAAATGCTTCAAATCAATTTTTGGTGAACTACATAGTTGTTCCTTGATGAAATCCCTACAATATTGGTGTTCAAAGATTTTTAATTTGAGCAAGTCTTCTTGGGCTATTTGAGGGTCAAAGTGGAGAGGTTGCAACTGGCCAGCCATAGGCCCATAGGCACAAGGCAAGCCAAATTCGTGCAGGCCAATGTGCAGTTTGGTGACTTGATTTTAATAGAGGCATTTAAGTGAGTTAGAGGTCATGTCTCATCATGGTTTGAATATCAAACTTGTTCCTTGTTCTTTCTACTTCAAATTGAGCACAAGAACTTCATCAATGGATGCCTTGATCATGAAGTTACACCTCATTGGATCATAAGAGGATTCCACTCCAGTTCAGCTTGCACACTTCAATTAACATGCTACAATCACAAACCTCATGTCTAAAAGCTCAAGTTATCATGTGTGTTCATGATCACACCAATTGCTATGCATCCTCTCCAATCCAAGCCAAATGATGAGTTTTTAAGTATTGCAAGCAAGCTACACAATCAGATCAACTCAGCTTCATTGCATCACATTAAACCACACCATAAGCAACATGAAACTTGCAGCATGTAATTGATTTCCATTGAGAAGCTTCTGGATGTTACAGCTGGCATAACTGCCATAACTACCTCACTCATTTGACCTCACTCACTCAGTTAACCCAAGGGATGATTAATCATGGTTAAGAGCTCTATAAAGCAAGGTTATCACTTCAGCGCAAGAGTCAACTTCATTCTTCACCAAAAATTGCAAAGTGCACTCTGATTTTTCACATTGCAAGAGGATTCAAGCAAGCATCATCTTCATTGATCTGGATCCATTCTTCATCCAGCCATCATCTTCATCATCTTAAGATCAATCATCATGCATTGCACAAACTAAAAGCTTCAAGATTCATCACTGCACATTGTTGATCTTCACTACAGTTTGAATTCAAGCTCTTCAAATTGCCACAATCTTGCTTCCATCTACCTTAATTCATCATCTGCATTGTGTTTAGATTCATTTACATGGCTTGATCAACTCAAATCATCAAGGATTCAGCACTACATATCATTGATTATCACTGCATCTTCCTCAATTTCCCAAGATCCACGCATCACAGAGTGTTTATTTCACTCTTATTGTACTGAAGCAAGCTCAAGCATTCTAAGGAGTCTCATCTCTGGCCTTCTAGCAACAATTGGTCATCTCTGCAACTCAGGTATGTCCTGAACTTCTACTTGCTCGAATTTCACATTTCTAAGTGGTTTTATGTTGCTTGAGGCCTGATAGAGGTTATGGATTGGCTGGCTAGTTGATAGGAATCATAAATGCATAGATTAAATTTTCTCAGGTTTAGTTCTTGCTTTCGATTCTGGAAATTTCGAAACCTTAAGTAAGTTTTGAAGCCATATTAATGACCAGTAGTGAGAGGCGAATGCAATAGTGGTTGTAAAATTCATTTTCATGAAGAGTTTAAGAAACCCTAGGCCAGGGGTGACCGGAGAAGATGACTGAAGGTCACTTCCGGTCACCTGAATAGTAACCTTATGTCAGTGGAGAGAATATAATGCATCCATTGGATGTGTTTGATCCAAGAGTCCAGGATGTGCCAACACATTAAAATATTCGTGCCATTCATGTGTTCAAAAGTCAACACAAAGTCTTCAGTTCCTTTTCACACCCCCATGCGCTTGTGTTCACCCCAATTGTGTTGGTTTTGTTACTTTTGGCTCCCCCAGGCCCAAACCATTTCTTTTCATTTTCTTTCTTTTCTCATTTTATTTCAATTTCGTTTCACATCATTAAAAAATACCAAAAAGCCACACAAAAATTCCAATTCAATTCACATAGGATCCTTTTAATTTTCTCTAATTTTCCATATTTTTTAGATTTTATTTTTATTCATTTTTGAAGTCATGATTAATTTCCCAATTAATTTCCGTTTTATTTTCTTCATTTCTGACCAATCCTTTTGTGCATTTTATTTCTTTCAAACCATAATTGATCTGGAGTCCATTCTTCTTGCTTTATTCAGAGAATATATTGAACTATCAAAAAAGATTTTTGTCATATTTTTTAGGTCATGGTTGCTACTATATTGAATCCATTCTTTTTCCTTGATCATAATGAACCCTAACCCACTTTAAGCCTCCATTTTAATAGGTAAAAAAAGGAATTTTCAAGAGAGTTTTTAGAGCTATATCACTCTCTGGATTTTGTATTTGATTGTCAAGTTTCATAATTTTTCAAGGTCATTTGATATTTTTCCCTGTATTGGGCATTATAGGTCATATTTTTTATCCTTCTTCTATCTCCTTTTGTTCAAAATTGATAAGGCATTTATGCCATTCATTTGAGGCCCTTTATTGGCGTTTTCTAGAGTCTTTTTAAGTCTTTCAATGTTAAGAGTCCATTTTAGGTCATTGTATTTTGGTTTGTGTTGGTTACTTGAATCATAAGTCACTTAGGCTTTCTTTTACCCTAATTCATCTCCTTCTTCCATCTTAACCTTTCAAAACCAATTTTGTGATAATCATTGTATGTTTAAACCACATTCTAAAATTTCATCAAGCCCCTGGTTTTTGTATGGGGAATCTAAATCCTCTTGGTCATGTTTGAGTTGTATTTTAAGTCTCTTCCTTTCCTTTGAAGTTCAATACTAATTTCTTCTCATTCTCACACCATTACACATATATAGTTGGCATCTCTTTCACTTGAATCTCTTCATCCCCTTTTAGTTTTACATCTTAGAGGACTTTAATGAGATGTTAACCCCTGGATTTTCTATTCACCTTAGGGTTTATCCATTTTTAGTTTGCTTAACCATTTAAGTTCTTCATGTAACTTCACCTTAGCTCATATTAGGGTTTAGCTTCCTTTTAAGGCATTGTTTGAACTTGTTCACTCTTGTAGCTTTAGAATACTTAAGTTGAGTTTAGCTACTGACTTTTTAAGTTTATCATCCTAATAAGTTGCCTTAGGCTTAGGTAATTGTTTTAGGAGTTCATTAATCCTTTCCTTAGATGGTGTGAATTATTTGTGAAGATTACCATGTAATAATTGCTCATTTTTATTCATCATACTAATATTTGTTTTGTAGGGGGGGAAGATGAGGTAATCACTTTATTCTTATTCCTTAATGCATCTATTTTCTTTCACCTTAGCACCTTTGTGCTTTGTTCATAGGGCTTCCTTCTTTCTTTAGATTTCAACTTAACTTCCTTAGGAAGTAAGTTGAATTCTAGTTTTCTCTTTCTTCTCCTTATGATAGAATGCCTCATTACCATAGGACCACACTTGTACATAATAAGATAACTTAGGGTTGTGTCTTAGTCCCCCTTAGCTTTTACCTTTCTCCTTTTGAGTCTTTCTCTTCTCATCTTCAAACAAAATCCAAAAAGACTTAATAAATGCATGAAAGAAACTCTTGTGTATAGCCTTATTCCATGGGTCACTTGCATTCATTCCATCTTGGAATGGTGTAGGCTTGTCTAGCATGATGTACAAGTCTTATCAAGGGGTTGTTTCATAAAGAAAACCTAAAAGATACTTCTTCACAAGATACGAAAACAAGTAATAAGTTCAACAAGCTAGTGAACTTAAACCATAATTCATGGAAACAAGTCTTGGATAAATTCTCCTTGCTTGGTGTGCTTGTTCTATTATTACATATTGGAATGTAGTAGCAAGTACACATTCCATGGAAAAGAGTTTGAATTCACTTCCTTGTGCCAAATTCATAAAAACTCTTAAAAAGCAAACAACAAACAATAAGCGACTTTCCTGCGGGAACTTCTCCTCTCATCTCATTCATTCTCAACGTGAACTCGCGACGACTTATCTCGCATGCAAGACGGTAAACGCACTCGTACCAGAAGAGCTTGTAACACATGAGCATAGACATACGCAGTTCCAGCTATAAAAACACAAACAAATAGTTCCCGCCTTAGTTAGGCGAACTACGTCGACTCTGATCCTCATTTTCCCGATGAGGTACGTAAGCAGCAGGGTAGGGCCCGTTCGAGCACATTTTTTATTTTCCCTACATTTCCCTCTTTCTTTCTATTCCAGTTCCATTTCTCATTTCAGTTCCAGTTCTAGTAGCAGTTCTTTGTTTAGCAGCATCTTATTTCTTACCCTTTGAAACAAGCAAGCAAGTGTGGATCCCGTCGGGTACAACGGACGATCTGGGGTGCTAATACCTTCCCATGTCGTAACCGACTCCTGAACCCAGATCTTTGGTTCGCAAGGCCTTGTCCTTTCCTTCTTCCTCAAGTTTGTGCAGCATTACCTTTCCCATTCATTCGGGATTAAAATGCATGGTTGGCGACTCTACCTTTTATGCACCACTTTCGCGTTTGTACTAGGATGAAAGTCCTGGGAGTGACAGTTGGCGACTCTGCTGGGAACCGAACCCAGAATATCTGGTTTCCCTCCTAGAGTAAATCCTAGGGCCTATTTGTTTTGTTTCTTTGGCTGCTTACATATATGTTGTTGTGTGCTTATTTACTATTCTCGTTTACAGTTTACTTTACAGCTTTATTTACTGCTTTCAGTATTTATTTTCACATGCATCATGTATTGGACTGTGTTGGTTTCATTTTTTCTGTGGGATGGGCTTTGTTACTGTGAGATGAGCCAAATACCCGGCTTTAGTGCACCTAGGACTTAGAGTGGTTCCACTTTGGCTTCATGGCATTTTTCTATGTTGGTATTAGTGAGTTCCACGCCTTGACTTGCGACCTTCTCGGAAATCTATTGATGTCGGAATTGTTCTGGGGCAATACACTACCTTGATAGTTATATGCAGTCAAGGGACCGATCATTAAGAACATTTGTGGAAACATCCCTCTCCAATGATGATAGTGGTAGATCATATTTATTGGCAAACTCACTCGCATCCGAGGGCCCACTGGGAACTCGTATAGGATGGCTTGGTTCTCTCATAGGAATCCATTTAAGGCAAACTGTTTGTTTGACGATAATATTGTACCCTTTGGGAAGAATGTAATATTGTTTCTCGATTAGACTCAACTGAGACCTCCCTGAGTAGTACATAATGCCAAACCGATTCTCTGATTTGGTCATGAGCCATTTCTTGGAAATGGTGTACGTATTATTGTTATTCGGCTTTGAGAATCTGTGATGTTTGACCCGAGTAGCACACCCGTGAGATGGGGAGGGGTTTACAGGTTTGCAAGGACCCTAAACTTCAACATACCCATTATTCCAGCATGGTTCAGTGATATGATCTTGTTCTGCTAATTATGGATTCTGAAATCATGAGCTCCTGATCAGAAAGATACTTGTGATGATGTTGTGGCCTTGTACAGACATTTGATTACCTGATTCACTACACAAACACATCACTGATCACATGCCTTGCCTTGCATAACATCATTAATCATTTGTGTTCTTTTTATTCTCAGGGTTCATTACCTCCTATTCCTGGTCATATTTGCTGCTTCAACATGGAGATTCCAAGGAAGAGAAATGTCCATTATACTTTCCCGCACCCAGAAACAGATGGTATTCAGAAGTTAATTAGCTTGATGGGTGACAAAGTGCTTGATGATTTCAGAAAAGAGTTTGGAAAGATCCTAGACTATGTGAATAAGCCAACCACTGACCAGAGGGATAACTTGCATTCTCTACTGCAGTCCTATGATCCACAACTGAGGGTCTTTGTTTTCCCTGACTACATCTTGGCTCCCACATTAGAACAGATATCCAATATCCTCAGAATTCCCATAAAAATGGTGCTCCTTACTATGGCTTAGAGAAGATGTCTTCATCCAAAGATATAGTCGACTCCTTTCTTTTGGACTTATCCAAGGTTAGCAGAGGACTGGATGCCACCAAAGGTAAAGGACTTTTCTTGGACTTTCTTATTAAGGAAGCTCAGGATTTGGTCTCTGAAAACATGTGGGCTAAATTTAGCACCTTGCTTGCTTTGATAGTGTATGGGATCAGTTTGTTTCCAGGTGAAAAAGGTTTAATCAGCATGGAAGCCATCACTATATTTGCCAGAAGGAATCCAGTGCCTATTTTGCTAGGTGACTTTTACTATGGAGTCCACCACAGGAATGAAAAGAGGAAGGGACATGTAAATTGTTGTGCTACCCTATTTGCTGATTGGTTTGTAAGGCAACTCCCTTAATCAGGGCCTTTCCAGGATTTGAAACAATCTTGGAAGTAGTCCAAAATATTAATGGGCTTAACCTCAGTTGGCATTGCTTGGGGATGCAACAGGGATCTTGTGGGCAAAGAAATCTTGGTCAGTTGTGGTAGCTTCCCAAATGTGCCCTTGATAGTGTAAACACCCCAAATTTTCCCTCACTAATTTCACACCATGGCTTGTGGTCTTTCATGTTTGCATAAGTTTAAGCATTTCATATCATATGGCATTTTTGCTTCACTACATTAGTTCAAGTTCATTTGTATCTAGGGTTTGTGATCTGAGCAATCCAAAGATCCATCTGAGCCACTCCAAAGGTATCCAATCATTCCAAGAGGGTCCATGTATGTTCAATTATCATAATATATCCCTCAAAGATCAAGGAAGTCAAGAAATCACAAGAACTGGCAAAGCATGGAAGCAGAGCTAGGGTTTTCACTACACAGATGACCAAAATTAGGGTTTTGGTTTCAGAGGCCTTAACTCCAAATTTTTGGGCCATTATTGTTTATATTGTTCTTAAGATGTTATAAGGATCATGTGTACCAAGTTTTATGAAGAAATTCATTGTGGAAGTCATCTGTTCATTAGGTAACTTCTTGAGCAAGTTAGAGCAAAATCAGGGCATCTGAGGCCCCCAACAATGGAACCAAAGGGGTATTTTCATCAAACTGAAGTTATATGATCTTTATTTGATCATTAAAGTTCTTGGAAGTTCACAAAATTGAAGAAATTTGAGCTAAACCAAAAGTTGCCAAAAATGGAAATGACTTGTAATGGAAACTTTCCATTTTGGGAAAGTTCTTCAACCTCCTCTTTCTCAACCAAAAATGCTTCAAATGAAAAATTGTTTGTCATGAAAGTTGTAGATTGGATCATTCCCTTTTCCAAAAGTACAAGAACATTTTCTAATTCATTATGGAACTCAAGTTATGGCCTTGCAAAGTTGGCAAAAATCCTATAATTTTCACTTTCATACCAAAGAGGGATTTTTGCAATTTCACATGACAAGCCATTTTGTGACCTCTAATGCATCTCTAAGCATCATACAAACATAGTACAATGCATTGTGATCATAATTGGCCCAAGAATAATTCACTTTCTCTCTTCAAGTAACTTATCTTCTTCAGTGAAGTAAGTAACTTGTTTCTTCTGCTTCTCCTCCTTTCATCTGCTTCTTCCATTGGTGGCTTCTCTAAAGATCTCTTGCAAGCCTTAAAAACCATAGGAATACCCAAGCATGACAATAATTAGGGTTTTGATTAGTCCCCAATTAGTTTTTACTTTTGTGTCTTCTTTGTGTCTCTCTTCTCATCTCATAATTAGAGACTAAACCTTTAAGGTTTTAAGACTTTGTGATTAGGGTTATGCATGCATCCTTCTCTTAGAATGGAGTGTATAACTTAAATCATAATTGTTAAACCCTTAATTTGTTTAAATCTCTTAATCAATCCATCTTAATAATCACTAAGACAATAGCTTGTAACTTGGGCCTTGCATTAGGGTTCTAATTCTTCCTTTATTGGTTAAGGACTAACCCTAGTGTTAATGGACAAGTCCCCCTCAAGTTGTCTTACAAATCATAAATTCACTTATTAATCTCACCATTAATTAAAATCCACTTTAATAAAGGTTTGTTTTGTCATGAGGTTAATCCCTAATCATGGATTAAGTTGAGGTATCTTCCTCAGCTTAAGTGTTCTCATCTATTATCCTTCTATTAGGATGGTGTAATGGGTTCACTAATCCTTGATTATGGCTTAAACTCATTACTTAACACTAAACAAAAACTCAAAAACATCTAAATAATCACAAGTAGGTTAATGATCTTAATCTTGCATCATGGTAATTAAGTTTGAGGTATTTATCTCATACTTAAGGTATTCTCATTATCCCTAATCAAAGGGAGGATATGATGAGTTTACTAATCCTTGGTTTAGGATTAAGCTCATTAACTTATGACAAACACAAAAGCAATAAAAGATTGAAAACACAAAAAAAAACAATAATCGTCTCCTTCGGGATTCTTTTCTCATCATCTTCACTCACAAACGAGAACTCGCTTCTTCCGTCTAATGCAAGACAGTTAGCACCTGAGCCAGACAGGTCATACACTTAAGCATAGGCAAGCAAGCAGTTTATCAGTCAATTCATCTTTTAGTCTCTTTGAGTCGAACTACGGTGTTCTGACTTCCTCATTGCACGAGAGGATACGTAGGCATAACTCAACTGTTATCGAACAAAAGTATCTGTGTCTTCCCCCTCTTTCAGCATTCTCTTTTAAGCCTTATTCCTGAGCACCTCACTTCATTTTCCTGCACTGACACTTGTATATTCTTTTCCAGCTTTTGCACAAAGATAGCACAGACACAACCCTTTAAACATAATCTTTTAAGCGTGGATCCCGTCGAGTACGACGGATAATCTGGGTGCTAATACCTTCCCAGGTTGTAACCAACCCCCTTTTCTCTGTTTCTCTGGTTCGCAACCGTCTTATCCATATTTTCTTAGGTTTATATAGCATTACCTTTCCTTTGGGATAAAAATGCCTAGCTGGAGACTCTATTCATCTTCACCCTCATTTTCTCCTCTCGCCGACCGTTCGCATTTGTACCCTATTTGACCTTGTGTCTCTTAGTGGGAGCGACAGATAGGAAGGAAAGGTGGGATTAGCTACAATCCTATCTTATCCTGGAAACAATTTGGTTACCCCTTAAGAGTTGTACCTTTGATTGAGGAGATGAGTGAGTCTTTATACGTTCCAGCAGAAGGAAAACTCAAGATGAGTATACTAGCATCCTAAGCTTGGGAGGTTAGAGTAATGAAGGGGAAGAAAGACTTTGGGAAAGTAGATCCCAAGACTTATAATCCTTTTGCCACCTAGTTGGAAGATCGTGCAGAGACTCTGTTGCTCCCATTCTCTAAGGAAACACCTATCTACCCTAAGGAGGTATCACCTACAACTTCAGTTCCTCTTCAGGAATATCAAAAACTGGAAGCCTTGGTTCAGCAACTCAGGTTGGAGAATCAAGAAGCCTACAATTCATGCCAGAAGTTGAAAATGCAAAACCATAAATTGGAAGAAAGGGTTCACAAAGCTGAAGAAATGGTCAGGCTCAAGCAGCAAGAATTTCAAGAGAGAGAGCTCTACTTCAAGAAAAGGGGATTAGCTGAAACTCACAAGGCGACCCAACGCCGGAAAAAGAAGAAAGAGTTGAATGAAGCTAATGAAGCTATCACCTTATGCAAGAGAAGTGGGAAGACAATTTGAAGAAGCAGAAAGAGCTGGAAGTCAAGCACAAGCTAGAAATCAAGAGTCTTCAAGATTCTTTGGATGGACAGAGAGAGCTCTTTCATAAGGCTTATCATCAAGAGAAAAGTCGTCTCCAAGGTCTATCAGAAAGTCAAAAAGCAGTAAAGGAAGCTTAGAAATAAATAGAAGAGTTGAAATTGAAAGCTGATGTTAAGAGAACCAAGATTGATTCCACTACAAGCCAGGAAAGTGAAAAAGTGTTCCTACAACAGATTGAGGAATTGCATGCCTCCTTTGACCTTAAGGATATCCTGATTCATAAGCTTGTGTAGGAACCTACACATCCATATATAGCTCAGCTTTTGCAAGGTGTCAAGCGCCTTAGTTGGAGGTTACAGGATGTAGATTTTCCTAAGCTTTAGTCTTGTATTCATATGACTTGGATTACCCACAAGCTTGTTGTGGGAGTCCTATCTCTTGAAGTACCTTTTGATGTATAAACTTGTACCCATTAAGGGTTTTTGCTATTATAGTTTCCTTTTGATTCACCTGAAGTCTCTGATTGTTTATCTGTCGCACAGGCACAAGATACTGAATGCTGCTACTGCACATCTGGATGTCACACAATGCCTTTTTTTCTCAACACTGGAAATGGAAAGTAAACAAATCCTTGAGAATAAAAGGAACACATTGCATTGCATACACATCATTTGCATTTTTCTTTGTTGTTGCAGGTTTTCTACAGGTTGCTTAACTTATCTGCGTTTCAGGCAAAGATTGTGTGAGCTGCCAAGACCCGACACTTCAGACAGAACATTCCCCATCATTATGCAACATGCAACAACTAGAGGTAAGTCATGGACGCTATACAAACTAAGCTCAACGAACTCCACACTAGGATGGGAGAATTCATGGTCATGATGCAAGGGATGGCCCAAGGACAACAAGATTTGAGGGCTGCAATCCAGGGACTCAAACCTCCTCAGACTGATCCTCCTGTAGTCACTCCAGAAGTACAAGTGAATCCTCCCAACACCAATAATGGCCCAGGTGGACCTCCAGTTCCAGAACCTGGTACAACCTTCATCCTTGTGCACGACAGACAAGAGGATTAGTTTTCTCCCTTTAACAATGACATGGGATTTGGTGCGGAAGGAAATTTCCAGGACTTTCTGTTGTTGGCTGAGAAGGTCAAAGCCCTTGAGTGTAAGGACACTCTTGGGATAGACGTATCTGACATGGGCCTAGTCTCTGGGGTGGTCATTCCTCACAAGTTCAAGCCACCTACTTTTGACAAGTATAACGGTAACTCCTGCCCCAAAACTCACCTGCAGGTGTTCTATCGAAAGATTGATGCCCATACTAGGGATGAGAAGCTCTGGATGTATTATTTCCAAGATAGTCTCTTCGGAGGATCCTTGGAATGGTATATGAAGTTAGAGATAAGCTCTGTGAGAAGCTGGAAAGAATTGGGAGAAGCATTCCTTAAACAATATCAGTATAACATTGACATGGCGCCCAGTCGCACTCAACTCCAAAGTCTGACTCAGAAGAGCTCGGAGAGCTTCAAAGATTACGCACATAGATAGCGTGAAGTGCCCGCTAGGATGCAACCACCGCTGCTAGAGAGGGAGATGGTGGACCTTTTCATGGATACTCTTCCTGGGCACTTTATGGAAAGGTTGGCTGGATGTTCCTCAAGCAGATTTTCAGATATTATCTTGACCGACGAAAGGATAGAGAGCTGGATCAAGCAAGGGAAGATTCAGAATGGGGGCGCTTCAACTTCTGATGTCAAGAAACCCTTCCTTAAGAGAAGAGAATGAGAGACTGGGGAAGTATACGCACAGAGAGGAGGAGGTAACAAAGGTGTTTATCAGCAAGTGGCCCCTATCACTATCTCAGCTCAGCCTATTCAACAACAAGTCCAACAACCATAGCAACAACGCCAACAGGGGTATCAACAAAGAGCTCCTCGTCCATATTATCCCCAGAATACCAGAGAAAGACAATTTTAAACTCCACCTATGTCCTATTCTCATCTTTTGAAGAATCTCCTCCAACTCCAGATGGTTCAGTTCAGAACTCTGCAACCCCCAAAGTCGGGGCAACTCCCTGAAGGTTATGATACGAATGCCCGATGCAAATTTCATTCCGGAGCTCCCAGACATACCATAGAAAACTGTAAAGCCTTAAAGTATGTAATCCAAGACCTGGTAGATTCTAAAGCGATTAACTTTGCCCCTACTCCAAACGTGATACAGAACCCCATGCCTCCTTACGGGGGTGCAGTTGGGGCAATTAGTGATGGAGAGAGTCTAAATTTTGTGTGCGATGTCAACGACCTGCAAACTCCGTTGAATGCTGTCAAGGCTTGTTTGGCCCAGAGGGGTGTTTTTCCAGGTTGTGAAGACGATTGTCCAAGGTGTGTTGTAGCTCCAGATGGTTGTGAGCAGTTGAAAAAGGGGATCCAAAGCATGATTAATAAAGGGGTTTTACAGTTTGACAAGGTTGTGAAAGAAAGAGAAGTCTCTACAGTAACCATTTTCTATGACCCGTCTCAAGTTCCTCCACATGCCAGAATAGCACAATAACTATCACCACTGCAGGGCCAATAATGTATCAAAGTGATAAGGCCATTCCTTGGCATTATGGTGGGGAAGTATATTGTAACGGCCAGAAGCAAGATTTGGTCACATCTAGTATGTCTCCAGCTCAAGTAGAAAATGTTGGAGTAGGAGGCATTACTAGGAGTGGGAGGTTGTTCGCGCCAGAAACACTGAGAAACAGTGTGATACCACCCCGAGACACTATAGAAGCCCAAGCTAAAGCCAGAGGGAAACATCCAGTATATGCTAATGAGCCCACACCTGTGGCTGACCCAGACATTACATTTGATAAAGAGGCTGAGGAGTTCTTGAGAATCATCAATAAAAGTGATTAAGATATTGTGGACCATTTGCAACAAACTCCATCCAAGATCTCTATTTTTTCCTTGTTAATGTGTTCTTACTCCCACCAATTGGAGACGGTGGTATCTAGTGTCAATGCTAGTCATGGATTGGGCTTTACAGACATGGATTTAACCTCTGAGGGTTGGGCTCATAATCGGGCATTGCATATTTCCTTAGAATGTAAAGGTGCAATGTTATCTCATGTGTTGGTGGATACCGGATCATCCCTGAATGTTCTTCCCAAGAAGGCGTTAATGAAGTTGGATTATGACGGAGTGCTTTTGAAGCCCAGTGACCTGGTAGTTCGAGCTTTCGATGGATCGAGAAGGTCAATGTTTAGGGAAGTAGAATTTCCAATCAAAGTGGGTCCACAAATCTTCAATGCCACATTCTATGTAATGGACATACAACCTGCATATAGTTGCTTGTTGGGGAGGCCCTGGATACATTCGGCAGGGGCAGTATCGTCCACACTCCATCAGAAGCAGAAGTTCATCTGGGAAGGACAAACTGTAACTGTCTGTGGGAAAGAGGATATATTCATCAGTTGTCTGGCTTCATTCAAATATGTGGAGATGGATGGTGAGATAGTAGAGACTCCATGTCAGGCTTTTGAGCCCCTGAAAATTGAATTGGTATCTTCGTCAGCAGCTTCTTCTGAAGAATCAAAGAAGGGGGTTTCCATAACTTCTTATAAACAAGCTTTGAAGGTAGTGGAATCAGGAACACGAGAAGGTTGGGGCAATCCGGTAGAAGTGTCATAAAAGAAGGATATGTTTGGTGTTGGCTACCATCCTGGGCAGTCATCATCTGAACAGAGTGCTAGAGGTCGTCAAGGCCCGATTACCTTCATGAGTGCGGGAATGGTGGATTATGGAAGCATCAGTGTCGTGCAGGACGACACGGTTGATAGTGATTGTGACCTAGATGAGTGGATCAGACTTTGTGCTCCAAATACTCAGCTCAGTAATTGGTCGTCTGAAAGGCTTATCTCATTCACCTCCTTAGAAGAGTAATGATTTTTTGCTTTTGTCTTTCCTGTACTCAAGCACTATGTCTTGCCCAGGGCATAATAGCTTATTGTAAGGGTTCTTTTGTTCCTAACACAATTCATAATCATTAATAAAACTGATGTTTCACATTCATCCATGTTGTTCTTTGTCTTTCATTTTTTCTTTTGTTTTCAAAAAGAAAGAAAATTTTTAAAGTGGCAATGTTTTTTCAAACTCCTTCTAAAGCCTTGCATGAATCATCATTCATGCAGGTACTCGTCACCGGATCTTATCAATGACGACCTTGCTATGGCTAAGTATGACTTTGAAAATCTGATTTACCAAGCTGATGAGGAAGGTGAAAAAGATTGCGAACTACCTGAAGAGTTAGCCAGACTTCTTAAACAGGAGGAAAAGACGATTCAGCCGCATGAAGAGGCCATCGAAGTAATAAACATGGGTACCGAAGAAGACAAAAAAGAAGTTAAGATCGGGCCGCATTAGATGAATCTATCAAGACTCGTCTAATCGCCATGCTTCGAGAATATGTTGATGTCTTCTCCTGGTATTACCATGACATGCCTGGTTTAGACACTGATATTGTGGAACACAAGTTGCCTTTGAGAGAAGACTTCCCGCCAGTGAAGCAAAAGTTGAGGCGCACGCGCCCTGATATGGCAATCAAAATCAAAGCGGAAGTACAGAAGCAGTTTGATGCTGGTTTCTTGGCTGTGACTAGTTACCCTCCTTGGGTTGCTAATATTGTACCGGTCCCTAAAAAAGATGGTAAAGTCAGGATGTGTGTAGATTAAATGGATTTGAATAGGGCCAGCCCTAAAGATGACTTCCATCTACCTCATATAGATGTGCTTGTTGATAATACTGCTCAATTTTCCGTGTTCTCTTTCATGGATGGGTTCTCAGGTTATAACCAGATTAGGATGTCTCTCGATGATATGGAAAAAGACTACCTTCATCACGCCTTGGGGCACCTTTTGTTACAAGGTCATGTTGTTTGGTCTTAAGAATGTTGGGGCCACTTACCAACAGGAAATGGTGACGCTATTTCACTACATGATTCATCATGAAATTGAGGTTTATGTTGATGATATGATAGCAATATCCCAAACAGAAGAAAAGCACTTGGTCAATCTAGCAAAGTTGTTTGACAGACTCCGGAAGTTCAGATTAAGGTTGAATCCGAACAAGTGCACCTTTGGAGTCCGTTCTGGCAAGCTACTGGGCTTCATTGTTAGTGAGCGAGGAATTAAGGTTGACCCGGCCAAAGTAAAAGCCATCCAAGAGATCCCTGAACCAAAGACTGAAAAGCAAGTGCATGGTTTCTTAGGGAGACTAAACTACATTGCACGATTTATCTCTCACCTAACAGCCACGTGTGAGCCCGTCTTTAAAATTCTGAGGAAGAATCAGGCCATCAAATGGAATGAAGACTGTCAGCAAGCCTTTGACCGAATCAAGGAGTACCTGCCAGAACCTCCAATTCTCATGCCTCCACTGCCAGGGAGACCCTTGATCATGTATCTTACTGTACTCGAAGGATCAATGAGGTGTGTGTTAGATCAGAATGACGAGTCCGGTTGAAAAGAGAATGCCATTTATTACCTTAGCAAAAAGTTTACCGATTGTGAGATACGCTACTCACTACTCGAGAAAACTTACTGCGTTTTGGCATGGGCTGCTCGCCGGCTAAGACAGGACATGCTGACTCACACCACTCTCCTAATTTCCAAAATGGATCTTGTGAAATATATCTTCGAGAAGCTAGCTCTAACAGGAAGGGTAACCCGATGGCATATGATTCTAATGGAGTATGATATCCATTACACTTTGCAAAAAGTAATAAAGGGAGTGTATTGTCAGAATACCTGGCTTAACAGCCAATTGACGATTATCAACCCATGAAGTTCGAGTTTTCGGATGTGGACATCATGTTCCTCAAGTCGAAAGACTGTGAAGAACCACTTCCGGAAGAAGGGCCAGACCTTGAATCCAAATGGCAGTTGATGTTTGACGGAGCTGTGGACATGAATGGAAGCGGAGTAGGTGCTGTTATCATCTCACTAGAAGGGGTTCACATGCCTTTAGCTGCTCGGTTGACTTTCGAATGCACTAACAACGAGGCAGAATATGAAGCTTGCATCATGGGGGTTGAGGAGGCAATTAACTTGCGAGTCAAGAACCTCGAGATCTTCGAGGATTCCGCTCTGGTGGTGAACCAAGTCAATGGCAAATGGTTAGTTCATCAACCTCACTTGGTTCCTTACAGGGATTATACCAGGAGGCTGTTAACTTTCTTCGCAAAGGTCAAGTTGAGTTATATTCCTCGAGACGAGAATCAGTTCGCTGATGCTCTAGCAACTTTGTCATCTATGATTAAAGTTTGTCAAGAGAATTTCGTGCCTCGAATCATGGTCTCCCGTCTTGAAAGACCTGCTTATGTCTTTACAGTTGACAGTGGTGAAGATAACAAACCTTGGTATCATGATATCAAGCACTTCTTGAAGACTCAAGAGTACCCGACTGGGGCATCCAGTAAAGACAAGAAGACCCTCAGAAGACTAGCAAGTGGTTTCTTCTTGAATCAAGATGGTGTGCTTGTCGCTCCCGAAAAGACTTAACGTCCCCGGTGCAGATGCGAACGGTTGACGATGTTGGAGGTTGAAGGTTGAATAGAGTCGCTAGCTAGGCATTTTTATCCCGAAGGAAATGTAATGCTGCATAAACCTGGAAGGGTATGGATAAGACGGTTACGAACCAGAGAAACTGAGTAAGGGGTTGATTACGACCTGGGAAGGTATTAGCACCCAGATCGTCCGTCGTACTCGACAGGTTCCACGCTTACGAGATTGTGTTTAAAAGGGGTAAGTGTATGTGTTATCTGTGTGCAAAAGCTAGGGAAAGAAAGTACATGTGTCAGTGCAAAAGGTGTGAATTGCTCAGGAACTGAGGCTTAAAAAGAAGGTTGAAACAGGACACAAAGAATTTTGTTCGATAATTGTTAAGTTATGCCTACGTATCCTCGTGTGCAATGAGGAAGTCAGAACACCGTAGTTCGACTCAAAGAGACTTAGTGTTTTTGTGTGAACTGCTTGCTTGTCTATGCTCAAGTGTATGACTCGTCTGGCTCGAGTTCTAACTGTCTTGCATTAGATGGGAGAAGCGAGTTCTCGTTTATAGAATGAGTGTGGTGAGAAAAGAATCCCGGAGGATACGATTATTGTTTGTTTTTGTGTTTTCAGTTTTTTATTGTTTTTGGTGTTTTGTATAAGATAATGAGCTTAAGCCTTAATCAAGGGTCATAAACTCATTATATCACCCCTGATTAGGGATAATGAGCCTACTTAAGTGTGAGATAAGCATCTCAACTTAATTACCTTAATGATGAAGGATTAAGATCATTAACCTACTTGTGATTATTAAGATGTTTTTGGGTTTTTTTAGTGTTAAGTAATGAGTTTAATCTCCAATCAAGGATTAGTGAACTCATTACACAATCCTAAGAGAAGGATGATAGATGAAAACACTTAAGCTGAGAAAGACTCCTCAACTTAATCCAGTGTTAGAGATTAAATTCATTATATAAAAAACCTTTATTAAATGGATTTTAATTAAAGGGTGAGATTAAGAAGTGGATTTTATGGGTTGGAAGACAACTTGAGGGGGACTTGTCCATTAAACACTAGGGTTAGTTCCTCTTAACCATAAGGAAGAGATAGAACCCTAATGTAAGGCCCAAGTTACAAGATAAAGTCTTAGTGATTATTAATGTGTTTTGATTAAGAGGTGTAAACAAATTAAAGGTTTAACACTAAGGATTAAAGTTATACACTCCATCCTAAGATAAGGATACATGCATAACCCTAATTCCAAAGTCCTAAAGCTTTAAGAGTTTAGCCTCTGATTAAGAGATGAGAAGAGAGACTCAAGGAGAATCAAAGGTAAAAAATCTAGGGGAAACTATACACAACCCTAAAATTATCATGCTTGGATATCCTATAGTTTGTGAGGCTTAAGAGAAAAGATCTTCAAGGCCACCAAGGAAAGGAAGCAGATTAAAAGAGAAGAGAGGAGAGAATAAGTTACTTACTTCCTGAAGAAGATAAGTAACTTAGGAGAAAATAAAGGAGCAAGAGAAACACAAGTGAAGCAAGTTCACTCCAAAGACAATTAAAGGATGCAAATGCAAAGGAAAGAAGAGATGGGAGGTGAAGGCAAATCCACCTCCCAGACAACTTTTTAAAAGTTCCTGAAATGTTAGCACAAGATGCATAAAATGCAAATGCAAAAGGAAACAAAGCATATGAAGGTGAAAAGACCACAACCAGGAGTGTAAATGCAATGAAAATGGTGTATGAAATGATTCAAAGGCATAAACATGTCATGTATATGATCATACACGAGAATGAGTGCAAATGAAGCATGTTAGGAGCATGAAAACACATAGAAGTTCATGAAACAAAATGAATGCAAAGCATGCCAAAATGATGCAAAAATGATCAAGCAATGTTTCAAACATGTCCTAAGATGTCTAATATGACATACAAAAGAATGGAATGGCATGACAAGTTCATAAGTTCATGATATGCAAAGAAGAATGCAAATGAAGATGCAAAATTAGGGTTTTATGAACAAGCATGATGCATATGGCCACAACAGAATAAGTACTCATGAGAAAAAATTGAAAATACACTCAAATGAACGCTAGGGACTCTCAATAACACTCACCAAAGATGGAGGTCAGAAGCTATACCAAGGTCTACTTATGGTTTTTCTAAGTTTGCTAGGGTTTTTGGGTGATTCTAAAGGGAAAATGCAAATCAATTTGAAAATGCAATGCAAACTTATGAGATAAATAACCTAGAAACTAGATGCAATATGAGAAACAATGCAAAAGGAATCAAGTTCAAACTCACCATGGTTAGGCAGAAATGAATTTTTTAAGTTAGGGTTAAAAAATGTGAAATTTAAAAACCCTAATTCAAAGAAAATTGTGAAAATATGATCAAACCTAAAAAGAAATTTATATGGTGAGTTTTAAAATGTTTCTAAATGTTTAATAATGCTTCATGAATTTTTTGGTGATTTTTAGAAACTTAAATGCATTTTTAAGTAATTAGAATCAATTAATTAATTAAATAAAACATTTAAATATTTTAAAAATACTTTTTTATGCAAAAATTAAAATAAAAAATGTTTTTAGGTTAAGAAAAATATTTGAAATGAAAATGCAAAGAATGAGATTTTTCTGAAAGTTTTTTGGTATTTTAAATAATTATGTGAAAGAAAATGCAATAAAATGAAAATAAAAATGAAATAAAAGGAAAGTAAGCTGATCTGATGGATGGGATTCAAACATGAGGGAAATTGATTGACTGCGCGTGTGTTTTGATGGCCATGATTGCTTCAGATTAAATTATATTAATTAAACCTAATTAAAACTAAATAAAATGGATTAGGGCAAATGATGAATCCTGAGCGTCCATTCCACTAATTAATCAAGATCCAAAGGCTGACATTTAAACTGGGAATCTTAACCCTAATCAAACTCAGGTGACTGGAGGGGGGCTTCGGTCATCTTCTCCGGCGACACAAAAACCCTAAGTCTCTCTACAGGCAACCCCACCCCAAATTAACTGCCTAGAAATGATCCCCTACTCCCACGAAACTCAAATCGTCCAACAAACATCATTTATACTTCACAAACAAGCTGAATCGAAGAAAAAATAAAAACTGGACAAACTTTCAAAAGCCCGTGAAATCCTCATTTCTCCACCATTTTCAAAAATAACAAGTGCAGTGTGATCAGGGGAGCATGGGGAACATTTGCAAAACATAAAAGAACGCTTCTGGAAAAAATGTTTGGATTAACTACCTGAGATGAAGCTTTCACTCCTTGAGCTTTCTGGCATATTTCTTTGTTCAATCCACCTCCAATGAACTCCCTAATGATGTTGCAATGCTTAGAACAAGTTTATATGGCTTGGTTTGAGAGATACAACTCCTCTGCACCAGGAATCGTGTTTTTGTTTGGCTATGTTTCAAGGCTTTTTAAAGGGTGCTTTGTGATCCTTAGACCATTTGGAGATGATTGGTGAAGTTAGTTTTGAGGATTGTAGCTTGTGTGATCAAATTCGAAGAGATAAAGTTCTTGAGTGATTTTTGGATTCTTGAGTTATGGGATGATTCAAGCCAATATGTTGTATGAAATGGAGTCCATAATGTTTGTATATGATGTTCTGATTGGCCATAGAGTTGTTGGTGGCATAGTGTGATTGGTATGGTTGTTTTTGCAAAAAGTCAAAATTGGTTGTACTATGAGCATGGGTCATGGAAGGAGTGGTTCTAAGGCATGTCTTGCTTCAGCATGGTTCATGGTAATCCCTTGGATTGAAACATGTGAGTTGTAACAAGTGGATGAAGAGTTTCAAGGCATTTTGCAAATTTCCCTCTTTGAACTTTCTTGAGAAGCAAGGCATGGAAACTTGTGATTTTTGGTGCAATATTGATCAAAATGTGTTGCATTATGTTGGAATGATGTTTAGAAGTTGATTAGAGGTCATGAAATGGCTTGGCAAGTGAAATTGCAAAAATCCCTCTTTGGTGCACACTTGAAAATTATAGGATTTTTGCCAACTTTGAAAGGCCATATCTTGAGTTCTAGGATGTATCAAGACATGTTCTTGTAATTTTTGAAAATGGGAAGACATAATCTACAACTTTCATGTTTGAAAAAATTTCATTTGAAGTATTTTTGCTCATGAAAGAATAGGTTGAATATCTTTCCCAAAATGGAAAGTTTCCATTACAAGTCATTTCCGAAAATAGCAAGTTTGCATTTGGCTCAAAATTCTTCAACTTTGTGAACTTCCAACCACTTCAATGGTCAAATAAAGATAATAGAGACTCAAAATGATGATGATGACCCTTTGGTATCCTTGATAGAGGCCTCAGATGCCCTGATTTTGACTTTACTTGCTCAAGAAGTTACCCAATGATCAGATGACTTACATAGTGAATTTCTTCATCAAATTTGGTACACATGCTCTTCAAAACATATTAAGACCATTATAATCAAGAGTGACCAAAAATATTGTGGTTAAGGGCCTCAAACCTAAAACCCTAATTTTGGTCATCTGTGCAAGAAAACCCTAGCTCTGCCTGGACTTCTGTGCAATCCTTTGACATTTTGTGACTTCCAATCATCCTTGGAGATATAATAAGACCATAGACCCCTCATGGACCCTCTTGGAATGCTTCAAGGCCTCAGATATTGCTCATATCACTTCTAAGATTCATCTAATCACAAAACCCTAATTGTGCGGTCATGCAATGATTTGATGAAGTTGTTTATGCAATGTGAGATGCAATGAGATGTTTATAAAAAATGAGATAATAATCCATGGTGTGAGAAAAAGTGAGGGAAAATTTTGGGTATTTACAGCTGCCTCTATTCAAGCATGAGTTAGCTGTGCAGGATGTAAGCACCTGGCTTAACAAACAAACAGGATAACTTGTGGTTGAATACCAAGACAGTCCAAAATTTGCACTCTTTATTAAAAGAAGAAAAGGGATATAAATTGTAAAAGATAGTATAGTATGTTTATCAAGTATAAGCGATGGAGGATGACCATCGAGCAGAGGACGACTGCTGGGGGTAAAACGGTAAGTAAAGCAATGACAGAGACGGCCATCATGCTGGGAAATAAAGAAATCGCAACGGGGACGGCCATTGGGTAAAGTGATGAAGGACGATCATCAAAAAGAGAAAAGACCACGACGGGGACGGCCATTGGGTAAAGAAATAAAACTCTCTGGGGATTGAAGAAGTGGGAAAAGCACTGATAGGGACGACCATCAGACTGGAAAGTAAAGTAAACGACGATGGGGACGACCATTGGGCCAAACTGATGAAGGACGATCATCAGGAAAAGGAAAAAGGACCACAACGGGGACAACCATCGGGTTACAGAATAAATGAAATATTTGACGAGGGACGGTCATCAAAGGTGAAGGACGATCACCTAGCAGGGGACGACCTGCTCTTTATCACGACATAGGACGAATGCCGGATAGAAAAGATCAACGATAGGGACGGCCATAGGACAAGCATGATGAAGGACAATCATCAAGAGGTGAAGGACGATCACCTAGAAGGGGACGGCTGCTCTTGGGGGATTATCTCGACATATGACGAATGTCGTTTAACAAAGATCAACGATGGGGACGGCCATCGGATAAAATGATGAGGGACGGTCATCAAAAGGTGAAGGACGCTCACCTGGCAAGGGACGGCTGCCAAAAATATCACGACATAGGACGAATTTCGGATAGACGGTTCCAACAATGGGGACTCCACTAGGGAAAGGATGAGGAACGGTCATCCAAAGGTGAAGGACGATTACCTGGCAGGGGACGGCTGCCGAAAGTATCACGACATAGGACGAATGCCAGATAGAAAAAGATGTTTTGTTTCTGTGGGGATGTAAACACGGACGAGTGCTTACGCTTTAAAATAAAAGGTATAAGTGTTTGACAGTGTGTATAGACCGAAAACGCGGACGAGCATCCTTAGAACAATGATACGGACGCGTATCGGTAGAAACAAACGTTGACACGTGTTTAAGGATGATGATACAGACGAGTATCAATCGGTTAAGCAAGGAACACGGATGAGTGTTTGATCTGCTGAGGAGTGATATATACAAGATATGGACGAGTATCAAAGACTTCTGTATAAGTATGTACATGTATTGATCTGCTAGGGAAGTATGTGCAAGACACAGACAAGTGTCAAAAGGATTGAGCAAGGGACACGAACGGGTGTTTGACGGACGAGTATTAAATAGAGTATGTACAAGTATGAACAAGTGTTTGAGAACTCTGTGTAAGTAAGATACAGACGAATATCAAAAGGATTATGGCGACTTCACTGGGGAAAGATGACACGGATGAGTGTCGAAAAGAGCATGTATAAATATGAACAGGCATCTGTATTTAAGAATGCAAAGGGGATGTTTTGGCTTTTATCTGCTGGGGATATGATTTTTATATATTGCTGGTGAAGTGATTTTGATATTTGTAGGTGACTGGCTCGAACCTGGCTTATGATTATGCAAATGTTTGATTTTTGCCGTAATGCTTCGTATTAGACGGAATGCTACGCTTAGTTTGGGGAAAATGATGTGAATGCTATAACTATGCAAATGAGAAAACCGATCCAAGATCCGGATCCGGCAAGGAGAAAGATCTCTGGGTGATCTGTTTGGAGGAAGAACTCCATTGGGGAAAGAGATCATTGGCTGATTGTCACTCCCCCGAAAAGACACCAGGTCAAAACAAGGTACAGACGCGAACGGTCGGCGAAAGGAGAAATGAAATAAACTGAATAGAGTCGCCAGCTAGGCATTTTTATCCCGAAGGAAAGGTAATGCTGCATAAACCTAGAAAAAGAAGGATAAGACGGTTGCGAACCAGAGAAACTGAGAAAGGGGGTTGGTTACAACCTGGGAAGGTATTAGCACCCAGATTGTCCGTCGTACTCGACGGGATCCACGCTTACAAGATTGTGTTTAAAAGGGTAAATTACGTGCTATCTGTGTGCAAAAAGCTGGAAAAGAAATATACAAGTGTCAGTGCAAAAGAGAGTGAAATGCTCAGAAACTGAGGCTTAGAAAGAATGCTGAAAGAGGGGGAAGACAAAAAGACTTTTGTTCGATAACAGTTAAGTTATGCCTACGTATCCTCTCGTGAAATGAGGAAGTCAGAACACCGTAGTTCGACTCAAAGAGACTGAAAATGAAATTGACTGTGAACTGCTTGCTTGCCTATGCTCAAGTGTATGACTCGTCTGGCTCGAGTGCTAACTGTCTTGCATTAGAAGGAAGAAGCAAGTTCTCGTTTGTGAATGAGTGTGATGAGAAAAGAATCCCAAAGGAGTCGATTATTGTTTGTTTTTGATGTTTTCAATTTTTTATTGTTTTTGGTGTTTTGCATAGGATTATGAGCTTAAGCCTAAATCAAAGGCTTGTAAACTCATTATATCCTCCCTGATTAGGGATAATGAGCCTACTTAAGTGTGAGATAAACATCTCAACTTAATTGCCATGATGATGTAGGATTAAGATCATTAACCTACTTGTGATTATTTAGATGATTTTTTTTTTTTTTAGTGTTAAGTAATGAGTTTAATCTCTAATCATAGATTAGTGAACTCATTACACCATCCTAATAGAAGGATAATAGATGAGAACACTTAAGCTGAGGAAGATAACTCAACTTAACCCATGGTTAGGGATTAAATTCATTATATAACAAAGCCTTTATTAAGTGGATTTTAATTAAGGGATGAAATTAAGAAGTGGATTTTATGGTTTGTAAGACAACTTGAGGATGACTTGTCCATTAAACACTAGGGTTAGTCCCTCTTAACCATAAGGAAGAGTTAGAACCCTAATGTAAGGCCCAAGTTACAAGATAAAGTCTTGATGATTATTAAAGTGATTTGCTTAAGAGGTTTAAACAAATTAAAGGTTTAACACTTAGGATTAAAGTTATACACTCCATCCTAAGAGAAGGATGCATGCATAACCCTAATTCCAATGTCCTAAAACTTTAAGAGTTTAGTCTCTGATTATTGAGGTGAGAAGAGAGACTCAAGGAGACTCAAAGGTAAAAGCTAAGGGGAACTAATCACAACCCTAATTATTATCATGCTTGGACATTCCTATGGTTTGTGAGGCTTGAGAAAGATCTACAAGGAAGCCACCAATGGAAGAAGCAGATGAAAAGAGGAAGAAGCAGAAGAATAAGTTACTTACTTCATTGAAGAAGATAAGTAACTTAAAGAAAGAAAGTGAGGGAGATGGAACACAAGTGAACAAGTTCACTTTAAAGACAAACAAAATTCAAATGAAAGAGATATGAAGAAGTGAGAAGTGAAGGCAAATCCACTTCTCACAAATAACTAAAAGCTCCTGAAATGGTTAATATGAATGCATAAAGTATAAAGCATAAAGAAATGAAGTGAAATGAGATGCAATGATCAAAGTTAGAAGTGTTTATGCAATGTAAATTTCATGAAAGATGATGCAAAGTCATACAAAATGCATATGAATGATCATACAAGAATGAGATGTCATGTAAGCATGCTTTTGAAGTTTTGAAAACACATGAAAGTTATGGAATGAAATGAATGCTAATCATGGCAAATGAATGAAGAAATGATCAAACATAGTTCTATCATATCCTAAGATGTCTAAGGTGACATATGAATGCAAGAAATGTCATGGCAAGTTCATGTATTGATGCATATGCAAGGTGAATGCAAGTGAAGATGAGAAATTAGGGTTACATGGAAGTATGAGATGCAAGTGAACAAAACAGAAGCATATGACATGATAAAAATTTGCAATAAAACTCAAACAAATCCTAATCCCATACTAGGTCATACCCCAATGGAGAAGGTCAGAAGCCTAACCAATCAAAAGTTATGATTTTCCTAAGTTTTCTAGGGTTTTTGGGTAGTTCAAAGGGAAAATGCAAATCAATTTGAAAATGCAAGGTAAATTCATGGGGGAAAAGACCTATAAACTACATGTAATATGCAAAACAATTCAAAAAAAGTCATCTTCAAAATCTTCTTTGCTAGGCAGAAATGATTTTTTCAAGTTAGGGTTCAAAAATGTGATTTTTATGACCCTTAATTTAAAGAAAATTGGCAAACTATGATCAAACCTAAAAATAAATTTGTGTGAAGAGTTTGAAAATGTTTCTAAATGCATTGGGATGATTCATGATTATTTTGGTGATTTTAAGAAACCTAAATGTATTTTTAATTAATTAAAATACTTTAATTAATTAAAAATAACATTTAAATATTTTAAAAATGCTTTTTTAATGCAAAAAATAAAATAAAAATCATTTTTGGAATGAGAAAAATATTTAAAGTCAGAATGCAAAAGAAAATATTTTTTGCTGCTTTTTGCTATTTTAAATAAATTATGCAAGAAAAATGAATTAAAGTGAAATAAAAATGATTTAATAATGGAAGTCAACTGATCCAGTGTGTGAGATTCAAAGGAAAAAGGTGGGAAATGACTGGCGCTAATCTGGACGGCTCACATTCAAACTGAGCTTTAATTAAGTTTTATAATTAATTAATTAATTAGGATTAAATCTAATGGACTAATCTGAACCGTACAAGACCTAACCCTAATCACCATCCAATGGTCAGAAACACATTTGGGCAACTAAACGTGGATTACCCCTAATTACTTTCAGGTGGCCGGAGAAGACCTCCGGTTATCTTCTCCGGCCAACCCCTCACCTGAGTTTCCTCAAAACACCACCCCAAGCCCCCAAAACCTCCAGAATCAATCAACTAACCTCCCTAAACAATAATCTAGCCTCAAAATTCATTTATCATTCATCATCAACAAGATTCAAACAAAAACATCAAAACGATAAAAGTCTCAGAATAAGCATACACACTCATCTCTCAACCATTTTCGAAAATAAACATATCAACATGATCAGCTAAACATGTAGAATCATTTAAGAACTTAAAATAAGAGTTATGGAAAAATTGTTCATCATAACTACCTGAGTTGAAACTTTGTGTTCTTGAGCTTTCTGACCTTTCCCTTGGTTCAAAACCACCCCAATGAACTCCCTGATGATGATGGGGGAGCTTAGAGCAAGCTTGTGATGGCTATTTTGAGGTGTTTGGTTCTGAATATGCAGAAATCGTATTTCTGATTGGGGGTGTTTTAGGCTATGGTGATGGGTGGAAAATGATCCTTAGGTCATGTGGAGATGATTGGTGAAAAAAGATTGAAGTTTCAGTGGTTGTGTGATGAGTTTCGAAGAGAGGATGTTTTTGAAGGATTTTGTGTAATCTGAGTATGTGTGTCATTCAGGCTTCAATGTTGTGTTCTTTTGAGTCCTTAGGGTTCACATAATGTATGTTGATTGGCCAGAGAGTTGTTGTGGCACAGGCTGATTGGTATGGGGTGATTTGCAAAAAAGTCAAGATTTGTGTACTTGAGGTATGGGCCATGGCAGGTATGATTTCTTGGGGTGTCTGGCCTCAGCAAGTTTCATGGAGAGCCATATAATGGTTTTGATGCAGCTGGCACAAGTCGATGAGAGGATCCAATGCATTTTGCAATTCTTGAGAGTTTTGGCCCTTTTGTGATTTCTTGAAGTTCAAGTCATGAAAACACTTGGTTCAATGCACAATTCTGATATTTAGAGGCTTATTTGATATATTGTGAAGTGTTTGTGTACATTTGAAGTCATTAGAATGCTTGAACATGCCAATTTGCAAAATCCCTCTTTGACATGAAACTTGAAATTATAGGATTTTTGCCAACTTTGAAAGGCTATAACTTGAGTTCTATGATGAATCAAGACATGTTCTTGTACTTTTTGAAAAGGGAAAGACCAAATCTACAACTTTCATGACCAAGAATTTTTCATTTGAAGCATTTTTGGTTAAGAAAGAGGAGGTTGAAAAACTTTCCCAAAATGGAAAGTTTGCATTCCAAGTCATTTCCATTTTTGGCAAGTTTGCAATTGGCTCAAAATTATTTAATCTTGTGAACTTCCAACCACTTCTAAGATCAAATAAATATTATAGAACTTCAATTTGATAAAAATACCCCTTTGGTTCCATTGTTGGGGGCCTCAGATGCCCTGATTTTGACTTAACTTGCTCAAGAAGTTAACCAGTGAACATATGACTTTCACAATGAGTTTCTTCATCAAACTTGGTACACATGATCCTTATGACATATTAAGAACATTAGAAACAAGAATGGCCCAAAAATTTGGAGTTAAAGCCTCTGAAACCAAAACCCTAATTTTGGTCATCTATGTAGTGAAACCCTAGCTCTACTTCCATGCCTTTGCCAGTTCTTATGATCTCTTGACTTCCATTAACCTTGAGGAGCATAATATGATGATAGAACACACATGGACCCTCTTGTAAATCCTTGAGGCCTTTGGGATGGCTCAGATGGATTCTTGGATTGCTCAGATCACAAACCCTAGATGCAGATGAACTTGAACTATGCAGAGGAATCAAAAATGCAATGTGAGGTGTAATGCTTATGTTAATGCAAAGATGAAAGATCACAAGCCATGGGGTGATATGAGTGAGGGAAAATTTGGGGTTTTTACAGCTGCCCCTATTCAAACATGAGTTAGTTGTGCAGGGTGTAAGCGCCTGGCTTAACAGACAAACAAGATAACTTGTGGTTGAATACCAAAGACAGTCCAAAATTTGCACTCGTTGGATAGAAGAAGAAAAGGGATATAAATTGTAAAAGGTGGTATAGTATGATTATCAAATGATAGCAACGTAGGACGACCATCGAGCAGAGGACGACTGCCGGGGATAAATTGGTAAGTAAAGCAATGACGGGGACGGCCGACAAGCTGGGGAAATAAAAAGACCATGACGGGGATGACCATCAGGTAAGGAGATAAGGTTCTCTGTGGATTGAAGTAAAGTCAGTGATGGGGACGACCATCAGGTTTGCAAATTAAAGTAAACAACGATGGGGACGACCATTGGTTTAAAGAAAAAATGAAATAATGATGAGGGACGGTCATCAAAGGTGAAGGACGATCACCTGGCAGGGGACGGTTGCACTTTATCACGAAATAGGACGAATGTCGGATAGAAAAGGTCAACGATGGGGATGGCCATCAGATAAATATGATGAAGGGCGATCATCAAAGAGGTGAAGGACGATCACCTAGCAGGGTACGGCTTCTCTCGGGGTTTATCACGACATAGGACGAATGTCGGATAACAAGATCAACGATGGGGATGACCATCGGATGAGGGACGGTCATCAAAAGGTGAAGGACGATCACCTAGAAGGGGACGACTGCTCTTTATCACAACATAGGACGAATGTCAGATAGAAAAAGGTTCCACTAATGGGGACTCCACTGGGGAAGGGATGAGGGACGATCATCCAAAGGTAAAGGAAGATCACCTGGCAGGGTACGGCTACCGAAAATCACGACATAGGACGAATGTCAGATAGGAAGAAGTTGTTTTGTCAGTGACTTACTGGGGAATGGTAAACACGGACGAGCGCTTATGCTTTTCAAGAATAAAAGGTATAAGTGTTTGATGATGTGTATAGATTAAAGATGCGGACGAGCATCCTTAGGACCATGATACAGACGAGTATCAGTAGAAACAAACGTTGATGCATGTTCAGAGATGATGATATGGACGAGTACTAACTGGTTAACAAAGAACACGGACGAGTGTCAGATCTGTTGAGGAGTGATATAAACAAGATACGGACGAGTATCAGAGACTTCTGTATAAATATGAGTGAGTATTGGTTTGTTGATGAAGTATGAGCAAGACACAAATGAGTGTTCGACTTGCTGGGGAATGATGACACGGACGAGTGTCAAATATGTATTATATAAGCAGGCGTTTTGTTTTGAGAATGTAAAGGATATGCTTTGGCTTTCTGTGGGGATAGGATGACATAGACGGGTGTCGAAAAGAGTGTGTTATAAACAAGTATCTTGTTTGTAGAAAGTGTTCAGGCAACCTTGCTGGGGAAGGATGACACGGACGAGTGTCAAAAGAGTATGCACGGGTATCTGTATCTGAGAGTGCAAAGGGGACGCTTTGGCTTATATCTGCAGGGGATATGAGTTTTATACATTGCTGATGAAATATTGATGGTAGTTGGAGGTGACTGGCTCGAACTTGGCTTGTGATCATGCAAATGTTTGATTTTTTCCGTAATACTCTATATTAGACGGAATGCTACGCTTTTTTGGTGAATATGATGCAAATGCTATGATTATGCAAAAGAGAAACCAATCCGGGATTCGGATCCTGCTGGGATAAAGATATCTGGCTGATCTGCTTAGAAGAATGTCCCGGCTGGGGAAGAGATCGCTGATGGATCTGTCAGGAGGGAGAACTCTTCTTGGGGAAACAGATCATTGGTAGATCTATCAGGAGAGAAGACTCAGCTGGGGAGAAGGAAACTTCAGCAACTCCGCTGGAAAAGTATGCATGCATTGTTCTCCTGGGGAGAGAATGGAGACTCTGTGGGGAGTAGGAGATTCCTTGACCACCTTGGTGTGTCACTGTTATCAGGTGCTGCTTGGGGAAATGATAAACTTCTGGGAAGCAGCCTATTGGGGATGCAATGCTTGGTGTGCCCCATGTTGGGTATTGAATACCTGCAACCTGTTAAGACACAAGAAACGCATAAGTATCCTGAGGTGTCCCTTACCGGATTCCGTCATAGGAGTTAGACTTTCCTGAAAGTAAAAAATATTTCCTGCAAGCATTTATTATAAATGGCCCATTTTCCTTGTGCGAGTATTGTATCATGAATATTGGACATTTTGCAAACGAAACAAAAATGTACAATACGAGGTGTGACTGGAAATTCTAATTTTATTAATCTGGGTGCCCTAAATTGGCAAATACAAAGAAACAAATCCCCTGGAATAAGGATATTGCTATAAATTGAGAAAAACAAAAGTGCTGGCAATGTTGATGACGCTACAATGATCTTCCTTTGCTATGACCTGTATGACTTTGTCGTTCCTCTCATCTTGCTTTCTAAAGAAGGTTGATTCTGACTGATGCTTTATCCTTTCGAAGCTTGCCATGTTGTGAATGATATAGACGAATTCAGAATGCAGATGTTCGCTTATTCCCTGATTTTGCATGGATCGCCCTTTCGGGTTTTCAATCCACTGGGATACCCATTTTTGCCTGAGCTGTCCAATGCGGATTTTCAACTCAGCGGGTGTACATTTTTTTTCAATTTTCCCTTATTTTTTCCCGAGTCTTTTATTCTATTTTTGACTCGCCGGGACGCCCTATTTTTTCCTAAACTTACATTCTGTTTTTATGTCCAGCGGGTCATTTTATGCGGAGTAGTTTTTAACTGCATCTGAATTCACAAGGGACATGAAATCTTCACCATCCATAGTAGTGAGCATCAGTGCTCCACCAGAGAAAACCTTCTTTACTATGAATGGACCATCGTAATTTGGAGTACATTTTCCCCTGTAGTCTGTATGAGGAGGAAGAATTCTTTTTAGCACAAGAACTCCCACTTGGTATTCCCGAAGCCTTACTTTCTAATCGAAGGCTTTCTTCATCCTTTTCTGATATAACTGTCCATGAAAAATTGCAGCTAATATTTTCTCTTCGATCAAATTCAGTTGATTGTACCGAGACCGGACCCATTCTGCTTCGTCCAGCTTTACATCCATCATTACCCGTAAGGAGGGTAACTCAACTTCAACAGGCAGGACAACTTCCATACCGTACACCGGTTGATAACGTGTTGCCCCAGTAGACGTTCTGATTGAAGTTCGATAACCATTCAAGGCAAATGGTAGCATTTCATGCCAGTCTTTGTAAGTGACCACCATCTTCTGCACAATCTTCTTGATGTTTTTGTTAGCTGCCTCAACAGCGCCATTCATCTTTGGCCTGTAAGGAGAAGAATTGTGATGTCGGATTTTGAAGTCCCGACACAGTTCTTCCATCATTTTGTTGTTCAAGTTGGAACCATTGTCGGTAATGATTCGCTCAGGAACTCCATATCGACAGATGATGTCTCTTTTCAAGAATCTGGCTACCACTTGTCTTGTGACATTTGCATACGAAGCTGCTTCGACCCATTTGGTGAAGTAATCAATGGCTACCAGGATGAATTTGTGGCCATTTGAAGCAGTCGGTTCGACCTTTTTAATCATGTCAATGCCCCACATGGCAAAGGGCCAAGGTGAAGACATCACGCTCAAAGGGTTTGGAGGCACATGCACTTTGTCTGCGTAGATCTGGCACTTATGGCATTTGCTGGAATAAGCACAACAGTCTGCATCCATTGTGATCCAGTAGTAACCTGATCTTAATAATTTCTTAGCCATTGCATGTCCTCCATCATGGGTACCGAAAGATCCTTCATGCACCTCGTGCATCAGCAAGTCTGCTTCTTTCTTATCAACACATCTGAGTAGTACCATGTCAAAGTTTCGCTTGTATAATGAACCATCAGTATTAAGGAAGAAACTATCGGCCAACCTTCTTAGTGTCTTCTTATCATTGGATGATGCCCCAGGTGGGTATGTATAATCCTCTAAGAAGCTTTTGATGTCATGGAACCACAGCTTGTCATCTCTAGCAATGTCCACAGAGAATACGTATGCTGGCCGGTCTAATCTGGATACCGAAATACGAGGCACATAATTGGCAGTTTGAACCTTGATCATGGAGGAAATGGTAGCTAGAGCATCTGTGAACTGATTTTCGTCCCGAGGGATATACTCAAGTTTTACTGTTGTGAAGAAAGTCAATAGTCTCCTCGTGTAGTCACGGTACGGAATCAGATGCTCTTGGTGAGTGTACCATTTATCGTTGGTCTGATTGATTACCAAAGCTGAATCTCCAAATACATTTAATGTCTTGATCCTGAGGTCAATGGCTTCCTCAAGACCCATGATACATGCTTCGTATTCAGCTTCGTTGTTAGTGCAGGAAAAGGTGAGTTTTGCCGAGAAAGGCATATGAACTCCTTTAGGCGTAATGAGTACTGCACCAACTCCACGAACATTCATATTGACAGCCCCGTCAAACATCATTGTCCATTCTTCTTCTGGATCAGGACCTTCAGTGTGAACTGGATTTTCACAATCCTTTTCTTTTAAGTACATGATGTCTTCATCAGGGAAGTCAAATCTCATAGGCTGGTAATCATCAATGGGTTGCTCAGCTAGATAGTCAGACAGTACACTGCCTTTGATGGCCTTTTGAGATGTGTATTGAATGTCATACTCTGTCAGAATCATCTGCCACCTTGCAACCCTTCTGGTAAGTGCTGGCTTCTCAAATATGTACTTGACGGGGTCCCTTTTTGAGATCAATAAGGTAGTGTGAGTCAACATATACTGTCTTAGTCAGCGAGCAGCCCACGCTAAAGCACAACAAGTTTTCTTGAGCAGTGAATAACGTTGTTCACAGTCGGTAAACTTTTTGCTTAGGTAGTATATTGCATACTCTTTTCGACCAGACTCGTCATGCTGGCCCAACACACACCCCATTGATCCTTCTAATACTGTCAGGTACATTATCAGAGGTCTTCCTTCAATCGGAGGCATGAGAATTGGAGGTTCTTGCAGGTACTCCTTGATCTTGTCAAAAGCCTTCTGACAATCTTCGTTCCACCTGACCGTTTGTTCCTTTCTTAACAATTTGAACAGGGGCTCACAGGTTACAGTGAGGTGAGATATGAAACTTGATATGTAGTTCAATCTACCTAAGAACCCCCGAACTTCTTTTTCAGTCCTAGGTGCAGGCATCTCCTGAATGGCTTTGACTTTGTCAGGATCAACTTCAATTCCCTTTTCACTTATGATAAATCCCAGCAGCTTATCGGACCACACCTCGAATGTGCATTTATTGGGGTTTAGCTTCAGCTGATACTTTCTCAGACGCTTGAACAACTTCAGAAAATTCACCAAATGGTCTTCTTTAGTAAGGGACTTGGCAATCATATCATCCACGTAGCATTCAATTTCTTTGTGGATCACATCGTGGAATAACATTACCATAGCCGGTTGATAAGTCGCACCGGCATTCTTCAGTCCAAATGGCATTACCTTGTAACAAAATGTGCCCCAAGGCGTGATGAAGGTTGTTTTCTCCATGTCTTCGGGTGACATCTTGATCTGATTATACCCAGAAAATCTATCCATGAAGGAAAATACCGAGAACTGAGTCGTGTTGTCGACTAATACATCAATGTGAGGTAATGGGAAATCATCCTTCGGGCTTGCTCTGTTCAGGTCCCGGTAATCCACACACATATATACTTTGCCATCCTTCTTAGGAACTGGTACAATATTAGCAACCCACGGTGGGTAACTAGTGACAGCAAGGAAACCAGCGTCCCACTGTTTTTGTACCTCTTCCTTAATCTTCATGGCCATATCTGGGCGAGTACGGCGCAACTTTTGCTTCACTGGAGGGAAATCTTCTTTTAATGGCAGCTTGTGCATAACAATATCTGTATCTAGACCTGGCATGTATTGATAGGTCCAAGCAAAGACGTCGACGTATTCTCAAAGCATGTCAATAAGTTGTTCTTTTACCAAAGCATGCAGACTGGCCCCAATCTTCACTTCTTTCAAATCCTCCTCGGTACCAAGATTAACAGTTTCCACCTCCTCCTGATGAGGCGTAATCACTTTCTCTTCTTGCCTCAACAACCTGGCTAACTCTTCAGGCAACTCATAGTCTTCTTCAATCCCTTGATCAGCTTGATTAATTGGATTGTCGAAGTCATACAAGGTCATAGCAGTGCTGTTGTCGGTGCAATCTGGAGGATAATCTCTGCAAGGGTTGAGATTTATTCGTTTTAGTGATCAATTTTAATCTTGTTTAGAAAAAGTGTAAATGAAATTAGTATTTTGAAAACATTGCCATTTTATTGTTTTGTACAAAAGTGAAAAATGAAAAGACAGTGAGCAAAAGAGAGAATTGTTTGCAAAAGATGTCCAATATTCATTGATATTCCATTTGCACAAAATTACAAATATGTCCCTATTACAAAATGAGTCCTGACACCTTGGGCAAAATGCAGGACTTGATGACCCTTATAATTTCTTGGGAATAACAGTTAAGGACTTGGTGACCCGGGATCCTTGGACGTATCCAGCTCTCCAGGTTGAGGTCGCTTTCCACCTCGTCTTCCACGTTATTGACAGCATCTGGGGTGAGCATCCCCCCACTGATGAACTTGGGCTCCTTAGCAGCCTCTTCTTGATCTTGTCGGAATGGTTTGTAACCCAAACCGAATCTGTCCTCCTTCTTTTCCACTGGTAGTAGCTTTCCCCAGCCTTGGGCATTTCCATCTTCAACAACCTTCCGGGCTTGCTGATAGGAGACAATTGAAGTGCCCATCCTATCCTCCTGGGATGCAACAAATACTTCAGTAGTCGCCTCATTGAAGTTCAATGCCTCGAACCCTTGGCTCATAGTTTCATGGATTTCACCATCCATCTCAATATATTTATATGTAGCCAGATGGCTAACAAAGAAATCCTCTTCACCACAGATGGTGATAATCTGTCCTTCCCACTCATATTTCAATTTTGGGTGAAGGATCGACGTAACTGCGCCAGCGGCGTGAATCCATGGTCGACCCAACAAACAGCTGTAGGTCGGCTGAATGTCCATCACATAGAAAGTAGTCTGAAAGACCTGTGGACCGATTATCACAGGCAGCTCCACCTCTCCAAGAACAGACCTCTTGGAGCCATTAAAAGCTCTGACCACCAGATTGCTTGGTCAGAGAGCTATACCATCATATTTGAGCTTGACAAGGGCTTTATTTGGCAAGACATTGAGTGATGACCCCGTGTCAACAAGAACATGCGAGAGCACAACCCCTTTACACTCCAAAGTGATATGTAAAGCTTTGTTGTGGTGATGTTCTTTCGTTGTCAAATCAGCATTGGTGAAACCTAGCCCATGGCTAGTATTAACATTAGACACTACTGTCTCAAGATGATTCAATGTGATCTCCTCCGGCACATAGGAAGCGTGCAAGACTTTAAGTAGTGCATCCCGATGAGCTTCAGAACATAGCAGCAGGATAAGATGGAGATCTTGGAAGGAGTCTGGTGGAGCTGATCCACAACCTTGTAGTCACTTCTTTTGATTATCCTCATAAATTCATCCACATCTTGATCAAATGATGATTTATGGGCTTCTTTTGGTACATGTTCTTCAGGTGCCACACTTTTACCTTTGGCTTTGGCAGCAGCCTCTGCCTCAATATTGGTCTTTGGAGCTTGTGACGCGAAGAGGCGTCTGCTTCGGGTGAAGCCTTCACGTCCCCCGACATTATCCACTTATGGTGTGTGAACTAAAGAATCAAGAAGGACTCTTTCTCCGTTGCAGTAAAGGTTTGAACCATAACGCCATGGTACAACATTGTCTTTATCATATAGAATGGGCCCCGACACCGTGATGGTGACTGGGCTAACTGCAGCAGAGATGGGAACCGTTATTTTTTGTGGATCATAAAAGATGGTGACAGGACTTCTGGTTGATGTTGGTGGTGATTGACTGAAGCTTGGTTGTTGTTGAAATTGTTGTTGAGATAGTTGTTGATAATTGTTGGAAACAGGGACCGTTGCAGGGTCATAATAGATGGTGATTGTGGAGACGTCGTTGTTGGTGGTTGCTGTAGTTGTAGAAGTGGATGCAATTGAACTGTTGTTTGTTGAAGTGATGGAAGCGGTGGTTGCTGATTTTGTAGACGAGTCTGTAGGAACAATTGTCTTTGCAGTTGTAGGAGAAACACTTATTATTGAAAAAGGAGTTGTTGGTGTTGTAGAAGTTGTTGTTGTTATTTTCAAAATGCCCTCTTTGATCAAGCCATTGATGTCATTCCTCAAGCTTTCACACCCATTGATGGAAACCTTGCAAGATTCACAACAAGCCTCACAACCTGGAAACACCTGGCATTTTAAAAGCTTAGCTTTAACCTCTGCCAGAGGTGTTTGAATACGTGCAGTATCTTCAATTAAATTCATGGGTGAGCCCTCCTCTATTGCATTTATCCTTGGCCCACCATGGTTGGGCATAGGATTCTTCGTGACATTAGGAGGTGGTGCAAAATTCAGGGCTTTTGAATCTACCAGATCCTGGACCTTCATGTGCAGAGCCCTGCACTTTTCTGTGGAGTGACCAGGTGCATTAGAATGAAAAGCACACTAGGCGTTGACGTCGTAATTTCTCGGAACGTTCTGAGGATCTGGTGGAGCCAATGTCCTTAGCTCGACAAGATTGAGCTTTACGAGTTGTGGCAACAATGTGGCATATGGCATTGGTATAGGGTCAATCACCCTGTTGATCTGAGATGGTCGTTGCTGAAAAGGGCGTTGTTGTTGGTTGTTGTTATTGTTGCTGTAGGATCTTTGTTGAGGAAACTGTGGTTGTTGAGTATATTGAGGAGGTGGAGTAGGGATAATGATAGCGACAACTGATCTCGGCAGATATTGGGGTCTTCCTCTTCCCATATGTACAGAATTTTTTTCACCGGATCTGTGGGGCCCTGCAAATGGCTTCCTTGCACTTCTTGAACTGGCGCCATTGTCAGAAATCTTTCCCATTTTCAGTAAGCTCTCAATTCTTTCCCCTGCTATAACCACTTCTGCGAAGTTGGTGGAAGAAAATGCAGCCAACTGTAAACACCCCAAATTTTCCCTCACCCATTCACACCATGGCTTATGATCATCTCATATGCATAAGCTCAATCATAACATCTCATACCACAATTTTGATCCACTGCATAGATTCAAAGTCATCTGCATCTATGGTTTGTGATCTGAGCAATCCAAGAGCCTCTTGAGCCACTCCAAAGGTCAACAATCACTTCAAGAGGGTCTATATGTGTTCAAGTATCATATTATATCCTCTCAAAGCCAAGAATGTCAAAGGATCACAAGAACTGGGATTGGTATGGAAGCAGAGCCAGGCTTGACTGCACAGTTGACCTAAAATTAGGGTTTTGGTTTCAGAGGCCATAACTCCAAATTTTTTGGTCATTCTTGTTTCTATTGGTCTCTATATGGTATAGGGAGTATGCATATCAATTTTCATGAAGAAATTCCTTGGGGAAGTCATCTGATCAAGGGTTGACTTTCTGAACAAGTCAGTGCAAAATCAGGGCATCTGAGGCCCCCAATGACCCAACCAAAGGGTGATCTTCATCATTTTGAGTGTATATGATCTTTATTTGATCATAGAAGAAGTTGGAAGTTCACAAAATTCAAGAATTTCAAGTCTTTTGCAAAGTTGACTTTTTGGGCAAGTTTGACTTTTAATGAATTTGTCATTTTAGGAAACTTTTCAACCCTTACTTTTTGATTCAAAAAAGCTTCAAATGGAAAAACTTTGGTCATGGAAGTTGTATATTAGATATTTCCCTTTTCAAAAAGTACAAGAACATGACCTAATTCATTTTTTATCAAAAGTTATGGCTTGTCAAAGTTGGCAAAAATCACTAAATTTCAAGTCATGCACCAAAGAGGTAAAGTTGCAAATTCATTTCTCAAGGCCAATTAAGCTATCAAATGGACTTCTAATTCACACAACATGATCATACAAGTCCTAAAAGTCAGAATGCACCCAAGGGATCACATGTTTTATGGCTTATGGATCAAGATTTTTTCATAAGGACCAAAGGCAAACCAAGTTGCAAAAGCCATCATATCTCCTCACCCACTTGCTGGCTAGTATGCTGAACTTCCCTAGGCTTTCCCTCACCTCATGCTGCGCAGTACACCCACCTTGTACTTGGCTAGAACATGACCCATGCTTCTCTTACACAAAAGTGGACATTTTGCAAAAGCAACCATACCTATCACAAAAGCACACATCACATCTTCTGACCAATGGGAATTGTTTATACAAATCAATTGCAAGCCAAACATAACAAGAGGCCAGCCTGAAACCAGACACAACTCAACATTCTCATTTTCACTCCCTTAAGCAAAAGCATTTGAAACTCACCACACAAGCTGAGAACTCACAAACAAACTTCACAAAACATATCACCACATCCTTCTGATCATTTCCCTGCCCTCATTCATCCCTGAAACCTCACATAAGCCAGATACAATTTCTTCCCCCTTTTGAACAGAATTCAAGCAAACACTCAAACCAGCCCAAATAAACTTCAAACAAGCCTGGCAAACACTTGAGGGAGGTCATTGGAGTTGTTTGGAAGCAAGAAACTGGCCCAGAAGCTCTTGGTTTGAAAGCTTCGATTCAGGTAGCTATGGCATTTCATTTTTCCAGAACCTCTATTTCTTGTTTCTAAATGATAAAGCATGCTTCCCTGAGTTCACTGAACTTTTTACTTTTGAAAAAGATTGAGAAATGAGGTTGTATGGTGTTTCTGAAATTTCTGCCATTTTTGATGTTTGATTCGTATCATGTTCTTGAGTAGAAATAAATGAGGTTTGATGCTGGATTCTTGTTCTAGGGGACTTGGGGATCATTTCTGGAGATTTGGGGGGTTTGATTTGACCTAGGGAATGTTTTTGAGATTCTCAGGGAGGGAGGTCACCGGAGAAGACGACCGGAGCTCGTCTCCGGTGACCTGAGAGTGATTAACTGATAATTAGGGTTAGGGCACCAAGTTTAAATGTGAGCCACACTGGATTTTGTTTCCCGCGCGCGAATAGAGGGCCTAGATCATTTCATTAAGTCTTAATTATGGATTAATAATTAATTAATTAAAATTAGGCTGGTTTGAACTTGGGCCGTCCAGATGCGCGCCCAGTCAAACGTTTTAAACCCAGTTTCAATCCTGGCCCCTCATTCAGCATACTTCTCTTTAAATTCATTTTATTTTTCATATTATTTCATTCAATTTCCACAATTTATTAAAAATAGCAAAACTACTTTAAAAATTCTGAAATTTTTTGTACAAACTTCTACTTAATTTCAGAACACAAAAATATTTTTATTCTTATTTTTAGCATTCAAAAAAATATTTTTAAATATTTAAAAGCTTATTTTTAATTAATTAATGAGAAGTAATTAATTAAAAATACTTTTAGGTATTTAAAAATCACCAAAAAATTCATGAAACATTTAAAAACATTTAGAAACATTGTCCAACCATCAAACCAAATTTCTTTTTTGATATTGATGCATTTTGATAATTTTTCATGGAATGAATTCATTTTCAAAGCATTATTTTGATCCAAACTTCCAAAAATCATTTCTGCCTAACCATTGAGAGTTGGACCTTGATTCTTTTTGCATTGCATTGTGTTTAGCATGTAGTTTGCGATATTAAATTGGCATGATTTGATCTTTCATTTTTCATTTGTTTGGCATTTTTCTTGCTAAGGAACCCTAAAACCCTAGAAAACTTAGGAAAATCATAACTTGAATTAGGTTAAGAGTTGGAACCTCTCCTTTGGGCAGTGAGTTAGTATAGGTTTAGGGATCCTTTGAGTGCATTTTCAATTTTTTATCTTGATGTTTGCTTCTGATTTTGGTTTTTGTTTGATGCATTGATCATAAACCCTAATTTGGGCTTCCATATGCATTCATCTTGCATTTGCATTCATACCTTGACTTGCCATGACATTTTATGCATTCATTTGATTCATGTGACATCTTAAGACATATTGAAAGCATGTTTGATCATTACATCTTGCATTTGCCATTTTGAATGCCATTTGCATTTCATAACTTTTCATGTATGTTCATGGTTTTTTATCTTGCTCCATTTGCATCCATAAGTTTGTATGATCATCCCCATGTGTTGTTTCATGTTTACAACATCTCATAGCATCATTAGCATCATGTATGTGCTTCTGGTTTTGTTTCTCATCATGTCATTTCATCTCATTTTGCATTGCATTGCATTCCTTTATTAACTTTTCAGGTGGTAAGTAATTTTGAGAAGTGGATTTGCCTTCACTTCTCACATCTTCTTTTTATCTCTCTCTTGCATCCATGCTGCATTTTGTTATGTGTTTGAGATTGAGCTTGCCCATTCTTCTTCTTCTTACTTTCTTTCCTCAAGTGACTTGACTTCTTGAATGAAGCAAGTTACTTTGCTTCTCTTGTTCCTTTCATCTGCTTCCTGGTGGTTCCTTTGAAGATCTTTCTTGTTAAACCTCACAAACCTTAGGAACAACCAAGCATGACAATAATTAGGGTTTTGATTAGTCTCCCCTCTTAGTTTTACCTTTGTGTCTCTTTTGAGTCTTCTCTTCTCACCTCATAATCAAGGACTAAACCCTAAAGGCTTTAAGGCTTTGTGATTAAGCTTATGCCTGCATCCTTCTATTAGGATGGAGTGTATAACTTTAATCCTAAGTGTTGAACCCTTAATGTGTTTAAACCCTTTAATCAATTCACTTAATAATCATCAAGACATCAAGCTTGTAACTTGGGCCTTGCATTAGGGTTCTAATTCTTCCTTAATTGGTTAAGAAGGACTAACCCTAGTGTTAATGGACAAGTCCCCCTCAAGTTGTCTTACAAACCATAAAATTCACTTCATCATCATACCATCAAATAAAATCCACTTAATCAAAGGCTTGTTTTGTCATGAGTTTAATCCCTAATCATGGATTAAGTTGAGGAGCTTTCCTCAGCTTAAACATTCTCATCTATTATTCTTCTATTAGGATGGTGTAATGAGTCTGTTTAATCCCTGATTATGGCTTAACCTCATTACTTAACACTAAACAAAAACACCAAAAAACATCTAAATAATCATAAGTAGGTTAATGGTCTTAATCCTACATCAAAGGTGATTAAGTGTGAGAAGCTGACTTCACACTTAAGGTACTCTCATTACCCCTAATCAGAGGGAGGATGTGATGAGTTTACTAACCCATTGGTTTAGGCTTAAGCTCATTAACTTATGAAAAATTCTCAAAAGCAATAAAAGACTGAAAACACAAAAAACAAACAATAATCGTCTCCTCCGGGATTCTTTTCTCATCTCATTCACTCACAAACGAGAACTCGCTTCTTCCGTGTAATGCAAGACAGTTTGCACCTGAGCCAGACAGGTCATACACTTGAGCATAGACAAGTAAGCAGTTCACAAGTCAATTCATCTTTCAGTCTCTTTGGGTTGAACTACGGTGTTCTGACTTCCTCATTGCACGAGAGGATACGTAGGCATAACTTAACAGTTATCGAACAAAAGTCTCTGTATATTCCCCCTCCTTTCAGCATTATTCTTTAAGCCTCATTGTCATGAGCATTTCACTCTTGTCCTTACACTGACACTGTATATATTACACTTCACTTCCTTTACACTGACACCTGTACATCCTTTTCCAGCTCTTTTGCACACAAATTGCACTGACACTACCCCTTTAAACACAAATCTTTTAAGCGTGGATCCCGTCGAGTACGGCGGACAATCTGGGTGCTAATACCTTCCCAGGTTGTAACCAACCCCCTTTCTCAGTCTCTCTGGTTCGCAACCGTCTTATCCATATCTTTCCAGGTCTATGCAGCATTGCCTTTCCTCCGGGATAAAAATGCCTAGCTGGCGACTCTTTTCTTTTCCAGTGAGTTCACTGCTGTGTGTTCTCATTGTTCCTTTCGCCGACCGTTCGCGTCTGTACCTTTATTTGGGCCATTCCCATTTATCGGGAGCGACAGCTTGGCGACTCTGCTGGGGACCCTTATACTGTAACCAGGGCTTCTGGTTCTTTTTGTGGGTTCCTCCTAGCGCTTGATTGATTTGTGTTTACTGGGGTGTTATGTGCTATTTGTGCTTGTGTATTTGTTTTATTTCTTGCTTTATGTACAGTTTTGTTTATTGATTTCATTATAGCTTTGTGCATATATCATACTGTCATACTGTGCTGGCTGGATCTGTTTGTTTGCTTTGGTGGGTGGGGTTCTATTGAGAGTTAAGGTCCTATACCTGGGACCTGAGTGACACCTAGGCTAGAGTGGTTCATGTTCTTTCCCATTCCATCTCGGTCTGGTGCGGGAATATGAAACACGGTTCAGATATGGGTTTCTTCTTGAGAACTCTGTGTTGCAGATTTCCTGCAATACTAGGGCTATCTGGGAAGCCTGCTAAGTCTGGATGACCTTTAGTATTGACCTTCAGAAACTGAGGTGAATTAGAGGAGGAACTTTTATGGTTATTGTAAACACTGTACCTCCGGGTTAGAAGTGTTTACACTTCTCATAACTGATCCAAGTCTGAGGATCTTTGTTTTAGAACACCACCTGTGAGGGGGTTGGGCTGTTTACAGGTTTGCAGGTACACTTGACCTCAGAATACCCTGTTACTTTTGTATGATAAGAGTACTCCATCTTGGAACAGTTCTTGTGATTCTAAACCCTGGACATGTGGCTCTTTATTTGAGTCCCCCACCTTAGTTACTGGACTTATGAGCCTCCATCTGGATTTCTTGGACATACTTGGACCTATATCAGAGCACTTGATCAGATCCAGCTCAGTCACAAACCCTTGCATATCATTTGCATACATCATCACTGCATCATTTTAACATTTGCTTATTTGTTTTTCAGGGTATCCATTCTTTATTATTGGCTTGGTTTTGACCCCATCATCAGTATAGACCTATCTTCATCAGTATCTACTTCAGCTATCTGCTACCTGTTTCAGTCACCTGCATCATCAGTCTCATCCTGTCAGTGGCCCACTTTTCAGTGTCATCATCAGCTTCTCTTCAGCAACATGGCACCTAAGAAGAGTAACATCTCCTACCATTTCTTTCAGCCTGAGCTAGCTGACATCAGGAGGATTCAGACCCTGATTACTCCAGACCATATACCACTATTTAGAGAACACTATGGAGGCATACTTGATGTGGTTATGGATTTGGACCCTTCACAGAGGAGCTTGATTCATACTTGCCTGCAGTTCTATGATCCCCCTCTAAGGTGCTTCACTTTTCAGGATTTTCAGTTGGGGCCTTTATTAGAGGAGTATTCATCATTGGTTGGTGTACCTATCAGGGGTGGAGTCCCCTTCAACCCTGAGATGGCTTTTCCAAGTAATGAAGAGGTGGAAAAAGCTTTATATCTAGAACCAGTTCTGATTGGGCAGAATATGACTACCAAGGCTGGAGTCTCTGGCCTGCATCTGGATTTCTTGATCTCTCAGGCTACCCTGAAGGCCTCCTCAGGAGAATGGAAGGCAGTCTGTGCTTTATTGGCCCTTAGCATATATGGGATCGTTTTATTTGCAGATGAGCCTAAGTTTGTTAGCAAGAATGCAATCCATCTTTTCATCCTGAGGAACCCAGTGCCCACTTTACTGGGGGATTTCTACTACTCAGTTCACCAAAGGAATGAAAAGCAAAGGGGAAGATTGGTGAGGTGCTGTGCTCCCCTGTTCCATACCTGGCTGCTCAAGCATTTGCCTAAAACTAATGCATTTCTGAATCCTCATCAGCAAAGGAACTGGGCTAGAAGACTCACTGCTTTAACTTCTGCTGATATCAGGTGGTGCACTTAAAGCACAAAAGGCAGGGATATCATTACCAGTTGTGGGCAGTTTCCCAATGTACCCCTGATAGGAGTAAAGGGCTGCATCAATTACAACCCTCTGCTATTCAAAAGACAACTGGGTTATGCATTGGTTCACACTCCTAAGGCACAAGACTTGGCTGAGACTCTTTACTGTGAGAATAAGCCTAATCTGGCTATTGTCAGGCAAGCATCCTGGGCTTGGGACAATGTCCAGACTAAAGGAGTAACCATTCTTGGGAAGTGCAACAATGTGGCCTCAGCACAGTACTATGAGTGGTCCCATGCCAGGGCTCAATTTTCTGGGATTCCCTTTACCATGGAAGATATACCTGGACCATCCTCAGCACCACCTCCTGTCACTATCAGTTTAGAGGAGTTTGAGAAACTGAAGGAGAGAAATGAGAAGCTGACTCAGGCTCTACAGAAGACCCTCTGGGAGAGAAGTGATGGAAGATTGGATATTGAAAGTTTGGAAAAGTTGAAGGTGGAGCATCTGGCTAGAATTGAGAAGTCTGAGGATTACATCAAGAAGTCTAGGGCTGGAGAACAGATCTTGAAGAATGCCTGCAAGGAGGCTCAGTTCCAGAAAGCCAGGACTGATTTGTATCTGAAAGAGAGTCAAGCTAGGTGGGTCAGGATCACCGAAGCTCGTACTCTGGAAGATAAGAGGACTCAGGACAAGATTGAGCAGTTGGAGGCCAGTGCAAAAGAGAAACAGGAAGCCCTGCTAGCAGCCCAAAGAGAGATCTCAGAGTTGAAGATTAGAGCTGGAGTGAAGAGGTCAAAGGACCAGAGTCAACACAAGAAGCTAACTGCGGCTGTTGCTACCAGGAATCTTCTCATCAGGAGCCTTACAGAGCGCCCAGCTGATCCTGTGACTGAAGCACTTCTAAAGGAAGTTCAGGAGGATGAGTTTGGTCTTGGTGTCTGACTTTTGCTTGTTGTTGCTTTCTTTTCTTTGTACTTTTCTTTTCTTATGTTGTATTTTGACCCCTCAGAGGGCTTGTATTGTAAAAACAAACAAACTATGTACCTTTCACTTTTTGTAATATATGTATTAGTTTGTTTTATCTGATTTCTTCAAGCAACATCAACAGCATCTTCAAGGGTCTGGAAGGGTCTAAACCAAGTGCCAAGCCGGATACCTTGAAAACAAATAGGCATACTGCATTGCATACTAACCTTTCATTTTGTTTTGTAGGTTTGTTTTGTTTTTGTTACTGACTCTGTTGTGAACTCAGGAACTATTGCTCGACGACGTGTGTTCCCACTCAACCGTCCACACAGATATCCAACCCGCAACAATCTTTCGGGTATACAGATGGACCAGGTACAGCAGGACCTTACAGAGGTCAGGGCTCAAATGGCCAACGAGAGGTTAGAAATGAGGAATCAGATGACACAGTTTATGGAGGTGATGAACAATATGGCTCAGAGCCAGGAAAGATTGAGAGCTTTGGTAGAGAGGCAGAATCAGGAAGACCCCCATCCGGGGACAGCTGGGACCAGCAACAATGAGAGGGTTCAGCCTCATGTCAACCCACCTGTGTTTGGACCCCACCTTCATACAGAGATCAACATTCCTGCTAATGTGCAAGGGACTGCCACTGCAGGTAGAGTGCTGCAAGAAGACCCCCAGGAAGATCAGTTCACAGTGATGGGAGCTGGGGATGAGGACTATGACAGAAGGCTGGATGAAATTGATGAAAAATTAAGGTCCTTGGAGTCCCAAAACTCTTTGGGTTTTGATGTTATGGACATGGGCTTAGTGGACAGGGTCAGGATTCCCCATAAGTTTAAGCCTCCTTGTTTTGAAAAGTACAACGGGACTTCCTGCCCACGGACCCACTTGCAATCCTTTCTGGGGAGGCTGAAGGCGTATACCATGGACGAAAAGCTATGGATGTTTTATTTTGAGGATAGCTTAACCGGAGCTTCAAGAGAATGGTACTCTCATCTGACTAGAGCAACCATCAGATGTTGGAAGGATTTGGCAGAGGCCTTCATTAGACAATACCAGTATAACTTGGATATGGCTCCCAACAGGACCCTCCTGATGGGAATGTCACAATCATCTAGAGAAAGCTTCCGGGAGTACGCCCAGAGATGGAGACAGCTAGCTGCTGCTGTCCAGCCACCTATGTCTGAGAGGGAAATGGCAGATATGTTTATGAACACCCTCCAAGGGACATATATTGATAGGCTAGCTGCCTTTTCTTCTACCAGCTTTGCAGATGTGGTTATAGCTGGAGAAAGAATTGAGAGCCTACTGAAGATGGGCAAAATTTCTGACAACGGTGCGAGCTCGTCCAGTAACCCAAGAAAGCCTTTCGTGGGCCCAAGAAGAACTGGCGAGACCAATGCTATCCATACCAGCAGGGGCAGGCCCCAATATGTTCAAAGGTCAGTGGCAGCAGTCACCATTCCTTCTCCACTTCCTCAGCAATCAGTGTATCAACCTCAGCAACAACCTCAGTATCAGCAACAGACTCAGTATCCTCCTCAGAGAAACTACAACAATAACAACAACAACAATCAGTAAAGACCGTTTTAGAAGAGGCCATCTCAGGCCAATAGGGTGATTGATCCAATCCCTATGCCATATGCCGCTTTACTGCCACAGCTCTTGAAGCTCAACCTGGTTGAGTTAAGGACGTTGGCACCTCCAGATCCTTCCAGTCTACCCAGAAACTACGACATCAACGCCAGATGTGCATTCCATTCAAACGCACCTGGCCATAGTACAGAGAAGTGCAGAGCTTTGCACATGAAGGTACAAGACCTGGTAGATTCCAAAGCTCTAAACTTTGCACCACCACCAAATGTTAACAAAAACCCTATGCAAAACCACGGAGGTCCCAGAATCAATGCTATTGAAGAAGACAAGCCGTCTTACTTGATAACCAGTGTGGGTCAGATTCGGACACCGTTGGTAGAGATTAAAGCTCAACTCCTCGAATGTCAAATATTCCCGGGATGTGAGCTAGGGTGTGCTTATTGCAACATTTCAGTGAATGGTTGTGATAACTTGAGAGATGGCATAGATGGTCTCATCCAGAGTGGCCTGCTTCAAATCACAACATCAATTCCTACCAATCCAGCAATCTCATTAACAACAATTCCCGGGTCTTCTACAACTGCAACAACCATTGTTCCAAACAACTCTTCAATCTCATCAACAAATGCTTCATCTGTCATTTCAACTGACCAGATATCAACAAACATCCCTTCTACAACTTCAGCACCCCTTCATTCAGATTCTTCTACAACAGCAACACCCATTCATCCAACAATGTCTCCTACAACTTCAACAGCAAATGTTTCAACAGTTACGATTTATTATGATCCTGAAAGTGATTCTGCCTACAACTCACAAAATGTCACTCCTATCAGAGCACCAGTCATAATATACTATGATCCACATACTATCATGGTCCCTTCTGCAGCTGCTATCAGTCCAGTCACTATCACAGTGCCTGGGCCAGTACCTTATGAAAGTAGTAATGCCATCCCTTGGCATTACGGCTCTGATCTATACTGCGAAGGACAGAAGATCACTCTTGAATCATCAACTTCTTCACCACAAATAGACAATGTGGGAGGAGGCGGAGGCTTCACTCGAAGCGGACGTCTCTTTGCTCCACAAATTCAAAGACCCACTGCCGAAGCAGAAGCTGCTGCCAAGGCAAAAGGGAAGAGCATGGTGCAAGAAGAGCAAATTGTTAAAGAAGCTTTGAAAACACCATTTGATCAAGAAGTTGATGAATTCATGAGAATCATCAAGAAAAGTGATTACAAGATAGTGGACCAGCTTCACCAGACGCCTTCCAAAATCTCTATTCTATCATTGCTTATGTGCTCCGAGGCTCACCGGAACGCACTACTAAAAGTCTTGCACGCAGCTTATGTGCCAGAAGAGATCACCGTCAATCAGTTGGAAATGTTAATGCTAGTCATGGACTAGGGTTTACCAACACTGATTTGACTACGGAAGGCCGCAATCATAACAAGGCTTTGCACATTACCATGGAGTGTAAGGGAGCAGTACTTTCTCATGTGCTGGTAGACACAGGATCATCCCTCAATGTCTTACCTAAAAAAGCCCTTGTAAAGCTGGAGTATGAAGGATTAGAATTACGCCCCAGTAACTTAGTAGTGAGAGCCTTTGACGGTTCAAAGAGATCAGTTCTGGGAGAAATTGAGTTGCCTATAACGATTGGCCCACAAACTTTCAAAACGACCTTCTACGTGATGGATATACAGCCTGCCTACAGCTGTCTATTGGGTAGGCCATGGATTCACGCCGCTGGCGCCGTGACCTCAACCCTTCACCAGAAGTTAAAATTCGAGTGGGAGGGTCAAGTCGTTACTATCTCTGGAGAGGAGGATATTTTTGTTAGCCACCTGGCTACCTACAAATACATCGAGATGGATGGGGAGATCCACGAAACTATGAGCCAGGGATTTGAGGCCCTGAATGTAAATGAAGCATCTGCTGTGCTTGGAATCTCCATGGCATCTTATCAACAAGCCCGGAAGGTTGTTGAGGAGGGAACTGCCCAAGGCTGGGGCAAGGTTTTATCTGTGGAGAAGAAGAAAGACAAATTTGGGTTGGGTTACAAACCAACTCAACAAAATCAAGCAGAGGCTGCTGAGAAGCCCGGTTTTGTCAGTGGGGGGATGCTCGCCCCTGATGCTATCAACAATTTGGAAGACGAGTCGGAAGAGGAACGCAATCTGGAGAATTGGATACGTCCAAAGATCCTGGGGAGCAGTATCTCAAACTGGTCTTCCCAGGAAATTATAAGAGTTACTCATGCAGAGTAATTATTATTTCCTGTATTATTTTAAGCATGCATCAAGTCTTGCATCTTGCCCAAGATGACAAGACTCATTTTGTAATCGGGCCATCTGTAATTTTTGTGCAACAAGATTAATCAATGAAATATCAGACATCTTTTGCAAATGAGTCTTTTTCTTTTCCGCTCACTGTTTTTCCATTTTTCTTTTTGTACAAAAATAAATGGCAATGTTTTCAAAATGACAACTTTATTTCACTTTTCTAAACAAGATTAAAATCAAATCACTAAAATGAACAAACTGAACCCTTGCAGAGAGTGCCTTCCAGACCGCACCGACAACAACACGGCTATGACTTCGTATGACTTTGACAATCCAATCAATCAAGCTGATGAAGGGGTTGAAGAAGAATATGAGCTTCCTGAAGAGCTAGCCAGATTGTTGAGACAAAAGGAAAGGGTTATCACTCCTCATCAGGAGGAGGTCGAAACGATTAATCTTGGTACAGATGAAGACGTGAAAGAAGTTAAAATCGGGGCCTGCTTGCAAGACTCAGTGAAGAGACAACTGGTTGATCTGCTTCAAGAATATGTGGACGTGTTTGCTTGGTCTTATCAAGATATGCCAGGGTTGGACACCGACATTGTTGTGCACAAGCTGCCTTTAAGAGAAGAATGCCCACCGGTTAAACAGAAACTGCGCCGTACTCGCCCGGACATGGCCATGAAAATCAAGGAAGAGGTACAAAAGCAATGGGACGCCGGGTTCCTTGTTGTGACTAGTTATCCCCCGTGGGTTGCTAATATAGTACCTGTGCCTAAGAAAGATGGCAAAGTAAGAATGTGTGTTGACTACCGGGATCTGAACAGAGCCAGCCCGAAAGATGACTTCCCATTACCTCACATTGATGTATTGGTGGATAATACGGCTCAGTTCTCGGTATTCTCCTTCATGGACGGATTTTCAGGATACAACCAAATCAAAATGTCACTTGAAGACATGGAGAAGACAACCTTCATCACACCATCGGGCACGTTCTGTTACAAGGTGATGCCATTTGGATTGAAGAATGCCGGTGCAACATATCAACGGGCTATGGTAACATTATTCCACGATATGATCCATAAGGAAATTGAGTGCTATGTGGATGACATGATTGCCAAGTCCCTTACTGAAGAAGATCACCTGGTAAATCTGCTAAAATTATTCAAGCGTCTGAGGAAGTACCAACTGAAGTTGAACCCCAATAAATGCACATTCGGGGTGCGATCTGGTAAGCTGCTGGGATTTATTGTAAGCGAGAAAGGGATTGAAGTTGACCCTGATAAAGTCAAAGCTATTCAAGAGATGCCTGCACCGAAGACAGAAAAAGAAGTTCGAGGGTTCTTAGGTCGATTGAACTACATTTCAAGGTTCATATCTCACCTCACAGCAACCTGTGAACCCTTGTTCAAGCTGTTAAGAAAAGAACAAACGGTCAGGTGGAATGAAGACTGTCAGAAGGCTTTTGACAAGATCAAGGAGTACTTACAAGAACCTCCAATCCTTATGCCTCCAGTTGAAGGAAGACCTCTAATCATGTACTTGACAGTATTAGAAGAGTCGATGGGGTGTGTGCTGGGCCAGCATGACGAGTCTGGTCGAAAAGAGTATGCAATTTACTACCTAAGCAAAAAGTTTACCGACTGTGAACAACGTTATTCACTGCTCGAGAAAACTTGTTGTGCTTTAGCGTGGGCTGCTCGCCGACTGAGACAATATATGTTGACCCACACTACCTTATTGATATCAAAAATGGATCCAGTCAAGTACATATTTGAGAAGCCAGCACTTACCGGACGGGTTGCAAGATGGCAAATGATTCTTACAGAATATGATATTCAATACACATCTCAAAAAGCCATCAAGGGCAGTGTATTGTCTGAATATCTTGCTGAGCAACCTATTGATGATTACCAGCCTATGAGATTTGACTTCCCTGATGAAGACATCATGTTCATAAAAGCAAAAGATTATGAAGAGCCTGTTCACACTGAAGGGCCTGACCCAGAAGAAGGATGGACTATGATGTTTGATGGGGCTGTTAATATGAATGGTCGTGGTGTTGGTGCAGTACTCATTACACCTAAGGGAGTTCACATGCCTTTCTCGGCAAAACTCACTTTCAACTGCACTAACAACGAAGCTGAATACGAAGCTTGCATTATGGGTCTTGAGGAAGCCATTGACCTCAGGATCAAGACATTGACTGTATTCGGGGATTCAGCTCTGGTAGTTAATCAGACCAACGGCAAATGGTACACACACCAAGATCATCTGATACCTTACCGGGATTATACAAGGAGGTTACTGACTTTCTTTACAACAGTCAAGCTTGAGTATATCCCTCGGGACGAGAATCAGTTTGCAGATGCTCTTGCCACCATTTCATCCATGATCAAAGTTCAAGCTGCCAACTTTGTACCTCAGATTTCAGTGTCCAGACTTGACAGACCGGCATATGTATTTGCAGCAGACATTGTCAAAGATGATAAGCCTTGGTTCCACGACATTAAGTGCTTCTTGGAGGATCAAACATACCCACCTGGGGCATCTTCCAATAATAAGAAGACTTTGAGAAGGCTTGCTGGTAGTTTCTTTCTGAACACTGATGGCTCCCTGTACAAGAGAAACTTTGATATGGTACTCCTCAGATGCGTTGATAGAACAGAAGCAAACTTGTTAATGCATGAAGTGCACGAAGGATCCTTTGGTACCCATGCTGGAGGACATGCAATGGCTAAAAAGTTGCTAAGATCAGGTTATTACTGGATCACAATGGATGCCGACTGTTGTGCCTATGCCAGAAAATGTCATAAATGCCAGATTTATGCAGATAAGGTGCATGTGCCTCCCAATCCTTTGAATATAATGTCTTCACCCTGGCCCTTTTCCATGTAGGGCATTGACATGATTGGTAAGATTGAACCGACTGCTTCAAATGGCCACAGATTCATCCTGGTCGCCATTGACTATTTCACCAAGTGGGTCGAAGCAGCTTCATATGCAAACGTTACAAGACAAGTGGTAGCCAGATTTCTAAAGAGAGATATCATCTGTCGATATGGAGTTCCCGAGCGAATCATTACTGATAATGGTTCCAACTTAAACAACAAAATGATGGCAGAGCTATGCCGGGACTTCAAAATCCAACACCACAATTCTTCTCCTTACAGGCCAAAGATGAACGGCGCTGTTGAGGCAGCTAATAAGAATATCAAGAAGATTGTGCAGAAGATGGTAGTCACCTACAAAGACTGGCATGAAATGCTACCGTTTGCCTTGCATGGGTACCACACGTCAATCAGGACATCCACTGGGGCAACACCGTATCAGCTTGTGTATGGTATGGAAGCAGTCCTACCAGTTGAAGTTGAATTACCCTCCCTACGGGTATTGATGGATGTTAAGCTGAACGAAGCAGACTGGGTTCGGTCCCGATATGAACAACTGAGTCTGGTTGAAGAGAAAAGATTGGCTGCAATTTGTCATGGACAGTTGTATCAGAGAAGAATGAAGAAAGCCTTCGATCAGAAAGTTAGGCACCGAGAGTACCAAGTAGGAGATCTTGTGCTGAAAAGAATCCTCCCTCCACATACAGACCACAGAGGCAAGTGGACTCCGAACTATGAAGGACCATTTTTAGTGAAGAATGTTTTCTCGGGTGGAGCACTCATGCTCAGCACCATGGATGGCGAAGACTTCCTGTCCCCTGTGAATTCAGATGCAGTTAAAAAATACTTCGCATAAAATGACCCGCTGGACATAAAAACAGAATGTAAGTCCAGGCAAAAATAGGGCATCCCGGCGAGTCAAAAACAGAATAAAAGACTCGGGCAAAAATAAGGGAAAATAAACAAAAAATGTACACCCGCTGAGTTGAAAAGTCGCATTGGACAACTCAGGCAAAAATGGGTATCCCGATGGATTGAAAACCCGAAAGGGCGATCCATGCAAAATAAGGGAATAAGCGAACAACTGCATTCTAAATCCGTCTGTATCACCTACAATTTGGTAAACCTCGGAAAGATCAAGCTTCTGTCAGAATCAGCCTTCTTCAGAAAGCAAGACGAGAAGAACGTCAAAAGTCATACGGGTCATAGCAAAGAGGAAGCTCCTTAAAGCGTCGTCAACATTGCCAGCACCTTTTTATTTCTCAATTTGTAACAATTTCCTCATTCTAGGAGATTTGTTTCCTTGACTGTATCTTGCTGATTCAGGGCACATGAATTAATAAAATCGAAATTTTCAGTCATGTTTCGTCTTGTACATTTTTATTTGCAAAGGATGTCTGATGTCTTTAAAATACTGATTGCATAAATACAGATGCTTATCTTCGAAAAAAATAAAAGCTACATGCTTGCAGGAAATATACTTACTCTCAGAAGTGTCTAATTCCTATGACGGAATCCATTGAAGGATACCTCGGGATCACTTGTGCGCCTCTATCTTTGCAGGATTGCAGGTACTCAAAGCACAACTTGGGGCATGAAGGCATCATCCCAGCAGGCTGGCAAATCAGCATTCACTCAGCCTTAGCACCCGAAGTGCTCTCTCCCCAGCTGAGTTGCCACTTGTCACTTCTCCCAGCCGAGGTGCAATTCATTCTTCCTCAACTAAGTACAAAAGCCAGGGCACCATCTCTCCCCACAGAGTTTCAGCCTCTATCCGGAAGAGCAACGCATGAAGGAATCACAACAGAGTGACGAAAGCTTCTATAAACCCCAGCTGGGTCTCTCATTTACAAGGATATGTCTATCAATGACCTATATCCCCAAGCAGATACACCTCATCAGATCTACCAATGATCTCATCCCTAGCTGGGATGTCCACTTCAAGCAGATCAACCAAAGATCTCCACGGCGACGGGATCCGAATCCCGGTTTGGTATCTTTGCATAATCATAGCATTCGCATCATATTCACCCACAAAGCGTAGCATTCCGTCTAATACGGAGCATTACGGCAAAAATCAAACATATAGCATAATCATAAGCCATGTTTTGAATCAAGCACTTGTGAATAATGACAATCCATCAACAATACACAAAAATTCCCCAGCGGATTCCCGAGCAAAAACAGCTGCCTCACATTCACAAACACCAGTATATACTCTTTGACACCCGTCTGTGTCATCATTCCCCAGTAAAGTCGCTTGAGCACTCTTCACAAGCAGACCACCCGTATTACATATACTTTTTGACACCCGTCCGTGTCATACCCTCAGCAGAAAGCCAAAGACATCCTCTTTGCACTCACAAATACTTATATACAGTGACATCCGTCCATGTCACTTTCCCCAGCACAATAACATAAACACTTTGCATATCAGATACTTGTTCATATCACACTCTTCTCCTTTTGACACTCGTCCGTGTCGCTCTCCCCAGCAGATTAAACACTCATACTTACTACTCATGTTACTCTTATACAGATACTCGTCCCTATCTTGTATACACCACTCATCCCCACAGATTCGACACTCGTCCGTGTTCTCTGTTAACCAGTTGGTACTCGTCCGTACCATCATCTTTGAACATGCGTCCAGCGTTTGTTTCTACCTGATACTCGTCCGTATCGTAGTCTTAAGGATGCTCGTCCACATCTTTAATATATACACAAACATCTAAACACTTATACCTTTTGCTTCTTGGATATGAACACTCGTCCGTGTTTACTGTTCCTCAGTAGATCACCAACAAAGCAAATTTTTCTTTTTTTATCTTACATTCGTCCTATGTCATGATAAACCCCGAGAGCAGGCGTACCCTGCTAGGTGGTCGTCCTCCACCTATTGATGGTCGTCCTCCATCATGCTCATCCGATGGCCGTCCCCATCGTTGATTTTTCTATCCGACATTCGTCCTATGTCGTGATATTTAGCAGCCGTCCCCTGCTAGGTGGTCGTCCTCCACCTCTTGATGATCGTCCTTCATCATTTTATCCAATGGCCATCCCCATTGTTGATTTTGTTTATCTGACATTCGTCCTGTGTCATGATGAACCTTGAGAGCAGTCGTCCCCTGCTAGGTGGTCGTCCTCCACCTCTTGATGATCGTCCTTCATCATGCTCGTCCGATGGCCGTCCCTATCGTTGACCTTCTATCCGGCATTCGTCCTATGTCGTGATATTTTCGGCAGCCGTACCCTGCCAGGTGGTCGTCCTCCACCTTAAGATGACTGTCCCTCATCTTAACCCAACAGAGCAGCCATCCCCTGCTAGGTGATCATCCTTCACCTTTGATGACCGTACCTCATCATCTGTTTATTTCATTTATTCTTTAACCCGATGGCCGTCCCCGTCGTGGTCCCTTTTCCTTTCAGTTTAGCCCGATGGCCGTCCCCATCGTTGGTTACTTTATGAACTTGATGGCCGTCCCCATCATTTTTCATTAATCCCCAGAGAATCTTATAGCTTTACAATATACTTTATTTTCCTTTACAATCTATATCCCTTTTCTTCTTCATTCTGTGAGTGCAAATTTTGGACTGTCTTTGGTATTCAATCACAAGTTATCTTGTTTGCCTGTTAAGCCATCGCTTACATCCTGCACAGCTAACTCATGTTTGAATAGGGGCAGCTGTAAACACCCCAAATTTTCCCTCACCCATTCACACCATGGCTTATGATCATCTCATATGCATAAGCTCAATCATAACATCTCATACCACAATTTTGATCCACTGCATAGATTCAAAGTCATTTGCATCTATGGTTTGTGATCTGAGCAATCCAAGAGCCTCTTGAGCCACTCCAAAGGTCAACAATCACTTCAAGAGGGTCTATATGTGTTCAAGTATCATATTATATCCTCTCAAAGCCAAGAATGTCAAAGGATCACAAGAACTGGGATTGGTATGGAAGCAGAGCCAGGCTTGACTGCACAGTTGACCTAAAATTAGGGTTTTGGTTTCAGAGGCCATAACTCCAAATTTTTTGGTCATTCTTGTTTCTATTGGTCTCTATATGGTATAGGTAGTATGCATATCAATTTTCATGAAGAAATTCCTTGGGGAAGTCATCTGATCAAGGGTTGACTTTCTGAACAAGTCAGTGCAAAATCAGGGCATCTGAGGCCCCCAATGACCCAACCAAAGGGTGATCTTCATCATTTTGAGTGTATATGATCTTTATTTGATCATAGAAGAAGTTGTAAGTTCACAAAATTCAAGAATTTCAAGTCTTTTGCAAAGTTGACTTTTTGGGCAAGTTTGACTTTTAATGAATTTGTCATTTTAGGCAACTTTTCAACCCTTACTTTTTGATTCAAGAAAGCTTCAAATGGAAAAACTTTGGTCATGAAAGTTGTAGATTAGATCTTTCACTTTTCAAAAAGTACAAGAACATGACCTAATTTATTTTTGATCAAAAGTTATGGCTTGTCAAAGTTGGCAAAAATCACTAAATTTCAAGTCATGCACCAAAGAGGTAAAGTTGCAAATTCATTTCTCAAGGCCAATTAAGCTATCAAATGGACTTCTAATTCACACAACATGATCATACAAGTCCTAAAAGTCAGAATTCACCCAAGGGATCACATGTTTTATGGCTTATGGATCAAGATTTTTTCATAAGGACCAAAGGCAAACCAAGTTGCAAAAGCCATCATATCTCCTCACCCACTTGCTGGCTAGTATGCTGAACTTCCCTAGGCTTTCCCTCACCTCATGCTGCGCAGCACACCCACCTTGTACTTGGCTAGAACATGACCCATGCTTCTCTTACACAAAAGTGGACATTTTGCAAAAGCAACCATACCTATCACAAAAGCACACATCACATCTTCTGACCAATGGGAATTGTTTATACAAATCAATTGCAAACCAAACATAATAAGAGGCCAGCCTGAAACCAGACACAACTCAACATTCTCATTTTCACTCCCTTAAGCAAAAGCATTCGAAACTCACCACACAAGCTGAGAACTCACAAACAAACTTCACAAAACATATCACCACATCCTTCTGATCATTTCCCTGCCCTCATTCATCCCTGAAACCTCACATAAGCCAGATACGATTTCTTCCCCCTTTTGAACAGAATTCAAGCAAACACTCAAACCAGCCCAAATAAACTTCAAACAAGCCTGGCAAACACTTGAGGGAGGTCATTGGAGTTGTTTGGAAGCAAGAAACTGGCCCAGAAGCTCTTGGTTTGAAAGCTTCGATTCAGGTAGCTATGGCATTTCATTTTTCCAGAACCTCTATTTCTTGTTTCTAAATGATAAAGCATGCTTCCCTGAGTTCACTGAACTTTTTACTTTTGAAAAAGATTGAGAAATGAGGTTGTATGGTGTTTCTGAAATTTCTGCCATTTTTGATGTTTGATTCGTATCATGTTCTTGAGTAGAAATAAATGAGGTTTGATGTTGGATTCTTGTTCTAGGGGACTTGGGGATCATTTCTGGAGATTTGGGGGGTTTGATTTGACCTAGGGAATGTTTTTGAGATTCTCAGGGAGGGAGGTCACCGGAGAAGACGACCGGAGCTCGTCTCCGGTGACCTGAGAGTGATTAACTGATAATTAGGGTTAGGGCACCAAGTTTAAATGTGAGCCACTGGATTTTGTTTCCCGCGCGCGAATAGAGGGCCTAGATCATTTCATTAAGTCTTAATTATGGATTAATAATTAATTAATTAAAATTAGGCTGGTTTGAACTTGGGCCGTCCAGATGCGCGCCCAGTCAAACGTTTTAAACCCAGTTTCAATCCTGGCCCCTCATTCAGCATACTTCTCTTTAAATTCATTTTATTTTTCATATTATTTCATTCAATTTCCACAATTTATTAAAAATAGCAAAACTACTTTAAAAATTCTGAAATTTTTTGTACAAACTTCTATTTAATTTCAGAACAAAAAAATATTTTTATTCTTATTTTTAGCATTCAAAAAAATATTTTTAAATATTTAAAAGCATATTTTTAATTAATTAATGAGAAGTAATTAATTAAAAATACTTTTAGGTATTTAAAAATCACCAAAAAATTCATGAAACATTTAAAAACATTTAGAAACATTGTCCAACCCTCAAACCAAATTTCTTTTTTGATCTTGATGCATTTTGATAATTTTTCATGGAATTAATTCATTTTCAAAGCATTATTTTGATCCAAACTTCCAAAAATCATTTCTGCCTAACCATTGAGAGTTGGACCTTGATTCTTTTTTCATTGCATTGTGTTTAGCATGTAGTTTGTGAGATTAAATTGGCATGATTTGATCTTTCATTTTTCATTTGTTTGGCATTTTTCTTGCTAAGGAACCCTAAAACCCTAGAAAAATTAGGAAAATCATAACTTGAATTAGGTTAAGAGTTGGAACCTCTCCTTTGGGCAGTGAGTTAGTATAGGTTTAGGGATCCTTTGAGTGCATTTTCAATTTTTTATCTTGATGTTTGCTTCTGATTTTGGTTTTTGTTTGATGCATTGATCATAAACCCTAATTTGGGCTTCCATATGCATTCATCTTGCATTTGCATTCATACCTTGACTTGCCATGACATTTTATGCATTCATTTGATTCATGTGACATCTTAAGACATATTGAAAGCATGTTTGATCATTACATCTTGCATTTGCCATTTTGAATGCCATTTGCATTTCATAACTTTTCATGTATGTTCATGGTTTTTTATCTTGCTCCATTTGCATCCATAAGTTTGTATGATCATCCCCATGTGTTGTTTCATGTTTACAACATCTCATAGCATCATTAGCATCATGTATGTGCTTCTGGTTTTGTTTCTCATCATGTCATTTCATCTCATTTTGCATTGCATTGCATTCCTTTATTAACTTTTCAGGTGGTAAGTAATTTTGAGAAGTGGATTTGCCTTCACTTCTCACATCTTCTTTTCATCTCTCTCTTGCACCCATGCTGCATTTTGTTATGTGTTTGAGATTGAGCTTGCCCATTCTTCTTCTTCTTACTTTCTTTCCTCAAGTGACTTGACTTCTTGAATGAAGCAAGTTACTTTGCTTCTCTTGTTCCTTTCATCTGCTTCCTGGTGGTTCCTTTGAAGATCTTTCTTGTTAAACATCACAAACCTTAGGAACAACCAAGCATGACAATAATTAGGGTTTTGATTAGTCTCCCCTCTTAGTTTTACCTTTGTGTCTCTTTTGAGTCTTCTCTTCTCACCTCATAATCAAGGACTAAACCCTAAAGGCTTTAAGGCTTTGTGATTAAGCTTATGCCTGCATCCTTCTATTAGGATGGAGTGTATAACTTTAATCCTAAGTGTTGAACCCTTAATGTGTTTAAACCCTTTAATCAATTCACTTAATAATCATCAAGACATCAAGCTTGTAACTTGGGCCTTGCATTAGGGTTCTAATTCTTCCTTAATTGGTTAAGAAGGACTAACCCTAGTGTTAATGGACAAGTCCCCCTCAAGTTGTCTTACAAACCATAAAATTCACTTCATCATCATACCATCAAATAAAATCCACTTAATCAAAGGCTTGTTTTGTCATGAGTTTAATCCCTAATCATGGATTAAGTTGAGGAGCTTTCCTCAGCTTAAACATTCTCATCTATTATCCTTCTATTAGGATGGTGTAATGAGTCTGTTTAATCCCTGATTATGGCTTAACCTCATTACTTAACACTAAACAAAAACACCAAAAAACATCTAAATAATCATAAGTAGGTTAATGGTCTTAATCCTACATCAAAGGTGATTAAGTGTGAGAAGCTGACTTCACACTTAAGGTACTCTCATTACCCCTAATCAGAGGGAGGATGTGATGAGTTTACTAACCCATTGGTTTAGGCTTAAGCTCATTAACTTATGACAAATTCTCAAAAGCAATAAAAGACTGAAAACACAAAAAACAAACAATAATCGTCTCCTCCGGGATTCTTTTCTCATCTCATTCACTCACAAACGAGAACTCGCTTCTTCCGTCTAATGCAAGACAGTTTGCACCTGAGCCAGACAGGTCATACACTTGAGCATAGACAAGTAAGCAGTTCACAAGTCAATTCATCTTTCAGTCTCTTTGGGTCGAACTACGGTGTTCTGACTTCCTCATTGCACGAGAGGATACGTAGGCATAACTTAATAGTTACCGAACAAAAGTCTCTGAATATTCCCCCTCCTTTCAGCATTATTCTTTAAGCCTCATTGTCATGAGCATTTCACTCTTGTCCTTACACTGACATTGTATATATTACACTTCACTTCCTTTACACTGACACCTGTACATCCTTTTCCAGCTCTTTTGCACACAAATTGCACTGACACTACCCCTTTAAACACAAATCTTTTAAGCGTGGTTCCCGTCGAGTACGGCGGACAATCTGGGTGCTAATACCTTCCCAGGTTGTAACCAACCCCCTTTCTCAGTCTCTCTGGTTCGCAACCGTCTTATCCATATCTTTCCAGGTCTATGCAGCATTGCCTTTCCTCCGGGATAAAAATGCCTAGCTGGCGACTCTTTTCTTTTCCAGTGAGTTCACTGCTGTGTGTTCTCATTGTTCCTTTCGCCGACCGTTCGCGTCTGTACCTTTATTTGGGCCATTCCCATTTATCGGGAGCGACACCAACCTGTCAATATAAGTCCCCTAGAGGGTGTTCATGAACATATCTTCCATTTCCCTTTATGACATCGGGGGTTGAACGGCAGCAGCTAGTTGCCTCCATCTTTGGGCTTACTCTCTAAAGCTTTCCCGAGAAGACTGTGACATTCCCATCAGAAGGGTTCTGTTTGGAGCCATGTCCAGATTATATTGATATTGACGAATGAAGGCTTCGACCAAGTGTTGCATCCCAAAATTTTCCCTCACCAAGACAAAACATTGTGTACTAAGGTATCCCAAGAGGTTCACAAGGTTCACAAGATTCACAAGGTATCTCAAGAGGTTCACAAGGTTCACAAGGTTCACAATTAGTCAGAAAGTTTGACAATTCCCTCAGACAATGCATCCTCCTAAGCGATGCATCTTAAACTAGGGTTTTGACTTCCATCAGGCTAAATAGACTTACAAGGCTTCAAGTGAGATTCATAGCATCATATATGTCTTCAAGAACCCCTATGTCAAGTTTCAAGGCTTTCCCAAAAGGTTTGCTCAGTCAGATGATCAGATAGGCTAAAATCAGTCAAAGCAGTTAAAAAGTCAAACTGAGGTCAATTGTGGTCAAACCAAAGTCAAACTTCATGATTTTTTGCCAACATCAATTATATGAAGTAAAATTCATCATTTGATCAAGGGTTGATCATGATTCATCAAGGAGATTTCATATCATCAAGAATCAGGAGTTTCTAAATTAGGGTTTTCACAGGAAAAGTCAACTGAACTTTGACCAGCCATAACTTTCACATGCTTCATTAAAATTTTTCCATCCAAAGCTCATTTTGAAGGAAATTGAATTCTCTACAACTTTATGTCTCACAAGCCAATCCTAAAAATGCTTCATTTTGAAGGTATGAGCTAAGACATTATAGGTCATTTCAAAAGTCAACATCTTCCAAAGGGCATAACTTGAGAATGGTAAAAGATATGGACATGAGACCAAAGAGGTTGGTTAGAGGACTCTCTATGCTTTCTAAAATATCCAAAAAAAACCTTCATATCCTTAAAATTGAGGGACTTGTGACTTTGCAAAGTTGGGAAATTTTTGAGAGGTTTATGAAGCAAATGGGACCTTAGAACCAAATTTCTCCAAATGGGCTTGCATTTTTATGACCCAAACACTACTCTGACATCATGCACGAATTAAAAATCATTTATTCAAATTTTTATTCATTTTATTTTATTTATTATGATTTTATACATTAAAAATCATTTTAAATCAAAATAAAAGTGATTGAGATCATTTTATTTTGTTCTAGAAAGTCATGAAGGTCAATTAAAAGTGATTGAGATCATACAAAATCAAATCAACCAAAAATAGCAAGGATATGTCAAAAAAATTTCATATTTTGAAGGCATATCTTTTTCAATCTCAAATGATCCAAAAGTCCAAAGGAGGATCTGATTTTTTTACCTAAATAAGTTCTATTATATAGGTATAACATAAAGGAACACAAGGACACGAATTTGGCAGCCTCTAAGAACAAAATCACAAGTCAAAATTTCACTCCAAGTTTGAAATTCGGTTTCATACATTCAAGCAATTTCAATCACTTTTGAAGGTTGATTTAGCTTCCTTGAGGTTCATTGATCGTATTTCAATCCTCATATGCATCAAAAGCATGATCATAAGCCATAACTGAATCATAATTGTTCTTGAACTTTTGATTTTCGATTTTAATTATTTATGTATCATTCACTGATTTTGATTGTTGATTTGTGTTTAGAATGAAGTTTGCAAGCTTTCTGGACAATTAGATTGAAGGTTCATGACCTAAATCATAAACGACCATAGTTAGGGTTTCGGTCCCTTATTTAGGGGTTCATGATTAACCAAATATAAATGAATTTAAAGAACATGGGAAGATTGTATGAATCTTAAGGATTTCATTGCACTAATCAATTTGATGAAATTGTACTGTTTGGTTGATGTTTGAAATTCGCAGGTCATGAACATGAGGAAATTCGCAGGTAGAAACGCAGCTGAATTCATAGGTATTTTCGCAGGAAATTTGGGGAAGATGAAGTTCAGATGGCGCCAAAATCCAATTTAAAAAATTGATTTAAAATATAATGTTTGTTTGTTGGTTATATGTTGAATGTGTAGTAGTAGCTCAGTTGGTTTGTGTGCGCGTTTGTGATATTGATGGTCCTGGGTTCAAATCCTCCCCAGGCCATTTTGTTTTGCTTTTATTTTTGATATTTTTGCAGATTAATAACAAAAGGAATTGCTGCTCCTACACTAACACCAGCGCGTGCCTGGCCTGGTGGTTATGCTGTTGGTCCAAGAGGATTGAAGCCTAGGGCCTGGGTTCGAATCCCAGCCCCAGGTATGTTTTATTTGCCATTATTTTCACTATTTTTTGTTTTATTATTTGTTTAATTCAATTAAATTCTTCAAATAATAATTTATAAAATAAATGTATATATTATTTTCTTTATATAAACTTATATTTTTCCAATTCAAATTATTTTCTCAAAAAAAATACTAATTATTATATTTATTTTATTTTATGTTTATATTATTATTATTATTATTATTATTATTATTATTATATATATATATATATATATATATATATATATATATATATATATTGTAAATTAATAAGTGAAACCTAATTATTTTATAAACCCTAATTTTTCTTAAATAATATGTAAACCCTAATTTCTAACCCTAAATTATTGTTAACCCTAATTTTTATTTAACTTTAATATTTAACTTAATAATTAATCATTTTCTATAAATAATTATTATTTTGTTTATTATTATTATAATTATTCTATTTTCTTCTAAAAATTTTCTAAAATTGTTTATTTAACTTTAAAATAATATTCTCTAAAATTTTATATTCTTTATATTTTTACTAACCCTTTACTATTATTATTATTATTATTTCATTATTACTAACCTTTAAATTATCACTTATTTATTATATTTATCATTATTGTTTCTATTATTATGTAATTGCGAAAGCCATGTAATAGTCGTAGATTTATTTTTGTCTCTATTTTATTTTTGTAAATATTTTTATTGCCATGGTTAGTAACTATAGGGTGTGCATAACATGTTTGTGATTAAAATTAATTTAGAAAACTAATTAAATAAGATAAATACTTGAATATAAACACTCACACACGTAAGTCGATCTTTGATCGTCATCTCACACTTTCTAGGGTTACCTCTAATGTTGCCTATTTCTAAGGTCAAGTAATGTGTCTTAAGCAAAGTCCCTTCACAAAATATCATCAAGTCCCTTTAAGGTCATAAGATCAAGTACCTTCAAGGTTGCATGATAAATGATCTTATCCCTTCGAATAAAAGATGATAAGTCCCTACGAATTGCTAAAGACACCTTGCAGTTGCCTAAATTCAGATGTCCCTTCACATGTCCCTTATTACATCCAAGGTAATGACTACCTATTCCTTAATAATAGGGATAGTCTTACCATTGAAAGAACATATAAGAACAGTAAAGACTTAATATAGGGTAGTTTCCTCTTAAGTACTTGCTCACCTTTTCAAAATACATTTTACACTTCACATTTCAAATAAATTTTCAAAACAAAGTCTTTATATACATCCATACGAGGATCATAAAAAAGCACTTAGAAAATTTTTAATCACACACTACACCTTTCTCAAAACAGTTTAAAGTGAGCTAAGTAACTAAGAGCCCATGGATAACCATGGATGTAAAGGGTGCTAACACCTTCCCTTTGTATAACCTACCCCCCGAACTCAAAATCTTTTTAAGGTCTATCCTGTTCTTTTATGCCCTTTCCTTTTGGATAAAATAAAAGTCGGTGGCGACTCTTGCTATCCGCAACATTTAAACTAAAGTCAGTTCTCCCACCGTGTTACAGAATTGGAGACTCTGTTGGGGACTTACTAAGTAAAAGAGGGGTACCCTTAGGAATTAGATCACTTTAAACTTGTTTGCTTTGTTTGCTTTAGTTTACTTGTTGGGTGCTCTTATGTGTGAAAGATCCTAACCCGGATCTAGTGTACCTTAGGTAAATGGAAATAGACCAAGGAAATTGTACGACGTATACCGATATGGTTGATCTGGTGGCCATAGTTAGCGTGACTTCTTGGTTGGTGCTTATGTTCCTTAAGAAAGTTGAGGATAATATGAGGCTGCCATATGTTGTTATCGCTCCCCGGATTTCCATCCTGGTACAAACGCGAAAGTGGCGCGGAAAAGAATAGAGTCGCCAGCCAGGCATTTTTATCCCGAAGGAACGGGAATGGTAATGGTGCACAAACCAGAAGAAAAGAAAAGGAAGGACACGGGTCCTGCGAACCAAAGAGACTGAGCTCGGGAGTCGGTTACGACCTGGGAAGGTATTAGCACCCAGATCGTCCGCCGTACCCGACGGGATCCACGCTTGCAAAAGAAACTGTTTCAAAGGGTGATGGTATGAAAATTGCAGCAAAAGAAAAGAAAATGAAAAGAAACTAGAACTGGAAAAGAACTGAAAAAGAAACAAGGAGAAAAATGTAGGGAAAATAAAGATTGTGCTCGAACGGGCCCTACCCCGCTGCCTACGTACCTCATCAGGATAATGAGGATCAGAGACGCCGTAGTTCCCCTAACTAGGGGTACCAAAAGGAAATTGCTTGTGAATTAAAGCTTGAACTGCCTATGCCATTGCTCAGGTGTTGCAGACTCGGACGACGAGTGCGTAACCGTCTTGCAAAGTGACAAGTAGGAGCAAGTTCGCGGACGGAGCGAATGAGATGAGAAAAGAATTCCTGAAGGAAAGACGCTTATTGTTTGTTTGGTGTTTTTTAGAAGCTTTTATGAGTGAAAGTTTGCATAGGTAAGTGTACCTAAGTCTTACTCAATGGGATGTGTACATCTCACATCATCCCGAAATGGAATGCGCAAGAGGCACACCTATCTATGGAGGAAATCCCCAAAGCTAGTCCCACAAGTGAAGGCTTAAGCACACTGGCCTATTACCATTATTAAGTATTTTGGTGGTTTTTTTGGTTAAGAAGTGTTTTTTAGCTTTTCTTTGTGAGGTACTCATGCTAAGATCTATCCACCACGAGTGATGACTCACACCTCGCCCCGAAACGGAACGCGTGCAAGCATCTCGTAGCAAAGTCTCATGTCACATGAAAGTACTCAACCTTTATTAAGTGAATTAGAATTAAGTTTGAAGATGAGAAGAGAGCACCAAAGGATCTCAAAGGAAAAATTCTAAGGGGAGACTAAAATAATCCTAAGTGTTAACATTCATGGATATCCTAAGGGTTAGTGAGGTTTCTATCCTAATAAAGAAAGAAAGAAGAAGAGAAGAAGATAGAAGAAGGGATGCGAAAGGCCTAAGCCCAACAACAAATGGTTATTTCACATAAACATAAGAGGAAGAGATGAGAATTTGAGATGTGGAACTCAATTCCCACATCTCACACTTACCATAGCCCTTGCAGGGTTAGTATGCACATACATGAAACAAAATGAGCAAGATAACATGCTAACATCAAACAACCAGAAGTGACATGATATGAACAAATTCACAATGCAAATGCAACTCAAAGAAATGAGGAGAAGAGACTTATGAGACCAAATGATGCAACATGAACACATATGAAGACAAATGCACACTTATGAAATATGCAATGCAAAATGCACAAAATAAAAACACAAAGCTCAAGACCAGAACCAAAATGATATGAAGAATGGCTTAGGAAGCCAACAAGATGAAGAGAGAAGAGGTACAAGACCAAACAATGCCAAAAGGGAGCAAGAGAAACCAAACGATGAAATTAAAACACTTAAAGAATCAAATGACTTGAATAGGAAGCAAACTCAAAAATTAAGAAGACATAAGACCTATCCTAGGACCAGGAAGGTACCCACACCCCAAAGGAACCACAAGTGCTTTTTTAGGCATATGAGAGGCCAAAAGGTTCAAAGGAAGCAAAATAGGACAAGGTTCAAGATAAAACCCGCAAATAATCAACCAGCCATCTAAAAATTCCACAACTGAAACCAAATGGTCCTCAAACATGTTATATAACCTATACAAAAGTATTTACAAAGATTCAGAAAGGAACTAAGTCAAATGGAGGCAAGAACACAAGTTAAGACAGAAAACTTACATCACAAGTTACCAGACCAAGACTCAGGAAATAAGTTTCTAAAAATTCAGAGAACAATCACATGAAAGGAAAAATGAATTAGGAGCACAAAGCAAAACGAATGGGATCAAAACTCAAAATATTGAAGTCTATGGAAATTAAACAAGGCAGACTGGTCAAGAAAGGAAATAAAAGAAGCTAGGTACAATGGTGAATTATTTCTGGCACGTGGATCAATTAAAAAGTTAAAATAAAAATATGACAAAATATTAGAGACATAAAATGACATTCAAGATTTTTTTGGGAATTTTTGGATGAATAAAAGTATTTTATACGAAATAAAACCAAACTGAATTAAAAGAAAAAATTAAAATGTGAAAGAAAATAAGTGAATATGTAATGTGGTGTATGTAGTAAAGCTGGAAGTGAAACGGAATTGGGCTGGACAAGGTGAGGTGTGGATAGCGCATAAGCTGGGCCCATGTAGCGCTGAAGGTTTATGATTCTTGCTGTAGACATTAGCTGAATTAATAAGATAAAAGCTGGAATTAACTGGATAGTCTGATGCATCCTGCGGTAGCTGCTACTCACCTCATTAATTGAGGTGGCAGTCCCGCGCTTTGCCATTGGCTGCTATAAAATGAGCTCACGAAATTATTATGAGCAAGGCCACGCGAATATTAATTATTAAAACAAAAATTATAATAGAAAATCAGCAATAAAAAGGGACACGTGGCGCGCTAGGGACGGCCAGATTGAAGATCCAACGGCTGATGTGCTTCTTCTCCAATGGAATTTACAAGACAAATTCCGGTGTCCGGAGTTAGAACTCCGGTCACCGGAGACCAAACCAGAGGCAAAAATTCATCAATTAATGCAAACCAATAGTCCAATTTGACTAACTCGACATCACTGAATCCAAATATGACATCAAAAATAGCTAAAACTCAAAGGATCGGCCGGATTGAAGCAAAACAACATTGATCATCAAACTTTAAATGCATATAACTTATGATATAATGCACCAAAATCAAATCTACGAAGTGCAGCATGATCAGGGAAGAACAAGGAACACAAATCAACAGTAAAATTCCATTTCCAGAACAAAAAGTTTCAAGCCATACCTGAGATGGAGATCTCGAAATGTTGAAATAGAAAGCTAAATAATTCGCAAATCACTCCTTTTGCTCCTTAGATGCAAAATAAATGCACCTAAGGCTTTGAAACAACTTGAATCTGAGATCTCAATACAAGAGGCTTTGAAATGGTGAACCTCCAATTCTGTGATTTAAGCTTGAATGAGTGGATGATTCTTGATCTAGATGATTCACTGATCAAGAATATGGAAGAGATTTGTGGAGAATGTGAAGGAATCAAGAGGTATGAAGCAAAATGCAAAAATGAAAGAAGGTTGGGAATGAGAGAATGAGAGAGATTCAGATCTGGTTTTTGCTTCTTTTTCTTTGGAATGATGTTTAGAGGGAATGCTGCAAGTGTGATGAAAAGTGCACGAAAATTGAATGAGAAAAGTGTGAATATGCAAATTATGCACAAAGTGAGATATGCATGCTTCCCTCATGCTTCCTTGGGCTTCTCAGCATGTGTGAGTTGCATTCTCCACCCTTGATCCAGATCCATTAACTCTTGGCCCTTAGATCAAACTCTCACACTTATTTCATGATTTTTGCAATTTGGCTTGTTTTGGAGGGAGTTTTCAAAAGTGTATGAAAATGACTATTTTTTGGAGCAAATTGGTCTTAAGGCAATGTATTTCAAGTTAGAAACAAGTTTGGGCCTGAACCAATTCATAAAAATCAAGATTGGAGCCTTCTTGCACATGATGCACTTTTGGAAAAGTGATTTTTTGCCCTTGGGAGAGGAATTTTCGAATTAGCTACAAGGAGATTGGTAAATCCGGTGAAAACGCACTTGTACTTTTTAAAAATGGAAGCCCTTACTCTCCAACTTTCATGTTTGACTTTGGTCCATTCGGAGAATTTTTGATCATGTTAAGGCCACTTGAAGATTAGGGCAAAAGTTGCCAAATTTGCAAAATTTCAAAAACCAACTTTGTACCATTTTTGCAAAACCCCTCAAATCTCCATGATTCTTGAACTTTAGGCATTCCAAACCTCTTATAACATTTTAAGGACCCCTCTTGGCCAAAAAATTTGGATTAGACCCCTTGAAATTGCACAGTTGACTTTTTATGGACTTTGTTGACTTTTTCCTTCATCTGCAAGCAACTGAGGCCTTGACTGACTTCCACATGGAATTTTCTCATGAAATTTGACACAGGATCCTCTAAACATATATAAGACTTGGCTCACAAGAAATGGCCAAAGTTGTGAGATTATGGTACTTGAATCCCGAACCTTAATTTGGGTGCACTGCATAGGAGCTTTGCCTTGTCCTGAGATCTCTGATGATCATGCAATCTTTTGAGCTTTTGCCAATTGACTTGATCTTGTAATTGGAGTGTAGACTCACCATAAAACTTGTACAAAATCATTGGGACCCTTGTCATGGCTTGAAAGGCTTCTGGGAACTCCACAGATGACCATATGCTTGATGCTAGGACATGAGGGATGTTATGCTTCATCTTTCCATGATATGATGCTGAGGAAATGATATGTTCATGATGACTATGATATGATATGATGCTAAAAATGAAGAGGTAAAATTTGGGGTGTTACAGCTGCCCCTATTCAATCATCAGTTAATCTGAAAAGGACGATAGTACGGACTATCGACCATTCAAGATAAACTGTGGTTGAATACCAAGAAGACCAGAAATTTGCACTCTGACGAAGAATGCAACACCGGGAAATAAACCCAACCAGATGACGCTCTGGGGACTGCAGGGGAAAAAGAAGCAGACGAGCCTCTTCCAAGCTGAAAATGATATATGGAATAAGAACATGTTGACATACGAGTCTTCAAACAATCCTGTGACGCCGGGAGCTGGACATACGAGTCCTCAAACACTGCAATACAACAATCTGAGACAGACGAGTCTTCAAACAATCCTATGACGCCAGGAACTGGACATACGAGTCCTCAAAACTGCATATAGCATGAGACAGACGAGTCTCCTTCGGATTTACCTGTTACGCCAGGAACGGTAATGCACTTAAGTCTGTGGGATAGACATGCAATCAAGGTAGACGAACCTTCTTCATATATTATCCGCGGATATATGGTACAGGACAGACGATTCTTCTAAGCAAACCTTTTACGCCAGGTGCAGCAACAATAATAATTGGTGCCTGAGACAGACGAGCATCCTTCGGATTTACCTGTTACGCCAGGACCGGTAACCATTTTGACATTAATTCCCACTGTTAGGATTCGAAACCTCTTCAATACAGATGAGTATTGGATGATCATCAAGATAACACAAACGAGTGCCAAAAGTTAATGATACAGAAGAGTATCAGACGATGATCTGAGAAACACAGACGAGTGCTTCAGGCAATGACACAGACGAGTATCAGCCACTGGTATAGACGAATACCAGAAATTCAAACACAGACGAGCATTTGAAGTAGTCACAGAAGAATACCAGGATAAACATCAAATCCTCACAATACAGGTATAAGCTAGCACAGACAAGTGTTGGGGATGATACAAACGAGTATCCAAGCAAAGCAGACGAGCTTCAAAACACAAATGACTTCTGGGGGAAAAAAAACAGACGAGCTTCAAACAAACACAGACAAGTGCTGGACAGTTGCAGACGAGCAACAACAGAGAATACATATTAAGGCACGGACGAGTGCAGCAAAGGATCCAATACCAAACACAGACGAGTGCTGGGAGGTTGCAGACGAGAAACAACAAATATCATATCAGAACACAGACGAGTGTTGAGGAGTTGCGGACGAGTAACAACAACTATCATAACCAAACACAGACGAGTGTTGGAAAATTGCAGACGAGCAATATCAAGGTAATCATAAGCCAATGCTGGGGAAAGCAGACGAGCAATACCACAGAGCCAACACAGACGGGTGTTGAAAGATGCAGACGAGCAACAATAAAGCAGTAATACCGATGCTGGGGAGAACTCCGTTTAGGGATAACACAGACGAGTGTTGACAAACGCAGACGAGCGGTAGACGAGTGCCTGATTGGCAACAAGAGATACAACTCTGCAGGGGAAGAAAAGTCAAGAGGTCTGGACACTCAACTCTGACTGAGGTGATGAATACCCGGCTCTATCATCAAATACCCAAAAGTATGGCAACTTTGCTGGGAAATATTTCACGGACGGAGGTGAAAATCAAATATGAACTCTGTGGGGACAGGATCATCTTCAGACTTGGCTGGGGAAGCTGCTTGGACAATACTCTGGCTGGGGAGAGCATCTGCTGATTCAAGACTCTAAGGGGACTCTTGCTGAGGATAGAATACTGATAACGTCAGGCTTTCAGATACTTGTTGGGAGAAATCTCTGCTTGGGGAGATACTCTACTGGGGAAAAGTAAATTGCTTGAGAGAATGTGACGCCATCCTGCAACCTGCAACAACAGAAAACACATGTGTGCCCCGGGGATTTGCGTGGAATGATCTGTTCATCCATCGTCACCCGACACTCAAAGAGGGTTACAGTTTCCCTGCATGTCAGTTTTCTTTTCAAAATTATCACCATGTTTAGATGCAATGCTATTTTTGCTGAAAATTCAGGACATTTTGCAAACAAAAAATAAACACGCACAGCTTTTTAACTGAATATTCTTTTTATTGAATGGCCTCTGAATAGGCAAATATTTACATCAGGAAGCAACCACCTGGAAAGAGGTAGCCACCATAAAATTGAGAAAATAAACTATCCTAATGGCAATGAACGGCATTCCAAGGAGTTCCATTTCTGCTATGACCTGCATGTCTTCGAGACTCTCCATTCTGCTTTGGTTTTCTGAGAGGATGAGGGGACTATTTCCTATCCTTCTGATTTTGTCAAGTTGTACGAAACAATGATATGGTTCAGATAACTCGGATCGCAGTTGTTCACTTTTTCCCTTGTTTTGCATGGATCGCTCTTTCGGGTTTTCAATCCACCGGGATACCCTTTTTTGCATGAGCTGTCCAGTGTGGCTTTTCAACTCAGCGGGTGTACATTTTTTTCCCTAAATTTTGCCAGAGCTTTTTATTCTGTTTTTAGCTCGCCGGGATGCCCTTTTTTGCCTGGACTATAATTCTGTTTTTGTGTCCAGCGGGTCTCTTATGCGAAGTATTTTTTAACTGTGTCCGAGTTAACAGGGGACTGGAAGTCATCTCCATCCATAGTGGTGAGCATCAGTGCTCCTCCTGAGAAGACTTTCTTCACTATGAATGGTCCTTCGTAGTTTGGGGTCCACTTGCCCCTGTGATCTGAACCTGGAGGAACGATCCTCTTCAACACAAGCTGTGCCACTTGATATTCTCGAGTACGTACTCGTTGGTCAAATGCACGCTTCATTCTCCTCTGATAAAGCTGACCATGATAGATAGCCGCTAATCTCTTTTCCTCAATTAGGCATAGCTGATTGTAACGAGCACGCACCCATTCAGCCTCATCCAGCTTGACATCCATCATCACATGCAGTGAAGTAATCTCTACTTCAACAGGCAGGACTGCTTCCATGCCATACACCAGAGAGAAAGGAGTTGCCCCTGTTGACGTCCTGACTGACGTTCGGTACCCATGCAAAGCAAACGGTAACATCTCATGCCAATCTTTGTAGGTGACAACCATTTTCTGCACAATCTTCTTGATATTCTTGTTAGCTGCCTCTACCACACCATTCATCTTTGGTCGGTAAGGAGAAGAATTGTGATGCTGTATCTTGAAGTCCCGACACAAGTCTGCCATCATCTTGTTGTTGAGATTAGAACCATTGTCAGTAATGATTCTTTCGGGCACTCCGTATCTGCATATGATATCTCTTTTCAGAAATCTTGCCACCACTTGATGAGTGACGTTGGCATAAGATGTTGCTTCTACCCATTTGGTGAAGTAATCAATCGCGACAAAGATGAAGCGATGACCATTTGAAGCAGTAGGCTCGATCTTCCCGATCATGTCAATGCCCCACATGGAAAAGGGCAAAGGAGATGACATGACGTTGAGCAGGCTTGGAGGAACATGCACTTTGTCTGCATATATTTGGCACTTGTGGCACTTACGAGCGAATGAACAACAGTCTGCATCCATTGTCATCCAGTAATACCCTGATCTCAGCAATTTCTTTGCCATAGCATGCCCTCCTGCATGGGTACCGAAAGATCCTTCGCGGACTTCCTGCATCAACAGGCTTGCTTCGTGTCTATCCACGCATCTGAGCAAGACCATGTCGAAGTTTCTCTTGTACAAAACCCCGTATGTATTCGAGAAGAAGCTAGCAGCAAGTCGCCTCAAGGTCTTCTTGTCATTGGAAGATGCCCCAGTTGGGTATTCTTGCTTTTCTAGGAATAACTTGATATCAAAGTACCAAGGTTTCTCGTCAGACACGGCGTCTACAGAGAAAATGTAAGCTGGAGCGTCAAGCCTGAATATATCAATTCTGGGCACATAATTCCAACACAAGACTTTAATTGACGAAGAGAGAGTGGCCAATGCGTCGGCAAACTGATTTTCATCACGTGGTATGTATTGAAGTTTAACCGTCGTGAAGAACATCAACAGTTTTCTAGCATAATCCCTGTATGGAATTAGATGCTCCTGATGCGTATACCACTTGCCGGTAACTTGGTTAATGACGAGGGCTGAATCTCCGAATATATCGAGGTTCTTAATCCGAAGATCAATCGCCTCCTCTATTCCCATTATACATGCCTCGTATTTCGCTTCATTGTTGGTGCAGCCAAAAGTAATTCTGGCAGCAAAGGGTAAATGAACACCTTCAGGAGTAATGAGTACGGCACCAACTCCACGACCATTGATATTGACAGCCCCATCAAACATCAACTTCCATTTGGATTCAGGGTCAGGCCCCTCCTCCGGAAGTGGTTCCTCATAATCATTTGTTTTGAGGTACATGATGTCCTCATCAGGGAAGTCAAACTTCATCGGCTGATAATCATCCTCAAGAGGTTGATGTGCAAGATAATCCGACAATCCACTTCCCTTGATGGCTTTCTGAGAAGTATACTGGATGTCGTATTCAGTTAAAATCATCTGCCACCTAGCAACCCTTCCGGTCAACGCTGGTTTCTCAAAGATGTACTTGACTGGATCCATTTTGGAAATGAGCAGTGTGGTATGAGTCAACATGTACTGCCTCAGTCGGCGAGCAGCCTATACCAAAGCGCAACAAGTTTTCTCGAGCAGTGAGTATCGGGATTCACAATCGGTAAACTTTTTGCTAAGGTAATAAATGGCGTACTCTTTTCGACCAGACTCGTCATGTTGGCCTAATACACACCCCATTGACCCTTCTAGCACGGTCAAATACATGATTAAAGGTCTTCCTTCCACTGGAGGCATTAGAATTGGAGGCTCCTGCAAATATTCTTTTATTTTGTCGAAAGCTCTTTGGCAGTCATCGTTCCACCTGACCGTTTACTCTTTTATTAGCAATTTGAATATTGGTTCGCATGTGGCCGTTAGATGAGATATGAACCGAGAAATGTAGTTCAACCTCCCTAAAAACCCGCGCACTTCTTTTTCTGTTCTCGGTGCAGGCATATCTTGAATAGCTTTTACTTTAGCAGGATCTACCTCAATTCCTCTTTGACTAACAATGAAACCCAGCAGTTTCCCGGAACGCACTCCGAAAGTGCACTTGTTCGGATTCAACCTCAGCTTGTACTTGATCAGTCTATCAAAAAGCTTCTTCAGGTTGACCAGATGCTCTTCTTTGTCTCGGGACTTTGCAATCATATCATCCACATAACATTCAATCTCCTTGTGGATCATGTCATGGAACAATGTGACCATCGCCCGTTGATAAGTTGCCCCGACGTTCTTCAAACCAAAGGGCATGCATGACCTTATAGCAGAATGTACCCCACGGGGTAATGAACGTTGTCTTCTCCATGTCTTCCGGTGCCATCTTTATCTGGTTATATCCGGAGAAGCCATCCATGAAGGAAAACACCGAGAATTGAGCAGTATTGTCTACCAACACATCAATGTGTGGCAACGGAAAGTCATCTTTTGGGCTTGCTCTATTCAAATCCCGGTAGTCAACGCACATTCGGACCTTGCCGTCCTTCTTAGGTACAGGTACAATGTTAGCTACCCAAGGCGGGTAACTAGTCACAGCAAGGAAACCGACATCCCATTGCTTCTGAACCTCCTCTTTAATCTTCATCGCCATGTCAGGGCGAGTTCTTCTCAATTTCTACTTTACAGGAGGACAGTCCTCTCTCAGAGGTAGCTTATGCATCACAATGTCGGTATCTAACCCTGGCATATCTTGATATGACCAAGAAAAGATATCCACATACTCTCTCAGCATACTGATCAGCTCTTCCTTGACGTGGGCCTGCAGACTAGCCCATATCTTGATTTCCTTCTTTGCATCTTCACTGCCAATGTTGATGATCTCAATCTCCTCTTGATGAGGCTGAATAACCCGTTCCTCTTGTTTCAACAATCTGGACAATTCTTCAGGGAGGTCACAGTCTTCCTCAACCCCTTCATCAGCTTGGTAGACTGGATTATCAAAGTCATGCATAGTCATAGCAGGAACGTTATCCGTGGAATCCGGATGATCAACACTGCACAGATGATGTGCTTATTCAGAATCTGCTTATTTTGAAAAAGAGACGCTAACACAAAACAAAAAGGAAAACACATTGCCATTTTTATATTTTTGTGAAAAAGTTTAAAAACAAAGACAGGGAACACAATTTGTCTGAAAATGTCCTTTTATTTCATAGCAAAATAACGATGCAGTACAAAACATGGTGGCCCAATACAATGGATCCAAGCATCTTGGGCAGAATGCTGGATTTGACAATGCAGTATGCTAATAAAAGGAAACAAAATAATTACTCTGAGAGCCAGGTGACTTGAACAATGTCTTATGCAGACCAATTTTCTAGCTCCTCGCCGGGCGCACACGGGTGGATCCAATTGTTGTCCCAATCTCCGTCACTATCCCCATCTTGGCTTGTTGTACAGATCTGATCGTGGTTGAGCAACCCAGCACTTGTGAATGTGATATCCTTACCACCTGAAGTAAATCCACCAGGCTGATACCCTAAGCCGAACTTATCATCTTTCTTTTCCAGCTCCAACAGCTTGCCCCAGCCTTGGGCACTGCCTGATTGAACAACCTCTTTTGCTTCCCTGTAGGAATGGATGGATGTTCCCTCTTTCTCAATGCTCTTCTCCACAGGAGTCAGGATGCTGACGTCTGCTTCAAAAGCTTGGCATAAAGTCTCATGGATTTCACCATCCATCTCCACGTACTTGAATGTCGACAGGTGGCTGACGAATATGTCCTCCTCGCCACAAACTGTGATGACCTGGCCGTCAACCACGTACTTAAGCTTCTGATGCAAGGTTGAAGTAACGGCTCCAATAGCATGTATCCACGGCCTTCCCAACAAACAGCTATATGCCGGCTGGATGTCCATAACATAGAACACACTTTTGAAGACTTGAGAGCCTATCTTGACGGGCAGCTCAACCTCTCCAAAAACAGATCTTCTTGAACCATCGAAAGCTTTAACAACCAGATCCCTTGGCGTCAGGACAATCCCATCAATATTAAGCTTCATCAGTGCCTTCTTCGGAAGCACATTCAAGGAAGAGCCTGTGTCTACAAGAACATGAGACAGCACAACGCCCTTGCACTCCATCGTGATGTGTAGTGCTTTGTTGTGGTTTCTGCCCTCCGAAGTGAGGTCTCTGTCAGTGAAGCCTAAGCCATGGCTAGCATTGACACTTCCTGCAACAGCCTCAAGTTGGTTGACAGTGATCTCCTGAGGAACGTAGGCCATTTGGAGTACTTTCAGTAGGGCCTCTCGGTGTGCGGGAGAGCACATCAGCAGTGACAAGATGGAAATCTTTGAAGGCGTCTGGTTCAGTTGATCGACCACCTTGTAGTCACTCTTTTTGATGATCCTCATGAATTCCTCGACTTCTTTTTCAAATGTACCCTGCCCAGCCACAGGAGTACTTGACTCATCATTCACAGCTTGCTTACCCTTAGCCTTGGACGAAGCCTCAGCCTCGGGATCCCCTCTTAGTACAGGGGGAGCAAATAACCTACCACTTCGAGTGAAACCCCTAACACCTCCGACATTCTCTACAGTCGGGTCCACAACAGCATATCTGCTCTCAATCCTCTGCCCCACTACATATACATCCGATCCATAATGCCAAGGGATGGCTCTATCTTCTGTGTACGGCACAGGCCCAGGTACGGTGATAGTTACGGGACTAATCTGAGGAGCATAGATTGTAACCGGCTCTCTTCTGACAGGCATGTCAGCTTCATCATAGAAAATAGTAATGGTTGACACATCATCAGCCTCTTCATTACCAACTTTACTGAATTGCAAGGATCCAGCATCAATCAACCCCTGCAAACCCATCTTCAACTTCTCACAGCCGTTCTCAGCATTCAGACAGTCTTCACAATCAAGACAGCAACCAGGAAATACTTGACCCTTCAGCAGTCTCTCTTTCACTACCCTCAAAGGAGTCTTCACTTCATCGATACTCAGCACCAGACTCAATTTGTCACCATCCTCAACAGCATTAACTCTTGCCCCTCCATGATTAGGCATAGGGTTCGAGTTGACATTCGGCGGCGGCGCAAAGTTGATTGCTTTTGAGTCTACAAGATCCTGAACCTTGTGATGCAAAGCCCTGCACTTCTCAGTCAAGTGCCCGGGTGCTCCAGAGTGGAAAGCGCATCGTGCGTTGGCATCATAACCAATTGGAAGCTCTCCAGGAGGTGGTGGTGCCAAAGTCCTCAGTTGAATCAGGTTCAAATCTAACAGTTTTGGAAGTAAGGCAGCATACGCCATCGGGATAGCCTCAATCACCCTATTAGTCGGGAGAGTCTGCCTAGGCTGATACGGTCTCTGCTGATAATTGGTACGAGGTTGTTGTTATTGATGTTGTTGTGGAGGAGGAGGTAGAATCTGTTGTACTGGAGCTGCAGGAATTGTGACAGCAGCCACATGTTCATAAGGTCTTCTGTAACCATGGCCCCGGCCTCGGCCAAATACAGCGTTCATCTCACCTTCTCTTCTTCTAGGAGGTCCACTGAAAGCTTTCCTCGCACCATTTGAACTACTAGCACTGGGATCTTGTATCTTCCCCATCTTCAGCAATGTTTCAACTCTTTCACCAGCAATAACAATGTCGTTGAATTTAGTGGCAGAACTAGACGCCAACCTCTCAAGAAAAACACTCTACAGAGTACCCATAAACATGTCAGCCATTTCGTTCTCTAGCAGAGGTGGTTGCACCCTGGCAGCGAGCTGGCGCCACCTCTGGGCATATTCTTTGAAACCTTCTTTAGCCGTCTGAGCCACGTGCTGCAACTGCGTACGGTTCGGAGCCATGTGCATGTTGTATTGATAATGCCTCACAAAGGCTTCAGCTAGATCCTTCCAACTCTTGATATTGACCCTACTGAGCTTCATGTACCATTCTAGAGAAGCTCCAACGAAGCTGTCTTGAAAATAATACATCCAGAGTTTCTCATCATCCGTGTGAGCAGCAATTCTCCCCACAAATGATTGCAGATGTGTCTTCGGGCATGCAGTGCCATTATACTTCTCAAAGGTTGGAACTTTGAACTTGTATGGGATCCTGACCCTAGGAACCAAGCCCAAATCTATTATGTCAAATCCCAAGGAACTCTGGGACTGAATAGCTTTGATTTGCTCAGCCATTTCCTCGAACCTCTTGTTCATCTCTGCTCCTTGACCTTCAGCTTCATCAAGTAGAGTGAACTGGTCATCATGATTATCCATCTGAATATTATTCAACCCATCATTGATTATTGTCACTCCTGGCTGTGTAACAGGAGGTTCAACCTGACGTGCGCCCGCACCGGTACGATTGTCAGCAGCAGCAGCAACAGCAGTGTTCCTGGGTTGACTGTTCTCTATCATCTCGCGCAGACGCTCTTGGTTTTGCCCCATGCCGGCCATCACTGTCATAAAGTTATCCATTCTCAGTCTCAGATCTGCCAAGTCCGCTTGCATCTGGTCCATGGCTCGTTCTCTGTTAATCTTTGTCGGATACCGGTGAGCAACTGGTTGTTCCCGAACTTTACGGGGAGCTATAGTGCCTGAAACACAAAACATGTTAGTAACTGAGACAACACCTGCTAAACAAGCAAACAGGTTATATGGATGCAATGCAGTTTCTTATGTTTCCAATCCCAGGTCATTCATGCCCCGGCTCCGGTATTTAGCAAAGAAAACCAGATGGGTATCGATCCTCGACTTTCAGAAACCTTCGCGAAAAACCACATTCAAACCATAACAGCAGGCAAACCAAGAAATAGTGAAAAAGAGCATAACATAAATCAGCCTATTAGGCAAATAAAATAGAATTCCCCGTATGGTACAAGTTCTTACAAAGGAAAAACAAACAGCCAGGACTCCTACAACATGCCTGTAGGTAATCCAGATACAAAGAAAACAAACTAAGAAGCAACACCACCGCCTGAGGACCCTGAAGCTCCTTCACTGAACCCCACATCAGATCTGACCTTCTTGACTCCAGCCATCAACTTGAGGTCTTCAATCTCTTTGAGTGCTGCTTCGAGAGCTTGCTGACAATCTGCTAGCTGCTGGGTCTTTTCTCGGCGAATCTTGTGGACCTGCTCCACCTCTTCTTTTTTGTAAGCCATCTGGACTTCAAAGAACTCTTCTTTTTCCTTATATTGCTTCAACTCTTGCTCTCTCTGTTTCCGCAACCAGACAATAGACTGACGAGCATCTTTGAGGGTCTTTGAATTCTTCTTGCGCTCAGCTTCTCTTTGGGCTTCCATCATCCCTAACCTGTGGAAATGGGCTTCTCTACCTGCAAAGTCCTTCTCCTTAGCCTCCAAAGTAGTCTGCATCTTCAGCAACTTCTCTTCAGCTTCAATCTTGGCCCTATTGGCTTGGTGGTACAGGCTTACCATCTCAGTATTTTCAACTCTAACTGCATGTAGCTGGGCTTCCAACTTCTTGAAATCCTCCAAAGACACAGTATCAATGGACTCAGCAACTGGAGGAACTGGCTGTGAGAATGGCAACAAAACTCTTCTGGCTCTGTCTTTCAACCAAGCTTCATACTCTGGGAATGTCTGATTGTTGCACTTTCCAAAGCTAGCTATCCCTTCTCCCTTAATGCACTTCCACGCTCCAGCAACCTTCCTCACTAAAGGCATATTATCTTTCACTGAGAAGTAGAAAATAGGGGTCAGCTTCAGTTCTTCTGGCACATCTCTCAAGGCGTATCCCAATTGTCTTCTTAACAAGATTGGATTGTAATTAATCCCTCCAGTTATTCCTAACAAAGGCACACTATGATAACTCCCGCAGCTAGTGATGAAACGCACACCTTGCAGCCTTTGAGTAATCCACCTGACATCCTTGGCAAGCAACTTTTCCAGCTTCTGAGCCCATACCAAGGTGTGATCACTAAACACTCCTGTACTAGGCAGATGCCTCATGAACCACATGTGAAATAGAGGAGCACAACAACGGACCAAACCTCCCCTCTTCTTCTCAGTTTTATAGTGTACTGAATAATACAAATCCCCGAGCACGGTAGGCACAGGGTTCTTCGGCAGAAAGAGATGTATGGCATTCATATCTATGAACTTCTCCATATCAGCAAACAGGATAATGCCATAGATAGAAAGAGCCAAGATAGAACAGACAGCATCCCATTCTTCCTCAACAGCTAACTCTTCTGCCTTCTTCACCAGAGCCTCCAAAGAAAACCCAGGCACACCTCCTTTAATGATGGTCAAAGACTTCACAGCAGAAGGGCTCAAATAAAGAGCCTTAGCAATAGCCTCAGGTGCAGGTCTACTCATCTCGGCATTGAAAGGAACCTAGTCTCGAACCGACACACCCAGGATCAGAGCATACTCCTCCAGCATAGGGCCCAACTGAAAATCAGGAAACGTGAAGCAACGGAGCTGAGGATCATAATACTGAAGCAAAGTATGAATGGCACTCCTCTCGGAAGGATCTAGCTCTACCACCACATCAAGAATACTCCCGTAAGCTTTTCTGAATCTCTCCACCTGGTTGGGTGTAATCAGCTTTACCATCTTCTTCAACATGCCAACCTTGGTGTCAAAGAACTTGAAGTGAATATTCTGCTTGCGGGGATCTTCCATCTTTGAAGAGGATACCGGAACCGGAGGCAAAGATATGAACCTGTGAATGAAAAACAAAACAATGATTAATGATGCAATGAGGCAATGCAGATGCAAATGCAAAGACATATGGTCATCTGGGACTGTCTGGAATCTGGACACTGACAAGGGCCCCTCTGAATAACTAGCAAACCAAAAGTCCACTGAGTCACACTCTCTGATAATTACAACTCTCTGAAGAAGATCCCAGGACCACAGTATCAAGAATACCAGAACAAGAAAACCAGAACTCCGAAACCAAAGTAATTGTATCATAACATGAACTGTACTGGTAACAAAGGTATGATGAGGTCAAGGGTTCCTGCAAACCTGTAAACCCATTCCCAATCTCACAGGTGTGCTCCGGGTCAAACATCACGGACTCTCAAAGCTGAATAGCAATAATACTTTCACCCTTTCCGAGAAATGGCTCATGACCAAATCAGGGAATCGGTTAGGAATTATGTACTACGCAGGGAGGCCTCAGCTGAGTCCGAGAAAAACAAGCATCCCTTATAAGTCCCCAGATTCAAGCGCTGAAATCGAGAAACAGTAGTACATTCAGCCCGTAGGATACAGTACTAGTGTCATACGACCAGATGCTTTGACTGAGTTCCTATAAGAGAACCAGGCCATCCTATGCGAGTCCCTAGTGGACCCTCGGGTGCGAATGGGTTTGCCACAAAATGTGGTCTGCCACTGCCACCACTGGAGAGGGTTGTTTCCACAAAGGTTCTCAATGATTGGTCCCCAGATGCACATAACTATCAAGGTCCTATCCCGAAGTGGAGGAAATCCCCACACAAGATATTTCCAAGACGGTCGCAATCTAGGCGTGAAACACATCACCACTCATCATGTCACATGCGAGTACAATATGTCCACTCTAATCCTAGGGTGCACTCAAGCCGGGTACTTGGCTTATCTCTCGGAAACAGTATCACCCGAGCCCACCAAACAGAAAACCAGTCCAGACAGTCCAGTATGATATATATGATGCGGAAATAAATACTGAAAACTATAAATAAAGCTGTAAATAAACAACAATAAAATACAACAAGCCACAACAAACAAACATCACCCAATGAAACAGAAACACACAAGCGCTAGGAGAGACTCACAAGGGAACCAGAGATTCTGGGTTCGATCCCCAGCAGAGTCGCCAGCTGTCGCTCACCGGATTTCCATCCTGGTACAAACGCGAAAGTGGCGCGGAAAAGAATAGAGTCTCCAGCCAGGCATTTTTATCCCGAAGGAACGGGAATGGTAATGCTGCACAAACCAGAAGAAAAGAAAAGGAAGGACACGGGTCCTGCGAACCAAAGAGACTGAGCTCGGGAGTTGGTTACGACCTGGGAAGGTATTAGCACCCAGATCGTCCGCCGTACCTGATGGGATCCACGCTTGCAAAAGAAACTGTTTCAAAGGGTGAGGGTATGAAAATTGCAGCAAAAGAAAAGAAAATGAAAAGAAACTGGAACTTGAAAAGAACTGAAAAAGAAACAAGGAGAAAAATGTAGGGAAAATAAAGATTGTGCTTGAACGGGCCCTACCCCGCTGCCTACGTACCTCATCAGGATAATGAGGATCAGAGACGCCGTAGTTCCCCTAACTAGGGGTACCAAAAGGAAATTGCTTGTGAATTAAAGCTTGAACTGCCTATGCCATTGCTCAGGTGTTGCAGACTCGGACGACGAGTGCGTAACCGTCTTGCAAAGTGACAAGTAGGAGCAAGTTCGCAGACGGAGCGAATGAGATGAGAAAAGAATTCCCGAAGGAAATACGCTTATTGTTTGTTTGGTGTTTTTTAGAAGCTTTTATGAGTGAAAGTTTGCATAGGTAAGTGTACCTAAGTCTTACTCAATGGGATGTGTACATCTCACATCATCTCGAAATGGAATGTGCAAGAGGCACACCTATCTATGGAGGAAATCCCCAAAACTAGTCCCACAAGTGAAGGCTTAAGCACACTGGCCTATTACCATTATTAATTATTTTGGTGGTTTTTTTGGTTAAGAAGTGTTTTTTAGCTTTTCTTTGTGAGGTACTCATGCTAAGACCTATCCGCCACGAGTGATGACTCACACCTCGCCCCGAAACGGAACGCGTGCAAGCATCTCGTAGCAAAGTCTCATGTCACATGAAAGTACTCAACCTTTATTAATTGAATTAGAATTAAGTTTGAAGATGAGAAGAGAGCACCAAAGGATCTCAAAGGAAAAATTATAAGGGGAGACTAAAATAATCCTAAGTGTTAACATGCATGGATATCCTAAGGGTTAGTGAGGTTTCTATCCTAATAAAGAAAGAAAGAAGAAGAGAAGAAGATAGAAGAAGGTATGAGAAAGGCCTAAGACCAACAAAAAATGGTTAGTTCACATAAAACATAAGAGGAAGAGATGAGAATTGGAGATGTGGAACTCAATTCCCACATCTCACACTTACCATAGCCCCTGCAGGGTTAGTATGCACATACATGAAACAAAATGAGCAAGATAACATGCTAACATCAAACAACCAGAAGTGACATAATATGAACAAATGCACAATGCAAATGCAACTCAAAGAAATAAGGAGAAGAGACTTATGAGACCAAATGATGCAACATGAACACATATGAAGACAAATGCACACTTATGAAATATGCAATGCAAAATGCACAAAATATAAACACAAAGCTCAAGACCAGAACCAAAATGAGATAAAGAATGGCTTATGAATCCAGCAAGATGAAGAGAGAAGAGGTACAAGACCAAACAATGCCAAAAGGGAGCAAGAGAAACCAAAAGATGAAGTTAAAACACTTAAAGAATCAAATGGCTTGAATAGGAAGCAAACTCAAAAATTAAGAAGACATAAGACCTATCCTAGGACCAGGAAGGTACCCACACCCCAAAGGAACCCCAAATGAGAAGAAGAAATGAGCACAAGTGCTTTTTTAGGCTCATGAGAGGCCAAAAGGTTCAAAGGAAGCAAAACGGAACAAGGTTCAAGATAAAATCCAAAAATAATCAACCAGCCATCTAAAATTTCCACAACTGAAACCAAATGGTACTCAAACATGTTATATAACCTAGACAAAATTATTTACAAAGATTCAGAAAGGAACTAAGTCAAATGGAGGCAAGAACACAAGTTAAGACAAAAAACTTACATCACAAGTTACCAGACCAAGACTCAAGAAATAAGTTTCTAAAAATTCAGAGAAAAATCACATGAAAATAAAAATGAATTAGGAGCACAAAGAAAAAAGAATGGGATCAAAACTCAAAATATTGAAGTCTATGGAAATTAAACAAGGCAGACTGGTCAAGAAAGGAAATAAAAGAAGCTAGGTGCAATGGTGAATTATTTTTGGCACGTGGATTAATGAAAAAAATAAAATAAAAATATGATAAAATATTAGAGACATAAAATGACATTCCAGATTTTTTTGGGAATTTTTGGATGAATAAAAGTATTTTATACGAAATAAAACCAAACTGAATTAAAAGAAAAAATTAAAATGTGAAAGAAAATAAGTTAATATGTAATGTGGTGTATGTAGTAAAGCTGGAAGTGAAACGGAATTGGGCTGGACAAGGTGAGGTGTGGATAGCGCATACGCTGGGCCCATGTAGCGCTGAAGGTTTATGATTCTTGCTGTAGACATTAGCTGAATTAATAAGATAAAAGCTGGAATTAACTGGACCGTCTGATGCATCCTGCGGTAGCTGCTACTCACCTCATTAATTGAGGTGGCAGTCCCGCGCTTTGCCATTGGCTGCTATAAAATGAGCTCACGAAATTATTATGAGCAAGGCCACGCGAATATTAATTATTAAAACAGAAATTATAATAGAAACTCAGCAATAAAAAGGGACACGTGGCGCGCTAGGGACGGCCAGATTGAAGATCCAATGGCTGATGTGCTTCTTCTCCAATGGAATTTACAAGACAAATTCCGGTGACCAGAGTTAGAACTACGGTCACCGGAGACCAAACCAGAGGCAAAAATCCATCAATTAATGCAAACCAATAGTCCAATTTGACTAACTCGACATCACTGAATCCAAATATGACATCAAAAATAGCTAAAACTCAAAGGATCGGCCGGATCGAAGCAAAACAACATTGATCATCAAACTTTAAATGCACATAACTTATGATATAATGCACCAAAATCAAATCTACGAAGTGCATCATGATCAGGGAAGAACAAGGAACACAAATCAACAGTAAAATTCCATTTCCAGAACAAAAAGTTTCAAGCCATACCTGAGATGGAGATCTCGAAATGTTGAAATAGAAAGCCAAATAATCCGTGCAAATCACTCCTCTTGCTCCTTAGATGCAAAATAAATGCACCTAAGGCTTCGAAACAGCTTGGATCTGAGATCTCAATACAAGAGGCTTTGAAATGGTGAACCTCCAATTTTGTGATTTAAGCTTGAATGAGTGGATGATTCTTGATCCAGATGATTCACTGATCAAGAATATGGAAGAGATTTCTGGAGAATGTGAAGGAATCAAGAGGTATTAAGCAAAATGAAAAAATGCAAGAAGGTTGGGAATGAGAGAATGAGAGAGATTCAGATCTGGTTTTTGCTTCTTTTTCTTTGGAATGATGTTTAGAGTGAGTGCTGCAAGTGTGATGAAAAGTGCACGAAAATTGAATGAGAAAAGTGTGAATATGCAAATTATGCACAAAGTGAGATATGCATGCTTCCCTCATGCTTCCTTGGGCTTCTCAGCATGTGTGAGTTGCATTCTCCACCCTTGATCCAGATCCATTAACTCCTGGCCCTTAGATCAAACTCTCACACTTAATTCATGATTTTTGCAATTTGGCTTGTTTTGGATCCTTCTTGCACATGATGCACTTTTGGAAAAGTGATTTTTTGCCCTTGGGAGAGGAATTTTAGAATTAGCTACAAGGAGATTGGTAAATCCGGTGAAAACGCACTTGTACTTTTTAAAAATGGCAGCCCTTACTCTCCAACTTTCATGTTTGACTTTGGTCCATTCGGAGAATTTTTGATCATGTTAAGGCCACTTGAAGATTAGGGCCAAAGTTGCCAAATTTGCAAAATTTCAAAAACCAACTTTGTACCATTTTTGCAAAACCCCTCAAATCTCCATGATTCTTGAACTTTAGGCATTCCAAACCTCTTATAACATTTTAAGGACCCCTCTTGGCCAAAAAATTTGGATTAGACCCCTTGAAATTGCACAGTTGACTTTTTATGGGCTCTGTTGAGTTTTTCCTTCATCTGCAAGCAACTGATGCCTTGACTGACTTCCACATGGAATTTTCTCATGAAATTTGACACATAGGATCCTCTCAACATATAGAAGACTTGGCTCACAAGAAATGGCTAAAGTTGTGAGATTATGGTACTTGAATCCCGAACCCTAATTTGGGTGCATTGCATTTGAGCTTTGCCTTGTCCTGAGATCTCTGATGATCATGCAATCTTCTAAGCTTTTGCCAATGGACTTGATCTTGTAATTGGAGTGTAGACTCACCATAGAACTTGTACAAACTCATTGGGACCCTTGTCATGGCTTGAAAGGCTTCTGGGAACTCCACAGATGACCATATGCTTGATGCTAGGAGATGAGGGATGTTATGCTTCATCTTTCCATGATATGATGCTGAGGAAATGATATGTTCATGATGACTATGATATGATATTATGCTAAAAATGAAGAGGGAAAATTTGGGGTGTTACAGTTGTCAATACACTAACTGACTTTTAGAACCCTAGTCATCCCATCTTGGCCTTTAGAAAGTAGTGAGATAACCGGCTTTGGTGAAGACTGAAGTTGGTTGATACTCGATGCTACACTCATTGAGATTCTAAACTTGGAGGGTTTTGGTTGGAAAGTAAGTTGCCTACTGAACAACCACCCTTGTGAAGGATCAATGATATTGAGATCCCTTAGAACCTGGTTACTTTATAGGACAGGATGAACCAACTAAACTTCAGGGGAGGGTACTTACCTTTAAACCTCATGCAAGCCTTCAAACCTAGGGCTATTATGTGACCTGTTTGTGTGTGCCACATGTTTGTGATTGAGCATAAAATCATAGCATTATCATGCATCATAAGCATAGCATTTTCACTAACCATTTCAAGGACCAAAGGATTTATCTTTGTTCTTTGTTGCAGGTCATGGCTTCTACTCGTAGGAATACTATCTTAATCAACTTTGTAGGAATACCTCCTAAGCTTAAGGAATTGGTCTCTCAAGTTTCTGAAAACTCCCAATTCATCAAGAGGCATGGTCACCTACTGGATCTAGTCACTTCAGGGTTCAATGAAGACATGATGAGTGTTCTGTTTCAGTTCTTTGATCCTAAACATCATTTCTTCACATTCCCCGATTATCAGTTGGTTCCTACGATGGAAGAGTTCTCCAAGCTTTTGGGTATACATATCCTTGATCAGAAACCCTTCACAGGCTTGGAGAAAGAGCCTAAACCTGAAGTCATTGCTGCAGCCCTACATCTGAAGAAATCAGACATTGTCCTAGAAACAAGGAGTGGAGTTAAGGGTATTCTTGCTAAGGTATTGATGGAGAAAGCTCAAGTGTTCCTGAAAGCTATGAGTTATGATGCTTTTGAGGAGATCTTAGCCCTATTGATCTATGGCTTAGTATTGTTCCCCAATCCAGATCAGTTTATAGACATACACGCCATCAACATATTTCTGACTCGCAATCCAGTGCCTACATTACTTGGAGACATCTTACACTCTCTTCATACCCGTACTACGAAGACGCGAGGAACTCTGATGTGTTGTATACCTCTATTGTCTAGGTGGTTTATTTCTCACCTTCCTCGATCAGTGATGAAGAATGAACAAGGGTTCAGGTGGTCTAAGAGAATTATGTCACTTTCACATTCAAATATTCATTGGTGCTCTAGATCTATGGAGAATGTTACTATCATTGACCGTTGTGGGGAATTCCCTAATGTGCCACTCCTTGGCATAAGAGGGGGCATTACCTGCAATCCTTCTTTAGCTCTACGTCAGTTTGGTTATGCTCGGAGTGATGTTCCTCATGACATGCTTATTCAGGGTATTGTGTTCGACTACGACAATGATCTACAAGGTTACCGTCAAAGGTTCATACGAGCATGGGGTAAAGTGAACAAGGTTGACAACAAGACTCTGGAACCCAAGTACATTATTCATATGGAACCTTATCTCAGATGGGTGCGATCTCGTGCTCAAACTCTTATGATGCCATATTCTGCTATCCTGCCAGTTACCATGGAGCCTGTTCCTGAAGGAGATACTTCCTATATCATTCTTCATCCAGACATGCCCACTGACATGGAGGAGTTACAAAGGTCCTGGATCCAGTTGAAGGAGCAAAGAGATACTTTTGAGACTCATTACAAAGCAAGTCAAGAAAGAATCCTGGAGCTAACAAAACAACTTCACGAGGAGCGGAATCTCAATTCATACCTCAACACAAAGAGGAAACGTCCATGGGAGACTTAAAACCCCATCTTTGTACTCATTTCATTTTTTGTTGTAAGCCCAAGAGGCAAACAAGTTTATTGATTACTAATAAAAGTTTACTTTCTGGTTGTTTAAACAAATTTAAATCCTGCGGTCCTTGAAAATATTGCATACGCATTTACATACCATATCATTGCATCACAGGTTTCTTATGAATAGGTATCTTATCTTCTCGTTGTTTATTTAAGCAAAAATGGCTCTTGAACAGACTGTCAAAGATCTCCAGGCTCAGAATGCACAATTCCAAGAGTTGATTCTGAACTTGTCCAAGGGACAAGATGAGTTGAAGACACTGTTGGCTAAGAAGAAGAAGAAGACTAGAAGATCAGGATGCCTTATCAATCTGGGAAGAAGGTTCAGAGGTCCTATCAAGACAAAGGAACAGATTGAGGATTCTGAGTCTGAAAATTCTGAGAAAGAGGGAGGTAGTCTCCATGATACTGTGGGAGATTCTGATTCTGAAGCGAATTATTATAATGATCCTGCTAGTGAAGATAAGTACAAGATGCTGGTAGACAGAATGAATGCCATGGAACTACAAAAATCTTCTGGGCTTGATTTTGAAGATCTAAGTTTAGCTTCTGGATTGGTTATACCTATTGGTTTCAAGGTTCCTGTTTTTGTGGTGTATGATGGTGTCTCATGTCCTAAGTTGCATCTAAGATCCTATGTCCGGAGGATTCAACCACATACTGCTGATAAGAAGTTATGGATTCATTTCTTCCAATAGAGCTTGTCTGGAGCTCAATTGGAATGGTACTATCAATTGGAAAGTGTCAATATTCGTGATTGGAATGATCTTGCTGAGGCCTTCTATAGGCAATACCAATATAATGTTGATTTAGCACCAACTCGCATGCAGCTCCAAAGCATGTCAATGGGTACTAAAGAGAGTTTCAAGGAGTATGCCCAGAAATGGAGAGACCTGGCTGGAAGAGTTCAACCTCCTCTGACTGACAAGGAGCTAGTGGATATGTTCATGAGTACGCTGAATGGTCCTTTCTATAGTCACCTCATTGGAAGTTCATCATCTGGTTTCACCGAACTGATAATGACTGGAGAACGTGTGGAGAGTGGTATAAGAAGTGGTAAGATACCGGTGGGTGCCTCTTCATCAAGCACTGCTAAGAAGCCCCCTAGTCGAAAGAAGGAGTCTAATGTTGTGTATGGTCAACATAGTCGTAGCAGGAATCACCAATCTGTGGGAGCAGTCCACATTTCTAATCTTACTCCTGCAACACCAGAGCTACCACAAAACAATCAACATAAGCCTAGAAGACAGTTCACCAAGATCAACATGTCACTGGCCCAAGTCTTGCAACACATGTTGAAAGGGGAACTCATTACTTTGAAGGACCCTCCTCAGAATCCTAATACTTCCTCTCCTCGATACAATCCTAATGCACGATGTGCCTATCATTCTAATAGTCCGGGACATGACACCAACAACTGCTGGGTGTTGAAAAACAAGATTCAAGATATGATTGAAGCTGGGGAGATTGAATTTGACCCTCCTGGGACTCCAAATGTGATCACTGCTCCTATGCCCAATCATGAGAAGACTGTTAATGCTGTTGATGAAGTTTCATATGTTTCCTCAGTAGCAGATGTGACTACTCCCTTATCCATTATCAAGAAGAAGCTGGTAAAGGCTGGATTGTTTCCAGGTTGCAACAAAGACTGTTTTTATTGTGCCTACAAACCTGATAGCTGATGGAAGTTGAAAGATGGTATTCAACGCCTCATGGACAATTATACTATTTTGTTTGAGAGGACACCTTCTGTGGAAAGTATGTGTGAACATCTAACTCGAAGTAAGAAGCTGGAAGATGTAGTTATGGTTGATAAAGTGCCGGTGAAGATTACCTCCAAAGGCCCTGTCAAGATCACCTCTAAGGGTCCTGTCAGGATTATTGTTGAAGGCCTTGTGAAGACTGTTGCTGAAGTCAGAGTAGCTCCCATGATTATTACCACTCCTGGCCCTGGTCCTTATACTTCTGATAAAGCTATACCCTGGAATTATGGTTCTGATGTTTATATCCATGGCGTTAAACAGGAACCTTTGACTGATGCACCTGTTACTGATGATAATCTTGATATTGATAATATTGCTGGATCTATTAAGATCACCAGAAGTGGAAGAATTTTCTCTCCTCCGGCTACCTCAAAAAGTGCAGTTACTCCAACTACTACCTCCACTTCTGATCCAAGTACTGATGCTCGGGGCAAAGGTCTTGTGGTTGAACCTGTGCAAGCTGAGGCACCGACTGCTGAAAATCTCTCTAAACAGATGGAAGACGTGCTGAAGATCATTCGCAAGAGTGATTATGATATTGTTGACCAGTTGGGGCATACTCCCTCCAAAATCTCCATGTTATCTTTGTTGTTGTGTTCTGAGGCTCATGCTAAAGCCTTAATCAAGTTCTTGAAGACTGCTCATGTGCAAAATGAGATCTCTATGGATCAATTTGAGAATTGTGTTACACATCTGACTTATGATAATGGGTTAGGCTTTTCTGATGCTGACTTGACTCCTGCCAAGAGAAACCATAACAGAGCTTTGCATATCTCCATTGAATGTAGGGGCACCACTTTGTCTCATGTACTGGTAGACAATGGTTCTTCATTAAATGTGCTCCCCAAAGAAGTTTTGGACAAGCTCAGTCCTGAGGATGTTGTGTTAAGACCAAGTAATGTAGTAGTGAGGGCCTTTGATGGCTCAAGAAGAGTGGTACATGGAGAAGTAGATCTCCCGATCAAAGTAGGCTCTCAAGTCTTCGACTCTACTTTCTATGTAATGGATGTTCGTCCTGCGTACTCCTGTTTTCTTGGGCGCCCCTGGATCCATGGGGCAGGTGCTGTGACTTCCACTCTACATCAGAAGTTGAAATACCCGGTGAAAGGAAAGATTGTCACTGTTTATGGTGAGGAAGAATATATGGTCAGTCATGTGAATACTTTTAAATATGTTGAGGTGGAGGGTAAATATGTTGAGACTCCTTGCCAGACATTTGAGGTAGTTCCTTGGGTCGTTCCTACTACTGAAACTCCCCCTGTTGTTAAAAGAGTTCTTGTGGTTACCAGAGTACCTCCTACAATGGCCTCCCTCAAATATGCTAGATCTGTGGTTGAAGAAGGTGGTTGTACTATTTGGGGTCAGCTTCCTGACATCCCTTATAAGTCTGACAAGTTTGGTTTGGGTTTTGTCGCTCCCGACAAGTGACACCGGGTCAGATGAAGGTACAGACGCGAACGGTCGGCGAAGGGAACAGTGAGAACACACAGCCGTGAACTCACTGGAGAATGAAAAGAGTCGCCAGCTAGGCATTTTTATCCCGGAGGAAAGGCAATGCTGCATAGACCTAGAAAAAGATGGATAAGACGGTCGCGAACCAGAGAGACTGAGAAAGGGGGTTGGTTACAACCTGGGAAGGTATTAGCACCCAGATTGTCCGTCGTACTCGACGGGATCCACGCTTAGAAGATTTGTGTTTTAAAGGGGTAGTGTCAGTGCAATCTGTGTATAAAGAGCTGGAAAAGATGTACAGGTGTCAGTGTAAAAGAAATGAAGTGTATAAATGTACAGTGTCAGTGTAAAGATAGGAGTGAAATGCTCATGATAATGAGGCTTAAAGAATGAAGCTGGGAAGAGGGGGAATGTACAGAGACTTTTGTTCGATAACCGTTAAGTTATGCCTACGTATCCTCTCGTGCAATGAGGAAGTCAGAACACCGTAGTTCGACCCACAGAGACTAAAAGATGAATTGACTTGATGAACTGCTTGCTTGTCTATGCTCAAGTGTATGACCTGTCTGGCTCAGGTGCAAACTGTCTTGCATTGGACGGAAGAAGCGAATTCTCGTTTGTGAATGAAGGTGATGAGAAAAGAATCCCGGAGGAGACGATTATTGTTTGTTTTTGTGTTTTCAGTCTTTTATTGTTTTTGGATTTTGTCATAAGTTAATGAGCTTAAGCCTAAACCAATGGGTTAGTAAACTCATCACATCTTCCCTCTGATTAGGGGTAATGAGAATACCTTAAGTGTGAAGTCAGATTCTCACACTTAATCACCTTTGATGTAGGATTAAGATCATTAACCTACTTGTGATTAATTAGGTGTTTTTGGTGTTTTTTGTTTAGTGTTGAGTAATGAGGTTAAGCCATAATCATGGATTAAACAGACCCATTACACCATCCTAAAAGAAGAATGATAGATGAGAATGTTTAAGCTGAGGAAAGCTCCTCAACTTAATCCATGATTAGGGATTAAACTCATAACAAAACAAGCCTTTGATTAAGTGGATTTTAGTGAATGATATGATGATGAAGTGAATTTTATGATTTGTAAGACAACTTGAGGGGGACTTGTCCATTAGCACTAGGGTTAGTCCTTCTTAACCACTTAAGGAAGAATTAGAACCCTAATGCAAGGCCCAAGTTACAAGTGTGATGTCTTGATGATTATTAAGTGAATTGATTAAGAGATTTAAACACCTTAAGGGTTCAAGACTTAGGATTAAAGTTATACACTCCATCCTAAGAGAAGGATGCAGGCATAAGCTTAATCACAAAATCTTAAAGCTCTTAGGGTTTAGTCCCTGATTATGAGGTGAGAAGAGAAGACTCAAAGAGAGACACAAAGGTAAAACTATGGGGGGAGACTAATCAAAACCCTAATTCATTATCATGCTTGGTTGATCCTAAAGTTTGTGAGGTTTTCAAGAGAAGAATCTTCAAAGGAGCCACCAGGAAGCAGATGAACAGGATCAAGAGAAGCAAAGTGACTTGCTTCATTCAAGAAGTCAAGTCACTTGAAGAAAGAAAGTGGGGAAGAAGAATGAGCAAGCTCAATCTCAAACACATATAGGAATGCAGCAATGTATGCAAGAGAGATGAGAAGAAAAGTTATGAGAAGTGAAGGCAAATTCACTTCTCAAGTTTACTTACCACCTGAAATGTTAGAAAGAAATGCAATGCAATGCAAGATGAGATGAAATGGTATGATGCTAAGCAAAACCAGAAGCATGTTGATGATGATTATGGTGTTATGAGGTGCTGCAAACATGAGGCAAGACATGGGGATGTTCATACAAGATCATGGATGCAAATGATGCAAGTTAAGGAGCATGAACAAGCATGAAATGTTATGAAGCATACAAGACAAATGGCATAGCAAATATGTAATGCAATGATCAAACATACTTTCTATATGTCTTAAGATGTCAAATGGATCACAAGAATGCACAAAATGCAAAGACAAGTCATGTTATGCAAGAGTATGCAAGGAGGATGCAAGAGAAGTCCCAAATTAGGGCTCATGGATCAAACATCAAACAAAAATCCAAAACAGAAACAAAACCCTAAGATAAAAAATGGAAGATGACATCCAAGGAAACCCTAAACCTATAATGAACCACTGCCCAAAGGGGAACTCTCAACTCTCAACCAAATTCAAGATATGATTTTTACAAGTTATTAGGGTTTTTTAGGGTTCTTAACAAAAGAAATGCCAATTAATTTGGAAATGCAAGAACAAATCATGGCCTTTTTACCCTAGAAACTACATGCTAAACATAACACAATGCAAGAAGAACCAATGTCTCAACCTTCTCCAATAGGCAGAAATGGATTTTTAAACTTATGATCAAATTAATGCACAAAATAGGATTTAATTCAATGAAAAATTCTTAAAATGCATCAAGATCAAAAAAGAAATTTGGTTTGAAGGTTGGACAATGTTTCTAAATGTCTTAGAACATTTCATGAATTTTTTTTGTAATTTTTAAATACCTAAAAGTATTTTTAATTAATTAATTCCCATTAATCAATTAAAAATAATCTTTTAAATATTTAAAAATTCTTTTTTAATGATAAAAAATAAAATAAAAATGTTTTTGGGTCTTAAAAATTAATAAAACTTTTAGGAAAAAGTTTCATAATTTTTAAGAATTTTTAACTATTTTAAAATAATTATGCAAGTTTAATGAAATAAAAAGAATTAAAAATAAAATAAAATAAAAGTAAACAGAAAGGATGGCTGAGATTGATTCTGGCAGTGGATGGGTTGACTGCGCGCGCAGATCAAAGGCCCATATTCAAACTTCTAAAACTCAATTAATTAAATTAATTAATCCTGATTATCACTTAATGAAATGATCCTGACCCTTCGTACACGCGCGGGAGATGAAATCCAGTGGCTCACATTCAAACTTTGCCCTAACCCTAATTAACCTCACTAATTACTTTCAGGCTGCCGGAGAAGACTTCCGGTCGTCTTCTCCGGCCAGCTCTCACCTGAGAAACCTCAAAACCCCTCAAAACGTAACAAAAACAAAATCTATGAATTGGGAAATGATCTCCAGCCTCTCACGAATCAAACCCCTCTCTCAAAACAAATTTATTCTTCCTAAACAAGCTGAATCGAAAGAAAGAAAAACTAGGGCACGCAAGCTTCAGAGACAAATTAAACTCTCAAATCAAAACCATTTTAAAAACTAAGAACATCAGGATGATCAGTGAGTCACATAGAACAAGTTTGTAACAAGAAAAATGATTTCTGGAAAAATAAATTTCAGGCTACCTGAGATTCGAAGCTTTCAGTTTAAGGACTTTCTGGCCACTTCCTTCAGTGCAAACTGCTCCAATTGGTCCCCAGAAGATGTTTGAATGCTCAAAAGAAGTTTATGTTGGCTGGATAATGAGATTCGAAAGCTCCTGCTCAAGCTTGGTCAGAAATGGCAATGGAGTTTCTGGAGGTTTCGGGCCATGGTGAGGGGTTGTTTATGATCCTGAGGATGAATGGAGAAGCTTTACAAAGTTTGTTTGACTGTTTGTGAGCTAGGATGAGAGTTTCGAATGAAACTGCAAGCTGGTGTCAAAATGGTGCAGTGATGTTGTAGCTTGTTTAAGGCTTGGTTCTTGGTTGCTTTGGGCTCAATGAGACATGGTGAGATGATTGGTAAAGATGGTTTGGATGTATGTGAGCTGGGCAGAGAGTTTCGAAGGCAAAAGCAAGATGGAGTGTTCTTGTGTTTGTGTGTGTATATGATGTTTCAGCCTTGCCTCCTCATATCTTTGGCTTGCCAAGGGATATTGTATTATAATCCTATAGGTCAGATGATGTGACCTGGCCTATAGTGATTGGTAAGTTTACTTTTGCAAAATGTCCATTTCTTTGTAAGAGAAAGCATGGCTTGATCTAGGCTTGGTACAAGGCATGGGCTATGCGCAGCAAAATGAGGGGAAAGAGTCAGCTTGGTTCAGCACCCAATGTGGCAAGTTGGTGAAGTGTTATGAGTGCTTTTGCAAGTTGTTGCTTTATGGACTTTCATGATAAAAATGCCTTGTTACATGAACTAAACACATGTGATCTTGGTTCAAATTTGATTTTTAGGACTTAGAGAATGCTTATGTGCTGGTTTGATACCAATTAGAAGTTGCATTTTGACTTAGCACATGATTTTTCAATTTTCACACTTGGTGCATATCTTGAAAATAAGTGATTTTTGCCAACTTTGCATTGCCATAACTTTTGATCCAAGAAGAGTTTGATCATGTTCTTGTACTTTTTGAAAAGGGAAAGATGAGATCTACAACTTTCATGACCAAAGTTTTTCCATTTGAAGCATTTTTGGATCATGAATCATGGCTTGAAAAATGACCTAAAATGATGCATTCTTGAAAAGTCAACTATGCCCAAAAAGTCAACATTTGCAAAAACCCTAAATTCTTGATTTTTATAAACTTCAACCTTCTTCCATGATCAAATAAAGATCATATACACTCAAAATGATGAAGATCACCCATTGGTTGGGTCATTGGGGGCCTCAAATGCCCTGATTTTGCACTGACTTGTCTGAAAAGTCAACCCTTGATCAGATGACTTCCCCATGGAATTTCTTCATGAAAATTGATATGCATACTCCCTATAACATATAGAGATCAATGGAAACAAGAATGACCAAAAAATTTGGGGTTATGGCCTCTGAAACCAAAACCCTAATTTTCAGTCAACTGTGCAGTTTATCCTGGCTCTGCATCCACTCAAACCCTAGTTCTTGTGATTCCTCTGCAATTTTGACTTTGAGGAGATGGAATATGATATAAGAACACACATGGACCCCTTTGAGTTGATTGGTGGCCTTTGGAGTGGCCCAAGAAGCTCTGGGATTGCTCAGATCACAAACCCTAGGTGCAGATGCCTTAAAAGCTATCCAGTGAAACAAAAGTGAGATATGAGATGATATGTTTGTGTTTATGCATATGAGGATGATCACAAGCCATGGTGTGAATGAGTGAGGGCAAATTTGGGGTGTTTACAGCTGCCCCTATTCAAACATGAGTTAGCTGTGCAGGTTGTAAGCAACGGCTTAACAGGCAAACAAGATAACTTGTGATTGAATACCAAAGACAGTCCAAAATTTGCACTCACAGAAATGAAGAAGAAAAGGGATATAGATTGTAAAGGAAAATAAAGTATATTGTAAGGTGTGGGCGACGGAGGACGACCGTCGAGCAGAGGACGACTGCTGGGTAAAGAGCAATGACGGGGACGGCCGACATGCTGGGGATAAAAAGATATCATGATGGGGACGGCCATCAACATAAAGCTGTAAAATTTTCTGGGGATCGAATGAAACATGACGGGGACGGCCATCAATTTCATAAAGGTAACCAACGATGGGGACGGCCATCGGGCTAAAGAGAGAAAAGGGACCACGACGGGGACGGCCATCGGGTTAAAGAATAAATGAAATAAACAGTTGATGGGGTACGACCATCAAAGGTGAAGGACGATCACCTAGCAGGGGACGGCTGCTCTGTTGGGGATAAAAGAAATATGATGGGGACGGCCATCAAAGGTGGAGGACGACCACCTGGCAGGGTACGGCTGCCGAAATTAACAACGATGGGGACGGCCATCGGATAGAAAAGGTCAACGATGGGGACGACCATCGGACGAGCATGATGGAGGACGACCATCAAGAAGTGGAGGACGACCACTCAGCAGGGTACGGCTGCTCTCAAGGTTTATCATGACATAGGACGAATGTCAGATAACCAAAATCAACAATGGGGACGGCCATTGGATAAAGTGATGAAGGACGATCATCAAAAGGTGGAGGACGACCACCTAGCAGGGGACGGCTGCTAAAAACAACGATGGGGACGGCCATCGGATGAGCATGATGGAGGACGACCATCAAGAAGTGGAGGACGACCACTCAGCAGGGTACGGCTGCTCTCAAAGGTATCATAACACAGGACGAGTGTTAGATAAAAAGAAAATTTGTTGGTGATCTACTGGGGATATAGTAAACACGGACGAGCGTTTACATCCAAGAAACAAAAGGTATAAGTGTTTGGTATTGTGTATAGATTAAAGATGCGGACGAGCATCCTTAAGACTATGATACGGACGAGTATCACGTAGAAACAAACTGACACATGTTCAGAGATGATGATACGGACGAGTATCAACTGGTTAACAAGGAACACGGACGAGTATTGATTCTGAAAGGACTCTTCTGGGGAATAGTAGACACAGATGAGTATCTATATTCAAGAAGACATAAGTGTTTGACACGGTGTATGGATTAAAGATGCGGACGAGCACCCTTAAGACTATGATACGGACGAGTATCACGTAGAAACAAACATTAGACGCAATGTTCTGAGATGATGGTACGGACGAGTACCAACTGGTTAACAAAGAACAAAGACTACTGTCGAATCTGTGGGGATATGAGTGATGGTGTATACAAGATACGGACGAGTATCTGTATAAGTGTACCATGAGTAGGGAGTATTGTATTGTATAGATGGGTGTTAACTGCTGGGGGGAGTGACACGGACGGGTGTCAAGAGAGAAAAGTATAATATGAACAAGTATCTGCTATACAAAGTCTAGGCGACTGCGCTGGGGATACGACACGGACGGGTGTCAGGGAAGTGTATATACAAGTATACGTGAGTGCAAAGAGGATGTCTTTGGCTTTCTGCTGGTGATTTGACACGGACGGGTGTCAGGAAGTATCCGTGATATGGGTGATTTGTTTGTAAAGAGTGTTCAGGCGACTTTACTGGGGAAAGATGACACGGACGGGTGCCAAAAGGAGTATATACTGGTGTTTGTGATTGTGAGGCAACTGCTTTTGCCGGGGACTCTGGTGGGGATTTTTCTGTATCATGATGATGAACGGTTTATTATTCACAAGTGTTCAATTCACAACATGGCTTATGATTATGCTATGCATTTGATTTTTGCCGTAATGCTCCGTATTAGACGGAATGCTACGCTCTGAGGGGATAGTATGATGCGAATGCTATGATCATGCATAGAGGCACCGATCCGGGACTCGGATCCCGTTGCCATGAAGATCTCTGGTCGATCTGCTTGAAGTGAACATCCCAGCTGGGGATGAGATCATTGGTAGATCTAATGATGTATCTGCTTGGGGATATAGGTCACTGATTGACATATCCTTATAATATGGGACCCAGCTGGGGTTTGTAGAAGCTTTCCGTACTCTGTTGTGACTTCTCCGTGCGTTGCTCTTCTGAATAGAGGCTGGGGACTCTGTGGGGGAGATGATTCCCTGACTTCTGCATTCTGCTGAGGAAGAATGGTTGGCACTACAGCTGGGGAATGCTGTTGATAACTCAGCTGGGGAGAGTAATGAGAGGCAACTCGGCTGGGGAGAAAACATCCTGAGTGTTAAGCCTGTTTGTTGATTTGGCAACTTTGCTGGGGAGGTGGGCACTCTCCAGTGCCACGTGGAAGATAGACCGAGTTGATAATGATTCGCCAACTTGCTGAGATGTAACCTGCATGCCCCAGGTTGCGTTCTGGATACCTGCAATCCTGCAACGATAAGGAAACGTACAAAAGGTCCCGAGGTATCCCTCACTGGATTCCGTCATAGGAGTTAAGTACTTTCGAGAATAATCACATTCCCTGTAAGCATGTGTTTTTATTTTTAGAGAAAGGCATCTGTACTTATGCAATTGTATTTTTAGAGATATCAGACAACTCTTTGCAAAACATAAATGTAAAAACGAAACATGACCGAAAATCTGATTTTATTAATTCATGTGCCCTGAATTGGCAAGATACAGTTAAGGAAACATATCTCCTGAAATGAAGAGACTGTTACAAATTGAGAAACAAAATGCTGGCGATGCTGACGACGCTTTCAAGGAGCTTCCTCTTCTGCTATGACTCGTATGACAATGACGTTCTTCTCGTCTTGCTTTCTGGAGAGAGTTGATTCTGATTGAAGCTTGATCCTGTCGAAGCTTTCCAAGTTGTAAGTGATACAGACGAATTCAGAGTGCAGTTGTTCGCTTATTCCCTTATTTTGCATGGATCGCCCTTTCGGGTTTTCAATCCATCGGGATACCCATTTTTGCCTGAGCTGTCCAATGCGGCTTTTCAACTCAGCGGGTGTACATCTTTTCATTTATTTCCCTTATTTTTGCCCGAGTCTTTTATTCTGTTTTTGACTCGCCGGGATGCCCTATTTTTGCCTGGACTTACATTCTGTTTTTATGTCCAGCGGGTCATTTTATGCGAAATATTTTTTAACTGCATCTGAATTCACAGGGGACGGGAAATCTTCACCATCCATGGTGCTGAGCATCAGTGCTCCACCGGAGAAAACTTTCTTTACCACGAATGGTCCTTCATAGTTTGGAGTCCATTTGCCCCTGTGGTCTGTATGAGGAGGGAGGATTCTTTTCAACACAAGATCTCCTACTTGGTACTCTCGGTGCCTAACTTTCTGATCGAAGGCTCTCTTCATTCTCTTCTGATATAGCTGTCCATGACAGATTGCAGCCAATCTTTTCTCTTCGATCAGACTCAGTTGTTCGTATCGGGCCCGAACCCAATCTGCTTCACTCAGTTTAACATCCATTAGTACCCGTAGAGAGGGTAATTCAACTTCAACAGGTAGGACTGCTTCCATACCATACACAAGCTGATACGGTGTTGCCCCAGTGGATGTTCTGATTGACGTGCGGTACCCATGCAAGGCAAACGGTAGCATTTCATGCCAGTCTTTGTATGTGACTACCATCTTTTGCACAATCTTCTTGATATTCTTATTTGCCGCCTCAACAACACCATTCATCTTTGGCCTGTAAGGAGAAGAATTGTGATGTTGGATCTTGAAGTCCCGGCACAGCTCTGCCATCATTTTGTTGTTTAGGTTGGAACCATTATCAGTAATGATTCGCTCGGGCACTCCATACCGACAGATGATGTCTCTCTTCAGAAATCTGGCTACCACCTGTCTTGTGACGTTTGCATATGAGGCTGCTTCAACCCACTTGGTGAAATAGTCGATGGCGACCAGGATGAATCTGTGACCATTCGAAGCAGTTGGCTCAATCTTGCCAATCATATCAATGCCCCACATAGCAAAGGGCCATGGTGAAGACATGATGTTCAAAGGATTAGGAGGCACATGCACCTTATCTGCGTAGATCTGGCATTTATGACATTTTCTGGCGTAAGCACAACAGTCTGCATCCATTGTGATCCAGTAATAGCCTGACCTCAACAATTTCTTAGCCATGGCATGCCCTCCTGCATGGGTGCCAAAGGATCCTTCGTGCACTTCGTGCATCAACAAATCTGCTTCCGTCTTGTCAACACATCTGAGGAGTACCATGTCAAAGTTCCTTTTGTATAAAGACCCATCAGTATTCAGAAAGAAACTGCCAGCGAGCCTTCTCAAAGTCTTCTTATCATTGGAAGATGCCCCAGGTGGGTATGTCTGATCCTCCAAGAAACACTTAATGTCATGGAACCAAGGCTTATCATCTTTGACAACGTCTGTTGCGAACACATATGTTGGTCTATCAAGTCTAGACACTGAAATCTGAGGTACAAAATTGGCGGCTTGAACTTTGATCATGGACGAAATGGTAGCAAGAGCATCTGCAAACTGGTTCTCGTCCCGAGGGATATACTCAAGCTTGACTTTGGTGAAGAAGGTCAATAACCTTCTTGTATAATCCCTGTAAGGTATCAGATGATCCTGATGTGTATACCATTTTCCGTTGGTCTGATTAACCACCAGAGCTGAATCTCCGAATACAGTCAATGTCTTGATCCTGAGGTCAATGGCTTCCTCAAGACCCATAATGCAAGCTTCGTATTCAGCTTCGTTGTTAGTGCAGTTGAAAGTGAGTTTTGCCGAGAAAGGCATGTGAACTCCTTTAGGTGTAATGAGTACTGCACCAACACCACGGCCATTCATGTTAACAGCCCCATCAAACATCATAGTCCATTCTTCCTCCGGGTTAGGCCCTTCAGTGTGAATAGGATCTTCGTGATCTTTTGCTTTAATGAACATGATGTCTTCATCAGGGAAGTCAAACCTCATAGGCTGGTAGTCATCAATGGGTTGTTCAGCAAGATATTCAGACAGTACACTGCCCTTGATGGCTTTCTGAGATGTGTACTGTATGTCGTATTCCGTGAGAATCATCTGCCATCTTGCAACCCTTCCGGTAAGAGCTGGCTTCTCGAAAATGTACTTAACTGGATCCATCTTTGAGATCAACAAAGTAGTGTGGGTCAGCATATACTGTCTCAGTCGGCGAGCAGCCCACGCTAAAGCACAGCAAGTTTTCTCGAGCAGTGAATAACGTTGTTCACAGTCGGTAAACTTTTTGCTTAGGTAGTATATTGCATACTCTTTTCGACCAGACTCGTCATGCTGACCTAGTACACACCCCATTGACTCTTCTAATACTGTCAAGTACATAATCAGAGGTCTTCCTTCAACTGGCGGCATGAGGATTGGAGGTTCTTGTAAATACTCCTTGATCTTGTCAAAAGCCTTCTGGCAATCTTCGTTCCACCTGACCGTTTGTTCTTTTCTTAGCAGCTTGAACAAGGGTTCACAGGTTGCTGTGAGGTGAGATATGAACCTTGAAATGTAGTTCAATCGACCTAAGAACCCTCGAACTTCTTTCTCAGTTTTTGGTGCAGGCATTTCTTGTATAGCTTTGACTTTATCAGGGTCAACTTCAATCCCTTTCTCGCTTACGATAAAACCCAGCAACTTACCAGATCGCACCCCGAATGTGCATTTGTTGGGGTTTAGCTTTAGTTGGTACTTCCTCAGTCGCTTGAACAACTTCAGCAGATTCACCAGGTGATCTTCCTCTGTAAGGGACTTGGCGATCATATCATCCACATAACATTCTATTTCCTTGTGGATCATATCGTGGAACAATGTCACCATAGCCCGTTGATATGTGGCACCAGCATTCTTCAGTCCGAATGGCATCACTTTGTAACAGAACGTGCCCCAAGGTGTAATGAATGTTGTCTTCTCCATGTCTTCAGGTGACATCTTGATCTGGTTATATCCTGAAAATCCATCCATGAAGGAGAATACCGAGAACTGAGCCGTGTTATCAACCAATACGTCAATGTGAGGTAATGGGAAATCATCCTTCGGGCTGGCTCTGTTCAGATCCCGGTAGTCAACACACATTCTTACTTTGCCGTCTTTCTTAGGCACAGGTACTATGTTAGCAACCCACGGCGGATAGCTAGTCACAGCAAGGAATCCGGCGTCCCATTGCTTTTGTACCTCTTCCTTGATTTTCATAGCCATGTCTGGGCGAGTTCGGCGCAGCTTCTGTTTAACTGGTGGGCAATCTTCCCTCAAAGGCAGCTTGTGCACAACTATATCGGTATCCAACCCTGGCATATCTTGATACGACCAAGCAAACACATCAACATACTCTTGAAGCAGATCTATCAGTTGTCTCTTCACTGAGTCTTGCAGGCAGGCCCCTATTTTAACCTCTTTCACGTCTTCCTCCGTACCAAGATTAATCACTTCAATCTCCTCCTGGTGAGGAGTAATAACCTTTTCCTCTTGTCTCAACAACCTGGCTAGCTCTTCAGGAAGCTCATACTCTTCATCAACCCCTTCATCAGCTTGATTGATTGGATTGTCAAAGTCATACGATGTCATAGCCGTGCTGTTGTCGGTGCTGTCTGGAAGGCACTCTCTGCAAGGGTTAAGTTTGTTCATTTTAGTGATTGATTTTAATCTTGCTTTAGAAAAAAGTGAAATGAAGTTATCATTTTGAAAACACCGCCATTTATTTTTGTACAAAAAGAAAAATGGAAAAACAGTGAACGGAAAAGAAAAAGACTTGTTTGCAAAAAGATGTCTGATATTTCATTAATTTAATCTTGTTTGCACAAAAGTACAGATGGCCCTGATTACAAAATGAGTCTTGTCATCTTGGGCAAGATGCAAGACTTTGATGCATGCTATGAAAATACAGGAAATAATAATTACTCTGCATGAGTAACTCTTATAATTTCCTGGGAAGACCAGTTTGAGACACTGCTCCCCGGGATCTTTGGACGAATCCAATTCTCCAGATTGCGCTCCTCTTCCAGCTCGTCTTCCAGATAGTTGATAGCATCGGGGGTAAGCATCCCCCCACTGACAAAACCAGGCTCTGCAGCAGCCTTTGCTTGATGTTGAGTTGGTCTGTAACCCAACCCAAATTTGTCCTCTTTTTTCTCCACCAATAGCAGTTTGCCCCAGCCTTGGGCAGTTCCTTCCTCAACAACCTTTCGGGCTTGTTGGTATGATGACATTGGAGTACCAGATACAGCAGATGCCTCATTCACATTCAAAGCTTCAAACCCCTGGCTCATTGTTTCATGGATCTCCCCATCCATTTCAATGTACTTATAGGTTGCCAGGTGGCTGACAAAAATGTCCTCCTCTCCACAGATTGTGACAACTTGGCCTTCCCACTCAAATTTTAACTTTTGGTGAAGGGTAGACGTTATTGCGCCGGCGGCGTGAATCCAGGGTCTACCCAACAAACAGCTGTAGGCGGGCTGAATGTCCATCACATAAAAGATAGTTTTAAAAGTCTGTGGGCCAATTGTCACAGGCAGCTCAATCTCTCCCAGAACCGATCTCTTCGAACCATCAAAGGCTCTTACCACCAGGTTGCTGGGTCTCAATGCCAATCCATCATATTCTAACTTCACCAGAGCCTTCTTTGGTAAGACATTCAGGGAAGAACCTGTGTCCACCAGCACATGAGAAAGGACAGCTCCTTTGCATTCCAGGGTTATGTGCAAGGCTTTGTTGTGATTGCGGCCATCCGCTGTCAAGTCAGAATTGGTAAACCCTAGCCCATTGCTAGCAGTAACATTTCCAACCACGGTTTCCAATTGGTTGACAGTAATCTCCTCAGGCACGTAAGCTGCGTGCAAGACTTTAAGTAGCGCATTCCGATGGGCTTCGGAGCACATAAGCAGTGAGAGGATAGAGATTTTGGATGGCGTCTGGTGAAGTTGATCCACAATTTTGTAGTCACTCTTTTTGATGATTCTCATAAACTCATCAACTTCCTGATCGAATGGAGTTTTCAGGGCTTCTTTGGCAGCTGGATCTTCCTGCACCGGGCCTTTACCCTTTGCCTTGGCAGCAGCTTCTGCTTCGGCAGTAGGTCTTTGAACTTGTGAAGCAAAGAGACGTCCGCTTCGAGTGAAGCCTCCGCCTCCCCCCACATTATCTACTTGTGGTGTAGGTGCTGATGTTTCAAGAGTGATTCTTTTCCCTTCACAGTACACGTCAGAGCCATAGTGCCAAGGAATGGCCCTATTGCTTTCATATGGTACTGGTCCAGGCACCGTGACAGTGACTGGACTGATTGCTGCTGCTGAAGGGACTGTAATTGTTTGTGGATCATAAAAGATTGTAACTGGTGCTCTAGCGGGAGCAGCACCTTCTGAATGGTAGGCGGAATTATTTTCAGGATCGTAGAATATGGTAACAGTAGAGACATCTTCGTGATTGATTGCTGGAGTTGTAGGAGGTACTGTTGGAAGGACTGTTGTTGTTGATGGAGATTCGAAATGGAATGAAGCTGAAGTTGTAGCAGGAGAAACTGTTGAAAACTGATCATTTGGGAGGACAGATGAAGTACTTGCTGATGGTGCTGATGAATTGTCGGGAACAATAGTTGTTGCATTTGTAGGAGGGTCTGAAACCGTTGTTGATGAAGTTGCCGGATTTGTTGGGAATGATGTAGTGATCTGTAGCAAGCCACTCTGAATAAGGCTGTCAATGCCATTCCTCAGGTCCTCACACCCGTTCCATGAAATATTGCAGTAGGGACACCCTAGTTCACACCCTGGAAATATTTGGTTTTCGCGGAGTTGAGCTTTGATTTCTACCAATGGTGTCCTGATCTGATCCACACCGGTTATTAAATAAGACGGTCTGTCTTCTTCAATAGCGTTAATTCGAGGACCACCATGGTTTGGCATAGGGTTTTTATTGACATTGGGCGGCGGTGCAAAATTCAGAGCCTTGGAGTCTACCAAGTCTTGTACCTTCATATGCAGAGCCCTGCATTTTTCTGTACTGTGACCAGGTGCGTTCGAGTGAAAAGCACACCTAGCGTTGGAGTCATAGTTCCTTGGTAGACTGTTGGGATCCGGAGGTGCCAACGTTCTTAGCTCAACTAGGTTGAGTTTCAGAAGTTGTGGCAACAGGGCAGCATACGGCATTGGGATCGGGTCGATCACTCGGTTAGCTTGGGATGGCCTCTGTTGGAATGGCCTCTGTTGATTGTTGTTGTTGGTGTTATTGTTGTTGTAGTTCCTTGGAGGATACTGATTCTGCTGATACTGAGGTTGTTGTTGGAAGTTTTGTTGCGGAGGTTGATAGACTGGCTGAGGATGAGCTGGAGCAGGGATAGTGACTTTTGCTATTGTCCTTTGAGCATATTGGGGCCTACCCCTGTTGGTGTGAATGGCATTGGTCTCGCCAGTTCTTCTCGGGCCTGCAAAAGGCTTTCTTGTACTACTGGACGAGCTTGCACCATTATCTGAGATCTTACCCATCTTTAACAGGCTTTCAATTCTCTCCCCAGCTATAACAACATCTGCGAAGCTAGTGGAGGAGAAAGCAGCCAACCTGTCAATATAGGTGCCCTGAAGGGTATTCATGAACATATCTGCCATTTCCCTTTCAGACATAGGGGGTTGAACAGCAGCAGCCAATTGCCTCCACCTTTGGGCGTATTCTCGGAAACTCTCCCTTGAGGACTGTGACATTCCCATTAGGAGGGTCCTGTTGGGCGCCATGTCTAAGTTGTATTGATACTGTCTGATGAAGGCCTCTGCCAGGTCCTTCCAGCATCTCACAGTTGCCCTTGTCAAATGGGAATACCATTCCCTCGAAGCTCCAGTCAAGCTATCTTCAAAATAGAACATCCACAATTTCTCATCCATTGTATAGGCCTTCAGCCTTCCCAGAAATGACTGCAAATGAGTCCGGGGGCATGAAGTCCCATTATACTTTTCGAAACAAGGAGGCTTGAACTTATGGGGGATCCTGACCCCGTCTACCAAACCCATGTCCATAACGTCGAAACCCAAAGAATTTTGAGATTCTAAGGACCTCAACTTCTCAGCTATTTCTTCCAACCGTCTATCATAAGTTTCCTCTCCAGCACCCATTACGGTAAATTGGTCCTCCTGAGGATCTTCCTGAAGTACTCTGGCCGCAGTGGCTGTCCCTTGAACGTTTGCAGGAATATTGATTTCAGGATGGAGATGTGGACCAAACACAGGGGGGTTAACATGTGGCTGCACCCTTTCATTGTTACTTGTGCCTGCAGTTCCCACATGGGGCTCATCTTGATTCCTCCCTTCTACCAAAGCTCTGAGCCTCTCCTGGCTTTGAGCTAAGTTGTTCATCACTTCCATGAACTGTGTTATCTGGGTTCTCATCTCCAGCCTTTCGTTGGCCATCTGGTTTCTGACCTCCGTAAGGTCTTGCTGCATCTGGTCCATCTGGATTCCCGGAAGGTTGTTTCTAGTTGGGTACCTGTGAGGCCTGTTGAGAGGAAATACCCGGCGGCGAGCAATAATTCCTGAATATCACAACAGAGGTTAGCAACAACAAAACAAAACCTACAAAACAAATAAAAGGTTAGCATGCAATGCAGTTATGCTTATTCGTTCTCAAGGTATCCGGTTTGGCCTTCAGTTTTGACCCTTCCAGACCCTCGAAGATGCTGCTGCTGAAGTTGCCTTTGAAGTGATCTCAGGTGGAACAAAACCAACACAAATATATTACATAAGGTGAAATAATACAACTTGTTCAAATTACAACACAAGCCCTTAAAGGGGTCAAAATACATCACAAAAAACAAAAGTACATGGAATAGGAATAACAACAAGCAAATGATCAAACTCCAAGGCCAAACTCATCCTCACGAACTTCCTTAAGAAGTGCTTCGGTCACAGGATCAGCCGGATGCTCCGTGAGACTTCTGATGATAAGGTTTCTTGTTGCAACAGCTGCAGTCAACTTCTTGTTCTGACTTTGGTCCTTAGACCTCTTCACTCCTGCTTTGATTTTTAGCTCTGAAATTTCCTCCTGGGCTGCTGCCAGGGCTTTCTCCATCTGTTCCATCTTGTCTTGAACTCTCTTGTCTTCTAGAGTACGGGCCTCAGTGATCCGGACCCACCTGGCCTGACTCTCTTTCAAATACAAGTCTGTCCTTGCTCTTTGGAACTGGGCTTCTTTGCAAGCATTCTTCAGAATTTGTTCACCAGCTCTAGACTTGTTGATATAATCCCCAGACTTTTCAATCTTGGTCAAATGTTCCACCCTCAACTTCTCCAATCTCTCAATCTCCCTCACACCTTCACTCCTCTCCCTGAGGGTCTTCTGCAAGGCTTGGGTTAACTTCTCATTCCTTTCCTTCAAGCTCTCAAACTCCTCCAAACTGATAGTGGCAGGGGGTGGTGCTGAAGATGACTCAGGCATGTCTTCTATGGTAAAGGGCATCCCAGAGAATTGGGCCCTGGCACGGGACCATTCATAATATTGTGCTGATGCCACATTATTGCACTTCCCCAGAATGGTGATTCCCTTGGTTTGAACATGATCCCAGGCCCAGGCAGCCTGCCTAACAATTGCCAGACTAATCTTGTTCTCACAGTATAGGGTCTCAACCAAGTCTTGCTCCCTAGGAGTGTGGACTAGTGCATAGCCTAATTGCCTTCTGAACAGCAGAGGGTTGTAATTGATACTTCCCTTAACTCCTATTAAAGGCACATTGGGAAAGTGCCCACAACTTGTAATGATATCCCTGCCCTTGGTGCTTTGAGTACACCATCTGATGTCTGCTGAAGTGAGAGTAGTGAGCCTCTTAGCCCAGTTGCTTTGCTGATGAGGATTTAGGAATGCATCTGTCCTGGGTAGATGCTTAAGAAGCCAAGCATGGAATAATGGAGCACAAATCCTCACTAATCTTCCCCTCTGTTTCTCATTCTTCTGATGTACTGAGTAATAGAGATCTCCCAGCAAAGTTGGCACTGGGTTCTTCAGGATGAACAAATGGATTGCATTCTTGCTAATGAATCGAGGCTCATCTGCAAACAACACAATTCCATATACACTTAAGGCCAACAGAGCACAAACAGCTTTCCACTCCCCCAAGGAGGCCTTCAGACTAGCTTGAGAAATCAGGAAGTCCAGATGAAATCCAGGGATCCCAGCTTTAGAGGTCATGTGTTGCTCAATCAAAACAGGTTCCAGGTGCAAAGCTTTTGCTACCTCTCCATTGCTGGGAAAGACCATTTCAGGGTTAAAAGGGATTTCTCTCTTGATAGGCATTCCAACTAATGAGGAGTACTCTTCTAAAAGAGGCCCCAACTGAAAGTCTTGAAAGGTGAAACATCTCAATGGGGGGTCATAAAACTGAATGCAGGTGTGGATCAAACTCCTCTGGGATGGGTCCAGATCCATGACCAAGTCAAGTATATCTCCATAATGCTCCCTGAACAAAGGTATGTGATCTGGAGTGATCAGGGTTTGGATCCTCCTGATATCTGATAAGTCTGGTTGGAAGAAATGATAAGTGATGTTGCTTTTCTTTGGAGCCATGATGCTGAAGACTGAGTAGGATAAGTGATGATGAAGAGGTTGAGAAGTGGGCCACTGGCTGGCTAGTGCTAGTAACTGAAGTACATGGATAACAAGCTGAAGCAAGTGCTGGTGGAAACAGGTCAATACTGCAGATGGGGTCAAAACCAAAACCGGATGAAGGTGGATACCCTGAAACACAAATAAGCAAATGTTAATATGATGCAATGAGTATGTATGCAAATGAAATGCAAGGGTTTGTGACTGAGCTGGATCTGAATAACTGCCTTGGTATAGATCCACGTGTGTTCAAGAATTCCAGATGGAGGTCCAAAAATCCAGTAACCAGGGTGGGGGACTCAAATAAAGAGCCACAAGTCCAGGGTTTTAGAATCACAAGAACTATCCAACATGGAGTATTCTTAACAAAGTCAAAGTAACAGGGTATTCTGAGGTCAAGGTACCTGCAAACCTGTAAACAGCCCAACCCCCTCGCAGGTGGTGATCTAGAACAAGGATCCTCAGACTTGGATCAGTTATGAGAAGTGTAAACACTTCTAACCCGGAGGTACAGTGTTTACAATAACCATAACAATTCCTCCTCTAATTCACCTCAGTTTCTGAAGGTCAATACTAAAAGGTCATCCAGACTTAGCAGGCTTCCCAGATAGCCCTAGCATTGCAGGAAATCTGCAACACAGAGTTCTCAAGAAGAAACCCATATCTGAACCGTGTTTCATATTCCCGCACCAGACCGAAATGGAATGGGAAAGAATATGATTCACTCTAGCCTAGGTGTCACTCAGGTCCCAAGTATAGGACCTTAACTCTCAATGGAACACCCACCCACCAAAACAAGAAACCAGATCCAGCCAGCAGCATGACAGTATGATATGTACAAAAGCAATAAAGAAAGCAGTAAAGCAACTGTACATAAAGCAATAAACAAAAAATAAATACAAGCACAAACAAGCACATAACACCCCAGTAAACACAAATCAATCAAGCGCTAGGAGGAACCCACAAAAAGAACCAGAAGCCCTGGTTGCAGTATAAGGGTCCCCAGCAGAGTCGCCAAGCTGTCGCTCCCGACAAGTGACACCGGGTCAGATGAAGGTACAGACGCGAACGGTCGGCGAAGGGAACAGTGAGAACACACAGCCGTGAACTCACTGGAGAATGAAAAGAGTCGCCAGCTAGGCATTTTTATCCCGGAGGAAAGGCAATGCTGCATAGACCTAGAAAAAGATGGATAAGACGGTCGCGAACCAGAGAGACTGAGAAAGGGGGTTGGTTACAACCTGGGAAGGTATTAGCACCCAGATTATCCGTCGTACTCGACGGGATCCACGCTTAGAAGATTTGTGTTTTAAAGGGGTAGTGTCAGTGCAATCTGTGTATAAAGAGCTGGAAAAGATGTACAGGTGTCAGTGTAAAAGAAATGAAGTGTATAAATGTACAGTGTCAGTGTAAAGATAGGAGTGAAATGCTCATGATAATGAGGCTTAAAGAATGAAGCTGGGAAGAGGGGGAATGTACAGAGACTTTTGTTCGATAACCGTTAAGTTATGCCTACGTATCCTCTCGTGCAATGAGGAAGTCAGAACACCGTAGTTCGACCCACAGAGACTAAAAGATGAATTGACTTGATGAACTGCTTGCTTGTCTATGCTCAAGTGTATGACCTGTCTGGCTCAGGTGCAAACTGTCTTGCATTGGACGGAAGAAGCGAATTCTCGTTTGTGAATGAAGGTGATGAGAAAAGAATCCCGGAGGAGACGATTATTGTTTGTTTTTGTGTTTTCAGTCTTTTATTGTTTTTGGATTTTGTCATAAGTTAATGAGCTTAAGCCTAAACCAATGGGTTAGTAAACTCATCACATCTTCCCTCTGATTAGGGGTAATGAGAATACCTTAAGTGTGAAGTCAGATTCTCACACTTAATCACCTTTGATGTAGGATTAAGATCATTAACCTACTTGTGATTAATTAGGTGTTTTTGGTGTTTTTTGTTTAGTTTTGAGTAATGAGGTTAAGCCATAATCATGGATTAAACAGACCCATTACACCATCCTAAAAGAAGGATGATAGATGAGAATGTTTAAGCTGAGGAAAGCTCCTCAACTTAATCCATGATTAGGGATTAAACTCATAACAAAACAAGCCTTTGATTAAGTGGATTTTAGTGAATGATATGATGATGAAGTGAATTTTATGATTTGTAAGACAACTTGAGGGGGACTTGTCCATTAGCACTAGGGTTAGTCCTTCTTAACCACTTAAGGAAGAATTAGAACCCTAATGCAAGGCCCAAGTTACAAGTGTGATGTCTTGATGATTATTAAGTGAATTGATTAAGAGATTTAAACACCTTAAGGGTTCAAGACTTAGGATTAAAGTTATACACTCCATCCTAAGAGAAGGATGCAGGCATAAGCTTAATCACAAAATCTTAAAGCTCTTAGGGTTTAGTCCCTGATTATGAGGTGAGAAGAGAAGACTCAAAGAGAGACACAAAGGTAAAACTATGGGGGGAGACTAATCAAAACCCTAATTCATTATCATGCTTGGTTGATCCTAAAGTTTGTGAGGTTTTCAAGAGAAGAATCTTCAAAGGAGCCACCAGGAAGCAGATGAACAGGATCAAGAGAAGCAAAGTGACTTGCTTCATTCAAGAAGTCAAGTCACTTGAAGAAAGAAAGTGGGGAAGAAGAATGAGCAAGCTCAATCTCAAACACATATAGGAATGCAGCAATGTATGCAAGAGAGATGAGAAGAAAAGTTATGAGAAGTGAAGGCAAATTCACTTCTCAAGTTTACTTACCACCTGAAATGTTAGAAAGAAATGCAATGCAATGCAAGATGAGATGAAATGGTATGATGCTAAGCAAAACCAGAAGCATGTTGATGATGATTATGGTGTTATGAGGTGCTGCAAACATGAGGCAAGACATGGGGATGTTCATACAAGATCATGGATGCAAATGATGCAAGTTAAGGAGCATGAACAAGCATGAAATGTTATGAAGCATACAAGACAAATGGCATAGCAAATATGTAATGCAATGATCAAACATACTTTCTATATGTCTTAAGATGTCAAATGGATCACAAGAATGCACAAAATGCAAAGACAAGTCATGTTATGCAAGAGTATGCAAGGAGGATGCAAGAGAAGTCCCAAATTAGGGCTCATGGATCAAACATCAAACAAAAATCTAAAACAGAAACAAAACCCTAAGATAAAAAATGGAAGATGACATCCAAGGAAACCCTAAACCTATAATGAACCACTGCCCAAAGGGGAACTCTCAACTCTCAACCAAATTCAAGATATGATTTTTACAAGTTATTAGGGTTTTTTAGGGTTCTTAACAAAAGAAATGCCAATTAATTTGGAAATGCAAGAACAAATCATGGCCTTTTTACCCTAGAAACTACATGCTAAACATAACACAATGCAAGAAGAACCAATGTCTCAACCTTCTCCAATAGGCAGAAATGGATTTTTAAACTTATGATCAAATTAATGCACAAAATAGGATTTAATTCAATGAAAAATTCTTAAAATGCATCAAGATAAAAAAAGAAATTTGGTTTGAAGGTTGGACAATGTTTCTAAATGTCTTAGAACATTTCATGAATTTTTTTTGTAATTTTTAAATACCTAAAAGTATTTTTAATTAATTAATTCCCATTAATCAATTAAAAATAATCTTTTAAATATTTAAAAATTCTTTTTTAATGATAAAAAATAAAATAAAAATGTTTTTGGGTCTTAAAAATTAATAAAACTTTTAGGAAAAAGTTTCATAATTTTTAAGAATTTTTAACTATTTTAAAATAATTATGCAAGTTTAATGAAATAAAAAGAATTAAAAATCAAATAAAATAAAAGTAAACAGAAAGGATGGTTGAGATTGATTCTGGCAGTGGATGGGTTGACTGCGCGCGCAGATCAAAGGCCCATATTCAAACTTCTAAAACTCAATTAATTAAATTAATTAATCCTGATTATCACTTAATGAAATGATCCTGACCCTTCGTACACGCGCGGGAGATGAAATCCAGTGGCTCACATTCAAACTTTGCCCTAACCCTAATTAACCTCACTAATTACTTTCAGGCTGCCGGAGAAGACTTCCGGTCGTCTTCTCCGGCCAGCTCTCACCTGAGAAACCTCAAAACCCCTCAAAACGTAACAAAAACAAAATCTATGAATTGGGAAATGATCTCCAGCCTCTCACGAATCAAACCCCTCTCTCAAAACAAATTTATTCTTCCTAAACAAGCTGAATCGAAAGAAAGAAAAACTAGGGCACGCAAGCTTCAGAGACAAATTAAACTCTCAAATCAAAACCATTTTAAAAACTAAGAACATCAGGATGATCAGTGAGTCACATAGAACAAGTTTGTAACAAGAAAAATGATTTCTGGAAAAATAAATTTCAGGCTACCTGAGATTCGAAGCTTTCAGTTTAAGGACTTTCTGGCCACTTCCTTCAGTGCAAACTGCTCCAATTGGTCCCCAGAAGATGTTTGAATGCTCAAAAGAAGTTTATGTTGGCTGGATAATGAGATTCGAAAGCTCCTGCTCAAGCTTGGTCAGAAATGGCAATGGAGTTTCTGGAGGTTTCGGGCCATGGTGAGGGGTTGTTTATGATCCTGAGGATGAATGGAGAAGCTTTACAAAGTTTGTTTGACTGTTTGTGAGCTAGGATGAGAGTTTCGAATGAAACTGCAAGCTGGTGTCAAAATGGTGCAGTGATGTTGTAGCTTGTTTAAGGCTTGGTTCTTGGTTGCTTTGGGCTCAATGAGACATGGTGAGATGATTGGTAAAGATGGTTTGGATGTATGTGAGCTGGGCAGAGAGTTTCGAAGGCAAAAGCAAGATGGAGTGTTCTTGTGTTTGTGTGTGTATATGATGTTTCAGCCTTGCCTCCTCATATCTTTGGCTTGCCAAGGGATATTGTATTATAATCCTATAGGTCAGATGATGTGACCTGGCCTATAGTGATTGGTAAGTTTACTTTTGCAAAATGTCCATTTCTTTGTAAGAGAAAGCATGGCTTGATCTAGGCTTGGTACAAGGCATGGGCTATGCGCAGCAAAATGAGGGGAAAGAGTCAGCTTGGTTCAGCACCCAATGTGGCAAGTTGGTGAAGTGTTATGAGTGCTTTTGCAAGTTGTTGCTTTATGGACTTTCATGATAAAAATGCCTTGTTACATGAACTAAACACATGTGATCTTGGTTCAAATTTGATTTTTAGGACTTAGAGAATGCTTATGTGCTGGTTTGATACCAATTAGAAGTTGCATTTTGACTTAGCACATGATTTTGCAATTTTCACACTTGGTGCATATCTTGAAAATAAGTGATTTTTGCCAACTTTGCATTGCCATAACTTTTGATCCAAGAAGAGTTTGATCATGTTCTTGTACTTTTTGAAAAGGGAAAGATGAGATCTACAACTTTCATGACCAAAGTTTTTCCATTTGAAGCATTTTTGGATCATGAATCATGGCTTGAAAAATGACCTAAAATGATGCATTCTTGAAAAGTCAACTATGCCCAAAAAGTCAACATTTGCAAAAACCCTAAATTCTTGATTTTTATAAACTTCAACCTTCTTCCATGATCAAATAAAGATCATATACACTCAAAATGATGAAGATCACCCATTGGTTGGGTCATTGGGGGCCTCAGATGCCCTGATTTTGCACTGACTTGTCTGAAAAGTCAACCCTTGATCAGATGACTTCCCCATGGAATTTCTTCATGAAAATTGATATGCATACTCCCTATACCATATAGAGATCAATGGAAACAAGAATGACCAAAAAATTTGGGGTTATGGCCTCTGAAACCAAAACCCTAATTTTCAGTCAACTGTGCAGTTTATCCTGGCTCTGCATCCACTCAAACCCTAGTTCTTGTGATTCCTCTGCAATTTTGACTTTGAGGAGATGGAATATGATATAAGAACACACATGGACCCCTTTGAGTTGATTGGTGGCCTTTGGAGTGGCCCAAGAAGCTCTGGGATTGCTCAGATCACAAACCCTAGGTGCAGATGCCTTAAAAGCTATCCAGTGAAACAAAAGTGAGATATGAGATGATATGTTTGTGTTTATGCATATGAGGATGATCACAAGCCATGGTGTGAATGAGTGAGGGCAAATTTGGGGTGTTTACAGGTTTCACTGCAGAATCCCAGAAGGCTGTTCGTCGTGCTCGTGATGTTCGTATCACCAATCAAGGGGTCATGAGAGATCAAATTAATGTTGTGGGTGACTATAGTGAAGACTACAACCTGGATGACTGGATCTTTCCTACCATAGGTGATGGGCTCAACAACTGGAAGACCGAAGACGTTATTCCTATCTCCTTTAGTCAGGAGTAAATACTATTTTTGTGTTTTTGTTTTAAGTTTATAATTTCGAACAATTAAACTTTTAAGCCTTGTGTCTTTCCTGGGACACAATGGTATGCTTATTACGGGATGTCATTTCATTTGCATACTTCATTCAATAAAAATCAATGGACGTTTCGTTTTCGTAAATATTGCGCTCCTTGTCTTTCTTTTATTTTTTATTTTTATTTATCAGCTATGTGTTCTTACACACACCCACATCACTAAAATGCAGATCCTCATCCACTCTGGATCCTGTTGATAACAGTTCTACTATTGCCAATTATAATTTCGAGAATCCGATCTATCAAGCTGAAGATGGAAAGGAGGAAGATTGTGAAGTACCTGTAGAGCTTTCTAGGTTGTTACAACAAGAAGAGAAAGCTATACAGGCACATGAAGAGCCAATTGAAGTTGTGAATTTGGGAACTGAAGAAAACAGAAAAGAGGTCAAAATAGGGGCTGAACTAGAAGAAGGTGTTAAGATCAGACTAATTCAGATGTTACGTGATTATGTGGAGATCTTTGCTTGGTCCTATGAAGATATGCCAGGGTTGGATACAGACGTTGTGGTTCACCGTTTACCAGTAAAAGAAGATTGTCGTCCAAAGAAGCAGAAGGTTCGTCGCATGCGTCCTGAGATGTCAGAAAAGATTAAAGCAGAGGTGATGAAATAGTTTGATGCAGGGTTCTTAGCTGTGACTTCTTATCCTCAATGGGTTGCAAATGTGGTACCGATACCTAAGAAAGATGGTAAGGTACGTATGTGTGTAGACTACAGAGATCTGAATAAGGCCAGCCCTAAAGATGACTTTCCACTTCCTCATATTGATGTTCTGGTAGACAACACTGCTCAACATAAGGTATTCTCTTTCATGGATGGTTTCTCTGGTTACAATCAAATCAAGATGGCACCTGAAGATATGGAGAAGACTACGTTTGTTACACAGTGGGGCACCTTTTGCTATAAAGTGATGCCATTTGGTTTGAAGAATGTCGGGGCAACATATCAGCGTGCTATGGTGGCGTTGTTTCACGATATGATTCATCATGAGATAGAGGTATATGTGGATGATATGATAGCCAGGTCCCAGAATGAAGAACAAACCTTGATCATCTGCATAAGCTGTTTGATAGGTTGAAGAAATACAAGTTGAGATTGAATCCAAATAAGTGTACTTTTGGAGTTAGGTCTGGTAAACTCCTGGGTTTCATTGTCAGTGGAAAAGGTATTAAAGTGGACCCTGCAAAAGTGAAAGTTATACAAGAGATGCCAGCTCCCCGTACTGAGAAGGAAGTTAGAGGTTTCTTGGGACGACCGAATTACATTGCAAGATTTATTTCCCAATTAACTGCTACCTGTGAACCAATCTTCAAGTTGTTGAAGAAAGATCAGGTAATGGAGTAGAATGATGAGTGCCAGACAGCCTTTGATGAAATCAAGAGATATCTTCTAGAACCTCCAATTTTGATGCCACCGGTTGATGGAAGACCCTTGATTATGTACTTAACAGTATTAGACAACTCGATGGGGTGTGTGTTGGGGCAACATGACGAGTCTGGTCAAAAAGAGTAGGCAATATACTACCTTAGCAAAAAGTTTACCGACTGTGAAACAAGATACTCACTACTCGAGAAAACTTGTTGCGCTTTGGCATGGGTTGCTCGCCGACTAAGACAGTATATGTTGACTCATACCACCTTGTTGATTTCAAAGATGGATGCAATCAAGTACATATTCGAGAAACCTGCTCTCTCCGAACGAATAGCAAGATGGCAGATGATCTTAACAGAATATGATATACAGTACACTACTCAGAAGGCCATTAAAGGAAGTGTTGTAACTGATCATTTGGCTCATCAAGCAGTGGATGATTATCAATCAATGAGTTTTGAGTTCCTTGATGAAGACATTATGATTATTACCAAAGAACCTGGACAATATGACAGACCTGAACAAGGATCCCGATGGACTATGATTTTTGACGGAGCTTCTAATGCACTTGGTAATGGTGTTGGCGTTGTGATTATTTCCCCTGAAGGTTGTCATACCCCGATTACTGCAAGACTTTGTTTCTGTTATACCAATAACATGGCTGAGTATGAGGCATGTATCCTGGGCATCAAAGCTGCCATTAATATGAAGATTCAGTTCCTGGACGTATATGGAGATTCATCCTTGGTAGTGAGTCAAATTAAAGGAGATTGGGATACCAAGCATGAAAATCTTATTCCTTACAGAGAGCATGTGTTGTCTTTGATCCCATATTTTGAAGAGATTACCTTTGGACATATTCCACGAGGAGAGAATCAGTTGGCGGATGCATTAGCCACCATGGCATCTATGTTTGAGATTAGCTGGGATGATGAAGCTCCCAAGATTACTATTGATAGATTTGAGAAGCCTGCATACTGCAATGAGATTGATATTGAAGGAGCAGAGGAGAAACCTTGGTTCTATGAAGTGAAAAAATATCTTGAAACTCAGGAGTTCCCTGAAGGGGCATCTATCAAAGATAAGAAGTTTTTGAGGAGGTTTTCTGCTAAATTCTTCTCGAGTAATGGAATTTTGTACAAGCGCAATCATGATTCGACTTTGCTTCGTTGTGTGGATAAGAAGGAAGCAACAGAGATTATGGAAGACATGCATGACGGGATCTTTGACACTCATTCTAGTGGTCATACTATGGCAAAGAAGATATTGAGAGCAGGTTACTATTGGTCTACTATGGAAGCTGACTGCTATCAACATTCCAAAACATGTCACAAGTGTCAAATCTATGCTGATAAAGTGCACATACCTCCAGCTCCATTGAATGTGTTGACTGCTCCTTTGCCTTTTGCCATGTGGGGCATTGATATGATTGGTGAGATCAAGCCTACTGTTTCTAACGGGCATCGTTTCATCCTGGTTGTGTCGCTCCCAATAGATGAGACTGGCTCAAATAAGGTACAGACGCGAACGGTCGACAAAGGGATGAAGTGAAAAGAGTCGCCAGCTAGGCATTTTTAACCCGAAGGAAAGGTAATGCTGCATAGACCTAGAAAGATATGGATAAGACAGTTGCGAACCAGAGAGACTGAGAAAGGGGGTTGGTTACAACCTGGGAAGGTATTAGTACCCAGATTGTCCGTCGTACTCGACGGGATCCACGTTTAAAAGATTTGTGTTTTAAAGGGGTAGTGTCAGTGCGATTTGTGTATCAAAGCTGGAAAAGAATGTACAAGTGTCAGTGTAAAAGCAGTGTGAAGTGTATGAGTGAAGTGTCAGTGTAAGAAAAGGAATAAGATGCTCGAGATCATGAGGTTAAAAGAATAATGCTGGAAAGAGGGGGGATATACAGAGACTTTTGTTCGATAACTGTTAAGTTATGCCTACGTATCCTCTCGTGCAATGAGGAAGTCAGAACACCGTAATTCGACCCAAAGAGACTGAAAGGTAAATTGACTTGTGAACTGCTTACTTATCTATGCTCAAGTGTATGACCTGTCTGGCTCAGGTGCAAACTGTCTTGCATTAGACGGAAGAAGCAAGTTCTCGTTTATGAATGAAGGTGATGAGAAAAGAATCCCGAAGGAGACGATTATTGTTTGTTTTTGAGTTTTCAGTCTTTTATTGCTTTTGAAAGTTTGTCATAAGTTAATGAGCTCAAGCCTAAACCAATGGATTTAGTAAACTCATCACATCTTCCCTCTGATTAGGGGTAATGAGAGTACCTTAAGTGTGAAGTCAGCTTCTCACACTTAATCACCATGATGTAGGATTAAGATCATTAACCTACTTGTGATTAATTAGATGTTTTTGTGGTTTTTGTTTGGTGTTAAGTAATGAGATTAAGCCATAATCAAAGATTAAACAGACTCATTACACCATCCTAATAGAAGGATAATAGATGAGAATGTTTAAGCTGAGGAAAGCTCCTCAACTTAATCCATGATTAAGGATTAAACTCATGACAAAACAAAGCCTTTATTAAGTGGATTTTAATTAATGATAAGATGAAGAAATGAGTTTTAGGGTTTGTAAGACAACTTGAGGGGGACTTGTCCATTAACACTAGGGTTAGTCCTTCTTAACCAATTAAGGAAGAATTAGAACCCTAATGCAAGGCCCAAGTTACAAGCTTGATGTCTTGATGATTATTAAGTGAATTGATTAAAGGATTTAAACACATTAAGGGTTTAACACTTAGGATTAAAGTTATACACTCCATCCTAATAGAAGGATGCAAGCATAAGCTCAATCACAAAGCCTTAAAGCCTTTAGGGTTTAGTCCCTGATTATGAGATGAGAAGAGAAGACTCAATGAGACACAAAGGTAAAATCTAAATGGGGAACTAATCAAAACCCTAATTATTGTCATGCTTGGTTGTTCCTAAGGTTTGTGAGGTCTACAAGAAAGATCTTCAGAGAAACCACCAGGAAGCAGATGAAAGGAGCAAAGAGAAGCAAAGTAACTTTGCTTCATTTAATAAGACAAGTCACTTGAAGAAAGAAAGTAAGAAGAAGAAGAATGAGCAAGCTCAATCTCAAACACAAGACAAAATGCAGCAATGATGCATAAGGGAGATGAAAATAGATTGTGAGAAGTGAAGGCAAATTCACTTCTCAAAATAACTTACCACCTGAAAAGTTAGTGAAAGAAATGCAATGCAATGCAAAATGAGATGAAATGACATGATGCAAACCAAAACCAGAAGCATAAGTATGATGCTAATGATTCTATGAGATAATGCAAACATGAAACAAGGCATGAGGATGATCATACAAACATATGGATGCAAGAGAAGCATGCTTAGAACCATGAACATACATGAAAAGTTTTGGAATGCAAATGACATACAACATGGCAAATGAAAGATGCAATGATCAAACATGATTCTAACATGTCCTAAGATGTGCTATGAATCAAATGGATGCACAAAATGTCATGGCAAGTCATGGTATGCAAGCAAATGGAAGATGGATGCAAATGAAAGCCCAAATTAGGGTTTATGATCAATGCACAAAACAAAAATCAAAATCAGAAGCAAACATCATGATAAAAAATTGAAAATGCATTCAAAGGAACCCTAAACCTATACAAACTCACTGCCCAAAGGAGGGGTTCTAACTCTTAACCTAATGAGGGTTATGAATTTCTTAAGATTGCTAGGGTTTTAAGGTACCTTGTCAAGAAAAGTGCCAACCAAATAGGAAATGCAAGATCAATTCATGCCAATTTAATCCTAAAAACTACATGCAAAACAAGATGCAATGCAAAAAGAATCAAAGTCCAACTCTTAAAGGCTAGGCAGAAATGAATTTTTGAATATTGGATCAAAATAATGTCTTGAAATGAAATTAATTCCATGGAAAATTGTCAAAAGACATCAAGATCAAAAAAGAAATTTGGTTTGAAGGTTGGACAATGTTTCTAAATGATTTTAAATGTTTCATGAATTTTTTTGTGATTTTTAAATACCTAAAAGTATTTTTAATTAATTAGTTCTCATTAATTAATTAAAAATAAAACTTTAAATGATTTAAAAATATTTTTTAATGCAAAAAATAAAAATAAAAATGTTTTTGGTTTCTGAAAATTAATAAAAGCTTGAATAAAAATTTTCAGAATTTTTCAATGATTTTTACTATTTTAAATAAAATGTAGAAAACAAATGAAATAAAAAGAAAATAAAATTGAACTAAATGAAAAGTATGTTGAATCAATGGCTGAGGTTTGAATGGATTGCGCGCGCATTGACTGGCGCCAGATCCAAAGGCTGCAATTCAAACTGGCTGGATTTAAATTAAACTTAATTAATTAAATTAATAAAACAAGATTAGGGTTAAGTGTGAAATCTGGACCACTCATTCGCGCGCCAGTCAGCCCTAGTCAACTCATCCTACGCTCCAGATTCAAACTTGCATTAATGACTCTGATTAGCCCTAAACACTTTCAGGTGGCCGGAGAAGACTTCCGGTCGTCTTCTCCGGCCAGACCCTCACCTGAAAGTTACTAACTTTCTCAAAACGCCATGAAAATGAAATCTAATTGCCCAGAATCCATCCCCATTCAACACTGAATCAAAACCCCCAAACAAAAATCATTTTTCATTCATTAATCAGGCAAATCGAAGCAAAACATATTTAGGTCAGAAAGTTTCAGACAACTCATACATGCTCAATATTCCACCATTTTCATTTTTAAACACATCATGATGATCAGGATAACATATAGAATCAATTTATAACAAGTAAAATGAGTTCTGGAAAATTTGTTCTTGATGGATACCTGAACTGAAGTCCTTCGAACAGGAGCTTTCTGACCCTTTCTCTTATGCAAACTCACTCCTTTGACCCTCTTGAACTCAATGGGATGCTTCACAACTCTTGTTGATGGCTGATTAGAGAGATGGCAGAAGTTCTGTTCAAGGGAGGGTGGTGATCGTGTTTTGGTTTCAGTGACTTTCAGGCTATGGTGATGGGTGGTTTCTGATCAGTGAAGTATGCTGAGTTTGTTTGTGAAGTTTGTTTGTGTGTTTGAGGCTTGTGGAGAGTGTTTCGAATGAAAAATGCAAGTTGGAGAGATTTTGATAACTATGGCTTGTGGTGTGTTTCAGCTTGAAGTAAGTGGTCTGTTATGCTGGCTTTGGTCCATGTATCAAAAGGTGATAGGTCAGAGAGTTGTTGGTGGCCTATGGTGATTGGTATGGGTCTTTGGCCAAAATGTCAACTTGATTTGTACTTGAGGTATGGGCAATGGTACAACTTGCTTTTTGGCTTGCTTTGGCTCAGCTTGAATCAAGGAATGCTATGGAACAGGTCTAGAGGCAATGCAGCAAGTGGTTTGTAATTTGTGATAGGTTTTGCAAGTTTCACAAAGTTTGGTTCCTTTTGACATTTCTTGAGTTTCAAGGCATCAAAGTGCAAAGTTCTTTGGCCCATTCTGAATTTTAGAGGTCATGTGATCATGTTGTGAGGAAATGGTACACATTTGAGGCCTTTAGAACACTTTATCAAAGCATTTTGCAAAATGCCTCTTTGGTAGAAAACTTCAAATTTTGTGATTTTGCCCAACTTTGACAAGCCATAACTTTTGATCCAAAATGAATTAGGTCAAGTTCTTGTACTTTTTGAAAAGGGAATGATCCATTCTACAACTTTCATGACCAAAGTTTTTCCATTTGAAACATTTTTGAATCAAAAAGCAAGGGTTGAAAAAGTTTCCCAAAATGGCAATTTTCAATATAAGTCAACTTTCCCAAAAAGTCAACTTTGCAAATGAATTGAAATTCTCCAATTTTATGAACTTCTAACATCTTCAATGATCAAATAAAGATCAATAATCAAAATGATGATGAACACCCTTTGGTTGGGTCATTGGGGGGCCTCAGATGCCCTGATTTTGCACTGACTTGCTTAGAAAGTCAACCCTTGATCAGATGACTTCCCCATTGAATTTCTTCATGAAAATTGATATGCATGATCCCTATACCATATAGAGACCAATAGAAACAAGAATGACCAAAAAATTTGGAGTTATGGCCTCTGAAACCAAAACCCTAATTCTAGGTCATCTGTGCAGTTAAACCTGGCTCTGCTTCCATGCCATTCTCAGTTCTTGTGATTTTTTGACATTCTTGACTTTGTGAGGATGCAATATGATGCTTGAACATACATGGACCCCTTTGAAGTGATTTATGACCTTTGGAGTGGCTCAAGAAGCTCTTGGATTGCTCAGATCACAAACCCTAGATGCAGATGACTTAGAACCAATGCAATGAATCAAAAATGTGGTATGAGATGCTATGATGGATTTATGCATATGAAAAGATCACAAGCCATGGTGTGAATGGGTGAGGGAAAATTTGGGGTGTTTACAGCTGCCCCTATTCAAACATGAGTTAGCTGTGCAGGATGTAAGCGACGGCTTATCAGGCGAACAAGATAACTTGTGGTTGAATACCAAAGACAGTCCAAAATTTGCACTCACAGAATGAAGAAGAAAAGGGATATAGATTGTAAGAGGAAAATAAAGTATATTGTAAAGTGCGGGCGACGGAGGACGACCGCCGAGCAGAGGATGACTGCTGGGGAAAGAGCAATGACGGGGACGGCCGACATGCTGGGGAAACAGCGGGAAATAAAGCAACGACGGGGCCGACCGACATGCTGGGGATAGAAGGGGTTATGATGGGGACGGCCATCAAGTAAAGCTATACGACTTTCTGGGGATTAATGAAAAATGATGGGGACGGCCATCAAGTTCATAAAGCAATGTAAACAACGATGGGGACGGCCATCGGGCTAAACTGATGAAGGACGATCATCAGGAAAGGGAAAAGGGACCACGATGGGGACGGCCATCGGGTTAAAGAATAAATGAAATAATTATGAGGGACGGTCATCAAGGGTGAAGGACGATCACCTAGCAGGGGACGGCAGCTCTGAAAGGGGTAAGATGAGGGACGGTCATCTAAGGTGAAGGACGATCACCTGGCAGGGTACGGCTGTCGAAAATATCTCGACATAGGACGAATGCCGGATAAAAGGTCAACGATGGGGACGGCCATCGGATGAGCATGATGAAGGACGATCATTAAGAGGTGAAGGACGATCACCTAGCAGGGGACGGCTGCTCTCAAGGTTTATCATGACATAAGACGAATGTCAGATAACAAGATCAACGATGGGGACGGCCATCGGATAAAATGATGAAGGACGATCATCAAAAGGTGAAGGACGATCACCTAGCAGGGCACGGCTGCTAAATATCACGACACAGGACGAATGTCGGATAGAAAAAGGTCGACGATGGGGACGGCCATCGGATGAGCATGATGAAGGACGATCATCAAGAGGTGAAGGACGATCACCTAGCAGGGTACGACTGCTCTCAGGGTTTATCATGACATAGGACGAATGTCAGATAGAAAAGAAATTTTGTCTTGCGGGAGATCTACTGGGGAATAGTAAACACGGACGAGTGTTTATATCCAAGAAATAAAGGGGTATAAGTGTCTTGACGTTGTGTATAGATTAAAGATGCGGACGAGCATCCCTAAGACTACGATACGGACGAGTATCGGGTAGAAACAAATACTGACACGTGTTCAGAGATGATGATACGGACGAGTATCAACTGGTTAACAAGGAACACAGACGAGTGTTGATTCTGAGGGGAATCTTCTGGGGAATAGTAGACACAGACGAGTGTCTATATTCAAGAAGACAAAGGTGTTTGACACGTGTATGGATTAAAGATGCGGACGAGCATCCTTAAGACTATGATACAGACGAGTATCAGGTAGAAACAAACGCTTGACGCATGTTCTGAGATGATGGTACGGACGAGTACCAACTGGTTAACAAAGAACAACAGACGAGTGTCGAACCTGAGAGGATATAAGTGGTGTATGCAAGATACGGACGAGTATCTGTATAAGTAAAATAAGTATAAGTGGTGTATAATTGGGTGTTCAACCTGCTGGGGAGAGTGACACGGATGAGTGTCAAAAGAAGAAAGTGTAATATAAACAAGTGTATGTTCTTTCTACAAAGTGTTTAGGTAATTATGCTGGGGAAAGTGACACGGACGGATGTCAAGAAAAGTTATATATATGTATCTGCGAGTGCAAAGGGGACACTTTGGCTTTCTACTGGGGATATGACACGGACGGGTGTCAAGAGGTATCTGTGATAAGTGTTTGTTTGTAAAGAAGGCTCGGGCGACTTTACTGGGGAATGATGACACGGACGGGTGCCACAAGGAGTATGTACTGATGTTTATGAGTGTAAGGCAACTTCTTTAGCTTTAACTCTCCGTTGGGGAATCTGGGGAGCATATTGTTGACGGATTGTCATTATTCACAAGTATTTGGTTCAGAACATGGCTTATGATTATGCAATATGTTTGATTTTTGCCGTAATGCTCCGTATTAGACGGAATGCTACGCTTTATGGGGTGAGTATGATGCGAATGCTATGTTTATGCAAAAGATAACGATCCGGGATTCGGATCCCGTTGCCACGAAGATCTCTGGTCGATCTGTTTGAAGTGGACATCCCAGCTGGGGATGAGATCTTTGGTAGATCTGATGAGATGTATCTGCTTGGGGGAATAGATCACTGATAGACCCATCCTTGGTAATGAGGGACCCAGCTGGGGTTTGTAGAAGCCTTCTTCGCTCTGTTGTGATTCCTCCAGGCGCTGCTTTTCTGGATAGAGGCTGAAGCTCTATGGGGAGATGGTTCCCTGGCCTTTGTACTTGGCTGAGGTGGAAGAATAGACGGAAACTTGGCTGGGGAGAAATAACAAGTGGCAACTCAGCTGGGGAGAAAACACTTCGGGTGCTAAGACTGAGTAAGTATTGATTTGCCAGCTTGCTAGGATAAAGCCTACATGCCCCATGTTGCGTCTTGAATACCTGCAATCCTGCAAAGACAGAGAAACGCACAAGTAATCCCGAGGTATCCCTTACTGAATTCCGTCGTAAGAGTTCAGACACTCCCGGGAGTAAATATATTTCCTGCAAGCACGTATTCTTTAGGAAAGAAGCATTTGTATTTATGCAAACAGTATCTTAAAGACATCGGATATTTTGCAAATGAAAATAAAATGTACGAGACGAGACGTGACTGAAAATCTGATTTTATTAATTCACATGCCCTGAATTGGCAAGATACAGTCAAAGAAACATATCCCCTAAAATAAGGAGATTGTTACAAATTGAGAAACAAAATGTTGGCAATGTTGACGACGCTTTAAGAAGCTCCCCTTTGCTATGACTCGTATGACATTTGACGTTCTTCTCGTCTTGCTTTCTGAAGAAGGTTGATTCTGAAAGAGGCTTGATTATTTCGAAGATTACCAAGTTGTGAGTGATACAGACAAATTCAGAATGCAGTTGTTCGCTTATTCCCTTATTTTGCATGGATCGCCCTTTCGGGTTTTCAATCCATCGGGATACCCATTTTTGCCTGAGCTGTCCAATGCGGCTTTTCAACTCAGCGGGTGTACATTTTTTATTGTTTCCCTTACTTTTGCCCGAGTCTCTTATTCTGTTTTTGACTCGTCGGGATGCCCTATTTTTGCCTAGACTTACATTCTGTTTTTATGTCCAGCGGGTCATTTTATGCGAAGTATTTTTTAACTGCATCTGAATTCACAGGGGACGGGAAGTCTTCACCATCCATAGTGCTGAGCATGAGTGCTCCACCGGAGAAAACTTTCTTTACTACGAATGGTCCTTCATAGTTCGGAGTCCATTTGCCCCTGTGGTCTGTGTGTGGAGGGAGGAGCCTTTTCAACACAAGATCTCCTACTTGGTATTCTCGGAGCCTGACTTTCTGATCGAAGGCTTTCTTCATTCTTTTCTGATACAACTGCCCATGACAGATTGCAGCCAATCTTTTCTGTTCAATCAGACTTAGTTGTTCGTATCGGGACCGGACCCATTCTGCTTCGTTCAGCTTAACATCCATTAGTACCCGCAAGGAGGGTAATTCAACTTCAACAGGTAGGACTGCCTCCATACCATACACAAGCTGATACGGTGTTGCCCCAGTGGATGTTCTGATTGACGCGCGGTACCCATGCAAGGCAAACGGTAGCATTTCATGCCAGTCTTTGTAAGTGACTACCATCTTCTGCACAATCTTCTTGATATTCTTATTAGCTGCCTCAACAGCGTTGTTCATCTTTGGCCTGTAAGGAGAAGAATTGTGGTGTTGGATCTTGAAGTCCCGGCATAGCTCTGCCATCATTTTGTTGTTCAAGTTGGAACCATTGTCAGTAATGATTCGCTCGGGAATTCCGTATCGACAGATGATATCTCTCTTCAGAAATCTGGCTACCACTTGTCTTGTAACGTTTGCATATGAAGCTGCTTCGACCCACTTGGTGAAATAGTCAATGGCAACCAGGATGAATCTGTGGCCATTTGAAGCAGTCGGTTCAATCTTGCCAATCATATCAATGCCCCACATAGCAAAGGGCCAGGGTGAAGACATCACATTCAAAGGATTGGGAGGCACATGCACCTTATCCTCATAAATCTGGCATTTATGGCATTTTCTGGCGTAGGCACAACAGTCAGCATCCATTGTGATCCAGTAATATCCTGATCTTAGCAACTTTTTAGCCATGGCATGCCCTCCTGCATGGGTACCAAAGGATCCTTCGTGCACCTCGTGCATCAACAAGTATGCTTCTGTTCTATCAATGCACCTGAGGAGTACCATATCAAAGTTTCTCTTATACAAGGAACCGTCAGTATTCAGGAAGAAACTACCAGCCAACCTTCTTAATGTCTTCTTATCATTGGAAGATGCCCCAGGTGGGTATGTTTGATCCTCCAAGAAGCACTTAATGTCATGGAACCAAGGCTTATCATCTTTGACAATGTTTGCTGCAAATACATATGCTGGTCTGTCAAGTTTGGACACTGAAATCCGAGGCGCAAAGTTGGCAGCTTGAACTTTGATCATGGATGAAATGGTGGCCAGAGCATCTGCAAACTGATTTTCGTCCCGGGGAATATACTCAAGCCTGACCGTTGTAAAGAAAGTCAATAACCTCCTTGTATAATCCCTGTAAGGTATCAGATGATCCTGGTGGGTGTACCATTTGCCGTTGGTTTGATTAACTACCAGAGCTGAATCTCCGAACACAGTCAATGTCTCTTGATCCTGAGGTCAATGGCTTCCTCAAGACCCATAATGCAAGCTTCATATTCAGCCTCGTTGTTAGTGCAGTTAAAGGTGAGTTTTGCCGAGAAAGGCATGTGGACTCCCTTAGGTGTAATGAGTACTGCACCAACACCACGACCGTTCATGTTAACAGCCCCGTCAAACATCATAGTCCATTCTTCTTCCGGGTCAGGCCCTTCAGTGTGAATAGGCTCTTCATGATCTTTTGCTTTTATGAACATGATGTCTTCATCAGGCAAGTCAAATCTCATAGGCTGGTAATCATTAATAGGTTGCTCAGCAAGATAATCAGACAATACACTGCCCTTGATGGCTTTCTGTGATGTGTACTGGATGTCATATTCTGTGAGGATCATTTGCCATCTTGCAACCCGTCCGGTAAGTGCTGGTTTCTCGAAAATGTACTTAACTGGATCCATCTTTGAGATCAATAAAGTAGTGTGGGTCAACATATACTGTCTCAGTCGGCGAGCAGCCCACGCTAAAGCACAGCAAGTTTTCTCGAGCAGTGAATAACATTGTTCACAGTCGGTAAACTTTTTGCTTAGGTAGTAAATTGCATACTCTTTTCGACCAGACTCGTCATGTTGGCCCAGCACACACCCCATTGACTCTTCTAATACTGTCAAGTACATTATCAGAGGTCTTCCTTCAACTGGAGGCATAAGGATTGGAGGCTCCTGCAAGTACTCCTTAATCTTGTCAAAAGCCCTCTGGCAGTCTTCGTTCCACCTGACCGTCTGTTCTTTTCTCAATAGCTTGAACAAGGGTTCACAGGTTGCTGTAAGGTGAGATATGAACCTTGAAATGTAGTTCAATCTACCTAGAAAACCTCGAACCTCTTTTTCTGTCTTTGGTGCAGGCATTTCTTGAATGGCTTTGACTTTATCAGGGTCAACTTCAATCCCTTTCTCGCTTACAATAAATCCCAGCAGCTTACCAGATTGCACCCCGAATGTGCATTTGTTGGGGTTTAACTTCAGTTGATATTTCCTCAGATGCTTGAATAGTTTCAGCAGATTTACCAGGTGGTCTTCCTCTGTGAGGGACTTGGCAATCATGTCATCCACATAACATTCGATTTCTTTATGGATCATGTCATGGAATAATGTTACCATAGCCCGTTGATATGTTGCACCAGCATTCTTCAGTCCGAAAGGCATCACCTTATAACAGAACGTGCCCCAGGGTGTGATGAAAGTTGTCTTCTCCATGTCTTCAAGTGACATTTTGATCTGATTGTATCCTGAAAATCCGTCCATGAAGGAGAATACCGAGAACTGAGCCGTATTATCAACCAATACATCAATGTGAGGTAATGGGAAATCATCTTTTGGGCTGGCTCTGTTCAGATCTCGGTAGTCAACACACATCCTCACTTTGCCGTCTTTCTTAGGCACAGGTACTATATTAGCAACCCACGGCGGATAGCTAGTTACAGCAAGGAACCCGGCGTCCCACTGCTTTTGTACCTCTTCTTTTATCTTCATTGCCATATCCGGGCGAGTACGGCGCAGCTTCTGTTTAACCGGGGGGCAGTCTTCTCTTAAAGGCAGCTTGTGCATGACAATATCGGTGTCCAACCCTGGCATGTCCTGATAAGACCAAGCAAACACATCCACATACTCCTGAAGCATATCAATCAGTTGTTCTTTCACTGAGTCTGTAGGCAGGCCCCGATTTTAACCTCTTTCACGTCTTCTTCCGTACCAAGATTAACCGTTTCGATCTCCTCCTGATGAGGAGTGATAACCTTCTCCTCTTGTCTTAACAACCTGGCTAGCTCTTCAGGAAGCTCATAATCTTCTTCAACCCCTTCATCAGCTTGATTGATTGGATTGTCAAAGTCATACGAAGCCATAGCTGTGTTGTTGTCGGTGCATTCTGAAAGGCACTCTCTGCAAGGGTTTAGATTGTCCATTTTAGTGATTGGTTTTAATCTTGTTTTAGAAAAAAGTGAAATGAAGTTTCATTTTGGAAAACATTGCCATTTTATTTTTGTACAAAAAGAAAAATGGAAAACAGTGAGCGAAAAAGGAAAAAGACTCATTTGCAAAAGACGTCCGATATTCATTGATTGATCTGTTTGCACAAAATTACAGATGGCCCGATTACAAAATGAGTCTTGTCATCTTGGGCAAGATGCAAGACTTGATGCATGCTTAAAAAATACAGGAAATAATAATTACTCTGCAGGAGTAACCCTTATAATTTCCTGGGAAGACCAGTTTGAGATATGGCTCCCCGGGATCCTTGGACGTATCCAGCTCTCCAGGTTGCGTTCATCTTCCGACTCATCTTCCAAGTTGTTTACTGCATCGGGGGTGAGCAACCCCCCACTGACAAAACTGGGCTTCTTAGCATCCTCTGATTGATCTTGTTGAGTTGGTTTGTAACCCAACCCAAATCTGTCCTCTTTCTTCTCTACAGGCAACAGCTTGCCCCAGCCTTGGGCAGTCCCTTCTTCAACAACCTCCATGGCTTGCTGATAAGATGTCATGGAGGTTCCAAGTACAGCGGATGCTTCATTTATGTTCAGGGCTTCAAATCCCTGGCTCATGGTTTCATGGATCTCTCCATCCATCTCAATGTATTTGTACGTAGCCAGATGGCTAACAAAGATATCTTCTTCACCACAGATAGTGATGATCTGGCCCTCCCACTCGAATTTCAACTTCTGGTGAAGGGTAGACGTAACTGCGCCAGCGGCATGGATCTAAGGTCTACCCAACAAACAGTTGTAGGCCGGCTGAATGTCCATCACGTAGAAGGTAATTTTAAAAGTTTGTGGGCCAATCATCACAGGCAGATCAATCTCACCTAGCACTGATCTCTTAGAGCCGTCAAATACTCTCACCACCAAATTACTTGGACGTAATGCCAAGCCATCATATTCCAGCTTCACCAAGGCTTTCTTTGGTAAAACATTGAGTGAATACCCAGTGTCTACCAGTACATGTGATAGGACAACACCCTTGCATTCTAGGGTGATGTGTAAAGCCTTGTTGTGGTTGCATCCCTCAGTTGTTAAATCAGCATTGGTAAAACCCAATCCATGGCTGGTATTGACATTTGCTACCACGGTCTCCAGCTGATTAACGGTGATCTCCTCTGGCACATATGCTGCGTGCAAGACTTTTAGTAATGCATTCCGGTGAGCTTCGGAACACATCAGCAGGGATAGAATGGAGATTTTTGAAGGAGTTTGGTGAAGCTGATCCACCACTTTGTAATCACTCCTCTTGATAATTCTCATAAACTCGTCTACATCTTGTTCAAAAGATGTCTTCTGTGTTTCTTTGAGAATGGGCTCCTCAGATATTACACTCTTTCCCTTTGCTTTGGCAGCAGCTTCTGCTTCGGCATTAGGTCTTTGCGATTGCGAGGCAAAGAGGCATCCGCTTCTGGTGAAGCCTCCGCCTCCCCCGACATTATCAATCTGTGGAGAAGAGGTTGAAGAGTCAAGAGTGATTTTCTCCCCATTGCAGTAAAGGTCAGAGCCATAATGCCAAGGGATGGCATTACTGCTTTCATATGGAACTGGTCCAGGTACCATGATGGTAACCGGACTGACTGCAGCAGAGGAGGGTGTTGAAATGGTGTGTGGATCATAGTAGATGGTGATTGGTGGCCTGGCAGGAGATGCCACTATTTGTTGTTGAAAATTGTTGTTCGGAGGAATACTTGACGAATCATAATAAATAGTGACTGTTGAGATATCTGTTGGTGTTGTGGAAGATTTCGTTGATTGGATGGGTGTTGTTATTGTAGAAGATTCTGAATGAAGGGGTGCTGATGTTGTAGAAGAGATGTTTGTTGATATTTGGTTTGTTGAAGTGATAGATGAAGCATTTGTTGATGAGAACGAAGAATTGTTTGGAATAATTGTTGTTGCAGTTGTAGGAGACTCGGGAATTGTTGTCAGAGAATTTGCTGGATTTGAAGGTGTTGATGTTGTGATTTGAAGTAGGCCACTCTGGATAAGACCATCTATGCCGCTTCTCAAGTTATCACACCCATTCACCAAAATGTTGCAATAACCGCACCCGAGCTCACACCCCGGGAACACCTGGCATTCAAGGAGTTGAGCTTTAATCTCTACCAGGGGTGTCCGAATCTGCCCCACACTGGTTATTAAGAAAGACGGCTTATCTTCCTCAATAGCATTAATTCTGGGTCCTCCGTGGTTGGGCATGGGGTTCTTGTTGACATTTGGCGGGGGTGCGAAATTGAGGGCTTTGGAATCCACTAGATCTTGTACCTTCATTTGTAAGGCCCTGCATTTCTCTGTACTGTGGCCAGGTGCATTGGAGTGAAAAGCACATCTAGCGTTGGCGTCGTAATTTCTTGGCAGACTGGAAGGATCTGGTGGTGCCAACGTCCTTAACTCAACCAAGTTGAGCTTCAGGAGCTGTGGCAATAAAGCGGCATAAGGCATAGGGATTGGATCAATCACCCTATTGGCCTGAGATGGTCTCTGTTGAAAAGGTCTTTGTTGATTGTTGTTGTTGTTGTTGTTATAGTTTCTCTGAGGCGGATACTGAGTTTGTTGCTGGTAGTGAGGTTGTTGTTGTGGTTGATATGCTGGTTGCTGAGGAATTGGAGCGGGAATAGTGACAGCTGCCACTGACCTATGAACATACTGTGGCCTGCCCCTGCTGGCCTGAATAGCATTAGTCTCGCCGGTTCTTCTTGGACCTACAAAAGGCTTTCTGGGGTTGCTGGACGAGCTTGCACCGTTATCAGAAATTTTGCCCATCTTTAATAGGCTCTCAATTCTTTCTCCAGCTATGACTACGTCAGCGAAGCTGGTGGAAGAAAAGGCAGCTAGCCTGTCAATGTATGTCCCTTGGAGGGTGTTCATAAACATGTCGGCCATTTCCCTTTCCGACATGGGTGGCTGGACAGCAGCAGCAAGCTGTTTCCACCTCTGGGCGTATTCCCGGAAGCTTTCCCTGGATGATTGAGACATTCCCATCAGGAGGGTCCTATTAGGAGCCATATCCAAGTTGTACTGGTATTGTCTAATGAAGGTGTAGACACCCCAAATTTGCCCTATGGCTTTTGTATCTTTTTCTGCTTCTCGTTTGCATATCATACGCATTTTGCATACCATTTGCATAAGCTCTTAAGACATGGGATCGTTATTTTCTGAAGATTTTGGTTCCCCGTCCTTATTTGCGGATTATCAGGAGAATTCAAGGTTTTTGGCTATGCCGCCTCATTGGAATCATTCTCTTATTGTTCCTGTCACTAAATTAGGGTTTATTTCCCTGATTGATTGGTATTCAAGGTTTTCACTCGCAAAGACTATTCACTGGCGCATCTGGCCCATTATCAGCATTGAAATGTGAATCAAGGCGTTTCCTCTTAGCACCTCAGACTATTCCTCTCTCTCAACACATCGAAAAGCATTGATTTCGGTTCGAGTGCAGCTGCTTGTTTATGGTTCAATTTAGACATATGTTTGACCTAATTTTGGGTCAAACTACCTTGAGGTTTCTTCAAAGTGCAAGACTCGTATCTGTGGTTTATTTCTCGGGAGGTGTGTGTCCCAATTTAAGTTGCAGTGTGAGGATTTCTTCAGATTATCAAGTAGTGATCTGTGTAAGGTTTGATTCAGAAAATCGGATGGTTGTCTGGTGGTTTCGGAACGTGTTCAATCATTTTAATCAGAAGTTGCGTAAAAAGGACCAAGTTTCATTGTTGGTTTAAATTCAATCAAGATGGGTGTGGAGGGTATATTCAAGTTCATTCCGAATTTTATTTAATTTCAAGTTTACGAGCAAGTTATATCGTAATCGTGTCCACTCTCAATTCAAGTCTCTATCCATTGTTCAGTCATCCATTATCCGATTATTTTGTTCTTCTTCTTTAGTCATATTTCATCCAATAAACCATTTTTGTTTCATTTTAAAACCTACTCCCCAAGTCCAAACATATCTTTTTAATTAGATTCATGATTGATATCCATAATTCATTCCAAAGTCCACCTCTTTTTATTTATTTATTTCTTTTTAACCCATTCTTTTAGAATAATGTTTAACCAAATTCTCATCATAAAACTATTTTTTTCCATTATTCATTTTGTACATATTCCCATTAAACTATATCCCCATTTCCTAAATACATTTTCATGACCAATTCACAACTTTTCCTGTTGCAAACACACATATTTGCGGTCCCCACTCTGCTCACACAGTACAACATTTTTCTCAAAAAATGCACTCCTCACCAATATCTCACGCCACCCTTCATGACCACACCAACAAACTTCTCCCTTTTCGTACAGATAGCAGTACAATTTTTCCTCAAAAAAATGCACTCCATGCCACAACTCATGCTTTTGCTTATGTTTCTTCATGCTGCCATCACGCAATCGGCAAGTCTCACGCAACGACCTGCACACACACAATCTTCAACCTGCAACGAAAAAAACTGAAACTCACAAAAGGGAACCTGCTTCCTTCAAAAAACACAAAAAAAGGATCACAAAAACATTATTAAATCATCACACCAGACCTTCCCTCAAAGACAGATAGAAACACACGAACCTGTAACCTTCGGCCATCTTCAACCTTTCTTCACAACAACTATAACCTCATCCACCTTCTGCTTTTTGAACCACAGCGAAAACGCATGAAAACAATTTCACAAACCACAACTCTCATCAAACCGCGACACTCATTTCATCACTCATCACCATAAATCTCATTCATCTTCCCTCACAAATACAACCCAGCCGAATCTCTTCAACTTGGCACAACAACAGAAACAACGTCACTTGTTCTTCATCGCTGTTTTTCTGCAAAACAACAGCAACACCAAAACCATCACCACATAAACTTTCTCCGTTTTCTGTAACAGCTTCAACACTCACACCAGCCACCCTTCAATCTCCCTTCAAACAAACCTAACCTCCCTTCAAATACCATTCATCAACTCAGCAACAAGATCTTCAGATGTATCCACTCGCCTCACCATTTCAAATCCATCGTCCCTTCAACAAACCTCAAAACCTCACCGCATGACATAACCGCCACCATAAACATCACCACCTTCATTCATCTTCAACAAACAGTAACAGCCACCTTCTCCAACCAACAACAACCATCGAAAATCACAGACTCAGAAAAATGAGAAAGAGACGAAGTCGAGTTTGACGCAAGAGGGTAAGGAATTTTGAGGCAGCACAAACCTTCCACAGAGCAAGCAAGATCGACGGTGGATTTGTTTCTTTTCGGTGACACATTCGCGGCGGAAGAAGGTTTATCGGCGGAGATCAGAGGACTCGTAGAGAGCGCGAGAACAGGACCACCGAAGAACGAACCGCGATCGCGATTCAGAAACCAAATGCGATACCGAGGCGACTTGGGCGAGAGGGATCTACGTTGAGGGGTCCATCTTGTTGATTTGTTTTTCCGCCGGCGCGGCTTGCTCTTGAGCGAGAGAATATGCACAGCAGTTTTGAAACAGGGGTTGCTGATGTTTGCTTTATTTCAGTTCCTTCTGAGAACACAGACCTTTTTTAATTGTTTTATTATATTTTCTGTTTAAAATAACCTTTTAATTTGTTTCTATTTTTTAATTGTTATTTTGTTCATGGTTGTTGCCGATGAGGGCTCTAGGCCCATATCAATATTCCTCTCGGCACACCAACAACCAGCGCGCACCCCCCTCCCCTTTCTATTTGTTTTATTTTTCTAATGTCTTTATTAAATTTTGTTTGTTATTCATTTTAATAACATTTTTTAGAATTATTAAATTTATAACTTTATTAGATTTTTGTTTAACTTTTATTGTTAATTATCAATATAATGTTAATATAATGTTGATTTTAGTTCGTTTCAATTTATTTGAGTTTAGTTAAATAGAATTTAGATTTAATTTTGGTATGGTTTATTTATCTTTGGTTTTAGTTTCATTTATATGAATAGAATTTTATTTGATTTTGGTTCTAGTTTGGTGTGGTGCTTTGTAGGTTTATTGTTCGATACCGACGATGAGGATGGTAGCATGATGATGGCCTTGTGACTGATTTTATTTTCATAATCTTGTTGTCAATTCTTCGATAGGATTTAGTTTTGTGTGAACCAATTCTTGTTGCGAATTTGGATTCTCTTTGTTGGTCTGTTTGGATGTTGGAAGCTTATTGGACATTTGTTTGATTCCCTGGTAATGGACATTTGTCTGAGATCCTTTCGTTCATATTGAAGAGGCAACGGACCTTCTCCGTTAGGTAACACTGATGGCCCGATTGATCTTATTGCATGTTGTTGCATCTGGAAGTCCTACTGGTGTAGGCTCTGTTTGTGCATTGTTTATTATTCCATTTCATTCTCATCTCTTTATTTCATCTCATCTTCATATCACACTCTCTTCTCCTTATCTTATTTCTATTTCATCCAATTCTTCTTTCTTCATCTTTCTTCCTCCTCATCTTTTATTCTTGTCTTGCGTGAGGTGTGCTTAGGCCACCATGGAGCTTCTCCTTTCTCTTCTTATTTCTTCTCCTCCTTTAGGATAGTGAGCCTCACTAACCCTTAGGACACCCGAGCATGTGAATATTGATTAGTCTCCCCTCATAGTTTTACCTTTGTGTCTCTCTTTGAGTCCTCTCTTCTCACCTCATAATCAGGGACTAAACCCTAAAGGCTTTAAGACTTTGTGATTAAGTTTATGCCTGCATCCTTCTCTTAGGATGGAGTGTATAACTTTGATCCTAAGTGTTAAACCCTTAATGTGTTTAAATCTCTTAATCAATCCACTTAATAAATATCAAGACATCACACTTGTAACTTGGGCCTTGCATTAGGGTTCTAATTCTTCCTTAAGTGGTTAAGAAGGACTAACCCTAGTGTTAATGGACAAGTCCCCCTCAAGTTGTCTTACAAATCATAAAAATCACTTCATCATCATACCATTTAATAAAATCCACTTAATCAAAGGCTTGTTTTGTCATGAGTTTAATCCCTAACCATGGATTAAGTTGAGGAGCTTTCCTCAGCTTAAACATTCTCATCTATTATCCTTCTATTAGGATGGTGTAATGAGTCTGTTTAATCCTTGATTATGGCTTAACCTCATTACTTAACACTAAACAAAAAACACCAAAAACATATAAATAATCACAAGTAGGTTAATGATCTTAATCCTACACCAAAGGTGATTAAGTGTGAGAATCTGACTTCGCACTTAAGGTAATCTCATTACCCCTAATCAGAGGGAAGATGTGATGAGTTTACTAATCCATTGGTTTAGGTTTAAGCTCATTTTCTTATGACAAACTTTCACAAGCAATAAAAGACTGAAAATACAAAAACAAACAATAATCGTCTCCTTCGGGATTCTTTTCTCATCATACTCACTCACAAACGAGAACTTGCTTCTTCCGTCTAATGCAAGACAGTTTGCATCTGTGCCAGACAGATCATACACTTGAGCATAGACAAGCAAGCAGTTCACAAGTCAATTCACCTTTCAGTCTCTTTGGGTCGAACTACGGTGTTCTGACTTCCTCATTGCACGAGAGGATACGTAGGCATAACTTAACAGTTATCGAACAAAAGTCTCTGTACATTCCCCCTCTTTCCAGCTTCATTCTTTAGCCTCATTGTCATGAGCATTTCATTCTGTTCCTACACTGACACCTTCATACTTCATATCACTTATACACTTTACACTGACACCTGTACATTCCTTTCCAGCTCTTTACACACAAATTGCACTGACACTACCCCTTTAAAGCACAAATCTTTTAAGCGTGGATCCCGTCGAGTACGGCGGACAATCTGGGTGCTAATACCTTCCCAGGTTGTAACCAACCCCCTTTCTCAGTCTCTCTGGTTCGCAACCGTCTTATCCTTATCTTTCTAGGTTTATGCAGCATTACCTTTCCTCCGGGATAAAAATGCCTAGCTGGAGACTCTATTCATTCTCCAGTGAGTTCACGGCTGTGTGTTCTCATTGTCCCTCTCGCCGACCGTTCGCGCTTGTACCTGGATGCAAATCTTTGGGAGCGACAGCTTGGCGACTCTGCTGGGGAACCTTATACTGCAACCAGGGCTTCTGGTTCTTTTTTTGGGTTCTTCCTAGAGCTTGATTGATTTGTGTTTATTGGGGGTGTTATGTGCTATTTGTATGTGTATATTTGCTTTATTTACTGCTTTCTGTACAGCTTTATTTATTGCTTTCTTTACTGTTTTTTCATTTATCATACTGTCATTATCATTGCTGGATCTGTTTTTCTGTCTTGGTGGGTGGGGGTTCTATTGAGAGTTTAAGGTCCTATACCTGGGACCTGAGTGACACCTAGGCTAGAGTGGTTCATGTTCTTTCCCATTCCATCTCGGTCTGGTGCGGGAATATGAAACACGGTTCAGATATGGGTTTCTTCTTGAGAACTCTGTGTTGCAGATTTCCTGCAATGCTAGGGCTATCTGGGAAGCCTGCTAAGTCTGGATGACCTTTTAGTTTTGACCTTCAGAAACTGAGGTGAATTAGAGGAGGAACTTTTATGGTTATTGTAAACACTGTACCTCCGGGTTGGAAGTGTTTACACTTCCCATAACTGATCCAAGTCTGAGGATCTTTGTTTTAGAACACCACCTGTGAGGGGGTTGGGCTGTTTACAGGTTTGCAGGAACCCTTGACCTCAACATACCCTCATTGCAGTACAATTGTTTGATCCAGTCACTATGATCCTGAAGTTATTGACCTCTGGTTTTCAGTTTCTATTTTGGGTTACTATACAGAGATCTTGTGGTTACAGACACTTGATTCTTGGCAGTATTCCAGATTCCAGGCAGTTTCCAGCTGTGATCCCATGTCTTTGCATCTTTTGCATCATCATATTGCATTTTGCATTTGCATCTGCATTGCATTTTCCTCCTCCAGAGAGCTCATCCTTCCTCTTTTGTCCATGACCAGCCAGCTGATTTCCCGGTACTCGGTTTGAACAAGTGGTAACAGTTAGAAGACGACAGAGTGTGTGAAGCTAGACTGAGCAGTGCCAAGAGTTAAAAAGGTCAGTTTGGAAGCCGTCAGTAGCCATGTCAGAAAACAACCTTCAGAATGTTGATTTTCCGCCTGGTTTCACTTCAATGACCAATCCTTTGTATGGTCTTTCTCCTGATGAGGATCTTCCACAAGTGAACAATCTTGCTCAAGCTCAGCCTGTACAGACCCCGATCGTGAATCAGAATGTACCTGAACCATCTGCTGTCCGAGGTGGACCTTCATCTTCTTCTGATACTACAAATTATCAGAGTTTTGCCTTCCCTATGCCAGACTTCCAAGGGGCAATCCCTCTTGTGAAAACCAAGGATCCTCAAGCTATTGATCCTGCTGAAAGATTTCGTGTGTTGGACGAGCGACTCAAAGCCTTAGTGGATCCTGATGCCTTCGGTTTTGATGCTCTAACCCTGTGTCTGGTGCCTGGTCTTGTCATTCCTCCAGATTTCAAAACTCTAAAGTTTGAGAAATACACTGGTGTCAGTTGCCCAAAGCGTCATTTGGTGATGTTCTGTAGAAAAATGACTTCTCATGCCCGCAATGATAAGCTGATGATTCACTGTTTTCAGGACAGTTTAAGTGGGGCATCTTTAAGTTGGTACTTGGATTTGGAAAGCAGTCATATCCGATCTTGGAATGATTTATCCAGAGCTTTCGTAAAGCAATACCAGTACAATATGGACATGGCGCCCAATCGCACGCACTTGCAGAGCCTATCCCAGAGGAGTGCTGAATCTTTCAGAGAATATGCACAGCGGTGGAGAGAATTGGCAGCCCAAGTGCAACCACCACTTTCAGACAGAGAATTAATTGACCTGTTCGTGGGCGCCTTGCAGGGTCCATACTTGGAAAGAATGAGTAGCATTGGGATGACAAGCTTCTCTGATTTGATGATAGTTGGAGTACGTATTGAGAGTCTGCTCAAAAGTGGAAAGATCCAGGACTTTTCGAATATCCCAGCTAGTGAAAGTGAGTCTATTGTTAGCTCCCAAGAGGAAGAATGGAATGACGTCGGTGCCGTCATGGCAAATATCGAATATTCTGGACCAACATCTTCTCAGAGATCATCTATTCCCGTGTCTGGTTACTCTTATGGGCATTCGGCAATGCTTAGAACACCATATCAGAAGTCCTGGACTCCTCCTCGTACAAATCTGCAATCTCATGGTCGAAGACCTCAGAATCAACTTCAGAGCCAGCCTAGGCCTCGTAACAATCTGGAAAGAAGGATTGCTCCTCTTCATCCAGTCCCCATGGCATACAGTGAACTCTTGCCGCATCTAATTCAGAGCTCTTTGGTGGTTCCTAAGCTTCTCAAGCCGTTACCAGGGCCGTACCCTCCAGGGTACAATCCTCATGAGCAGTGCGGGTATCATGGTGGATCAATGGGGCATTCAACTGAAGATTGCAAAGCTTTTCAAGCCAAGGTCCAACAATTGATAGACAAGGGCTACATTTCCTTTCCAGAAGGAAGCTTGGTTGTGCATGTCAACCTCTCACCTGTTTGAGTTCGAAGACTTCGGAGGAGCGTCTCCTGATTTCAGTGGTCCAGACAACAGTATGTCATCAGAGTTGGTGATCATTGTATCCTTTTATCATTTGCATTGTAGTTTCCTTCCTGTTATCAGCTACTTGTCTTTTAAGCAATGTTATTTTTGAATGGTATTGTTAATGTAGTGATCTTGCACTTTTGAATCAATTATGTCGCATTCGCTCATTTTTCTTTACTTGCATTGAAAAAAGAAAAAAAAAAGAAAAAAAACAAAAACAAAAAATTGCATCCATATACCTCCCATTTATTTCACTGTTGTTTAGCAGGTTTGAGGGAGGATGATGACAACTGAATACTCATAATTGTTGAAGGTATGCTTTCAGAGTAGAACCTGCTGACGATGTACAGGCATTGCTTCAATTCCCAAACACCGGAGATATAAGGGAGATAGACCCTCGTCAACCCCTTTGAGCCTTGAAGCAGGAGTTTCTTTTCTGAACGAAAAAACCCTCACATTTAACCCGGGGCAGGGTAGTTATCAGTCAATTTGACCGAGCGTTCAAATTTCCAAAGGAGTGTGCATCCGAGGATCCATTACCTTTATTCATTACACCTCAAGAGGTCAAGGGACGTGAAACCACAATGGTTATCCCTCACCAACAAAGGAATGTGGCAGTCAACCCTTTCAGCAAGTCATGACAAGCCAGTGTCACACGATTTGTTCAACAAAAATCAAAGAAAAAAAAGAAATAAAGCCCGCTAAGTCGAAAAAATGTGAAAACCAATGACTTAGGCAAAAGTTAGGGCATCCCGCTGGACTTCAAAATCGAAAATTCAAAAAAGAATCAGTCCAGGCAAAAATTAGGGAGTAAAAATATCAAAAAAGAAAAAGTTTCATAAGAACAAAGTCGTGTGACCAGACACAAAGTCAGAATGGGTGACTGTTACTCCAAGAAACCTCATTGGTGCGTAAACCATCAACGTCATTGGTTCCTCAATCATTACAAAACCCTTGTGAGAAGCGAGCGCTTAAGTCGAATTAGCTGAATATAGGACCGGAGAACATCAAGGAGAATGGGTGGGCACAAATAAAATTTGAACCATAAATCCTTCTTTCTAAAACCGTGAACCAGACTACGTCATAACCCTTGAAAGTCCTAACTGAATCGGGTTCAATTCTGAAAGCATATTACGACAAGGTTGCGTAAACTGACTCCTAACGATTTGCTAACTTAACACTACGTTTGGACTAATCGTCCATTCGTCACACACTGTCACAGCATCAAAATAAATAAATTTTCAAAAAAAAACTTGCATGTGCACTGCATTAAAATTACCATTTGCAAATGAACAGTTTTAATTGCAAGTTAGTTTGTGACACCCGGGAAGTTCCTACAAAAAGCAATCGCGAGGAGCTTGGTTATTCAACAATGATGACCAGAATCAAGAGCATCTTGTCAGCCTATGAATCAGGGGCATGTTATCTAGTGGTTTTGTTGACCAAGGAATCTGTCAGGGTAAAGAGAGTTCCCAAGCATCAGTTGATCGAGGAACGTCATTCAAAGTCAGTTGATCAGAGCTGAATCCGCCAAACAGGGGCAGGCCATCCGATATTTCTGTTGTCCAAAGATGAAATCTTCCAATGCCCAGTCAGAGTGAGTCAAGTCGCTCCCACGCTCGTACCGGGGCAGAATACTTCCAGAGATCACTAAGTGCAATTCTCCTCGAGAGGACATCCAAGTCCGCCATGCCAAGGATTGGATAATTAGTGATAATCTGCTCAGAGACTCACCCAACAGGGGCAAATTTTAGCTACACAGAGCAATTGGTATCAGTAATTTCCAAGTTCAAGATGAGTATTGGGAAATCATGCTACCCACCCTCGCCTTTGTCACCCTTCTCACCAGAAGCCTTGTCACTAAGACCTTTCTTCCCGTCCTCGGGAGTTCTCATAGCCTTTCATAATCATTGCATAAATCATTTGCATACGTTATTCATGTCGCATATAGAGCATATGCATCATATTTGCATTGGTCATAACCCCACAAACATCAGATCTCACATCCAGGGCCTCGTAACCCCGGCTTATCAACCTTTCAAAGTCCAGTTCTCGTCTGGCAAGCCTTTTCAAAGTCCAGTTCCCGTCTGGCAAACTTTTCAGAGTCTAGTCCTTGTCTGGAAGACAAACCCAAAGTCCAGTTCTCGTCTGGCAAACCAACTTCAAATACCAGTTCTCGTCTGGTAGGCGAATCTTTTAACCAGTTCTCGTCTGGTCACCTTTTCATTCAACCCATTGAACGCCAGTTCCCGTCTGTTAGTCATTATTTTTCAGAGTCAATTCTCGTTTGACAATGAACCCCAAGTAGTCAGTTCTCGTCTGACGACTTATTCTTTGCCCATCAGTTCTCGTCTGTTGGCCTACCTTTATTAAACCAGTTCTCGTCTGGTAATTCACCTTCAAAAGTCCAATTGCTTGGCAACTAAAAAAATATATATCTATCAACCTGGCCCTAGCGCCCAACCATCCTTGTTTCATATCCTTGTTTATGAGCATACGTCTGCATTGTACATCATTTGCATTGCATCTTCATACCGCATGGTTTCTGTTTTAGCTCTGATGTGGGGCAAGAATCGTTTCAAGACGTAATCTGGGGCAGTTATCTCAAGACTTGTTGATTTTCTGCGAGAGTTTGAAGACACTGGGGCAATTCTGGATGCCAAGTCTTCTGTAAAATCCTCTGAAGACAATCTTGTTATGGATGATGCAGTATCGTATAATTGAGGAGTTAAGGGAATGATAGTTCACTCAGGATGATCAGTAATGCTTTTGTTGAGCTCAGAAGTTTGAAGCACTGTGTTAATTCTCATGGAATGTCTGGTATTTATTTTACCAGCAGGGCATTGGAAGTTTATTTCTTCCCCGAGCATAAAGATCTTCTTTCAGCCGACAAGATTCCCTCATGAGGAGTTGGTTATTCGCATTCAGTCAAAGCCAATTTTCATTGGCATATCTTCCCAACACAGTCATCGTGCTATACATGAGGCTTAATTTGGCTTATTTCGATCTCTAATTCTCCAACAAAGTCTCTCCTCAGCAGAGCATTGCCAAATCTTTTTCTCAACCATGAAGGTTGACATCCCCAGCTGAATTAGAGCAGACGATATCCCCAACAGAACTTCAAGGCTAATTGAATCGTTCTCATCCCCAAGCGGACATATCTGTCCACAGTGAAGTTTTCCCAACAGGCAGCTGAAGGCCATATTTCCCCACAAAGTTAGAATTATCAGAATTCCCTCCTCAGCAGGATTGTGTGATCAAGCATCTTCCCTAGCCAAGTCTAAAGATGATCTTTCCCCATAGAGTCATCGGGATTCTCATTTCCAAGGGATTTCCCCAGCAGAGCAAGAAGAAATTCTCCCCAGTGGAGTCAGAGCAGGATGATCAGATCCTCAGCAGATGTTCAAAACAGTTAAACGAAGTATACCTCACGCAGAGTCGTCTTTCCTCCAGTGAAAACCTCTCCAACAAGCATCAGGTTGCCAACACTTCGTTCCCATCAGAGTTAAAAGCTTTCAACCCGTCAGCAGTATACAGAATGCTTCCCAAATTCCCCAGCGGAGAGCTAAAGCTAAAACAGTTGCCTCACTTTCACAAACATCAGTGTATACTCCTTGTGGCACCCGTCCGTGTCATATCTCCAGCAGAAAGCCAAAGCGTCCCTTTTGCACTCACAGATATACATATATATACATTTCCTTGACACCCGTCCGTGTCACCTTCCCCAGCACAGTAACATAAACACTTTGTATATCAGATATTTGTTTATACTATACTTTTCCTCTCTTGACACTCGTCCGTGTCACCCTCCCCAGCAGTTAAACAATCACCTGTACAATACTCATGTTATACCCGTACAGATACTCGTCCGTATTTTGTATATACTTACATATCCCCACAGATTCAATACTAGTCCTTGTTCTTTGTTAACTCGTTGGTACTCGTCCGTACCATCATCTCAGAACATGCGTCGAGAGTTTGTTTCTACATGATACTCGTCCGTATCATAGTCTTAAGGATGCTCGTCCGCATCTTTAATCCATACACTGTGTCAAACACTCGTGTCTTCTTGAATATAGACACTCGTCCGTGTCTACTATTCCCCAGAAGAGTCCCCTCAGAATCAACACTCGTCCGTGTTCCTTGTTAACCAGTTGATACTCGTCCGTATCATCGTCTCTGAGCACGTGTCAGTATTTGTTTCTACATGATACTCGTCCGTATCATAGTCTTAAGGACGCTCGTCCGCATCTTTAATCTATACACAATACCAAACGCTTATACTTTCTTTTCTTGGTTGTGAACGCTCGTCCGTGTTCACTATATCCCCAGTAGATCACCAACAAAGCATTTTCTTTTATCTGACACTCGTCCTGTGTCATGATAACCCTGAGAGCAGCCGTACCCTGCTGAGTGGTCGTCCTCCATTTCTTGATGGTCGTCCTCCATCATGCTCATCCGATGGTCGTCCCCATCGTTGATATTTTAGCAGCCGTCCCCTGCTAGGTGGTCGTCCTCCACCTTTTTGATGATCGTCCTTCATCACTTTATCCAATGGACGTCCCCATTGTTGATTTTGGTTATCTGGCATTCGTCCTATGTCATGAGAAACCTCGAGAGCAGCCGTCCCCTGCTGAGTGGTCGTCCTCCACTTCTTGATGGTCGTCCTCCATCATGCTCGTCCGATGGCCGTCCCCATCGTTGACCTTTTCTATCCGATGGCCGTCCCCATCGTTGATATTTTCGGCAGCCGTACCCTGCCAGGTGGTCGTCCTCCACCTTTGATGGCCGTCCCCATCATATTTCTTTTACCCAACAGAGCAGCCGTCCCCTGCTAGGTGATCGTCCTTCACCTTTGATGGCCGTACCCCATCAGCTGTTTATTTCATTTATTCTTTAACCCGATGGCCGTCCCCGTCGTGGTCCCTTTTCCTTTTAACCCGATGGCCGTCCCCATCGTCGGTTACTTTGCTTTATGAACTTGATGGCCGTCCCCGTCATGTTTCATTAACCCCCAGAGAATGCTACAACTTTATCTTGATGGCCGTCCCCATCATGATATTTTATTTTTTTTCCCAGCTAGTCGGCCGTCCCCGTCTTAGCTTTATCTTTTATTTTCCCCAGTTAGTCGGCCGTCCCCGTCTTAGCTTTACCTTTTATCCCCAGCATGTCGGCCGTCCCCGTCATTGTTTTATTTCCTACACTTTCCCAATATGTCGGCCGTCCCCGTCATTGCTATTTACCCAGCAGTCGTCCTCTGCTCGACGGTCGTCCTCCGTCGCCCACTTTACAATATACTTTATTTTCTTTTATAATCTATATCCCTTTTCTTCTTCATTCTGTGAGTGCAAATTTTGGACTGTCTTTGGTATTCAACCACAAGTTATCTTGTTTGCCTGTTAAGCCGTTGCTTACATCCTGCACAGCTAACTCATGTCTGAATAGGGGCAGCTGTAGACACCCCAAATTTGCCCTATGGCTTTTGTATCTTTTTCTGCTTCTCGTTTGCATATCATACGCATTTTGCATACCATTTGCATAAGCTCTTAAGACATGGGATCATTATTTTCTGAAGATTTTGGTTCCCCGTCCTTATTTGCGGATTATCAGGAGAATTCAAGGTTTTTGGCTATGCCGCCTCATTGGAATCATTCTCTTATTGTTCCTGTCACTAAATTAGGGTTTATTTCCCTGATTGATTGGTATTCAAGGTTTTCACTCGCAAAGACTATTCACTGGCGCATCTGGCCCATTATCAGCATTGAAATGTGAATCAAGGCGTTTCCTCTTAGCACCTCAGACTATTCCTCTCTCTCAACACATCGAAAAGCATTGATTTCGGTTCGAGTGCAGCTGCTTGTTTATGGTTCAATTTAGACATATGTTTGACCTAATTTTGGGTCAAACTACCTTGAGGTTTCTTCAAAGTGCAAGACTCGTATCTGTGGTTTATTTCTCGGGAGGTGTGTGTCCCAATTTAAGTTGCAGTGTGAGGATTTCTTCAGATTATCAAGTAGTGATCTGTGTAAGGTTTGATTCAGAAAATCGGATGGTTGTCTGGTGGTTTCGGAACGTGTTCAATCATTTTAATCAGAAGTTGCATAAAAAGGACCAAGTTTCATTGTTGGTTTAAATTCAATCAAGATGGGTGTGGAGGGTATATTCAAGTTCATTCCGAATTTTATTTAATTTCAAGTTTACGAGCAAGTTATATCGTAATCGTGTCCACTCTCAATTCAAGTCTCTATCCATTGTTCAGTCATCCATTATCCGATTATTTTGTTCTTCTTCTTTAGTCATATTTCATCCAATAAACCATTTTTGTTTCATTTTAAAACCTACTCCCCAAGTCCAAACATATCTTTTTAATTAGATTCATGATTGATATCCATAATTCATTCCAAAGTCCACCTCTTTTTATTTATTTATTTCTTTTTAACCCATTCTTTTAGAATAATGTTTAACCAAATTCTCATCATAAAACTATTTTTTTCCATTATTCATTTTGTACATATTCCCATTAAACTATATCCCCATTTCCTAAATACATTTTCATGACCAATTCACAACTTTTCCTGTTGCAAACACACATATTTGCGGTCCCCACTCTGCTCACACAGTACAACATTTTTCTCAAAAAATGCACTCCTCACCAATATCTCACGCCACCCTTCATGACCACACCAACAAACTTCTCCCTTTTCGTACAGATAGCAGTACAATTTTTCCTCAAAAAAATGCACTCCATGCCACAACTCATGCTTTTGCTTATGTTTCTTCATGCTGCCATCACGCAATCGGCAAGTCTCACGCAACGACCTGCACACACACAATCTTCAACCTGCAACGAAAAAAACTGAAACTCACAAAAGGGAACCTGCTTCCTTCAAAAAACACAAAAAAAGGATCACAAAAACATTATTAAATCATCACACCAGACCTTCCCTCAAAGACAGATAGAAACACACGAACCTGTAACCTTCGGCCATCTTCAACCTTTCTTCACAACAACTATAACCTCATCCACCTTCTGCTTTTTGAACCACAGCGAAAACGCATGAAAACAATTTCACAAACCACAACTCTCATCAAACCGCGACACTCATTTCATCACTCATCACCATAAATCTCATTCATCTTCCCTCACAAATACAACCCAGCCGAATCTCTTCAACTTGGCACAACAACAGAAACAACGTCACTTGTTCTTCATCGCTGTTTTTCTGCAAAACAACAGCAACACCAAAACCATCACCACATAAACTTTCTCCGTTTTCTGTAACAGCTTCAACACTCACACCAGCCACCCTTCAATCTCCCTTCAAACAAACCTAACCTCCCTTCAAATACCATTCATCAACTCAGCAACAAGATCTTCAGATGTATCCACTCGCCTCACCATTTCAAATCCATCGTCCCTTCAACAAACCTCAAAACCTCACCGCATGACATAACCGCCACCATAAACATCACCACCTTCATTCATCTTCAACAAACAGTAACAGCCACCTTCTCCAACCAACAACAACCATCGAAAATCACAGACTCAGAAAAATGAGAAAGAGACGAAGTCGAGTTTGACGCAAGAGGGTAAGGAATTTTGAGGCAGCACAAACCTTCCACAGAGCAAGCAAGATCGACGGTGGATTTGTTTCTTTTCGGTGACACATTCGCGGCGGAAGAAGGTTTATCGGCGGAGATCAGAGGACTCGTAGAGAGCGCGAGAACAGGACCACCGAAGAACGAACCGCGATCGCGATTCAGAAACCAAATGCGATACCGAGGCGACTTGGGCGAGAGGGATCGACGTTGAGGGGTCCATCTTGTTGATTTGTTTTTCCGCCGGCGCGGCTTGCTCTTGAGCGAGAGAATATGCACAGCAGTTTTGAAACAGGGGTTGCTGATGTTTGCTTTATTTCAGTTCCTTCTGAGAACACAGACCTTTTTTAATTGTTTTATTATATTTTCTGTTTAAAATAACCTTTTAATTTGTTTCTATTTTTTAATTGTTATTTTGTTCATGGTTGTTGCCGATGAGGGCTCTAGGCCCATATCAATATTCCTCTCGGCACACCAACAACCAGCGCGCACCCCCCTCCCCTTTCTATTTGTTTTATTTTTCTAATGTCTTTATTAAATTTTGTTTGTTATTCATTTTAATAACATTTTTTAGAATTATTAAATTTATAACTTTATTAGATTTTTGTTTAACTTTTATTGTTAATTATCAATATAATGTTAATATAATGTTGATTTTAGTTCGTTTCAATTTATTTGAGTTTAGTTAAATAGAATTTAGATTTAATTTTGGTATGGTTTATTTATCTTTGGTTTTAGTTTCATTTATATGAATAGAATTTTATTTGATTTTGGTTCTAGTTTGGTGTGGTGCTTTGTAGGTTTATTGTTCGATACCGACGATGAGGATGGTAGCATGATGATGGCCTTGTGACTGATTTTATTTTCATAATCTTGTTGTCAATTCTTCGATAGGATTTAGTTTTGTGTGAACCAATTCTTGTTGCGAATTTGGATTCTCTTTGTTGGTCTGTTTGGATGTTGGAAGCTTATTGGACATTTGTTTGATTCCCTGGTAATGGACATTTGTCTGAGATCCTTTCGTTCATATTGAAGAGGCAACGGACCTTCTCCGTTAGGTAACACTGATGGCCCGATTGATCTTATTGCATGTTGTTGCATCTGGAAGTCCTACTGGTGTAGGCTCTGTTTGTGCATTGTTTATTATTCCATTTCATTCTCATCTCTTTATTTCATCTCATCTTCATATCACACTCTCTTCTCCTTATCTTATTTCTATTTCATCCAATTCTTCTTTCTTCATCTTTCTTCCTCCTCATCTTTTATCCTTGTCTTGCGTGAGGTGTGCTTAGGCCACCATGGAGCTTCTCCTTTCTCTTCTTATTTCTTCTCCTCCTTTAGGATAGTGAGCCTCACTAACCCTTAGGACACCCGAGCATGTGAATATTGATTAGTCTCCCCTCATAGTTTTACCTTTGTGTCTCTCTTTGAGTCCTCTCTTCTCACCTCATAATCAGGGACTAAACCCTAAAGGCTTTAAGACTTTGTGATTAAGTTTATGCCTGCATCCTTCTCTTAGGATGGAGTGTATAACTTTGATCCTAAGTGTTAAACCCTTAATGTGTTTAAATCTCTTAATCAATCCACTTAATAAATATCAAGACATCACACTTGTAACTTGGGCCTTGCATTAGGGTTCTAATTCTTCCTTAAGTGGTTAAGAAGGACTAACCCTAGTGTTAATGGACAAGTCCCCCTCAAGTTGTCTTACAAATCATAAAAATCACTTCATCATCATACCATTTAATAAAATCCACTTAATCAAAGGCTTGTTTTGTCATGAGTTTAATCCCTAACCATGGATTAAGTTGAGGAGCTTTCCTCAGCTTAAACATTCTCATCTATTATCCTTCTATTAGGATGGTGTAATGAGTCTGTTTAATCCTTGATTATGGCTTAACCTCATTACTTAACACTAAACAAAAAACACCAAAAACATATAAATAATCACAAGTAGGTTAATGATCTTAATCCTACACCAAAGGTGATTAAGTGTGAGAATCTGACTTCGCACTTAAGGTAATCTCATTACCCCTAATCAGAGGGAAGATGTGATGAGTTTACTAATCCATTGGTTTAGGTTTAAGCTCATTTTCTTATGACAAACTTTCACAAGCAATAAAAGACTGAAAATACAAAAACAAACAATAATCGTCTCCTTCGGGATTCTCTTCTCATCATACTCACTCACAAACGAGAACTTGCTTCTTCCGTCTAATGCAAGACAGTTTGCATCTGTGCCAGACAGATCATACACTTGAGCATAGACAAGCAAGCAGTTCACAAGTCAATTCACCTTTCAGTCTCTTTGGGTCGAACTACGGTGTTCTGACTTCCTCATTGCACGAGAGGATACGTAGGCATAACTTAACAGTTATCGAACAAAAGTCTCTGTACATTCTCCCTCTTTCCAGCTTCATTCTTTAGCCTCATTGTCATGAGCATTTCATTCTGTTCCTACACTGACACCTTCATACTTCATATCACTTATACACTTTACACTGACACCTGTACATTCCTTTCCAGCTCTTTACACACAAATTGCACTGACACTACCCCTTTAAAGCACAAATCTTTTAAGCGTGGATCCCGTCGAGTACGGCGGACAATCTGGGTGCTAATACCTTCCCAGGTTGTAACCAACCCCCTTTCTCAGTCTCTCTGGTTCGCAACCGTCTTATCCTTATCTTTCTAGGTTTATGCAGCATTACCTTTCCTCCGGGATAAAAATGCCTAGATGGCGACTCTATTCATTCTCCAGTGAGTTCACGGCTGTGTGTTCTCATTGTCCCTCTCGCCGACCGTTCGCGCTTGTACCTGGATGCAAATCTTTGGGAGCGACAGAAGGCCTCAGCCAGGTCCTTCCAGCATCTGATGGCTGCTCTAGTCAAATGGGAGTACCATTCCCTTGAAGCTCCTGTTAAACTATCTTCGAAATAAAACATCCACAGTTTTTCATCCATGGTGTATGCCTTCAGCCTCCCCAGAAAGGATTGCAAATGGGTTCGCGGACAGGAAGTCCCGTTGTACTTCTCGAAGCACGGAGGTTTAAACTTGTGGGGAATCCTTACCCCGTCCACTAATCCCATGTCCATAACATCAAAGCCCAGGGAATTTTGAGACTCCAGAGATCTCAACTTTTCAGCAATTTCATCTAGCCTTCTGTCATAGGCTTCATCCCCAGCTCCCATCACAGTGAATTGATCCTCTTGGGGGTCTTCTTGTAATACTCTGCCTGTAGTAGCATTCCCTTGTACATTAGCAGGGATGTTGATCTCTGGGTGAAGATGAGGCCCATACACAGGTGGGTTGACATGAGGTTGAACCCTCTCATTGTTGCTCGTTCCTCCAGTCCCTAGATGGGGTTCCTCCTGGGTCTGCCTTTCTACCAATGCCCTTAATCTTTCTTGGCTCTGAGCCAAGCCATTCATCACCTCCATGAACTGGGTCATCTGGTTTCTCATTTCTAGCCTCTCATTGGCCATTTGAGCCCTGACCTCTGTAAGGTCCTGTTGTACTTGGTCCATCTGTATACCCGGAAGGTTGTTGCGAGTGGGATACCTGTGTGGACGGTTGAGTGGGAACACCCGACGTCGAGCAATAGTTCCTGAACCACAACAGAGTTAGTAACAAACAAAACAAAAACCTACAAAACAAACAAAAGTTAGTATGCAATGCAGTATGCTTATTTGTTTCCAAGGTATCCGGCTTGGCATTTGGTTTTGACCTTTCCAGACCCCTGAGGAAGGTGCTTTAATGTTGCTTGAAAGAACTCAGATGAAACAAACTAATGAATATATTACACATGATGAATCATACATAGTTTGTTTTTTACAATACATGCCCACGGAGGGGTCAAAATACATCATAAAAAAGGAAAGTACATGAAATGAAAGCAACAACAAGCAAAAGTCAGACACCAAGACCAAACTCATCCTCCCTAACTTCCTTCAGAAGTGCTTCAGTCACAGGGTCAGCTGGATGCTCTGTGAGGTTCCTGATAAGAAGATTCCTGGTGGCGATAGCAGTGTTTAGCTTCTTGTGTCTGCCTTGGTCTTTTGACCTCTTCACACCAGCCCTAATCTTCAACTCTGAGATCTCTTTCTGTGCTGCTAGCAGGGCTTCCTGTTGCTCCTTTGCACTGGCCTCCAACTGCTCAATCTTGTCCTGAGTCCTCTTATCTTCCTGAGTACGAGCTTCAGTGATCCTGACCCACCTAGCTTGACTCTCTTTCAGATATAAATCAGTCCTAGCCTTCTGGAACTGGGCCTCTTTACAGGCATACTTCAAAATTTGTTCCCCTGCCCTTGACTTTTTGATGTAGTCCTCTGACTTCTCAATCCTGGCTAGATGCTCCACCTTAAGCTTTTCCAACCTTTCAATGTCCAGACGACCATCACTCCTCTCCCAGAGGGTCTTCTGCAGAGCTTGAGTCAGATTCTCATTCCTCTCTTTCAGTTTCTCAAACTCTTCCAGGCTGATAGTGGTTGGAGGGGGTGCTGTGGATGGTCCAGGTGCATCCTCAATGGTGAAAGGCATCCCAGAAGTTTGAGCCCTAGCATGAGACCAATCAAAATACTGAGTTGAGGCCACATTGTTGCATCTCCCAAGAATGGCCATCCCTTTGGTCTGGACATTGTCCCAAGCCCAGGATGCTTGCCTGACAACAGCTAGATTAGGCTTAATCTCACAATAAAGGGTTTCAGCCAAGTCTTGTGCTCTAGGAGGGTGGACCAATGCATAGCCCAATTGTCTTTTGAATAGCAAAGGGTTGTAGTTGATGCAACCCTTCACTCCTATCAGAGGTACATTGGGGAACTGCCCACAACTAGTAATGATGTCCCTGCCCTTGGTGCTCTGAGTGCACCACCTGATGTCATCTGAGGTCAAAGCAACAAGTCTCCTAGCCCAATTCTTCTGCTGGTGAGGATTCAAGAAGGCATCAGTCTTGGGCAAGTGTTTGAGCAGCCAGGTATGGAACAGGGGAGCACAGCATCTCACCAATCTTCCTCTTTGCTTTTCATTCCTTTGGTGAACAGAGTAGTAAAAATCTCCCAGTAAGGTGGGTACTGGGTTCCTCAGAATGAAAAGGTGAATGGCATTCTTGCTAATAAACTTGGGCTCATCTGCAAAAAGTACAACCCCATATATGCTGAGGGCTAACAGTGCACAGACTGCCTTCCATTCTCCCAAGGAGGCCTTCAGGATAGCCTGAGAAGTCAAGAAATCCAAGTGTAGACCGGAGATTCCAGCCTTTGCTGTCATGTTCTGCTCAATCAGAAAAGGTTCCAGATATAGTGCCTTTGCCACTTCTTCATTGCTGGGAAAAACCATTTCTAGATTGAAAGGGATACCTCCCCTGACAGGTACTCCAACCAGTGATGAATACTCCTCTAATAAAGGCCCCAACTAAAAATCCCGGAAGGTGAAGCATCTCAAAGGAGGATCATAGAACTGTAGACAAGTGTGAATCAAGCTCCTCTGAGAAGGGTCCAAATCCATAACCACATCAAGGATGCCTCCAAAATGTTCTCTGAATAGTGGTATATGGTCTGGAGTAATAAGGGCCTGGATCTTCCTGATGCCAGTCAACTCAGGCTCAAAGAAATGATATGAGATGTTGCTCTTCTTGGGTGTCATGTTGCTGAAGAAGAGCTGAAACAGATGCTGATGATGATGACTGATACCAGAGGGTGAGCCACTGATAGGCTGATGCTGGTGATGCAGGTGACTGAAGCAGGTAGCTGATGAATGTGGCTGAAGCAGATAGCTGGTGAACAGGGGTCTATGAAGATGAAGGGGTCAAAACCAAGCCAAATGTAATATGGATACCCTGAAAATCAAATAAGCAAATGTTAAATGATGCAATGATGATGTATGCAAATGATATGCAAGGGTTCGTGATCAAGCTGGATCTGATTACTGCTTTGATATAAGGCCCATGTATGTTCAAGAAATCCAGATGGGGGTTCATAAGTCCAGTAACCAAGGTGGGGGACTCAAATAAAGAGTCACATGTCCAGGGTTAAAATCACAAGAACTGTCCCAAAATGGAATACTCTTAATCAAAACAAAGTAACATGGTATGCTGAGGTCAAGGGTACCTGCAAAACTGTAAACAGCCCAACCCCCTCACAGGTGGTGTTCTAGAACAAGGATCCTCAGACTTGGATCAGTTATGAGAAGTGTAAACACTTCTAACCCGGAGGTACAGTGTTTACAATAACCATAAAAAATCCTCCTCTAATTCACCTCAGTTTCTGAAGGTCATAATAAAGGTCATCCAGACTTAGCAGGCTTCCCAGATAGCCCTAGCACTACAGGAAATCTGTAGCACAGAGTTCTCAAGAGGAAACCCATATCTGAACCGTGTTTCGTATTCCCGCACCAGACCGAAATGGAATGGGAAAGAACATGAACCACTCTAGCCTAGGTGTCACTCAGGTCCCAGGTATAGGACCTTAACTCTCAATAGAACCCCACCCACCAAAGCAACAAAACTGGATCCAGCCAAAACAGTATGACAGTATGATGTATATAAAGCTATAAAGAAAGCAATAAAACAACTGTACATAAAGCAATAAACAAAATAAATATACAAACACAAATAGCACATAACACCCCAGTAAACACAAATCAAACAAGTGCCAGGAGGAACCCACAAAAAGAACCAGAAGCCCTGGTTACAGTATAAGGTTCCCCAGCAGAGTCGCCAAGCTGTCGCTCCCAATAGATGAGACTGGCTCAAATAAGGTACTGACGCGAACGGTCGGCGAAGGGATGAAGTGAAAAGAGTCGCCAGCTAGGCATTTTTATCCCGAAGGAAAGGTAATGCTGCATAGACCTAGAAAGATATGGATAAGACAGTTGCGAACCAGAGAGACTGAGAAAGGGGGTTGGTTACAACCTGGGAAGGTATTAGCACCCAGATTGTCCGTCGTACTCGACGGGATCCACGCTTAAAAGATTTGTGTTTTAAAGGGGTAGTGTCAGTGCGATTTGTGTATCAAAGCTGGAAAAGAATGTACAAGTGTCAGTGTAAAAGCAGTGTGAAGTGTATGAGTGAAGTGTCAGTGTAAGAAAAGGAATAAGATGCTCGAGATCATGAGGTTAAAAGAATAATGCTGGAAAGAGGGGGGATATACAGAGACTTTTGTTCGATAACTGTTAAGTTATGCCTACGTATCCTCTCGTGCAATGAGGAAGTCAGAACACCGTAGTTCGACCCAAAGAGACTGAAAGGTAAATTGACTTGTGAACTGCTTACTTGTCTATGCTCAAGTGTATGACCTGTCTGGCTCAGGTGCAAACTGTCTTGCATTAGACGGAAGAAGCAAGTTCTCGTTTATGAATGAAGGTGATGAGAAAAGAATCCCGAAGGAGACGATTATTGTTTGTTTTTGAGTTTTCAGTCTTTTATTGGTTTTGAAAGCTTGTCATAAGTTAATGAGCTCAAGCCTAAACCAATGGATTTAGTAAACTCATCACATCTTCCCTCTGATTAGGGGTAATGAGAGTACCTTAAGTGTGAAGTCAGCTTCTCACACTTAATCACCATGATGTAGGATTAAGATCATTAACCTACTTGTGATTAATTAGATGTTTTTGTGGTTTTTGTTTGGTGTTAAGTAATGAGATTAAGCCATAATCAAAGATTAAACAGACTCATTACACCATCCTAATAGAAGGATAATAGATGAGAATGTTTAAGCTGAGGAAAGCTCCTCAACTTAATCCATGATTAAGGATTAAACTCATGACAAAACAAAGCCTTTATTAAGTGGATTTTAATTAATGATAAGATGAAGAAATGAGTTTTAGGGTTTGTAAGACAACTTGAGGGGGACTTGTCCATTAACACTAGGGTTAGTCCTTCTTAACCAATTAAGGAAGAATTAGAACCCTAATGCAAGGCCCAAGTTACAAGCTTGATGTCTTGATGATTATTAAGTGAATTGATTAAAGGATTTAAACACATTAAGGGTTTAACACTTAGGATTAAAGTTATACACTCCATCCTAATAGAAGGATGCAAGCATAAGCTCAATCACAAAGCCTTAAAGCCTTTAGGGTTTAGTCCCTGATTATGAGATGAGAAGAGAAGACTCAATGAGACACAAAGGTAAAATCTAAATGGGGAACTAATCAAAACCCTAATTATTGTCATGCTTGGTTGTTCCTAAGGTTTGTGAGGTCTACAAGAAAGATCTTCAGAGAAACCACCAGGAAGCAGATGAAAGGAGCAAAGAGAAGCAAAGTAACTTTGCTTCATTTAAGAAGACAAGTCACTTGAAGAAAGAAAGTAAGAAGAAGAAGAATGAGCAAGCTCAATCTCAAACACAAGACAAAATGCAGCAATGATGCATAAGGGAGATGAAAATAGATTGTGAGAAGTGAAGGCAAATTCACTTCTCAAAATAACTTACCACCTGAAAAGTTAGTGAAAGAAATGCAATGCAATGCAAAATGAGATGAAATGACATGATGCAAACCAAAACCAGAAGCATAAGTATGATGCTAATGATGCTATGAGATGATGCAAACATGAAACAAGGCATGAGGATGATCATACAAACATATGGATGCAAGAGAAGCATGCTTAGAACCATGAACATACATGAAAAGTTTTGGAATGCAAATGACATACAACATTGCAAATGAAAGAAGCAATGATCAAACATGATTCTAACATGTCCTAAGATGTGTTATGAATCAAATGGATGCACAAAATGTCATGGCAAGTCATGGTATGCAAGCAAATGGAAGATGGATGTAAATGAAAGCCCAAATTAGGGTTTATGATCAATGCACAAAACAAAAATCAAAACCAGAAGCAAACATCATGATAAAAAATTGAAAATGCATTCAAAGGAACCCTAAACCTATACAAAATCACTGCCCAAAGTAGGGTTTCTAACTCTTAACCTAATGAGGGTTATGAATTTCTTAAGATTGCTAGGGTTTTAAGGTACCTTGTCAAGAAAAGTGCCAAACAAATAGGAAATGCAAGATCAATTCATGCCAATTTAATCCTAAAAACTACATGCTAAACAAGATGCAATGCAAAAAGAATCAAAGTCCAACTCTTAAAGGCTAGGCAGAAATGAATTTTTGAATATTGGATCAAAATAATGTCTTGAAATGAAATTAATTCCATGGAAAATTGTCAAAAGACATCAAGATCAAAAAAGAAATTTGGTTTGAAGGTTGGACAATGTTTCTAAATGATTTTAAATGTTTCATGAATTTTTTTGTGATTTTTAAATACCTAAAAGTATTTTTAATTAATTAGTTCTCATTAATTAATTAAAAATAAAACTTTAAATGATTTAAAAATATTTTTTAATGCAAAAAATAAAAATAAAAATGTTTTTGGTTTCTGAAAATTAATAAAAGCTTGAATAAAAATTTTCAGAATTTTTCAATGATTTTTACTATTTTAAATAAAATGTAGAAAACAAATGAAATAAAAAGAAAATAAAATTGAACTAAATGAAAAGTATGCTGAATCAATGGCTGAGGTTTGAATGGATTGCGCGCGCATTGACTGGCGCCAGATCCAAAGGCTGCAATTCAAACTGGCTGGATTTAAATTAAACTTAATTAATTAAATTAATAAAACAAGATTAGGGTTAAGTGTGAAATCTGGACCACTCATTCGCGCGCCAGTCAGCCCTAGTCAACTCATCCTACGCTCCAGATTCAAACTTGCATTAATGACTCTGATTAGCCCTAAACACTTTCAGGTGGCCGGAGAAGACTTCCGGTCGTCTTCTCCGGCCAGACCCTCACCTGAAAGTTACTAACTTTCTCAAAACGCCATGAAAATGAAATCTAATTGCCCAGAATCCATCCCCATTCAACACTGAATCAAAACCCCCAAACAAAAATCATTTTTCATTCATTAATCAGGCAAATCGAAGCAAAACATATTTAGGTCAGAAAGTTTCAGACAACTCATACATGCTCAATATTCCACCATTTTCATTTTTAAACACATCATGATGATCAGGATAACATATAGAATCAATTTATAACAAGTAAAATGAGTTCTGGAAAATTTGTTCTTGATGGATACCTGAACTGAAGTCCTTCGAACAGGAGCTTTCTGACCCTTTCTCTTATGCAAACTCACTCCTTTGACCCTCTTGAACTCAATGGGATGCTTCACAACTCTTGTTGATGGCTGATTAGAGAGATGGCAGAAGTTCTGTTCAAGGGAGGGTGGTGATCATGTTTTGGTTTCAGTGACTTTCAGGCTATGGTGATGGGTGGTTTCTGATCAGTGAAGTATGCTGAGTTTGTTTGTGAAGTTTGTTTGTGTGTTTGAGGCTTGTGGAGAGTGTTTCGAATGAAAAATGCAAGTTGGAGAGATTTTGATAACTATGGCTTGTGGTGTGTTTCAGCTTGAAGTAAGTGGTGTGTTATGCTGGCTTTGGTCCATGTATCAAAAGGTGATAGGTCAGAGAGTTGTTGGTGGCCTATGGTGATTGGTATGGGTCTTTGGCCAAAATGTCAACTTGATTTGTACTTGAGGTATGGGCAATGGTACAACTTGCTTTTTGGCTTGCTTTGGCTTAGCTTGATTCAAGGAATGCTATGGAACAGGTCTAGTGGCAATGCAGCAAGTGGTTTGTAATTTGTGATAGGTTTTGTAAGTTTCACAAAGTTTGGTTCCTTTTGACATTTCTTGAGTTTCAAGGCATCAAAGTGCAAAGTTCTTTGGCCCATTCTGAATTTTAGAGGTCATGTGATCATGTTGTGAGGGAATGGTACACATTTGAGGCCTTTAGAATACTTTATCAAAGCATTTTGCAAAATGCCTCTTTGGTAGAAAACTTCGAATTTTGTGATTTTGCCCAACTTTGACAAGCCATAACTTTTGATCCAAAATGAATTAGGTCAAGTTCTTGTACTTTTTGAAAATGGAATGATACATTCTACAACTTTCATGACCAAAGTTTTTCCATTTGAAACATTTTTGAATCAAAAAGCAAGGGTTGAAAAAGTTTCCCAAAATGGCAATTTTCAATATAAGTCAACTTTCCCAAAAAGTCAACTTTGCAAATGACTTGAAATTCTCCAATTTTATGAACTTCTAACATCTTCCATGATCAAATAAAGATCATACATAATCAAAATGATGATGAACACCCTTTGGTTGGGTCATTGGGGGGCCTCAGATGCCCTGATTTTGCACTGACTTGCTTAGAAAGTCAACCCTTGATCAGATGACTTCCCCATTGAATTTCTTCATGAAAATTGATATGCATGATCCCTATACCATATAGAGACCAATAGAAACAAGAATGACCAAAAAATTTGGAGTTATGGCCTCTGAAACCAAAACCCTAATTCTAGGTCATCTGTGCAGTTAAACCTGGCTCTGCTTTCATGCCATTCTCAGTTCTTGTGATTTTTTGACATTCTTGACTTTTTGAGGATGAAATATGATGCTTGAACATACATGGACCCCTTTGAAGTGATTGATGACCTTTGGAGTGGCTCAAGAAGCTCTTGGATTGCTCAGATCACAAACCCTAGATGCAGATGACTTAGAACCAATGCAATGAATCAAAAATGTGGTATGAGATGCTATGATGGATTTATGCATATGAAAAGATCACAAGCCATGGTGTGAATGGGTGAGGGCAAGTTTGGGGTGTTTACAGGTTGCTATTGATTACTTTACAAAATGGGTGGAGGCAACTTCATTTGCATCTGTTACTAAGAATGTGGTGGCTCGATTCATTAAGAATAATCTCATATGTAGGTATGGCATACCTGAAAGGATTATCACAGATAATGGCTCTAATCTGAACAACACCATGATTACTGATCTCTGCACACAGTTCAAGATTAAGCATCATAACTCTTCTCTGTATCGTCCAAAGATGAATGGGGCAGTAGAAGCTGCAAATAAGAACATTAAGAAGATTCTACATAAGATGATTGTTACTTATAAAGATTGGCATGAGATGTTACCATTTGCTCTTCATGGTTATCGTACTACAATACGTACTTCAACAGGGGCAACCCCATTCTCCTTAGTCTATGGTATGGAAGCAGTTCTGCCCATTGAAGTTCAGATCCCCTCCTTAAGAATCATGAAGGATGCAGGCTTGGATGAAGATGAGTGGATTCAGACTCGACTTGACCAGATAAATTTGATTGATGAGAAAAGGTTGGCAGCTGTTTGTCACGGTCAGATGTACCAGAAAAGGATGATCAAAGCTTTTAATAAGAAGGTTAAGCAAAAGGTATATCAGGCTGGTGACTTGGTAATCAAGCGTATCATATTACCATAGGGTGATCCTAGGGGAAAGTGGACTCCTACATATGAAGGACCATTTGTAGTCAAGAGGATATTTTCAGGAGGTGCCATGATGCTTACTACTATGGATGGTGAAGATTTCCCACAACCCGTGAACGCAGGCAATCCAGGCAAAAGTTAGGGATTAAAGCGTATGACTATGTCTCGTTTGGATCAATCAGGTAGCCCCAACTAGTTGTGTTACTTAACTCAAGTTCGAACAGATAAAGATCAATCCAATCGTTTCCGTCTCAACAGTAGAAGATTGGATACTGGAAGATAATGACAATAGTAGAATTGAAACTCAATAGGATCATTTCCCACATAGTTATTTTTCTTTGTTTTTGTAAAAGTTTTACGACAAATTCCTCTTACTAGGATTTCTGTCTCCTTGTACAAGCTCACCTGTGTATAGGTCACTTTATAATAAATAAAATTTCGTCTTTGAATCCAGATTTACTTTTACCCTATTTACCTAAGCGAAAACGTCCATTGGTTGTGTTTGAATGTATGTATGCTTTTGAATATGATTGATGTTTACTAGAAATGCAAAAAATGCAGTAATAGTATTTACTAAGGACAGACGAGGGTAGGAGTTCAACGAAGCTTCACCGGTTCATCCCCACCAGACAACTACAAATCCCCAACAGAGCGAATCTATCTTTATAAATACTTCAAGTTACATCTCCCCTTGAATTTATGTCCATCTCTTTTATCCTCAGTCAGGATACTCAGGAATTTATTCCTTCAATAGAAGTACGACGAACGAAGACGGGAGGTTATAAATACTATACTATCAAACAAGACGGGAACGAGTTCCTCATATTCTTCAGCAACGAAGCGGGAGTTATTTTCCCTAGCCAGCAGTTGTTATACAAATATATCTGGGCGCTTCAAGCTGCATAATTCATACATACATCATTTACATCATAACATAACATATCCATAAATGCATAATACATTTACTTAGATGCACCATGCCATACATGCATACATATTGCATAAACTAACCTTTTCCTTGCAGGATGGTTATATACAGATAAAATACTATCAACAATTCACAACAGGTCAGAGACGATCTATACGAAGGTCTAGTGCTGATACTTAATTTAGGGATGATCGCCATGAAGATTCATTACTGATAATCATTACTCAAGTTGTCCTTGGATAGTAGGCAAACGGTCTATACGAAGATCTAGTCCCTAATCCAGGATATTTTCAGAAGAGATAATCGTCACGAAGATTTATTTCTACTGGTCTATTCAACAATTCAAAATAGTTCAGAGACGATCGATACGAAGATCTAGTGCTGATACTTAATTCAGAAAAAAATCGCCACAAAGATTTGGTTCTGACACTTAAATTAAAGTATGTTCTTAGATATGGTTCAGAGACGATCTATACGAAGATCTAAGCCCTGACACTTAATGAAGGATATTCTTTTTCCCCAGAGATAATGCAGAGACGATCTATACAAAGATCTAGTGCTGACATTCAACTCAAACCATGTTGCATAAACGATTCAGAGACGACCTATACGAAGACCTAGTACTGATATCCAGTATCAACATCAAGATATTATCACCTCCTGATATTATGGATGGCATCTATAAGCCCATCTCCAGTTCTTCCAAGTGGCATCTTCAAGCCCACTTAAGCATATACAACTAATCATCAATGTTACTTCACGCACCGGCGAGTGCACATTTTTGGGCTTTTGTGTTCAATCCCCTTCAACCTTCCAAGTCAGGAATAGCACATATGCCAATCTAACCCCCTCAGGTTTCAGAAAATTGAACAGGGGCAGTTGTTGCACCCAAAAATTTGCCCTCACCAAGACAAGACATTGTGTACTAAGGTATCCCAAGAGGTTCACAAGGTTCACAAGATTCACAAGGTATCTCATGAGGTTCACAAGGTTCACAAGGTTCACAATTAGTCAGAAAGTTTGACAATTCCCTCAGACAATGCATCCTCCTAAGCAATGCATCTTAAATTAGGGTTTTGACTTCCATCAGGCTAAATAGACTTCCAAGGCTTCAATTGAGCTTCATAGCATCCTATATTTCTTCAAGAACCCCTATGTCAAGTTTCAAGGCTTTCCCAAAAGGTTTGCTCAGTCAGATGATCAGATAGGCTAAAATCAGTCAAAGTAGTTAAAAAGTCAAACTGAGGTCAACTGTGGTCAAACCAAAGTCAAACTTCATGATTTTTTGCCAACATCAAGTATATGAAGTAAAATTCATCATTTGATCAAGGGTTGATCATGATTCATCAAGGAGATTTCAGATCATCAAGAATCAGGAGTTTCTAAATTAGGGTTTTCATAGGAAAAGTCAACTGAACTTTGACCAGCCATAACTTTCACATGCTTCATCAAAATTTTTCCATCCAAAGCTCATTTTGAAGGAAATTTAATTCTATACAACTTTGTGTCTCACAATCCAAACCTAAAAATGCTTCATTTGGAAGGTATGAGCTAAGACATTATAGGTCATTTCAAAAGTCAACAAAAAGTCAACATCTTCCAAAGGGCATAACTTGAGAATGGTAAAAGATATGGACATGAGACCAAAGAGGTTGGTTATAGGACTCTCTAAGCTTTCTAAAATGTCCAAGAACACCTTGATAGCCTTAAAATTGAGGTACTTGTGACTTTGCAAATTTGGGAAATTTTTGAGAGGTTTATGAAGCAAATGGGACCTTAGAACCAAATTTCTCCAAATGGGCTTGCATTTTTATGACCCAAACACTACTATGACATCATGCACGAATTAAAAATCATTTATTCAAATTTTTATTCATTTTATTTTATTTATTATGATTTTATACATTAAAAATCATTTTAAATCAAAATAAAATATAAAAGTTGCAATATTTGATAAGATTTTTGTTCTAGAAAGTCATGAAGGTCAATTAAAAGTGATTGAGATCATACAAAATCAGATCAACCAAAAATAACAAGGATATATCAAATTTTTTTCATATTTTGAAGGCATATCTTTTTCAATCTCAAATGATCCAAAAGTCCAAAGGAGGATCTGATTTTTTGACCTAAATAAGTTCTATTATATAGGTATAACATAAAGGAACACAAGGACACGAATTTGGCAGCCTCTAAGAACAAAATCACAAGTCAAAATTTCACTCCAAATTTGAAATTCGGTTTCATACATTCAAGCAATTTCAATCACTTTTGAAGGTTGCTTTAGCTTCCTTGAGGTTCATTGATCGTATTTCAATCCTCATATGCATCAAAAGCATGATCATAAGCCATAACTGAATCATAATTGTTCTTGAACTTTTGATTTTCGATTTTCATTATTTATGTATCATTCACTGATTTTGATTGTTGATTTGTGTTTAGAATGAAGTTTGCAAGCTTTCTGGACAATTAGATTGAAGGTTCATGACCTAAATCATAAACAACCATAGTTAGGGTTTCGGTCCCTCATTTAGGGTTTCATGATTAACCAAATATAAATGAATTTAAAGAACGTGGGAAGATTGTATGAATCTTAAGGATTTCATTGCACTAATCAATTTGATGAAATTGTACTGTTTGGTTGATGTTTGAAATTCGCAGGTCATGAACATGAGGAAATTCACAGGTAGTAACGTAGCTGAATTCATAGGTATTTTCGCAGGAAATTTGGGGAAGATGAAGTTCAGATGGCGCCAAAATCCAATTTAAAAAATTGATTTAAAATATAATGTTTGTTTGTTGGTTATATGTTGAATGTGTAGTAGTAGCTCAGTTGGTTTGTGTGCGCGTTTGTGATATTGATGATCCTGGGTTCAAATCCTCCCCGGGCCATTTTGATTTGCTTTTATTTTTGATATTTTTGCAGATTAATAACAAAAGGAATTGCTGCTCCTACACTAACACTAGCGCGCGCCTGGCTTGGTGGTTATGTTGTTGGTCCAAGAGGATTGAAGCCTAGGGCCTGGGTTCGAATCCCAGCCCCAAGTATGTTTTTTTTGCCATTATTTTCACTATTTTTTGTTTTATTATTTGTTTAATTCAATTAAATTCTTCAAATAATAATTTATAAAATAAATGTATATATTATTTTTTTTATAAAAACTTATATTTTTCCAATTCAAATTATTTTCTCAAAAAAATACTAATTATTATATTTATTTTATTTTATGTTTATATTATTATTATTATTATATATATATATATATATATATATATATATATATTGTAAATTAATAAGTAAAACCTAATTATTCTATAAACCCTAATTTTTCTTAAATAATATGTAAACCCTAATTTCTAACCCTAATTTTTTTTTAACTTTAATATTTAACTTAATAATTAATCATTTTTTGTAAATAATTATTATTTTGTTTATTATTATTATTATTATTTTATTTTCTTCTAAAAAATTTCTAAAATTGTTTATTTAACTTTAAAATAATATTCTCTTAAATTTTATATTCTTTATATTTTTACTAACCAATTACTATTATTATTATTATTATTATTTCATTATTACTAACCTTTAAATTATCACTTATTTATTATATTTATCATTATTGTTTCTATTATTATGTAATTGCGAAAGCCATGTAATAGTCGTAGATTTATTTTTGTCTCTATTTTATTTTTGTAAATATTTTTATTGCCATGGTTAGTAACTATAGGGTGTGCATAACATGTTTGTGATTAAAATTAATTTAGAAAACTAATTAAATAAGATAAATACTTGAATATAAACACTCACACACGTAAGTCGATCTTTGATCGCCATCTCACACTTTCTAGGGTTACCTCTCATGTTGCCTATTTCTAAGATCAAGTAATGTGTCTTAAGCAAAGTCCCTTCACAAAATATCATCAAGTCCCTTTAAGGTCATAAGATCAAGTCCCTTCAAGGTTGCCTACGATAAATGATCTTATCCCTTCGAATAAAAGATGATAAGTCCCTACGAATTGCTAAAGACACCTTGCAGTTGCCTAAATTCAGATGTCCCTTCACATGTCCCTTATTACATCCAAGGTAATGACTACCTATTCCTTAATAATAGGGATAGTCTTACCATTGAAAGAACATATAAGAACAGTAAAGACTTAATATAGGGTAGTTTCCTCTTAAGTACTTGCTCACCTTTTTAAAATACATTTTACACTTCACATTTCAAATAAATTTTCAAAACAAAGTCTTTATATACATCCATACGAGGATCATTATAAAGCACTTAGAAAATTTTTAATCACACACTACACCTTTCTCAAAATAGTTTAAAGTGAGCTAAGTAACTAAGATCCCATGGATAACCATGGATATAAAGGGTGCTAACACCTTCCCTTTGTATAACCTACCCCCCGAACTCAAAATCTTTTTAAGGTCTATCATGTTCTTTTATGCCCTTTCCTTTTGGATAAAATAAAAGTCGGTGGCGACTCTTGCTATCCGCAACATTTAAACTAAAGTCAGTTCTCCCACCGTGTTACACTAAGTCCTTCCAATTCCTGATTGTGGCCCTGGTCAAGTGAGAGTATCATTCCCGGGATGCCCCTGTCAAGCTATCCTCAAAGTAAAACATCCACAGCTTCTCATCCATGGTGTAGGCTTTCAATCTCCCCAAGAAAGACTAAAGATGGGTATGTGGGCAGGATGTGCCATTATATCTTTCAAAACAGGGAGGTTTGAATTTGTGAGGAATTCTAACCCCCTCTACTAATCCCATATCCATGACATCAAAACCCAGAGAGTTTTGGGATTCAAGAGATCTTAGCTTCTCTGCTATCTCGTCCAGCGGACGATCATAGACTTCGTCTCCAGCCCCAACCACAGTAAACTGTTCTTCCTGAGGGTCATCCTGCAAGGCCCTCCCTCCAGTGTTACCTTGGGTGTTCCTTATAGCGTTAATGTCTGGGTTCAGATGAGGTCCAAATTCTGGGGGATCAGTACGAGGCTGTACATGATCATTGTTACTGGTACCCCCTGTACCTGGGTGGTTTTCCTTGGGAGTTTGCCGCTCGACTAACTCTCTCAGTCTCTCCTAGCTCTGAGCTAAGCCAATCATCACTGCCATAAATTGATTCATTTGGGCCCTCATCTCAGTCCTTTCATTGGCCATTTGGGTCCTCACATCAGTCAAATCCTGTTGAACCTGATCCATTTGTAATACCGGAAGGTTGTTTCTTGTCGGATACCGGTGCACTCTTTTGACGGGGAACACTCTTCTACGAGCAATGTTTCCTGAAATCACAACAAAGTGAGAAGCAATGAAAACGAAAACCAAGAAAACAAATAAATGATGTTAGTATGCAATGCAGGATGCCTATTTGTCTTCCAAGGGTATCCGATTTGGTTCTTTGGTTTTGACCTTTCCAGACCTCGAGGAAATGATGATGTTGCAGAGAGATAAAGCCCATGAAATAATACAAACCATATATTACAAAAATGTGAAGATTCAAAGTTTGATTACAATAAATTTCCCATGGTGGGTTAAAATACAACAACAAAATCAAAAGTACAAACAAAAGGAGGTACAAATACAAAGAAATCAAACATCTAATCCAAAGTTATCCTCTATGACTTCTTTCAGGAGAGCCTCAGTCACTGGACCAACTGGGTGCTCTGTGATAGTCCTGATAAGAAGGTTCCTGGTGGCAATGGCACTGGTCAACTTCTTGTGCTTATCCTGATCCTTTGATCTCTTCAACCCCGACCGGAGTTTCAACTCAGAGATCTCCTTTTGTGCTGCTAATAAAGCTGCCTGACTCTTCTTTTCATTGGCTTCCAGCTGCTCTATCCTAGCCTTGGTCCTCTGGTCTTCCTATGCACGAACCTCAGTAATCCTGATCCACCTAGCCTGACTCTCCTCTAAGTAATGCTCAGCTCTGGCCTTCTGAGCTTTAGCCTCCTTGCAAGCATTCTTCAACACTAACTCTCCTGCTCTAGCCTTTCTAATGTAGTCATATGTCTTCTCAATCTTGGTCAAGTGCTCAATCCGGAGCTTCTCTAACCTTTCATTATCCAGACGGTTGTCATTCCTCTCCTAGAGGGTCTTCTTCAAAGCTTCAGAGAGCTGATTATTCCTTTCCCTCAATTTCTCAAACTCCTCTAAACTGACAGTAGCTGCAAGCTCCACTGCCGATGGTCCAGGTACATCCTCTAAGGTGAATGGCATACAGATGATTTGTCCCCAGACACGATACCAGTCAAGATACTGAGTTGAGGCTATGTTGTTGCACTTGCCAAGAATAGCTGTCCCCTTAGTCTGAATATTGTCCAAGGCCCAGGCTGCCTGTCTGACAATGGCAAGGTTATGATGGATGTCACAATAGAGGTTTTCTTTCAAATCTTGCCCTCTTAGGAGATGTACCAAGGCATACCCTAATTGCCTCTTGAAAAGCAAAGGGTTGTAGTTGATGCAACCATTCACTCCAATCAGGGGTACATTGGGATACTGCCTACAGCTGGTAATGATATCTTTGCCTTTAGTGCTCTGAGTGCACCATCTGATGTCTTCTGATGTAAGGGCAATCATTCTCTTAGCCATGTTCCTTGGCTGATGAGGATTCAAGAAAGTGTCTGACTTCGGCAAGTGCCTTAACAACCAACAGTAGAAGAGGGGTGCATAGCATCTGACCAATCTTCCCTTTTGCTTCTCATTCCTTTGATGCACTGAGTAGTAAAAATCTCCAAGCAAGGTAGGGACTGGATTCCTCAATAGGAAGAGGTGGATAGCACTCTTGCTTACAAAATTTGGCTCGTCTTCAAACAAGATGACTCCATATATGCTGAGGGCCAGAAGAGCACAAACAGTGTCCCACTTCCCTGCTGCAGCATGCAGGGTGGCCTGAGTAACCAAGAAGTCCAAATGAAGGCCTGGAATTCCAGCCTTGGTGGTCATATTCTGGTCAATGAGGGTGGACTCCAAGTGCAAAGCCTTAGCTATATCTTCATTCTTATGAGCAACCATCTCAGGGTTGAAGGGAATCCCCATCCTGATGGGGACACCTAACAACATAGAGAACTCTTCCATCAATGGTCCTAACTGAAAATCTGGGAAAGTGAAACATCTGAGAGGAGGGTCATAAAACTGGAGACATGTGTGGATCATGCTCCTCTGGGATGCATCCAAATCCATGATCATGTCCATAATGCCACTATAATGTTCCCTTAATAAAGGGACATAATCATGAGTGATGAGAGACTGAATCTATCTGATGCCTGTCAAAGTGGGCTCAGAGAAATGATAGGTGATGTTGCTCTTCCTGGATGGGTCCATGCTGACAATGGATGCTGATGAAGAAGACTGAGGAGAAGCACTGATGAAAACTGATGAAAATAACTGGAGAAGGTACTGAAGAAGAATCTTTGATGAAGATAACTGATGAAGAGGCTGGTGCAGATAGCTGAAGGAATTTGAGCAGCAGAACAGGTCAAAACCAAACCAAAGATAAGATGTGGATACCCTGTAAAACAAATAGACAAATGTTAAATGATGCAAAATGATGTATGCAGAATGATATGCAAAGGGTTTGTGATCAAGTGTTGGATCTATTATCTGCCATGATAGGGTCCATGTATGTTCATAAGTTCGGATGAAGGCTTAGAAAACCAGTAACCAGGTGGGGGACTCAAATAAAGAGTCACAAGTCCAGGGTTTCACAAGAACAGTCCAAAATGATACAACCTTAAAACAATATTAGTAACAAAGGTATGATGAGGCCAAGGGTTCCTGTAAACCTTTAAACATCCCAACCCCCTCACATGTATTGTTCTAGAACAAGGATCCTCAGACTTGGATCAGCTATGAGAAGTATAAACACTTCTAACCCGGAGGTACAGTGTTTACAATAATCATAAATGATCCTCCTATAATTCACCTCAGATGCAGAAGGTCATAAAAAGGTCATCCAGACTTAGCAGGCTTCCCAGATAGCCCTAGTACTACAGGAAATCCGTAGCACAGAGTTCTCTAGAAGAAACCCATGTCTGAACTGTGTTTCATATTCCTGCACCAGACCGAAATGGAATGGGAAAGAATACGAAGCCACTCTATCATGTGTGTCACTCAGGTCCCCGGTATGGAACCTTACTCACTCAATAATCCTTCCCACCAAAACATAAAAGAGATATAGCACAAATGATATGATGATAACAATATGAAATGCATATACACAATAAATGAAAGCAATAAATAAAGCTGTACAGAAAGCAATAAATAAAGTAATAAACACAAAGCACAAGTAGCACATAACAACCCATAAACACAAATCAAACAAGCGCTAGGAGAAACCCATAAAAGAACCAGAAGCCCTGGTTGCAAGATTAAATTCCCCAGCAGAGTCGCCAAGTTGTCGCTCCCCCGAAAAGACACCAGGTCAAAACAAGGTACATACGCGAATGGTCGGCGAAAGGAGAAATGAAATGAACTGAATAGAGTCGCCAACTAGGCATTTTTATCCCGAAGGAAAGGTAATGTTGTATAAACCTAGAAAAAGATGGATAATATGGTTGCGAACCAGAGAAACTAAGAAAGGGGGTTGGTTACAAACTGGGAAAGTATTAGCACCCAGATTGTCCGTCGTACTCGACGGGATCCACGCTTACAAGATTGTGTTTAAAAGGGTAGTGTACATGCTATCTGTGTGCAAAAAGCGAGAAAAGAAATATACAAGTGTCAGTGAAAAAGAGAGTGAAATGCTCAGAAACTGAGGCTTAGAAAGAATGCTGAAAGAGAGGGAAGACAAAGAGACTTTTGTTCGATAATAATTAAGTTATACCTACGTATCCTCTCGTGCAATGAGGAAGTCAGAACACCGTAGTTCGACTCAAAGAGACTGAAAATGAAATTGATTGTGAACTGTTTGCTTGCCTATGCTCAAGTGTATGACTCGTCTGGCTCGAGTGCTAACTATCTTGCATTAGATGGAAGAAGCAAGTTCTCGTTTGTGAATGAGTGTGATGAGAAAAGAATCCCGAAGGAGACGATTATTATTTGTTTTTGATGTTTTCAATTTTTTATTGTTTTTGGTGTTTTGCATAGGATTATGAGCTTAAGCCTAAATCAAGGGCTTGTAAACTCATTATATCCTCCCTGATTAGGGATAATGAGCCTACTTAAGTGTGAGATAAACATCTCAACTTAATTTCCATGATGATGTAGGATTAAGATCATTAACCTACTTGTGATTATTTAGATGCTTTTGGTTTTTTTTAGTATTAAGTAATGAGTTTAATCTTTAATCATAGATTAGTTAACTCATTACACCATCCTAATAGAAGGATAATAGATGAGAACACTTAAGCTGAGGAAGATACCTCAACTTATCCATGGTTAGGGATTAAATTCATTATATAACAAAGCCTTTATTAAGTGGATTTTAATTAAGGGATGAAATTAAGAAGTGGATTTTATGGTTTATAAGACAACTTGAGGGGGACTTGTCCATTAAACATTAGGGTTAGTCCCTCTTAACCATAAGGAGGAGTTAGAACCCTAATGTAAGGCCCAAGTTACAAGATAAAGTCTTGATGATTATTAAGGTGATTTGATTAAGAGGTTTAAACAAATTAAAGGTTTAACATTTAGGATTAAAGTTATACACTCCATCCTAAGAGAAGGATGCAGGCATAACCCTAATTCCAAAGTCCTAAAACTTTAAGAGTTTAGTCTCTGATTATTGAGGTGAGAAGAGAGACTCAAGGAGACTCAAAGGTAAAAGCTAAGGGGGACTAATCAAAACCCTAATTATTATAATGCTTGGACATTCCTATGGTTTGTGAGGATTGAGAAAGATCTTCAAGGAAGCCACCAATGGAAGAAGCAGATGAAAAGAAGAAGAAGCAGAAGAATAAGTTACTTACTTCGTTGAAGAAGATAAGTAACTTAAAGAAAGAAAGTGAGGGAGATGGAACACAAGTGAACAAGTTCACTTTAAAGACATACAAAATGCAAATGAAATAGATAGGAAGAAGTGAGAAATGAAGGCAAATCCACTTCTCACAAATAACTTACCAAAAGCTCCTGAAATGGTTAGTATGAATGCATAAAGTATAAAGCATAAAGAAGTGAAGTGAAATGAGATGCAATGATCAAAGTTAGAAGTGTTTATGCAATGTAAATGTCATGTAAGATGATGCAAAGGCATACAAAATGCATATGAATGATCATACAAGAATGAGATGTCATGTAAGTATGCTTTTAAAGTTTTGAAAACACATGAAAGTTATGGAATGAAATGAATGCTAATCATGGTAAATGAATGAAGAAATGATCAAACATTATTCTATCATATCATAAGATGTCTAAGGTGACATATGAATGCAAGAAATGTCATGGAAAGTTCATGTATTGATGCATATGCAAGGTGAATGCAAGTGAACATGAGAAATTAGGGTTACATGGAAGTATGAGATGCAAGTGAACGAAACAGAAGCATATGATATGATAAAAATTTGCAATCAAACTCAAACAAACCCTAATCCCATACTAGGTAATACCCCAAAGGAGAAGGTCAGAAGCCTAACAAATCAAAAGTTATGATTTTCCTAAGTTTTCTAGGGTTTTTGGGTAGTTCAAAGGGAAAAATGCAAATCAATTTGAAAATGCAAGGTAAATTCATGGGGAAAAATACCTATAAACTACATGTAATATGCAAAACAATTCAAAAAGAGTCATCTTCAAACTCTTCTTTTCTAGGCAGAAATGATTTTTTCAAGTTAGGGTTCAAAAATGTGATTTTTATGACCCTTAATTCAAAGAAAATTGGCAAACTATGATCAAACCTAAAAAGAAATTTGTGTGAAGAGTTTGAAAATGTTTCTAAATGCATTGGGATGATTCATGATTTTTTTGGTGATTTTTAGAAACCTAAATGTATTTTTAATTAATTAAAATACTTTAATTAATTAAAAACAATATTTAAATATTTTAAAATGCTTTTTTAATGCAAAAAATAAAATAAAAATCATTTTTGGAATGATAAAAATATTTAAAGTCATAATGCAAAAGAAAATATTGTTTTGATGCTTTTTGCTATTTTAAATAAATTATGCAAGAAAAATGAATTAAAGTGAAATAAAAATGATTTAATAATGGAAGTCAATTGATCCAGTGTGTGAGATTCAAAGGAAAAAGGTGGGAATTGACTGGCGCGCATCTGGACGGCTCACATTCAAACTGAGCTTTAATTAAGTTTTATAATTAATTAACTAGGATTAAATCTAATGGACTAATCTGAACCGTACAAGACCTAACCCTAATCACCATCCAATGGTCAGAAACTCATCTGGGCAACTAAACGTGGATTAGCCCTAATTACTTTCAGGTGGCCGGAGAAGACCTCCGGTCATCTTCTCCAGCCAACCCCTCACCTGAGTTTCCTCAAAACACCACTCCAAGCTCCCCAAAACCTCCAGAATCAATCAACTAACCTCCCTAAACAATAATCTAGCCTCAAAATTCATTTATCATTCATCATCAACAAGATTCGAACAAAAACATCAAAACGACAAAAGTTTCAGAACAAGCATACACACTCATCTCTCAACCATTTTCGAAAATAAACATATCAACATGATCAGCTAAACATGTAGAAGCATTTAAGAACTTAAAATAAGAGTTTTGGAAAAATAGTTCATCATAGCTACCTGAGTTGAAGCTTTGTGTTCTTGAGCTTTCTGACCTTTCCCTTAGTTCAAAACCACCCCAATGAACTCCCTGATGATGAGGAGGAGCTTAGAGTAAGCTTGTTGTGGCTATTTTGAGGTGTTTGGTTCTGAATATGCAGAAATTGTATTTCTGATTGAGGGTGTTTTAGGCTATGGTGATGGGGGGGAAATGATCCTTAGGTCATGTGGAGATGATTGGTGAAAAAGATTGAAGTTTCAGTGGTTGTGTGATGAGTTTTGAAGAGAGGAGGTTTTTGAAGGATTTTGTGTAATCTGAGTGTGTGTGTCATTCAGGCTTCAATGTTGTGTTCTTTTGAGTCATTATGGTTCACATAATGTATGGTGATTGTCAGAGAGTTATTGTGGCACGGGCTGATTGGTATGGGGTGATTTGCAAAAAAGTCAAGATTTGTGTACTTGAGGTATGGGCCATGGCAGGTCTGATTTCTTGGGGTGTCTGGCCTCAGCAAGTTTCATAGAGAGCCATAGAATGGTTTTGATGCAGCTGGCACAAGTGGATGAGAGGATCCAATGCATTTTTCAATTCTTGAGTTTTGGCCCTTTATGATTTCTTGAAGTTCAAGTCATGAAAACACTTGGTTCAATATACAATTCTGATGTTTAGAGACTCATTTGATATATTGTGAAGTGTTTGTGTACATTTGAAGTCATTAGAATGCTTGAACATGCCAATTTGTAAAATCCCTCTTTGACATGAAACTTGAAATTATAGGATTTTTGCCAACATTGAAAGGCCATAACTTGAGTTCTATGATGAATCAAGACATGTTCTTGTACTTTTTGAAAATGGAAAGACCCAATATACAACTTTCATGATCAATAATTTTTCATTTGAAGCATTTTTGGTTAATAAAGAGGAGGTTGAAAAACTTTCCCAAAATGGAAAGTTTGCATTCCAAGTCATTTCCATTTTTGGCAAGTTTGCAATTGGCTCAAAATTCTTTAATCTTGTGAACTTCCAACAACTTCTAAGATCAAATAAATATCATAGAACTTCAATTTGATGAAAATACCCCTTTAGTTCCATTGTTGGGGGCCTCAGATGCCCTGATTTTGACTTAACTTGCTCAAGAAGTTACCCAGTGAACAGATGACTTCCACAATGAGTTTCTTCATCAAACTTGGTACACATGGTCCTTATGACATATTAAGAACATTAGAAACAAGAATGGCCCAAATATTTGGAGTTAAAGCCTCTGAAACCAAAACCCTAATTTTGGTCATCTATGTAGTGAAACCCTAGCTCTGCTTCCATGCCTTTGCCAGTTCTTGTGATCTATTAACTTCCATTAACCTTGAGGAGCATAATATGATGATAGAACACACATGGACCCTCTTGGAAAGCTTTGAGGCCTTTGGGATGGCTCAGATGGATTCTTGGATTGCTCAGATCACAAACCCTAGATGCAGATGAACTTGAACTATGCAGAGGAAACAAAAATGCAATGTGAGGTGTAATGCTTATGTTATTGCAAAGATGAAAGATCACAAGCCATGGGGTGATATGAGTGAGGGCAAATTTGGGGTGTTTACACTGATCTGCGGGGAGAAAGGATCACTGAACGAACTTTCTATGGAACCCTATGGGGATCCCTGCCGGGGACGCTTCTGCTTGGGGAAACCTCATGCTGGGGAGGATTGATCTCGGGTGACTCTACTGGAGATAGTTTTGTTGAGGACATACTGGGGATGAGAGAAAACCATGGCGACTAGCTGAAGAAAAGGGAACCTCTGGCAACTTGCTGGGGATAACAGTTCAGGCAACTCATCCGGGGAAAAGGGAAGTCCTGGCAACTCTGATGGGGAACAGACAATCCTGGCGAATGGTTGAGGACAAGGAGAACTTTGGAAACTTTCTGGGGAATGGTAGACCCTGGCAACTCAGCTAAGGATGAGAAAGTCTTGGTGACTAGCTGAGGAGAGAGTAATCCTAGCAACTCTGCAGAGGAAAAGAAGTTCGGGCATTGCTCAGGAGTTCCTGCTTAGGGAGGAGAGAACTTCTGGGAAGTAATATGATGTAACTCCTTTGTCCAAGAGATACGCTGGGGATTGATGAATTTATCAAGGGATCCTTTGGAGGGATAAAAACTTCGCGGGGAAATACTTTTGTCAAAGAGTCCTGCTGATGATGTGATTGCTAGCTTGGCTGGGGAAAATGCCTGATATGCCTCATCCTGTGAAAGATTGTCTGCCTTGAGTACCTGCAACATGTTAAGACAAAGGAAATGCATAAGTGTCTAGAGGTATCCTCAACCGGATTCCGTCATAGGAGTTAGATTTTCTTAAGAGTTCATATTTCCTACAAGCATTTGTTGAAAATGGCCTATATGTTTTCATGCAAATGTTGTATTACAAACTCTGGACATTTTGCAAACAAAAACAAAAGGTAAAACAAAGTGTGACTGAATATTCTAATTTTATTGATTTGTGTGCCCAGAATAGGAAAGTACAGTCAAAGAAGCGAATCCCCTGAAAGGAGGAGATTCTTGTAAATTGAGAAAATAAAAGTGTTGGCAATGTTGAAGATGACGCTCCAGTGAGCTTCTTTGCTATGACCCGTATGACCTGAATGCTCTTCTTATCTTGCTTTCTGAAAAAGGCTGATTTTGACTGACGCTTTGTCCTTTCGAAGTTTTCCATGTTATGTGAGTGATACAGACGAATTCAGAAATGCAGTTGTTCGCTTATTCCCTGATTTTGCGTGGATCGCCCTTTCGGGTTTTCAATCCACCGGGATACCCATTTTTTCCTGAGCTGTCCGATGTGGCTTTTCAACTCAGCGGGTGTACATTTTTTTAGTTTTTTCCCTTATTTTTGCCCGAGTCTTTTATTTTGTTTTTGACTCACCAGGATGCCCTATTTTTGCCTGGACTTACATTCTGTTTTTATGTCCAGTGGGTCTTTTATGCGAAGTATTTTTTTAACTGCATCTGAATTTACAGGAGATAAGAAATCCTCACCATCCATAGTAGTGAACATCAGTGCTCCACCAGAGAAGACTTTCTTTACTATGAATGGGCCTTCGTAGTTTGGCGTCCATTTTCCCATGTGGTCTGTATGATGAGGAAGAAGTCTTTTCAGCACAAGTTCTCCCACCTGGTATTCCCGAGATCTGAATTTCTGATCGAAGGCTTTCTTCATTCGTTTCTGATACAACTGCCCATGACAGATAGCTGCTAATCTTTTCTCTTCAATCAGGCCCAATTGATTATATCGAGATCGGACCCATTATGCTTCATCCAGTTTCACATTCATCATTACCCGTAAGGAGGGTAATTCAACTTCAACAGGTAGGACTGCTTCCATACTATACACAAGCTGATAAGGTGTTGCCCCAGTAGATGTTCTGATAGAGGTTCGGTACCCATACAAGGCAAATGGTAGCATCTCATGCCAGTCTTTGTAGGTGACTACCATCTTTTGCAGAATCGTCTTGATATTCTTGTTGGCTGCCTCAACAACGCCATTCATCTTTGGCATGTAAGGAGAAGAGTTGTGATGTTGAATTTTGAAGTCCCGGCAAAGTTCTGCCATCATCTTGTTGTTCAAGTTGGAACCATTATCAGTAATGATTCGCTCGGGAACTCCATATCGACAGATGATATCTCTTTTCAGAAATCTAGCTACCACTTGTCTGGTGACGTTTGCATATGAAGCTGCTTCAACCCATTTGGTGAAGTAATCAATGGCCACCAGGATGAATCTGTGACCATTTGAAGCAGTTGGTTCAATCTTTCCAATTATGTCAATGCCCCACATGGAAAAGGGTCAAGGTGAAGACATCACTTTCAAAGGATTCAGAGGCACATGCACTTTATCTGCGTAGATCTGGCATTTGTTTCATTTTATAGCATAGGCACAACAGTCTGCATCCATTGTGATCCAGTAGTAACCTGATCTTAATAAATTCTTTGCCATTGCATGTCCTCCGGCATGGGTACCTAAATAACCTTCATGTACTTCGTGCATCAGTAGGTCTGCTTCCTTCTTGCCAACACATCTGAGCAAAACCATGTCGAAGTTTCGCTTGTACAAAGAACCATCAGTATTGAGGAAGAAACTATCGGCTAGCCTTCTTAATGTATTCTTATCATTTGACGATGCCCCAGGTGGGTATGTCTGAGTTTCCAAGAAGCATTTGATGTCATGGTACCAAGGCTTGTTATCAGTGACCGTGTCCACAGAGAATACATATGTCGGTCGGTCCAGTCTGGATACCAGAATCCGAGGTACATAATTGGAAGCTTGTACTTTGATCATGGATGAAATGGTAGCCAAAGCGTCTGCAAACTGATTCTCATCTCGAGGGTTGTATTCAAGCTTGACGGTTGTGAAGAAGGTCAACAATCTCCTCGTATAGTCACAGTAGGGAATTAGATGCTCCTGATGAGTGTACCACTTGTCGTTGGTCTGGTTGATTACTAAAGTTGAATCTCCAAATACATTCAAGGTTTTGATCCTGAGGTCAATGGCTTCCTCAAGACCCATGATACAAGCTTCGTACTCTGCTTCATTGTTAGTGCAGGCAAAGGTGAGTTTTTCTGAGAAAGGCATATGGACTCCCTTGGGTGTAATAAGCACTACACCAATTCCACGACCGTTGTAATTCACTGCCCCGTCAAACATCATATTCCATACTTCTTCTGGGTCAGGCCCTTCAGTGTGAATAGGCTCTTCACAATCTTTTGCTTTTAAGAACATGATGTCTTCATCAGGGAAGTCAAATCTCATAGGCTGGTAATCATCAATGGGTTGCTAAGCCAGATAGTCAGACAATACACTGCCCTTGATGGATTTCTGAGAGATGTATTGAATGTCATATTCTGTTAGAATCATCTGCCATCTTGCGAACCTTCCGGTAAGTGTTGGCTTCTCAAATATGTACTTGACTGGATCCATCTTTGAGATCAATAAGGTAGTATGAGTCAACATATATTGTCTTAGTCGGTGAGCAGCCCACGTTAAAGCACAACAAGTTTTCTCGAGCAGTGAATAACGGTGTTCACAGTCGGTAAACGTTTTGCTTAGGTAGTATATTACATACTCTGTTCGACCAGACTCGTCATGCTGGCCCAACACAAACCCCATTGACTCTTCTAATAATGTCAGGTACATGATTAAAGGTCTTCCTTCGACTGGAGGCATGAGAATTGGAGGTTCTTGCAAATACTCTTTGATCCTGTCAAAATCTCTCTGACAGTCATCGTTCCACCTGACTGTTTGCTCTTTTCTTAACAACTTGAACAAGGGTTCGCAGGTTGCAGCGAGATGAGATATGAACCTTGAGATGTAGTTCAATCTTCCCAAGAACCCTCGAACTTCTTTCTCAGTCTTAGGTGCAGGCATTTCCTGAATAGCTTTGACTTTATCGGGATCAACCTCAATTCCTTTTTCACTCACAATAAAACCCAGCAGTTTACCAGAACGTACCCGAATGTGCATTTGTTGGGGTTCAACTTCAACTGATACTTCCTCAGGCGCTTGAACAATTTCACCAGATTCACCAGATGATCTTCCTCTGTAAGGGACTTGATAATCATATCATCCACATAGCACTCAATTTCTTTATGGATCATATCGGGGAATAATGTTACCATAGCCCGTTGGTATGTTGCACCAGTGTTCTTCATACAAAATGGCATTACCTTATAACAGAACGTTCCCCAAGGCGTGATGAAAGTTGTCTTCTCCATGTCTTCAAGTGACATCTTAATCTGATTGTATCCAGAAAATCTGTCCATGAAGGAAAATACCGAGAACTGAGTTGTGTTATCTACCAAAACATCAATGTGAGGTAATGGGAAATCATCTTTCGGGCTTGCTCTATTCAAATCCCGGTAATCCAGTTACAGCAAAAAAACCGGTGTCCCACTGCTTTTGTACTTCTTCTTTAATTTTCATGGTCATATGTGGGCGAGTACGGCGTAATTTCTGTTTAACTGGCGGACAATCTTCTTTCAATGGCAACCTGTGCATGACGATGTCTGTATCCAAACCCGGTATATCTTGATAAGACCAAGCGAACACATCGACATATTCCCGAAGCATACTGATGAGTTGTTCTTTCACTGGAGCTTGCAGACTGGCCCCGATCTTCACCGCTTTCACATCTTCCTCGGTACCAATATTGATAGTTTCAACTTCCTCCTGATGAGGAGCAATCACTTTTCCCTCTTCTCTTAACAACCTGGCCAATTCCTCAAGAAAATAATAGTCTTCATCAACCCATTCATCTGCTTGATTAATCGGATTGTCGAAGTCATACGAGGTCATAGCGGTGTCGTTGTCGGTGCAATCTGGAGGATTATCTCTGTAAGGGTTGAGATTTGTTCATTTTAGTGATTAATTTTATCTTATTTAGAAAAAAGGTGAATGAAGTTTATTAAGAAAAACATTGCCATTTATTGTTTTGTGAGAAAATAACAAAAATGAAAAGACAGTGAGCGAGAAAAGATTGTTTGCAAAAGATGTCCATTGTTAATTAATCATTCATTTGCACAAAATACATATATGGCCCTATTACAAAATGAGTCCTGACACCTTGGGCAGGACGCAGGACTTGATGCATGCTTAAACAGGAAATAATAATTACTCTGCAACAATAATCCTTATAATTTCCTGGGAAGACCAGTTGAGGACTTGTTGGCCTGGGACTCTTGGACGAATCCAGCTTTCCAGGTTGAAGTCACTTTCAGCCTCGTCTTCCACATTGTTGATTGCATATGGGGTCAACATACCCCCACTGATAAACTTGGGAGCTTCAGCAGCCTCCTCTTGGACCTATCAGGATAGTCTGTAACCCAACCCGAATTTGTCTTCCTTGATCAGAACTTGCAGCAGCTTGCCCCAGCCTTGGGCACTCCCGTCTTCAACAACCTTCCGAGCTTGTTTGTAAGAAGAGATTGAAGTTCCAGACACTTCAGTTGTTGCTTCATTGACAGTGAGGGCCTCAAACCATTGGCTCATTATCTCATGGATCTCTCCATCCATCTCAATGTACTTGTAAGTAGCTAGATGACTGACGAAGATGTCCTCCTCCCCACAGGTCGTGATAACTTGGCCCTCCCATTCGTATTTTAACTTCTGGTGAAGGGTCGACGTTATGGGGCCAGCGGCATGAATCCATGGTCGACCCAAAAAACAGCTGTAGGCAGGCTGAATATCCATCACGTAGAAGATAGTTTTGAAGATCTATGGGCCAATTACCACAAGCAGCTCAATTTCTCCAAAAATCGATCTTTTAGAACCGTCAAAGGCTCTCACAACCAGGTTACTTGGATGGAGTGCAAGACCATCATACTCCATTTTGACCAAGGCTTTATTTGGAAGGACATTGAGAGATGACTCAGTGTCAACCAAGACATGAGAAAGAACAACACCTTTACACTCCAAGGTGATATGTAAAGCTTTATTGTGGTTACGGTCCTTCGTAGTCAGATCAGCATCAGTGAAACCTAGCCCATGGCTAGTATTGACATTTGAAATTGTTGCACCCCAAAATTTGCCCTTTGTTTTTAACTCTAACCTACTTTTTGCTTCGCATTCATTTGCATCATCTTCATAGCATAACATGTATTTTGTCTTAATATTAGCCAAAATAATTTCTCGGAATTTACAGACAGACTGGTCAAATTAATTTTCAATTGTGCCTAAAACCAGTATATGAAAAACTGTCGCATTTAAATTTGCAAATGTCAGTACTATTAATCTGCGGTTCATGTAGATTAACCTGACATGCTAAAAATATTCTTACGACTGTTTTTGGTCGTATGTTGATCAGTCTGGGCAGCTTAAACGGTCATAATTTTATTTTAAAATCCGACCAAACGCTTTTTTTTTCCGAGTCATTTATTTCGAATTGATTATTTTGATGTGTCCATTTTATTTTTTCGAACACTTTAGCGTCAACTTTTTTTTTATATTTAGAGCCCATTTATTTTTACATTTTTTGTCTAAATGTTTAGAATAAACGAATAGGATTATTGACATTTTTATTGTAATTTTCTTTTTAAATATTTAATTTTATTTTCTTATTATATTTTTATAATTAAAGTATTTGAATTTTATGTTTTTAAAAATATCGTTATTAATTATTTTAGATAATATTATGACTATTAAGCATTATTTTTAAACATAGTTATTATTAAGTTTTGATATTACTATTATATATTGTCCATTATGATACTACTATTTTTTATCACTATTTCCTACTCACGTTAGTTTTAATAGTATAATAAGATTATTAATATTATTAATATTAGGATCATAGCATCAATATGTTCACACAAAATAAATTAGGAAGACCCAATTCCATTCATCATCATTATCGGATTAATAATGAATTGAATCCCATTCAATAATGTCCCTGAACAAAATTGAAAAAAAAATAAAAACAATTTAACGACGCATAGTACCGGTACAACCGATAGATTCCATTCGTATCGTATCTCGAGCTGATGTACTTTTTTATTTTTATCATGATCCACGTACACCTGCGGTTCTTTACTGATACACTTTTTTTTCTTTTCTTCATATCTATTAACATACACATTTTGTTTTCTACACTATACTTTGCACATATTATTATATAATTTTATATTTTACTGTGTTTGGATTTTGTAAACACCCCAAATTTGCCCTCACTCATTTCACCATGGCTTGTGATTCTTTTCATTTGCATAGTTTCAATCATAGCATCCCATACTGCATTTTTGCTTCATTGCATTGATTCAAAGTCATCTGCATCTAGGGTTAGTGATCTAGGCAATCCCAGAGCCATCTGAGCCACTCCAAAGGTATCCAATCATTTCAAAAGGGTCCATGTATATTCAAACATCATATTCTATCCTCCAAAGAACAAGGAAGTCAAAAAATCACAAGAACTAAGGAAGGCATGGAAGCAGAGCCAAGCTTAACTGCACATATGACCTAAAATTAGGGTTTTGGTTGCAGAGGCCATAACTCCATTTTTTTTGTCATTCTTGTTTCTATTGGTCTCTATATGTTACAAAGATCATGCATACCAATTTTCATGAAGAAATTCAATGGGGAAGGCATCTGATCAATAGATGACTTCTTGAGCAAGTCAGTGCAAAATCAGGGCATCTGAGGCCCCCAACCATCCAACCAAAAGGTTTTCTTCATCATTTTGGATGTATATGATCTTTATTTGATCTTAGAAGATGTTAAAAGTTCACAAAATTGAAGAATTTCAAACCATTTGCAAAGTTGCCATTTTGGGAAAAGTGACTTGTAATGAAAACTTGCCATTTTGGAAAAGTTTTTTAACCTCCTCTTTTTTATTCAAAAATGCTTCAAATGAAAAATCTTTGGTCATGGAAGTTGTAGATTGGATCCTCCCATTTTCAAAAAGTACAAGAACTTGATCTAATTCATTCTAGAACTAAAGTTATGGCCTTGCAAAGTTGGACAAAATCACTTAATTTTCACTTTTGTACCAAAGAGGGAAGTTTGCAAATTTTTGTGCCAAGCCAATTTGGGACCTCTAATGCATCTCTACACATCATATCATCCTAGTGCAACTCATTTGGATCAGATTTGTGCCTTGAATCACAAGCCTTCATGCTTAGAACTTCATAAATTTCAAAAGGGGCCAAACTTCCCCAAAATTGCAAAATGATCCAAATCCCTTCATCCACATGCCACAGCTCACAAAATCTAATTTCATGACACTCCTTGATCCTTGCTGCTCAGGACACCCCATCGTCCTTGGCCTGCCATGTGCCCATACCTCAAGTACACCAACTTTTGACATTTTGGCAACTTGCCCATACCAATCAACATAGGCCAGCACCCACTCTCTGACCTATCACATTTCTTTATGTGGATCAAAACCAAGCAAAAAGCACACAACAACATAGCCTGAAACTCCAAGAACTCAGCACACTCCAAAATCCCAAAATTTGCAAAAGCCTTCGAATCTCTTGATTCAACCATCAAACCTTCAAATTTCTTTCACCATTCAACTCCATAAACCTCATTGATCATTTCCCACCTTTGATTTGGCCCCAAAACCTTCACAATCAAAAATACGATTTTCACATTTCACAAACTGAACTTCTTCCATTTTCATTTTGAGGCCATATAAACTCCAACTAAGCATCACAAACACTTGGAGAGGATCATTGGAGCTTGTTTGAAGCAAGGAAATGGCCAGAAAGCACCATTTTCGAAAGCTTCAGTTCAGGTATCATCAAGAACTTTTTTTCCAGAAACTTGATTTTAAGTTCTTAGATTGTTCTCCATGCTTCACTGATCACACTGCACCTTTTGGTTTTGAAAATGATTGAATATTAAGCATGTATGAAGCTTCTGAAATTTCTGTGATTTTTTCCGTTTTGCTTCGAATCTCTCTGATCATGTGAAATAAATCCTGTTCGATGTTTGATTCTTGTTTAGAATGGGGTGGGGATCATTTCTGGAGAGTTAGAGAGCTTAGGGTTGTGTATTGAGTGAGATTGAAGAAATGGATGGCCGGAGAAGATGACCGGAACACTCTTCCGGTCACCTGAAAGTAATTAGGGCATCAGATTAGGGTTTAATCATAATTAGCGTAGTTTGAATTCTGGCCCTTGGATGACGCGCGAAGTCAATTCCCTCCATCCTGAGTTTGAACCTGGGCCCTTGGATTGTTTGACTTTCTCATTTTCTCATTAAATTCATTTTTATTTCATTTGTTTTGTATTTAATTTCTACGAATTTTTAAAAATAGTAAAATACATCAAAAAATTCTGAAAATGGTTTTCAAATCTTTTAATAATTTTCAGAACCCAAAAATATTTTTATTTTTATTTTTTGCATTAAAAATTATTTTTAAATCATTTAAATGATTATTTTTAATTAGTTAATGATGATTAATTAATTAAAAATACATTTAGGTATTTAAAAATTCCAAAAAAATTCACATTGCATTTTAATACATTTAGAAACATTATCAAACTCTTCAAACAAATTTATTTTTAGTTCTTGACCTATTTTGACATTTTTCTTTGGAATTAAAGTTCTTAAAAGGCAATATTTTTGTCCTAAATTAGAAAAATTTATTCTGCCTAACCATGAAGAGTTTGATGTTGGTTCTTTTTTCATTACATTCTTCATATCATGTAATTTCTAGGGTAAAATTGGTTTCAATTTATCTTTCATTTTCAATTTGATGTGCATTTTTCCTTTTGAAGTACCTTGAAACCCTAGCCAACTTAAGAAAATCATAACTCCCATTAGGTTAAGAGTTAGGTCCCCTCCTTTGGGCAGTGAGCTTATGTAGGGTTAGGGTTCCTTTGATCCCATTTTCAATTTTTTATCTTGTCATTTGCTTCTGATTTTAAATTTTGCCTTGTGTCTTGTGCATAAACCCTAATTTTAGCTTTCATTTGCATTCACCTCTCATTTGCTTGCATACATGAACTTTCCATGACATTTTGTGCATTCACATGACTCCTAAGACATGTTAGGATACATTATAATCATGATAAGTCATTTCTTCATCCATTTGTCATGTTATACCTCCATTGCATTTCATAAACTTTCATGAACTTTCATGGTTCAAAACATGCTTCATTTGCACCTTCATCCTTGTATGATCATCCACAACTCTTGAAATGTGTTTGCATCATCTCTTAGCATCATTAACATCATGTTTATACTTCTGACTTTGGTTTGCATCATTGCATTCATCTCATTTTCATTTCATTGCACCTCTTATTACTAACTTTTCAGGTGGTAAGTCTTTGAGAAGTGAATTTGCCTTCACTTCTCACAATTTCTTCTCATCTCTCTTATGCATTCATTGCTGCATTTTACTTTTGTATTAGAGTGAGCTTGCTCATTCATGCTGCCTCCTCATCTTCTTTCTTCAAGCAACTTATCTTCTTAAGTGAAGTAAGTTGTCTTGCTTCTTCTTGCTTCTCCTTCCTTCATCCTGCTCCTTCCTTGGTGGTTTCTCTGAAGATCTTCTTGCAAGCCTCATAAACCCTAGGAACAACCAAGCATGATCATAGTTAGGGTTTGATTAGTCCCCCCATTAGCTTTACCTTTGTGTCATCTTTGAGTCTTCTCTTCTCACCTCACAATCAAGGACTAAACCTTAAAGGTTTTAAGGCTTTGTGATTAAGGATATGCCTGCATCCTTCTATTAGGATGGAGTGTATAACTTTAATCCTAAGTGTTAAACCCTTAATGTGTTTAAGTCCTTTAATCAATTCACATAATAATCATCAAGACATCAAGCTTGCAACTTGGGCCTTGCATTAGGGTTCTAATTCTTCCTTAATTGGTTATGAAGGACTAACCCTAGTGTTAATGGACAAGTCCCCCTCAAGTTGTCTTACAAACCATAAAATTCACTTCTTAATCCTTACCATTAATTAAATCCACTTTAATAAACGCTTTGTTTTGTCATGAGGTTAATCCCTAATCATGGATTAAGTTGAGGAGCCTTCCTCAGCTTAAATGTTCTCATCTATTATCCTTCTATTAGGATGGTGTAATGGGTCCATTAAATCTTTGATTATGGCTTAAACTCATTACTTAACACCAAACAAAAACTCCAAAAACATCTAAGTAAATGCAAGTAGGTTAGTGATCTTAATCCTACATCATGGTGATTAAGTGTGAAGTGCTTACTTCATACTTAAGGTATTCTCATCACCCCTAATCAGAGGGAAGATGTGATGAGTTTACTAACCCTTGGTATAGGCTTAAGCTCATTATCTTATGACAAACACAAAAAGCAATAAAAGATTGAAAACACAAAAACAAACAATAATCGTCTCCTCCGGGATTCTTTTCTCATCTTATTCACTCACAAACGAGAACTTGCTTCTACCGTCTAATTCAAGACAGTTTGCACCTGAGCCAGACAGGTCATACACTTGAGCATAGACAAGTAAGCAGTTCACAAGTCAATTTATCTTTCAGTCTCTTTGAGTCGAACTACGGTGTTCTGACTTCCTCATTGCACGAGAGGATACGTAGGCATAACTTAACAGTTATCGAACAAAAGTCTCTGTATATTCCCCCTCCTTCCTGCATTATTCTTTGAGCCTTATAGTCTTGAGCATGTCCCTCTTGTTCTTACACTGATACTTCTCTTATACACTTCACATTTCTTTTACACTAACACTTGTATTCTTTTCCAGCTTTTGCACACAGATAGCACTGACACTACCCCTTTAAACACAAACTTTCAAGCGTGGATCCCGTTGAGTACGACGGACAATCTGGGTGCTAATACCTTCCCAGGTTGTAACCAACCCCCTTTCTCAGTTTCTCTGGTTCGTGACCGTCTTATCCATATCATTCTAGGTTTATGCAACATTACCTTTATTTCGGGATAAAAATGCCTAGCTGGAGACTCTTTTCTTTCCAGTTCACCCTTGAGTGTTCTCTCCTTTTCGCCGACCGTTCGCGTCTGTACCCTATTTGACCTAGTGTCATTTGGTGGGAGTGACAGCTTGGTGACTCTGCTGGGGACCCTTATACTGCAACCAGGGCTTCTGGTTCTTTTTGTGGGTTCCTCCTAGCGTTTGTTTGATTTGTGTTTACTGGGGTGTTATGTGCTAATTGTGTTCATTTATTTGCTTTATTTATTACTTCATGTACATCTTTATTTATTGCTTTCCTTTACAGTTTTTCATATTTCATACTGTCATTATCATTGCTGGATCTGGCTTCTGTTTTGGTGGGTGGGGTTCCATTGAGAGTTTGAGGTCCTATACCTGGGACCTGAGTGACACCTAGGCTAGAGTGGTTCATGTTCTTTCCCATTCCATTTCGGTCTGGTGCGGGAATATGAAACACGGTTCAGATGTGAGTTTCTTTTAAGAACTCTGTGCTACAGATTTCCTGTAGTGCTAGGGCTATCTGGGAAGCCTGCTAAGTCTGGATGACCTTTATTATGACCTCCAGAAACTGAGGTGAATTAGAGGAGGATCTTTTATGGTTATTGTAAACATTGTACCTCCAGGTTAGAAGTGTTTACACTTCTCATAACTGATCCAAGTCTGAGGATCCTTGTTCTAGAACATCTACATGTGAGGGGGTTGGGCTGTTTACAGGTTTGCAGGTACCCTTGGCCACATCATACCCTGTTTTTGTTTTGTTTGAGAGTACTCCATTTTGGACAATTCTTGTGATTAACCCGGGACATGTGACTCTTTGTTTGAGTCCCCCACCTTGGTTACTGGATTTCTGAGCCTCCATCTGGACTCTTTGTTGAACATACATGGACTTATATCAAGACAGATAATCAGATCCAGCTTGATCACAAACCCTTGCATATCATTTGAATATATCATCATTGCATCATTTAACATTTGTTTATTTGTTTTTCAGGGTATCCACATCATATCTGGTTTGGTTTTGACCCCTTCTTCTGCATAGACCTTTGCTTCATCAGTTATCTGCTTCAGCTATCTTCATCATCACCAGCATCAGCCTGTCAGTGGATCACTTCCAGCATCAGCCTGTGATCTTCATCAGTACCAATCTTCAGTATCTTCAGCAGCACTCATGACTACTCCCAGGAAGAGCAACATATCCTACCATTTCTTTGAGCCTGTGTTGACTGGTATCAGGCAGGTCCAGTCACTTATCACACCTGACCACATCCCCCTGTTTAGAGAGCATTATGGAGGTATCCTGGATATGGTTATGGACCTTGACTCTTCTCAGAGGAGCATGATCCACACATGCTTGCAGTTTTATGACCCTCCTTTGAGATGTTTCACATTCCCAGACTTTCAGTTAGGGCCTCTGCTGGAAGAGTTTTCCTCATTGACTGGAGTACCTATCAGGGGTGGAATCCCTTTCAACCCAGAAATGCCAGCTCCCAGAAATGGAGAAGTAGCAAAAGCACTGTACCTGGAGCCTACTTTGATTGAGCAAAATATGACAACAAAGGCTGGGATCCCTGGTTTGCATTTGGATTTCTTGGTTTCTCAGGCCATCCTGAAGGCCTCAATGGGGGAATGAAGGGCAGTCTGTGCACTGTTAGCCCTCAACATATATGTGGTTATACTGTTTGCAGATGAGCCCAAATTTGTCAGCAAGAATGCCATCTATCTGTTTCTTCTGAGGAACCCAGTACCCACATTGCTGGGAGATTTCTATTATTCCATCCATCAGAGGAATGAGAAATAGAGAGGGAAGTTAGTGAGATGTTGTGCTCCTTTGTTTCACACCTGGCTGCTCAGACACCTGCCTAAGTCAGATGCCTTCCTGAATCCTCACCAACAGAAGAATTGGGCCAAGAGGCTCATTGCCTTGACTTCAGATGATATCAGATGGTGCACCCAAAGCACCAAGGGCAAGGACATTATTACCAGCTATGGACAATACCCAAATGTGCCTCTGATAGGAGTAAAGGGTTGCATCAACTACAATCCTTTACTGTTTAAGAGACAACTGGGCTATGCTTTGGTTCACCCTCCCAGAGTGCAAGATTTAGCTGAGACCCTGTATTGTGAAGTAAAACCTAATTCAGCTGCTGTCAGACAAGCATCCTGGGCATGGGATAACATTCAGACAAAAGGGATGGCTATTCTGGGAAGTTGTAATAATGTTGCTTCAGATCAATACTATGACTGGTCCCGTACTAGAGCTCAGATTACTGGAATGCCTTTCACCTTGGAGGACATACCTGGACCATCTATAATACAACCTGCAGCAACTGTCAGCCTAGAAGAATTTGAGAAGCTAAAGGAAAGAAATGAGAACCTATCTCAAGCTTTAAATAAGACTCTTTGGGAAAGGAGTGATGGTCGTCTGGACATTGAGAGATTGGAAAAGCTCAGGGTGGAGCATCTTGCCAAAATTGAGAAGACAGAGGATTACATAAGGAAAGCAAGGGCTGGGGAACAAATATTGAAGAATTCCTATAAAGAAGCCAAGATTCAGAAGGCTAGGACTGAGCTCTATCTGCAAGAGAGTCAGGTTAGGTGGGTCAGAATCACTGAGGCCCGTACACAAGAAGACCAGAAAACTCAAGCCAAGATTGAACAACTAGAGGCCAATGAGAAGAAGCAGCAGGAAGCTTTGTTGGCAGCCCAGAAGGAGATTTCAGAATTGAAGCTCAGAGCAGGATTGAAGAGATCAAAGGACCAGGACAGGCATAAGAAGCTGACCACTGCCATTGCTACCAGGAACTTCCTCATTAGGACCATTACAGAGCATCCAGCTGGTCCAGTGACTGAGACACTCTTGAAGGAAGTCAAAGAGGATGAGTTTGGGTTGGATGTTTGACTTCTTTGCTTGTTGTTCATTTCCATTTGATGTACTTTTCTCTTTTGTTGTATTTTGACCCTCCATGGGCATGTGTTGTAAAAAACAGACTATGTATTGTTCGTCATTTGTAATATATTAGTTTGTTTTAATTGGGCTTCTTTTCTCAGCAACATCAAGCATCTTCCTCGAGGTCTGGAAAGGTCAAAACCAAGAACCAAACCGGATACCTTGGAAAATAAATAAGCATACTGCATTGCATACTAACTTTGTTTTGTTTTGTAGGTTTTTATTATTTTTGTTTCTAACTTTGTTGTGATCTCAGGAAACATTGCTTGTCGCCGAGTGTTCCCTGTCAACCGCACGCACCGGTACCCGACTCGTAACAACCTTCTCGGTATTCAAATGGAACAAGTACAGCAGGATCTGACTGAGGTCAGAAATCAGATGGCTAATGAGAGAGTGGAGATGAGAAATCAGATGTCTCAATTCATGGTTGTGATGACTGGCTTGGCCCAGAGTCAAGAAAGGTTAAGAGAACTGGTGGAAAGACAAACTCCTGAAGAGCCTCATCTTGGAACAGGAGGAACTAGTAACAATGAGCGGGGCCAGCCTCGTATTGACCCACCAGTATTTGGACCTCATCTGGATCCAGAAGTTAACATCCCGAGGAATGTACAAGGTAATACTGCTGGAGGGAGAATCTTGCAAGAGGATCCCCAAGAAGAGCAGTTTACTGTTATGGGAGCTGGAGATGAAGTTTATGACAGGATATTAGACGAAATTGCTGAAAAGTTAAGATCTTTAGAATCTCAGAATTCTTTGGGCTTCGATGTGATGGACATGGGGCTGGTGGATGGGGTGAGAATTCCCCACAAATTCAAACCCCCATGCTTTGAAAAGTACAATGGTACCTCCTGTCCTCACACTCATCTACAGTCTTTCCTGGGAAGACTTAAAGCTTACACTATGGATGAGAAGTTGTGGATGTTCTACTTTGAAGACAGTCTGATGGGGGCTTCAAGAGAGTGGTATTCACACTTGTCTAGAGCCACAATAAGATGCTGGAAGGATTTGGCTGAGGCTTTCATCCGTCAATATCAATACAACCTAGACATGGCCCCCAACAGGACCCTTCTGATGGGAATGTCACAATCATCTAGAGAGAGCTTCAGGGAATATGCCCAAAGGTGGAGACAGCTTGCTGCTGCTGTCCAACCACCCATGTCAGAGAGAGAAATGGCTGACATGTTCATGAATACACTGCAAGGGACCTATATTGATAGATTGGCTGCCTTCTCCTCTACCAGTTTTGCTGATGTGGTCATAGCTGGTGAGAGGATTGAAAGCCTCTTAAAGATGGGTAAAATCTCCGACAGTGGTGCAAGTTCATCCAGTAATCCCAGAAAGCCTTTTGTAGGACCCCGAAGAGCCGGTGAGGCCAATTCCATTCATGAAAGCAGGGGCAAACCTCAGTATGTTCACCGGTCAGTAGCAGCTGTTACCATTCCAGCTCCTATTCCTCAACAATCAGCATATCCTCAACAACAACAACCACAATATCAACAACAAGTTCAGTATCAGCAACAAAGAACCTACAATAACAGCAACAACAACCAACAACAGCGTCCTTTCCAACAAAGACCATCACAAGCAAACAGGGTAATTGACCCAATCCCAATGCCATATGCTGCACTCTTGCCACAACTCCTGAAGCTCAACCTAGTCAAGTTAAGGACGTTGGCACCTCCAGATCCTTCCAATATGCCAAAGAACTATGATGCCAATGCTAGGTGTGCATTCCACTCAAACGCACCGGGGCATAATACTGAAAAATGCAGGGCCTTACAGATGAAAGTCCAAGACCTGGTGGACTCAAAAGCTCTCAACTTTGCACCTCCTCCGAATGTCACAAGAAATCCAATGCCTAGTCACAACGGGCCTAGGATTAATGCTATTGAGGAAGGCAAACCATCCACCTTAATCACCAGTGTTGCACAAATTCGAACACCTTTGGTTGAAATCAAAGCTCAGCTTTTAGAATGCCAAATGTTCCCTGGGTGTGAGCTCGGCTGTGGGTATTGCAATATTGCAGTCAATGGGTGTGAAAGGCTGAGAAACGGCATAGATGGTCTTATTAAGGATGGTATCCTTCAGATTACGACAACGGCGCCTACAAATCCAGCAATTCCTTCACCGGCAATCACAGATACTCCTACAACGTCAGCAACCATTGTTCCAACGGATTCTACTACAACTTCAACAACTGCTCAATCAATCACTTCAACGGAAACAAGTTCAATCACCATTCCTGCTACAACTTCAACACCCATCCAGTCGATAGTGTCTTCTACATCATCAACAACAATTGATGAAAGCGTCTCAACGGTTACCATATACTATGACCCTGCAAATGTTCCTGCCAACAACTCACAAAGTGCTACTCCTGTCAGAGCACCAGTCACCATATACTATAATCCACACACCATTGTGGTCCCTTCTGCAGCTGCTATCAGTCCAGTCACTATCACAGTGCCTGGGCCAGTTCCTTACGAAAGCAATAATGCCATCCCTTGGCATTATGGCTCAGATCTATAATGCGAAGGGCAGAGAATCACTTTAGAATCATCAACTTCTTCATCTCAGATTGACAATGTGGGGGGAGGTGGAGGCTTCACCAGAAGCGGACGTCTCTTTGCCTCGCAAATTCCAAGACCCATCGCCGAAGCAGAAGCTGCTGCCAAGGCAAAAGGAAAGGGCATGGTGCAAGAAGAACAAGTTGCTAGAGAAGCTTTGAAGACTCCTTTTGATCAAGAAGTTGATGAATTCATGAGAATCATAAAGAAAAGTGATTACAAGGTGGTGGATCAGCTTCACCAAACACCTTCCAAGATCTCCATACTATCATTGCTAATGTGCTCTGAGGCTCATCGGAACGCACTATTAAAAGTCCTGCACGCAGCTTATGTGCCGGAGGAGATTACCGTTATTCAGCTAGAAGCCGTGGTTGGAAATGTCAACGCTAGTAATGGGCTAGGATTTACCAACACTGATTTGACAACGGAAGGTCGCAATCACAACAAGGCTTTGTATATTACCTTGGAGTGTAAGGGTGCAGTTCTTTCTCACGTGCTGGTGGACACAGGGTCATCCCTCAATGTCCTGCCCAAGAAAGCCCTTGTGAAGCTGGAGTATGATGGATTGGCACTACGCCCAAGTAACTTGGTAGTGAGAGCCTTTGATGGTTCTAAAAGATCAGTTCTGGGGGAGATAGAGTTGCCTATAATGATTGGCCCACAGGTTTTCAAAACGACCTTCTTTGTGATGGATATACAGCCTGCCTACAGTTGTCTATTGGGTAGACCATGGATACACGCCGCCGGCGCCGTGACGTCAACCCTTCACCAGAAGTTAAAATTCGAGTGGGAAGGCCAAGTCATTACTATTTGTGGGGAAGAGGATATTTTTGTTAGCCAGCTGACTACTTTCAAATACATTGAGATGGACGGGGAGATCCATGAAACCATGAGCCAAGGGTTTGAGGCCCTTAATATTAATGAAACATCTGTTGTGCTTGGGACCTCCATCACATCATATCAGCAAGCCCGAAAGGTTGTTGAGGAAGGTACCGCCCAAGGCTGGGGGAAGCTGCTGCCCGTGGAGAAGAAAGAAGACCGATTCGGGTTGGGTTACAGACCAACTCGACAAGATCAACCAGAGGCTGCAAAGGAGCCCAAGTTTATTAGTGGGGGATACTCACCCCAGATGCTGTGAATAGCTTGGAAGATGAGTCAGAAGACGAACGCAACCTGGAAAGCTGGATACGTCCAAGGACCCCGGGGAGCCATGTCTCAAACTGGTCTTCCCAGGAAATTATAAGGGTTACTCCTGCAGAGTAATTATTATTTCCTGTATTTTAAAGCATGCATCAAGTCCTGCATCTTGCCCAAGATGTCAAGACTCATTTTGTAATCGGGCCATCTTGTATTTTGTGCAAAGATCAATTAATGAATATCAAGACATCTTTTGCAAACGAGTCTTTTCTTTTTCGCTCACTGTTTTTCATTTTTCATTTTTTGTACAAAAATAAAATGGCAATGTTTTTCAAAATAAATAACTTCATTTTCACATTTCCTAAGCAAAATAAAACTGATCACTAAAATGAACAAATCTAAAGCCTTGCAGAGAATGCCTTCCAGACTGCACCGACAATAACACTGCTATGACTTCGTATGACTTTGACAATCCGATTAATCAAGTCGATGAAGGGGTTGAAGAAAATTATGAGCTACCTGAAGAGTTACCCAGGTTGTTAAGACAAGAGGAGAAGGTTATCACTCCTCATCAGGAGGAAGTTGAGACGGTTAATCTTGGTACGGAAGAAGACTTGAAAGAAGTCAAGATCGGGGCCGGCTTACAAGATTCAGTGAAAGAGCAACTGATTGACATGCTTCGGGAGTATGTGGATGTTTTTGCTTGGTCTTATCAGGATATGCCAGGGTTGGACACCGACATTGTCATGCACAAGTTACCTCTGAAAGAAGACTGCCCACCAGTAAAACAAAAGTTGCGTCGCACTCGCCCAGATATGGCAATGAAGATAAAAGAAGAGGTACAAAAGCAGTGGGACGCCAGTTTCCTTGCTGTGACTAGCTATCAGCCGTGGGTTGCTAACATTGTACCTGCGCCTAAGAAAGATGGCAAGGTGAGGATGTGTGTGGATTACTGGGATCTGAACAGAGCCAGCCCGAAAGATGACTTCCCTTTACCTCACATTGATGTATTGGTCGACAATACGGCTCAGTTCTCGGTGTTCTCCTTCATGGATGGATTTTCAAGATACAATCAGATCAAAATGTCACCTGAAGACATGGAGAAGACAACTTTCATCACTCCCTGGGGCACGTTCTGTTATAAGGTAATGCCATTCGGACTAAAGAATGCTGGTGCCACTTATCAACGGGCTATGGTAACATTATTCCATGACATGATCCACAAGGAAATTGAATGCTATGTGGATGACATGATTTCAAAGTCCCTCACGGAAGAAGACCACCTGGTGAATCTGTTGAAGTTATTCAAGCGTCTGAGGAAGTACCAGTTGAAGTTAAACCCCAACAAATGCACATTCGGGGTGCGATCCGGTAAGCTGTTGGGATTTATCGTAAGTGAGAAAGGGATTGAAGTTGACCCTGATAAAGTCAAAGCCATTCAAGAAATGCCTGCACCGAAGACTGAAAAAGAAGTTCGGGGGTTCTTAGGCAGATTGAACTACATTTCAAGGTTCATATCTCACCTCACAACAACTTGTGAACCCTTATTCAAGTTGTTAAGAAAAGAACAAACGGTCAGGTGGAATGAAGACTGCCAAAGGGCTTTTGATAAAATCAAGGAATACTTACAAGAGCCTCCGATCCTTATGCCTCCAGTTGAAGGAAGACCTCTAATCATGTACTTGACATTATTAGAAGAGTCAATGGGGTGTGTGTTGGGCTATCATGACGAGTCTGATCGAAAAGAGTATGCAATATACTACCTAAGCAAAAAGTTTACCGACTGTGAACAACGTTATTCACTGCTCGAGAAAACTTGTTGTGCTTTAGTGTGGGCTGCTCGCCGACTGAGACAGTATATGTTGACCCACACTACTTTATTGATCTGAAAGATGGACACAGTCAAGTACATTTTTGAGAAGCCAGCACTTACCGGACGGGTTGCAAGATGGCAAATGATTCTCACAGAATATGACATTTAGTACACGTCTCAAAAGGCTATCAAAGGCAGTGTATTGTCTGACTATCTTACTGAGCAACCCATTGATGATTACCAGCCTATGAGATTTGACTTCCCCGATGAAGACATCATGTTCATAAAAGCAAAAGATCGTGAAGAGCCTATTCACACTGAAGGGTCGGACCCGGAAGAAGAATGGACTATGATGTTTGATGGGGCTGTTAATATGAATGGTCGTGGTGTTGGTGCAGTGCTCATTACGCCTAAAGGAGTTCACATGCCTTTCTCGGCAAAACTCACCTTTAACTACACTAACAACGAAGCTGAATACGAAGCTTGTATTATGGGTCTTGAGGAAGCCATTGACCTCAGGATCAAGACTTTGACTGTATTCGGAGATTCAACTCTGGTAATTAATCAAACCAACGGCAAATGGTACACCCACCAAGATCATTTGATACCTTATCGGGATTATACAAGGAGGTTGTTGACTTTCTTCACAACAGTCAAGCTTGAGTATATCCCTCGAGATGAAAATCAGTTTGCAGATGCTCTGGCTACCATTTCATCCATGATCAAAGTTCAAGCTGCCAACTTTGTGCCGCGAATTTCAGTATCCAGACTTGATAGACCAGCATATGTATTCTCAGCAGATGTTGTTAAGGATGATAAGCCTTGGTTTCACGACATTAAGTGCTTCTTGGAGGATCAAACGTACCCACCTGGGGCATCATCCAATGACAAGAAGACATTAAGAAGGCTCGCTGGTAGTTTCTTTCTGAATGCTGATGGTTCCTTGTACAAGAGAAACTTTGATATGGTACTTCTCAGATGTGTTGATAAGGCAGAAGCAGATTTGTTGATGCACGAGATACACGAAGGATATTTTGGTACCCATGCTGGAGGACATGCCATGGCTAAAAAGTTGTTGATATCAGGCTATTACTGGATCACAATGGATGCAGACTGTTGTGCCTATGCCAGAAAATGCCATAAATGCCAGATTTATGCGGATAAAGTGCATGTGCCTCCAAATCCTCTGAATGTGATGTCTTCACCCTGGCCCTTTGCCATGTGGGGCATTGATATGATTGGCAAGATTGAACTGACTGCTTCAAATGGCCACAGATTCATCCTGGTAGCCATCGACTATTTTACCAAGTGGGTCGAAGCAGCTTCTTATGCAAATGTTACAAGGCAAGTAGTAGCCTGATTCCTAAAGAGGGACATAATCTGTCGGTATGGAGTGCCCGAGCGAATCATTACTGATAATGGTTCCAATTTGAACAACAAAATGATGGCAGAACTTTGCCGGGACTTCAAGATTCAACATCACAACTCTTCTCCTTACAGGACGAAGATGAATGGTGCTGTCGAGGCAGCTAACAAGAATATCAAGAATATTGTGCAGAAGATGGTGGTCACCTACAAAGACTGGCATGAAATGCTACCATTCGCCTTGCATGGGTACCGTACCTCAGTCAGAACATCCACTGGGGCAACACCGTATCAGCTTGTGTATGGTATGGAGGCAGTCCTACCTGTTGAAGTTGAGTTTCCCTCGTTGCGGGTATTGATGGATGTTAAGTTGAACGAAGCAGAGTGGGTCCGATCCCGATACGAACAGCTAAATCTGATCGAAGAAAAGAGATTAGCTGCAATCTGTCATGGGCAGCTATATCAGAAGAGAATGAAGAGAGCCTTCAATCAGAAAGTCAGGCTTCGAGAATACCAAATAGGAGATCTTGTGCTGAAAAGACTCCTCCCTCCTCATACGGACCACAGGGGCAAGTGGACTCCGAATTATGATGGTCCGTTCATAGTAAATAATGTTTTCTTTGGTGGAGCACTGATGCTCAGTACTATGGATGGTGAAGACTTCCTGTCCCCTGTGAATTCAGATGCAGTTAAAAAATACTTCACATAAAAATGACCCGCTGGACATAAAAACAGAATGTAAGTCCAGGCAAAAATAGGGCATCCCGGCGAGTCAAAAACAGAATAAAAGACTCGGGCAAAAATAAGGGAAAATAAATAAAAAAATGTACACCCGTTGAGTTGAAAAGCCACATTGGACAGCTCAGGCAAAAATGGGTATCCCGGTGGATTGAAAACCCGAAAGGGCGATCCAATCAAAATAAGGGAATAAGCGAACAACTGCATTTTGAATTCGTCTGTATCACTTACAACATGGTAAGTTCCGAAAGGTTCAAGCTTCGGTCAGAATCAGCCCTCTTCAAAAGCAGGATAAGAAGAACGTCAATGTCATACAAGTCATAGAAAAAGGGAAGCTCCTTGAAGCGTCATCAACATTGCCAGCATCTCTTTGTTTCCCAATTTGTAACAATCTCCTCATTTCAGGGGATCTGTTTCTTTGACTGTACTTGCCAATTTAGGGCACACAGATTAATAAAATCAGATTTTCCGTTACACTTTGTCTCGTACATTTTATTTTCGTTTGCAAAAATGTCCGATGTCCCTAATATATCGACTGCATAAATACAGATGCGTCTTTTCTAAATTACATGCTCACAGGAAATATATTTGCTCCCGGGAGTGTCTAAACTCTTATGATGGAATCCAGTAAGGGATACCTCGGGATACTTGTACGTTTCTTTGTCATACAGGACTGCAGGTGTTCAAAGTACGACCAGGGGCATGAAAGCTTCTCCCAGCAAGCTACCAAATCACTATTTGCTCAGTCCATCTCCCAAAATAGCACCAGGGGTGCCCTCTCCCCAGCTGAGTTGCCAGACATCATCTTCCTCAGCAGGATCGCCACAGGAATCTCTAGGAAGATCGTCCAGTAATCATTCCTCCCCAGCCAAGTGTCAGGCAGGGAACCATCTCCCCGCAAAGCTCCAACCTCTATCCAGAAGAGCAATGCCTGAAGATCTCACAACAAAGTGGCGGAAGCTCCCGCAGACCCCAGCTGGGCTCCTCTTTACCAAGATGGGTTTATCAGGAATCTATTCCCCAAGAAGAGTCATATATATCAGATCTACCAATGATCTTATCCCCGGCTGGGATATCCTTTCAAACAGATTAGTCGGCCAAGGGATTTTCACAGCAACGGGATCCGAATCCCGGATCGGTATCTTTGCATAATCATAGCATTCACATCATATTTCCCCCCAGAGCGTAGCATTCCGTCTAATACGGAGCATTACGGCAAAATCAAACATATTGCATAGTCATAAGCCGTGTTCTGAATCAAACAGTTGTGTATACCAACACTCCATTTGCGAATATACAAATACCTCTCAAATTCCCCGGCAGAATGCCAAAGCAGTTTCTTTGCATTTCCCAGATACAGATACATGCTCCTTTTGGCACTCGTCCGTGTCACCTTTCCCCAGCATAGTGCCTAAACACTTTGTACACCAAATACTTGTTGATAATACACTTCTTCCGACACCCGTCCGTGTCATGCTCTCCCCAGCAAGTTGAACACTCGTATGTGTCTCACTCATGTTTACTTATTTCAGATACTCGTCCGTATCTTGTTAAATCACTTGTCTTTCGCAGATTCAACACTCGTCCGTGTTCTTTGTTAACTAGTTGATACTCGTCCGTATCATCATCTCTGAACATGCGTCAGCATTTGTTTCTACTGATACTCGTCCGTATCATAGTCTTAAGGATGCTCGTCCGCATCTTTAATCTATACACAGTGTCGAACACTTATATCTTTTCTTTCTTGGAGAAGACACTCGTCCGTATCTACCCTTCCCCAGAAGATTCCCTAGCAAAATTACTTTCTTTTCTATCTGACATTCGTCCTATGTCATGATACTCTCGGCAGCCGTACCCTGCCAGGTGATCGTCCTTCACCTTTAAATGGTCGTCCTTCATCATTCCCCCAGCGGAGTCTCCATTATTGGAACCCTTTCTATCCGACATTCGTCTTATGTCGTGATATTTTAGCAAGGCGTCCCTTGCTAGGTGATCGTCCTTCACCTCTTGATGATCGTCCTTCATCATTTTATCCGACGGTCGCCCCCGTCGTCGATCCTGTTATCAGACATTCGTCCTATGTCATGATAGACCCCGAGAGCAGCCGTACCCTGCTAGGTGATCGTCTTTCACCTCTTGATGATCGTCCTTCATCATGCTTATCCGATGGCCTTCCCCGTCATCGACTTTTTCTATCCGACATTCGTCCTATGTCGTGATACTTTCGGCAACCGTACCTTGCCAGGTGATCGTCCTTCACCTTAGATGACCGTCCCTCATCCTTATCCCCAATAGAGCAGCCGTCCTCTGCTAGGTGATCGTCTTTCACCTCTGATGACCGTCCCTCATCATATTTCTCAACCTGATGGTCGTCCCCATCATCGCCTCTACCTTTAATCTCCAGAGAGTCTTATTTCTTTGCCTGATGGTCGTCCCCATCATAATCTCTTCATTTCCCCAGCATGTCGGTCGTCCCCGTCATTGCTTTATTCCCAGCAGTCGTCCTCTGCTCGACGGTCGCCCTCCGTCGCCCGTGCTTTATAAATCATACTTTACTTCCTTTTACAATCTATATCCCTTTTCTTCTTCATTCAGTGAGTGCAAATTTTGGACTGTCTTCAGTATTCAACCACAAGTTATCTTGTTTGCCTGTTAAGCCGTTGCTTACATCCTGCACAGCTAACTCATTTTTGAATAGGGGCAGCTGTAAACACCCCAAATTTTCCCTCACTCATTTCACCATGGCTTGTGATTCTTTTCATTTGCATAGTTTCAATCATAGCATCCCATACTGCATTTTTGCTTCATTGCATTGATTCAAAGTCATCTGCATCTAGGGTTTGTGATCTAGGCAATCCCAGAGCCATCTGAGCCACTCCAAAGGTCTCCAATAATTTCAAAAGGGTCCATGTATATTCAAGCATCATATTCTATCCTCCAAAGAACAAGGAAGTCAAAAAATCACAAGAACTGAGGAAGGCATGGAAGCAGAGCCAAGCTTAACTACACAGAAGACCTAAAATTAGGGTTTTGGTTGCAGAGGCCATAACTCCAATTTTTTTGGTCATTCTTGTTTCTATTGGTCTCTATATGTTACAAGGATCATGCATACCAATTTTCATGAAGAAATTCAATGGGGAAGGCATCTGATCAATAGATGATTTCTTGAGCAAGTCAGTGCAAAATCAGGGCATCTGAGGCCCCCAACCATCCAACCAAAAGGTTTTCTTCATCATTTTGGATGTATATGATCTTTATTTGATCTTAGAAGATGTTAAAAGTTCACAGAATTGAAGAATTTCAAGCCATTTGCAAAGTTGCCATTTTGGGAAAAGTGACTTGTAATGAAAACTTGCCATTTTGGGGAAGTTTTTTAACCTCCTCTTTTTGATTCAAAAATGCTTCAAATGAAAAATCTTTGGTCATGGAAGTTGTAGATTGGATCCTCCCATTTTCAAAAAGTACAAGAACTTGATCTAATTCATTCTAGAACTAAAGTTATGGCCTTGCAGAGTTGGACAAAATCACTTAATTTTCACTTTTGTACCAAAGAGGGAAGTTTGCAAATTCTTGTGCCAAGCCAATTTGGGACCTATAATGCATCTCTACACATCATATCATCCTAGTGCAACTCATTTGGATCAGATTTGTGCCTTGAATCACAAGCCTTCATGCTTAGAACTTCATAAATTTCAAAAGGGGCCAAACTTCCCCAAAATTGCAAAATGATCCAAATCCCTTCATCCACTTGCCACAGCTCACAAAATCTGATTTCATGACACTCCTTGATCCTTGTTGCGCAGGACACCCCATTGTCCTTGGCCTGCCATGTGCCCATACCTCAAGTACACCAACTTTTGACATTTTGGCAACTTGCCCATACCAATCAACATAGGCCAGCACCCACTCTCTGACCTATCACATTTCTTTATGTGGATCAAAACCAAGCAAAAAGCACACAACAACACAGCCTGAAACTCCAAGAACTCAGCACACTCCAAAATCCCAAAATTTGCAAAAGCCTTTGAATCTCTTGATTCAACCATCAAACCTTCAATTTTCTTTCACCATTCAACTCCATAAACCTCACTGATCTTTCCCACCTTTGATTTGGCCCCAAAACCTTCACAATCAAAAATACGATTTTCACATTTCACAAACTGAACTTCTTCCATTTTCATTTTGAGGCCATATAAACTCCAACTAAGCATCACAAACACTTGGAGAGGATCATTGGAGCTTGTTTGAAGCAAGGAACTGGACAGAAAGCACCATTTTCGAAAGCTTCAGTTCAGGTATCATCAAGAACTTTTTTTCCAGAAACTTGATTTTAAGTTCTTAGATTGTTCTCCATGCTTCACTGATCACACTGCACCTTTTGGTTTTGAAAATGATTGAATATTAAGCATGTATGAAGCTTCTGAAATTTCTGTGATTTTTTCCGTTTTGCTTTGAATCTCTCTGATCATGTGAAATAAATCCTGTTCGATGATTGATTCTTGTTTAGAATGGGGTGGGGATCATTTCTGGAGAGTTAGAGAGCTTAGGGTTGTGTAATGAGTGAGATTGAAGAAATGGATGGCCGGAGAAGATGACCGGAACACTGTTCCGGTCACCTGAAAGTAATTAGGGCATCAGATTGGGGTTTAATCATAATTAGCGTAGTTTGAATTCTGGCCCTTGGATGACGCGCGAAGTCAATTCCCTCCATCCTGAGTTTGAACCTGGGCCCTTGGATTGTTTGACTTTCTCATTTTCTCATTAAATTCATTTTTATTTCATTTGTTTTGTATTTAATTTCTACGAATTTTTAAAAATAGTAAAATACATCAAAAAATTCTGAAAATGTTTATCAAATCTTTTAATAATTTTCAGAACCCAAAAATATTATTATTTTTATTTTTTGCATTAAAAATTATTTTTAAATCATTTAAATGATTATTTTTAATTAGTTAATGATGATTAATTAATTAAAAATACATTTAGGTATTTAAAAATTCCAAAAAAATTCACATTGCATTTTAATACATTTAGAAACATTATCAAACTCTTCAAACAAATTTATTTTTAGTTCTTGACCTATTTTGACATTTTTCTTTGGAATTAAAGTTCTTAAAAGGCAATATTTTTGTCCTAAATTAGAAAAATTTATTCTGCCTAACCATGAAGAGTTTGATGTTGGTTCTTTTTGCATTACATTCTTCATATCATGTAATTTCTAGGGTAAAATTGGTTTCAATTTATCTTTCATTTTCAATTTGATGTGCATTTTTCCTTTTGAAGTACCTTGAAACCCTAGCCAACTTAAGAAAATCATAACTCCCATTAGGTTAAGAGTTAGGTCCCCTCCTTTGGGAAGTGAGCTTATGTAGGGTTAGGGTTCCTTTGATCCCATTTTCAATTTTTTATCTTGTCATTTGCTTCTGATTTTAAATTTTGCCTTGTGTCTTGTGCATAAACCCTAATTTTAGCTTTCATTTGCATTCACCTCTCATTTGCTTGCATACATGAACTTGCCATGACATTTTGTGCCTTCACATGACTCCTAAGACATGTTAGGATACATTAGAATCATGATAAGTCATTTCTTCATCCATTTTGTGCATTCACATGACTCCTAAGACATGTTAGGATACTTTCATGGTTCAAAACATGCTTCATTTGCACCTTCATCCTTGTATGATCATCCACAACTCATGACATGTGTTTGCATCATCTCTTAGCATCATTAACATCATGTTTATGCTTCTGACTTTGGTTTGCATCATTGCATTCATCTCATTTTCATTTCATTGCACCTCTTATTACTAACTTTTCAGGTGGTAAGTCTTTGAGAAGTGAATTTGCCTTCACTTCTCACAATCTCTTCTCATCTCTCTTATGCATTCATTGCTGCATTTTACTTGTGTATTAGAGTGAGCTTGCTCATTCATGCTCCCTCCTCATCTTCTTTCTTCAAGCAACTTATCTTCTTAAGTGAAGTAAGTTGTCCTCCTTCTTCTTGCTTCTCCTTCCTTCATCCTGCTCCTTCCTTGCTGGTTTCTCTTAAGATCTTCTTGCAAGCCTCATAAACCCTAGGAACAACCAAGAATGATCATAATTAGGGTTTGATTAGTCCCCCCATTAGCTTTACCTTTGTGTCATCTTTGAGTCTTCTCTTCTCACCTCACAATCAAGGACTAAACCTTAAAGGTTTTAAGGCTTTGTGATTAAGGTTATGCCTAAACCTTAAAGGTTTTAAGGCTTTGTGTTAAACCCTTAATGTGTTTAAGTCCTTTAATCAATTCACCTAATAATCATCAAGACATCAAGCTTGCAACTTGGGCCTTGCATTAGGGTTTTAATTCTTCCTTAATTGGTTAAGAAGGACTAACCTTAGTGTTAATGGACAAGTCCCCCTCAAGTTGTCTTACAAACCATAAAATTCACTTCTTAATCCTTACCATTAACTAAATCCACTTTAATAAATGCTTTGTTTTGTCATGAGGTTAATCCCTAATCATGGATTAAGTTGAGGAGCCTTCCTCAGCTTAAATGTTCTCATCTATTATCCTTCTATTAGGATGGTGTAATGGGTCCATTAAATCTTTGATTATGGCTTAAACTCATTACTTAACACCAAACTAAAACTCCAAAAACATCTAAATAAATGCAAGTAGGTTAGTGATCTTAATCCTACATCATGGTGATTAAGTGTGAAGTGCTTACTTCATACTTAAGGTATTCTCATCACCCCTAATCAGAGGGAAGATGTGATGAGTTTACTAACCCTTGGTATAGGCTTAAGCTCATTTTCTTATGACAAACACAAAAAGCAATAAAAGATTGAAAACACAAAAACAAACAATAATCGTCTCCACCGGGATTCTTTTCTCATCTTATTCACTCACAAACGAGAACTTGCTTCTTCCGTCTAATGCAAGATAGTTTGCACCTGAGCCAGACAGGTCATACACTTGAGCATAGACAAGTAAGCAGTTCACAAGTCAATTTATCTTTCAGTCTCTTTGAGTCGAACTACAGTGTTCTGACTTCCTCATTGCACGAAAGGATACGTAGGAATAACTTAACAGTTATCAAACAAAAGTCTCTATATATTCCCCCTCCTTCCAACATTATTCTTTGAGCCTCATAGTCTTGAGCATGTCACTCTTGTTCTTACACTGACACTTCTCTTATACACTTCACATTTCCCTTACACTGACACTTGCATTCTTTTCCAGTTTTTGCACACAGATAGCACTGACACTACCCCTTTAAACACAAACTTTCAAGTGTGGATCTCGTCGAGTACGACGGATAATCTGGGTGCTAATACCTTCCCAGGTTTTAACCAACCCCCTTTCTCAGTTTCTCTGGTTCGCGACCGTCTTATCCATATCTTTCTAGGTTTATGCAGCATTACCTTTCCTTCGGGATAAAAATGCCTAGCTGGCGACTCTTTTCTTTCCAGTTCACCCTTGAGTGTTCTCTCCTTTTCGCCGACCGTTCGCGTCTGTACCCTAATTGACCTAGTGTCATTTGGTGGGAGCGACAGATTTATATATAGTTTATAACAATGTTAATAATATGAAAATTCAAGGTTAATGTTTATACTCAAAGTTGACGTCAACGTTTATTATATATTCAGTTTATAATATGTATATAATATATATAGTATAATATTAATCTATAATATATAATATTGATGATAATGTTAATATAATATAATACATAATATATATTGTTAATCTATACAAATAATTTTATTTTTATTTTTTGTTTGTTAAATATATATTTTTTAATTTGATTAGATTATTCGGATTGGATCGTGTCGATATGCCGTTTGTACATTTGTGTGTATGAGGCGTGACATTTATGTTGATCCGATCCAGTTGCGATGATCGCAATTTTGCGTTAGCAACGTCGTTGTTCCTTTTTTTAATTCATTTTATTTTTATTTTATTCATACACATATGTTTAGATCTGCACTTTTTTTTTCATAACTAACTACCCTGATTTTTTCCTAAACCTTGACGAGTTTGCCTCAACCATTTTTTTATACGTTTTGTTTTATTATATAATAACTATTTTCCAGGTACATTCACATGTGCGCGCATGTGCGCGCGTGTCTTAGTGTCAAGAAGGCAAGGCTGGTAATTTTGAGGGCATTTTGACAAAGAAACAAGTTTATTATATAATAACTATTTTCCAGGTACATTCACATGCGCGCGCGTGTCTTAGTGTCAAGAAGGCAAGGCTGGTAATTTTGAGGGCATTTTGACAAAGAAACATGGGTTTATCTTCTCTTTCCTAATTTCTCCTAATTTCCTCTTCTTTTTTTTAATTCTCTAATTTCTTAAATTAACTAACCTTAAATATTTAGATTAATTTTATTTGTTTATTTTCTAAAAAAACTCTTAATTTTTTTTAATTACTTATCTTCATAATCCATTCATAATATTAATTATGAATGTTCAATAAACCAAAGTCCTTCTGATAGACAAAGTTGCTTCCTGAATAAAAGCCAATGTATATAAGGGGCATAGTCACTGCTTCCCAATCATTGGGGCATACCATGATACTGCCTATTTCATTTGGGGCATCAGGTCAAGATTCAACTATGCTTAAGTAGTTAAGGGCAGATCTCCTCATCTATCTGAAGTACCAAGGGTAACATTACAGAGTTCATGATGCCAGGGGCATATTATTATAAGGCCTTCTGTTTATTTCTCTTGAAGTAGCTCCTTTAAGTTACTTCCATTATGGAACAATTCATCCTCAACCAAGGGGCAACGCTCTCTTTCCAAATCTAATACCCGGAGTGTATATGGTTTATCTCATTGTATTACCTTGATATTGGATTCTCAGCAGAAGCCATTATGGAAATTAACAATTTACGCCAGTAGTATCAGATGGTGTCAGTATCGGGTCTTTGGATCCAATCATGAGGAAATTACTCAGGGAAGTCAAGAACCTCAGAAGCTCTAAACCCAATTGGGTATACACTCTCAAAGTTGAAACGATTATGTTTTCGAGTTCAGCTTTACTTTTCCCTCTTTATTCAGGTTTACTGTTCCCCTTTTACTAAAGCAAGAAACGTTTGTTGGTTATGGTGGAATGTATATATACTTTTGAATATGATTGATGTTTACCATAAATGCATAAAATACAATAATAACATTTATTCAGAACGAAGGGAGATAAGAATTCAACGAAGCTTCGCCGTTTCATCCCCACGGAGTAATCTTTACAGATATCCTTACGGAATACCTCAAGTAATAGCTTACACTTCCAGCTTGACGAAAGTCTTTAAGCAGTGTCATATCCTCCGAAGAATTGATACTTAACCAAATAAGTCTCCCGAAACTATGTCCATCTCTTTTATCCTCAGTCAGCATATTCAGGAACTTAATCCTTCAATAAGAAGTACGATGAACAAAAACGGGAAGTTCTAAGTACGATATTATTAAACAAGACGGGAACGAAGTCTTCATGTTCCTCAGTAACGAACCGCGATTTATTTTCCCTAGCCAGCAGTTTTTATACAAAGATACCCAGACACTTCAGGCTACATGATTCATACATACATCATTCACATTATATCATGGCATACGCATCCATAATACATATGACATTTTTACTAAGAGCATCATGCTATACATGCATACATCAAATAATCTTGCATAAACTAACCTTTTCTTTTCAGGATAATTGCAGGCAGATAAACACTATCAAACAATTCAGAGATAATCGCTACGAAGATTCATTTCTGATGATCAATACAAGTTGTCCTTGAGATGGCACATAAATGGTATATACGAAGACCTAGTGTTCAGTCCAGGATATTACCAGAAGCAATTCAGGAGTAATCGCCACGAAGATTTAATCCTGATGCTCAAGTTGTCTTTGGCAGGGTACGTAAATGATCTATACGAATATCTAGTGCTTAATCCAGGATATTTCCAGAGGAGATAATCGTTACGAAGATTTATTTCTGATGGTCAACTATCTTTGGGATAGTGTGTAAATGATTTATACGAAGATCTAACACTTAATCCAAGAGATTCTTTCAGAAGAAGTTCAGGGATAATCGCCACGAAGATTTAATCCTGATATTCTTTTTGTCCTTGGGAAGGTATGTAAATGGTTTATACGAAGATCTATTACCTAATCCGGGATATTTCTAGAAGAGCTAATTGCTACGAAGGTTTATTTCTAATAGTCTATGCAACAGTTTATCTGTGGGATGGTACATAAATGATCGATACGAAGATCTTGTACTTAGCCCAAGATATTACCAAAAGCAATTCAGAAAAGATCGCCACGAAGATTTGACTCTGATGCTTAAATTAAAGTATGTTCCTAAAGATGGTTCAGAGCCGATCTACACGAAGATCTAAGTAATGACACCTAATGAAGGATATTCTTTTCCCCCAGAGATAATGCAGAGACGATCTATACAAAGATCTAGTGCTGACGTTCAACTCAAACCATGTTACATGAATGATTCAGAGACGGCCTATACGAAGACCTAGTACTGATATCCAGTGACAACCTTTTGATACTATCACCTCCTGATATTATGGATGGCATTTATGAGTCCATCTCCATCTCCTCTAAGTGGCATCTTTAAGCCCATTCAAGCATATACAACCAATCAACAGTGTTACTTTACACACCGGGGAATGCAAATTTTTGGGCTTTCGTGTTCAATCCCCTTCAACCTTCCAAGTCACGAATGGCACACAGGCCAATCTAACTCCTCAGGTTTCAAAAAATTGAACAGGGGTAGCTGTTGCACCCCAAAATTTGTCCTCTGTTTTTTAACTCTAACCGACTTTTTGTTTCGCATTCATTTGCATCATCTTCATAGCATAACATGTATTTTGTCTTAATATTAGCCAAAATAATTTCTCGGAATTTACAGACAGACTGGTCAAATTAATTTTCAATTGTGCCTAAAACCAGTAAATGAAAAATTGTCGCATTTAAATTTGCAAATGTCAGTACTATTAATCTGCGGTTCATGTAGATTAACCTGACATGCTAAAAATATTCTTACGACTGTTTTTGGTTGTATGTTGATCAGTCTGGGCAGCTTAAACGGTCATAATTTTATTTCAAAATTCGACCAAACGCTTTTTTTTTCGAGTCATTTATTTCGTATTGATAATTTTGATGTGTCCATTTTATTTTTTCGAACACTTTAGCGTCAACCTTTTATTTAGTTAGAGCCCATTTATTTTTACATTTTTTGTCTAAATGTTTAGAATAAACGAATATGATTATTGACATTTTTATTGTAATTTTCTTTTTAAATATTTAATTTTATTTTCTTATTATATTTTTATAATTAAAGTATTTGAATTTTATGTTTTTAAAACTACCGTTATTAATTATTTTAGATAATATTAGGACTATTAAGCATTGTTTTTAAACATAGTTATTATTAAGTTTTGATATTACTATTATATATTGTTCATTATGTTACTACTATTTTTTATCACTATTTCCTACTCACGTTAGTTTTAATAGTATAATAAGATTATTAATATTATTAATATTAGGATCATAGCATCAATATGTTCACACAAAATAAATTAGGAGGAGCCAATTCCATTCATCATCACTATCGGATTAATAATGAATCGAATCCCATTCAATAATGTCCCTGAACAAAATTGGAAAAAAAATAAAAACAATTTAACCCGCAATAATTTAGATTAATATCTCCAGACCTTAGGTTCCACTATAAATTGAGATCATATTCACAGACCAAAGGGGAGGACCGAAAAAGAAAAAGGAGGGAGACGACGCATAGTACCGGTACAACCGATAGATTCCATTCGTATCGTATCTCGAGCTGATGCACTTTTTTATTTTTATCATGATACACGTACACCTGCGGTTCTTTACTAATGCATTTTTTTTTCTTTTCTTCATATCTATTAACATACACATTTTGTTTTCTACACTATACTTTGCACATATTATTATATAATTTTATATTTTACTGTGTTTGGATTTATATATAGTTTATAACAATGTTAATAATATGTTTATACTCAAAGTTAACGTCAACATTTATTATATATTCAGTTTACAATATGTATATAATATATATAGTATAATATTAATCTATAATATATAATATTGATGATAATGTTAATATAATATAATACATAATATATATTGTTAATCTATACAAATAATTTTTTTATTATTTTTTCTTTGTTAAATATATATTTTTTAATTTGATTAGATTATTCGGATCGGATCGTGTCGATACGCCGTTTGTACATTTGTATGTATGAGGCGTGACATTTGTGTTGATCTGATCCAGTTGCGATGATCACAATTTTGCGTTAGCAACGTCGTTGTTCCTTTTTTTAATTCATTTTATTTTTATTTTATTCATACACATATGTTTAGATCTGCACTTTTTTGTCATAACTAACTACCCTGATTTTATCCTAAACCTTGACGATTTTGCCTCAACCATTTTTTTATACGTTTTGTTTTATTATATAATAATTATTTTCTAGGTACATTCACATGTGTGCGCATGTGCGCGCGTGTCTTAGTGTCAAGAAGGCAAGGCTGGTAATTTTGAGGGCATTTTGACAAAGAAACAAGTTTATTATATAATAACTATTTTCCAGGTACATTCACATGTGCGCGCGTGTCTTAGTGTCAAGAAGGCAATGCTGGTAATTTTGAGGACATTTTGACAAAGAAACATGGGTTTATCTTCTCTTTCCTAATTTCTCCTAATTTCCTCTATTTTTTTAATTTTCTAATTTCTTAAATTAACTAACCTTAAATATTTAGATTAATTTTATTTGTTTATTTTCTAAAAAAACTCTTAACTTTTTTTTAATTATTTATCTTCATAATCCATTCATAATATTAATTAATTATTTATTTTATTAAATTAATAATTCAATATAGTTTTTTTTAACAACAAAACTTTTTTTTATATATTTTCATAAACCTTAATTTTTCATGTAAACCTTAAAATTTTCTGATAAACTTTAACCGTGTTATTTTCTCTAAACCATAAACATTTTCTCAAACCTTAACAAACCTGTTATTATTTCTTATTTTCACTAATGTTTTATGTTATTCATCTGCCATTTATTTTTATGTGATTATTTCTCATCTGTAATATTTTTTGGTTTACTTTTATTTTCCGCCTTACAATGATGTAACTGCCCCAAAGCGGTGTAATAGTTAGCCATTTATTTTCTGTCATTTTATTTTTCTGCCATTTATTTTCTGCCATTTTATTTTTCTGCCATTTATTTTCTGCCATTTTATTTTCCTGCCATTTAAATTCCTGCCATTAATCCTATATTAACTGCGTGGTTTAGTAATGTAGGGCGTGAAAACCTACTAAATTACTTATTAATATTTTTCTATAATCTTTATATTTTTTTGTAAATAAATGCTAATTATTTTTATAAACTTATTTTACTACTTATTTATAACAATAAATATTTATTTTGTAAATACTAACTCTTTTATTATTTTGTACATATTAAATTAATTTTTTTTCTCTAAAAAATTTCTTAATAACATTTTGTCAATAATATTTTATATATTAATAGTATTTTATTATAATAGTAATAATCATATAGTGTAAATAATTAAAAGTTTTTCTCAATAATCTTTAATTGTTTTTCTCTAAACTTAATTCTTTTTTTTTTCCACTAATTATAATAACTTCTAAAAAATCTAACTTGTCTAACCTAAACTTTTTTTTTCTTTTTTAATTAAATGTTTTAATTTATTTTAACTTTATTATTTTTGCTTTATTAGTATTATTATTGCTTATTTACTATTTTATTATATCTATTATTCTTGCTTTATAATTTATTTTCTTTGCAAATATTTAACTGCGTGGTTAGTAATTTAGGGAGTGCAAAACTAACTGTAAATAATTGAACTTAGATAATCTAATTAAATAAGATAAATATCTGAAAACAAACACTCACACACATAAGTCGATCTTTGATTGCCATCTACACTTCCTAGGGTATTCCTCTTGGTTGCCTTCTTTAAATGGTCAAGTCCCTCAAATATAGGGGTGTCTTAAGCAAAGTCTCTTCACTTATAAAATCATCAAGTCCCTACAGATTTAAAAGATCAAGTCCCTTCGAGGTTGCCTACGGAATAATGATCTTGTCCCTTCGAATAAATGATGATAAGTCTCTATGAATTGCTAAAGACATCCCTTAAGTTGCCTTCTATGACCATACGATGACCTTATGCTTGTCCCTTCACATCCAAGGTAATGACTACCTATTCCTTAATAATAGGGATAGTCTTACCATTAAAAGAACATATGAGAACATGAAAGACTTAATCTAGGGTAGGTATCTCTTAGTTGCTTGCTCACATTTCAAAATACTTTTTGCACCTCACTTTCCTAAATATTTTTCAAAACAAGTCTTTGTATACATCCATACGAGGATCATTACAAAGTACTTAGAAAATTTCTAATCACACACTACACTTTTCAAAAACAATTTAAGTGAGCTAAGTAACTAAGAGCCCATGGATAACCATGGATATAAAGGGTGCTAACACCTTCCCTTTGTATAACCTACCCCCCGAACTCAAGTCTTTTAAAATAGGTCTTTCCTGTTGTCGCTCCCGGGATTTTCATCCTAGTACAAACGCGAAAGTGGCGCGGAAAGGTTAGAGTCGCCAGCCAGACATTTTTATCCTGAATGAATGGGAAAGGTAATGTTGCACAAACCTGAGGAAGAAGGAAAGGACAAGGTCTTGCGAACCAAAGATCTGAGTTTGGGAGTCGGTTACGAATTGAGAAGGTATTAGCACCCCAATCCGTCCGCCGTACCCGACGGGATCCACGCTTGCTTGTTTGTTTCAAAGGGTGAGAAAATAAAGATGTTGCTGAATAAAACCGCTAACTGGAATGTAATGAAATGAGGAAGGAACTGAAATAAGAAAATGGAAAGAAAGGGGGAAAATGTAGGGAAAATAAAGAATGTGCTCGAACGGGCCCTACCCCGCTGCCTACGTACCTCATCGGGATAATGAGGATCAGAGTCGACGTAGTTCTCCTAACCTAGGCGAGAACTATTTGTTTGTGTTTTTTATGCTGGAACTGCGTATGTCTATGCTCAGGTGTTGCAGGCTCGTCTGGTACGAATGCGTTTACCGTCTTGCATGTGTGACAAGTCCCCGCAAGTTCGCGTTGTGAGTGAATGAGATGAGGAGAGAAGTCCCCGCAGGATAGTCGCTTATTATTTGTTTTTTTGTCTTTTAAGAGAAGTGTTTTGAATTTGTTTGTGAACTGTCTTGTACTAAGACCTATCCATCGCGGGAAGTATTTACACCTCGCCCCGAAACAGGACGCGTATAAACACTCCGCAACAAAGTCTCGTGTCGTACAAGATTGTTCGGTTTTTATTAAGTGTTTTGTTGCTTTTATTTATTAGATGAGAAAGAGTGACTCAAGTTGATAAAAGGACAAAATCTAAGGGACTAAGACTCAATCCTAATTTTGTTTATTTATTTACAAGTGATCCTATGGTTTGTGAAGTTTTCTATTCCTAATGAGAAACTAGAAACTACTAGAATTCAACTTACTTCTTAATGAAGTTAAGTTGATTCTAAGAACAATGGGGAAGCCTATACAAGTTGTGAGAACCAAATGATAAGGCAAAGCATAAATTTGGACATAAGGAATAAAATTCTAAACAACACATTAAAGGCATGAACTAAAAATAGTCTATTTTATTTATTCTAATCCTAATGATAATGAAACTTTAAGCCTAAGTACCACATCAAAGTCAAACCTAATACTTTCATTCTAAAACTCAATTTAAACTAACCTAAGCATATATTAAATTCTAAGACTAAATTTAAACTAAACCATATTTTTTTGTACTTTATTTTTAATGGCCTAAACTAGTGGAAATTATATGTAACTGAGCCTAAGAACTAATATCCTAAAAAATATTAAAACTTCTAGAAAAATTATGAAAATTAAACTATAGGGACCTAATACTATCTATAATATTGTATTAAAAGGGATTCTAAAAAATCTTATTTTTTCTATGCCTAAAAATTATTTGTTTTCAGCTAAGAACTAACCACTAATTTCCAAGGATTACACCACTAAAACCTAAGATAAAAGGTCCTAAAAAATCCACTAAAAATATCCTAAGCACTATTATGAGTCCTCTAATTACAGAAAAAAGAATGAGTCAAAAATGTTGCTGGAAGTCATAAAAATAAAATGAACAAAAATCAGCACAATTAAATGGAATCCAATAAAAGCTAATTAAGAGAAAATTCAGAATTAAATCGAAAATAATGCCAAATTCAGAAAATAAAAATGTAAAAAATTTCTAAATGGAATTAAAAAGCTAATTAATTTTTTATGGAATTTTTCTAATCTTTTTCCTATTTTTTTGGGAATTATTTTCTAATCTATGTTAACTAAAATTTAAAATCTAAAAGAAATAAAATGGGGTGCAAGAAGTATTTTTATAGTTGTTTTTTTTGCTAACTGGGCCTAAAAGGGGGTGAAAATAGCAGAGGGAAACAGGCCCATGCGCTGGAACCAGGGGGTGCATTAAGCAGTATTTCATATGTTATTTTTTGCACAATGGGCCTAACAGGGGGTTCGAACAGCAACAACCTCAAGCCCAATCTTATCTCACTAAATCCATGAAATTAATATTAATAACAAAATCAAAAAATAATTAATGGTGTTATCTGGATTTTAATGTTGATTAACTAGAATTAATTATAAGTTAATTTTCATATTAAACTTATAATTATAATTTAAATTAAAACAAACAAAGACAATTAATGGCTGAGTTTTAATATATTAAGTAGATTTAATTATGAGTTAATTTCAAAATTACATTTATAATTTACATTGAAACACAAAATTAACATCAGATAAATAAAACCAAGAAGAACAAGAACAAAACCCTAGCCCCCTTTTTCTTATCTCTTCCGCCGCAGCCTCCACCTTCATCAAACTCAATCCTTCTTGTCCTCCTCCTTGTTCGTCAACCGCACCGACGCCATCTCCACCCCACTTTTTCTTCTTCCCGAAACCTCTTCTCCCTTCGCCGCCATCACTGATTCGTGCGAAGACTATGAACCACACCACCATCCACCTAACTAATCCTTTTAACATCATCTATCACCTAATCCGAACTTAAACCAACCTAATCTAACCAAAAACGAAGCCTCCGTCCTTCCACCGTAAACCTCAACCCTAACCTAATCTCACTGAAAACTCAAAATCCGAGCTCAAAATCCTGCTCTTAACTTGGTATAGCCGCGGATCACAAAGAAGGACCACCGGCCAAACAAACACGCCGGAACAAAAGCAAGCACATAAACACACAAGAAATAATGCGGGAGCAGTTCGTACCTTACAACTTGGTCACCGACGAAGAACGTGCTTCAGGTATATACGTGATTCAATCCCTGTCGTACTTTTCAGCCTCTCCTGCTTGCGAACCAGAGAAAAAAATGGAGAAGATTGCTTCAACCCGCCACTGATTGTGAAGTTGGTATCAGGTTGTATTCCAGTGCTATTTGCAGTATGCTTACGATCTCTTTCTTGTTATTTTGCTCTCAATTCTGAATGCTTCAATGCCTCTGATTCTATGCATCAAACTTGATTCATTATGTCTGTTTGTTGTCTTTGAGGTGATTCTGCAGCTTTCGATTATAACGATTGAAGGGGAGGGAGGATCATTGCCGATGAAGGAAGTTGCAAAGAACTGAGGAGAACAATGAAAATGATGAGATTGTGAAGGAGAAGAAAGTTCAAAGGTTGAAGGAGGAGAGGAAGATTGGTTAGAATGGTGAAGGGTACTGAAAAAAAGTTATGGAAGAAGAACAATGATCCAAGAACTGATTGAAGGTGAAAGAGAGAGGATGGTTCTGGATTGAAAAAGAAGAATGGTGAAAAAATTTGGAATGCTGAAGAAGCTGATTGAGTGAGGAACTGTTGATTTATAAACAAATATCACGGAAGAATCCGGAAGCTTCAGGTACTAATTCAGTTAGAATTCTGTTAGCTTGTGTTGTTTTCAGTTATGGATAATTTTATGAATTCGGTTAGTGTTAGTTATGAATTCTATTATTCTCTTTTTGATTTTCTGTTTTTGTGATTTTCCTAACTGACTTGTGAATATAACTGAATTAACCATCACTGCAACTAACTTTCCTTGACTATTTGTTGATTCTGGTTCTACTACATATCAGTTATATTTATAACTGATCTTCTTGAACTTTCTCTGGTGTAAATGCTTCTGTTTTTTTTTGTTATTTGTGTAACTGTATTTTTCAATTATTCACTTTCTATTTTTTATGTTTTAAACTCATTTTTCAACCTGATTCTCTTTGTGTGCAGGGTCTGAGTTCCATTGGCTGAATCCTGTTGAAGTTTGATGAAGGCTGGTTATGATTCTTGTGGCATCTGAGATTTGCAACACGGCTGCTTCCATTGTTATGAGGTATTGATACAATCTTCCAACTGAATCTGGATTGTGATTGACTAAAATTATCATCGTGCTGATGTTGGTTGTTCCTGATCATTTTCAGAGTGTTCTTGAAGGAGGGGATACCACAGTATAAGAGATTAATCCAAGATAACTCAGTGGGAGTGGGAACACTTGGGTCATCAGAAGGAAACCTCATAGGAATGCTACATGCTTTGTAGTTATTAGTATCAGTATCATCCACCAACAAATTGAATCTTATCAGCTGTGATCTACTACTCTCCATTACTTCTTCTTGTGTTTTGAAGTGTGGTAATTGATTCATGGACATAGAATTAACCCTACAAGAAACAGCATGTGAATGGAAGGACAATATTGAAGATGATGCAAAAATATTCCAAGGGGTGAACCTATGAGTTTGAATTGGTGTTGGTGATGTTATAAATGGTTTCACTATCATCATTGAAGTGAAATTGTTGCTACTATTAATTTGTCTTAAGAAATCATGTCTAGGTTAAAAGTGTTGTTGATTATTGAAAATATAATAATGAAAATATTCTGTGTATTGAATTAAATGAAATTGGTATATATTAGTTTGATTAATTGGGGCGAAGATGAATAAATTAAGATATTGGTGAATGAATGAATTGGAAATTTGGAAACGATATTTCTGGTATGTATTTGATTAATAATATTTGTGTGGATGGGATAATAGTAGATTGGATAGGATTAAAAATGGGAAATAAAATGGGACCAAGAAAAATGACTTAATTTGGCTTAAAGTATGGATGGAAATGGTTAAATGAAGATAGAGTTGGAAATGATCAAATGTAGATATAATTAGAAATTATGATGGAAATCGAATTAGTTGGTTCAGAAACAAGAATATGGGTATAGATTAAGAATGAATCATGAAGGTCAACGGACAGAATTCTCGAATATTAACTTTGATTTTGAAATGGGCATGACATAATTGCTTGGATATGGTGTGATTTCAATGAAATCGCATCTTCGAATTTCACTTAATCCATGCGAATCAACTTAACGTATTTAAATCAACTCGAATGTTCAATCCATATCAAACTTCTATTTCCAATAAATCTACAACTTCAATCAACTTCAATCTCGAACCTCATGAACTTATATCCTCGCCAACGGACAACCAAGAGAACCATACTTACCTGATTATCACACGAGTTCACCACTTGATCCCTTGTACCATGAATATCACGATACCTTTGATATGAAAACTTTGAACACCATTTTCGATTGATTAACATCATCAAGAAAGCCATACTAGAGACGAGAAAGCTTGAATTGCTTAAATTGAGTGCAATAGCCGGCTAAACCACTTATGAACAGAAAATTCAAATCACAAAGGAAAGCGCCGATCACATGCCATAGGAATCAATAAAATGCCTGATTATGAATGTTAATGACCTAACAGAATATGCAAATGGAATGCAAAGCGGTAAGCCAGTTAAGGTAAAGAGAATGAGGGCAAATTTTGAGGTATTACAGCTGCCCCTATTCAATCATCTGCGAACCTGAACGAATAATTGCAATGGCTTTTATACGTTCAAGGTGTGGAGTGATTGAATACTCGAATAAAACCTGAAAATTTGCACAGGAGGCCACAGAAACGCCATCTGCCCATTTATTAATATATTTCTTGATTTTGACCTCTGAATAGGTAGCGAAAATAGAACCAGGTGGGAATGTGCTGGGAAAAATGCCATCCTCGAATGACAACTCAAAAGATCCTCAGATCTAGTATGAAACCATCCTCGAATGGAGACGCAAAGGTATACCAGCCTCGACTGATAACCAAACACAAAAAGAAAATAGGACAAGATAGAACGGGATCGTTGTACTTAAATGATAACCTGAGACGCGACCGTTGTACTAAAACGGAGACGCGAAAGAATGAGACTGTTGTACTGAAACAAGACTCAAATACGAGACCATTGTACTTAAATGGAGACTCGAATGAAATGGGATCGTTGTACTTAAACGAGAGCCCAAGACGCGACCGTTGTACTGAAACGGAGACGCGAAAAGCTGAGACTGTTGTACTGAAACAAGACTCAAAGGCGAGACCATTGTACTTAAATGGAAACTCGAATGGAATGGGATCGTTGTACTTAAACGAGAGCCCAAGCAACAGGATCATTGTACTTAAATGATAACCTGAGACGCAACCGTTGTACTGAAACGGAGACGCGAAAGAATGAGACTGTTGTACTGAAACAAGACTCAAATACGAGACCATTGTACTCAAATGGAAGCTCGAAAAGAATGGGATCGTTGTACTTAAACGAGAGCCCAAGACGCGACCGTTGTACTGGAACGGAGACGCGAAAAGCTGAGACTGTTGTACTGAAACAAGACTCAATTGGGGATAACAACAAGACTTGGTGGACGCATCCACCCTGGGAAATGAAGTTGCATTCTGTGGGTAACACTTCAATCTGATTGGAGATGTAATGGGCCTTATGTAATATACCTCAAAACTGGCCCATGCTGGTATGCATATGTTTGAATTTATGGCGTAATGCTCCATGACGATGGAAATGCTACGCTTTGGAGGATGCAAATGTGATTATGCACATGCAAATGCAAAGAGATCTCCTGATAAGGAGACTGTAGGTATCCCAGATAGCTTGACTAGGGAGGAACTGATGATCACTGCATTGATCTGATTGATCCTTGTGAGGAGAAGACAACTCTGCGGGGAAGGCTGTCAATAATACACCGGCTCCGAACAGCCGCCACTGCCAAAAATAAATTGGACTTTGAGATTGGAGCGCCAAGACCCTGCTGGAGATGGACCCTTCTTGAACTCTGGTGGGGAACCAAAGGCATGATACTGCTGAGGAAGCAACTGCTGGGGAGGCAAAACACTCCTTATACTACTGAGAATTGCCCCTGTCTGAAGGGAAACTTCTGCTCGGGGATGGCACCAACCTTCTGCTGCCTTGCTGGGGATATTTCAACTTCCACTTTACTGGGGATGACAGATAATGTCAATGATAAAGCTTCCCGCTGAAGATAAGAGCTCAAGTTGCCACTTGCTGGGGATAAGAGATAAATCCTCTCATGTTGGGAATGAGAGATGTAAGGCGTCTCATGCTGGGGATGAGAGACGATGATATCCTTCTGCTCAAGAAGTAACCTTCCATTTTCCGCACTACTGAAGAATGAATTGTATAATGAGACTTGCTAAGTAATTTTGATCAATGAAGCCTTCTGATGAAACAACTCTTGAAGTAACGTTCCGACAATGGCTTTGCTTCTAGACTCTGGGTTGATAGATCACCAACTAACCATGATTGAATAATGGTTCTCTGAAATTTTCAACTCGCCTCAGACTACGGTCCATCGGAAGAAAATGTCTCAAGAGGATTTTACAGAAAACATGACATGCGAAATGCCTCAGCATCTTCAAACTCTTGGAGAGATTCGTTGGATCTCGAAATAACTGCCCCAGACTGCATGGTCTGTGCAAGAATTTTCCTCGCGAGGATTAATGAAAAACCTCATATCACTGTGAGATAATGTGTCCTAGTATTTTGAACCTTGGGTAGGTGCTTCTGATTAACCGTCTTCAGGAGAAAGTAACTTCCAGTGCTCTTGGGGTGGCCTGCTCCAGTACAAGTTCTGAAGTGATCACCTCTGAACGATTGTGCTTTGAAGAAAACACCCAGATCAAATGTTCTTTGAGATATTAGATCTCGAAGTAATTGCCCCAGCTTGGCTGAACTTTGAAGAGATTGCTTGACATGATTTCCCCAGATTAGTTGGTTCTTACCACGACTGTTGGGAAAGTCCCTACTCAATGGAGTTTTCTTGAAAAGTGCGTCTCGATAGATTGTCCTTCGGAAGTTCCAGACTTCTCAACTTGGCAAGATTAAGCTTCTGGACTGAGATTCCATATGTATACTTTTATAATGTCAAACAAATGTATGTAAGCAGAAAATGTTTATTTTTAAGAATGAAAATTCTAATACAACACACATGTTAATCTTGAAGTTTTACTGTAAAAAGGTGTCGCCAACCTTTGTGAGTGAATCACTGGTTAAGATACGACATTGATTTTTGATGAATGAAAGCATGCACATGCAACACCAACAAAGAACTTTTAGCATAACTCGTAGGAGTTAGGAACGCGATCTTGTGGTAGTACGCTCTCAAAAATAACCCTGTTTCAGTTAGGACTTTTGAGGGTTGTATCGTGGCCTGGTTCACGGTTATAGAAACAAAAGATATAGGCTCGAAATTTATTTGTGCCCACCCATCATCGTGATGTTCTCCATTCCTATTTCCAGCTAGCTTTCACAAGCGTTCACCTCTCAAAAAGGGTTTTGTGATGGTTGAGGAACCAATTACACTAACGGTGTAAGCACCAAACAGGTTGTTGTTGGGAGTCAGTCACCCCTTAGTCTTTCGTGTCTGTGCCACACGACTTTGTTCTTGTTTGAGGATCTTTCTTGTGATCCTTTTCGTCTTTCGCTTTTGCATTATTTTGATTATCCCTAACTTTTGCCTGGACTGATTCTTGTGAATCTTTGATTGTGAAGTCCAGCGGGATGCCCTAATTTTTGCCTCGCTTGTTTTTCAAGTTTCGACTTAGTGGGCTTTTTCATTTCTTTTTTCAATTTTTTTTGAACAAATCGTATGATACTGCTTGTCTTAATTGCTTCGAAAGGGTCGTGACTGTCTCACTTCTTGGTTGATGAGGGATAACCATTGTGGTTTCCGGTCTCTGGACCTCTTGCTTGGGATAACCATTATGATTTTTGGTCATTGGACCTCTTGATTTGGTACAACAAAAGGTAATGGATCCTCAGATTTGCATTCCTTTTCGAAATTTGAACGATCGGTCCAGCTAGCTGACACCTACCCTGCCCCTGGGTTAAATGCAAGGGTTTTTTCATGCGAAAATAAACTCCTACTTCAAGGCTCAAATGGGTTGGCGAGGGTCTATCTCCCTTATATCTCTGGTGTTTAGGATTTGAAACAATGCCTGTACATCATCAACATGGTCTTTCTTAAAAGCACACAATTAGAGATTTTTGTGTTTTCATTTCGTCATCCTCCTTAATAGAGTTTAAGCATAATAGTTGGTATTAAAATGCACATACACAAAATTATGAGTGAATACGAATGGATTACTTCAAGAAAAACATGTGCATTTTATTATGGTTATCATTCAAAAACAAATAAGTTTCATGCATGCATACAAATGTTTAAACAAACAATATAAACTACAAATGAAAATAAAGTAAAGAAGCTGAACATTGCCATCATTGAGGAGACTTGACTCCGTCTGGACTTATTGCTTCTGAAGATGCCCTTGCAAACTAGGATGCCAATTTGATAAGGAGATTTCAATATGTGAGCAGACCTTCTGGCATGATGACCTTTGAGTCGGCCAAATTTTGCATCTTGTACTTGAACACATCACAGTTGTCAATTGTATGCCTAAATGCCCCTGAGTGATACTTGCATCTAGCCTTCACATCATGGTGGTCATTATTGAGGAGGTTTGACTCCGTCTGGACTTATTGCTCTCAGAGACTTTCAGCAGTCAGTAGTCTGGATGTTTACTCAATCAAATTCGCGACCTTGTTTTTACCTTTGCCTCTGAAAGACTTGCAATCTTCAATTAAAAGGCCAGGTGCCCCAGAATGGTAATCATACTTGGCATTGAAACCCCAAAGGATGCTTTGTCGGATACGATCCTGATGCAGTTAGCTCAACCACTCCAAATTTGCGTAAATGAGGAAACTTATTACACGTACGTCATCAGAATATGATCAAACTTCTTCTCAAGTGGTTTTGGCCTTTACCCTTATGCTCTGCCCGCTGGACTCTCTTGGGAAGCTGAAATTGGATGGCGACAAATGACGTCTGGAAGGAAGAGGTTGATAATAAAGTTGATAAATAAGGTTGCTCGCAAAGATCTTGCATGATCTCCTGCCTATGTATCTCCATTGACCAATGGAGAATCAGAGCAGCGTAGTTCCCCTCAATAGGGATGAAAATGGATTCGTTTCCTTGACACCACATTCAGGATTTCCATAACCGGCTTATCTGAGTCTTCACCTAGTCGACTTCCTGTTTCAATAGTTTATGATTCTGAAATAAAGTTTATACTTTTGCCCTGAATGGCCTCAGCTGGGTCTTCCTTTCACTTACCTCCGCCCGGAGTTTCTCCAAATATATACTTTGATGATTGTGATTCAAGTTGTCCATTCTGATGAGAAGTCAAGTCAGGAAAAGAATCTGTCTCTGAACACCTGTCAAGAATGCAAGGATGTATGCAAATGCCATGTTCAATTATTTTTGAGGGATCTATCTGCTTTAATTCAAGTTTTGATACAGAAAAATCCAACAACATGATTCAGATATGTGATCCTCAGAAATAACTGAACATATATGTTGGAATGATATGATGTCATGTATGCAATAGGCATGTGATCAAGGGTCTGATGTTGGTGCCGGTGTTGAGCAATGAGTCAAGTGTTTGAATAGAACCACAATAGCGATACCATCTCTGTATAGAACCCCATAACCGAGAACCCAATAACTGTAGAACTGGATCACATAATTGAATAGTAACTGATGGTGTTGGAGCTGAACAACGAGCCCAGTGTCTGTGGAGAGTCATAATAACAGTCACAATATCAGGGTCACCATGGTAATCACAGTAACAATCTCTCTGAATAGAAATCCCGGATCTCAGAATCAAAGAACCATATAGCACCAAATACTATCATAAAACAACACTGGCAAAGCGGGTATGTTGAAGTTTAGGGTTCCTGCAAACCTGTAAACCCCTCCCAATCTCACGGGTGTGCTACTCGGGTCAACATCACGGACTCTCAAAGCCGAATACCAATAATACGTTCACCATCTCCGAGAAATGTCTCATGACCAAATCAGGGAATCGATTTGGCATTATGTACTACTCAGGGAGGTCTCAGTTGAGTCCGGAAAAACAAGCATCCCTCACAAGTCTCCAGCTTCAAGCACTGAATCAAGAAACAATAGTACATTCATCCCGAAGGGTACAATACTATCATCATACGATCAGTTTGCTTTAACTGAATTCCTATGAGAGAACCAGGCCATCCTATGCGAGTTCCCAATGGACCCTCGGATGCGAGTGGGTTTGCCAACAAATATGGTCTGCCACTGTCATCACTGGAGAGGGGTGTTCCCATTAAGGTCCTCGAAGATCGGTCACCAGATGCACATAACTATCAAGGTCGTACCCTGAAGTGAGGTAATCCCCACACAGGATAGTTCCAAGACGGTCGCAATCTGGGTGTGGAACACATCGCCACCCATCATGGTGAGATACCATAAGAGTACAATGTTTGTCCACGCTAATCCTATGGTGCACTCAAGCCGGGTAGTTGGCTTATCTCACAGTAACTCCCATCCCACAGAAAAAATGAAAACCAGCACAGCCAGACAGTCCAGTATAATATGATGCATGGAAAATAAAATACTGAAAGCGATAAATAAATGCGGTAAAGTAAAGCTGTAAAGTAAAACTGTAAATGAAAACAGATAAAGCTAAACTAAAGCATGCAGCAACAAACATATATACACCTAAAGAAACAAAACCAAACAGGCGCTAGGATTGACTCTACAAGGGAAACCGGAAGAATCAGGTTAGTCCCCATCAGAGTCGCCAGCTGTCGCTCCCGGGATTTTCATCCTAGTACAAACGCGAAAGTGGCGCGGAAAGGTTAGAGTCGCCAGCCAGACATTTTTATCCCGAATGAATGGGAAAGGTAATGTTGCACAAACCTGAGGAAGAAGGAAAGGACAAGGTCCTGCGAACCAAAGATCTGAGTTCGGGAGTCGGTTACGAATTGAGAAGGTATTAGCACCCCAATCCATCCGCCGTACCCGACGGGATCCACGCTTGCTTGTTTGTTTCAAAGGGTGAGAAAATAAAGATGTTGCTGAATAAAACCGCTAACTGGAATGTAATGAAATGAGGAAGGAACTGAAATAAGAAAATGGAAAGAAAGGGGGAAAATGTAGGGAAAATAAAGAATGTGCTCGAACGGGCCATACCCCGCTGCCGACGTACCTCATCGGGATAATGAGGATCAGAGTCGACGTAGTTCGCCTAACCTAGGCGGGAACTATTTGTTTGTGTTTTTTATGCTGGAACTGCGTATGTCTATGCTCAGGTGTTGCAGGCTCGTCTGGTACGAGTGCGTTTACCGTCTTGCATGTGTGACAAGTCGCCGCAAGTTTGCGTTGTGAGTGAATGAGATGAGGAGAGAAGTCCCCGCAGGATAGTCGCTTATTATTTGTTTTTTTGTCTTTTAAGAGAAGTGTTTTGAATTTGTTTGTGAACTGTCTTGTACTAAGACCTATCCATCGCGGGAAGTATTTACACCTCGCCCCGAAACAGGACGCGTATAAACACTCCGCAACAAATTCTCGTGTCGTACAAGATTGTTCGGTTTTTATTAAGTGTTTTGTTGCTTTTATTTATGAGATGAGAAAGAGTGACTCAAGTTGATAAAAGGACAAAATCTAAGGGACTAAGACTCAATCCTAATTTTGTTTATTTATTTACAAGTGATCCTATGGTTTGTGAAGTTTTCTATTCCTAATGAGAAACTAGAAACTACTAGAATTCAACTTACTTCTTAATGAAGTTAAGTTGATTCTAAGAACAATGGGGAAGCCTATACAAGTTGTGAGAACCAAATGATAAGGCAAAGCATAAATTTGGACATAAGGAATAAAATTCTAAACAACACATTAAAGGCATGAACTAAAAATAGTCTATTTTATTTATTCTAATCCTAATGATAATGAAACTTTAAGCCTAAGTACCACATCAAAGTCAAACCTAATACTTTCATTCTAAAACTCAATTTAAACTAACCTAAGCATATATTAAATTCTAAGACTAAATTTAAACTAAACCATATTTTTTTGTACTTTATTTTTAATGGCCTAAACTAGTGGAAATTATATGTAACTGAGCCTAAGAACTAATATCCTAAAAAATATTAAAACTTCTAGAAAAATTATGAAAATTAAACTATAGGGACCTAATACTATCTATAATATTGTATTAAAAGGGATTCTAAAAAATCTTATTTTTTCTATGCCTAAAAATTATTTGTTTTCAGCTAAGAACTAACCACTAATTTCCAAGGATTACACCACTAAAACCTAAGATAAAAGGTCCTAAAAAATCCACTAAAAATATCCTAAGCACTATTATGAGTCCTCTAATTACAGAAAAAAGAATGGGTCAAAAATGTTGCTGGAAGTCATAAAAATAAAATGAACAAAAATCAGCACAATTAAATGGAATCCAATAAAAGCTAATTAAGAGAAAATTCAGAATTAAATCGAAAATAATGCCAAATTCAGAAAATAAAAATGTCAAAAATTTCTAAATGGAATTAAAAAGCTAATTAATTTTTTATGAAATTTTTCTAATCTTTTTCCTATTTTTTTGGGAATTATTTTCTAATCTATGTTAACTAAAATTTAAAATCTAAAAGAAATAAAATGGGGTGAAAGAAGTATTTTTATAGTTGTTTTTTTTGCTAACTGGGCCTAAAAGGGGGTGAAAATAGCAGAGGGAAACAGGCCCATGCGCTGGAACCAGGGGGTGCATTAAGCAGTATTTCATATGTTATTTTTTGCACAATGGGCCTAACAGGGGGTTCGAACAGCAACAACCTCAAGCCCAATCTTATCTCACTAAATCCATGGAATTAATATTAATAACAAAATCAAAAAATAATTAATGGTGTTATCTGGATTTTAATGTTGATTAACTAGAATTAATTATAAGTTAATTTTCATATTAAACTTATAATTATAATTTAAATTAAAACAAACAAAGACAATTAATGGCTGAGTTTTAATATATTAAGTAGATTTAATTATGAGTTAATTTCAAAATTACATTTATAATTTGCATTGAAACACAAAATTAACATCAGATAAATAAAACCAAGAAGAACAAGAACAAAACCCTAGCCCCCTTTTTCTTATCTCTTCCGCCGCAGCCTCCACCTTCATCAAACTCAATCCTTCTCGTCCTCCTCCTTGTTCGTCAACCGCACCGACGCCATCTCCACCCCACTTTTTCTTCTTCCCGAAACCTCTTCTCCCTTCGCCGCCATCACCGATTCGTGCGAAGACTATGAACCAAACCACCATCCACCTAACTAATCCTTTTAACAACATCTATCACCTAATCCGAACTTAAACCAACCTAATCTAACCAAAAACGAAGCCTCCGTCCTTCCACCGTAAACCTCAACCCTAACCTAATCTCACTGAAAACTCAAAATCCGAGCTCAAAATCCTGCTCTTAACTTGGTATAGCCGCGGATCACAAAGAAGGACCACCGGCCAAACAAACACGCCGGAACAAAAGCAAGCACATAAACGCACAAGAAATAATGCGGGAGCAGTTCGTACCTTACAACTTGGTCACCGACGAAGAACGTGCTTCAGGTATATACGTGATTCAATCCCTGTCGTACTTTTCAGCCTCTCCTGCTTGCGAACCAGAGAAAAAAATGGAGAAGATTGCTTCAACCCGCCACTGATTGTGAAGTCGGTATCAGGTTGTATTCCAGTGCTATTTGCAGTATGCTTACGATCTCTTTCTTGTTATTTTGCTCTCAATTCTGAATGCTTCAATGCCTCTGATTCTATGCATCAAACTTGATTCATTCTGTCTGTTTGTTGTCTTTGAGGTGATTCTGCAGCTTTCGATTATAACGATTGAAGGGGAGGGAGGATCACTGCCAATGAAGGAAGTTGCAAAGAACTGAGGAGAGCAATGAAAATGATGAGATTGTGAAGGAGAAGAAAGTTCAAAGGTTGAAGGAGGAGAGGAAGATTGGTTAGAATGGTGAAGGGTACTGAAAAAAAGTTATGGAAGAAGAACAATGATCCAAGAACTGATTTAAGGTGAAAGAGAGAAGATGGTTCTGGATTGAAAAAGAAGAATGGTGAAAAAATTTGGAATGCTGAAGAAGCTGATTGAGTGAGGAACTGTTGATTTATAAACAAATATCACGGAAGAATCCGGAAGCTTCAGGTACTAATTCAGTTAGAATTCTGTTAGCTTGTGTTGTTTTCAGTTATGGATAATTTTATGAATTCGGTTAGTGTTAGTTATGAATTCTATTATTCTCTTTTTGATTTTCTGTTTTTGTGATTTTCCTAACTGACTTGTGAATATAACTGAATTAACCATCACTGCAACTAACTTTCCTTGACTATTTGTTGATTCTGGTTCTACTACATATCAGTTATATTTATAACTGATCTTCTTGAACTTTCTCTGGTGTAAATGCTTCTGTTTTTTTTGTTATTTGTGTAACTGTATTTTTCAATTATTCACTTTCTATTTTTTATGTTTTAAACTCATTTTTCAACCTGATTCTCTTTGTGTGCAGGGTCTGAGTTCCATTGGCTGAATCCTGTTGAAGTTTGATGAAGGCTGGTTATGATTCTTGTGGCATCTGAGATTTGCAACACGGCTGCTTCCATTGTTATGAGGTATTGATACAATCTTCCAACTGAATCTGGATTGTGATTGACTAAAATTATCATCGTGCTGATGTTGGTTGTTCCTGATCATTTTCAGAGTGTTCTTGAAGGAGGGGATACCACAGTATAAGAGATTAATCCAAGATAACTCAGTGGGAGTGGGAACACTTGGGTCATCAGAAGGAAACCTCATAGGAATGCTACATGCTTTGTAGTTATTATTATCAGTATCATCCACCAACAAATTGAATCTTATCAGCTGTGATCTACTACTCTCCATTTCTTCTTCTTGTGTTTTGAAGTGTGGTAATTGATTCATGGACATAGAATTAACCCTGCAAGAAACAACATGTGAATGGAAGGACAATATTGAAGATGATGCAAAAATATTCCAAGGGGTGAACCTATGAGTTTGAATTGGTGTTGGTGATGTTATAAATGGTTTCACTATCATCATTGAAGTGAAATTGTTGCTACTATTAATTTGTCTTAAGAAATCATGTCTAGGTTAAAAGTGTTGTTGATTATTGAAAATATAATAATGAAAATATTATGTGTATTGAATTAAATGAAATTGGTATATATTAGTTTGATTAATTGGGGCGAAGATGAATAAATTAAGATATTGGTGAATGAATGAATTGGAAATTTGGAAACGATATTTCTGGTATGTATTTGATTAATAATGTTTGTGTGGATGGGATAATAGTAGATTGGATAGGATTAAAAATGGGAAATAAAATGGGACCAAGAAAAATGACTTAATTTGGCTTAAAGTATGGACGGAAATGGTTAAATGAAGATAGAGTTGGAAATGATCAAATGTAGATATAATTAGAAATTATGATGGAAATCGAATTAGTTGGTTCAGAAACAAGAATATGGGTATAGATTAAGAATGAATCATGAAGGTCAACGGACAGAATTCTCGAATATTAACTTTGATTTTGAAATGGGCATGACATAATTGCTTGGATATGGTGTGATTTCAATGAACTCGCATCTTCGAATTTCACTTAATCCATGTGAATCAACTTAACGTATTTAAATCAACTCGAATGTTCAATCCATATCAAACTTCTATTTCCAATAAATCTACAACTTCAATCAACTTCAATCTCGAACCTCATGAACTTATATCCTCGCCAACGGACAACCAAGAGAACCATACTGACCTGATTATCACACGAGTTCACCACTTGATCCCTTGTACCATGAATATCACGATACCTTTGATATGAAAACTTTGAACACCATTTTCGATTGATTAACATCATCAAGAAAGCCATACCAGAGACGAGAAAGCTTGAATTGCTTAAATTGAGTGCAATAGCCGGCTAAACCACTTATGAACAGAAAATTCAAATCACAAAGGAAAGCGCCGATCACATGCCATAGGAATCAATAAAATACCTGATTATGAATGTTAATGACCTAATGGAATATGCAAATGGAATGCAAAGCGGTAAGCCAGTTAAGGTAAAGAGAATGAGGGCAAATTTTGAGGTATTACACCTGTTCTTTTATGTCCTTTCCACTTGGATAAAATAAAAGTCAGTGGCGACTCTTGCTATTCGCAACATGACTAAAAGTCAGTTCTCCCACCGTGTTACAGAAACCACCGTTTCCAGCTGATTAACTGTAATCTCCTCAGGCACGTAAGCTGCGTGCAGGACTTTGAGAAGTGCATTCATGTGAGCTTCGGAACACATGAGCAATGATAATATGGAGATTTTGGAGGGTGTCTGATGGAGTTGGTCCACAACCTTGTAGTCACTTTTCTTGATTATTCTCATGACCTTGTCTACATCCTGGTCAAAGGATGTCTTCTAAGCTTCCTTGGAAATTGATTCTTCAAGCACCACACTTTTTCCTTTAGCTTTGGCAGCAGCTTCTGCCTCAGCATTAACTCTTGGGAATTGTGAAGCGAAGAGACATCCGCTTCGAGCGAAGCCTCCGCCTCCCCTACATTATCAATCTATGGTGTTGAAGAGTCAAGAATGACTTTCTTTCCGTCGCAATATAAATCTGAGCCATAGTGCCAAGGCACGGCACTGTTGCTATCATATGGAACTGGCCCAGGTACCGTGATGGTTATTGGACTGATTGTTGCGGAAGAAGGAGTTAAGACAGTTTGCGGGTCATAATAAATGGTGACAGGAGGTCTGACTGGAGATGGTGCTGGTGATGAAATTTGCTGATGTTGTTGGAGATGTTGACGTGAGTTGTTAAAAGAATCTGGAACATGGATTGTTCTCGGGTCATAGTAAATGGTAAATATGGAAATGTCCTCATTGATGGTTGTTGTTGTTGTAGAAGGATGTGTTGAACTGATGTCCGTTGAAGTTGAAGAATGGATGGTTGTTGATGTTGTAGAAGAATCTGTTGGAATGATTGTTGTTGAAGTTGTAGGAGTGATATATGTTATATCTGATGAAATGATGTGTGCTAGTGTTGTAGGAGGAATGTTTGTTGATGTTGTAGGAGTTGGAACTGTTGAAGTGATATGTAAAATGCCTTCTTTGATAAGATTGTTGATACCGGTCTTCAAATTTGCACAACCGTTGGTAGAACTTTTGCAAGCTTCGCAATGGGCCTCACAGCCCGGAAACACATGGCATTTCAAAAGATGGGCTTTAACCTCGGCCAGGGGTGTTTGAATACTTACAACATTGTCAATTAGGCTTACTGGTCTATCCTCCTCAATGGCATTTATCCTAGGCCCACCATGGCTAGGCATGGGATTCTTGGTAACACTTGGAGGAGGTGCAAAGTTGACTGCCTTAGAATCAATCAAATCTTGAACCTTCATGTGTAAAGCTCAGCACTTCTCTATTGTATGGCTAGGTGCATTGGAGTGGAAGGCACATCTGGCGTTGATATCATAGTTTCTTGGGAGATTATGGGGATATGGTGGAGCCAGAGTCCTCAATTCGATTAGGTTGAGCTTCAGTAACTGTGGAAGTAAGGCAGCATAAGGCATCAAAATGGGATCGATAACCCTGTTGATCTGTGAAGTTCTTTGTTGAAACGGATGTTGTTGTTGATTGTTATTATTGTAAGATCTCTGTTGAGGAAATTGTTGTTGTTGTGGGAAGTGTTGTGGTTGTTGAGGATACTGTTGTTGAGGTACTGAAGTAGGAATGGTGACAACAGCCACTGATCTTGGCATGTATTGAGGCCTACCTCTGCCCATATGAACTATGTTTGTTTCACCTATCCTACGAGGTCCGGAGAAAGGTTTTCTGACATTGCTAGAATTGGCACCGTTGTCAGAGATTTTCCCCATCTTCAAAAGACTCTCAATTTTCTCACTAGCTATAACTACATAAGCAAAACTGGTGGAAGAGAAAGCAGCAAGTCTGTCAATGTAAGTTCCTTGCAATGTGTTCATAAACATGTCGGCCATCTCCCTTTCCGGCATAGGAGGATGAATAGCAGCAGCAAGCTGTCTCAATCTTTGGGCATATACCCTGAAGCTTTCTCTTGAAGACTGAGACATACCCATCAGGAGAGTTCTATTGGGATCCATATCCAAATTATACTGATACTGGCGTATGAAAGCCTCGGCTAAATCCTTCCAGTTTCTGACAGTTGCTCTGGATAGGTGAGAATACCACTCACGGGATGCCCCGGTCAAGCTATCTTCAAAGTAGAACATCCACAGTTTTTCATCCATGGTATATGCCTTTAATCTCCCCAGAAAAGATTGCAGGTGGGTACGAGGACATGAGGTACCATTATACTTTTCAAAGCATGGAGGCTTGAACTTATGAGGAATCCTTACTCCTTCCACTAATCCCATATCCATTACATCAAATCCCAAAGAGTTTTGGGATTCCAAGGATCTTAGCTTCTTTGCTATTTCGTCTAGACGACGATCATAGGCTTCATCCCCAGCACCAATTACTGTGAACTGTTCATCCTGAGGATCTTCTTGTAGAACAGGACCTCCTGGATTTCCTTGGGTATTTCCAATAACATTGACTTCAGGATTGAGGTGGGGCCCAAACTCTGGCGTATTTGTTCGTGGCTGCCCATGATCATTATTACTAGTACATCTAGTGCCTGGATGATTTTCTTCTGGAGTTTGCTACTCGACTAACTCTCTTAATCTTTCTTGGCTCTGAGCCAACCCAGTCATTACTGCCATGAACTGGTTCATCTGAGCCCTCATCTGAGTTCTCTCATTAGCCATCTGAGTTCTTACGTTAGTCAAATCTTGTTGAACTTGGTCCATCTGTAAGCTCGGGAGGTTGTTTCTGGTTGGATACCGGTTAACTCTGTTGATGGGGAAAACCCTCCTACGAGCAATGTTTCCTAAAAAAACGGCAAAGTGAGAAAACAACAACAAAAATACCTACAAAACACAAAATGAGGTTAGTATGCAATGCAATATGTCTATTTGTCTTCCAATGGTATTCGGTTTGGCTATTTGGTTTTGACCTTCTAGACCTCTGGGAATGAAGATGTTTGAAGAGAAATGAACCATAGTTTATGATTACAACAAGTTCCCATGGTGGGTCAAAATACAACCAGGTCAAGAAGTACAACAAAATCACCATGGAGAAATAAAGTACAACCAAAATAAAATACAAGTACAAAGAAATCAAACATCCAGCCCAAAGTCATCCTCCTTGACTTCCTTCAGGAGAGCATTAGTCACTGGTCCAACTGGATGCTCTGTGATGGTCCTTATAAGAAGGTTCCTGGTTGCAATGGCACTTGTCAATTTCTGATACTTGTCTTGGTCTTTTGACCTCTTCAACCCCGCCCGGAGTTTCAACTCGGAGATTTCCTTCTGTGCTGCTAGGAGTGCTTGTTGATTCTTCTTCTCATTGGCTTCCAACTTCTCAATCTTAGCATGTGTCTTCTGATCTTCTTGCAGACGAGCTTCGGTGATCCTGATCCATCAAGCCTGACTCTCTTCCAAGTAATGCTCAGCTCTGGCCTTCTGAATCTTAACTTCTTTGCAAGCATTATTCAATACCAATTCCCCTGCTCGGGCTTTTCTGATGAAATCCTCTATCTTTTCTATCTTAGTCACATGCTCAATACAGAGCTTTTCTAACCTCTCAATGTCCAGACGACCGTCATTCCATTCCCAAAGGGTCTTCTTCAAGGCTTCAGAAAGCTGGGTATTCCTCTCTTTCAGCTTTTCAAACTCTTCCAAATTAACTGTAGCCACAGGCTCAACTGCTGATGGTCCTGGCACATCTTCCAGGGTGAATGGCATATGGGTGACCTGTCCTCTGATGCGAGACCAATCAATGTACTGAGCTGAAGCTATGTTGTTACACTTCCCCAAAATGACAGTTCCTTTAGTTTGTATGTTATCCCAAGCTCAGGCTGCTTGTCGGATGATGGCATGATTATTCTGAACATCACAGTAAAGGGTCTCTGCTAAGTCCTGCTCTCTTGGTGGATGTACTAAGGCATACCCTAACTGTCTTTTAAAAAGCAAAGGATTGTATTTGATGCAACCCTTTATTCCAATAAGAGGTACATTAGGATACTGTCCACAACTTGTAATTATGTCCCTGCCCTTGGTGCTCTGAGTACACCCCCTGATGTCTTCTGAAGTAAGGGCAATCATTTTCTTAGCCCAATTCCTTGCCTGATGAGGATTCAGGAAATCTTCTGTCTTCGGCATGTGTCTCACTAACCAACTGTAGAAGAGTGGTGCACAACATCTGACCAGTCTTCCCCCCTGCTTCTCATTTCTTTGATGCACTGAGTAGTAGAAATCCCATAACAAGGTAGGAACTGGATTCTTCAGTAGGAAGATGTGGATAACATCCTTACTTACAAACTTAGGCTCGTCCACAAATAAGATGATACCATGTATGTTGAGGGCTAGGAGAGCACACACAGTTTCCCACATCCCAGTTGCAGCATGACTGTTAGCCTAAGTGATTAAGAAGTCCAAATGAAGGCCTGGGATTCCAGCCTTGGTGGTCATATGCTGATCAATGATGGTGACTTCCAAATGTAAAGCCTTATCTATGTCTTCATTTTTAGGAGCAATCATCTCAAGGTTGAAAGGAATTCCTCTTCTAATAGGGACACCTAACAACATGGAAAACTCTTCCAACAAAGGACCTATTTGAAAGTCTGGGAAAGTGAAACATCTGAGAGGAGGGTCATAGAACTAGAGACATGTGTGAATCATGCTCCTCTATGATGCATCCAAGTCCATGATCATGTCCAGGATCCCACCATAATGCTCTCTGAATAAGGGGACATGATCAAGAGTGATAAGTGCCTGAATCTGCCTGATGCCTGCCAAAGGGTACTCAAAGAAATGGTATGTGATGTTGCTTTTCCTTGTTGAGTCCATACCGACAATGGATGCTGATGAAGATAACTGAAGAAAATAACTGATGAAGACAACTGGAGAAGATATCAGCTGAAGAAGATCTCTGATGAAGATAACTGATGAAGATGGTTGAGCAGAAGAACAATCAAAACCAAACCAAAGATGATGTGGATACCCTGTAAAACAAATAGAGAAATGTTAAAATGATGCAAAATGATGTATGCAAAATGATATGCAAGGGTTTGTGATCAGGTGCTCGATTTGTCATTTGCTTTGGATAGGGTCCATGAGTGTTCATAAGTCTGGATGAAGGTCTGAGAACCAATAACCAGGTGGGGGACTCAAATAAAGAGTCACAAGTCCAGGGTTTCATAAGATCAGTCCAAAATAGTGTAACCTTAAAACAACATCTAGTAACAGTGTATGATAAGGCCAAGGGTTCCTGCAAACCTGTAAACAACCCCACCCACTCACAGGTATTGTTCTAGAACAAGGATCCTCAGACTTGGGTCTATTATGAGAAGTGTAAACACTTCTAACTCGGAGATACAATGTTTACATTAATCATAAAGGATCCTACTCTAATTCACCTCAGATGCTGAAGGTCATCTAAAAAGGTCATCCAGACTTAGAAGACTTCCCAGATAGCCCTAGCACTACAGGAAATCCGTAGCACAGAGTTCTCAAGAAGAAACCCATGTCTGAACCATGTTTCATATTCCCGCACCATACCAAAATGGAATGGGAAAGAATATGAAGCCACTCTAATCCTATGTCTGTCACTCAGGCCTTTGTGTTGGACCTTTCTCACTGGAATACCCCTCCCACTAAGGCAAACCAACAAATCCAGCACATATATGATATGATAATAATATGAAATGCATAAAAACAGTAAATGAAAGCGATAAATAAAGCTGTACAAAAAGCAATAAAATAAAGCAAATAAACAAAAAGCACATATAGCACATAACACCCCCATAAACACAAACAAACAAGCGCTAGGAGAAACCCACAAGAGAACCAGAAACCCTGGTTGCAAATCTTCCCCAGCAGAGTCGCCAAGTTGTCGCTCCCGAAAAGACTTAACGTCCCCGGTGCAGACGTGAATGGTCGGCGATGTTGGAGGTTGAAGGTTGAATAGAGTCGCCATCTAGGCATTTTTATCCCGAAGGAAAAGTAATACGGCATAAACCTAGAAGGGTATGGATAAGACGGTTGCGAACCAGAGAAACTGAGTAAGGGGGTTGATTACAACCTGGGAAGGTATTAGCACCCAGATCGTCCTTCGTACTCGACGATATCCATGCTTACAAGATTGTGTTTAAAAGGGGTAAGTGTATGTGTTATCTATGTGCAAAAGCTAGGGAAAGAAAGTACATGTGTTAGTGCAAAAGGTGTGAATTGCTCAGGAACCGAGGCTTAAAAAGAAGGCTGAAAGAGGGGGAAGACACATAGACTTTTGTTCGATAACTGTTAAGTTATGCCTACGTATCCTCACGTGCAATGAGGAATTCAGAACACCGTAGTTAGACTCAAAGAGACTAAGTGTTTTTGTGTGAACTGCTTGCTTGTCTATGCTCAAGTGTATGACTCGTCTGGCTCGAGTGCTAACTGTCTTGCATTAGACGGGAGAAGCGAGTTCTCGTATATAGAATGAGTTTGGTGAGAAAAGAATCCCGGAGGAGACGATTATTGTTTGTTTTTGTGTTTTCAGTTTTTTTATTGTTTTTGGTGTTTTGTATAATATAATGAGCTTAAGCCTTAATCAATGGTCGTAAACTCATTATATCACCCCTGATTAGGGATAATGAGCCTACTTAAGTGTGAGATAAGCATCTCAACTTAATTACCTTAATGATGAAGGATTAAGATCATTAACCTACTTGTGATTATTAAGATGTTTTTGGGTTTTTGTTTAGTTTTAAGTAATGAGTTTAATCTCCAATCAAGGATTAGTGAACTCATTACACCATCCTAAGAGAAGGATGATAGATGAGAACACTTAAGCTGAGAAAGACTCCTCAACTTAATCCAGGGCTAGGGATTAAATTCATTATATAACAAACCTTTATTAAATGGATTTTAATTAAAAGGGAGATTAATAAGTGGATTTTATGGTTTGTAAGACAACTTGAGGGGGACTTGTCCATTAAACACTAGGGTTAGTCCCTCTTAACCATAAGGAAGAGATAGAACCCTAATGTAAGGCCCAAGTTACAAGATAAAGTCTTAGTGATTATTAATGTGTTTTTATTAAAAGGTGTAAACAAATTAAAGGTTTAACACTAAGGATTAAAGTTATACACTCCATCCTAAGATAAGGATACAAGCATAACCCTAATTCCAAAGTCCTAAAGCTTTAAGAGTTTAGCCTCTGATTAAGAGATGATAAGAGAGACTCAAGGAGACTCAAAGGTAAAAAATCTAGGGGAAACTATACACAACCCTAAAAATTATCATGCTTGGATATCCTATGATTTGTGAGGCTTAATAGAAAAGATCTTCAAGGCCACCAAGGAAAGGAAGCAGATGAAAAGAGAAGAGAGGAGAGAATAAGTTACTTACTTCCTGAAGAAGATAAGTAACTTAGGAGAAAAGAAAGGAGCAAGAGAAACACAAGTGAAGCAAGTTCACTCTAAATAAAATTAAAGGATGCAAATGCAAAGGAAAGAAGAGGTGGGAGGTGAAGGCAAATCCACCTCCCAGACAACTTACCAAAAGTTCCTGAAATGTTAGCACAAGATGCATAAAATGCAAATGCAAAAGGAAACAAAGCATATGAAGGTGAAAATACCACAACCATAAGTGTAAATGCAATGCAAATGGTGTATGAAATGATGCAAAGGCATAAACATGTCATGTATATGATCATACAAGAGAATGAGTGCAAATGAAGCATGTTAGGAGCATGAAAACACATAGAAGTTCATGAAACAAAATGAATGCAAAGCATGCCAAAATGATGCAACAATGATCAAGCAATGTTTAAAACATGTCCTAAGATGTCTAAGATGACATACAAAAGAATGTAATGGCATGACAAGTTCATAAGTTCATGATATGCAAAGAAGAATGCAAATGAAGATGCAAAATCAGGGTTTTATGAACAAGCATGATGCATATGGCCACAACAGAAGAAATACTCATTAGAAAAAATTGAAAATACACTCAAATGAACCCTAGGGACTCTCAAGAACACTCACCAAAGGTGGAGGTCAAAAGCTATACCAAGGTCTACTTATGGTTTTTCTAAGTTTGCTAGGGTTTTTGGGTGATCCTAAAGGGAAAATGCAAATCAATTTGAAAATGCAATGCAAAATTATGAGATAAATAACCTAGAAACTAGATGAAATATGAGAAACAATGCAAAAGTAATCAAGTTCAAACCCACCATGGTTAGGCATAAATAAATTTTTTAAGTTAGGGTTAAAAAATGTGAAATTTAAAAACCCTAATTCAAAGAAAATTGTGAAAACATGATCAAACCTAAAAATAAATTTGTATGGTGAGTTTGAAAATGTTTCTAAATGTTTAACAATGCTTCATGAATTTTTTGGTGATTTTTAGAAACCTAAATGCATTTTTAGTTAATTAAAATCAATTAATTAATTAATTAAATAAAACATTTAAATATTTTAAAAATACTTTTTTATGCAAAAATTAAAATAAAAAATGTTTTTAGGTTAAGAAAAATATTTGAAATGAAAATGCAAAGAATGAGATTTTTTGAAAGTGTTTTGGTATTTTAAATAATTATGTGAAAGAAAATGCAATAAAATGAAAATAAAAATGAAATAAAAGGAAAGTAAGTTGATCTGATGGCTGGGATTCAAACATGAGGGAAATTGGTTGACTGCGCGCGTGTTTTGATGGGCAGGATTGCTTCAGATTAAATTATATTAATTAAACCTAATTAAAACTAAATAAACTGGATTAGGGCAAATGATGAATCCTGAGCGTCCATTCCACTAATTAATCAAGATCCAAAGGCTGACATTTAAACTGGGAATCTTAACCCTAATCAAACTCAGGTGACCGGAGGAGAGCTCCGATCATCTTCTCAGGCGACACAAAAACCCTAAGTCTCTCTACAGGCCACCCCACCATAAATTAACTGCCCAGAAATGATCCCCTACTCCCACGAAACTCAAATCAACCAACAATCATCATTTATACTTCACAAACAAGCTAAATCGAAGAAAAAATAAAAATTGGACAAACTTTCAGAAGCCCATGAAATCCTCATTTCTCCACCATTTTCAAAAATAACAAGTGCAGTGTGATCAGGGGAGCACGGGGAACATTTCCAAAACATAAAACAACGCTTCTCGAAAAAAAGTTTGGATGAACTACCTGAGATGAAGCTTTCACTCCTTGAGCTTTCTGGCCTCTTTCTTTGTTCAATCCACCTCCAATGAACTCCCTGATGATGCTGCAATGCTTAGAACAAGTTTAGATAGCTTGGTTTGAGAGATACATCTCCTCTGCACCAGGAATCGTGTTTTTGTTTGGCTATGTTTCAAGGCTTTTTAAAGGGTGCTTTGTGATCCTTTGACCATTTGGAGATGATTGGTTAAGTTTGTTTTGAGGTTTGTGGCTTGTGTGATCAGATTCGAAGAGATAAAGTTCTTGAGTGATTTTGGATTCTTGAGTCATGGGATGATTCAAGCCAATGTGTTGTATGAAATGGAGTCCATAATGTTTGTATATGATGTTCTGATTGGCCAGAGAGTTGTTGGTGGCATAGTGTGATTGGTATGGTTGTTTTTGCAAAAAGTTAACATTGGTTATACTATGAGCATGGGTCATGGCAGGAGTGGTTATAAGGCATGTTTTGCTTCATCATGGTTCATGATGAGCCCTTGGATGGAAACATGTGAGCTGTAACAAGTGGATGAAGAGTTTCAAGGCATTTTGCAAATTTCCCTCTTTGAACTTTCTTGAGAAGCAAAGCATGGAAACTTGTGATTTTTGGTGCAATCTTGATCAAAATGTGTTGCATTATGTTTTTATGATGTTTAGAAGTTTATTAGAGGTCATGAAATGGCTTGGCAAGTGAAATTGCAAAAATCCCTATTTGGTGCACACTTGAAAATTATAGGATTTTTCCAACTTTGAAAGGCCATATCTTGAGTCCTAGGATGAATCAAGACATTTTCTTGTACTTTTTGAAAATGGGAAGACATAATCTACAACTTTCGTGTTTGAAAAAATTTCGTTTGAAGTATTTTTGGTCATGAAAGAATAGGTTGAATATCTTTCCCAAAATGGAAAGTTTCCATTACAAGTCATTTCCAAAAATAGCAAGTTTGCATTTGGCTCAAAATTCTTCAACTTTGTTAACTTCCAACCATTTCAATAATAAAATAAAGATCATAGAGACTCAAAATGATGATGATGACCCTTTGGTACCCTTGATAGAGGCCTCAGATGCCCTGATTTTGACTTTACTTGCTCAAGAAGTTACCCAATGATCAGATGACTTCCACGGTGAATTTATTCATCAAATTTGGTACACATTCTCTTCATAACATATTAAGACCATTAGAATAAAGAGTGACAAAAAATATTGAGGTTAAGGGCCTCAAACCCAAAACCCTAATTTTGGCCATCTGTGCAAGAAAACCCTAGCTCTGCCTTGACTTATGTGCAATCCTTTGACATTTTGTGTCTTCCAATCATCCTTGGAGATATAATAAGACCATAGACCCCTCATGGACCCTATTGGCATGCTTCAAGGCCTCATAGATTGCTCAGATCACTTCTAAGATTCATCTGATCACAAAACCCTAATTGTGCAGTCATGCAATGATTTGATGAAGTTGTTTATGCAATGTGAGATGAAATGAGATGTTTATGCAAAATGAGATCATAAGCCACAGTGTTAGAAAAACTGAGGGAAAATTTGGGGTATTTACAGTGATGTACAAGCGAAACTTCGACATGGTTCTGCTCAGATGCGTGGATAGACACGAAGCAGACCTGTTGATGCAAGAGGTTCATGAAGGCTGCTTTGGCACCCATGCTGGAGGACATGCTATGGGCAAGAAATTGTTGAGATCGGGATATTATTGGATCACCATGGAATCCGATTGTTGCAAATACTCCCGTAAATGCCATAAGTGCCAGATTTATGCTGATAAAGTCCATGTACCTCCGAATCCTTTGAGTGTCATGTCTTCACCTTGGCCGTTCGCCATGTGGGGCATTGATATGATTGGCAAGATTGAGCCAACAACTTCCAACGGTCACCGTTTCATCCTGGTTGCCATAGACTATTTCACGAAGTGGGTCGAAGCGGCGTCTTATGCCAACGTTACTAAACAAGTGGTAGCCCGGTTTATTAAAAGAGACATCATTTGCCGGTACAAAATTCCTGAAAGAATCATTACTGATAATGGTTCTAATCTCAACAACAAGATGATGGCTGACTTGTGTCGGGATTTCAAAATAGAACATCACAACTCTTCTCCATATCGCCCGAAGATGAACGACACCGTCGAGGCGGCCAATAAGAACATCAAGAAAATCGTGCAGAAGATGGTTGTGACATACAAAGACTGGCATGAGATGCTACCATTTTCTTTACATGGGTACAGAACATCAGTGCGTACCTCAATAGGGGAAACCCCATTCTCATTGGTATATGGTATGGAGACAGTCCTACCTATTGAATTGGGAATCCCCTTGTTGAGGTTAATGATGGACATTAAGCTAGATGAATCTGAGTGGCTCCGATCCAGATACAATCAGTTGAGCCTCATTGAAGAGAAACGCCTAACAGTTGTATGCCATGGACAATTGTATCAACGACGCATGAAACAGGCCTTCGACAAAAAGGTATGACCTCAAAGGTATATACCAGGTGACCTGGTGCTGAAAAGGATTCTTCCTCCTCTTAACGATCACAGGGGCAAATGGACACCCAATTATGAAGGACCATTCGTGGTTAAAAAGGTTTTCTCAGGTGGAGCCTTAATGCTAACAACCATGGATGGAGAAGACTTCCATTCCCCTGTCAATGCAGACGCAGTAAGAAAATACTTCGTGTAAAAAAGGACCCGCTGGATAAAAACAAAATAAAGATCCAGGAAAAAATGGGCATCCCGACGAGGCAAAAACAGAATAAAAGGCTCGGGCAAAAATTAGGGAAATATTGAAAAAATATACACCCGCTGAGTTGAAAATCCACATCGGACAGTTCAGGAAAAAAAGGGTATCCCGGTGGATTGAAAACCCGAAAGGGCGATCCACGCAAAAGAGGGACTAACACGAACGACTGCAATCTGCGAAATTCGTAATCCATCTGCAACTAAGGTTATTCTAAGGGTTGAAGACCAGTTCAATCACCTTTCTCAAGGGGCAGAGTGTAACGCCCCAAAAATATAAAATTTATTGAATTACATATTTATTTAATTAATTTAGAAAAATTAGAAAGTTTGGATTAATTAGATAATTTTGGAGAAAAATAGTATTTTTATATAATAAGGATAAATAGTGTTTTATTATACTATTTTATTATTATTATTAACAATATATTAAGAAAGGATAAGGTGGTCCTTTTGTGATATATATGAGGGTAAAAAGGGAAAAGACTAAACTGGGATGTGTTTTGGTAAAAAGGAATACACGATCAGTTTTCTCATTATCTATCGTGTTTGGTGAAGTGCTCTGAAGAAAGAAGAAGCTCAAAGTCAGAAGGTTGTGGAGAACCCCAGAGAAGAGTGTAAAGCGGTGAAATTCTCTAAGGTATGGAGAGTTTTTATAATCTATTGTAAATATGTAGGAATTGGATTATGAATAGGTTAAGATTGTATGAGTTTTATGAGTTTTTGGGGTTTTGAGTTAGGTTGAGTTTGTGAATGAAATCTTGATGAAGTAGAGTTAGAAAAATGTGTTAAATCCTATAAATGATGGTATAAATGATTGTTATGATGTTATGGTGTTTTGTTTGATGTATTGGATTGATTTTAAGGTGAAGTAAGATGAACCCGTATTGGAAAAATTGGGATTTTTGGGATTTTAGAACAGTCTGTACGAAGCAGCAGATTTCTGCTATAAAACGTGCGTTAACCGGTTAACGCTATGGGTTAACCGGTTAACCATTGCAATTTTTGTGATTTTCTGGAGTTTCGCAGGCGTTAACCGGTTAACGCTATGGGTTAACCGGTTAACACTGTTTGAGAGGAAAATTTTAATTCTTTAAAAGTCCATAACTTTCAAACCGTAAGTCTGATTCACATTCCGTTTGAAGCTTCGGAAAGAGCATAAAGTGAACTTTATTTTGATGAATAAAAATGAGAAAAATGCAATAGTTTTTATAAATGAATTTATGAAATAACCTTTAAATTGTCTCATAATTTACCGGGTACGGGTCAATTCTTGATGTGTCAGAGTGGTTATAGAACCAGTGTTCTGGGTGTAATGTCATGATGATATATATGATTATTTGATGATTGGTTTGCTGATGTGAAATGATTGATGCAAATTATTTTGATGAATTTTACGATGTAGCGCATCATTGCATTTCATAACATTCACGATGGGGCTTCGGCCTATTTAATTGCTTCAATCCCATTGTATGGATTGAAGTGTCTCGATGATTTACGATGTTCTCCTTTGTGGAGGGTTGATGGTCATGTATCCATCTCACGATGAAAATGGTACCACATGCATATTTCATATAAGGATGTTAGAATTGCATATTCTGGACGAATTTCATGATTGTGTTGGTGTTGCTTAATTTCATGATCGTGTTGTCGTTGTTGCTGAATTTTATAGTTGATGAGGTCATGATATGTTGTACTAATTTATTTATGCTCTATATTCTTATACGTTTATGATATATTATGATTACTCACCCTGCCTGCTTGGAAATGTTGCCTCTTTCGTGGGTAACTTGCAGCTGATAAAGAATAGGCTTGCAGTGCAAGAGGAGTCTTTCATGAGTCTCGGAGCGTGCTTTAGTATTCCTTAGAAGTGGTTTTGGTCTATGTGTCCTGCTCTGTGTCATGTAACACTGGGACGGGGTTTATTTGTTAAACTGTTTTCAGTTATGTTATTACTTTGATAAATGTTTTCTCATTATATGATGTTGAAATTCAGGATGGTGAAAATTATGTTGATGAAATAAAAATTATGATTTTGAAATACGAAGTTTAAATTCCACTGCGAAATGCTATATGTTATTCTTGATGTTGATTAACCCGTGTTACGGGACAGGACACTGTTTGTTTGAATTATGATGAAATGTGATACCCTTTCTCGATGATTACTCTGATATTATTTAAATATTTTGTTTTGGGGTAGAAGGGTGTTACATTTGTGGTATCAGAGCAGGTTGGTCTGTCCGGCCAAGTCTTGTTGTTGTCAGTCTGTTGTCAAGTCGTTCTTTACTTAATGATTATTCTCTTCTGTTGTGGTAAGTGTTGTGCAGAATGGCTGGGAACAACACACGTGCTCTCGCTGATGCTATTACAGCTCTTGCTCAGACTGCTGCTCGTAACAATGTGTATGATGAGTTTCGTGCCTTGGAGAAATTCCAGAGGAATAATCCACCCGTGTTTGAAGGAACTCATGACCCGACGAGCGCACAGAAGTGGGTCAAGGCAATTGAGAAGATTTTCAGAGTGATGGCATGTGCTGACGCGCAGAAAGTTCAATTCGGGACTCATATATTGTCTGAGGAAGCTAAAGACGGGTGGGATAATACTCGTCAGCGTCTAGAGGATGAGGCTGTTGTGGTGACTTGGACTGTGTTTAAGGCGGAGTTCCTTAAGAAGTATTTTCCGGAAGATGCTCGTGGTAAATTGGAGGTAGAATTCCTTGAACTGAATCAAGGAAACATGACAGTGGCAGAGTATGCTGCCAAATTTGAAAGGCTAGTGAAGTTTTGTCCTCACTACAACAGGGCAGATGCTGAACTTTCCAAGTGCCTTAAGTTTGAGAATGGGCTGAGACCTGAAATTAAGCAGGGAATTGGATGCCAACAAATTCGCAAGTATGTAGAGTTGGTCGATAAGAGCCGTATTTATGACGAGGACAGCCGAGCTCGATCAGCTTACTATAAACAGCTGAGCGAGAAGAAAGACAAGAGTCAGTATAGAGGGAAACCTTATGTGACTACTAGTGATAAAGAGAAGCAGAAGTCATCTGATGAGAAGAAGCAAATTAGGGGAGCTGCTAATGTACCTGTTAAGTGTTACAAGTGTGGAGAGGCAGGTCATAAGGCCGATGCGTGTACCGCTAGATTTATGAAATGTTACCGTTGTGGGAAGCTTGGGCATAAGATGAGTGGTTGTCCTAATGAGGACCTAACCTATTACAATTGTGGTGAACAGGGGCATATCAGCGCCCAATGCCAGAAACCAAAGAAGAATGCTGCTACTGCTCAGAATGCTGGGAGAGTTTTTGCGTTAGCTGGTTCAGAAGCTCCAAAGAAGGACAACTTGATCAGAGGTACCTGTTTTATTAATAATACTAAGTTGATTGCTATTATTGACATTGGAGCTACACATTCATTTATTTCTCTTGAGTGTGCTAATAGATTGGGTTTAAAGTTGTCTAATATGAACGATAATATGATAATAGAGACTCCTGCTAATGGTTCTGTGACTACCATGCTTGTTTGTTTGAAGTGTCTTTTGACAATTTTTGAGAAGAATTTTGTGATGGATTTGGTGTGCTTACCATTACACCAAATCGATGTTATCCTTGGTATGAACTGGTTGGAATTCAATTATGTTCATATTAACTATTATAGTAAGACAGTGAAGTTCCCTGAATTGAGCGGGAATGGTGAGTTGATGTTTTTATCTGCTAAGCAAGTGGATGAACTTGTATTGGATGAAGCTTTGATGTTTGCAGTGTCTGCATCATTGCAAGTTGATGATAAGACTGTCAGTGCAGAGTTACCTGTGGTTTGTGAATTTCAAGATGTGTTTCCTGGTGATATAAGTGATTTACCACCGGAACGTGAAATTGATTTTTCTGTGGACTTAGTACCGGGTACGAGTCCTGTCTCGATGGCTCCTTATAGAATGTCGGCTTCAGAGTTGAATGAGTTGAAGAAACAATTAGAAGAATTGTTAGAGAAAAGGTTCATTAGACCCAGTGTTTCTCCTTGGGGTGCTCCGGTGTTGCTCGTTAAGAAGAAGGATGGTAGTATGAGATTGTGTGTCGATTACCGACAGTTGAATAAAGTGACTATCAAGAATAAGTACCCACTTCCGAGGATCGATGATTTGACGGATCAGCTAGTAGGTGCTTGTGTCTTTAGTAAAATTGATCTGAGGCCTGGTTATCATCAGATTCGAGTTAAAGCTGATGATATTCCGAAGACAACTTTCAGGACGAGATATGGGCATTACGAGTATACGGTGATGTCGTTTGGGGTTTCTAATGCGCCTGGTGTGTTTATGGAATATATGAATAGGATCTTCCATGAGTATGTTGATAAATTAGTGGTGGTTTTCATAGATGATATCTTGGTATATTCTAAATCAGAAGACGAACATGCCGAGCATTTGAGGGTTGTGTTGCAAGTGTTGAAAGAAAAGAAATTGTTTGCTAAATTATCTAAGTGTGAGTTCTGGTTAAAGGAAGTGAGTTTCCTCGGCCATGTAATTTCAAGTGGTGGAATTTCGGTGGATCCTTCAAAGATTGATGCGGTATTGCAGTGGGAGACTCCGAAGTCAGCTACAGAAATTCGTAGTTTTCTTGGGTTGGATGGTTACTATCGTAAGTTCATTGAAGGTTTTTCTAAGATAGCTTTACCGTTGACGCAATTGACTAGGAAGGGTCAAGCGTATGTGTGGGATGTTGCTTGTGAAGAGAGTTTCATAGAACTGAGGAGAAGATTAACGACCGCGCCAGTGTTGGTCTTACCGAATCCAGATGAGTCCTTTGTAGTTTATTGTGATGCTTCCAAGATGGGTCTTGGTGGAGTTTTGATGCAGGATAATAAGGTGGCTGCTTATGCTTCTAGACAATTAAAAGTTCATGAGAGGAACTATCCTACTCACGACTTAGAGTTAGCAGTTGTGGTGTTTGTGCTTAAGATTTGGAGGCACTACTTGTTTGGTTCGAAATTTGAAGTATTCAGTGATCACAAAAGTTTAAGGTACTTGTTTGATCAGAAAGAGTTAAATATGAGACAGAGGCGGTGGCTTGAATTATTGAAAGATTTTGATTTTGATTTGAATTACCATCCTGGTAAGGCAAACGTTGTGGCTGATGCTTTAAGTAGGAAGTCGTTGCATATTTTGATGCTTATGGTGAAAGAATTGGAAATGATCGAGCAATTCAGAGACATGAGCTTGTTGTGTGAAACTACTACTGATAGTGTGAAATTGGGAATGTTAAAGCTGACCAGTGAGATTTTGGAAGAGATTCGTAAGGGTCAGAAATTTGATTTGAAATTAGTTGATCAATTGATGTTGGTTGATCAAAGTAATGCAGGTGACTTTCAAGTTGATGAAGATGGAGTTTTGAGATTCCGAGATAGAGTCTGTGTTCCGGATATTATAGGAATTAAAAAGAGTATTTTAGAAGAGGGGCACAAGAGTCGACTGAGTATTCATCCTGGTGCTACGAAGATGTATCAGGATTTATGCAGGTTGTTTTGGTGGCCGGGTATGAAAAGAGACATTGCTGAATTTGTATATGCTTGTTTGACATGTCAGAAGTCAAAGATAGAACATCAGAGACCTTCAGGTATGATGCAACCATTGAATGTTCCTGAGTGGAAATGGGATAGTATTTCCATGGATTTCGTGACTGGGTTACCTAAGACTGCTAGGGGTAATGATTCGATTTGGGTAATTATTGACCGATTAACTAAGTTGGCACACTTCTTGCCGATGAAGATTAACCATTCCATGCAAAGGTTAGCTGAGATTTATATTGAGGAAATTGTGAAGTTGCATGGTGTACCTCCAAGTATTGTATCGGATAGAGATCCGCAGTTTACGTCGAGGTTTTGGAAGAGTTTGCAGGATGCCTTGGGTACTAAGTTGAGGATGAGTTCTGCTTATCACCCACAAACGGATGGCCAGACGGAAAGAACAATTCAATCTTTAGAAGATTTGCTGAGAGCTTGTGTATTAGATCAAGGAGGGTCTTGGGATAGTCATTTGCCGTTGGTGAAGTTTATGTACAATAACAGTTTTCATGCTAGTATCGGGATGGCTCCATATGAGGCGTTGTATGGTAGACGTTGTCGTACTCCATTATGTTGGTATGAGTCAGGAGAGAGTTTGGTGCTTGGGCTAGAGATTGTCCAAGAAACAACTGAAAAGATAAAAATGATTCAGGAAAGGATGAAAACGTCGCAGAGTCGTCAAAAGAGTTATCACGATAAGAGGAGGAAAGCACTTGAGTTCCAAGAGGGAGATCACGTGTTCTTAAGAGTTACTCCTATGACTGGTGTAGGGAGATCTTTGAAGTCTAGGAAGCTCACTCCACGTTTTGTCGGTCCGTATCAGATTATGCAGAGGATAGGGGAAGTGGCCTATCGAGTGGCTTTACCTCCCTCTCTTGCGAATTTACATGATGTATTCCATGTATCACAGTTGAGGAAGTACATTTCGGACCCGTCGCATGTAATTCAGATAGATGATGTTCAGGTGAGAGATAATCTAACGATTGAAGCTTTACCAGTGAGGATTGATGTTAGAGAATTGAAGCAACTACGAGGAAAGGAAATTGCTTTAGTGAAGGTATTATGGGGAGGACCAGCTGGAGAAAGTTGGACTTGGGAGCGGGAAGATCAGATGAGGGAGTCGTATCCGACTCTATTTACTTCAGGTAATTTTCGAGGACAAAAATTCTTTAAGTAGAGGAGAGTTGTAAAGCCCCGGAAATCTAAATTTTATTGATTTACATATTTATTTAATTAATTTAGAAAAATTGGAGAGTTTGGATTAATTAGAGAATTTTGGAGAAAAAGAGTATTTTTATATAATAAGGATAAATAGTATTTTATTATACTATATTATTATTATTATTAAAAATATATTAAGAAATGGTAAGGTGGTCCTTTTGTGATATATATGAGGGTAAAGAGGGAAAAGACTAAACTGGGATGTGTTTTGGTAAAAAGGAATACACGATCAGTTTTCTCATTATTTATCGTGTTTAGTGAAATGCTCTGAAGAAAGAAGAAGCTCAGAGTCAGGAGGCTGTGGAGAACCCCAGAGAAAGTGTAAAGCGGTGAAATTCTCTAAGGTATGGAGAGTTTTTATAATCTATTATAAATGTGTAGGAATTGGATTATGAAGAGGTTAGGATTGTATGAGTTTTATGAGTTTTTGGGGTTTTGAATTAGGTTGAGTTTGTGAATGAAATCTTGATGAAATAGAGTTAGAAAAATGTGTTGAATCCTATAAATGATGGTATAAATGATTGTTCTGATGTTATGGTGTTTTGTTTGATGTATTGGATTGATTTTAAGGTGAAGTAAGATGAACCCGTATTGGAAAAATTAGGATTTTGGGGATTTTAGAACAGTCTGTACGAAGCAGCAGATTTCTGCTATAAAACGTGCGTTAACCGGTTAACGCTATGGGTTAACCGGTTAACCATTGCAATTTTTGTGATTTTCTGGAGTTTCGCAGGCGTTAACCGGTTAACGCTATGGGTTAACCGGTTAACACTGTTTGAGAGGCAAATTTTAATTCTTAAAAAGTCCATAACTTTCAAACCGTAAGTCTGATTCACATTCCGTTTTAAGCGTCGGAAAGAGCATAAAATGAACTTTATTTTGATGAATAAAAATGAGAAAAATGCAATAGTTTTTAGAAATGAATTTATGAAATAACCTTGAAATTGTCTCATAATTTACCGGGTATGGGTCAATTCTTGATGTGTCAGAGTGGTTATAGAACCAGTGTTCAGGGTGTAATGTCATGATGATATATATGATTATTTGATGATTGGTTTACTGATGTGAAATGAATGATGCGAATTATTTTGATGAATTTTACGATGTAGTGCATCATTGCATTTCATAACATTCACGATGGGGCTTCGGCCTATTTAATTGCTTCAATCCCATTGTGCGGATTGAAGTGTCTCGATGATTTACGATGTGATCCTTTGTGAAGGGTTGATGGTCATGTATCCATCTCACGATGAAAATGGTACTACATGCATATTGCATATCAGGATGTTAGAATTGCATATTCTGGACGAATTTCATGACTGTGTTGGTGTTGCTTAATTTCATGATCGTGTAGTCGTTGTTGCTGAAATTTATAGTTGATGAGGTCATGATATGTTGTACTAATTTATTTATGCACTATATTCTTATACGTTTATGATATATTATGATTACTCACCCTGCCTGCTTGGAAATGTTGCCTCTTTCGTGGGTAACTTGCAGATGATAAAGAATAGGATTGTAGTGCAAGAGGAGTCTTTCATGAGTCTCGGAGCGTGCTTTAGTATTCCTTAGAAGTGGTTTTGGTCTATGTGTCCTGCTCTGTGTCATGTAACACTAGGATGGGGTTTATTTGTTAAACTGTTTTCAGTTATGTTATTACTTTGATAAATGTTTTCTCATTATATGATGTTGAAATTCAGGATGGTGAAAATTATGTTTATGAAATAAAAATTATGATTTTGAAATACGAAGTTTAAATTCCGCTGCGAAATGCTATATGTTATTCTTGATGTTGATTAACCCGTGTTACGGGACAGGACACTGTTTGTTTGAATTATGATGAAATGTGATACCCTTTCTCGATGATTACTCTGATATTATTTAAATATTTTGTTTTGGGGTAGAATGGTGTTACACAGAGCAAGCGGATAGTCTTGAAGATATACGGGTCATAGCCGGGTCGAAACTTGATGAGATCCACGTTTCACATTGCCCATAGGATAATCTGTTTTCCTTTTGGGTGATTCCCTCTTTCCAGGGAATTGTTTCTTGATGTAATGCCTATTCATGGCCATGTTCCAAATCAATAAAATTCAAGTTCAGTCAGCGTGTGACTATTCGCTTCTTGTTTTTGTTTTTCATTTAGCATTGTTTGATTGCAAAAACGTCCAGCCGATTGTGATTTATATTGTGTTATGAACATTTGAATGGTTTCTAACTCATGCAGGAGGACAAAAACATTTAATACAACTTTAAAAAGGGTGTTGAGAGGCCAGGATGATGATTCATGCTATGAGTCTGGGGCATACAGGTCCAAACTAATCCTCCTTGTTGCAGGCACTATCAGTTATGTTTACGCAGGTACTGGTGTATGTGTTGCTAGCAGAGCTAAAGCAGACTTCTAGGAAGAATATTTGAACAACATACTTGAACAAGAACATATGCCTTCCCGTGTGTCTCTTGTTATCCCCAGTGGAAGTGAGGTTAGAATTCTTCCCCAGCAGTAATGACAAAAGATGTTTTTCCTCCCCAAGAAGAGGTTTCTCTTCAATACAGGGGAAATCCCTAGCAATACAAGGAATTTCTTTCTTCCTAGCAGGTTGCTTCCTCAGCAGTGCCATACATCTGGCTCCCCCAGCCAAGTCGGGAGGTCTCCGCCTCCCCATCAAAGTTCAAAAAGAGTCCATCTCCAGCAGGGTCTTGGCTCTCCAATCTTAAAGTCCAATTTATTAACAACGTTCCCCGCAGAGTTGTTTTCTCCTCATCAGGATTAACTAGATCAATGCAGTGATCATTAGTTCTCCCCAGTCAAGCCATCTGGGATACTTGCAGTCTCCTTCTAGGAGATCTTTTTGCATTTTCATACGCATAGTTATCATTGCATTTGCATCTTCCCAAAGCGTAGCATTTCCATTGTCATGGAGCATAACACCTTAAATTCAAACATGTGCATACCAGCATGGGTGTCGCTCCCACCAAATGACACACAGGTCAGAAGGGGTACAGACGCGAACGGTCGGCGAAAAGAGAAGGAATGAATAGAGTCGCCAGCTAGGCATTTTTATCCCGAAGGAAAGGTAATGTTGCATAAACCTGGAAAAGATATGGATAAGATGGTTGCGAACCAGAGAGACTGAGAAAGGGGGTTGGTTACAACCTGGGAAGGTATTAGCACCCAGATTGTCCGCCGTACTCGACGGGATCCACGCTTAAAAGATTTGTGTTTTAAAGGGGTAGTGTCAGTGCAATTTGTGTATCAAAGCTGGAAAGAATGCAAGTGTCAGTGCAAGAGAAAAGTGAAGTGTATAAGTGAAGTGTCAGTGTAAGGAATGAATGAAATGCTCAAGACTATGAGGCTAAAAGAATAAAGCTAGAAAGAGGGGGAATATACAGAGACTTTTGTTCGATAATTGTTAAGTTATGCCTACGTATCTCTCGTTCAGTGAGGAAGTCAGAACACCGTAGTTCGACCCAAAGAGACTGAAAAGGTAAATTGACTTGATGAACTGCTTACTTGTCTATGCTCAAGTGTATGACCTGTCTGGCTCAGGTGCAAACTGTCTTGCATTAGACGGAAGAAGCAAGTTCTCGTTTGTGAGTGAATGAGATGAGAAAAGAATCCCGGAGGAGACGATTATTGTTTGTTTTTGATATTTTCAGTCTTTCATTGCTTTTGGAAGTTTGTCATAAGTTAATGAGCTTAAGCCTATACCAATGGGTTAGTAAACTCATCACATCCTCCCTCTAATTAGGGGTAATGAGAATACTTTAAGTGTGAAGTCAGCATCTCACATTTAATCACCCTGATGTAGGATTAAGATCATTAACCTACTTGTGATTATTTAGATGTTTTTGGTGTTTTTGTTTAGTGTTAAGTAATGAGTTTAAGCCATAATCAGGGATTTAATGGACTCATTACACCATCCTAATAGAAGGATAATAGATGAGAACATTTAAGCTGAGAAAGACTCCTCAACTTAATCCATGATTAGGGATTAACCTCATGACAAAACAAAGCCTTTATTAAGTGGATTTTAGTTAATGGTAAGATTAAGAAGTGGATTTTATGGTTTGTAAGACAGCTTGAGGGGGACTTGTCCATTAACACCAGGGTTAGTCCTTCTCAACCAATTAAGGAAGAATTAGAACCCTAATGCAAGGCCCAAGTTACAAGCTTGATGTCTTAGTGATTATTAGATGGATTGATTAAAGGATTTAAACACATTAAGGGTTTAACACTTAGGATTAAAGTTATACACTCCATCCTAATAGAAGGATGCAGGCATAAGCTTAATCTCAAAGCCTTAAAGCCTTTAGGGTTTAGTCCCTGATTATGAGATGAGAAGAGAAGACTCAAAGAGACACAAAGGTAAAAGCTAAGTGGGGGACTAATAAAACCCTAATTGTTATCATGCTTGGTCATTCCTAGGGTTTTTGAGGCTTAAGAGAGAAAGAAATCTTCAAAAAGCCACCAAGGAAAGAAACAAATGAAAGGATCAAGAAGAAGCAAAACAACTTGCTTCACTTAAGAAGACAAGTTGCTTTGAAGAAAGAAAGTAGGATGAACAAGAATGAGCAAGGTCAATCCAAAGCACAAGATAAAATGCAGCAATAATGCATAAGAGAGGTGAAAAGAGATTGTGAGAAGTGAAGGCAAATTCACTTCTCAATACAACTTACCACCTGAAAAGTTAGTAAAGAAATGAAATGCAATGCAAATGAGATGCAATGTGATGCTGCAAACAAAAACCAGGAGCATAAACATGATGTGAATGATGCTAATAGATGATGTAAACATGAGGCAAGGCATTAGAATGATCATACAAACATATGGATGCAAGAGAAGCATGCTTTGAACCATGGATGTTCATGAAAAGTTATGGAATGCAAAAGACATATAACATGGCAAATGAAAGATGCAATGATCAAACATGACTCGAAGGTGTCTTAAGATGTATTATGAATCAAATGGATGCACAAAAAGTCATGGCAAGTCATGGTATGCAAGCAAATGGAAGATGGATGCAAAGGAAGGCATAAATTAGGGTTATATGCAACATGCAAAGAAAAAATCCAAAACCAGAAGCAAATGACATGATAAAAATTTGAAAATGCAATCAAAGGAAACCTAAACCTATACAAACTCACTGCCCAAAGGAGGGGATCCAACTCTTAACCTAGTGAGAGTTATGATTTTCCTAAGATTGCTAGGGTTTTAAGGTACCTTGTCAAGAAAAATGCCAAACAAATTGAAAATGCAAGATCAATTCAAGCCAATTTTATCCTATAAACTACATGCCATACAAGATGCAATGCAAAAAGAATCATCACCCAACTATCAATGGTTAGGCATAAATGAATTTTTGAAGTTTGTCACAAAATATTGCCTAAAAATGAATTTAATTCCATTGAAAATGATCAAAAGGCATCAAGAACAAAAAAGAAATTTGGTTTGAGAGTTGGACAATGTTTCTAAATGTTCCTAAATGCAACATGAATTTTTTTGTGATTTTTAAATACCTAAATGTATTTTTAATTAATTAATTTTCATTAACTAATTAAAAATAAACATTTAAATAATTTAAAAATAATTTTTAATGCAAAAAATAAAAATAAAATTATATTCAGAATGAGAAAAATATTTTAAGTCAGCATGCAAAAAATGATATTTTTTAGAAATGATTTGCTATTTTAAATAAAATGATAAAGAAAATGCAATTAAAATGAATTAAAAATATGAATTAAAGGAAGTAATCAGATCTGAGGGTCAGGATTCAAACAAGAAAGGGAGGGAATTGACCAGCGCCGCAAACGGACGGCTCACATTCAAACTACGCTAATTAAGTCATTAACCCTAATTTGAACCCTAATCACTTTCAGATGACCGGAACAGTGTTCCGGTCATCTTCTCCGGCCAACCATTCATGCTATCTCTCTTAATACGCATCCCCAAGCCCTAAAACTCTCCAGAAATGATCCTCTCCCCAACCCCAACAAGAATCAGTCATCAAAATTTATTTATTCATCATCAAACTTCTGAATCGAAGCAAAACGGAAAAGAACTCAGAAATTTCAGAAGCTCATGAAATGCTTATTTCTCAACTATTTCCAAAACTAAACACATCATGGTGATCAGAGAGACATGTAGAATCATTCTATAACATAAAATGAGAGTTCTAGAAAAATAAGTGCCATGGCTACCTGAGCTTGAGCTTTCGAATCAGGGACTTTCTGGCCAGTTCTTTGCTTCAAATCCACTCCAATGATTCCCTCCAAGTGTTTGTGATGCTTAGCTGGAGTTTAAATGGCCTCTAAAGAGAGTTTGCAGAATCTCAGTTCATGAAATGTGAAAATCTTGTTTTTGATTGTGGAGGTTTTAGGGCAAAATGGAGGGTGGGAAATGATCAGTGAGGTTTATGGAGTTGAATGGTGGAAAAAGTTTGAAGGTTTGATGGCTGAATCAAGGGATTCGAAAGCTTTTGCAAATGTGAGGATTTTTGAGTATGCTGTGTTCTTGGAGTTTCAGGCTTAGTTGTTATGTGCTTTTGCTTGTATTTGATCCACATAAAGAAGTGTGATAGGTCAGAGAGTGGGTGCTGGCCTATGCTGATTGGTATGGGCAAGTTGCCAAAATGTCACCAACTTGTGTACTTGAGGTATGGGCTGGTTCAGTGGCTGTTTCAAGGAATGGCTCGAGTCAGCTTGGTTCAAGGAGGTCCATGGAAGTCATAGTTTGTAGCTGGCACAAGTGGCTGAAGATCCATTTTTCAATTTTGGGGAAGTTTGGCCCCTTTTGAATTACTTGAAGTTCAAGGCATGAAACTTGGGATTTCTTTGTGCAATTCTGACTTTTAGGTCATGGTTCATGTTTGTGCAAGGATTAGAAGTCACTTTGAGGTCTCATTTTACTTTGGCAAGGGATTTTGCAACTTTGCCTCTTTGGTGCATAACTTGAAATTATGTGATTTTTCCCAACTTTGACAAGCCATAACTTTTGATCCAAAATGAATTAGAATGAGTTCTTGTACTTTTTGAAAAGGGAATGATTCATTCTACAACTTTCATGACCAAAGTTTTCCCATTTGAGGTATTTTTGAATCAAAAAGCAAGGGTTGAAAAAGTTTCCCAAAATGGCAAGTTTCCATTACAAGTCATTTTCCCAAAAAGTCAACTTTGCAAATGGCTTGAGATTCCTCAATTTTGTGAACTTCTAACATCTTCCATGATCAAATAAAGATCATACACATTCAAAATGATGAAGAACACCCCTTGGTTGGGTCATTGGGGGCCTCAGATGCCCTGATTTTGCACTGACTTGCTCAAGAAGTCAACTCTTGATTAGATGCCTTCCCCATGGAATTTCTTCATGAAAATTGATATGCATGATCCCTATACCATATAGAGACCAATAGAAACAATAATGACCAAACAATTTGGAGTTATGGCCTTTGAAACCAAAACCCTAATTCTAGGTCATCTGTGCAGTCAAACCTGGCTCTGCTTCCATGCCCATCTCAGTTCTTGTGATTTTTTGACATTCTTGACTTTGAGAGGATATAATATGATGCTTGAACATACATGGACCCTTTTGAAATGATTGAAGACCTTTGGAGTGGCTCAAATGGCTCAGGGATGGATCAGATCACAAACCCTAGATGCAGATGACTTAGACACAATGCAGTGAATCAAAAATGTGGTATGAGATGCTATGGTTGAGTTTATGCATATGAGAAGATCATAAGCCATGGTGTGAATGGGTGAGGGCAAATTTGGGGTGTTTACAGCTGCCCCTATTCAAACATGAGTTAGCTGTGCAGGATGTAAGCGACAGCTTAACAGGAAAACAAGATAACTTGTGGTTGAATACCAAAGACAGTCCAAAATTTGCACTCACAGAATGAAGAAGAAAAGGGATATAGATTGTTAAAGAAAATAAAGTATTTTATAAAGTGCGGGCGACGGAGGACGACCGTCGAGCAAAGGACGACTGTTGGGGAAAGAGCAATGACGGGGACGACCGACATGCTGGGGATATAAGAGATTATGATGGGGACAGCCATCAAGTAAAGCTATAAGACTCTCTGGGGATTATGGGAAAAACAGATGATGAGGTACGGTCATCAAAGGTGAAGGACGATCACCTAGCAGGGGACGGCTGCTCTGTTGGGGATAAGATGAGGTACGGTCATCTAAGGTGAAGGACGATCACCTGGCAAGGTACGGTTGCCAAAAGTATCGCGACATAGGACGAATGCCGGATAAAAGGGTCAACGATGGGGACGGCCATCGGATAAACATGATGAAGGACGATCATCAAGAGGTGAAGGACGATCACCTAGCAGGGGACGGCTGCTAAATATCACGACATAGGACGAATGCCGGATAGAAAAGGGTTCCAATAATGGAGACTTCGCTGGGGGAAAAGGATGAGGGACGGTCATCCAAAGGTGAAGGACGATCACCTGGCAGGGTACGGCTGCCAAAAAGGGTATCATGACATAGGACGAATGTCAGATAGAAATAGAAGTTTTGCTGGGACTTTGCTGGGGAAAATTAGACACGAACGAATGTCTAATCCCATGAAAACACAAGTGTTTGACACGGTGTATAGATTAAAGACGCGGACGAGCATCCTATGATACGGACGAGTATCGGGTAGAAACAAACGCTTGACGCATGTTCAGAGATGATGATATGGACGAGTACCATCTGGTTAACAACGAACACGGACGAGTGTCGAATCTGAGGGGACTCTTCTGGGGAATAATTGACACAGACGAGTGTCTAAATTCTAAGAAGAGGTAACAGTATCTGACATTGTGTATGGATTAAAGATGCGGACGAGCATCCTTAAGATTATGATACGGACGAGTACCAGGTAGAAACAAACGCTTGACGCATGTTCAGAGATGATGATACGGACGAGTACCATCTGGTTAACAAAGAACACGGACGAGTGTCGGATCTGAGGAGGTATGAGTGGTGTATACAAGATACGAATGAGTATCTGTATGAGTGAAACAGGAGCAATAAGTACGGGTGATATACAGGAGTGTTTAACTTGCTGGGAGAGTATGATACGGACGAGTATCTTAAAAGGAAGTGTGTAAGTTATATAAATGTAAGAGATATTCTGAAGATCTGTGGGGAGAAAATGACACGGACGGGTGTCAGGAAAAGTGTATTATAAACAAGTATTCGGGTAACTATGCTGGGGAAGATGACACGGACGGATGTCAAGGAATTATATATATCGCATATGAGCCTGTGAGTGCAAAGGGGACGCTTTGGCTTTCTGCTGGGGATATGACACAGACGAGTGTCAAGAAGTATCTGTAATGTATGAGTGTTTGTTTGTAAAGAATACCCGGGTGACTTTACTGGGGAATGATGACACGGACGGGTGCCAAAAGGAGTGTGCATTTGTATTTATGAGTGTAAGGCAGATGCCTTGGCTTTCTGCCGGGGAATCCGGGGAATTTTCTGTATACCCTTGATGGATTGTCAGTATTTACAAGTGTTTGATCCAGTACATGGCTTATGATTATGCAATATGTTTGATTTTTGCCGTAATGCTCCGTATTAGACGGAATGCTACGCTCTGTGGGGGAAAATATGATGCGAATGCCATGATTATGCAAAGATAACGACCCGGGATTCGGATCCCAATTGCTGTGAAGATCTCCGGCTGATCTGTTTGAAGTGGGCATCCCAGCTGGGGATGAGATCATTGGTAGATCTGACATATGGGACTCTGCTTGGGGATATAGATCACTGACAGACCTATCTTGATAGTGAGGGACCCAGCTGGAGTTTGTATAAGCTTTCATCACTCTGTTGTGAGATCTTCAGGCATTGCTCTTCCGGATAGAGGCTGAAACTCTGTGGGGAGATGGTTCCCTGACTTGTACTTGACCGAGGAGGAATGATGACTTGCAACTCAGCTGGGGATATGGGCACCTTCTGGTACTGCTCTGTTGGAGAAGTGATGCCTGGCAATTCTGATGGGGAGAAGGCACCCCTGGTGCTGTTGGAAAGCGTGTGGAGGAAATGATGATTCGGCAGCCTACTGGGGGGGAACCTTTATGCCCCATGTTGCGCTTTGGACACCTGCAATCTTGTAAAGAGAAGCGCACAAGTAATCCCGAGGTATCCCTTACCGGATTCCATCATAGGAGTTTAGACACCCCCGGGAGTAAGTATATTTCCTGCAAGCACGTATTTTTAGAAGAGACACATTTGTATTCATGTAATCAGTAATCTAAAGACATCGGACATTTTGAAAATGAAAATAAAATGTACGAGATGAAACATGACTGAAGAATCTGATTTTATTAATTCATGTGCCCTGAATTGGCAAGATACAGTCAAAGAAACAAATCCCCTAAAATGAGGAGATTGTTACAAATTGAGAAACAAAAGGTATTGGCAATGTTGATGACGCTTCGGGGAGCTTCCATTTGCAACGACTCGTATGACTTTTGACGTTCTTCTCGTCTTGCTTTCTGAAGAAGGCTGATTCTGAAAGAAGCTTGATCCTTTTGAAGCTTACCAAGTTGTAAGTGATACAGATGAATTCAGAGTACAGTTGTTCGCTTATTCCCTTATTTTGCATGGATCGCCCTTTCGGGTTTTCAATCCATCGGGATACCCATTTTTGCCTGAGTTGTCCGATGTGGCTTTTCAACTCAGCGGGTGTACATTTTTTTTTATTTTCCCTTATTTTTGCCCGAGTCTTTTATTCTGTTTTTGACTCGCCGGGATGCCCTATTTTTCCTGGACTTACATTCTGTTTTTATGTCCAGCGGGTCATTTTATGCGAAGTATTTTTTAACTGCATCTGAATTCACAGGGGACGGGAAGTCTTCATCATCCATAGTACTGAGCATGAGTGCTCCACCAGAGAAAACTTTCTTTACTACGAATGGTCCTTCATAATTAGGAGTCCACTTGCCCCTGTGGTCTGTATGAGGAGGAAGGAGTCTTTTCAGCACAAGATCTCCTACTTGGTACTCTCGGAGCCTGACTTTCTGATCGAAGGCTTTCTTCATTCTTTTCTGATACAGCTGCCCATGACAAATTGCGGCAAATCTCTTCTCTTCAATCAGACTCAGTTGTTCGTATCGGGACCGGACCCACTCTGCTTCATTCAGTTTAACATCCATCAGTACCCGTAAGGAGGGTAATTCAACTTCGACTGGTAGGACTGCTTCCATACCATACACAAGCTGATACGGTGTTGCCCTAGTGGATGTCCTGATTGACGTACGGTACCCATGCAAGGCAAATGGTAGCATTTCATGCCAGTCTTTGTAGGTGACTACCATCTTCTGCACAATCTTCTTGATATTCTTGTTAGCCGCTTCTACAACGCCATTCATCTTTGGCCTGTAAGGAGAAGAATTGTGGTGTTGGATTTTGAAGTCCCGGCATAGCTCTGCCATCATTTTGTTGTTCAAGTTGGAACCATTATCAGTAATGATCTGCTCGGGCACTCCATACCGACAGATGATATCTCTCTTTAGGAATCGGGCTACCACTTGCCTCGTAACATTTGCATAGGAAGCTGCTTCGACCCATTTGGTAAAATAGTCAATGGCTACCAGGATGAATCTGTGGCCGTTTGAAGCAGTCGGTTCAATCTTGCCAATCATATCAATGCCCCACATGGCAAAGGGCCAGGGTGAAGACATCACATTCAGAGGATTTGGAGGCACATGCACTTTATCCGCATAAATCTGGCATTTATGCCATTTTCTGGCATAGGCACAACAATCTGCATCCATTGTGATCCAGTAGTAACCTGATCTTAACAATTTCTTTGCCATGGCATGCCCTCCTGCATGGGTACCAAAGGATCCTTCGTGCACCTCGTGCATCAACAAGTCTGCTTCTGTTCCGTCAACGCATCTGAGGAGTACCATATCAAAGTTTCTCTTGTACAGGGAACCATCAGTATTCAGGAAGAAACTACCAGCAAGCCTTCTTAATGTCTTCTTGTCATTGGAAGATGCCCCAGATGGGTATGTTTGATCCTCCAAGAAGCATTTTATGTCGTGGAACCAAGGCTTATCATCTTTGACAATGTCTGTTGAGAACACATATGTTGGTCTGTCAAGTCTGGACACTGAGATCCGAGGCACAAAGTTGGCAGCTTGAACTTTGATCATGGATGAAATCGTAGCAAGAGCATCCGCAAACTGATTTTCATCTCGAGGGATGTACTCAAGCTTGACTATTGTGAAGAAAGTCAATAACCTTCTTGTATAGTCCTTGTAAGGTATCAGATGATCCTGGTGGGTGTACCATTTGTCGTTGGTTTGATTGATTACCAAAGCTGAATCCACGAACACAGTCAAAGTTTTGATCCTGAGGTCAATGGCTTCCTCAAGACCCATAATACAAGCTTCGTATTCAGCTTCGTTGTTAGTGCAGTTAAAGGTGAGTTTTGCCGAGAAAGGCATGTGAACTCCCTTAGGTGTAATGAGTACTGCACCAACACCACGACCATTCATATTAACAGCCCCGTCAAACATCATAGTCCATTCTTCTTCTGGGTCAGGCCCTTCAGTGTGAACAGGCTCTTCATGATCTTTTGCTTTTATGAACATGATGTCTTCATCAGGGAAGTCAAATCTCATAGGCTGGTAATCATCAATGGGTTGCTCAGCAAGATAATCAGACAATACACTGCCCTTGATGGCTTTCTGAGATGTGTACTGGATGTCATATTCTGTGAGAATCATTTGCCATCTTGCAACCCGTCCGGTAAGTGCTGGCTTCTCAAAAATGTACTTAACTGGGTCCATCTTTGATATCAATAAAGTAGTGTGGGTCAACATATACTGTCTCAGTCGGCGAGCAGCCCACGCTAAAGCACATCAAGTTTTCTCGTGCAGTGAATAACGTTGTTCACAGTCGGTAAACTTTTTGCTTAGGTAGTATATTGCATACTCATTTTGACCAGACTCGTCATGCTGGCCCAGCACACACCCCATTGACTCTTCTAATACTGTCAAGTACATTATTAGAGGTCTTCCTTCCACTGGAGGCATAAGGATTGAAGGCTCTTGTAAGTATTCCTTGATTTTGTCAAAAGCCCTCTGGCAGTCTTCGTTCCACCTGACCGTTTGTTCTTTTCTTAACAACTTGAACAAAGGTTCACAGGTTGCAGTAAGGTGAGATATGAACCTTGAAATGTAGTTCAATCTACCTAGAAACCCACGAACTTCTTTTTCTGACTTTGGTGCAGGCATTTCTTGAATGGCTTTGACTTTATCAGGGTCAACTTCAATCCCTTTTTCACTTACAATAAATCCCAGCAGCTTACCGGACCGCACCCCGAATGTGCATTTGTTGGGGTTTAACTTCAGTTGGTACTTCCTCAGACGCTTGAACAGATTCACTAGGTGGTCTTCTTCTGTGAGGGACTTGGCAATCATGTCATCCACATAACATTCAATTTCTTTGTGGATCATGTCATGGAATAATGTTACCATAGCCCGTTGATAAGTTGCACCTGCATTCTTTAGTCCGAATGGCATCACCTTATAACAGAACGTGCCCCAGGGCATGATGAAAGTTGTATTCTCCATGTCTTCAGGTGACATTTTGATCTGATTGTATCTTGAAAATCCGTCCATGAAGGAGAATACCGAGAACTGAGCCGTATTATCAACCAATACATCGATGTGAGGTAATGGGAAGTCATCTTTCGGGCTGGCTCTGTTCAGATCCCGGTAGTCCACACACATCCTCACCTTGCCGTCTTTCTTAGGCACAGGTACAATATTAGCAACCCACGGCGGGTAGCTAGTTACAGCAAGGAATCCGGCGTCCCACTGCTTTTGCACCTCTTCTTTGATCTTCATTTCCATATCTGGGCGAGTACGGCGCAGTTTCTGTTTAACCGGTGGGCAATCTTCTCTCAAAGGCATCTTGTGCATAACAATATCGGTGTCCAACCCTGGCATTTCCTGATAAGACCAAGCAAAGACATCCACATACTCCCGAAGCATATCAATCAGTTGTTCTTTCACAGAATCTTGTAGGCAGGCCCCGATCTTAACTTCTTTCACATCTTCTTCCGTACCAAGATTAACCGTTTCAATCTCCTCCTGATGAGGAGTGATAACCTTCTCCTCTTGCCTTAACAACCTGGCTAGCTCTTCAGGAAGCTCATAATCTTCTTCAACCCCTTCATCAGCTTGATTGATTGGATTGTCAAAGTCATACGAAGCCATAGCTGTGCTGTTGTCGGTGCTGTCTGAAAGGCACTCTCTGCAAGGGTTTAGATTGTTCATTTTAGTGATCGATTTTAATCTTTGTTTAGAAAAAAGTGAAGTAAAGTTATCATTTTGAAAACATTGCCATTTTATTTTTGTACAAAAAGAAAAATGGAAAACAGTGAGCGAAAAAAGGAAAAAAAGACTCATTTGCAAAAGATGTTTGATATTCATTGATTGATCTGTTTGCACAAAATTACAAGATGGCCCGATTACAAAATGAGTCTTGTCATCTTGGGCAAGATGCAATACTTGATGCATGCTTAAAATATACAGGAAATAATAATTACTCTGCAGGAGTAACCCTTATGATTTCATAGGAAGACCAGTTTGAGATATGGCTCCCCGGGGTCCTTGGACGTATCCAACTCTCCAGGTTGCGCTCATCTTCCGACTCATCTTCCAAGTTGTTTACTGCATCCGGGGTGAGCATTCCCCCGCTGACAAAATTGGGCTTCTTAGCAGCCTCTGATTGATCTTGTTGAGTTGGTTTGTAACCCAACCCAAATCTGTCCTCCTTCTTCTCCACAGGCAACAGCTTGCCCCAGCCTTGGGCAGTCCCCTCCTCAACAACCTTCCTGGCTTGCTGATAAGACGTCATGGAAGTTCCCAGTACAGCAGATGCTTCATTAATGTTCAAAGCCTCAAACCCTTGGCTCATGGTTTCATGGATTTCTCCATCCATTTCAATGTATTTGTATGTAGCCAGATGGCTAACAAAGATGTCCTCTTCACCACAGATGGTGATGATCTGGCCCTCCCACTCGAATTTCAGCTTCTGGTGAAGGGTAGACGTAACAGCGCCAGCGGCATGGATCCAAGGTCTACCCAACAAACAGCTGTAGGCCGGCTGAATGTCCATCACATAGAAGGTAATCTTAAAAGTCTGCGGGCCAATCATCACAGGCAGATCAATCTCCCCTAGCACTGATCTTTTAGAGCCATCAAATGCTCTCACCACTAAGTCACTTGGACGCAGTGCCAAGCCATCATACTCCAGCTTCACTAAGGCTTTCTTTGGTAGAACATTGAGTGAAGACCCAGTGTCCACCAGTACATGAGATAAAACAGCACCCTTGCACTCTAGAGTGATGTGTAAAGCCTTGTTGTGGTTACGTCCCTCAGTTGTTAAGTCAGCATTGGTAAAGCCCAGTCCATGACTGGTGTTGACATTTGCTACCACGGTTTCTAGCTGATTAACAGTGATCTCCTCTGGCACGTATGCTGCGTGCAAGACTTTCAGTAATGCATTCCTGTGAGCTTCAGAACACATCATCAGGGATAATATGGAAATCTTTGAGGGAGTTTGGTGAAGCTGATCCACCACCTTGTAATCACTTCTCTTTATGATTCTCATAAACTCGTCTACATCTTGTTCAAAAGACGTCTTCTGGGTTTCTTTGACAGCCGGCTCTTCAAATACCACACTCTTTCCTCTTGCTTTGGCAGCAGCTTCTGCTTCGGCATTAGGTCTTTGCACTTGTGAGGAAAAAAGGAGTCTGCTTCGAGTGAAGCCTCTGCCTCCCCCAACATTATCAATTTGTGGAGAAGAGGTTGAAGAATCCAAAGTAATTTTCTCCCCGTTGCAGTAGAGGTCAGAGCCATAATGCCAGGGTATGGCATTACTGCTTTCATATGGAACTGGTCCAGGCACCGTGATGGTAACTGGACTGACTGTAGCAGAGGAGGGTACTGAAATGGTGTGCGAATCGTAGTAAATGGTGACTGGTGACCTAGCAGGAGATGCCACTGTTTGTTGTTGAAAGTTGTTGTTTGGAGGAACATTTGAGGGATCATAGTAAATGGTGACTGCTGAGATATCTTCATTAATTTCTGTTGGTGTTGTAGAAGATTCTGCTGAATAAATGGGTGTTGATGTTGTAGAAGGAATGGTTGATGACATTTGATTTGTTGAAGTGATGGGTGGAGCCATTGTTGATGATATTGATGAATTGGTTGGAATGATTGCTGTTGCAGTTGTAGAAGAGTCAGGAATTGTTGTCAGAGGAATTGCTGGATTTGCAGGTGCCGTTGTTGTGATCTGGAGTATACCACTCTTGATAAGATCATCTATGCCTCTTCTCAAGTTATCACACCCGTTGACCGAAATGTTGCAATAATCACAACCGAGCTCACACCCGGGGAACATCTGGCACTCTAGAAGCTGAGCTTTAATTTTTACCAAAGGTGTTCGAATCTGTCCAACACTGGTTATCAAGAAAGATGGCTTGTCTTCCTCAATGGCATTAATTCTTGGACCTCCATGATTGGGCATGGGATTCTTGTTAACATTTGGTGGGGGTGCAAAGTTGAGGGCTTTAGAATCCACCAGATCCTGAACCTTCATTTGTAAAGCCCTACACTTCTCAGTATTGTGGCCAGGTGCATTGGAGTGAAAAGCACATCTGGCGTTGACATCATAGTTTCTTGGCAGATTAGAAGGATCTGGAGGTGCCAATGTCCTTAACTCAACCAAGTTGAGCTTCAGGAGTTGTGGCAATAAGGCAGCATAAGGCATAGGGATAAGGTCAATTACCCTATTTGCCTGTGGTGGTCTTTGTTGAAAAGGTCTTTGCTGTTGATTGATGTTGTTGTTGTAGGTTCTTTGTGGCGGATACTGAACTTGCTGTTGATAGTGTGGTTGTTGTTGTGGTTGATATGCTGTTTGCTGAGGAATCGGAGCTGGAATAGTGATAGCTGCCACTGATCTGCGAACATACTGAGGTCAGCCATTGTTGGCATGAATGGCATTTGTCTCACCAGTTCTTCTAGGTCCCACAAAAGGCTTTCTGGGATTACTTGACGAACTTGCACCATTATCAGACATCTTACCCATCTTTAGAAGGATTTCAATTCTTTCTCCAGCTATGACTACGTCAGCGAAGCTGGTGGAAGAAAAGGCAGCTAGCCTATCAATATATGTTCCCTGCAGAGTGTTCATAAACATGTCGGCCATTTCTCTTTCCGACATGGGTGGCTGGACAGCAGCAGCAAGCTGTCTCCACCTCTGGGCATATTCCCTGAAGCTTTCTCTGGAGGATTGAGACATTCCCATCAGAAGGGTTCTGTTAGGAGCCATGTCCAGATTGTATTGGTATTGTCTGATGAAAGCTTCAGCTAAGTCCTTCCAGCATCTGATAGTAGCTCTGGTTAAGTGAGAGTACCACTCTCTTGAAGCTCCAGTCAAACTATCTTCAAAGTAAAACATCCACAGTTTTTCATCCATGGTGTATGCCTTAAGTCTCCCTAGAAAGGACTATAAGTGAGTTCATGGACAGGAAGTTCCGTTGTACTTCTCGAAGCACGGGGGTTTAAACTTGTGGGGAATCCTTACCCCATCCACTAATCCGATATCCATGACATCAAACCCTAAAGAGTTTTGAGACTCCAAAGATCTCAATTTCTCAGCAATTTCATCAAACCTCCTATCATAAACTTCATCCCCAGCTCCCATCACAGTAAACTGTTCTTCCTGGGGGTCTTCCTGTAAGATCCTTCCTGCAGTAGTATTTCCTTGCACATTGCCCGGGATATTGACTTCCGGATGTAGATGAGGCCCATATACTGGTGGATTAACATGAGGTTGTCCCCTTTCATTGTTACTTGTTCCTCCAATTCCCAGATGGGGTTCTTCCGGAGTTTGTCTCTCTACCAATGCCCTCAAACTTTCTTGACTTTGAGCCAAGCCATTCATTACTTCCATGAATTGGGTCATTTGGTTTCTCATCTCCTGCCTTTCATTAGCCATCTGGGTTCTGACCTCTGTCAGATCTTGCTGTACTTGATCCATCTAAATACCAGGAAGGTTGTTGCGAGTAGGATACCTGTGCGGACGGTTGAGAGGGAACACCCGACGACGAGCAATAATTCCTGAAGCACAACAGAGTTAGTAATAAACAAAACAAAAACCTACAAAACAAAACAAAGGTTAGTATGCAATGCAGTATGCTTATTTGCTTTCCAAGGTATCCGGCTTGGCACTTGGTTTTGACCTTTCCAGACCCTGAGGAATATACTTTGATGTTTGCTTGAGAGAAAGAGAACTCAGTGAAACAAACTAACAAAATATATTACAAATAGTGAATAATACATAGTTTGTTTTTACAACATATGCCCCTGAAGGGTCAAAATACAACACAAAAGGAAAAGTACATGAAATGGAAATAACAACAAGCAAATAAGTCAAACATCTAGGCCAAATTCATCCTCCTTAACCTCCTTCAAAAGTGCTTCAGTTACAGGACCAACTGGATGCTCTGTGATGTTTCTGATAAGAAGGTTCCTGGTGGCAATAGCAGTGGTCAGCTTCTTGTGCCTGTCTTGGTCCTTTGACCTCTTCACACCAGCCCTAAGCTTCAATTCTGAAATTTCCTTTTGGGCTGCCAACAAAGCCTCTTGTTGCTTCTTTTCATTAGCCTCTAACTGCTCAATCCTAGTTCGAGTCCTCTTATCCTCTTGAGTGCGAGCTTCAGTGATCCTGACCCACCTAGCTTGACTTTCCTCTAGATAGAGATCAGTCCTAGCCTTCTGAAACTGGGCCTCTTTACAAGCATTCTTCAATATTTGCTCTCCAGCTCTTGATTTCTTGATGTAGTCTTCTGCTTTCTCAATCTTGGCTAGATGTTCCATTCTGAGCTTCTCCAACCTCTCAATGTCTATACGACCATCACTCCTCTCCCAGAGGGTCTTCTTCAGAGCCTGAGATAAATTCTCATTCCTTTCCTTCAGCTTCTCAAATTCTTCCAGGCTAACAGTAACTGGAGGTGGTACTGTGGAAGGTCCAGGTGTATCTTCAATGGTGAAAGGCATCCCAGAAATCTGAGATCTAGCATGAGACCACTCATAATACTGAGCTGAAGCCACATTATTGCATCTCCCAAGAATGGCCATCCCTTTGGTCTGGATGTTGTCCCAAGCCCAGGATGCCTGTCTGACAACAGCTAGATTAGGTTTTATCTCACAATACAGGGTTTCAGCCAAGTCTTGCACCCTAGGAGGGTGAACCAAAGCATATCCCAATTGCCTCTTAAACAGCAAAGGATTGTAGTTGATGCAACCCTTCACTCCTACTAGAGGTACATTGGGGTACTGCCCACAACTTGTAATTATGTCCCTGCCTTTGGTGCTCTGGGTGCATCATCTGATGTCATCTGAAGTCAAAGCAATAAGCCTCTTAGCCCAATTCTTCTGCTGGTGGGGGTTCCGGAAGGCATCAGTCCTAGGTAAGTGTTTGAGCAACCAGGTATGGAATAGAGGAGCACAGCATCTCACCAACTTTCCTCTTTACTTCTCATTCCTTTGGTGAACAGAATAATAGAAATCTCCCAGCAAGGTGGGCACTGGGTTCCTCAGAAGGAAGAGATGAATGGCATTCCTGTTGATAAACTTGGGCTCATCTGCAAAAAGTATAACCCCATATATACTGAGGGCTAACAGTGCACAAACTGCCTTCTACTCTCCCAAGGAGGCCTTCAGGACAGCCTGAGAAGTCAAGAAATCTAAGTGCAAACCAGGGATTCCAGCCTTTGTAGTCATGTTCTGCTCAATCACAATAGGTTCCAGGTGCAGTGCTTTGGCCACTTCTCCATTGCTGGGAGAAGTCATCTCAGGGTTTAAGGGGACACCACCCCTGATAGGCACTCCAACCAGTGATGAGAACTCCTCCAACAGAGGTCCTAACTGAAAGTTCTGGAAAGTGAAGCATCTCAAAGGAGGGTCATAAAAGTGTAGGCAAGTGTGGATCAAACTCCTCTGATAAGGGTCCAAGTCCATAAACATATCAAGGATGCCTCCATAATGCTCTCTGAATAATGGGATGTGGTCTGGAGTGATAAGTTCCTGAACCTGCCTGATGCCAGCCAGCACAGGCTCAAAGAAATGGTATGAAATGTTGCTCTTCTTGGGTGCCATGACTGCTGATGAAGAGCTGAAAACAGATGTTGATGATGAAGACTGATACTGGAGATGAGCCACTGATAGGCTGGTGATGATGATGGAAATAACTGAAGCAGGCAACTGATGAAGATAGCTGAAGCAGATAGCTGATGAACAAGGGTCTATGCAGATGAAGGGGTCAAAACCAAGCCAGATATAAAGTGGATACCCTGAAAAACAAATAAACAAATGTTAAATGATGCAATGATGATGTATGCAAATGATATGCAAGGGTTTGTGATCAAGCTGGATCTGATAACTGCCTTGATATAAAGGTCCATGTATGTTTAAGAAGTCCAGATAGAGGTCTAGAAATCCAGTAACCAAGGTGGCGGACTCAAATAAAGAGTCACATGTCCAGGATTAAATCACAAGAACTGTCCAAAGTGAAGCATTCTTAAACACAAAAAGTTACAGGGTATGATGTGGCCAAGGGTTCCTGCAAACCTGTAAACAGCCCAACCCCCTCACAGGTGGTGTTCTAGAATAAGGATCCCCAGACTTGGATCAGTTATGAGAAGTGTAAACACTTCTAACCCGGAGGTACAGTGTTTACAATAACCATAAAAAATCCTCCTCTAATTCACCTCAGTTTCTGAAGGTCATAATAAAGGTCATCCAGACTTAGCAGGCTTCCCAGATAGCCCTAGCACTACAGGAAATCTGTAGCACAGAGTTCTCAAGAAGAAACCCACATCTGAACCGTGTTTCATATTCCCACACCAGACCGAAATGGAATGGGAAAGAACATGAACCACTCTAGCCTAGTTGTCACTCAGGTCCCAGGTATAGGACCTCAAACTCTCAGTAGAACCCCACCCACCAAAACAAAAACCAGATCCATCCAGATGACAATATGACAGTATGATATATATAAAGCTGTAAAGAGAGCAATAAATAACTGTACATAAAGCAATAAACAAATCAAATATATAAACACAATTAGCACGTAACACCCCAGTAAACACAAATCAAACAAGCGCTAGGAGGAACCCACAAAAGAACCAGAAGCCCTGGTTACAGTATAAGTTTCCCCAGCAGAGTCGCCAAGCTGTCGCTCCCACCAAATGAAACACAGGTCAGAAGGGGTACAGACGCGAACGGTCGGCGAAAAGAGAAGGAATGAATAGAGTCTCCAGCTAGGCATTTTTATCCCGAAGGAAAGGTAATGCTGCATAAACCTGGAAAAGATATGGATAAGATGGTTGCGAACCAGAGAGACTGAGAAAGGGGGTTGGTTACAACCTGGGAAGGTATTAGCACCCAGATTATCCGCCGTACTCGACGGGATCCACGCTTAAAATATTTGTGTTTTAAAGGGGTAGTGTCAGTGCAATTTGTGTATCAAAGCTGGAAAGAATGCAAGTGTCAGTGCAAGAGAAAAGTGAAGTGTATAAGTGAAGTGTCAGTGTAAGGAATGAATGAAATGCTCAAGACTATGAGGCTAAAAGAATAAAGCTAGAAAGAGGGGGAATATACAGAGACTTTTGTTCGATAAATGTTAAGTTATGCCTACGTATCCTCTCGTGCAGTGAGGAAGTCAGAACACCGTAGTTCGACCCAAAGAGACTGAAAAGGTAAATTGACTTGATGAACTGCTTACTTGTCTATGCTCAAGTGTATGACCTGTCTGGCTCAGGTGCAAACTGTCTTGCATTAGAAGGAAGAAGCAAGTTCTCGTTTGTGAGTGAATGAGATGAGAAAAGAATCCCGGAGGAGACGATTATTGTTTGTTTTTGATATTTTCAGTCTTTCATTGCTTTTGTAAGTTTGTCATAAGTTAATGAGCTTAAGCATATACCAATGGGTTAGTAAACTCATCACATCCTCCCTCTGATCAGGGGTAATGAGAATACTTTAAGTGTGAAGTCAGCATCTCACATTTAATCACCCTGATGTAGGATTAAGATCATTAACCTACTTGTGATTATTTAGATGTTTTTGGTGTTTTTGTTTAGTGTTAAGTAATGAGTTTAAGCCATAATCAGGGATTTAATGGACTCATTACACCATCCTAATAGAAGGATAATAGATGAGAACATTTAAGCTGAGAAAGACTCCTCAACTTAATCCATGATTAGGGATTAACCTCATGACAAAACAAAGCCTTTATTAAGTGGATTTTAGTTAATGGTAAGATTAATAAGTGGATTTTATGGTTTGTAAGACACCTTGAGGGGGACTTGTCCATTAACACCAGGGTTAGTCCTTCTTAACCAATTAAGGAAGAATTAGAACCCTAATGCAAGGCCCAAGTTACAAGCTTGATGTCTTAGTGATTATTAGATGGATTGATTAAAGGATTTAAACACATTAAGGGTTTAACACTTAGGATTAAAGTTATACACTCCATCCTAATAGAAGGATGCAGGCATAAGCTTAATCTCAAAGCCTTAAAGCCTTTAGGGTTTAGTCCCTGATTATGAGATGAGAAGAGAAGACTCAATGAGACACAAAGGTAAAAGCTAAGTGGGGGACTAATCAAACCCTAATTGTTATCTTGCTTGGTCATTCCTAGGGTTTGTGAGGCTTAAGAGAGAAAGAAATCTTCAAAGAGCCACCAAGGAGAGAAACAAATGAAAGGATCAAGAAGAAGCAAAACAACTTGCTTCACTTAAGAAGACAAGTTGCTTTGAAGAAAGAAAGTAGGATGAACAAGAATGAGCAAGCTCAATCCAAAGCACAAGATAAAATGCAGCAATGATGCATAAGATAGGTGAAAAGAGATTGTGAGAAGTGAAGGCAAATTCACTTCTCAATACAACTTACCACCTGAAAAGTTAGTAAAGAAATGAAATGCAATGCAAATGAGATGCAATGTGATGATGCAAACCAAAACCAGGAGCATAAAAATGATGTGAATGATGCTAATAGATGATGTAAACATGAGGCAAGGCATTAGAATGATCATACAAACATATGGATGCAAGAGAAGCATGCTTTGAACCATGGATGTTCATGAAAAGTTATGGAATGCAAAAGACATATAACATGGCAAATGAAAGATGCAATGATCAAACATGACTCTAAGGTTTCTTAAGATGTATTATGAATCAAATGGATGCACAAAAAGTCATGGCAAGTCATGGTATGCAAGCAAATGGAAGATGGATGCAAAGGAAGGCATAAATTAGGGTTATATGCAACATGCAAAGCAAAAATCCAAAACCAGAAGCAAATGACATGATAAAAATTTGAAAATGCAATCAAAGGAACCCTAAACCTATACAAACTCACTGCCCAAAGGAGGGGATCCAACTCTTAACCTAGTGAGAGTTATGATTTTCCTAAGATTGCTAGGGTTTTAAGGTACCTTGTCAAGAAAAATGCCAAACAAATTGAAAATGCAAGATCAATTCAAGCCAATTTTATCCTATAAATTACATGCCATACAAGATGCAATGCAAAAAGAATCATCACCCAACTCTCAATGGTTAGGCAGAAATGAACTTTTGAAGTTTGTCACAAAATATTGCCTAAAAATGAATTTAATTCCATTGAAAATGATCAAAAGGCATCAAGAACAAAAAAGAAATTTGGTTTGAGAGTTGGACAATGTTTCTAAATGTTCCTAAATGCAACATGAATTTTTTTGTGATTTTTAAATACCTAAATTTATTTTTAATTAATTAATTTTCATTAACTAATTAAAAATAAACATTTAAATAATTTAAAAATAATTTTTAATGCAAAAATTAAAAATAAAATTATATTCAGAATGAGAAAAATATTTTAAGTCAGCATGCAAAAAATGATATTTTTTAGAAATGATTTGTTATTTTAAATAAAATGATAAAGAAAATGCAATTAAAATGAATTAAAAATATGAATTAAAGGAAGTAATCAGATCTGAGGGCCAGGATTCAAACAAGAAAGGGAGGGAATTGACCAGCGCGCGCAAACGGACGGCTCACATTCAAACTACGCTAATTAAGTCATTAACCCTAATCTGAACCCTAATCACTTTCAGATGACCGGAACAGTGTTCCGGTCATCTTCTCCGGCCAACCATTCATGCTATCTCTCTTAATACGCATCCCCAAGCCCTAAAACTCTCCAGAAATGATCCTCTCCCCAACCCCAACAAGAATCAGTCATCAAAATTCATTTATTCATCATCAAACTTGTGAATCGAAGCAAAACGGAAAAGAACTCAGAAATTTCAGAAGCTCATGAAATGCTTATTTCTCAACTATTTCCAAAACTAAACACATCATGGTGATCAGAGAGACATGTAGAATCATTCTATAACATAAAATGAGAGTTCTGGAAAAATAAGTGTCATGGCTACCTGAGCTTGAGCTTTCGAATCAGGGACTTTCTGGCCAGTTCTTTGCTTCAAATCCACTCCAATGATTCCCTCCAAGTGTTTGTGATGCTTAGCTGGAGTTTAAATGGCCTCTAGAGAGAGTTTGCAGAATCTCAGTTCATGAAATGTGAAAATCGTGTTTTTGATTGTGGAGGTTTTAGGGCAAAATGGAGGGTGGGAAATGATCAATGAGGTTTATGGAGTTGAATGGTGGAAAAAGTTTGAAGGTTTGATGGCTGAATCAAGGGATTCGAAAGCTTTTGCAAATGTGAGGATTTTTGAGTATGCTGTGTTCTTGGAGTTTCAGGCTTAGTTGTTATGTGCTTTTGCTTGTATTTGATCCACATAAAGAAGTGTGATAGGTCAGAGAGTGGGTGCTGGCCTATGCTGATTGGTATGGGCAAGTTGCCAAAATGTCACCAACTTGTGTACTTGAGGTATGGGCTGGTTCAGTGGCTGTTTCAAGGCATGGCTCGAGTCAGCTTGGTTCAAGGAGGTCCATGGAAGTCATAGTTTGTAGCTGGCACAAGTGGCTGAAGATCCATTTTGCAATTTTGGGGAAGTTTGGCCCCTTTTGAATTACTTGAAGTTCAAGGCATGAAACTTGGGATTTCTTTGTGCAATTCTGACTTTTAGGTCATGGTTCATGTTTGTGCAAGGATTAGAAGTCACTTTGAGGTCTCATTTTACTTTGGCAAGGGATTTTGCAACTTTGCCTCTTTGGTGCATAACTTGAAATTATGTGATTTTTCCCAACTTTGACAAGCCATAACTTTTGATCCAAAATGAATTAGAATGAGTTCTTGTACTTTTTGAAAAGGGAATGATTCATTCTACAACTTTCATGACCAAAGTTTTCCCATTTGAGGCATTTTTGAATCAAAAAGCAAGGGTTGAAAAAGTTTCCCAAAATGGCAAGTTTCCATTACAAGTCATTTTCCCAAAAAGTCAACTTTGCAAATGGCTTGAGATTCCTCAATTTTGTGAACTTATAACATCTTCCATGATCAAATAAAGATCATACACATTCAAAATGATGAATAACACCCCTTGGTTGGGTCATTGGGGGCCTCAGATGCCCTGATTTTGCACTGACTTGCTCAAGAAGTCAACTCTTGATTAGATGCCTTCCCCATGGAATTTATTCATGAAAATTGATATGCATGATCCCTATACCATATAGAGACCAATAGAAACAATAATGACCAAAAAATTTGGAGTTATGGCCTTTGAAACCAAAACCCTAATTCTAGGTCATCTGTGCAGTCAAACCTGGCTCTGCTTCCATGCCCATCTCAGTTCTTGTGATTTTTTGACATTCTTGACTTTGAGAGGATATAATATGATGCTTGAACATACATGGACCCTTTTGAAATGATTGAAGACCTTTGGAGTGGCTCAAATGGCTCAGGGATGGATCAGATCACAAACCCTAGATGCAGATGACTTAGACACAATGCAGTGAATCAAAAATGTGGTATGAGATGCTATGGTTGAGTTTATGCATATGAGAAGATCACAATCCATGGTGTGAATGGGTGAGGGAAAATTTGGGGTGTTTACAATGGGCCAATTTTGAGGTATATTACATACAACCTATAACATCTTCTCAACCTGAAGTACTCCCCATAGAAGATGCTTATACCATTTTCCAGGCATCTTTGTCTTTCCAAGTCAATGTTTGTCATTCTTTTCGCGACTTGATTCGCTCAGCAGTCGCATGTTTTCTTTGTGGCTTGACTCGCTCAGCAGTCACATTGTCGAGTCCCATTCCGCTAATGGTCTCGTTAAGCCCTGTTTCGCCAACAGGCACTTTCCGTGGCTTGATTCGCTCAGCATTCAAGTGTTTTATTTGTGGCTTGATTCGCTCAACAGTCACATTGTCGATTCCCATTCCACTAATGGTCTCGTTAAGCCCTGTTTCGCCAACAGGCACTTTCCGTGGCTTGATTCGCTCAGCAGTCGCATGTTTTCTTTGTGGCTTGATTCGCTCAGCAGTCACATTGTCAAGTTTTGTTACGCTAACGGTCTCGTTAAGCCCTGTTTTGCCAATATGCATCCTCTTTGTGGCTTGATTCGTTCAGCAGTCACATTGTCGAGTCCCATTCCGCTAATGGTCTTGTTAAGCCCTGTTTCGCCAACAAGCACTTTTCGTGGCTTGATTCGCTCAGCAGTCGCGTGTTTTCTTTGTGGCTCGATTCGCTCAGCAGTCACATTGTCGAGTTCTATTTCGCTAACAGTCTCATTAAGCCCTGTTTCGCCAACATGCATCCTCTTTGTGGCTTGATTCGCTCAGCAGTCACATTGCAGGTTATTGCAATATGTCTATTCCACCTGGTTCTCTTCCCGCTACCTATTCAGAGGTCGAAACAAAAGAAAAATAAATAAAAGGCAGATGGAATTTCTATTATCCACCCAGTTCAAATTTCCAGGTTTTATTCGAGTATTCAATCACTTCATACCTTGAACGTCTAAAAGTTGTTGCAATTATCTGTTCAGGCTTGCAGATGATTGAATAGGGGAAGCTGTAATACCTCAAAATTTGCCATCTCATTTCCTCAACATTTTTCATAGCATTTAGCATACATAAGTGCATGAAATAATCACAAACATTGCATCATGTGTAGCATAGTTGAGGCATAAGTATGTGATTAATGATTGGAGCAACTGAAGGCATTACAAAGACAATCAAAGGGCCACAAAGCTTCTTAACCTTGTGCAAAAGGGTTCATAGCATCTCACAAGTCTTCATTTGAAGCCACACGCCATGGAAAGATTTTATTTGATCAAAGTAGGCAAGCAGTGCAACATCTCCTGATGAAAAAGGCCAAATTAGGGTTTCAGTTCTACTGGGCTTCTGCATGAAGTTTTGATTCAAAGTGAATTTCATTGTCTTATATATGATGACAAGTGCCTAGGGTTCAAATTTCATCCACAAATTCATTATGGAAGAGGTTCAATTGGCCAGATGATTGAAAATCTGGGATTTGGGGAAAAGTCAACCATGCTGAAGAAAAAGTCAAGTCCTGACTTTTTGAGATTAAAATCATGAAATTAGGGTTACAAGTATCCTAGGGTTCAAATTTGATCAAGAAATGATGGAGGAATCAAGAGAAATCAAGAAAACCAAAACTTACCATTTTTGGAAAATTAGGGTTTCCAAAAATGGCAAGTTTTGGCTATTTTTGCAGCATCTTTGAGAGAGGCCTTCTCCCAAAATATGAGGGATATCAAAATTCTACTTTGATCTAATTAAAGAGGGCATCTTGAGCTTCAAATCCATAGGTGGAACTCCTCCATAACATCAAAAATGAGTGAGATATGATCTTGGCAAGTTTGAACAATTCAAGGCCCAAGGTAAGTCATGGGCAAGGCAAATGCAGGCCAGCGCGCGCCCTGCCTGGCATATCATCAAACAGGTGGAGGGTCAAATGTCATGCCATTTTTCTTGGTAAAAAATTATTCAAATCAATTTTTGATGAACTACAAAGTTATTCCTTGATGCAATCCCTACAATATTGGTGTTCAAAGATTTTTCATTTGAGCAAGTCTTCTTGGGCTATTTGAGGGTCAAAGTGGAGAGGTTGCAACTGGCCAGCCATATGACCATAGGCACAAGGCAAGCCAAATTCGTGCAGGCCAATGTGCAGTTTGGTGACTTGATTTTCATAGAGGCATTTAAGTGAATTAGAGGCCATGTCTCATCATGGTTTGAATATCAAACTTGTTCCTTGTTCTTTCTACTTCAAATTGAGCACAAGAGCTTCATCAATGGATGCCTTGATCATGAAGTTACACCTCTTGGAAGATCACAACATGCAATCTGTTTTCTTGCAGGCTAAGTCATTGGATCATAAGAGGATTCCACTTCAGTTCAGCTTGCACACTTCAATTAACATGCTACAATCACAAACCTCATGTCCAAAAGCTTAAGTTATCATGTATGTGCATGATCACACCAATTGTTATGCATCCTCTCCAATCCAAGCTAGATGATGAGCTGCTAAGTATTGCAAGCAAGCTACACAATCAGATCAACTCAGCTTCATTGCATCACATTAAACCACACCATAAGCAACATGGAATTGATTTCCATTGAGAAGCTTCTGGATGTTACAGCTGGCATAACTGCCATAACTGCCTCACTCATTTGACCTCACTCACTCAGTTAACCCAAGGGATGATTAATCATGGTTAAGAGCTCTATAAAGCAAGGTCATCACTTCAGTGCAAGAGTCAGCTTCATTCTTCACCAAAAATTGCAAAGTGCACTCTGAATTTTCACATTGCAAGAGGATTCGAGCAAGCATCATCTTCATTTATCTGGATCCATTCTTCATCCAGCCATCATCTTCATCATCTTAAGATCAATCATCATGCATTGCATAGACTGAAAGATTCAAGATTCATCACTGCACATTGTTGATCTTCACTGCAGTTTGAATTCAAGCTCTTCAAATTGCCACAATCTTGCTTCCATCTACCTCAATTTATCATCTGCATTGTGTTTAGATTCATTTCCATGGCTTGATCAACTCAAATCATCAAGGATTCAGCACTGCATATCATTGATTCTCACTGCATCTTCCTCAATTTCCCAAGATCCACGCATCAAAGAGTGTTTATTTCACTCTTATTATACTGAAGCAAGCTCAAGCATTCTAAGGAGTCTCATCTCTGGCCTTCTAGCAACAATTGATCATCTCTGCAACTCAGGTATGTCCTGGACTTCTACTTGCTCGAATTGCACATTTCTAAGTGGTTTTATGTTGCTTGAGGCCTGATAGAGGTTATGGATTGGCTGGCTAGTTGATAGGCATCATAGATGCATAGATTCATTTTTCTCAGGTTTAATTCTTGCTTTCGATTCTGGAAATTTAGGAACCTTAAGTAAGTTTTGAAGCCATATTTATGACCAGTAGTGAGAGGCGAGTGCAATAGTGATTGTAAAATTCATTTTCATGAAGAATTGAAGAAACCCTAGGCCAGGGGTGACCGGAGAAGATGACTGGAGGTCACTTCCGATCACCTGAACAGTAACCTTAGGTCATTGGAGAGAATATAACGCAACCATTGGATGTGTTTGATCCAAGAGTCCAGGATGCACCAACACATTAAAATATTCGTGCCATTCACGTGTCCAAAAGTCAACACAAAGTCTTCAGTTCCTTTTCACACCCCCCATGCGCTTGTGTTCAACCCAATTGTGTTGGTTTTGTTACTTTTGGCACCCCCAGGCCCAAACCATTTATTTTCATTTTATTTCTTTTCTCATTTTATTTCAATTTCGTTTCACATCAATAAAAATATCAAAAAACCACAAAAATTCCAATTAAATTCACATAGGATCCTTATAATTTTCTCTAATTTTCCATATTTTTAGAGTTTATATTTATTCATTTTTGAAGTCAGAATTAATTTCCCAATTAATTTCCCTTTTATTTTCTTCATTTCTGACCAATCCTTTTGTGCATTTTATTTCTTTCAAACCATAATTGATCTAGAGTCCATTCGTCTTGCTTTATTCATAGTACATATTGAACTATCAAAAAATATTTTTGTCATATTTTTTAGGTCATGGTTGGTACTATATTGAATCCATTCTTTTGCCTTGATCATAATGAACCCTAACCCACTTTAAGCCTATTTGAATAGGTAAAAATAGGAATTTCCAAGAGATTTTTTAGAGGTATATCACTCTCTGGATTTTGTATTTGATTGTCAAGTTTCATAATTTTTCAAGGTCATTTGATATTTTTCCCTGTATTGGGCATAATAAGTCATATTTTTGGTCCTTCTTCTATCTCCTTTTGTTCAAAATTGATAAGGCATTTATGCCATTCATTTTAGGCCCTTTATTGGAGTTTTCTAGAGTCTATTTTAAGTCTTTCAATGTTAAGAGTCCATTTTAGGTCATTGTATTTTGATTTGTGTTGGTTACTTGAATCATAAGTCACTTAGGCTTTCTTTTACCCTAATTCATCTCCTTCTTCCATCTTAACCTTTCAAAACCAATTTTGTGATAATCATTGTATGTTTAAACCACATTATAAAATTTCATCAAGCCCCTGGTTTTTGTATGGGGAATCCAAATCCTCTTGGTCATGTTTGAGTTGTATTCTAAGTCTCTTCCTTTCCTTTGAAGTTCAATACTCATTTCTTCTCATTCTCACACAATTACACATATATAGTTGGCATCTCTTTCACTTGAATCTCTTCATCCCCTTTTAGTTTTACATCTTAGAGGACTTTAGTGAGATGTTAACCCCTGGATTTTCTATTCACCTTAGGGTTTATCCATTTTTAGTTTGCTAACCATTTAAGTTCTTCATGTAACTTCACCTTAGCTCTTATTAGGGTTTAGCTTCCTTTTAGGGCATAGTTTGAACTTGTTTCACTCTTGTAGCTTTATAATACTTAAGTTGAGTTTAGCTACTGACTTTTTAAGTTTATCATCCTAATAAGTTTCCTTAGGCTTAGGTAATTGTTTTAGGAGTTCATTAATCTTTTCCTTAGATGGTGTGAATTGTTTGTGAAGATTACCATGTAATAATTGCTCATTTTTATTCATCATACTAATATTTGTTTTGTAGGGGGGAAGATGAGGTAATCACTTCATTCTTATTCCTTAATGCATCTATTTGCTTTCACCTTAGCACCTTTGTGCTTTGTTCATAGGGCTTCCTTCTTTCTTTAGATTTCAACTTAACTTCCTTAGGAAGTAAGTTGAATTCTAGTTTGCTCTTTCTTCTCCTTAGGATAGAATGCCTCATTAACCATAGGACCACACTTGTACATAATAAGATAACTTAGGGTTATGTCTTAGTCCCCCTTAGCTTTTACCTTTCTCTTTTTGAGTCTTTCTCTTCTCATCTTCAAACAAAATCCAAAAAGACTTAATAAATGCAGGAAAGAATCTCTTGTGTATAACCTTATTCCATGGGGCACTTGCATTCATTCCATCTTGGAATGGTGTAGGCTTGTCTAGCATGATGTACAAGTCTTATCAAGGGGTTGTTTCACAAAGAAAACCTAAAAGATACTTCTTCACAAGCTACAAAAACAAGTAATAAGTTCAACAAGCTAGTGAACTTAAACCCTAATTCATGGAAACAAGTCTTGGATAAATTCTACTTGCTTGGTGTGCTTGTTCTATTATTCCATCTTGGAATGTTGTAGCAAGTACACATTCCATGGAAAAGAGTTTGAATTCACTTCCTTGTGCCAAATTCATAAAAACTCTTAAAAAGCAAACAACAAACAATAAGCGACTTTCCTGCGGGAACTTCTCCTCTCATCTCATTCATTCTCAACGTGAACTCGCGACGACTTGTCTCGCATGCAAGACGGTAAACGCACTCGTACCAGACGAGCATGCGATACCTCAGCATAGACATACGCAGTTCCATCTATAAAAAACACAAACAAATAGTTCCCTCCTTAGTTAGGCGAACTACGTCGACTCTGATCCTCATTTTCCCGATGAGGTACGTAGGCAGCAGGGTAGAGCCCGTTCGAGCACATTCTTTATTTTCCCTACATTTCCCTCTTTCTTTCCATTCCAGTTCCATTTCTCATTTCAGTTCCAATTCCAGTAGCAGTTCTTTATTCAGCAGCATCTTATTTCTTACCCTTTGAAACAAGCAAGCAAGCATGGTTCCCGTCGGGTACGATGGACGATCTGGGGTGCTAATACCTTCCCAGGTTGTAACCGACTCCCGAACCCAGATCTTTGGTTCGCAAGGCCTTGTCCTTTCCTTCTTCCTCAGGTTTGTGCAGCATTACCTTTCCCATTCATTCGGGATAAAAATGCATGGCTGACAACTCTGCCTTTTCCGCGCCACTTTAGCGTTTGTACTAGGATGAAAATCCCGGGAGCGACATATGGTTGTAAGCATTAAGGCTCTGCTCGAGAAAACCTTTTTAACCACGAATGGATTGTCATAGTTGGGAGTCCAATTTCCCCTGTGATCTGTACTGGGAGGAAGGATCATTTTTAGTACAAGTTCACCAACTTTATACTCCCAAGGACGCACTCTCTAATTTAATACTTGTTTCATCCTTCTCTGATATAGTTGACCATGGCATACAACTGCCAGTCTTTTTTCCTCAATCAGGCTCAACTGGTTGAACCTATTACAAACCCATTCGGCTTCCTCAAGTTTGACATCCATCATCACTCGTAGTGACGGAATCTCGACCTTAACTGGTAGGAATGCTTCCATACCATACACAAGCAAAAACATTGTTGCCCCAATAGACGTCCTTATTGACGTTCGGTACCTACGCAGAGCAAATGTTAATATCTCATGCCAGTCTTTGTAGGTCATTACCATTTTCAGCATAATCTTCTTGATGTTCTTGTTAGTCGCTTCAACAACACCATTTATCTTCGGACGATAAGGAGAAGAATTGTAGTGCTAGATTTTGAAGTCCTAACAAAGTTCTGCCATCATCTTGCTATTAATATTGGAACCATTATCAGTAATGATTCTCTCGGGAATTCCATACCGGAAAATGATATCTCTTTTCATAAATCTGGCTACCACCTACTTGGTGACATTGGCATAAGATGTTGCTTCCACCCACTTGGTGAAGTAATCAATAGAGACCAAGATGAAACGATGGTCATTGGAAGCAGTAGGCTCAATATTTCTGATCATGTCATTGCCCCGCATAACAAAGGGCCAAGGAGAATACATGGCGTTCAACGGGCTCAGAGGCACATTCACTTTGTCTACATAAATCTGGCACTTGTGGCATTTATGGGCATATGAGCAACAATCTGAATCCATGGCCATCTAGTAATACCCCGATCTCAGTAATTTCTTTTCCATTGCATGTCCTCCGACATGGGTACCAAAAGAGCCTTCGTGCACTTCTTGCATTAACAGGTCTGCTTCTTGCTTGTCCACACATCTAAGCAAGACCATGTCATAGTTTCTCTTTGTAACACCCCAAAATTTGCCCTCTGATTTTCTCTTCTTTTTCGTTTCGCATTCATTTGCATCCTCATTAGATCATACTTTAGGTCATATCATTTGCATAGGCTCTTGGGACATGGGATCATGGTCATTGGAAGGAATTAGGGTTTCACATTCCATCTATGGTTATCGGAGAATTCAAGGTTTTGGCTATGCATCCATCAATGGCATCATCCTCTTGTTGCTCTTGTTACTGAATTAGGGTTTATTTCGCCGATTCATTGAAATTCAAGGATTTTACTTCTAAAGATTGTTCACTGGTGCATATGGCCCATCATCATCAGTTAAACATGAATTAGGGGTCTCTTCTTCATCAAGTTACAAGGATATTCTTCTCTTCTCAGCATCTCAGGCTATTATCCTTTGAAACATCTCGAAAAGCTTCAATTTTGGTTCAAGGATGGTTGTCCATTCATGATCCATTTCAGATGGACGTCTGACCTGATCTTGGTCAACCTTCAGGATATTTCTTAAAGTGCAAGTTATCTATCTCAATGGTTTGTTTCTCAAGCAATGTTTATCCATTTATTGTGGTATGTGGAATTCTTCAGGTTATCAAGTTGTAGTTCATGTGAGGTTTGGTCCAGAAAAACAGATTGTTTATTCATCTGTTCAGTAGTGGTTCATCTGCGAATTTATTTTTCAGATATTTGATTTAGACAAATTCAAGTGGTTTATGAGGTCGCCGTTGTTTCTGTGGCGAATTATTCAGTGGTTGTGAAAGTTCATTTTTAATCAAAGATTGTTAGAAGAAGATCAAATGTGGTGTGTGCGTCAGTGGAATTTATAACCGTTTCTATCCATTTATTCATCCCATTCCTATCCATTTCCATAATAACCATTTTTTTCAATTTAAGTTCACATTAGTATTCATTTTCAATTTTATTAAACCATTCTCTTATCCAATATTAAGGCTATATCTCATTTTAATACCATATTTTAATTTCCAAAATCCATTTATTCAACTATCCACTCTATACAAATTCTATTTTTAAATCCATATCATTTTTCTAATATCCATAAATCCACATCCATACACAATTTTCTTTCCATTAAACCCATTTCATTTCTTTAACCATTCACCATTTTCTTAAATTTTCATTTGTCCCACTCCAATACAAGACATGCCGCAACTGATTCCAAACATACACACAACAACTTGCAGGCCCACACACAATTCTCAATACACAATTCCAGTTGGTAGTATACAATACTTTTTCTTCTCATTTCACAAGACCACGAAGCGATAACGAAATTCTCAAACGTTTTCTGCATATCATATGGTACAACTTTAGCACTCACACCACACAGACTTTATACACTCCATAATATTACATCAATTCGCCAATCTCGCACTCACGCATCAATTACTACAAACGCATTCAACATTCATCAACAAAAAAACTTGCAACGTACATGTATAACTCAGCAGCAGAGCGCATTCTTACATGATACTTACTCACCTTTTCCATTCTTCCTTCAACAAAACAAAACTCTCATAATTTCCAAACTCTTCAATACCCTCACCTTCCCCTGCATCCTTTAACGCCACCTTAACTACACTACTCAACAAACAGACCCTTCCCTCAACACTCTCACAACCTAAGCAAATCCCCTTCATCGTGACTCGTTCTTAGCCAAAATTTTCTTCAACAACTCTTCAATCCAAATCTGAACCATCAACTCGCCCACCTTCATTGAATCGTAACACAACAACCCTTAAAACACCACATTCATACACACTGAAACTAAATCGCAGCAACCACCCTTTCCATCGAAACCACATCCTCATCATTACAAACCGTTCAAACACCACAACAACCTTCTACAGACTCATTTCCTCAGACAAATCAGAGGCAAATTCAGAAATTAAATCAGAAACAGTGTGAGAAGAGAAGAGAGTCCAAACCTTCAAACCGAAACGCAAACCTTAAAACAATCGGAGCCACCGCACCAGAACTTCTGAACCCTTCAAGACACAACAACAAGTCACGATCTGAAATTAAGAAGAACAAGAGCATCAATTCGTGGTAATACGATCAAAAGAAAAAAAAAGGCGGGATCTCTTTGCTTTTCGGCGACGATCTTTGAATGGCGAGGAAATGGTTTTCGCGATTTGAGAGGAGTAAGAGGTTCGTCGGAACTGTCGTCGTATTCTTTGATGAAGGAGAAATTGCGATGTAGATTGTTGGTAGTGGTGGTGGCGGCGTGATAAAGTTGTTCCTTCATTTTGTTTTGGAGAAGAAGAGGGAGCCATTTTGGAAGAAACAGGGGAGCGGAACGTTTACGAAGAAGAAGATTGTTTTCAACTCGTGACCTGGGATCGTGATTTACGTTGATTGATATTTGTTTTAATTTTTCTTTCCTTTTTAGATAAACCCTTTAGTAAGTCTATTATAATATTGACAATTTCATTTGTTTTTTTTTCTTTTTTTATTGTTTAAAGCATATTTGGTTTTGTTGTTGTTGATAGGCTGAGCCCACAATCTTACTGATTCCACCCTATTTCCTGCGGCCAGAACCTCTTCTCCCTTTGATACTTTTATAAATTTATCAACTACCTACCGGTTAATAGAGTATGCCACCATTATCCCTATTTTGCCCTTTTTCATTTTATAAATTACTACACAATATCCTTTATGGTAATTAACTAAATATAATCCTTTATGGTAATTAAATAAATCTAATTTCATTGTCCAATCATATTCTTTCGTTTTTACACATGGCAACCTTTCCCATTCAAATTCAAATCAATATCTTTTTATATTTTTCATCTTTCTCTCTTGTCATACATAACTTTTCCTTTCTCTCTTTCTCAACCGTATGTTTTCATCCTTTTCTATCTTCTGTATATTTTTTTTCCAAAAACCCTAGCGCGCAGGTGCTGCTTTCACCACCTTCTCTAAGTTCCTTCTTCAACAATATCATGTATTTTTCTCCAACCCCGTCTTCTTCAACCACCATTTTTTTCACTGCTCAAACTCCTTTCGTTTTGATATGTTTTCCTGTGTTTATTCTTTTCATGTTATGGGTTTTATATGACATTTTTTATTTAATCTCATATCTTTTAGGTTTTTTTTTCTTAGAATGTTATGGGTTTTATTTCACAGGTTCATTCATTCATTCCATTATCTTTTAGGTTTTTTTCTTAGAATTTTATGTGTTATTTTATGTTTGTGACAATTTTACGATTGTAGACTGAGGTGTTGATGGGTTTGAGACAATTAGGGAGCACAGGTGAGTACTGAAAGAAGTTCGTGGAGTTCACGAGAGAGTGAATGTAGCTGTTGGAGGTTTCTTTCTTTTTATCGATAAATAATTGTAGTTGTTGGAAGTTTCTTTCCAAGGTTATTGGTCTTGCAATGCCATTTGCTGAATTACTCGTCGCTGCTACTAAATTAACAGAAGCACATACCGCATTCATGTACCGATTTGAGACATTTTTATTTATTTTATTTTATTTTTATGATTACGTTTATTGACATGGTTGATTCAATTCATTTTAGACGGCGTTGCTTGAAATGTCCTGCCTTATGTCTTTAGAGAAGCTGAATTGGATGACGATAATGTACTATTTGTGGGACCTCCTCCTCCTTCTATGGTTTCTGAAGAAATTTTGAGATATTTACAGTTTTGATAGAGATTGCAAGCATATAGAGATTGCAATGAGAGCACTCAAGAATTGACTATTTGGCTGCAAGTAATTTGACATTCATTATTCGATTCCTAAGGTTTGATGCTACATTTTTTATTCTCATGGAAACAATAATCGCAAACTTTGCAAACTTCAGAAACAATAAGGCTTGAAGCTTCTTAATTTTATTAATGGCGTGAATCAATTATTGTTGGTTGGTTATGCTTTTTTTAAAGCATGTTGGTCCTATGAAATCAATACATCCTAATATTGATCTCTTTCTTTTCTTTCTAAGACTGTCAACCATTATAGTCCAAAAGGGTGATGATGCATGGTGGTACATGAAAGTAGAAGAACTCCTCCCAATGAAGGTTTGGTTTGATTCAGGTACACAATAATACACCTGAGCTAATCCTGCTGGCATATAGTTATCCGTAATTATAGTTCATTGCTCACTTTCTTTAAATTTCGTGTTTCCTTGATCTAAATATTGTTCATGGACATATATAAGCATATATCATGATTTTCTAAATGATGTGTGTTGGGTTTCTTATGCGTAATAGATTGTTACAGTTTCTGTTAAGTAACTTTTATCATTAGCTAGGATTTTAGTTTCTGTTGATTTCATGGATAATTACTATTTATAAACTCACAAACTATTCAGATTGAAAATATGATTTGAGATTCTCAATTTCTCCGGGACCCCACCATCTATCAGAGATAAGCAAATAATGGCGATTACATATCCTATATTTTAAGAAAACTATATATTTCTGCTATTTGATGTCTATAAGCCCCTGAGTTCTTGTCTATTTGTAGGTTTATGTTAAGAATTCATGTAGAGTAGTAACCTTAAACATGTCATAAACACAAACTAAACATTCTACAATTGTTAGACACAATTACAATTACATCAGATTGTATTCTGACACTAAACACTAATATTCTCCTAGAGGTGATGTACCAAGTGAAGAGGGGTTGTACCGGAACATACGAGTACTGATATCTACAATGCTGAATTGCAATGCTAACACAATATTGACGTTGTTATTGAAAGATAAGTAAATCTTATGTTTTACATTAACTATTCGCAACTGGTTCCTATTCGACGTGTCTCTGGTGATTTCTATAATTAAATACTTTCAATCTTTTTTCAGATTATAGATTGTTGCCTAGGTAGCTGGAGGCTAATCAACAACTGTTACAATTTTGCTTTAAATTATTGATTTCTACCATTATTCTTAACTTGGCTTATTTTTATGATTGACTTTTCTTATAATGTCATGCCAACAAGTATGATTATTTGGCTCTGTGTCTGTATATAGAGCCATATGAAGGTGGAAATCCGGATGCATTTGGTTTCTTTTACAATGTCTTCACATATTGAGATATATTTATGGTAATTGATTCATTATTGTTAATCCTATTATTTTATGATTGGCATTATGTTTGGTAAAACTAATATGGCTGGAAAATGTTGAATAAGAAGTTCCATATGTTAAATTAACATGGTATAGATTATGGAAGAACATGTCAAACATGATGACCTGACATGGTGGCACAGATAAATGTGGTTATAATAATAGACAAATGTCAAAGAAGATGTTGAAACATCTGCAAATGTCATGACAGAATTACTGTCATATGTTACAGACAGATGTCAAAGAAGATGTTGAAACATCTGCAAATGTCATGACAGAATTACTGTCATATGTTATAGACAGATGTCAAAGAAAATGTTGAAACATCTGCAACTGTCATGACAACATTACTGTCATATGTTATAGACAGATGTCAAAGAAAATGTTGAAACATCTGCAACTGTCATGACAACATTACTGTCATGTGTTACAGATAGATATCAAACAAGAAGTGTTGAACTTAGTTCAGGATGTCACACCAGATGTTGTGACATTGTCAAACAGAGTAACAGTTAATGAACTTAAGTCAAGATATCAGGATGTCACACCAGATGTTGTGACATTGTCAAACAGAGTAACACTTAAGTCAAGACATCAGGATGTCACACCAGATGTTGGGACATCGTAAACCTGCTACCAGACTTAAATGATGCGCAACATAACTGAGTAAATTCAGGGGAATTTATCTGGAATTAATTGGAAAGAGATAAGCAATACAAGGCGCGTCTTTAGGGAGATTAGTTATCTGAATTCAGTATAACAGAATAACTAACTCACCTTGAATCAAGGAGGTAACAAACTAACTAACCCTAATTCAAGGTGATGACAGTGGGATTTATCAGATCTGAATTATGCAGAATATTCTACAAAATATTTTGATATCACAGGTGGAATTATTTTTTAAAGATGCAGAATATTCTGGAGATATTATGCAATCATATGTGGCGCTGATTTAAAGGGTGCTGATTTAGAAGATCTTAAAGACTCAATTTAAATTGAAGACAAATATTGAAAAATATAGAGTTTCTATATTTAGAGATATTTTAGGAGTTTTTAGATTTGAAGATCTTTTGGTATATTTGTAGCAGATTTTTTCTGCATATTTGTAGCAGCTATTGTTGTGATTGTTTAGGCCCAAATCTAGTTGGGAATAGGTTATAAAAGAAACCCTGTAACCTAGTTTAGAATCAACCCAATCAACCGAAAATGTAAACATTATTAGGGTTGTGTTCTTGTGGCAGCCGTGCATAACAAGGAACCCTATTGTGGCCGTTTCACCTGTGATTCTCGAAGCTTGTAAGTAAGAGAAGTATTGTACTTAATTGAAGCTGCTAAGCAAGGTTAAGTTGTTGTCATGGAAGCATGGATTCTATTTGTGAATTGTTGTATAGGTATGAAGTCGTCAATATCAGCAACTGAGAGTTGATAACTGTGAGACATCACTGAGGTGATTGGAAGTAAGGATGAGTTTCTCATATTTAGGAGTTCCTAAGTAGAAGTTGCATTGGTAGTGATTAAGTGAGAAGACTGTAAACTGTAGGTGTTTGCTGAGAAGTCTTTGAATTGATACTACATAGTGGATTTCCTTCCTGGCTTGGTAGCCCCCAGAGTAGATTGATTTGATCAAACTGGGTTAACAATTCTGCTGTGTTCTTTATATCTTTTCTGTTTTATGTTTTATGCAGTACCTGAACTGAATGTCCTATCAGATGTCACAACATCCTGAAGTATGTTTGACTTTGATATATCAGAATTATTTAAGTACTGATATGTATGCCTTACCATATTTATAAGTAACAGATAAGATGTCTCAACATCATATTCGACATCTGAGTCTGTCATACCAGAATTTCAATTGGTATCAGAGCAGGCATCCTGGTCTGTTTCTGGATGAGATCTAAGGGGGATACTTTCTGGTTCATGGTAAAGGAAGAAGGATGATATAATGAAAAGCTGTTGGAACTTGAGAGGTTCATATTGGCGTTTGAATGGTCCCTAGAAGTGGAGGATGGACTATTCATCATATGGTATAATGGTGTTTTATTCACATAGGTTTGCTGATGTCAGATAAGATGTCTTGACATCGTGTTTCAATATCTTTTGGAGGATCTTACTGTGGAGGAGTTTATTTATCTCCAAGGAATTGCACTATTATTTATGATGTGTTATGTCTGATTGTTTGATAGTGGTTCCCCAGTACTTCATACAAAGGCTGTTGTAAAGCTTCAGTTCATAATGTCAAGTTTGATGTTCTATCATGTGATTACAGAACTGGAGAACACTTAGTTCAGAATGTTGTGTTTCTTGATGAGAGATTCCTGGTGAAAGAAGAGGTTGGAGCCAAAGCAAAAGAGTATAATTATCAAATCTTTCATGCGGGAGTGAAGATATTGATAAGTTATCTCTTAAGCTTATTTATGGTGACCTAATTAGGATATTCTTCCTGGTTATGGTGTCCAATGTAGTTTAGATATAGCTGAAGAAAATCTCTCTTGTGAAGATACATGTTTCTGATTGTCTAAATCATGAACTGAAGGAAGTTTCATCAAGAAAGAAGCTGAGTTGATATGTCAATCCTAATGTCTTGACACCACACTACACATCAGCAGTTTATGGTAAATGTTGAGTCAAAGACCTAAAAGATTGTGGCTTTTTTTAAGGATCTCTGAAGATATGAAGTTGAATACTCTTTGAGATGCTAATGACGATTGTATTTGTGCAAAGTATCTTTCATAATGTTATAGCACTTCAGTTGGAGCTGATTGAAGAAAAGGTAGTAATCTTGAAAGCAGTAATGTTTCAGAACCAAGCTTAGTTTTGTGTTCCAGAAGAAGGAAACTGGTGTGATATCCTGCTAACATGATGGATGCTTTGGGTGCTAGACAAATGTGTGATGATCACATATGTTTGGAACCTACTCCTAACCTGGAAGAGGAGGCATCTATGCTATGTGTTGAAGGTATCAAGTTTAAGAAAGTGGGAGTGGGTTGCTAATAACCATAGTTATTGGTGTATGATCAAGGGAATTCTCCATCAAGCTTAGGCCCAATTATGTGATGTCCCCGTATGAAGAGTATAATATGCAGACATGTTAATGGTATGTATCATGCAAGTCACTGCATGTATTTGGGTCTGATAGAAAAGGATGATTAACTTCTGGTGAACTCTTGTACCCTCTGCAAAGAGTTGTACATGGATTACTACGGTTGTTACCTCTAAAACCGTAGTAAGTGTCAAATCAATTTGTTTGAGATTGTTGTCAGATCTGATGTTGGAACATCATCTCAAAAATGTTGAGTCTTCAACCAAGGAAGTTAGTTGTGCTCATGGTGGAATATCAGGTCAAGCCACTTACCTAATTTGAAGTGATAGGTGGTGTGGATTAATAAAATAGGGATTAGCAAGTGCCACAGGTGTGCAGGAAATGAATATCAAACCAAATCTCCTACCTTGTGTGAGAAGGTTACCTTATTACATATGATAAAAACCTTGACAGGAGTTGAGTATTTGTCTGCTATTGATAAGGATATGCATCTAACCGATAATGAATACTCTGACAGGAGCTAAATGCTTATCTGTCTTTGAAAGATGTTGTGCTTTCAACCAATGAGAAAATACATTAACGGAGGATTATGTATATGTCTGATGTAAAAGTGCAGAACTACAGTCTAAACATCATAATTCAAGAAGTGTTGAGAAATTACTTTTCTCTTTGTGGCTGTATATTTCTCTTCATGGTGTTTTAGTCTGTGATGACCTGAACTAGCTACTGAAGGTGTGATCCTTAGAGATTGTCTTTGGAGCTCTGTGTTGAAGTCCTAAATGATATTGAAACAATCATGTCTATTGGTAGATAAAAGAAGCTTCTAAATGTATCTACAAATGTGTGTGATAAATGCATGACTTTGGTCATGATTAAAACTAGCAATGTGACCAACAATTGCTAGAAGCAAGGGAAGAATGTCAGATTGGGAGGTCTGATAATCAGAATGGTTGTTGAACTGGTAGTTTCTTCTACTACTAGTCATGGATAGTGGCAGTATGAACCCTTTGTAGCAAGCAAACTAAGAGCATCTGTTTTGGAATATAAAATCAAGTGTGTCTTGTATGGATATATAAGGATATTTATCAGTTGTGCTCTTTGTGGTATTCTCAGAGAACTAGTGTATATGAATTTGTAAAACTCATGATTGTTTTTCGGTTTGAGAGTATGTTCATCAGGGGTGTGAAGTTGAGAATTAGTGGAGTTGGAGTATTGTTTATCCATGACATGAGGAGATCTTGCTAATCTTATCTGGAGCTAACCTTAAAATCCTTCAAAATTAAAAGATTAGATTGTGTAGAACTATCTGATAGGGTATTATACAAGGATTTAAGATCAATTGTTGTTTGTGGAGTTCACAAATATTTGATTGATTATCCTTGTGATTCAAGATTGGTGATGTTCAAAAAGATGTTGGAACATCTTATCATCAGAGTTTGTGCAGAATCATGGGAGAGGTGTTATAAAAGCTGTAGCATTGGCTTCAGTCTCGTGTGACAGGAGTTGTGTATTTCTGGAAAGTTTCTTGACAAGAACTGGTCTGGATATTGTTGATTCTGAAGATGGAGATGAAAGACCATGAACACATCATAATCTTGATGACTACTTGGATTGGTTTATTTTTGATCTAGGTGCAGTCCAGAATGCTCATCATGGAGTTAAGATAGGTGGCGATATCATAAATTTGTTAAGACTGCCTTACTCAAGGAAAGGTGGCATCCTTGGTATAGTTATGAGGTGTAGTTCTTAACTATTCCTTCTGAATGATCAGACAGTGACAGGTTTGAAGACTTTGAAGAAACATTGGAAGTTTCTCATCAATATGTGTTATCGGTAGGAATTTCTGCAAAACCAATAGAATGGAGGTTGTTTACTCAAACTTGATGTATAAATCAAGTCTATGAGAGCATGGAACTCTTGTACTATAAAGGAAGGAGGTTCTTTCAAGTGGCAGAAGAAGGACCTGAATTCAACAGATGGATGTGGGCTAATAATGTTCAAACATCTAGTTCAACATCAGAGTCTAATTGGTGAAGTGATACATAAATTAAGATAGAATGATCTATAGGGATTGAATGCTTCATAAGGCCTATTATCTTGATATCTTGGTGAAGATCAACTTTATTGATCAGGATATCTTTGGAAGATTTATTATAAACGTGAAGAAGACAAAAGTGGCAATTGGCTTTTTCATATGAGGATTCATAAAGGAGGTTATCAAAATGTGGTAATTGGTTGATCTTTAAAGTGGATTCGAAGAATCAAGATAATCAGAGTGTGGTAGCTGGTTGTTCTTGAGGATTGTATTGGAACAAATTGCTCTTGGGCAGAGGAGTGATGAGTTGAAGACTCAAGAGGATTTATTCTTCTTGAAGGTGGATGAGAGTTTATCACTCTTTCTGGATTTCTGATTCTAACTGGTGGCACAGTGTAGTTGAAGATTTTCAGTTCTTGGATTACTATGCTATAGTAAGTCCAGTTGGTGGAGCACATCTAGGATCATGGTGATAAGGTCTTGGTGTATGAAAAATGTTCTAACTAAGTGTTAGTACATTATCTGGGGTGTTTATCTACATGGTTTCTATTATTAGACTACCTAATCATATGGGAGAATGATGAAGTAGATGATCTATATTGGAAGAAACATGTAGAAGAGACTGAAGTATATCAGGTATTGATTGCTTGGAAGTTTGTTTGTGGACATTCATTCTAATGTCATAATTAGTTTGGATGTGTTTTATCTGGATTGTATGGCCTTTGGTGTGTAAAGGCTTAGTGTCAAGAACCTGTGTGCTAGAAGATGTTCATCTTGTGTAGTCTGTGGTAACTACAAACCAAGAAAGGAATCAAGTATGCTTTGGTACAAGAAGTGAATGTGTTCAATTGGGAATTGAACAGAGGGTGAGATCTTGAAGACATAAAGATGCGTCTTATATGTTCCTTTCATCAATGTACAAAGAAGCATGGAGTATCCTAGACAGGGGGAGTGTGTTACAAGTATGTTTGATTCTTGAGGAATTGTGAACCATACCGTTGCACTTCTAGCAGATAGTCTATGGTTATTATCGTGCCTTTGTCTTTTTATGGCTAAAAAGGGGGAGAATTAATAGTGTGTACTATTGAGGTCTGATATGAAGATGTGATGTTAAGGAACTTCTTCATGTAAATTAGTTTTAGCCAAAATAAGCCAAAGGGGGAGATTGTTAATCCTATTATTTTATGATTGGCATTATGTTTGGTAAAACTAATATGGCTGGAAAATTTTGAATAAGAAGTTCCATATGTTAAATTAGCATGGTATAGATTCTGGAAGAACATGTCAAACATGATGTCCTGACATGGTGGCACAGATAAATGTGGTTATAATAATAGACAGATGTCAAAGAAGATGTTGAAACATCTGCAAATGTCATGAAAGAATTACTGTCATATGTTACAGACAGATGTCAAAGAAGATGTTGAAACATCTGCAAATGTCATGACAGAATTACTGTCATATGTTACAGACAGATGTCAAAGAAAATGTTGAAACATATGCAACTGTCATGACAACATTATTGTCATATGTTACAGACAGATGTCAAAGAAAATGTTGAAACATCTGCAACTGTCATGACAACATTACTGTCATGTGTTACAGATAGATATCAAACAAGAAGTGTTGAACTTAGTTCAGGATGTCACACCAGATGTTGTGACATTGTCAAACAGAGTAATAGTTAATGAACTTAAGTCAAGATATCAGGATGTCACACCAGATGTTGTGACATTGTCAAACATAGTAACACTTAAGTCAAGACATCAGGATGTCACACCAGATGTTGGGACATCGTAAACCTGCTACCAGACTTAAATGATGCGCAACAGAACTGAGTAAATTCAGGGGAATTTATCTGGAATTAATTGGAAAGAGATAAGCAATACAAGGCGCATCTTTAGGGGGATTAGTTATCTGAATTCAGTATAACATAATAACTAACTCACCTTGAATTAAGGAGGTAACAAACTAACTAACCTTAATTCAAGGTGATGACAGTGGGATTTATCAGATCTGAATTATGCAGAATATTCTACAAAATATTCTGATATCACAGGTGGAATTATTTTTTAAAGATGCAGAATATTCTGGAGATATTATGCAATCATATGTGGCGCTGATTTAAAGGGTGCTGATTTAGAAGATCTTAAAGACTCAATTTAAATTGAAGACAAATATTGAAAAATATAGAGTTTCTATATTTAGAGATATTTTAGGAGTTTTTAGATTTGAAGATCTTTTGGTATATTTGTAGCAGATTTTTTCTGCATATTTGTAGCAGCTATTGTTGTGATTGTTTAGGCCCAAATCTAGTTGGGAATAGGTTATAAAAGAAACCCTGTAACCTAGTTTAGAATCAACCCAATCAACCGAAAATGTAAACATTATTAGGGTTGTGTTCTTGTGGAAGTCGTGCGTAACAAGGAACCCTATTGTGGCTGTTTCACCTGTGATTCTCGAAGCTTGTAAGCAAGAGAAGTATTGTACTTAATTGAAGCTGCTAAGCAAGGTTAAGTTGTTGTCATGGAAGCATGGATTCTATTTGTGAATTGTTGTATAGGTATGAAGTCGTCAATATCAGTAACTGAGAGTTGAGAACTGTGAGACATCACTGAGGTGATTGGAAGTGAGGATGAGTTTCTCATATTTAGGAGTTCCTAAGTAGAAGTTGCATTGGTAGTGATTAAGTGAGAAGACTGTAAACTGTAGGTGTTTGCTGAGAAGTCTTTGAATTGATACTACATAGTGGATTTCCTTCCTGGCTTGGTATCCCCTAGAGTAGATTGATTTGATCGAATTGGGTTAACAATTCTGTTGTGTTCTTTATATCTTTTCTGTTTTATGTTTTATGCAGTACCTAAACTGAATGTCCTATCAGATGTCACAACATCCTGAAGTATGTTTGACTTTGATATATCAAAATTATTTAAGTACTGATATGTATGCCTTACCATGTTTATTAGTAACAGATAAGATGTCTCAACATTATATTCGACATCTGAGTCTGTCATACCAGAATTTCAATTTCCTTCTAAAATAGTATATAGGTTGGAGATTTTTTGTTATAACCTTTATTTGGTAGCCCGATAGGATTCGCTACTGCATGTTTAAGGCCATATTTACTGTGAATTGTAAGGTTGGATATATGTTGTTACGACCAAAGCAAGAGCATGCCTCTGTGATTGATCCTGCTGATGTTGAAGCCTTGGAATCTGCATTATAGCAGAACAAAGTTAGTGTTAGGGAGCATAATTTGTTTCCCTTTACATTTCTTTAATTGATTTATGTTAATGGATAGTGTAGAACGATGCCATTACCAAGTTGTAATACCATCTCAAGTTTATTTATATTCTGGTAGGCAAAGCACTCTCTTGATCTGTGGGTCGTGTATAAATATTTCCCTGTTTGTTATTATTATCGCAGGTCCTTGTGCTTGGTGCAGATTATCTGGTTTGGTGATTTCGTTTTGGTGGCGGCAACATGATAATCTGCTTGGTCTTTGGATATTTTGTTGTTGTTTAGATTCTTTCAGCATTGGTATCAGAAATGAAAACAAGTGCTAAAGATTGAAGTGCATATATACTCCATTGATGACACTTGGACACATCCACGAAAAATTCAGTAGATTCAATTTCATCTTCTGGAGCAAAGGATGGATTGCTCAAATGGTGAGGTTGAGACTTCAACAAAAGATTCTCTGAGAAATTGGCCAATTCTTGAATGCAGGATGCACTGAAGATGTCTATAGCTTCAACTGGAACTCCGAGGAAATCCGAGAGTTTTTTAGTTGCTTTCACCGCACCAATTGAATCAATTCCATAGGTTGACATGCTGTCTGTCACGGAGATTTTGCTACCGAGATTTTGGCCTGCTCATAAATAAGCTTTTTCAGATGGCCACATTCAATTATTTTAGTGTTGTAAATATTAGACTGTAAATAGTAATTAGTAGTATTAGTAATGAGGCTCATTAAATCCATTAGGTTTTCTATTCTCTCTTATTTAAAGCATGTAGTTGCAAGATTGTAAGAGTAACTTTTGTTCTATTAATAAAATACTTTTTAACATGGTTTCAGAGCTCCTGTTTTTTGGGGGTCTCGCTTCCGCATAAACCCTAGCCGCCGTTTGTAATAGAGTTTTTTTTTCTTTTCTTTCTTTCACTGCCGGTCATCCTTGCAGTTTGTTTTTTTGGTGTTTGGATCATTGTTGTTCTGTTTGTTCCTCTCGATTGCCCCTTCAATGGCCGAGATTATTAACGAACAGCCACCTCCGCCTACACCTCCACCTCCCACAAATCCACCAGTCCCATTTAATGCTAAGGATTTTGTCGTTCAAAAAGGTTACTGGCTTACCGGAAAAAATTATTTTCAATGGTCTCAATTCATCAGACACACTCTAAAATGTTGTGACATGCTAGATCATATTGAAGGCAATCCTCCTCTGGTTACTGCTCCTAATTTCCCTTCCTGGAATAAAGATGATTCTGCTATTATTACTTGGCTTTGGAACTCCATATCTCCTGAAATAAGTAGAAATTGCATGTATCTCTCAAGTGCAAAAGCAGTTTGGGATTATCTTCGTCGAAGTTATTCCATGAAACAAGATATGTCTGCTTGTTATGATTTAAAGAGGAAAATCTTCAACACTAAGCAGGGAAGTCTTTCGGTCAATGATTACTTTGGAGTTCTCAATGGTTTTTGGATTGAGTTGGATCAATATCAGAATTTGAAGATGGAGTGCAGCAAGGATACTGCCACCTTGAATACTGTTGTTGAGCGGGATAGGATCTTTGATTTCTTAGCAGGCCTTAATGCTGAATTTGACCCTATTCGGGTGCATATTTTGGGTAAGGAAAAATTTCCTGATCTTAATGAAGTTTTTTACACTATTCGTAGTGAGGAGACCCGTCGTCAAGCTATGCTTCATGAACAGCCTCCGGATGTGTTAGCACTAATAGCAAGCAAAACAACAAGACAAGGACCACCATCATCATCATCATCTAAGAATGGTCGTGACAAATTCTATTGTGAGCATTGCAATCGATCAGGGCATACAAAGGATAGGTGTTTCAAACTACATGGGAGGGAACAGGTTCTTAGCCGAGGAGGTAGTTCTCGCAACATGCACCAGCATCAGGCACATGTTGCCACACATGCCCATGATACTGAAAGATTTGAAAAAAGGGGAACTGATCTTTCCTCCTTCAGTCAGAATGACGTGGAACGGTTGAAGTCTATGCTTGACTCCATGAGTAAGCCTTCTGGTTCTGGGTCTCTAGCAGTTACTGGTAAGAGTTTGTGTTCCCGATCTTTTACTGTTTGTGGTAATATCCCTAAGAATGCGTGGATCCTTGACTCTGGTGCTACTAATCATATGACATTTGATTCCACATTATTATGCTCTTATACCACACCTTCGAGCATTCCTTATATCATTGTTGATGATGGCTCTCATGCTTGTGTTGTTGGCACTGGAAATATTGACTTGCAACCTCCATTTCAGTTGAAAAATGTGCTTCATATTCCCATACTTTCCCACAATTTAATTTCCATCCATAAGCTTACCTGTGATCTAAATTGTAAAGTAATATTTTTTACGTCCTATTGTGTTTTTCAGGACCTTACCACGGGGAAGACGATTGGAATTGCTAAGGAAAAGGAAGGGTTATACTACTTCTCTGATGACCATCCAAAGGTGTTGTCCTCCTGTCTCCAGTCTCAGTCTTCCTCTTCAGCCTCACAAATTTGGCTTCAGCACAAGCGTCTCGGTCACCCTCCATTTTATATAATTAAGTCTATGTTTCCGTCATTGTTCTTAAACCATTCTCTTGAGTCTTTTAAGTGTGATGTTTGTCAGTTGGCAAAACACAATCGTGTAACTTTTCCTTCCAGTTTTAATAAAAGTGCTGAACCTTTTGATGTGATTCATTCTGATGTTTGGGGACCTGCCTCTACCTCTAATATTTTTGGTGCAAAATGGTTTGTTTCATTTATTGATGATTGTACTCGGGTAACTTGGATTTTCTTGATGAATACTAAATCCGAAGTACCACAAATATTTATCCAATTTTATAATATGGTACAAACACAATTTGGGAAATGTATAAAAAGAATTCGTTCTGACAATGGTAAAGAATATGTCAATCATAACTTCTCCAACTTCACTAGTAAACATGGCATTCTTCATGAATTCACATGTGTTGACACCCCACAACAAAACGGTGTCGCAGAAAGAAAAAATCGTCATTTACTTGAAGTTGCTCGATCTCTCCTTTTTCAAATGTCTGTTCCCACCTCTTATTGGGGGGAGGCAGTTCTTACTGTTGCCTATCTGATTAATCGGGTCCCATCTCGAGTGTTAGGTAATATTAGTCCTGCTCAATTTATGCTCTCATGTTTTCCATCTGTTCCTATCTTACATAATCTTGAGTCTCGCGTGTTTGGTTGTGTTGCTTTTGTTCATGTTCACAAACAATATCGCACCAAGTTGGATCCCCGTGCTGTCAGATGTATCTTTCTGGGTTATGCACCCAATAAAAGAGGGTACAAATGTTATCATCCTCCGAGTCGGAAATTCTTTGTCTCCAAAGATGTCACCTTTCATGAAAATGTGTCATACTTCACTCATTCTCAGTCTCAGGGGGAGAACATGACTGACTTAGAATCTGAGTCCGAGTTTCTGATCCTTGGTCCTAGCCTCCCTAGAGCACCTGTCAGTGTTCCCGTCAGTGTTCCCTCTCTTGAACCCGAGTTGTCACCTAGTTTGAGTTTGAGTCCTAGTTCAACACCTGAATCTGAGTCAGTAACTGTTCCTGGTCCTTCAATGCCTTATGTTCCACAGGAATCAGCAACTTCAGCACCAACTCTAGTATATCAGAGAAGAAGTAAATCTGACCTTCTCCAGAAACAAGTTCAATCGTCTGAACCAGAGGTAAGTACTGGAAATGATTCGTCAAATGATGATTGTTCTATTTCTGATACTTGTGACACTAATCCAGTTGATTTACCCATTGCTTTGAGGAAGGATAAAAGATCTTGTCCCTCCGTATATCGACACCCTATCTCTCAATATGTCTCCACTAAACATCTTTCCACACAATATCAAAGTTTTATTGCAGCTGTTGATTCTGTGAAAATCCCATTATCAGTCGAAGAAGCATTGCAAAATAGAAATTGGGTCCAAGCTATGGATGAGGAAATGAGAGCACTTGAAAAAAATGGTACTTGGGAGATTATTGAAAGGCAAAGAGACAAAAAGTCGGTTGGATGCAGATGGATCTATACTGTAAAGTATAAATCTGATGGCACACTTGATCGGTACAAGGCAAGACTAGTGGCAAAAGGTTATACTGAGACATATGGTATTGATTATGAGGAGACATTTGCCCCAGTGGCAAAAATGAATACTGTTCGAATTTTACTATCTCTTGCTACATCATGTGGATGGGAATTGCAACAGTTTGATGTTAAAAATGCATTCTTGCATGGAGACTTAGAGGAAGAAGTGTATATGGAGATTCCACCGGGTGTTGGCATAACAAATGAAGCTAACAAGGTGTGTAAATTGAAGAAAGCCTTATATGGACTAAAGCAGTCCCCTCGGGTATGGTTTGGAAGATTCACAAAGGCAATGGTGTGTTTGGGCTATAAGCAAAGTCAAGGAGACCACACTTTATTTTTTAAACATTCACAGGAAGGAAAATTGATTGTACTACTTGTTTATGTTGATGATATTATTGTTACAGGAGATGATTTGACTGAGAGACATTTGCTCAAAGAGAAATTATCGGCAGAGTTTGAGATGAAAGACCTTGGACAACTCAAGTATTTCTTGGGAATTGAGGTAGCCTACTCAAAGCAAGGCATCTTTATCTCTCAAAGGAAGTATGTACTTGATCTTTTGCAGGAAACTGGCAAACTTGGATGTAAACCTGCAAGTGTTCCCATTGAACAAAATCACAGGATAAGCTTTGAGGAGGAAAGTGACAAAGTTGACAAGGGTCAATATCAGAGATTAGTGGGAAAATTAATTTACTTGGCACACACTAGACCAGCTTTAGCATATGCAGTCAGTGTGGTGAGCCAATTCATGCATGATCCGAGGGTGAGACATTTGTAGGCTGTAGACCGCATTCTACAATATCTTAAAGCAACTCCAGGGAGAGGACTTTTGTTTAAAAGAGGTGAGAATTTAACTATGAAGACTTACACTGATGTAGATTATGCCGACTCAGTGAGTGACAGAAGATCTACGTCAGGCTATTGTACTTTTCTGTGTGGTAACCTTGTTGCTTGGAAGAGTAAGAAGCAAGGTGTAGTTGCTCGATCAAGCGCCGAGGCAGAATTTAGAGCTATGGCACTAGGAATTTGTGAACTATTGTGGATGAAACAAGTTATAGAAGACTTGAAGATACAGTGTGAAGGCCCTATGGAATTGTTTTGTGACAATAAATCGGCTATTAGTATTGCTCATAATCCTGTTCAGCATGACAGGACTAAACACATTGAGATTGACTGACATTTTATCAAAGAGAAGTTGGATAGTGGACTGATAACTACATCTTACATTCCTTCCGGGCATCAGCTCGCATATGTGTTAACAAAAGGCTTACCAACAGAAAGATTCAGGCAACTTACTTGCAAGCTGGGAATGATAGATATCCATTCACCAACTTGAGGGGGAGTGTTGTAAATATTAGACTGTAAATAGTAATTAGTAGTATTAGTAATGAGGCTCATTAAATCCATTAGGTTTTCTATTCTCTCTTATTTAAAGCATGTAGTTGCAAGATTGTAAGAGTAACTTTTGTTCTATCAATAAAATACTTTTTAACATTTAGAATTTAAGAATCTATTTCCTTTTAAAAAAATTATTTCTCAATTGACATAATGTTTCGATCTTCCGATGCCTAAGTTATATTAACATAATGTTTCGATATTCCAGCGAATCTTTGTTGCAGGTAGCTGTTTTCGGCAAGAAATATGGATCTGGTTATGTTCAAGTTCCAGGCTATTGTTCTTCAAGTTGTTACAAGCTATGCATATCGGCTTTCATTCAAGACCAAATTTGTTCCGCTTTATATTTCAACCTAAACCTGTTACTTAATGATTATATATTTGTTACAGGCACTTGTGGTGGTCGTTTGGAACAAGAAACATGTAGTTTCATACATGAAACAGCTAATGATCAACGATTAAGTCTTCCTGATACAGGGGATATATTAGAGGACTCTAAGACTCTGGTTGATCAAAAGGTACACTGCTATATAATTATTCATGTCTTGTACTATGTGTATATTCTTTTTATATTGTTAGCATTTAGAAAATACCTGTTTGTTAGGACTTTTTTTCATCTTCTCAGATTCTAACTAGCCTTAAATTATTATGCCTGTCTTCTCACGCGACTATGACTAACAATTTTTATTGCTGCTAACCTTTCAGATTGAAACTGATATTGTTGTTGCATTGACCTTAAGGAAATGTAAAAGGTATATTTTTATCCTAATACATACCACCATAATCCTCTTCCTTCATGCATAGTGTAAAAAGAGAACAATGTCAAATGTTAGATGTGTATGTGCTTCATAGGCTTTAAATGGCTTATACATGACCAATTTTCAGCTCAACTGACATATCCAATTTTCAAAGCTATTCTTTTGGTTTTAATTCATAATTAATTATTCTGGTATTTTACGTGGAAGTTTATTGTACTATGATTTTGAAGAGATTGCATAAATTAATGATGAGGCAATTTCCTTGGAGCTGCATTGTTCATTGGCTTGGATTGTCCACTAATATGCATCATGATAGTTGGCAGCACTTAATACAGTTTGGTGGGCTGATTGGCAGAGGGAGGCAGGAGTCTTCCAAGTTAGAAGTGAAAATTTGGAATTCAAGGAACGAGAATATCTTTCGGAATAAAGAAATCATCGGCAAAAGCTTGGTCGAAGAGGCGAAAATTCTATCGTGGAAATAGCTTCGGTTCAATTCAAGGTTAATATCCAATAGTATTTCCCAGTGGTGTACTCACCTTAGAGAGTGTCTCGGTCTTATGGACGCTTCTGATTCACTATTTTGGACATGTCTTGAGGAGTGTTTGCAGTGTGCCTGCTGGACCGTTTCCAGTTAGTTGGTGGTGTGTGTTAGATCCCATTGCCCTTGCTTGTGTTGATGGGGGTCTGGCGCTGCTGAGGTTTTCAGAGTTTGTGTGGTGCCGCCGTGGTGCATGTTTTGACCCCGAGTATTTCTTCGTTGCTTGGCGGGTTGTGTTCTGTGAGGTAGTAGCTAGGTGTCTGGGTGGTGGTTTTCTAATTGAATGTTATCTAATTGGTGTCTGTCTGATGGCTTTATTTGATTTCGGTGTATGTATTATTTAGATTTGAGCCTTTTCTTATGGTTCTGGTGTGGTTTGGTTGTATTGAATTTTTGTTTTAGCACTGCTTTAATAATATCTTGGTTGTTTAAAAAAAATGATAAAATTTGGTTCAGTACACAAGTTCATACTAGATCAATAACAATGGTAGGTGGTTTGCTTTTAGTTGTTGCTGGTGTAGGTGCTTGCATGGTAAAGTTTGCTTCAAGGACTTAAAGTTTGCTTCTGAGATGGAGGTGTTTCTTTCATGTTTAATTTTTGTTAATGTGTTGGTAAATATGCTTCTTATTTAGGTTCATAAAAATGGATAATGAAGAGTTCAAATTCCACCTAATAAACTATATAGTCCTTCATGGTGCTACTTCAAATTGCACCCTACAAATGCTACTTCAAATTGCACCCTACAAATTAGAGGACTATGTAAATCTATGAATATATTCAAAATTACTGTTGTTTTTCCAGTCGAAGGAGCAATATTTTTAACATTTCAATCATGCTAGCATTCCTTATATTTTAGGATACCTCGTGAATGCTGATGACTACAATACGAAAATCTACAACTAAAATAAAAGAAAAGATAGTAAATACTATGCATAAATATATTAATATATATTATGATGACATGTAGAATTATGGTAGATATTAAATGAACCTCATATTAAATTTTATGAAAAGATAAAAGTGGTTTGATTTATATTAACCTCCATCTCCATAGTTTTAATGTATTACGTTTTCAATTGAGTAATTGTTTGGTTTTTGTTACAAACAAAATACTATATGTTTAGTTTTTTATTTATTATTATTACAAATTCACTCATTTTTAATCTATTATTTTATTAAAAGTAATAATTAATCTATTTTTTGAATTATGTAAAATATAATTTATTAAGATTAGCATTTATTAAACATCCATACTTTTATTTAGTATAAATTAAAAAATATTTGATATATTCCATATTTTGTAATAATATTTCATTGTAATTTCCATTTTTACATAATCTTTATATAATATTTTATTTTAAAAATATTACTGAAATAGTTCATAAAGTAGTACGGGACACAACCTGTAAAATTTTGCTAAAAAACAAATCTATATATTACTTTTAATGATGTGACACGAAAGACAATAAGTTACATTCTATTTTTCCACTATTATGAAAAAAAAAATTAAATTATGATATTTGACAACATTGTTCTAAAATATAAAAAGTCTAAAATAAAAAGTCTTTTCGTTATAATGTTTAACATATATTTGAAATATTTCAAAAAAATGATAGAGATGTAATTAGTTACATTAGATCCAAACAAAATAATTCAGTTATCAATATGTCTAATATTATAATTTATATGTCATATTTTTTCTCTTACCCGTGTGTCAATATGTCTAATATTATAATTTATATATCATACTTTTTCTCTTACGCGTCTAATATTATAATTTATATGTCATACTTTTTCTTTTACCCGTGCGGACGCACGGGTCTTCTACTAGTTTCATTTATTATTTTAGTGAAAATTGTTAGTTTTGCTGATTGTTGTTAATTAATATGGACTAAGCCCGATGAATTGTTTTCCTAGTCACAAACCCGGATCTATGAGTTAACCCCTCCCTCCTTTGTTTTGTTTTATTCAACTAAATGCATTTAGATTTTAATTAACGATTGTTAGAAGTATAATTTAGAAATTTACTAGATTTTTAGCCTAATTTGTTTAGTTTTAATTATCAATTCTAATTTAGTTTTGGTTCTAGTTTCGATTAGTTTGGTTTAATTAAATAGAATTTTATTTGATTTTGGTTCTAGTTTGTTTAAATGTTTTGTAGGTTCATAGCTTGATTTCGATGATGGAGGATGAAGCATGGTGATGAACTTGTGACTAATTATTTTCATAATCTTGTTCGGACTAATGGGACCTCTGGGTGCGAATTGCACTTTGGCTTTGATATCATACGAACTGATTCCTGGTGTTAATTTTGGTACTATTTGTTGGTCGGCTTGGATGCTGAAAGCTTACAATTGACCTTTGTCTGATATCCTGATAATTGGCATTTGTGTTTGATTGTTGAATCTGTTTACTGGTTTGAAGTATTCTTGATTTCTTTTGCACATATTGAAGAGGCAACGGACCTTCTCCTTTAGGTACCACTGTGACCCGATTTTACCTTTTGCATACTACTTGCATCTGAAGTCCTACCTGTGTAGGCTCTGTTTGCGATTGTCTGATTACCTGATGTTGCTCTTTCTTCACTTGCACACTTATTTCTCCCACAAAGCAACGTCTTCTTTTATGTTTTCTTAACTTGTAATTGTGATGTTCTTAGACGAAAGGAAGTGTAGAACACCGTTGTGTTGGTCAAAAGTGGGTGAAGATAGAGTTCTAGGACCGAAAATTATTCAAGAGACTACGAAAAAGATTCGTATGATCCGAGAAAAGATTAAGCAATCCCAAGATCGTCAGAAGAGCTATGCTGACAATCAAAGGAGACCCCTGGAATTCAGGGAAGGCGATCATGTGTATTTGAAAGTCACTCCGAGATTAAGGTTGAAGGGACCGTTTAAGTCACGTAAGTTAAGTCCGAGATACGTAGGACCGTATCAGATCCTAGAAAGGATTGGTGAAGCAATCGAAGGAGACCCCTGGAATTCAGGGAAGGCGATCATGTGTATTTGAAAGTCACTCCGAGATTAAGGTTGAAGGGACTGTTTAAGTCACGTAAGTTAAGTCCGAGATACGTAGGACCTTATCAGATCCTAGAAAGGATTGGTGAAGTCGCTTACCGTTTAGCCTTGCCGCCATCTCTATCTGAAATGCATGATGTCTTCCATGTATCCCAACTTCGTAGGTTCATCCCCGATCCTCTTCAGCCTATTCTTCCGGATTCTACCGAGATAGAAATGGATTTGACCTTTGAACCCAAACCAAGCCGTATTGTCGGGAGAGAAACCAAGGTACTGATAAATAAAGAAATACCACTTGTTAAAGTGCAATGGGACGAGACGCATCCGGGTGATGCTACGTGGGAGTTGGAATCAGAAATGCGGGAATCATATCCTCACCTGTTCAGGTAATCTTTCAAATTCGTGGACAAATTTTATTTAAAGGGGGGAGGATGTAATACCCCATATTTTATTTAAAGCTCTGGACATTAATTGGTAATAATATTATTTCGGAATACTCTAAGAAATTTTGATGGAACTAAATAGAGTAATTCATGGGATTATATTTTATTAATTGATATTAGCTGACTCAGAGGTTTTATAAAATATCGGATTAAGAGACATTTTCGGATACTCTCTAATTTTTGACTTATCGGTAAAAATATAAGCTTTTATATTATAAATATATACAAAGATTATGAGAGAAAGAAAGTTGGTAAGAAAAGAAGAAAAGGAGAAGAGAAGAGAAGGAGAAGAGAGAAAAAGCCCTAAAGCTCCAATTCTTCATTCCCGATCATCCGTCCGTCGAATCAACTCAATCTTTCCACCAATCTTCATCTCTCGAGGTGGGTTCTTAGTTAGAAACTTTTATCTTTGATTTTGGTTGAGTCTTAGAAATGTTTGTGGTTAGGGCTTAGTTGGGAATCCAAGAAAAATCGGAAGTTTAACGGTTAAAACTCGATTAAAACCTACCTAAAATACTCATATTATGATAATGGATACGTTTGATCATGTCTTGTTGCATTGGTTGGTGTTTGGGAGTGATTGGGTGTGGGAAGAGTGTTTTCCCGTAAGGCTGGAACTTCCTGAACTGGTGTAGCTCGCTCAGCGAAAGTTCCAGGGCGATTTTCGCTCAGCGAGACCTGTAATTTCAAATTTTGGTTTTTAATTCGTAACTTATGATTCGGGTATCTGTTTGGAGCGTTCCACATATCATTTTGAAGCTAATGGCATAACCTATCTATTAGGATCAAGAAACATTAATTTCGAGCCGACTTTTACCCGATTATTTTTAAATGACCAAAACTTGATAAAATGGAACTTGTGAATTAATGGAAATAGAAAAAGGTACGACTTGTGAGGTATCTAGGTTCCCCTTAGACTCATTTGAATTATGATTTATGTTTGTTTGTTTTAGGATCCTCCGTAAGGTCTTGTGTAAGTCTCAAGTGATTACTATGTGTTTCACTAGAGCATCCGTAAGGACTTGAGGTATCCGTTGTGTATACATGGGCGTTGATTTGAGAAGTGTAGACTATAAATCCCCCATAAGGTCTTGAGTAAGCCTTGAGGTGGGTTGTCCTTAGTCCCACGTGAAGCATCCGTAAGGACTTGGGGCAAGTGCTATGCTAGTTGTATCAATCTTGAGTAAGTATTGAGGTGGGTTATCTTTAGTCCCACGGGAAGCATCCGTAAGGATTGAAGCGCATGTTATGTCAATTCCTCCGTAAGGTCTTGTATAAGTCTCAAGTGGTTACTATGTGTTTCACTAGAGCATCCGTAAGGACTTGAGGTAGACATTTCCCTTTTGTGTTTTGTTTGAAATCGTGTGTGGACCCTAGTTTCCCATATGTCATATTTCCTTGCATAAATCGGTTGGTGAAGCATGTGAGTTTTGTGGGAAATGACCCTTAGAGTCGAGAGAACTCTAAGATAGAGAACCCACTGAGATGTTTTATCTCACCCCATGTTGATGTTGTTATTTCAGGTACTTTAGGTTCCGCTAAGGGTAAGGATAAGGCGACTTGATTATCTTTACTAGCTGATGGCTTAGTCTTCTGCTGTGGACTTTTGAGATCTTCGGATCTAGTTCTTAGATCTTTTTGTAGTTGAACATCTTGTACTATTATATAGCCTTGTTTAGTACCTTAAGTTGTAGTGGCTATATTTATGCAATGTGTTGCTAAGAACTTATTTGTATTTCAAGTACCAAATCATTAATATTATATATGAAAAATATGCTTTATGTATGTCTTTTGTATATGGGTATTACATCTTCTTTGAGTATCCTCTAGCAGGCATCAGGCAGATACAAGCCCTTATCACCCCTGATCATGTTCCCTTATTCAGAGAGCATTATGGCGGGATCCTGGACTTGGACACATTACAGAGGAACATAATTCACACATGTCTTCAGTTTTTTGACCCTCCTCTTCGTTGCTTCACTTTCCCATATTTTCAGATTGGTCCTTTGCGGGAAGAATACTCTATGCTATTGGGTGTCCCTATCAGAAGAGGAATTCCTTTTAACCCTGAAATGGCCCCTCCAAAGAATGAAGATCCCTTTAAAAATATTTTCCTAATTTCCTCCATATTTTATTTTGCTATTTAATTTATTAGAAAAATGTATAGGATTATTATCTATCTTGTAACATTTTATTTTCCGGACTCTCCTAGTTTCAAATATGTATCCCCTCCCCTTGATGTAATAATTTAGGGTTTATTTTCTGCTTTTAATTTCATAAATTATTAATTGCATGGTTAGTAATAATAGGGTGTGAAAAGAATGCATGTGATTACAAAATGGTCAAGTCCCTCGAACGTAGGGGTGTCTTAGCAAAGTTGCCTACGAATAAAAACCATCAAGTCCCTTTGAATAAAAGATGATAGTCCCTCGTTGTCCCTTCGAGTTGCTTACGAATAAATGATCTCGTCTCTCGATGACCCTATAAAAAATGATGATTGTCCCTTCGAATTGCTAAGATACCCTTACATGTTGCCTTCTATGACCATACGATGGCCCTACGCATGTCCCTTCAAATCCAAGGATAAGACTACTTACTAACTAATAGTAAGGACAGTCATATCCCTAAAGAAACAAAATAACAAGATAGACTTTACGATTTTGGGTAAGTAGTTCTTAAGTGCTTGCTCACAAATTTTCAAAAATACTCTTTACACCTCACATTTTCAAATACTTTCAAACTAAACATTTTGTATACATTCGTACGAGAAACTTTACAAAGTTAAAGTCTTTATGAAAATATTTTCTAATCACACATTACAATATTTTTCAAATAAAGTAAAGTGAGCTAAGCAGTTAAGAGCCCATGGATAACCATGGATACAAAGGGTGCTAACACATTCCCTTTGTATAACTTACCCCCCGAACTCAAAATCTTTTTCAAAGGTCTTTCCTGTTCTTTTATGTCTTTTTTTATTGGATAAAATAAAATTCGGGCGATTCTTGCTATCCGCAACATAGTTTTTGTGAAAACAAAAACGACCAAGTCAGTTCTCCCACTGTGTTACAGAACTGACAACTCTGTTGGGGAAGTTAACTATTTAAAAAAAGGGTTACCTTAGAGTTAGATCACCTTACTTGTTTGAATTGTATGCTTTATTTGTTAATGGTATTTATTTTGGGGTTACTGTGAGAAAGATCCTAACCCGGATCTAGTGTACCTTAGGTAAGTAGAAATAGACCAAGGAAATTGTACGGTGTATACCGATATGGTTGATCTGGTAGCTACAGTTAGTGCGATATCTTGGTTGGTTCTGATGTTCTTCAAGTCAGGTGAGGATAACATCATGCTGCCATACGGTGTCATTAAAACTAACTTCCTTTTAGAACCCTAATTGACCCATCTTGGCCAATAGAAAGTAGTGAGATAACCATCTTTAGTGTAGTCTAAAGTTGGTTGATACTCGATGCTACGCTCATTGAGATTCTAATCTTGGGATGTTTTGGTTGGTAAGTCAGTTTCCATACTGAACTACAGCCTTTGAGAAGAATCAATGATATTGAGATCCCTTAGAACCCGTTTACTATTTCTAGGACAGGTTGAACCAACTAACCTTCAGTGGGGAGGGTACTTACCTATGAACTTCATGCAAGCCTTTAAACCTAAGGCTCTTGTGTGACTTGTTTGTGTTTGCAATCTGCTTGTTTTGAACATGACATCATAACATCATAACATAGCATTTTCACTAACAATTTCAAGGACCAATGGATTTATCTTTGTTCTTTGTTGCAGGTTTTGGCCTCCACTCGTAGAAATACTATTCGGATCAACTTTGTAATAATACCTCCCAAGCTTAAGGAATTAGTCTCAAAATTTCCTGAAAGCTCTCAATTCATCAAAAAGCATGGTTATCTACTTGACTTGGTTACTTCAGAGTTCCAATGAAGACATGATGAGTGTTTTGTTCCAGTTTTTTTGACCCTAAACATCACTGCTTCACATTTCCCGATTATCAGTTGGTGCCCACAATGAAAGAATTCTCCAAACTACTTAGTGTGACTATTCTTGATCAGAAACCATTCACAAGCTTAGAAAAGGAACCTAAACCAGAAATTATTGCAGCAGCCTTACATCTGAAGAAGTCAGACATTGTACTGGAAGCAAGGAGTCGAGTTAATGGTATTATTGCTAAAGTATTAATAGAGAAAGATCATGTGTTCTTGGATGTTATGAGTTACGATAATTTTGAGGAGATCTTAGCCTTGTTGATTTATGGTTTGGTGTTATTCCCTAACCTGGACCAATTCATAGATGTGCACGCCATTAACATATTTCTGACTCATAATCCTGTGCCTACCTTGCTTGGAGATATTTTGCGCTCTCTTCATACCCGTACTACGAAGGCGTGAGGAACTCTGATGTGTTACATACCTCTACTATCTAGGTGGTTTATTTCAGACCTTCCTCGAGCTGTGATGAAGAATGAACAAGGATTGAGGTGGTCTAGAAGAATAATGTCACTCTCGCATTCAGATATTCATTGGTGTTCCCGGTCTATGGAAAACATCACTACTATTGACCGCTGTGGAGAGTTCCCTAATGTTCCACTCCTTGGCATAAGGGGAGGTATTACATATAATCCTTCTTTAGCACTACGTCAGTTTGGTTATGCTCGGAGTGATGGTCCTCATGATATGATTATTCAAGGTATCGTGTTCGATTATGAGAACGATCTTCAAGGTTATCGTCAAAGGTTTATACGAGCTTGGAGCATGGTGAATAAGATTAACAACAATACTCTGGAACAAAAATATTCCATCCCTATGGAACCTTACCTCATATGGGTGCGGTCTCGTGCTCAGACTCTTATGATGCCATATCCTGTTGTTCTACCATTGATTGTTGATCTTATTGTTGAAGGAGATGTTCCTTATACCATTCTTCATCCTGATATGCCTACTGATATAAAAGAGCTGCAGAAGTCTTGGATCCAACTGAAGGAGCAAAGGGATACCTTTGAGGCTCAGTTCAATGCTAGCAAAGAAAGAGTGGAGCTGACAATGAAACTTCATGAAGAGCGGAACCTCAATACATATCTAAACACAAAGAGAAAGCGTCCTTGGGAGACTTGAGTCTCATATGTTTATTTTCTTTGTGCCCTTTTTGTTTTCCTTTATTGTAAGCCCAAGGGGGAATTATATATAAACCTACTAATATAAGTTTTATTTATGTTTTCCTTTAACAAATTTAAATCCTACTTGGTCCTTGAAAATATTGCATATGCATCTACATACCATACCATTGCATAACAGGTTTCCACAAATAGATTTCTTATCTTCTCGCTGTTTATTTCAACAGAAATGGCTCTTGAATAGTCTGTCGAAGATCTTCAAGCTCAGAATGCCCAATTTCAAGAGATGATCTTGAACTTGTCCAAGGAGCAAGAAGATTTGAAAGCACTCCTCACGAAGGACATGAAAAAGAAGAATCCGGAAGACAACAAGGATGATCAGTTGAAAAAACTACAAGCCGAGATGGCAGAGATGAGAATCCAGTTGAATTGTCAGGTGGATCTTATCCAAAACTTAGCCCAGGGGCAAGATGAGCTGAGAGTCTTCGTCAATAAACTTCAAGACAACGGAGTCTGGAATCTAATCACCAGTCAACCTCCGATGAAATAAGCTGACTTGGTTGAAAGGAAGAAGAAGATAAGAGAAGGAAAGAGACAGGTTACTACTGATAGTCTTTCAATTAAAGGAAGATGGTCTTATAGGGTTAATCCGCCTCAACACAAGGAACATAAAAAATAGTTTATCAAAATCAACACTCCAATGTCGCAAACTTTGCAATGCTTGTTAGAGATGAAGATGATTACCTTGAAAGACCCTCCTCAGAATCCCAATACTTCCTCTCCTCACTATAATCCCAATGCAAGGAGTGCATATCACTCCAACTGTCCTGGACATGACACTAATAACTGTTGGGAATTGAGGAATAAGATTCAAGACCTAGTTGATGAAGGAGTCCTCGAGGTTATGCCAGAAGACCAGATTGAATTCTCATATTGTCCATCGAACATCGAAGATGCCAGACATGCGAAGTTACAAGTTTAGAGGATGAGGATTTGAGAATGTTTGAATTTTCATTTGTAATTTCTTTTGTTGACTTAAACACTTACTATTATGTCAGACTTTTGTTTTCACGATAATGCATTGCATATGTTTGTCTTGAATTAATCCATTCATTTCACTATATTTAAACTATGCTTCTTACATCTCTTTTGTGATATTTAACTCTTGTTAAAGTTGTAAGTCTTTTAGAGGAAGGATGACAAAGACGATACCATAATTTCATATAGTATGCTTTTGAACAGGTTATGCTGACGATGTGCAGGCATTATTTTGATTCCTAAACAGTGGAGATACAAGGAAGTTAATCTCTAGCCAACCCTTTTGAGCCTATGAAGTAGGAGTTTTCATTCTCACGCAAATTAAAACCCTTAACCATAACCTGGGGCAGGGTTGTTCTTCGGTTAACTCAATTATGCCAGTTATCCTTTTTGTACACAACTAGCGATGGTTCCCTGTAATCACTAAGTTCGACAGTCAATATCTAGCAAAAGAAATGCTCACTAAGTCAAAACCTATGAAGGAGACTTAGTAAAAATTGAGACATCCAACTGACTGTAATCTTGAAACAAACGGTTTAGGAAAAAAAGGGTTAACAAAGTCAAAAGAAAAAAAAGAGGTCATTACAAATCCTCAACAAAAAAAAGATGACTGGCTTTTGATGGGAAAATAGCAAGTGTACTAATTTTTTGCCCACTGTAGTAATCTTAGGGAAATTCCCCGAATATCGATCACAAGGACTGCGTATCAAATTAAGTTATTTACTATTTCAAGTTGAACAAAAGTTTATAAGGGTTTGTTTAGATTTTCTCAAAAGACTTGTAAACATAAAATCTAAGAAAATAATACTAAGGATGAAAAATATGAGAATTATGCTAGGGAGGGTGTATGAGAAATTCTTATAATGACTATTTGTTTATAATCGTTAAAATATCACTGTAACTAAATCATTACCGCCTTATTACAATAGTTTTCCAAAATTCCTTTAAAGAAAACCCTTTGGTATTCCTACTATACTCCAATTCCTTGATTGTATAGAATGAATACCAAGCATTTGTATATCGAAAGTTTTTACGGTTAAATATGATATCCCAATTCCTTGGTGATATACAATAAAAAGTTTTAATTGAAAAACGTTAACAGTGCATTCCTACAATCTGTCAACCGATGATTTAAAAATCCCATTTTCCAATATTGATTTTTCTTACAATAAAATCAATCAATCAAAACAATGAAGATAGAAGCAGTGAAATTCATAAAATTAAGTTCAATGTCATTACAATAAACTCAGGGACACCCCCTAGCATTGGGGGGTTTAGCCATTCATAATCCAAACAATGAAAATCACATACATAGGAAAAGAAACATTACAATGTAAAAAGGATTGATTGGATCGTCAATTGCTTTCGCGTTTGATCGATCCGACTTCTCCTCTAAAATCCTCCGTTTTCCTTTGCGTGATAATTCCCAATATTCAAAAGTGTTTTTTTTCTCGTTCAGATCAACCTAATGTATCAGATTACAAAATTACATGCGAAACATCCAAAATGCCCTCAGCACAAGAGACCAAAGAAAAAAATCTTGCTTTCAGGTGCCATGACACAGGCCGTGTCGTGTGACACGGGCACCCGTGTTATGATGTTGGACTCCTGCACACGTGACTTCAAATGGGGACCTATGACACGGGCACCCGTGTCATAATGCTGGATTCTTCATATTTTGCAAAGCCATCCTGACACGGGCCGTGTCAGGTGACACGGGCACCCGTGTCAGGCTTCTGGACACCCTCTTTCTCCGTTTCTTCGCACCCGAATCGCCGTTTCCTTCGTATCTGATCACCTACTTGATATCTGCCTGAAAATACACTAAAAACAACCAAATTAAACGCACCAACGATATAAAAGATCACATGTAACATCCTTGCCACATAACGAAATAACACAAAATAATCTAAACATAAGACTCGAAAACGCACAAAAACATAGAAAAACAACAACTAACATGTCTTGAAATAATAACTGGAAATCACCGATCAAACTCCCCCGAACTTGAATTTTTGCTTGTCCTCAAGCATAAAGCTTGCATCTTTCGAGATGAAATGAGGATACTCGTGCTTCAGATAAGATCCAAATCACCGGGCGGATACTTTTGGTACTTCTCTCTCAATGAAAATATCTTGCAAACACCGAACCGTGGTCACACCACGGACCTCAACCCTCTTTTCGGTAACCTCTCTGACTATGCTTTGGGCTTAGGTCTTCCTATCAATTTTCCCCCTTTTCATTCGGACACTCATTTTAAGGCTTTTTGTGATTTTTCATTGTATGCACAAGGTTGGTTGACCAATTTTTTTTTGAGACACCAACTTTTGGGTTCAACCTCCGTTAGGCTGAATAACCGGGTGAGGGTTACCCAACTTAGAAGGATCGATTGTTTATTTATCTTTTTTTTTCCGGTGTCTTTTCTCTTTTTTTCCCGATCAACCTTGCACAACAACTAGTATAAATGAAGCCTGATTGTCATGATAAACTAATAAGGGGTACTTCTCAGATTTAAGTACCATGGCACAAATCTACATGTAGGACTTGCTACTTACTCATCGGACTCAGTGTGTTTGCATTATACTTTTACATCAAGATTTTTCTATTTCTTCACCCGATTCTTTTTCACTTAACCCTCTACATTTTTTCCTCACCTCACTCGCAAGACAAATTATCATCATATTTTTTTTCCAGCTCGGGGACAATTTCACAAATGATTCCAATTATTCATTCAAGCAGTACAGACTCTCAATTAAAATAAACGGTAAAAACATAACACAAAATGACTAAACAAAACCGACAAAATAACTAAATAAACCCTCCCACACCAGAACTCATCAGTGTCCCCACTGATGGAGAACTAGTGCGAATATGGGACTCACATAAGCCTACTGAGGTGGTTGAGGTGGTTGGTCTCGCAGATGCATCTGCTTCAACCATTCGTGCATTTCTCCGATAAGCTTGCCTTGTCGGATTTGCTCTTTCCCTTGTCGGGTTTGCTCTTCTCCTTATCGAATTTTCTCACTTCGGAGGAAGCACATTTCGTTTTGCATCCATTCTCAATCCTTCTCACCCATGCTCCACGACAAACCTATTCCTTGATTGGCATTGGCTGAGTTACCAACTGGCGGCATAGGCGCCATCTCCGGTTGATAACCTTCTTCTTCATCTGTACCTGCAACATCATCAAAAACAACATCGTCGTCCTGTACAGGACTCTCGTATATCCAATTAGCCTCATTTTCAATGCTTATGAAATCAGGCGCAGGTAATGCCAACAAATGATGGTTACGGCTAACCAAAGAGTAATAATCATTAAAGACCTTTATCATACCTTGTGTTGTGAGGGTGGCCAGGTCGATTTTTGTTTTACCTGTAATAATAGGCTCTTCCCTCAGCAAAGCACCATATCTAAAGTGGTCAGAAATTTGGGTTATCATGCCTCCCACTGATATCTCTCCCGAGTTAGCATTTGCCACTCTTTTCAGATGGTCAGCCGCAAAAGTCGCGACATTGATCAGCTCTTTGTTGGCCATGCCATACAACAGGTATAACTCTTTCTGAGTTGCTACACCCGTGCTGTCTCCTCTACAAAACAAGGTGTATACCAAGCCTTTTTGTGCATATCTGAAGCAAGGGTTATGGATGCACGATGCCTTTGCCGCCTTTGCGACATACTCGGGATTTCCCGTGATAGCTCTCCAGAAGTCACCTGCAGCAAAATTAGTTGGGGGAGCTCTAGGTCCGAAGCTAGGCAGCTTCAGGACTTCTCCCAGTTCCGCTAAGGATAATGAGTGAGTAGTATTAAACAGACGAAACCTTAATGTTCCAAAATATTCCTCATCGGAACCCGTCCACCTGTGCTTCAACTGAAACTCCAAGGAACTTAAAAATTCGAAAGTTATGCGCTCATAGGTCGGCGCTTCAAATTGCATAAATTTAAGCATGCCTAAAGTATGAAACATCCTATGTACTTCGAATCTCAGTCCTAAATTATCAAGCGTGTCATTACAGATATACCTTGCCGGGACTAACTTACGCTTGACCAATATGAAGTATTTCCGTTGATGCTCCGACTCCTCGAAAAAGATGTCGTGATCATTTGCCATACGGTGTGCCCTCTTCCGAGGGCGAGATGGCTCCGCTACGGCCTTTCCAATGTCTCTTCTTGGAGGCATTCTTGACTACCTGCAAAAATGAACAGACAAAATTCGAAATTTGAATTAGGAGAAAACGTCACCGTAGGAGTGACAAGGGAGATGAGGGGAGCACTTTTTGTGAAGAAAGTATAGAGTTTTGGTGAATGGGTGTTAGAGAAATTGAAGGTTCTTTGGTGTGGTGACAATGGAGGCTAGGATTTTAGAAGAGAAGAGAATGGAGAAGAAAGCAATGTTTTGTGAAAAATAAATCTGAAAAATGACAATTAAGGGTAAATGAGTGGTTTAGTGATAAAAATCGTGGGCCCCACTCATTTAAAGTATAACTTTTTTTTGAAAAATTGGACCCGCACTCCTGATACGGGCCATGTTGCACAACACGGGCACCCGTGTCAGGCCCCTGCATCACAAAAAACCAACATTAGAAAGAAGGGATGGTTCAGACTCTGCAACGTGGGCCGTGTTGCACAACACGGGCACCCGTGTTGCACCCCTGTATATCCACATCTCCTTGGCCACAAATCCTCATATCATCCTGACACGGGCCGTGTCATGTGACACGGGCACCCGTGTCAGGGCCCTGATTTCTCCGAAAAATGCATTTTTTTCCATTTGGGCTATTTTTATTTCTTGTCTTTCCTTTACCGACTCAGTGAGACGTTTATTCGACCTACCTGCAAAATAAACAATTAAAGATTAAATGAAACCATCGTGGGTTGCCTCCCACGCAGCGCTGCGTTTAACTTTGCATGGCTCGACGGTCATTCGTCCTACTGGATAAGACGAATGACATTGGCATGATCTCTAGGTTATCCTTAAAAATAAGGCTTCAACCTTTGCCCGTTCACTTTGAAGATGTCTCTGTTAGCTTGATTCTTTATCTCGACTGCCCCATGCGTGAAGACTCGATGCACCTCAAACGGTCCCGACCACTTAGATTTGAGTTTCCCAGGAAAGAGTTTCAGCCTTGAGTTATACAGTAAGACAAGTTGTCCTTCGAAAAATTCTTTCGTTTGAATTCTCTTGTCATGCCATTTCTTTATTTGATCTTTGTACATCTTAGCATTCTCATATGCCCGGTTCCGAAATTCCTCCAATTCATGCAGTTGGAGTATGCGAGATTTTCCGGCATTAGATAGGTCCATATTCAAATACTTAGTAGCCCAGAAAGCCTTGTGTTCAAGTTCCAACGGTAAATGACATGCCTTTCCATAGACCAACTGATACGGAGACATGCCAATCGGTGTTTTGAAGGTCGTTCGGTACGCCCATAGAGCGTCATCCAACTTAACAGACCAATCCTTTCGAGACGTGTTGACTGTCTTTTCCAGAATTTGTTTGAGTTGTCTATTTGATACCTCTACTTGGCCACTTGTTTGCGGATGGTATGGAGTGGCTACCCGGTGTTTCACGTTATACTTTTGTAGAAGCCTCTCCATGAGGTGATTTAGGAAATGAGTTCCTCCATCACTTATTAAAGCTCTTGGTACACCAAATCTTGCGAATATATTATCCTTTAAGAATTTGGTAACCACTTTCGCATCGTTGGTGGGCAATGCCACCGCTTCAACCCACTTTGTCACATAATCCACCGCAACCAAGATGTATGTCTTTCCGAATGACTGAGGAAACGGTCCCATGAAGTCTATCCCCCCCACATCAAATAACTCTACTTCAAGCATATAGTTTTGGGGAATTTGATTCCTTCTTGATATGTTTCCGGTCCTCTGACATCTGTCACACTCCTTTACCAACTGATGAGCATCTTTGAATAAGGTAGGCCAATATAGCCCTGATTGAAGGACTTTTCCCGCTGTCTTGTCACCACTAAAATGCCCTCCATACTCGGAATCATGACATGCTTTTAATACATCTTTCTGTTCTCCTTCGGGTACACACCTTCTGACCAAACCATCCACTCCTCTTTTATACAGATAAGGATCATCCCACAAATAAAACCTGCAATCATGAACAAACTTTTTTCTTCTGTTAGTGTCAAAATCGTCGGGTATAATACCACCGACCAGATAGTTCGCATAATCCGCAAACCATGGAACACCAATCACAGATAAGATGTGTTCGTCTGTGAACTCATCCTTTATAGGGCGATTATCCTCATTTTCTTCGATCGGTGACATCCGCGACAAGTGATCTGCTATAGTGTTCTCACAACCTTTTTTATCACGAATCTCAACATCAAATTCTTGAAGGAGTAGAATCCACCTCAAAAGCCTAGGTTTTGAATCCTGTTTGGCAAAAAGATATTTCAAAGCATCATGGTCAGTATAAACAATCACTTTTGAACCCAACAGATATTGCCTGAATTTATTAAAGGCATAAACCACAGCTAACAACTCCTTTTCGGTAGTCACGTAATTAATCTGTGCAGGGTTCAAAACGTGACTAGCATAATAAATAACATGCAACAACTTATTCCTACGCTGCCCCAATACAGCTTCAACCGCAATATCACTAGCATCGCACATAATTTCAAAGGGTAGGGACCAATCGGGAGCAATAACAATAGGTGCCGACACTAATTCTTTTTTAAGTGTCTCAAAAGCATCGGTGCACTTCTTATCAAACACAAAAACCTTATCTTTAACCAACAGAGTAGTTAAAGGTTTGGCTATCTTCGAGAAGTCTCTTATGAACCTGCGGTAAAAACCCGCATGTCCTAAGAAGCTTCTTATACCTTTCTCGTTAATCGGTGGTGGTAGCTTTGAGATTACTTCCACTTTCACTTGATCAACTTCGATCCCTTTTTGTGAGATCTTGTGACCAAGAACAATGCCTTCTCATACCATGAAATGACATTTTTTCCAGTTAAGGATTAAATTACTTTCCTGACATCGCTGCAAAACAAGTGAAAGGTTAGCTAAACAGTTATCAAATGAAGATCCAAACACGGAGAAATCATCCATGAACACTTCCATGTGCTTCTCTAGCATATCAGCAAAAATGGATGCCATGCATCTTTGGAATGTAACGGGGCATTACATAGCCCGAATGACATCCTCCTATATGCAAAAATGCCATAAGGACATGTAAACGCCGTTTTCTCTTGATCCTCCGGTGCAACTGCAATTTGATTGTATCTGGAGTAACCATCCAAAAAACAATAGTAATCATGTCCCGCTAGTCTCTCCAACATCTGGTCAATGAACGACAACGGAAAATGATCTTTTCTTGTAGCCAAGTTCAATCTTCTATAATCAATGCAAACTCTCCATCCAGTAACAGTTCTAGTAGGAATCAACTCATTTTTTTCATTAGTTATTACGGTTGTTCCTCCCTTTTTGGGCACCACATGGACCGGGCTCACCCAAGCACTATCTGATATAGGATAGATCAATCCTGCATCTAATAGCTTAACAACTTCCTTTCTCACAACCTCCTTCATCACAGGGTTCAATCTCCTTTGGGGCTGCACAACCGGTTTGTGATCTTCTTCCATGAGTATTTTGTGCATGCACACAGTAGGACTTATACCTTTAAGGTCTTCAATTTTCCACCCAATTGCTCCCTTAAATTTCTTAAGAACTCCAATCAACTTGTCCTCTTGCACACTTTTCAAATTAGCGCTAATAATAGCGGGACATTTTTCTTCAGTGTTGAGAAAGACATATTTGAGATTCTCAGGTAGTTATTTCAATTCTGATATCTTCGACTTGTCTTCACCTTCATCAACCATTATACGTTGTCTTAGCTCTTCCCACCGATGAATTCTAACTCTTTTCAGGATTGGTTGAGTTTCAAGCATTGCTACCACTTCCATATCACTACTTTCAACTTCCTTATCATCTTCAAAAATATACATACTCAGTACCCTTTCTAGCGACAATTGGGATACACTCTCTAAATGTTCACTAGCTTCCACTTGTTCTAACACTTGTATGTTACTACTAGTGCCAACATCATATTTATACTTCAAAGTGTTCCTAACATCAATTTTTAACTCTTCATCGTACACTTTCAAAGTAAGTGTTCCCCCTTCCATATCTATCAGAACTCTCCCGGTTTCTAAGAATGGTCTGCCCAAAATTAATGGAATTTCTTCATCTTCAGGCATTTCAAGAATCACGAAATCAACCGGAAACACAAACTTGTCCACTCTCACCAGGACATCATGGACTACTCCATATGGCCGCCTCACAGAATGGTCTGCAAACTGGAGAGTCATCTGTGTGTCTTGAACAACATCAATACCCAACTTTTTGTAGATGGATAGAGGCATTAAACTAATGCTCGCTCCCAAATCAATGAGAGCTCTCTTGAATGACCGGTCACCGATGGTGCATGGAATGGTGACAGCTCTTCTATCTTTTTTCTTCACCGGAATCTTTAGTCCCTGCAAAATAGCACTACAAGTTTCGGTTAGAATAATGGATTCAGCTCCCATGGTCCTCTTTTTGGCAATGATATCTTTCATGAATTTGGCATAGGTGGGCATTTGTTCAAGTGCTTCAAGTAATGGAATATTCAGCTCCAGCTTCTTGAACAACTCTAGGAATTTCTCAAAATTCTTCTCTTGTTGTCCTTTCTTTTTGTTTCTTGTTGGATAAGGAAGTTTGATCACCGGTTTTGGTTCTACCGTTTTTTCTTTGATTTCCGGTGTTGGGGTTACTTCTTCCTCTTCTTCAACAACTTCATTATCTTTTATTTCCAGTCCCACTTCAATCATTTGATTTTCACTCTCAGAATTATCTTTCACCTCTTCAGTATCTTTACCTCTTTGTGTTGTGACTGCATTGACTTTGTGATTATCTCTTGGATTTGTAACAGTTGCACTCGGAAGAGCCCCTGGAGTTTGGGGAATAGCAAGATGTTGGGCAATTTGGCTCATTTGCACCTCAAGGTTCTTGATAGAGGCTCCAGTATTCTTGAAGTTACTCCTTGTTTCTTCTTGGAATTGAGAATTGTGAGCCGCCATTTTTTCAATGGCAATTTCCCAATCAGCCTTTCTTGGAACTGGTTGCTGGTATTGTTGTTGTTGGGGCTGATATTGTTGCTGGCCTTGAACCGATTTTTGAATGTTCCCTTGTTGATCTTTCCAAGAGAAGTTGGGGTGATTTTTCCTCCCCGGATTATACGTGTTGGCATACGGATTGTTCTGCCTCAACATATTAATCTGTTCAACCTGTTCTTGAGTTGCCAAACAATGCATGGCAAAGTGTGGTCCATAACAAATCTCACAAATCACTGCTTGAACTGGTTCCACCTGAGCCACTGTCTGTGTGCTAAGATTCATTTTCTTCAGCCTTCTTTCAACTTCTGCATCAATTTGATCTTCCATTTTCACAACTTGCTCTATCATATTTAAATCAATCTTACCATCTGGTTGACTCACAGTGCGATCATACAATTCAAGATGTTCATTAGCAGCTATTGCTTCTATGATTCTTTTGATACCAGTGGCTGTTGAAAAGTTTGTTGAGCCACCTGCAGCAGTATCTATAAGCTGTTTTGTCTTGAGTCGCAATCCATTCACAAAGTTTTGCATCTGCTCGATTGCATCCATATTATGAGTAGGACACGCGGTCAAACACCTTTTGAATCTTTTATATGCATCTCCAAGTGATTCACCCTCTTTTTATTTAAAATTGACAATATCGTATCTCTTTCGGATGAAAACTGAAGCAGGAAAATATTCGTTGAGGAATGTTGTTTCCATCTCTAGCTAAGTCGTGATACTAGCAGCTGGTAGTGAGTAGAACCATTCTTCTGCATCATCAGTAAGTGTAAAAGGAAACATCACAAGTCTTTTTGCTTCCTCAGAATGACCTTCAATCTTAAAATATGTAGTGGTAGTCAGGAATCTCTGAAGATGCTTGTTGGCATCCTCATTGATTCTTCTAGCAAAAGGTTTGCTCTCCAACTGGCGAATGGTGGACGGATGTAACTGGAAGTGAGCAACTTCACCGGTTGGTTAACAATAGTCATTCGGTTAGGCTGGGCATTAGCCCCTCCAGAATCACCTAACAGCCTTTCTACAGGAGGTTGGTTTCCTGCCATGTTATCAAATCCTGGATTTGTCTCCCTGTCTGAGTCAGAGTCATTATGCTCAGAGTGCATAGATATGTCGTCCTCCGTTTCCTGATTCAGGACACTTGAACCAGTATCTGCCAGTCTATCAAATCTTGCCTTGCAGCATCTCTCGTGCAAAGCTCTTTCAGGTTCTGCGTCAAAGGAAAACTTAGCTGAGGTCTGACCTCGCATAAACAGTTAGACACAAGTTAGATAATAAAATTTCAATAACACAAATAATAAACAAAGAATACAATAAAATTTAGTCGCAGAGCAACAAAATTTCAATTGAAATAAGAAAATTAACTTAATTTTTGACAGTCCCCGACAACGGCGCCAAAAACGTGATGGGAAAATAGCAAGTGTACTAATTTTTTACCCACTGTAGTAATCTTAGGGAAATTCCCCGAATATCGATCTCAAGGACTGCGTATCAAATTAATTTATTTACTATTTCAAGTTGAACAAAAGTTTATAAGGGTTTGTTTAGATTTTCTCAAAAGACTTGTAAACATAAAATCTAAGAAAATAATACTAAGGATGACAAATATGAGAATTATGCTAGGGAGGGTGTATGAGAAATTCTTATAATGACTATTTGTTTATAATCGTTAAAATATCACTGCAACTAAATCATTACCGCCTTATTACAATAGTTTTCCAAAATTCCTTTAAAGAAAACCCTTTGGTATTCCTACTATACTCTAATTCCTTGATTGTATAGAATGAATACCAAGCATTTGTATATCGAAAGTTTTTACGGTTAAATATGATATCCCAATTCCTTGGTAATATACGATAAAAAGTTTTAATTGAAAAACGTTAACAGTGCATTCCTACAATCTGTCAACCGATGATTTAAAAATCCCATTTTCCAATATTGATTTTTCTTACAATAAAATCAATCAATCAAAACAATGAAGATAAAAGCAGTGAAATTCATAAAATTAAGTTCAATGTCATTACAATAAACTCAGGGACACCCCCCTAGCATTGGGGGGCTTAGCCACTCATAATCCAAACAATGAAAATCACATACATATGGAAAAGAAACATTACAATGTAAAAAGGATTGATTGGATCGTCAATTGCTTCCGCGTTTGATCGATCTGACTTCTCCTCTAAAATCCTTCGTTTTCCTTTGCGTGATAATTCCCAATATTCAAAAGTGTTTTTTTATCATTCAGATCAACCTAATGTATCAAATTACAAAATTACATGCGAATTGTCCAAAATGCCCTCAGCACAAGAGACCAAAGAAAAAAAATCTTGCTTTCAGGTGCCATGACACGGGCCGTGTCGTGTGACACGGGCACCCGTGTCATGATGCTGGACTCCTGCACACGTGACTTCAAATGGGGACCTATGACACAGGCCGTGTCATGTGACACGGGCACCCGTGTCATAATGCTGGATTCTTCATATTTTGCAAAGCCATCCTGACACGGGCCGTGTCAGGTGACACGGGCACCCGTGTCAGGCTTCTGGACACCCTCTTTCTCCGTTTCTTCGCATCCGAATCGCCGTTTCCTTCGTATCTGATCACCTACTTGATATCTGCCTGAAAATACACTAAAAACAACCAAATTAAACGCACCAACGATATAAAAGATCACATGTAACATCCTTGCCACATAACGAAATAACACAAAGTAATCTAAACATAAGACTCGAAAACGCACAAAAACATAGAAAAACAACAACTAACATGTCTTGAAATAATAACTGGAAACACCGATCAGCTTTTCAAATAAACTTTTTGTTTCTGAACCATCGCAAATGTCAATGTTACAATTCCAAACTCCTTTGGAGCCTCAATGCATAAGTTAACTGGACATAGGACTGAAGAACATCACGAAGGAGGGGTCGAGTACAAATAAATTTGAGCCTTTATCTTTTGTTTCTTAAACCGTGAACCAGTCCATGTTACAACCCTTTAAAAGTCCTAACTGAAGCATGGTTAGTTCGAAAGCCTACTGCTACAAAAAGGTATACTGACTACTTTAGGGCTTATTATAAATCTTGAGTTAATATCACAGTTTTTACAAACATTGTTTTACTAAAATAATTCTTTTTCAAAACTTCAAGCAGAAATAAGCATTGCATTTTGAATATCATTGTTTGCATATAACTAAGTGTTTGACAACAGGGAAGCTTACATGATGAACAATCAATAAACTAAAGTCCTCTTGACAGACAAAGTTTCTTCTTAGGTCTGACTCAGTTGGATCAAAGCCAATGTATACAAGGGGCATGGTTAATATCTTCCAATAAAGGGGCATGCCATGTTATTATCCAATTCATCTGGGACAGTCAGGTCAGGATTCAATGATGCTTAATAGCCAGGGGTAGGTCTCCTCATCTGAATTTCCAGAGGTAAGATTATCGAGTTCACGATGCCAGGGGCATATTATTATGGGGCATCTCGTTTATTTCTCTTGAGGCAACTCTTTTCAAATACTTCCATTATGGGACAAGTCATCATCAACTAGGAGCAACACTCTCTTTTCAAACCTAATCAAATCAAATTCAGTTGCAAAATCCTTAACCATTACCCAGGGTGTACACGATCCACCGCAGTCCGAAAGCACATTCCTCTCATTACATTGCCTTGATACTGGGTTTCAACAGAAGCCATTATGGAGATTAATTGTTTGTGCCAATAGTATTAGATGGCGTCAGTATCATGTCTTCGCATTCAGTCATGATAATTCTTAAAAAATTACTCGGGGAAGTCGAGAATATCAGAAATTCTGAATCCATTGATTACATTGAATGAATATATACTTTCGAATATGATTGATGTTTACCAAAATTTACTAAATACTCTTGGAGGTTGGAATCCCCAGCAAAGTTCATATCCAATAGATTTTCGCAGGCTCATCCCCCCAGAGTTATCTTTATGGATTTATTTCGGCGAAGTATTCCAAGGAGCCTCTTGTACTTCCAACTCTATAAAGTCCCAGACAGATTTCTCTCAAGCTTGATATCCTCAGAAGAATTGACATTTGGTCGGATAATTCTCTCAGGGGAATGTTCGTATCTTTTATCCCCAGTCAGGGTATTTAGGAATTTAATCTTTCAATAAAAAGTACGACGAACGAAAGTCGGAAAATCCTAAGTACAATATTCTAAAACAAGACGGGAACGATGTCTTCATACTCCTCAGCAACGAGTCGGGATTTATTTTCCCCATCTAGCATTTTGTTATACAAAGCTACTAATGTGTTTCAACTACATAATTCATGCATACATCATTCATAGCATATTATGGCATACACATCCATAACGCATACGACATTCTTATTTACATTAATAACGTCATGTCATGCGTGCATACTGTAAACACCCCGAATTTGCCCTCACCCATTCACACCATGGCTTGTGATCTTTCCATATGCATAAGTTCAATCACATCATCTCATATTGCATATTTGCTTCATTGCATTGATTCTAAACCATCTGCATCTAGGGTTTGTGATCTGAGCCCTCCCTGAGCCATTTGAGCCACTCCAAAGATCATCAATCACTTCAAAGGGGTCCATGTATGTTCAAGCATCATATTATATCCTCTCAAGATCAAAGAAGTCAAAAAATCACAAGAACTGAGAATGGCATGGAAGCAGAGCCAGGTTTAACTGCACAGATGACCTAAAATTAGGGTTTTGGTTTCAGAGGCCATAACTCCAAAAATTTTGGCCATTCTTGTTTCTATTGGTCTTTATAGGGTATAGGGATCATGCATATTAATTTTCATGAGGAAATTCCATGGGGAAGGCATCTGATCAAGAGTTGACTTCTTGAGCAAGTCAGTGCAAAATCAGGGCATCTGAGGCCCCCAATGACCCAACCAAAGGATGTTCTCCATCATTTTGAATGTGTATGATCTTTATTTGATCATAGAAGATGTTTTAAGTTCACAAAATTGGAAAATTTCAAGCCATTTGCAAAATTGCCTTTTTGGGAAAGTGACTTGTAATGTAAACTTGCTATTTTGGGAAAGTTTTTCAACCTTCTCTTTTTGATTCAAAAATGATTCAAAAGAGAAAACTTTGGTCATGAAAGTTGTAGAATGGATCATTCCCTTTTCAGAAAGTACAAGAACTCATTCTAATTCATCATGGATCAAAAGTTATGGCCTTGCAAAGTTGGATAAAATCATTGAAATGTCACTTTTGCACAAAATGGAAAACTTGCAATTTCTCATGACAAGCCTTTATGTGACTTCAATGTGACCTCTAATTATCATACAAACACAATGCATGACCTAAAAATCAGATTGCACCAAAGAACCTCCCATTTTCATGACTTATGCTTCAAGTAATCACAAAAGGGCCAAAAGATCACAAAATTGCAAAACCTCACATAAACCCTAATCCACTTGCAAGTTGGCCTCAAAATCATTTCCATGGTCTGCCTTGATTCAAGCTGCAATAGACATGCTTTTGTTCTAGCCCTAAAACAGCCCATACCTTATAGTACACCTAGACTTGACTTTTTGCAAAAGGGGCCATACCAATCAAGTTGTGCCACCAACAACTCTCTGCCCTATCATAGCTTGATATGTGGACTAAAAGAGACTCAAAACACACAACAAGCCAGCCTGAATCCACAGCATTGCTAGAGTTCACAAAATCCTCCATCTTGCATTTTCTATCGAATCCCACAACTCATCCATTCATTCCCCAAATTTCTTCCACCATCCATCTCAAAATACTCCACTGATCATCCCTGACCCATCAAAGCAGCACAAAACCACCATAAATAGAAATACGATTCTCACCACCCCTGAACTGGAAGCTTCAAAATCCTCCATATAAACTCATTCCAAGCTTACCAGAAGCTTCAAGGAGTCCATTAGAGTGGAAAAGCACAAGGCAGAAGGTCAGAAAGCCCAGGATTCGAAAGCTCAATCTCAGGTAACATGATGAACAAATTTTCCAGAACTTTGATTTCTTGTTAAAATATTGTTCTATGTGTTGCCCTGATCATGGGGATGTATTTATTTTTGAAAATGAGCCAGAAACAAGCATTTTGTGGTGCTCTGAAACTTTTGCCCTAGAATTTATTTTCTTCGATTCTCACTGTGTGGTTAAGATAAATTGTTTTTGGCCCTGGATTCTTGTTACCCAATGTTAGAGGATTGATTCTGGAGTTTTGGAAGTCTTGGGGGTGTGTTTTGGGTGTTTCAGGTGAGGGAGATGACCGGAGAAGACGACCGGAGCTTGTCTCCGGTCGCCTGAGGTTAATTAGGGCTAAGCATGTTTAATTAGCAACTTTGAATAATAGCCTTAGGATCCTGCTTCCCGCGCACGCTTGAATGGTTCAGATGATCCACTTAAACCCTAATCAGCATTTAATTAACCTAACCTAAGTTTAATTAATTATAAAACAAAATTAGTCAGGTTTGAACTTGGGCCATTGGATGTGGCGCCAAGTCAACACCTCCTAGCCCAGACTTAATCTGATCCTTTCATTTTGCATACTTCTCCTTTTATTTTATTTTATTTTTCATTTTTATTGCATTTATTTACACGAATTATTTAAAATAGCAAAATACATTTAAAAATTCTGAAATTTTTTGTCAAACATTTCATTAATTTTCAGAACCCAAAAATATTTTTATTTTTATTTTTTGCATTAAAAATTATTTTTAAATCATTTAAATGGTTATTTTTAATTAGTTAATGGAAATTAATTAATAAAAAATGCATTTAGGTATTTAAAAATTCCAAAAAAATTCACATTGCATTTAAAAACATTTAGAAACATTATCAAACCCTCAAACCAAATTTCTTTTTGGTTCTTGATTTATTTTGACAATTTTCATGGGAATTAAATTCATTTTAAGGCAATATTTTTGTTCAAACTTTGAAAAATCCATTCTGCCTAACCCTTGAGAGTTTGATGATGGTTCTTCTTGCATTGCATCCTCTATAGCATGTAGTTTAAAGGACAAAATTGGTTTGAATTGATCTTGCATTTTCAATTTGTTTAGCATTTTTCATTGAGAGGTATCCCAAAACCCTAATTGACTTAGAAAATTCATAACTTGCACTAGGTTAAGAGTTAGGTCCCCTCCTTTGGGAAGTGAACTTGTGTGGGTTTAGGGTTCCTTTGATCCCATTTTCATTTTTTTGTCTTGTCATTTGCTTCTGGTTTTGGATTTTTGTGATGCATGTTGTATGTAAACCCTAATTTGTGCTTTCCTTTGCATCCACCTCTCATCTGCTTGCATTCAATGACTTGCCATGACATTTTGTGCATCCACATGATTCATAATGTATCTTAGGACATATTAGAATCATGTTTGATCATTGCATCATTCCTTTGCCATGTTATATGTTCATTTCATCTCATAAACATTCATGAACTTCTATGGTTCAAATCATGCCTCCTTTGCATCCTTATGCTTGTTGGATCATTCTCATCTCTTGTCATGTGTTTGCATCATCTCTTAGCATCATTGAAATCATGCTTATGCTTCTGACTTTGGTTTGCATCATGACATTTCATCTCATTTGCATTGCATTGCATTTCTTTTGCTAACTTTTCAGGTGGTAAGTTGTTTTGGGAAGTGATTTTGCCTTCACTTCTCACAATCTCTTCTCATCTCTTGCATCATTGCTGCATTTTATCTTTGTATTAGAGTGAGCTTGCTCATTCATGTTCATCTCTTAATTTATTTCTTCAGGCAACTTGTCTTCTTAAGTGAAGCAAGTTGTCTTGCTTCTCTTTGCTTCTTCCTCCTTTCATCTGCTTCTCTCCTTGGTGGTTCTTTGAAGATCATTCTCTCTTAAGCTTCATAAACCCTAGGAACAACCAAGCATGATAATAATTAGGGTTTGATTAGTCCCCCATTTAGTTTTACCTTTGTGTCATCTTTGTGTCATCTTTGAGTCTTCTCTTCTCATCTCATAATCAGGGACTAAACCCTAAAGGCTTTAAGCCTTTGTGATTAAGCTTATGCCTGCATCCTTCTATTAGGATGGAGTGTATAACTTTAATCCTAAGTGTTAAACCCTTAATGTGTTTAAATCCTTTAATCAATTCACTTAATAATCATCAAGACATCAAGCTTGTAACTTGGGCCTTGCATTAGGGTTCTAATTCTTCCTTAATTGGTTAAGAAGGACTAACCCTAGTGTTAATGGACAAGTCCCCCTCAAGTTGTCTTACAAACCCTAAAAATCATTTCTTCATCTTATCATTAACTAAAATCCACTTTAATAAGGGCTTTGTTTTGTCATGAGGTTAATCCCTAATCATGGATTAAGTTGAGGAGTCTTCCTCAGCTTAAATGTTCTCATTTATTATCCTTCTATTAGGATGGTGTAATGAGTCCATTAAATCCTTGATTATGGCTTAAACTCATTACTTAACACTAAACAAAAACAACAAAAACATCTAAGTAATCACAAGTAGGTTAATGATCTTAATCCTACACAATGGTGATTAAGTGTGAGGTGCTTACTTCACATTTAAGGTATTCTCATTACCCCTAATCAGAGGGAAGATGTGATGAGTTTACTAACCCTTGGTTTAGGCTTAAGCTCGTTATCTTATGACAAATACCAAAAAGCTATAAAATAATGAAAACACCAAAAGCAAACAATAATCGTCTCCTCCGGGATTCTTTTCTCATCTTATTCACTCACAAACGAGAACTCGCTTCTTCCGTCTAATGCAAGACAGGTTGCACCTGAGCCAGACAGGTCATACACTTGAGCATAGACAAGCAAGCAGTTCACAAGTCAATTTACCTTTCAGTCTCTTTGAGTCGAACTACGGCGTTCTGACTTCCTCATTGCACGAGAGGATACGTAGGCATAACTTAACAGTTATCGAACAAAAGTCTCTGTATATCCCCCCTCCTTCCATCATCATTCTCTAAGCCTCATATTCTTGAGCATTTCACTCTTATTCTCACACTGGCACTTCTCTTATACACTTCACATTTATTTTACACTGACACTTGCATTCTTTCCAGCTTTGATACACAGATTGCACTGACACTACCCCTTTAAAACACAAATCTTTTAAGCGTGGATCCCGTCGAGTACGGAGGACAATCTGGGTGCTAATACCTTCCCAGGTTGTAACCAACCCCCTTTCTTAGTCTCTCTGGTTCGCAACTGTTTTATCCATATCTTTCTAGGTCTATGCAGCATTACCTTTCATTCGGGATAAAAATGCCTAGCTGGCGACTCTTGTCTTTCTGAGTTCACCCTTGTGTGTACTCTCTCCTTTCGCCGACCGTTCGCGTCTGTACCCCATTTGACCTAGCCTCATTTGGTGGGAGCGACAACTTGGCGACTCTGCTGGGGACCCTTATATTGTAACCAGGGCTTCTGGTTCTTTTTGTGGGTTCCTCCTAGCGCTTGTTTGATTTGTGTTTACTGGGGTGTTATGTGCCAATTGTGTTTATTTATTTGCTTTATTTTACTGCTTTATGTACAGCTTTATTTATTGCTTTCCTTTACAGTTTTTCATATTTCATACTGTCATATTATCATCTGCTGGATCTGGTTTTCTGTTTTGATGGGTGGGGTTCCATTGAGAGTTTGAGATCTTATACCTGAGACCTGAGTGACACCTAGGCTAGAGTGGCTCATGTTCTTTCCCATTCCATTTCGGTCTGGTGCGGGAATATGAAACACAGTTCAGATGTGGGTTTCTTCTTGAGAACTCTGTGCTACAGATTTCCTGTAGTGCTAGGGCTATCTAGGAAGCCTGCTAAGTCTGGATGACCTTTATTATGACCTTCAGAAACTGAGGTGAATTAGAGGAGGATCTTTTATGGTTATTGTAAACACTGTACCTCCGGGTTAGAAGTATTTACACTTCTCATAACTGATCCAAGTCTGAGGATCCTTGTTTTAGAACACTACATGTGAGGGGGTTGGGCTGTTTACAGGTTTGCAGGTACCCTTGGCCACATCATACCCTGTTTTTGTTTTGTTTAAGAATGCTCCATTTTGGATAGTTCTTGTGATTAACCTTGGACATGTGACTCTTTATTTGAGTCCCCCACCCTAGTTACTGGATTTCTAAACCTTCATCTAGACCTTCTTTGAACACACATGGGCTTATATCAAGACAGATAATCAGATCCAGCTTGATCATAAACCCTTGCATATCATTTGCATACATCATCATTGCATCATTTGACATTTGTTTATTTGTTTTTCAGGGTATCCACATTATATTTGGCTTGGTTTTGACCCCTTCATCTGCAAAGACCTCTGTTTCATCAGCTATCTGCTTCAACTATTCTCTTCAGTTGTTTGCTTCAGTCATCTTCATCATCACCAACATCAGCCTATAAGTGGCCCATCTCCAGTACCAGTCTTGATCTTCATCAACACTTGTCTTCAGCTCTTCATCAGCAGTCATGGCTCCCAGGAAGAGCAACATATCATACCATTTCTTTGAGCCTGTGTTGACTGGCATCAGGCAGGTCCAGTCACTTATCACCCCTGACCACATCCCATTATTCAGAGAGCATTATGGAGGTATCCTGGATATGGTTATGGACCTGGACCCTTCTCAGAGGAGCATGATCCACACCTGCTTGCAGTTTTATGACCCTCCTTTGAGATGCTTCACATTCCTAGACTTTCAGCTAGGACCTCTGTTGGAGGAGTTTTCATCATTGATTGGAGTACCTGTCAGGGGTGGAATCCCCTTCAACCCAGAAATGACTTCTCCCAACAATGGAGAAGTAGCAAAAGCACTGTACCTGGAGCCTACTTTGATTGAGCAGAGCATGACAACAAAAGCTGGGATCCCTGGTTTACACTTAGACTTCTTGATTTCCCAGGCCATCCTGAAGGCCTCTTTGGGAGAATGGAGGGCAGTTTGTGCATTGCTAGCTCTCAGCATATATGGGGTTATACTGTTTGCAGATGAGCCCAAATTTATCAGCAAAAATGCCATTCATCTTTTCCTTATGAGGAACCCAGTACCCACATTGCTGGGAGATTTCTATTACTCCATTCATCAGAGGAATGAGAAACAAAGGGGGAAGTTGGTGAGATGATGTGCTCCTTTGTTTCACACCTGGCTGCTCAAACACCTACCTAAGACAGATGCCTTCCTGAACCCCCACCAATAAAATAATTGGGCTAAGAGACTTATTGCTTTGTCTTCAGATGACATCAGATGGTGCACCCAGAGCACCAAAGGCAAAGACATAATCACTAGCTGTGGGCAATACCCAAATGTACCTCTGATAGGGGTAAAGGGTTGCATCAACTACAATCCTTTGCTGTTTAAGAGACAAATGGGCTATGCTTTGGTTCACCCTCCTAGAATGCAAGATTTAGCTGAGACCTTGTATTGTGAGATAAAGCCTAATCTAGCTGCTGTCAGACAAGCATCTTGGGCTTGGGACAACATCCAGACAAAAGGGATGGCTATTCTTGGAAGGTGCAATAATGTTGCTTCAGCTCAGTACTATGACTGGTCCCATGCTAGGGCTCAGATTACTGGAATGCCTTTCACCATTGAGGATATACCTGGACCATCCACAGCACAACCAGCAACAACTGTCAGCCTGGAAGAATTTGAGAAGCTGAAGGAAAGGAATGAGAATCTGTCTCAAACTCTGAAGAAGACCCTTTGGGAAAGGAGTGATGGTCGTCTGGACATTGAGAGGTTGGAGAAGCTTAGGGTGGAGCATCTGGCCAAGATTGAGAAAACAGAGGACTACATCAAAAAAGCAAGGGCTGGGGAACAAATATTGAAGAATGCCTGTAAAGAGGCCAAGCTTCAGAAGGCTAGGACTGATCTCTATCTGCAGGAAAGTCAGGCTAGGTGGGTCAGGATCACTGAAGCCCGGACACAAGAAGATCAGAGGACTCAAGCCAGGATTAAGCAGTTAGAGGCCAATGAAAAGAAGCAACAGGAAGCTTTGTTGGCAGCCCAGAAGGAGATTTCAGAGTTGAAGCTTAGGGCTGGTTTGAAGAGGTCAAAGGACCAGGACAGGCACAAGAAGCTGACCAATGCCATTGCCACCAGGAACCTCCTCATCAGAAACATCACAGAGCATCCAGCTGGTCCAGTGACTGAGGCACTTCTGAAGGAGGTTAAGGAGGATGAGTTTGGACTAGATGTCTGACTTTTTGATTGTTGTTATTTTCATTTGATGTACTTTTCTTTTGTGTTGTATTTTGACCCTTCAAGGGATGTGTTGTAAAAACAAACTATGTATTGTTCAGTATTTGTAATATATTTTAGTTTGTTTCCATTTTTGGGGTTTCTTTTCTCAAAACAGCATCAAAGCATCTTCCTCGAGGTCTGGAAAGGTCAAAACCAAGAACCAAGTCGGATACCTTGGAAAATAAATAAGCATACTGCATTGCATACTAACTTTTGTTTTGTTTTGTAGGTTTTGCCATTATTTTGTTTGTTTCTAACTCTGTTGTGCCTCAGGAAGTATTGCTCGCCGCCGGGTGTTCCCTCCCAACCGTACGCACCGGTACCCTACTCGCAACAACCTTCCTGGTATCCAAATGGATCAAGTACAACAGGACCTGACTGAGGTCAAAACTCAGATGGCTAATGAAAGAGTGGAAATGAGGAACCAAATGGCTCAATTCATGACTGTAATAACTGGCTTGGCCCAGAGTCAGGAAAGGCTAAGGGCATTGGTAGAAAGACAAAACCCCGAGGAACCTCATCCTGGGACTGGAGGGACTAGTAATAATGAGGGAGGTCAGCCTCATGTTAACCCACCAGTATTTGGACCTCATCTAGATCCGGAAGTCAATATCCCAAGGAATGTACAGGGCAACACTGCTGCAGGCAGGATCTTGCAAGAAGATCCTCAAGAGGAGCAGTTTACTGTAATGGGAGCTGGGGATGAAGTTTATGATAGGAGGTTTGATGAAATTGCTGAGAAGTTGAGATCTCTGGAGTCTCAAAATTCCTTAGGCTTCGATGTAATGGATATGGGGTTAGTGGATGGGGTAAGGATTCCCCACAAGTTTAAACCCCCGTGCTTCGAGAAGTACAATGGAACTTCCTGTCCACGAACTCACTTACAGTCCTTCCTGGGAAGACTTAAAGCATATACTATGGATGAGAAGCTGTGGATGTTCTACTTTGAAGATAGCTTGACTGGAGCTTCAAGAGAGTGGTATTCACACCTGACCATAGCTACCATCAGATGCTGGAAGGACCTAGCTGAAGCTTTCATCAAGCAGTACCAATACAATCTGGACATGGCTCCTAACAGGACCCTTCTGATGGGAATGTCTCAATCCTCCAGAGAAAACTTCAGGGAATATGCCCAAAGCTGGAGATAGCTTGCTGCTGCTGTCCAACCACCCATGTCGGAAAGAGAAATGGCCGACATGTTCATGAATACTCTGCAAGGAACATATATTGATAGGCTAGCTGCCTTTTCTTCCACCAGTTTTGCTGACGTAGTTATAGCCGGTGAAAGAATTGAGAGTCTATTAAAAATGGGCAAGATTTCTGATAACGGTGCAAGTTCATCCAGTAATCCCAGGAAACCTTTTGTGGGACCTCGAAGAACCAGTGAGACAAATGCCATCCATGCCAGCAGGGGCAGACCTCAGTATATTCATAGATCAGTAGCAGCTGTCACCATTCCATCTCCGATTCCTCAGCAACCAGCATATCAACAACCACAACAACCACAATATCAACAGCAAGTTCAGTATCCGCCACAAAGAACCTACAACAACAACAACAGCAATCAACAACAAAGACCTTTTCAGCAAAGACCGTCACAGGCAAACAGGGTGATCGACCCCATCCCTATGCCTTATGCTGCCTTATTGCCACAACTCCTGAAGCTCAACTTGGTTGAGCTAAGGACATTGGCACCACCAGATCCCTCCAATCTCCCAAGGAATTATGATGTCAACGCCAGGTGTGCTTTCCACTCCAATGCACCTGGTCACAATACGGAGAAATGCAGGGCCTTGCAAATGAAAGTCCAAGATCTGGTAGATTCTAAAGCCCTCAACTTTGCACCCCCTCCAAATGTCAACAAGAATCCTATGCCTCACCATGGTGGGCCAAGGATTAATGCCATTGAGGAAGACAGACCATCTACCCTGATCACCAGTGTTGCACAAATTCGGACACCTCTGGTCGAAATTAAAGCTCAACTTCTAGAGTGCCAGGTGTTTCCCGGGTGTGAGCTCGGTTGTGGGTATTGCAACATTGCAGTCAACGGGTGTGATAATTTAAGAAGCGGCATAGATGGTCTTATCAAAGATGGCATACTTCAGATCTCAACAACGGCGCCTATAAATCCAACAATTCCTTTGACAACAATTCCTGATTCTTCTACAACAGCAACAACAATCATTCCTACCGATTCATCAATATCATCAGCAATGGCTCCATCCATCACTTCAACAAATCAAATGTCAACAACCCTTTCTTCTACAACATCAGCATCCATTTATTCAGCCGAATCTTCTACAACACCAGCAGAAATTAATGAAGATATCTCAGCAGTCACCATCTACTATGACCCATCAACTGTTCCTCCAAATAGCAACTTTCAGCAACAAACAGTGGCACCTCCTGCCAGATCACCAGTCACAATTTACTACGATCCACACACTATCACAGTACCCTCCTATGCAGCAGTCAGTCCAGTTACCATTACGGTGCCTGGACCAGTTCCATATGAAAGCAGTAATGCCATACCTTGGCATTATGGCTCTGATCTTTATTGCAACGGGGAGAAAATCACTTTGGATTCTTCAACCTCTTCTCCACAAATTGATAATGTTGGGGGAGGCGGAGGCTTTACCAGAAGCGGACGCCTTTTTGCCTCACAAGTGCAAAGACCTAATGCCGAGGCAGAAGCTGCTGCCAAAGCAAAAGGAAAGAGTGTGGTGCTAGAAGAGCCAACTATCAAAGAAACTCATAAGACGTCTTTTGAACAAGATGTAGACGAGTTTATGAGAATCATAAAGAGAAGTGATTACAAGGTGGTGGATCAGCTTCACCAAACTCCCTCAAAAATCTCCATATTATCCCTGTTGATGTGTTCTGAAGCTCACAGGAATGCATTATTGAAGGTCCTGCATGCAGCGTACGTGCCAGAGGAGATTACCGTTAATCAGCTAGAAACTGTGGTAGCAAATGTCAACACCAGTCATGGACTCGGTTTTACCAATGCTGACTTAACAACTGAGGGACGTAACCACAACAAGGCCTTACATATCACCCTAGAGTGCAAGGGTGCTGTTTTATCTCATGTACTGGTGGACACTGGGTCGTCACTCAATGTTCTACCAAAGAAAGCCTTAGTGAAGCTGGAGTATGATGGCTTGGCATTGCGTCTGAGTAATTTGGTGGTGAGAGAATTTGATGGCTCTAAAAGATCAGTGCTTGGGGAGATTGATCTGCCTGTGATGATTGGCCCGCAGACTTTTAAAATTACCTTCTATGTGATGGACATTCAGCCGGCCTACAGCTGTTTGTTGGGTAGACCCTGGATTCACGCCACTGGCGCTGTTACGTCTACCCTTCACCAGAAGTTGAAATTCAAGTGGGAAGGCCAAATCATCACCATCTGTGGGGAAGAGGACATCTTTGTTAGCCATCTGGCTACGTACAAGTACATAGAAATGGACGGGGAGATCCATGAAACTATGAGCCAGGGGTTTGAGGCCCTGAACATTAATGAAGCATCTGCTGTACTGGGAACTTCCATGACGTCTTATCAGCAAGCCAGGAAGGTTGTTGAAGAGGGTACTGCCCAAGGCTGGGGCAAGCTGCTGCCCGTGGAAAAGAAAGAAGACAGATTTGGGTTGGGTTACAAACCAACTCAACAAGATCAATCAGAGGCTGCTAAAGAGCCCAATTTTGTCAGCGGGGGAATGCTCACCCCGGATGTTGTAAACAATTTGGAAGACGAGGAAAGCAACCACAACCTGGAGAGCTGGATACGTCCAAGGATTCTGGGGAGCAAAGTCCTTAACTGGTCTTCCCAGGAAATTATAAGGGTTACTCCAGCAGAGTAATTATTATTTCCTGTATTTTTTAAGCATGCATCAAGTCTTGCATCTTGCCCAAGATGACAAGACTCATTTTGTAATCGGGCCATCTTGTAATTTTGTGCAAATAGATCAATCAATGAATATCGGACATCTTTTGCAAACGAGTCTCTTTTTTTCGCTCACTGTCTTTTCATTTTTCTTTTTGTACAAAAATAAAATGGCAATGTTTTCAAAATAAATAACTTCATCTTTCACTTTTTCTAAACAAGATTAAAATTGATCACTAAAAATAAACAATCTAAACCCTTGCAGAGAGTGCCTTTCAGATTGCACCGACAACAACACAGCTATGACTTCGTATGACTTTGATAATCCAATCAATCAAGCTGATGAAGGGGTTGAAGAAGATTACGAGCTTCCTGAAGAGCTAGCCAGGTTGTTAAGGCAAGAGGAGAAGGTTATCACCCCACATCAGGAGGAAATTGAAACAGTTAATCTTGGTACGGAAGAAGATGTGAAAGAGGTTAAGATCGGGGCCTGCCTGCAAGATTCGGTGAAGGAGCAGCTGATTGATATGCTACGGGAGTATGTGGATGTCTTTGCTTGGTCTTATCAGGATATGCCAGGGTTGGACACCGACATTGTCATGCACAAGCTGCCGCTGAAAGAAGACTGCCCGCCAGTAAAACAGAAATTGCGCCGTACTCGCCCAGACATGGCAATGAAGATTAAAGAAGAAGTACAAAAACAGTGGGACGCCGGTTTCCTTGCTATAACTAGCTATCCGCCGTGGGTTGCTAATATTGTACCAGTGCCTAAGAAAGATGGCAAGGTGAGGATGTGTGTGGATTACCGGGATCTGAACAGAGCCAGCCCGAAGGATGACTTCCCTTTACCTCACATTGATGTATTGGTTGATAATACGGCTCAGTTCTCGGTGTTCTCCTTCATGGATGGATTTTCGGGATACAATCAGATCAAAATGTCACCTGAGGACATGGAGAAGACAACTTTCATCACACCCTGGGGCACGTTCTGTTATAAGGTGATGCCATTCGGACTGAAGAATGCGGGTGCCACTTATCAACGGGCTATGGTAACATTATTCCATGACATGATCCATAAAGAAATTGAATGTTATGTGGATGACATGATTTCCAAGTCCCTCACAGAAGAAGACCACCTGGTGAATCTGTTAAAGCTATTCAAGCGTCTGAGGAAGTACCAGTTGAAGTTAAACCCAAACAAATGCACATTCGGGGTGCGATCCGGTAAGTTGCTGGGATTTATTGTAAGCGAGAAAGGGATTGAAGTTGACCCTGATAAAGTCAAAGCCATTCAAGAAATGCCTGCACCTAAGACTGAAAAAGAAGTTCGGGGTTTCTTAGGAAGATTGAACTACATTTCAAGGTTCATATCTCACCTTACAGCAACCTGTGAGCCTTTGTTCAAGCTGTTGAGAAAAGAACAAACGGTCAGGTGGAACGAAGACTGCCAAAGGGCTTTTGACAAAATCAAGGAATACTTACAAGAGCCTCCAATCCTTATGCCTCCAGTTGAAGGAAGACCTCTAATCATGTACTTGACAGTATTAGAAGAGTCAATGGGGTGTGTGCTGGGCCAGCATGACGAGTCTGGTCGAAAAGAGTATGCAATATACTACCTAAGCAAAAAGTTTACCGACTGTGAACAACGTTATTCACTGCTCGAGAAAACTTGTTGTGCTTTAGCGTGGGCTGCTCGCCGACTAAGGCAGTATATGTTGACCCACACTACCTTGTTGATTTCAAAGATGGATCCAGTTAAGTACATTTTTGAGAAGCCAGCACTTACCTGACGGGTTGCAAGATGGCAAATGATCCTCACAGAATATGATATTCAGTACACATCTCAAAAAGCCATCAAAGGCAGTGTATTGTCTGATTATCTTGCTGAGCAACCCATTGATGATTACCAGCCTATGAGATTTGACTTTCCTGATGAAGACATCATGTTCATAAAAGCAAAAGATCATGAAGAGCCTATTCACACTGAAGGGCCTGACCCGGAAGAAGAATGGACGATGATGTTTGACGGGGCTGTTAATATGAACGATCGTGGTGTTGGTGCAGTACTCATTACGCCTAAAGGAGTTCACATGCCTTTCTCGGCAAAGCTCACTTTTAACTGCACTAACAACGAAGCTGAATACGAAGCTTGTATTATGGGTCTCGAGGAAGCCATTGACCTCAGGATCAAGACTTTGACTGTGTTCGGAGATTTAGCTCTGGTAATCAATCAAACCAACGGCAAATGGTACACCCACCAAGATCATCTGATACCCTACCGGGATTATACAAGAAGGTTATTGACTTTCTTCACAACAGTCAAGCTTGAGTATATCCCACGAGACGAAAATCAGTTTGCAGATGCTCTAGCTACCATTTCATCCATGATCAAAGTTCAGGCTGCCAACTTTGTGCCTCGGATTTCAGTGTCCAGACTTGACAGACCAGCATACGTATTCTCGGCAGATGTGATTAAAGATGATAAACCTTGGTTCCACAACATTAAGTGCTTCTTGGAGGATCAAACATACCCACCTGGGGCATCTTCCAATGATAAGAAGACATTAAGGAGGCTAGCGGGTAGTTTCTTCCTGAATACTGACGGTTCCTTGTACAAGAGAAACTTTGATATGGTACTCCTCAGATGTGTTGATAAGGCAGAGGCAGATTTGTTGATGCACGAGGTGCACGAAGGATCCTTTGGTACCCATGTAGGAGGGCATGCAATGGCTAAAAAGTTGTTAAGATCAGCTACTACTGGATCACAATGGATGCAGACTATTGTGCTTACGCCAGAAAGTGCCATAAATGCCAGATTTATGCGGATAAAGTGCATGTGCCTTCGAATCCTTTGAATGTGATGTCTTCACCCTGGCCCTTTGCCAAGTGGGGCATTGATATGATTGGCAAGATTGAGCCGACTGCTTCAAACGGCCACAGATTCATCCTGGTTGCTATTGACTGTTTTACCAAGTGGGTTGAAGCGGCTTCTTATGCAAATGTTACAAGGCAAGTGGTAGCCCGATTTCTGAAAGAGAGATATCATTTGTCGGTATGGAGTGCCCGAGCGAATCATTACTGATAATGGTTCCAACTTGAACAACAAAATGATGGCAGAACTATGTCGGGACTTCAAGATCCAACACCACAATTCTTCTCCTTACAGGCCAAAGATGAATGGCGCTGTTGAGGCAGCTAACAAGAATATCAAGAAGATTGTGCAGAAGATGGTAGTTACATACAAAGACTGGCATGAAATGCTACCATTTGCCTTGCATGGGTATCGTACGTCAATCAGAACATCCACTGGGGCAACACCGTATCAGCTTGTTTATGGTATGGAGGCAGTCCTGCCTGTTGAAGTTGAATTACCCTCCCTGCGGGTATTGATGGATGTTAAACTGAATGAAGCAGAATGGGTCCGATCCCGACACGAACAACTGAGTCTGATCGAAGAAAAAAGATTAGCTACAATCTGTCATGGGTAGCTATATCAGAAAAGAATGAAGAAAGCGTTCGATCAGAAAGTCAGGATACGAGAGTACCAAGTAGGAGATCTTGTGCTGAAAAGACTCCTCCCTCCTCATACAGACCACAGGGGCAAGTGGACTCCGAATTATGATGGTCCATTCATAGTAAAGAAAGTTTTCTCTGGTGGAGCACTGATGCTCAGTACTATGGATGGTGAAGACTTCTTATCCCCTGTGAATTCAGATGCAGTTAAAAAATACTTTGCATAAAAAATGACCCGCTGGACATAAAAACAGAATGTAAGTCCAGGCAAAAATAGGGCATCCCGGCGAGTCAAAAACAGAATAAAAGACTCGGGCAAAAATAAGGGAAAATAAGTATAAAAAAATGTGTACACCCGCTGAGTTGAAAAGCCGCATTGGACAACTCAGGCAAAAATGGGTATCCCGGTGGATTGAAAACCCGAAAGGGCGATCCACGCAAAATAAGGGAATAAGCGAACAACTGCATTCCGAATTCATCCGTATCACTTACAACCTGGCAAGTTTGGAAGGGTTCGAGCTTCGGTCAGAATCAGCCTTATTCAGAAAGCAAGTTGAGAAGAAAGTCAATGTCATACGAGTCATAGCAAAAAGGGAAGCTCCTTGAAGCATCATTAACATTGCCACTGTCTTTTTGTTTCTCAATTTGTAACGATTTCCTCATTTCAGGGGGTCTGTTTCTCTGACTGTATCTTGCCAATTCAAGGCACATGAATTAATAAAATCAGATTTTCAGTCATGTCTCGTCTCGTACATTTTATTTTCGTTTGCAAAAATGTCCGATGTCTTTAAGATATTGATTCGCATAAATACAGATGCTTCCTTCCTAAAGAATACATGCTTACAGGAAATATGTTTTCTCCTAGGATTGCCTAAACTCCTATGACGGAATCCAATAAGGAATATCTCGAGATGCTTGTACCTTTCTTTGTCTTTACAGGATTGCAGGTGTTCAAAGCAACATGGGGCATGAAAGCTTCCCCCCAACAAGCTGTCTACTCAGTCTGTCTCCCGATTAGCACCGGAGGTGCTTTCCCCCCAGCTGAGTTGCCAGTCATCATTCCTCCTCAGCCAAGTGCAAAAGACCGGGAACCATCTCCCCACAGAGTTTCAGTCTCTATCCAGAAGAGAAACACCTGAGGATCTCACAACAGAGTGACGAGGGCTTCTTCAAACCCCAGCTGGGTCCCTCATTACCAAGATAGGCCTATCAGTAATCTATTTCCCCATGCAGAGTCAGATATGCCAGATCTACCAATGATATCATCCCCAGCTGGGAAATCCACTTCAAGCAGATCAGCCAAAGATCTCCACAGCAACGGGATCCGAATCCCGGATCGGTATCTTTGCATAATCATAGCATTCACATCATATTTTCCCCACAGAGCGTAGCATACCATCTAATACGGAGCATTACGGCAAAAATCAAACATATTGTATAATCATAAGCCATGTGTCGAACTGAACATTTGTAATACTGACCATCCGTCAACAGTATACGAAACATTTCCCCAATCCCTCACCAGAGAGCCAAAACATTTCCCTTACAGATACACTCCTTTGGGCACTCGTTTGTGTCATCATTCCCCAGTAAAGTCGCCCGGGCATTCTTTACGAACAGGCAACTCATATATTACAGATGCTTCCCGACACTCGTCTGTGTCGTATCCCCAGCAGAAAGCCAAAGCGTCCCCTTTGCGCTCACAACACATGTTTACACATATCTATACACATCTCCGACACCCGTCCGTGTCACCTCTCCCAGCATAGTTGCCTAAACACTTTGGAAATCGAATACTTGTTTATAATACACTTTTTCTGGCACTCGTCGGTGCCTCACTCATCACTTTTTGCTCATACAGATACTCGTCCGTATCTTGTATATACCACTTATATCCCCTCAGATTCGACACTCGTCCATATTCCTTGTTAACCAGTTGATACTCGTCCGTATCATCATCTCTGAACATGCGTCGAGCGTTTGTTTCCACTGATACTCGTTCGTATCATAGTCTTAAGGATGCTCGTCCGCATCTTTAATCTATACACCGTGTCAAACACTTATGTCTTCTTGAATTTAGACACTCGTCTGTGTCTACTGTTCCCCGATGGTCGTCCCCATCATTTCCCCAGAGAGTTTTATTTCTTTATTTTTATGGCCGTCCCCATCATAATCTCTTATATCCCCAACTTGTCGGCCGTCCATGTCATTGCTTTATTCCCCGCATTTTCCCCAGCTTGGCGGTCGTCCCCGTCGTTGCTTTATCCCCCGCAGTCGTCCTCTGCTCGATGGTCGTCCTCCGTTGCCCGCACTCTATAAATATACTTTATTTTCTTTTTACAATCTATATCCCTTTTCTTCTTCATTCTGTGAGTGCAAATTTTGGACTGTCTTTGGTATTCAACCACAAGTTATCTTGTTTGCCTGTTAAGCCGTTGCTTACATCCTGCACAACTAACTCATGTTTGAATAGGGGCAGCTGTAAACACCCCAAATTTGCCCTCACCCATTCACACCATGGCTTTTGATCTTTCCATATGCATAAGTTCAATCACATCATCTCATATTGCATATTTGCTTCATTGCATTGATTCTAAACCATCTGCATCTAGGGTTTGTGATCTGAGCCCTCCCTGAGCCATTTGAGCCACTCCAAAGGTCATCAATCACTTCAAAGGGGTCCATGTATGTTCAAGCATCATATTATATCCTCTCAAGATCAAAGAAGTCAAAAAATCACAAGAACTGAGAATGGCATGGAAGCAGAGCCAGGTTTAACAACACAGATGACCTAAAATTAGGGTTTTGGTTTCAGAGGCCATAACTCCAAAATTTTTGGTCATTCTTGTTTCTATTGGTCTTTATAGGGTATAGGGATCATGCATATCAATTTTCATGAGGAAATTCCATGGGGAAGGCGTCTGATCAAGAGTTGACTTCTTGAGCAAGTCAGTGCAAAATCAAGGCATCTGAGGCCCCCAATGACCCAACCAAAGGATGTTCTCCATCATTTTGAATGTGTATGATCTTTATTTGATCATAGAAGATGTTGTAAGTTCATAAAATTGGAAAATTTCAAGCCATTTGCAAAATTGCCTTTTTGGGAAAGTGACTTGTAATGTAAACTTGCTATTTTGGGAAAGTTTTTCAACCTTCTCTTTTTGATTCAAAAATGCTTCAAAAGAGAAAACTTTGGTCATGAAAGTTGTAGAGTGGATCATTCCCTTTTCAAAAAGTACAAGAACTCATTCTAATTCATCATGGATCAAAAGTTATGGCCTTGCAAAGTTGGATAAAATCATTGAAATGTCACTTTTGCACAAAATGGAAAATTGCAATTTCTCATGACAAGCCTTTATGTGACTTCAATGTGACCTCTAATTATCATACAAACACAATGCATGACCTAAAAATCATATTGCACCAAAGAACCTCCCATTTTCATGACTTATGCTTCAAGTAATCACAAAAGGGCCAAAAGATCACAAAATTGCAAAACCTCACATAAACCCTAATCCACTTGCAAGTTGGCCTCAAAATCATTTCCATGGTCTGCCTTGATTCAAGCTGCAACAAACATGCTTTTGTTCTAGCCCTAAAACAGCCCATACCTTATAGTACACCTAGACTTGACTTTTTGTAAAAGGGGCCATACCAATCAAGCTGTGCCACCAACAACTCTCTGCCCTATCACAACTTGATATGTGGACTAAAAGAGACTCAAAACATACAACAAGCCAGCATGAATCCACAACATTGCTAGAGTTCACAAAATCCTCCATCTTGCATTTTCTATCGAATCCCACAACTCAACCATTCATTCCCCAAATTTCTTCCACCATCCATCTCAAAATACTCCACTGATCATCCCTGACCCATCAAAGCAACCCAAAACCACCATAAATAGAAATACGATTCTCACCACCCCTGAACTAGAACCATATAAACTCATTCCAAGCTTACCAGAAGCTTTAAGGAGTCCATTAGAGTGGAAAAGCACAAGGCAGAAGGTCAGAAAGCCCAGGATTCGAAAGCTCAATCTCAGGTAACATGATGAACAAATTTTCCAGAACTTTGATTTCTTGTTAAAATATTGTTCTATGTGTTGCCCTGATCATGGGGATGTATTTATTTTTGAAAATGAGCCAGAAACAAGCATTTTGTGGTGCTCTGAAACTTTTGCCCTAGAATTTATTTTCTTCGATTCTCACTGTGTGGTTAAGATAAATTGTTTTTGGCCCTGGATTCTTGTTACCCAATGTTAGAGGATTGATTCTGGAGTTTTGGAAGTCTTGGGGGTGTGTTTTGGGTGTTTCAGGTGAGGGAGATGACCGGAGCTTGTCTCCGGTCGCCTGAGGTTAATTAGGGCTAAGCATGTTTAATTAGCAACTTTGAATAATAGCCTTAGGATCCTGCTTCCCGCGCACGCTTGAATGGTTCAGATGATCCACTTAAACCCTAATCAACATTTAATTAACCTAACCTAAGTTTAATTAATTATAAAACAAAATTAGCCAGGTTTGAACTTGGGCCATTGGATGTGGCGCCAAGTCAACACCTCCTAGCCCAGACTTAATCTGATCCTTTCATTTTGCATACTTCTCCTTTTATTTTATTTTATTTTTCATTTTTATTGCATTTATTTACACGAATTATTTAAAATAGCAAAATACATTTAAAAATTCTGAAAATTTTTGTCAAACATTTCATTAATTTTCAGAACCCAAAAATATTTTTATTTTTATCTTTTGCATTAAAAATTATTTTTAAATCATTTAAATGGTTATTTTTAATTAGTTAATGGAAATTAATTAATTAAAAATGCATTTAGGTATTTAAAAATTCCAAAAAAAAACACATTGCATTTCAAAACATTTAGAAACATTATCAAACCCTCAAACCAAATTTCTTTTTGTTTCTTGATGCATTTTGACAATTTTCATGGGAATTAAATTCATTTTAAGGCAATATTTTTGTTTAAACTTTGAAAAATCAATTCTGCCTAACCCTTGAGAGTTTGATGATGGTTCTTCTTGCATTGAATCCTCTATAGCATGTAGTTTATGGGACAAATAGGTTTGAATTGATCTTGCATTTTCAATTTGTTTAGCATTTTTCATTGAGAGGTATCCCAAAACCCTAATTGACTTAGAAAATTCATAACATGCACTAGGTTAAGAGTTAGGTCCCCTCCTTTGGGCAGTGAACTTGTGTAGGTTTAGGGTTCCTTTGATCCCATTTTCATTTTTTTGTCTTGTCATTTGCTTCTGGTTTTGGATTTTTGTGATGCATGTTGTATGTAAACCCTAATTTGTGCTTTCCTTTGCATCCACCTCTCATTTGCTTGCATTCAATGACTTGCCATGACATTTTGTGCATCCACATAATTCATAATGCATCTTAGGAAATATTAGAATCATGTTTGATCATTGCATCATTCCTTTGCCATGTTATATGTTCATTTCATCTCATAAACATTCATGAACTTCTATGGTTCAAAGCATGCCTCCTTTGCATCCTTATGCTTGTTGGATCATTCTCATATCTTGTCATGTGTTTGCATCATCTCTTAGCATCATTGAAATCATGCTTATGCTTCTGACTTTGGTTTGCATCATGACATTTCATCTCATTTGCATTGCATTGCATTTCTTTTGCTAACTTTTCAGGTGGTAAGTTGTTTTGGGAAGTGAATTTGCATTCACTTCTCACAATATCTTCTCATCTCTTGCATCATTGCTGCATTTTATCTTTGTATTAGAGTGAGCTTGCTCATTCATGTTCATCTCTTACTTTCTTTCTTCAGGCAACTTGTCTTCTTAAGTGAAGCAAGTTGTCTTGCTTCTCTTTGCTTCTTCCTCCTTTCATCTGCTTCTCTCCTTGGTGGTTCTTTGAAGATCTTTCTCTCTTAAGCTTCATAAACCCTAGGAACAACCAAGCATGATAATAATTAGGGTTTGATTAGTCCCCCATTTAGTTTTACCTTTGTGTCATCTTTGAGTCTTCTCTTCTCATCTCATAATCTGGGACTAAACCCTAAAGGCTTTAAGGCTTTGTGATTAAGCTTATGCCTGCATCCTTCTATTAGGATGGAGTGTATAACTTTAATCCTAAGTGTTAAACCCTTAATGTGTTTAAATCCTTTAATCAATTCACTTAATAATCATCAAGACATCAAGCTTGTAACTTGGGACTTGCATTAGGGTTCTAATTCTTCCTTAATTGGTTAAGAAGGACTAACCCTAGTGTTAATGGACAAGTCCCCCTCAAGTTGTCTTACAAACCCTAAAAATAATTTCTTCATCTTATCATTAACTAAAATCCACTTTAATAAGGGCTTTGTTTTGTCATGAGCTTAATCCCTAATCATGGATTAAGTTGAGGAGTCTTACTCAGCTTAAATGTTCTCATCTATTATCCTTCTATTAGGATGGTGTAATGAGTCCATTAAATCCTTGATTATGGCTTAAACTCATTACTTAACACTAAACAAAAACAACAAAAACATCTAAGTAATCACAAGTAGGTTAATGATCTTAATCCTACACCATGGTGATTAAGTGTGAGGTGCTTACTTCACATTTAAGGTATTCTCATTACCCCTAATCAGAGGGAAGATGTGATGAGTTTACTAACCCTTGGTTTAGGCTTAAGCTCATTATCTTATGACAAATACCAAAAAGCTATAAAAGAATGAAAACACCAAAAACAAACAATAATTGTCTCCTCCGGGATTCTTTTCTCATCTTATTCACTCACAAACGAGAACTCGCTTCTTCCGTCTAATGCAAGACATGTTGCACCTGAGCCAGACAGGTCATACACTTGAGCATAGACAAGAAAGCAGTTCACAAGTCAATTTACCTTTCAGTCTCTTTGAGTCGAACTACAGCCTTCTGACTTCCTCATTGCACGAGAGGATACGTAGGCATAGCTTAACAGTTATCGAACAAAAGTCTCTGTATATCCCCCCTCCTTCCATCATCATTCTCTAAGCCTCATATTCTTGAGCATTTCACTCTTATTCTCACACTGACACTTCTCTTATACACTTCACATTTATTTTACACTGACACTTGCATTCTTTCCAGCTTTGATACACAGATTGCACTAACACTACCCCTTTAAAACACAAATCTTTTAAGCATGGATCCCGTCGAGTACGGTGGACAATCTGGGTGTTAATACCTTCCCAGGTTGTAACCAACCCCCTTTCTCAGTCTCTCTGGTTCGCAACCGTCTTATCCATATCTTTCTAGGTCTATGCAGCATTACCTTTCCTTCGGGATAAAAATGCCTAGCTGGCGACTCTTGTCTTTCTGAGTTCACCCTTGTGTGTACTCTCTCCTTTCGCCGACCGTTCGCGTCTGTACCCCATTTGACCTAGCCTCATTTGGTGGGAGCGACACATACATCAAATGACCTCGCATAAAACTAACTTTGCCTTTTCAGGATAGTTTGTGATCATAGGAACATTGTCGACTCCTAGAGATAGTTCAGAGATGATCGAGACGAAGATCTAGTTCTGATACTTTGTTCTGATATTTTCCCGAGACAGTTCATAGACGATCGAGACGAAGATCTAATTCTGATACTTAGTTCAGGATTTTGTTTTCCAGAGAAAATACAGAGACGATCAAGATGAAGATCTAGTTCTGATACTTAGTTCTGATATTTTCCGAAGACTGTATAGAGACGATCGAGACGAAGATCTAGTTCTGAAACTTAGTTCTGATATTTTCCCGAGACAATTCAAAGACGATCGAGACAAAGATCTAGTTTTGATACTTAATTCATGATATCTTTTTCCATAGATAGTTCAGAGACGATTGAGACAAAGATCTACTTTTGATACTTAGTTCTGATATTCTCCCAGAGACAATTCAGAGACAATCGAGATGAAGATCTAGTTCTGATACTTAGTTCTGATATTCTCCCAGAGACAGTTCAGAGACGTTCGAGACAAAGATCTAGTTCTGATACTTAGTTCAGGGTATTCTCTAGAGACAATTCAGAGAAGATCGAAACAAAGATCTAGTTCTGATACTTAATTCAGGGTATTCTCCAAAGACATTACAGAGACGATCGAAACAAAGATCTAGTTCTGATACTTAGTTCGAGATATGTTACAGAGACAGTTCGTAGACAGTCGAGACGAAGATCTAGTTCTGATACTTAGTTTGGTAACAACATTCAGATAGAGTCAAACATAGACATATTCTGATGCTTCTATTAACAAATACTTTGGATAGCATCTATAAGCCCATCTCTAGTTACTCTGAATGGCATCTTTAAGCCCATTCAAGCAATACAATCAACCAACAGTATTACTATGCGCACCGGCGAGTGCAAAGTTTTGGGCTTAAGTGTTCAATCCTCTTCTACCTTCAGGTCACGAATGGCGTACATGCCAATCTAACTCTTCATGTTTCAGAAAGGTGAACAGGGGCAGCTGTTGTACCCCAAAATTTTCCCTCACATCTTTAAAACAATATACCTCAAGAGGTCTCCTAATAGTCACAAGATTCTCAATTGTTCAAATGGGATTCAAGGTTTCATCAGACAAAGCCTTCTCCTAAACAATGGATCTTAAATTAGGATTTTGAGTTTCCCCAAGGTAAATTGGACTTCTAAATCCTAAATTGGACTTCATGGTGTCCTATATACTTCAAAGGATCCTCATGTCAAGTTCCAAGGCTTACCCTACAAGTTTTGTCAATCAAATGCTCAGATAATCAAAATTCAGTTAACTTGGTCAAAATGTCAACTGTGGTCAACATACAGTCAAACTTCAAGAATTTTGGTCAAAATCAAGATTATGAGGTGAAATCCATCATTTGATCAAGGGTTGATCATGATTCATTAAGGAAACCTCAAATTCATCAAGAACCAGAAGTTACTAAATTAGGGTTTTTGGAGGAAAAGTCAATTGTACTTTGACCAACCATAATTTCCACATGTTTCATCAGAAATTTTCCATCCAAAGCTCATTTTGAAGGACATTCAATTCTCTACAACTTTGTGTCTCACAAGCCAATGCCAGAAATACTTAATTTGAGAGATATGAGCCAAGACATTACAGGTCCTTTTAAAAGACAACAAAAAGTCAACTTTTGCAAAAGCTCATAACTTGAACATGGAAGATCAAATGGACATGGGACCAAAAGGAGTAGTTAGAGGACACTCTAAGCTTTCTAAAAAGTCCTAGAACACATACATGGGATAAAAATTGAGAAAGTTATGCATTGTTGAAGTTGGGAAATTTTGAGGAGGAGTATAAAGCAAGTAATGACCAAACTCAAGTTTTTTTTCCAAATGGGCCCATATTTTTCTAACCCAAACTTAATCACAAGATAATTCACGACCCATAAGTCATAATATCTGATTTTTTATATTTATTTTATATTATATTTGATTTAATTTATTTAAAATAAATTTTAATTAAAATAAATATTGAAAAATCAAATATTTGATCTTAGGATTATATTGGGATTAGATTTTGATGTTTATGATCATAATTTGGATCCCAAATTCGTTCAAACCAAAAGAGAAGGTCATAACACCAAAATAGAAACCTCATTTCTTCATTCCAAAGTAACCTCAAATCTAACACCCAAGCCCAATTTTTTAAACCTAATTTGCTTCTCTACAAATACACAACAAGTCCACAAGGACAAGGGACGCAAACCTTACACACACAAAAAACCTAAAAGATTTTTTTCAAAAAAAGTCAAACTAGGGAAAATCTCAAAAAACCTTCATAACAAGTTTTCAACCTTCCTTTTTATCCAATCAACAACAAGGAACTTCTAGAAGGCCATCTCAAGCATTATTGGAAGTTGGGAATGCGTGAAACATGTCCCCATGAACATGCCATCCTTCATTCTTTTCTTGATTTCAAATCTTTTATTCCTTGATGTTTTAATGTATTTTCTTGTCATACTATTGTTCTGTATCATGTGTTGATGCTTTTTGACCACTTATTTGCGAAGTATAATGTAGGATATAAGAGACACCATGGGTAGGGCATAAAAGGTCTCTTGATCGAAACTCTCCAACCAGCCACTTTTAGGCCAAACCAATTGCACCATTGAATTCCTGAGACTGAATTTAGTAGGAATGGATGATTTTAACGTGCTAAAATTCGTTTTTTTTTGTTCAAAATTGTAGGTTAATTTGCTACGAAATTTTCGTAGCAAAATCGCAGCAGAACGGAAGCAAAACTGTAGCAAAAGACAAAGGCACAAGGTTGAAGATGATGTGGTGTCACGCGTTGGTTGGCTGGATTCAGCAATTCATTTACTTTGTTTATTTAATTAATTGTTTTCCTCTATTATCACGCTCAGGTGGATAGATCAGTTTGCAAGGATGTTACGTGTTTGACATTAGGGGGGCGGGTTCGAAACCCAACCACCCTCCCCCTATTTTTTTTTGGATTTTTGCTTTGTTTTCATTATTTCCTAACAATTTTTTTTATTTTCTTTTAATTAATTAAATTAACTAAATCAATAACTTTTTTTTCTAAACCAATAATAATAATTAAAAACAATAACTTTTTTTCGTTTATTTTGTAAATAAAAACTTTAATAATTAACTTAATAATTAAAATTTCACAAAAAATCATAAAAGGTGTTTATTAGCTTAATTATCTTTATTAATTAATCAATTTACTTTTTTACAAAAGAAAAATTAGTTTTATGATGTTTTAATTAATTAATTTCATAATCACTTTTTTTAACCTAGTAATTAGGATTTAATTAATTTTAAAGTTTTGTTTCTAACCCTAATTCACTCAATCTTTTTGACATGATTTTAATTAATTAACATTTTTGACACAAAATTACTTTCTTAATCAAATTTCTCTTAATTAATTAAGTTCCTCCTTATTGAAATTATTAATTTAGATTTTAGGACTTTAAAAACATTTTCCTAATTTCCTCCTTATTTTATTTTGCTATTTAATTTTATTAGAAAAATGTATAGGATTATTACCTATCTTGTAACATTTAATTTTTCGCACTTTTATTTTTCGTACTCCCCTAGTTTCAAATATGTATCCCCTCCCCGTGATGTAATAGTTTAGGGTTTATTTTCTGCTTTTAATTCCGTAAATTATTAATTGTGTTGTTAGTAATAATAGGGTGTGAAAAGAATGCATGTGATTAATAAAACAGACTTAGCCCATTAATCTAAGATTAAAATAACTGAATACAACACACTTCTCACACATATGCCCCTAGGGTTTCTCCTCTTGTTGCCTTACAAAATGGTCAAGTCCCTCGAACGTAGGGGTGTCTTAGCAAAGTTGCCAATGAATATAAGTTACAAGTCCCTTCGATTAAAAGATCATAGTCCCTCGTTGTCCCTTCGAGTTGCCTACGAATAAATGATCTTGTCCCTCGATGACCCTATAGAAAATGATGATTGTCCCTTCGAATTGCTAAGATACCCTTACATGTTGCCTTCTATGATCATACGATGAGCCTACGCATGTCCCTTCAAATCCAAGGATAAGACTACTTACTAACTAATAGTAAGGACAATCTTATCCCTAAAGAAACAAAATAACAAGAACGACTTTATAATTTAGGGTAAGTAGTTCTTAAGTGCTTGCTCACAAATTTTCAAAAATACTCTTTACACCTCACATTTTCAAATACTTTCAAATTAAACACTTTGTATACATTCGTACGAGAATCTTTACAAAGTTAAAGTCTTTATGAAAATATTTTCTAATCACACGTTACACTACTTTTCAAACAAAGTAAAGTGAGCTAAGTAGTTAAGAGCCCATGAATAACCATGGATACAAAGGGTGCTAACACCTTCCCTATGTATAACTTACCCCCCAAACTCAAAATCTTTTTCAAAGGTCTTTCCTGTTCTTGTATGCCTTTCTTTATTCAATAAAATAAAAGTCGGGCGGCTCTTTCTATTTGCAGCATAGTTTTTGTGAGAACAAAAACAACCAAGTCAGTTCTCCCACTGTGTTACAACATTAAATTGGATTAGTAACATTATATGAAAGAAGAACCTAAATTGGAGTGTAAAATTGATGTAGAGACCTTCTTAGGGTTGGTATGAAGTGTGAAATCGAGAACCATAGTGGATAGGTTCAGAATGAAGAGGAAAACATGAGAATTTGCAAACATTGTGTCCATACACGTAATAGGTAGGCCATACGCGTATGGAATGGTGTAGAAATTGGGCCTTACACGTAATACTAGGGCAATGCGCGTAAGAAAAGTGATTTGTCATGGCCATCTGCTCATTTTCGTAGGATACACGTAGGAAACTTGTGCAATACACGTATGAGGAGGCTATACGCTTATTGAGTGGAAAGTGAGAAGCCATATGCGTTTGAGGGGGTGTATAGGGTGCGTGGGAGCTGGTTCATATGCATATGACCCTGTGCAATATGTGTATGACCAGGCTTGTAGGGCAATTTTGGTGTTTCGCGATTTTTGTCCCGATTTCGCGTCCAATGTCGATTCTCTTGATCTGCGGCATTAGTGTATACCTTAGGACTTAATTAATCAAGGATTGGTGATGGAAAATTAATTAATAATGAAACTTAGGTAAATTAACTGGATGATTAATTACTTAAGTCATGTGAGGAACTCTTGGTGATTGTTTGGATCTTATGTTGCATATATGATCGGAGGGATCGTGTAGATGTATAATGTGGTGTTTATACATGGTGTATGCATAGTCATAGTCATACATACATTTGAGGTATTATTGGTGGGATGATTCATTGTCGGATGGGAGCATGCGATTCATACATACTCCGTTGTGGAGAATGTTGGAGATAAATCATTGTCGGATGGGCGCATGTGATTTATCCGGATTCTTATTGAATCGAGTTCAATTGAATGAACTAAAGTGAGTTGGTACCACATGCATGGTTTCATTGTTGACTCACATTGCATAATTATTGTTGTTGAATCATGAGCCATTGCTAATTATCGTTGTGATGTTGTTGTACATGTTGATTGTGTGAGAAACTACCCTTGATTTGCTTTATTCACCGTTAATTATTGAATATGTTTCTCACCCCTTTGTTGTTGTTGTATCTGTGATTCTTTTGAAGTACAAACAATTTAGGTACTTAAGTGTGCGTGGACTTCATGTTTCATGTTCGAGTCATAGGACTGCTCTGATACGTAACATGGGACTTGGGGATTTTTGATGTTTTGCTTGTTTTCGTTATTTGTTACGTATCAGATTTATTTTGTTGAAAAGTTTATAAACCAAGAGATATTGTTGAATATTGTTGATGTTTAGCAAGTTTCCATGAGATGAATAATTCAGTTTCTTATGTTGTTTCTAATAAGAAGTTTGTTGTTATTATTGTTGATGTGGCATTCCACTTTGAATAAACTCTGATATTACTTATTAATTCATTATTTTATAAATTGGGAAAAAGTTGGGGTGTTACAATTGGTATCAGAGAAGGTCGTTCCAACTGGCCAGATGTAGTAGTCGAGTTAGTCCTTAGAATATGAGTTGTTTGTGTGTTCCAACCTTGTGTGTTTGTTGTATCAGTATGGCAAGAAGGAATGATATTGCTCTTGTTGCTGCTATGCAAGTCATGGCCCAAGCTGTTGAGAACATCGGTCCAACTGTTGAGAATGTTGAGTTTCATGACCTGGATCAGTTCCGAAGTAACAAGCCGCCTACGTATGAAGGGGGTATCCTTGATCCATAGGCTGCACAGAAATGGCTTAAGGTTGTGGAGAAAATCTTCAGAACCATGGGTTGCAGTGATGCTCAGAAGGTGAGGTTTGGTACTCACATGTTGGAAGGTGAAGCTGAAGTCTGGTGGGACAACAGTCGCCAAAGGTTGGAAGCTACATGTACTGGTATTACTTGGGCTGTGTTTTGAGCTGCGTTTCTGGAGAAGTATTTTCCAAAGGATATTCGTTGTGCTAGAGAGGTAGAATTTTTGGAGCTGAAGTAGGGTAGCATGATTGTGGCTGAATATGCTGCTCTGTTTAAGGAGTTGGTGCAGTATTGTTCTCACTATAATACTGAAGATGCTATGACTTCAAAGTGTATGAAGTTTGAGAACAGGCTGTGTCACGAGATCAAATAGAGCATTTCTTATCAGAAGATCAGGATTTATCCAGAACTGGTGAACAGAACCAGAATTTATGATAATGACAACAGAGCTTGGATTACTCACTACAAGGTTGTGAGTGATTGAAAGGGTAAGTAGAGATTTGGGGGTACTCCTTATAGTGCTTCGGCTGACAAAGGAAAACAGAAAAATATTGGCAAGAAGCCAAGTGGGGGAGGGGTAAATCCTAATCCTGTGAAATGTTTCAGATGTGGAAGCACGAGTCATCGGGCTAATACTTGTTAGAATGAAATGAAGAAATGCTTCAAGTATGGATGAACATGTCATGTGGTAGCAGACTGCAGAGCTACTATACCTACCTGTTTCAACTATGGTGAACAAGGTCATATCAGTACAACTTGTCAAAATCCGAAGAAGTCTCAAGGAGCTACTGGGAAGGTGTTTGCATTAGTGGGAGCCCAATCCACTAATGAGGAGCGTTCTGTCAAAGGTACTTGTTTTATTAATGGTACTCCTTTAATTGCTATTATTGATACGGGTGCAATCCACTCGTTTATTTTTGTTGATTGTGTGAAGAGGTTAGGAATTGTACAGTCTACTCTAGATCAGAGGATGACAATTGAAACTCCATTTATTGATTCTGTGGCTACATCTTTAGTATGCTTGAAGTGTTCGCTGACTATTTTTTATAGATATTTCAAAGTGGACTTGATTTGTTTACCACTCGGTAATCTGGATGTCATTTTGGGAATGAACTAGTTTGAATTCAACCAGGTCTATATTGATTGTTATAGGAAGAAGTTGATGTTTCTTACTCCTGGAGAGGAAGTGTTGGCAAATTCTTTATCTACTAAAGAGTTGAGAACTTTGTTAGAAGATGAGGCAATGATGTTTGTTGTGTTTGCATCTTTATCTATTGAAAGCAAAGTATTAGTTAGCGAGTTACCGATAGTGAATGAATTTCCTGAAGTGTTTCCTGATGATACTATGGAATTACCTCCAACGAGAGAAGTTGAATTTACAATTAACCTTATTCCTAGTACAAGGCCTATTTCTATGGCACCGTATAGGATGTCTGCATCAGAGTAGCTGAATTGAAATCTCAGATTGGAGAGTTGCTTGATAAGAAGTTTATTAGGCCAAGTGTGTCGCCATGGGGAGCTCTAATGTTGTTGGTAAAAAATAAAGATGGTAGTATGCGTCTGTGCATTGATTACCTTCAGTTGAATAAAGTGACCATTAAGAATAATCATCCGCTTTCGAGGATTGATAACTTAATGGATTAACTAGTTGGTGCTTGTATTTTTAGTAAGCTTGATCTGAGGTCAGGTTACCATCATATTCGAGTGAAGGAAGGTGATATTCAGAAGACTACATTTAGGACTCGTTATGATGTGTCGGGTGTGTTCATGGAGTATATGAATTGTATCTTTCATTCTTAGCTGGATCAGTTTATTATGGTGTTTATAGATGATATTCTAATTTAATCTAAAATTGAAGATGATCACAAAGAGAATTTGAGGATTGCATTGTTGGTATTGAAGGATAATAAGTTGTTTGCTAAGTTATCAAAGTATGACTTTTGGCTTAAGAATGTGAGTTTCTTGGGTCATTTTATTTCTAGTGATGGTATAGCAGTGGATCCTTCTAAAGTAAGTGTTGTGTTGCAGTGGGAACCTCCAAAGATAGTAACAGAGATTAAACACTTTTTGGGTTTAGGAGGTTATTACAAAAGATTTATCGAAGGGTTTTCTAGTTTGGCATTACCGTTGACTCAATTGACTGGAAAGAGTCAAGCGTTTATTTGGGATACATCTTGTGAATAAAGTTTTGAAGAATTGAAAAAGAAGTTGACTATTGCACCAATGTTGGTTTTTCCAAGTTCTGGTGAGCCTTTTTTTTGTGTATTGTGATGCGTCTAAGATGGGATTAGGTAGTGTATTGATGCAAAATAGTAAAGTGGTGGCTTATGCTTCCAGACAATTGAGGGTGCATGAGAGGAATTATCCTACTCATGATCTTGAATTATTTGTAGTGGTTTTTATGTTAAAAATTTGGAGGCACTATTTGTATGGGTCAAGATTTGAGGTATTTAGTGATCACAATAGTTCGAAGTATTTGTTCGACCAGAAAGAACTAAATATGAGGCAGATAAGATGGTTGGAATTTCTGAAAGACTATAATTTTAATTTGAGCTATCATCCGGGTAAATTTAATGTAGTAGTAGATGCTTTGATTCGAAAGACAATTCATATGCCGGCATTGATGGTGAAAGAAATGGAGTTAATTGAACAGTTTCGAGATTTGATCATGGTTTGTGAGACGACACTTGAAAGTGTTAGACATGGAATGCTAAAAAGGAATAATGACTCTTTGGATGTGATTAAAGAGAACCAGAGGCTTGATGTTAAATTAGTAAATTTGATGCCTATAGGAGGAAGTGATCCTGATGGTGATTTCAAGGAAGATGATTCTGGTGTGTTGAGATTCCGGGGCAGAATTTGTGAGTCGGACAATGTTGAACTGAAAAAGGAAATTGTAGAAGAGATTCACCGAAGTATCTTGAGTATTCATCCGGGAGCTACAAAGATGTATCAGGACTTGAAGTAATTGTTTTGGTGGTTTGGTATTAAAGAGATATAGCACAGTTTGTGTATGCTTGTTTGGTATGTCAGAAATCAAAAGTAGAGCATCAGAAGCCTTCAGGAATGATGCAACCGTTGGAAATTCCAAAATGGAAATGGGACAGTATTTCTATGGACTTTGTTACTAGTTTTCTAAATACGGCGAGAGGATTTGATGCTATTTGGGTAGTTGTGGATCGGCTTACAAAATCCGCACATTTTATACCTATCAACATGAGTTTTTTGTTGACAAAGTTGGCAGAGATTTATATCATAATAATTGTGAAGTTATATGGTGTTCCTTCGAGTATAGTTTTAGATAGAGATCCAAGGTTCACTTCGAAATTTTGGAAGAGTTTGCAAGAGGCTTTAGGTTCAAAGTTGAAATTAAGTTCAACTTATCATCCTTAGACGGACGGTCAGTTGGAAAGGACTATTTAGCCATTAGAGGATTTGCTAAGGACTTGTGTGTTGGAACAAGGTGGTGTGTCGGATACTCATTTGCCATTTATTGAGTTCACATACAACAAAAGTTACCATTCTAGTATTGGAATGACATCGTTTGAAGCTTTGTATGGTAGAAGGTGTAGGACGCCTCTGTGTTGGTATGAGACTGGTGAAAATGTAGTGCTTGCACCTAAGATTATGCAACAGACTATTGAGATGATTCAAATGATCTGGGAGAAGATGAAAGCTTCTCAGAGTACATAGAAGAGCTATCATGATAATCAGAGAAAAGAGTTGGAATTTGATGAAGGTGATCATGTGTTTTTTTGGGTTAACTCAATGACAAGTGTTGGACATGCTTTGAAATCGAAGAAGTTGGATCCTAAGTTTATTGGACCATATCAGATTTTTTAGAAGGTTGGTATTATTGCGTACAGAGTGGTGTTGCCTCAAGAGATTTCGAACTTGCATGACATGTTTCATGTGTTTCAACTTCGAAAGTATGTGTCTGACCCATCTTATGTTATCTCGAGGGATGAGGTGTAGGTTAGAGATAATCTTACTATTGAAGCGATGCCTATAAGAATTGAGGATCGCAAGATGAAGCAACTCAGAGGTACAAAAATTCATTTGGTGAGAGTAGCTTGGGGAGGAGAAGCTAGTGGAAGTGTAACCTGGGAGCTGGAAAGTAGGATACAAGAGTCATATCCGGAACTTTTCTCACCAGGTACATTTTTTAGGACGAAAATATTTTAAGTGGGGTGAGTTGTAACACCCCATTTTTAATAATTTATTTGTCGTGTAATTTTGGTGTATTGTTGGTCTTATTTAAAGTGTGTGCTTAGATGCTTCGATGTAGTGTCCTAGTGGGACGGGTAGACTTATTGTGTGGTTAGTAATGGCGAGGTGTAGTGATAATAATATGACCAATTAAACATTATTTTTATTATTATTATGTTAATACTATTAGTATGATTATTAGTATTATTATTATTATTTTATTTTAATTAAAATGAGGGTTGATTTAGTAAAACATTAAGGTGAGGGTATTAGGGGGAATTAAACCTTTATCGGAAATTAGAGAAAGATTAGTCATATCAGTTTTTGGAGAAACCAAGGGAGAGCTAGGAAGAGGAAGAACTCTGCTAGGGCAATCTTCATAGAGAAAATTCGTAGGATTTTCTTCAATAAATTGAGGTAAGATGGGAGAAAAGGGTTCATAATAGGTGATATTAACATGATGGGGTCCTTTCCCTCGTAGGATTTTTCTGTGTATGATATTGTTTGATGAATCTGATACCATCTGCCCATTTTCGTAGGATACGCGTAGGAAACTTGTGCAATAGGCGTATGAGAAGGCTATACACATATTAAGGGTAAAGTGAGGAGCCATACGTGTATAAGGGGGCGTATGGGGTGCATGGAAGCTGGTCCATACGCATATGACCCTATGCAATACGCGTATGACCAGGCTTGTAGGGAAATTTTGGTGTTTCGTGATTTTTATCCCAATTTTGTGTCCGATGTCGATTCTCTTGATCTGCGGCAATGGTGTAGACCTTAGGACTTAATTAATCGAGGATTGGTGATGGAAAATTAATTAATAATGAAAACTTAGGTAAATTAACTGAACGATTAATTACTTAAGTCGTGTGAGGAACTTTTGGTGATTGTTTAGATCTTAGGTTTCATATGTGATCTGAGGGATCATGTAGATGTATAATGTGGTGTTTATACATGTTGTATGCATAGTCATTGTCATGCATACATTTGAGGTATTATTGGTGGGATAATTTGTTGTCGGATGGGCGTATACGATTCATCTGTACTTCGTTGTGGAAAATGTTGGAGATAAATCATTGTCGTATGGTCGTATGTGATTTATCCAGATTCTTATTGAATCGTGTTCGATTGAATGAACTAAGGTGAATTTGTACCACATGCATTGTGTCATTGTTGAGTCACGATGCATATTTATTGTTGTTGAATCATGAGCCGGTGCTAATTATCATTGTGATGTTGTTATACATGTTCATTGTGTGAGAAACTGCCCTTGAATTGTTTTATGCACCGTTAATTATTGAATATGTTTCTCATCCCTTTGTTGTTGTTGTTATTGTATTTGTGCTTCTTTGAAAGTATAGATAATCCAGGTACTTGAGTGTGTGTGGACTTCGTGTTTCCTGTTCGAGTCATGGACTGCTCTGATACGTAACATGGGACTTGGGGATTTTTATGTTTTGCTTGTTTTTGTTATTTGTTATGTATCATATTTATTTTGTTGAAAACTTTATAAATAGAGATATATTGTTGAATATTGTTGAAGTTTGGCAAGTTGTCGTGAGATGAATAATTCCGATTTTTTCGTTGTTTCTAATAAGAAGTTTGTTGTTATTATTGTTGATGTGGCATTCCACTTTGAATAAACTCTGATTTTACTTATTAATTCACTATTTTATAAATTGGGAAAATTGGGGTGTTACACAAGCATCATTTAGATAAAAAGTGATTATTATTTTTTTCAGTTTTTATATTACCATTTTTCAGAATAAAGCAAAAAGGAAAAACATATATGGAATAAACAAAATAATATTTTATTAATGATGATAAAATTTGAAACAAAGTCTAACAAATTTAACTTTCACCTTGTGTAACACCCCAAAATTTTCCCTCTCATTTCATATCATTTAACATTTCATTTGCATACATAGCATTGCATTATTAGTATAGAAAATTGAAGCATAACATCCATAGTTTGAGGCATAAGGCATGTGGTCAATGACTTGCAAGTTTGTGATAATCCAAAGCCAAAGACAATGGTCAAGTGTCTCTCAACAAAGCTCAAAGGTCTTTTATAACTCACACAAGCTCAAATGATGTTTCAAGTCCTTAGTAGATGGAAATTCATCAAGAAGCTAGCTCAGTGCAATATCTCCTAAACAAGGAGCATAAACTAGGGTTTTGGTTGCAAGAGGCCTCTTGAGGTTTGTTTGGATCCAACTTATTCTCTTGGTCTTATATGTTCTCAAGTGTCTATGTATGGACTTTGGTGCATTGGTTCATTGAGGAAGTTTCTCAGGCAGACAGTTACTTGTGGTCTAAGCAAAAGTCAACTATGCAAGAAGAAAAGTCAATTATGACTTTTTGAGGTCTAACTCAAGATTTTCAAGGTCCTATACATTCAAATGATCTTAAAATGTCAATATTTTAATCATTCATCAAGAATCAAGAGCTATGTCAAAAGTTACTAATTTTGAAAATTACCTATAATTTGCATTTGCCATTTTTGGAACTTTTCAAGTCATCTTCAACTTGATCTTTCATCATAAAAAATACTTCAAATGAAAATTTTCCAAACATAAAAGTTGAAGATCTTTCTCTCTGCTTTCTGAAAATTATTAGATCACTTCCATAGCATTTGTGAAGCTCAAGATATGATCAAAAGACCAAAGGTGGTGTTTTAGGGTTTTTCATGTGAACCATTTCTTCCACTTTTGCAAAAAGCTTCCTACAAGGTTTGTGTTGCTTCTAATGTGCTAATTAAGTCCACATATTTCAAGTGCACATTATTTGAAGAAAGTCTGGCTTTGAAATCATTCACTTTCATGACTTATTTCTCATTTTCACAACAAATGGCCAAAAATGCAAATTCACTTGTAACTTGACAACCAAGCCATCACAAGTCACAAAACTAATTCATTATGGATCAACATGATAAATGAAGCCAAGGCACACACATGATCACTTTCACCTCAACATGCAAATTTGCATTTTCCCTCCAATCTGATTAACCACACTTCCCTTGGGTCTCTAATGCTAGTTAGACCCAAATTAGATCAAGTAAAAGCTCCAGATAACCCTAGTTGAAAGGGAGCTTCAACCATTGTTGAGTTTCACCAGATTTTTCAATTTTCTTCTCCTCTTCGATTCTCACTACTCACAAGAGAGTTTCACAAAATTCTTTCACATTTTGAATCCTTGAACTCCATAGAATAATAATCATTCATCTTCTGAAGCTCATTGCAAGGATTTCAGTGGATACGAATTTGAATTGCTCTTCTTGAAAACTCAAGATCTAGACCAGATTCAAGCTCTAATTGCATTTATTTTTCAATTAGAGGTTCCTAAGGATTGATCTGCAGATTTCAGATGGAATTCTAGGAGTATTTCAAGCTCTTTAAGATCTCAGGTTACTGAAGATTTCATGCTCTTAGATCTTGTATTTTTTATGTGCATTTGAATCTGTGAATGCTGCTGAGTGTATTGGTGTGATTAGATTTGATTTTGGACGTGTATTATGTTCATAATATTGATCTAAAAAATTTCAAATCTAACTTTCTTGCTTCGATTCTCAAAATTTATGCATTGTTTGATGTTTTTGACTGTATATTCATGATCAGCAAGTGATTTTGAGTGGATTTGGGTGCTTGTTTTCAATTTTTGGAGAATTTTTGTAGTTGTTCATAGTTGAAGGTGACCAGAGCCCTAGCTCCGCCACCGGATCTTTTTGTAGGTGACCTGAACATCTAGAGGTTGAAGATGAGTTTGGAGCTATTGGACATGGTGATCTGATGGTTCATGTGTTGCCAGCGCATTAACAATGCGTGTGGCCTCTCACTTGTTTGTTGATTTCATTTAATTATTGTTATGCGCACTTTTATATTAGTTGTGGTGTACTTTTAATCTAAGCCTCACATCTTGATTACTTGTTGATTGTATTGACTGGTTGTGGTATGTGAGATTCATCTAGTGGTGTGCGTGAGTCAGAGATGTTGACTGCTTGACTTTCATAATGTTGAATGCGCTGGTTTATTGGACCTAGGTTTTAGTGTTAATCTCACCCCCTGTTAAGCCCATTTTTTATTTATAACTTGGTTATTGCTTATGTTTCACCCCATGATCATTTTCATTTTCATTGCATTGTCATTTTTTTCATACTTTTTTCATTTTTTATTTTTAAAATCATCAAACATCATCATCAAATTCTATAAAAAATCATGAGCATTATTAATACATTTTAATAATTTTATGCATATTTTAATTCTTTATTCAAGCATTTTTTTCATATTATTTTCAATTTTCTTTTATTTATTTTTAAATTGGTTTCGATTTTCATACCTTCATTTCACAAATTAATTTCTCATAGCTTTTCAAACATTTTTGCATCAATCTTTTTGCATTTACTTAGTAACATTCCAAAGTTAATAAAAAATATTTTTGTTTCATTTTTAAAACTTTCTTTATTGGATTTTAGTCTCTCATATTTACATATTGATCCTTGGTTCCTACGTGACTTTTGTTTGAAGAAACTTTGTGTGATCCTTATGTGCCATTTCCTTAACCCTAATTGCATGAGGCACTTTTGCTACTATTTTAGATCTCTTGTATGACTTTGTGGGTTGTGTTTATACTTTGATAAACCTTGTTTGATTTTTTCTAAGTTCATTTGGTATATGTTGACCTTTGCTTTGTATGATGCATCTTGTATGAACTTTTTGACCTAATTTCTTCACATGGTTTCATCGTTTGCCTCTCATGCTTACTTGTGTGCCTCAAACATGATCATTCTGTCATCTCATTTGCATTTTCATCCATGATATGCTACTGACTTCATACCTAAGCATCCATACTGGTATGACATTTTGCATCTCTTGCATTCCATTTCAATTATGTAGCATTCATTTCCTGATATGACATCCTTATGCATATTTGCTAAGTTGTTTGAACTTGTTTGATATATACTTTTTCTATGATTATTTGTGAATCTTTAAAATGTCATATTATGCATATGCTTCTGATTTTGATCATATCATGTCATTTTTGCATCTTATATCTCCATCTTTACCTCACTTGTTCTTATAACATGAATGTGTGTTTGCATTTCTCTCCTCATCTCTCATTATTCCTTAGTCTAACTCATGTATATTTGTATAATAATTTAGGATGACTTTAGGCATTCAAATTTGTTGTTTGAGTTCTAATTCTGAGGTTTTTCATGTGTCTCAAACCATTTTTGTTCATCTTTTCCTTCTTACTTCATCTTTTGCATCTTCTTTGAACTTCTTCATCATTCTTGTGCTTCTTTGCAAGTGGTTTGATTGTGTTTGAGTTCCTTGAACTTTGTGAGTGTTATTGTGATGTGGTTCTGACTTGTAAGGTCTTGACACCTCTGTTTTCATTTTATTCTTGTTCTTTTGGTGTTTGGTTTTCACTTTACTTCTTGTGAAAGTTTGTGCTTCTTTTACTAACCATCCAGGGGCTTTGGAACGTGGAAGGGATGTGGATTGCTTCCAAATTCTAATATCTCCTTTCTTTTTTGATATTCATAATTGTGTTTGGTAAAGCATTCAATATGCTTTGGCTTTTCATAATTGCTTCTCATCCCCTTTAGAAGCAACTTAGCTTCCATCTTGGAAGTAAGTTGTCTTCTAATCCTTTCTCCTTTCTTTTTCCTTTTATTTTCTTATTTTCTTCTTCCTTCTTCATTAGGTAGAGATCTTGAGCCATTCAAACCTAGGATATCCACGCATGATAACTTCATTAGGTTTAGTATCCTTTAGACATTTTACCTTTGAAGATCCTTTTGGTGCTTTCTCTCTTCACATCTCAAGACCACTTCAAAAGATTTAATAAAGGTTGAAGTGAATTCTTGTGTTATGGACTTATTCCATGGGAAATTTACATATATCCCATCTTAGGGTAATGTGAACTTGTCTAGTATGATGTACAAGTCTAAACTTGAAGTCATTCTCACAAAGAAAATCTTAAAACACACTTCTTCACTTCAAAATACAAAAACGCTTAATAAGTACAATGAGTTAGTATGCTTGAGCCCTAATCTTTAGAACCATGTATTGGGGGTCTTCTCCTTGCTTGGGTGTACTTCTTCTTCATTCCATCTTGGAGTGTGTAAGAAGTACATACTCCATGGAAAGGGACTTGAATACACTTTCTTGTGCCGAATTCAATAAAAGCTTCTAAAAGCATTCAAACCAACAATAAATGCCTTTCCTTCGGGAATTATTTTCTCACCTCCTTCACTCTTAACAAAAGAACTTGCTCCTACTTGTCTTTTTGCAAGACAGTAAACGCACTTATGCCAAATGAGCCTGCAACACCTGAGCATAGACATAAGTAGTTCAAGCCATAAAAAACACAAACACGCAGTTTTCCTCCTTAGTTAGGGGAACTACGTCGACTCTGATTCTCATTCCCATGAGATACGAAGGCAGTGGGGTAGGGCCCATTCGAGCACTCTCTTTATTTTCCCTACATTTTGCTTGTACCTTTTATTTCTATTATCCAGTAACATTTGCAGTTTCAGTTCAGCAGCAACTTATCCTCACCCTTTGAAACAGTTCTAGAAAGTGTGTATCCCATCGAGTATGACGGGCGATCTGGGGTACTAATACCTTCCTAGTTCATAACCGACTCCCTTGTCTTTTCTCTTTGGTTCGCGAGACCCCGCTTTCTCCTTTCGTTTTTGGTTTGTGCATCATTACCCTTCCTTCGGGATAAAAATGTCTAGCTGGCGACTCTTCCTTTTCTGCGCCACTTTTGCATCTGTACTAGGATGGAAATCCCGGGAGCGAAAACTGCGAATCTAATGGGGACTCCTAACCAGAGTTTCTTTGGTTCCCTATGCGAGTCAATCCTAGCGCTTGTCTGTTTCTGTTTCTCTGGGTGTTTATCTGCTTGTTGTTGTGCTTTAGTTTAGTTTACTGTTTTTATTTACAATTTTACTTTACAACTTTATTTATTACTTTTAGTATTTATTTATCATGCATCATTATTATATTATTTAGACTGTCTGATTTTTTAAGGAGGGATGGGGGTTACTGTGAGATGATCCCAATACCAAGGCTTGAGTGTACCCTATACTTTAGTGTGGACAATTACTTTTTCTTTCATGATATCTTGTCATGCGAGTAGTAGTGAGTTCCACACCCAGATTGCGACCATCTTGGAAATGTTCGAATATAGGGGTCTTCCCTACTCCAGGATACAACCCTTATAGTTATGTGCATCTGGGGACTAATCATTGAGTACCTTTATCGAAATATCCCTCTCCAGTGGTGACAATGGCAGACCATATTTGTTGGAAAACCCACTCGCACCCAAGGTCCCACTAGGAACTCGCATAGGATGGCCTTGTTCTCTCGTAAGAACTCAGTCAAAGCATTTTTCGTATGACGATAGTATTGTACCCTTCGGGATGAATGTATTATTATTTCTCGATCTCAGTGCTTGAAGTTGGGAACTTATGAGAGATGATTTTTTTCAAGACTCAAATGAGACCTCCTCTTTTAGTGTATAATTCCAAACCGGAAACGTTGAACGTATTATCACTTCTCGACCTGAGAATCTGTAATGTTAACCCGTAGTAGCACACCTGTGAGACGGGGGGTTTGTTTACAGGTTTGCAGGAACCTTGGCCTTCAACATAGCCATTTCTTCAATGATGCTCTATTAATTTGATCTTGTCCTATGTGATTCTTTGGTTTTCAATTCTGGGTTGTTATTCAGATATCCTGTTATTATGGCTATTCAGACACTTGGCTCAGTGTTCCACACCAATACCAGACACAAGTCATTGATCACATGCCTTGCATTGCATTACATCATATCATCATTAAGTTTTGTGTTTTTCATTTCTCATATTACTCTTTGTCATTCCCAATTCTGGTGGTTTGTTTATATTCTATTCCAGATGGCTCAAGATATTCCTCATAAAAACAATGTTCATTACACTTTCTCAAGGAAAGAAATTGAAGACATTCAAAGTTTTGTTGGTTTGATGAATGAAAAGGTACTGGATGATTTCAGAAAGAAGTATGGTTTGATTTTGAGTTACTTGGATGAGGCTACTCAAGAGCTAAAGGATGGTCTTCACACTCTTCTTCAGTTCGATGACTCGTAGTTGAGGTGCTTTGTTTTCCCAGATTATGTTTTGGTTCCCACCTTGGAGGAGGTTTCCAGTATTCTGAGAGTTCTAATCAGAAACAACCTTTCATTCTATAGTTCAGATAAGGTTCCCTCAAACAAAGATATTGCTAAAGCTACTCACATAAATTTGGGTTTGGTCAAAGACAACATCAAAAACAAGAGAGAGAGTAAAGGATTTCACTTGGTCTTCTTGATTGCTAAAGTCAAAAAGTGTGCTACATAACAAAGGTGGACAGATTTTAGTACAGTCTTAGCTCTGATTGTGTACGGGATAAGTTGTTTCTAAATGAGAAGGAATTTGTGTGCATGGATGCAATAGCCATCTTCATTAAAAGAAACCATGTTCCAACCCTGCTGGGAGATTTTTGTTATTTTGTTCACTACAAGAATGAGAGAAAGAGGGGAGGTCTTGTACTCTGTTGTGCACCCTTATTTTACATCTGGTTTGCTTGACACCTTCCAAAGTTAGGACCTTTCGTGGAGCTTAAAGGAGATGTTACCTGGTGCTATAATAGATACTTGGTTGGGAAAGAGTTGATTACAAACTGTGGTAATTTCCCCTAATGTGCCTTTGCTTGGGAGAAAAGGGGGACTCAACCATAATCCGGTATTGACTCTCAAACAGTTCGAGTATCCTTTGAAGGTTCCTCCTAGAGAAGAAGATGTTGTCGAATCCTTGTAATTTCCTGACAAAGGAAATTAAGATTTATCAATCCATGTTTCTCAAGCTTGGGCTATGAGGGTTAAGAAAGGGTAGAAAGAATTTGGAAGAATTGATCCAAAGACTTATGCACCCTTTGCTTATTTGTTAAGGCATCGAGTTGAAGTTATGCTTCTCCCATTTTCAGTAGAGCTTCCCTTGTATCCTAAGGTGGTTGAACCTCAAACCACTGTGCCTATTAAAGAATACCAGAAACTAAAAGCTGGACTTCAGAAGGTCAGAATTGAAAATTATGAGATTAACAGTTTGTATCAGCATTTAATGCACACAAACAAAGAATTGGAGGAAAATGTTCACCTGGCTCAGAAGGCATGGAAGACAAGAAGAAAGAGTTTGCAGATATGGAGTTGTACTTCAAGAAGAAAGGCTTGGTTGAGATTAGAAAAGACAGTGAGCACAGAAAGATCAAGAAATCTTTGGATGAAGCAAATGAGACCATAACTCTTTGGCAAGAGAAATGGGAGACAAATCAGAGATAGCAGAAGGAAATAGAAAAGGGATATCAGCAGAAGATTGAATATTTGCAAGTTAAGGTAGAAAGTCGAATTGAAGAATTTCAGAAAGCTCACGTGCAGAGAAAGGAATACTTCTAAAGGAAAGATCAAAGTCAGAAGTCAATGGAGGATGCTCAAAAGGAAATTGAAGAGCTCAAGATTCTTTTTGAAACCAAAAAGGCTAGGTCGGGGCTAGGTTCCAGTAGGGAGATTTAAGAGGTGTTCTTGCAAGAAATCAATGATTTGCATGCTTCCTTTGACTAGAGAGACTTTCTTATTCAGAAGCTAATTGAAGACTCAGGGTATCCAGATGTTGCTCAACTATTTGAGACTATCAAGAGGTTTAACTGGAGGCTGAAGGATGTGGAGTTTCGTAGATTTTAGTTCTTTTGTTGTATTTGGATTACCCACAGGCTTGTTGTGGGAATCTTTGCTTTATATTTCTGTTTATTTTCTTTGCTGATGTAAATAATTGTAACCCTACGAGGAGATCCTTTGTTTCTTTGTGAGCTCGTTTTATGTTATTAATTTCTTGCTTATATTCCTGATTGTTGTCCATGCACCAATACTTGTTCATCCAGATCAACCATACTTAGGCCTTATGTGAAGGTTTCTTCACAATAGTTGGGTTCCAAAAACTATATGAATTTCTTTAACTGTTATTTAATACCGGAACTGGGGCATAAATGGCCTTGAAAATGAAAGACACAACATTGCATAGCATGCATATTACCCTTATTCTTATTTTGTAGGTACAGGTTCCAGGTTTATGAGAATGCACCAGAATCAAGAAAGGATTAGAGAGATGGTGGAGAGAACTCAAGAGACTCCATAAGGTAATGCATGCGATGGAATTTCATATCCTGAGGGTAATCCTATAGTTACCCATGCTACTAATATGAATGGTGCTCTGGGAGAAGACATGGGTCGTCATGGTGCTTACATGGATGGACAAGGGGACCAATTCACTTTGGTTGATGAGAACATGGAGGTGCAGAACGTTGTTGTGAACTGTAGATTTGATGAAATTGCTGAAAGGATTCAATCTATTGAATCACAAAACACCCTTGTGTAAACACCCCAAATTTTCCCTCACTTTTTTCTCACACCATGGCTTGTGATCTTTTCATATTGCATTGCATAAGCATATCATCTCACACTGCATAGTTTATTTCATCTGCATAAGTTGCATAGCTAGAGTTTGTGATCAGATGAATCCAAGAAGTGATATGAGCCATCCCAATGGTCTTGAAGCACGCCAAGATGGTCCATGAGTGGTTTATGGTCTTATTACATCCCCAAGAAGTCTTTGAAGTCACAAAATCACAAAGGATTGCACAGAGGTCCAGGCAGGCTAAGGTTTTCTGCACAGATGACCTAGAATTAGGGTTTTGGGTTTGAGGCCCTTAACCTCAAATTTTTTGGTCATTCTTGATTCTAATGGTCTTAATATGTTATAAGGATCATGTATACCAAATTTTATGAAGAAATTCATTGTGGAAGTCATCTGATCAACTGGTAACTTGTTGTGCAAGAAAAGTCAGAATCAGGGCATTTGAGACCACCATCAATGGAACCTAAGGGTCATCTTCATCATTTTGATGTTATATGATCTTTATTTGATCTTAGAAGTGGTTATAAGTTCACAACATTGAAGAATTTCAAGCCATTTGCAAACTTTCCTTTTCTGGACATGACTTGTAATGAAAACTTTCCATTTTGGGAAAGATTTTCAACCTACTCTTTCTTGATCAAAAATGCTTCAAGTGAAAAATCCTTAAACATAAAAGTTGTAGATTGGATCTTCCCATTTTCAAAAATTACAAGAACTCCTCTTGATTCATCCTAGAACTCAAGATATGATGTTTCAAAGTTGGGAAAAATCTTGTAATTTTCAAGTATGTGCCAAAGAGGGATTTTTGCAAAATCAAGTTTCAAGACTTCTAATGACCTCTAATCCACCTCTAAGAATCATAACATGATTATGCAACTTGCCTTGATCAAAATTGTGCCAAGAATCACAAGTTTTCATGCCTTGCACTTCAAGAAATTTCAAAGAGGGAAATTTGCAAAATCCATGCTATCTCTTGCATCAAGCCATCCAGCTCACAAAATCTCATCTAAGGGCTCTCCATGAACTCAGCTGAGGCAAGACACCCCTTGAAACAACCTCTGACCCGTGCCATGCCTCAAGTACACCTTCATTGACTTTTTTGAAAAATCACCCATACCAATCACACTATGCCACTACCAACTTTCTGACCAATCACATTGCCTTATACAAACATCATGGACCTCATTTCATATAACTTTGGAGCCTGAAACCAAACCACAATCAGATTGCCCAAAATTTCCCTAAAACTTCTCATTTTCGATTCTCTCAAACCAGCCACTAAAACTCAAAAATTCTTCCACCAATCATCTCAAAATCATCCATAGAACAAATCCCAGCCATTAGAATGGCCTGAAACACTCCATAACCAAAACACAATTTCTGAGTTATCAGAACCAAACATCACAAACTAGCCATCACAAACTTGTTCTAAGCCTTTCAGAAGCACAAGGGGGGTCATTGGAGTGGGTTTGCACAAGGGAGGAGGTCAGAAAGCTCCAAACTGAAAAGCTTCAACTCAGGTAATCATCAAGAACATTTTTTTCCAGAACTCTCCTTTTAAGTTATAAAATGAATCTAAATGCTCTCCTGATCGTGCTGATGTGTTTAGTTTTCAAAATAGTTGAGAAATGAGGATGTATTTAACTTCTGAAAGTTTTGCACATTTTTCCATTTTGCTTCGATTCATGAGTTTGATGAAAAATAAATGAAATTTGTTGCTGGATTCTTGTTCTATGTTGCTTAATGATTGATTTTGGAGAGTTTGAGGTGTTTTCATGGCCTGGGGGGGAGTTAGGGTGAGAGAGCTACCTGAGAAGATGACCAGAGGTCTTCTCCGGCCACCTGAAAGTCATTAGGGCTAAAACCTAATTAATTAGCCAGTTTGATTAATAACCCTTAGATCATGTTTACCCGCGTGTTTGGATGGCCCAGATTCACTCAATTAACTCTAATTCTTAATTAATTAAATTAATTAGGTTAATTATCCAGATTCAATCCTAGCCCCTCATCTGCGTGCGCAGTCAATCCAACTTTAAACCTGGACCATCAGATTGGTTAAATTTCATTTTCTTTTGTTTTTATTTCATTTTATTTCATTTTGTTTCCATATTTATTTTAAAATAGCAAAAAGACTTTAAAAAATCTCATTTTCTGCATTTTTACTTTAAATATTTTTCTTAAGTCAAAAACATTTTTTATTTTAATTTTTGCATTAAAAAAATATTTTTAAATCATTTAAATGTTTTATTTAATTAATTAATTGATTTTAATTAATTAAAAATACATTTAGGTTTCTAAAAATCACCAAAAAAATTCATGAAACATTCTCATACAGTTAGAATTATTTAGAAACTCACCACACAAATTTGTTTTTAGGTTTGATCACATTTTCACAATTATCTTTGAATTAGGGTTCTTAAAAATCACATTTTCTAACCCTAACATGAAAAAATAATTTATGATCAACCATGATGAGTTTGAACTTGATTGTTTTTGAATTGTTTCACATATTTCATCTAGTATCTAGGATATTTAACTCATAATTTTGCATTGCATTTTCAATTTGATTAGCATTTTTCCTTTAGAATCATCCAAAAACCCTAGTTAACTTAGGAAATTCATAACTTTCACTAGGTTTAGCTTCTGACCTTCTCCTTTGGGGTGTGATCTTGTATGAGTCTAAGTTTTGTTTGAGTTCAATTTCAAATTTTTGTCATGATGTATGCTTCTGTTTTGGTCATTTGCATCTCATACATTCATAAAACCCTAATTTCTCATGTTCATTTGCATTCATCTTTGCATATCATCATCATATGAACTTTCCATGACATTTCAAGCATTTGTATGACATCTTAGACATCTTAAGACATGCTTGAACATTGCTTGATCATTTCTTCATTCATTTGATATGCTTTGTATTCATTACATTTCATGAACATCCATGTGTTTTCAAGCTTCTAACATGCTTCCTTTGCATCTCATCCTTTGTATGATCATTCATATGCATCATGTATGTCTTTGCATCATCTCATAACACTTTTGCATATCATATTCACTTCTGGTTTTGGTCATTTACATCATGACTTGTTGCATTTCATTTCATTTCTTTCCTTATGCATTCACACTAACATTTCAGGGGCTTATGGTAAGTTGTTTGGGATGTGGATTTGCCTTCAGATCTCACCTCTTCTCATCTCTTCATATGCATTCTTTACTTTTCTTTGAAGTTAACTTGCTTCACTTATGCTCTCTCCTTCTTACTTTCTTTCTTTTAGGTTACTTATCTTCTTCAGGAAGTAAGTAACATATTCTCCTTCCTTTTTCTCGTTTCATCTGCTTCTCCTCCATGGTGGCCTCCTGAAGATCCTTTCTTTAAGCCTCACAAACCATAGGATATCCAAGCATGATAATTTTTATGGTTGTATATAGTCCCCCCTAGCTTTTTACCTTTGAGTCTCCTTGAGTCTCTCTTCTCATCTCATAATCAGAGGCTAAACACTTAAAGCTTTAGGTCTTTGAATTAGGGTTATGTCTGCATCCTTATCTTAGGATGGAGTGTATAACTTTAATCCTTAGTGTTAAACCTTTAATTTGTTTACACCTCTTAATCAAAACACCTAATAAAGATTAATACTTAAGCTTGTAACTTGGGCCTTACATTAGGGTTCCATCTCTTCCTTTTGGTTAAGAGGGACTAACCATAGTGTTCAATGGACAAGTCCCCCCTCAAGCTAGTCTTACAAACATAAAATCCACTTCTTAATCTCACCCTTTAATTAAAATCCATTTAATAAAGGCTTGTTATATAATGAATTTAGTCCCTAACCATGGATTAAGTTGAGGTATCTTCCTCAGCTTAAGTGTTCTCATTCATCATACTTCTCTTAGGATGGTGTAATGAGTTCACTAATCTGTGATTAGAGATTAAACTCATTAATTAACACTAAACAAAAATCCAAAAACATCTTAATAATCACAATTAGGTTAATGATCTTAATCCTACATCATCATGGTAATTAAGTTGAGACGCTTATCTCACACTTAAGTAGACTCATTATCCCTAATCAGGGAGGATATAATGAGTTTACGACCCTTGATTTAGGCTTAAGCTCATTATCCAATGCAAAACACCAAAAACAATAAAAAACTGAAAACACAAAAACAAACAATAATCGTCTCCTTCGGGATTCTTTTCTCATCACACTCATTCTATAAACGAGAACTTGCTTCTTCCATCTAATGCAAGACAGTTAGCACTCGAGCCAGACGAGTCACACACTTGAGCATAGACAAGCAAACAGTTCACAGTCAAAATCATCCAGTCTCTTTGAGTCGAACTAAGCTGTTCCGACTTCCTCATTGCACGAGAGGATACATAGGCATAACTTAATGGTTATAGAACAAAATTCTCTTTGTCTTCCCCCTCTCTCCTTCCAGCTTTCTTTCTAAGCCTCAGTCTTGAGCATCTCACTCTCTCTTTGCACTGACACACTATACATTCATTCCTAGCTTTTCATACACAGTTAACATATACACTATCCCCTTTAAACACAATCAAGTAAGCGTGGATCCCGTCGAGTACGACGGACGATTTGGGTGCTAATACCTTCCCAGGTCGTAGCCAACCCCCTTTCTCAGTTTATTTGGTTTGCAACCGTCTTATCCATACCCTTCCAGGTTTATGCAGCATTACCTTTCCTTCGGGATAAAAATACCTAGCTGGCGACTCTATTCAACCTCAACCTCCAACATCTCCGACAGTTCGCGTCTGCACCGGATTGTAAATCTTCGGGAGTGACAGCTTGGCGAATCTGCTGGGGATCTTTGCAACCAGGGCTTCTGGTTCTCTTGTGGGTTTCTCCTATCACTTGTTTGATTTTTGTTTACTGGGGGTGTTATGTGTTGTGTGTTTTTGTTTTGCTTTATTTATTGCTTTATGTACAGATTTATTTATTGCATTTTATTTATCGCTTTCATTTACTGTTTTATGCATTTCATCTTCTATTATCATATCATATGCTAGTTTGCTTGTTTCCTTTGGTGGGAGGGGTATTCTAGTGTGAAAGGTCCAACACAAAGGCCTGAGTGACAGACATAGGATTAGAGTGGCTTCATATTCTTTCCCATTCCATTTCGGTCTGGTGCGGGAATATGAAACACGGTTCAGACATGGGTTTCTTCTTGAGAACTTTGTGCTATGGATTTTGTGTAGTGCTAGGGCTATCTGGGAAGCCTGCTAAGTCTGGATGACCTTTTTAGATGACCTTCAGCATCTGAAGTGAATTAGAGGAGGATTCTTTATGATTAGGGTAAACACTGTACCTCCGGGTTAGAAGTGTTTACACTTCTCATAATAGATCTGAATCTGAGGATCCTTGTTCTAGAACAATACCTGTGAGTGGGTTGGGTTGTTTACAGGTTTGCAAGAACCTTTGACCTCAACATACCCTATTACTGGATTTTGTTTTAAGGTCACACTGATTTTGGACTGATCTTATGAAACCCTGGATTTGTGACTCTTTATTTGAGTCCCCCACCTGGTTACTGGTTCTAAGACCTTCATCCAGAATTCTGAACACTCATGGGCCCTATCAAAAGCAACTGGCAATCCAGCACCTGATCACAAACCCTTGCATATCATTCAACATACATCATATTGCATCATTTAACATTTGTCTATTTGTTTTACAGGGTATCCACATCTTCTTTGATTTGGTTTTGACCGTTCTTCTACTTCAGCCATCTTCATCAGATATCTTCTTCAGGTGTCTTCATCAGTCATCTTATTCAGTTATCTTCATCAGCACCCATTTTCAGTATGGATTCAACCAGGAAGAGCAACATCACATACCATTTCTTTGAGTACCCTCTGACAGGCATCAGGCAGATACATGCACTAATCACTCCTGATCATGTCCCCTTATTCAAAGAGCTTTATGGTGGTATCCTGGACATAATCATGGATTTGGATGCATCACAGAGGAGCATGATTCACACCTGCCTTCAGTTCTATAACCCTCCTCTAAGATGTTTCACTTTCCCAGATTTTCAGATTGGTCCTTTGTTGGAAGAATTTTATATGTTGTTGGGTGTCCCCATAAGAAGAGGAATCCCTTTCAACCCTGAGATGACTGCTCCTAGGAATGAAGACATAGCCAAAGCTTTACATCTGGAAGCCACCATCATTCATCAGCATATGACCACCCAGGCTGGAATCCCAGGTCTTCATTTGGACTTCTTAATTACTCAGGCTACTAGTCATGCTGCAACAGGGAAGTGGGAAACTGTTTGTGCTCTCCTGGATCTTAGTGTATATGGTATCATCTTGTTTGCGGACGAGCCTAAGTTTATAAGCAAGAATTACATCCATATCTTCATAATCAAGAACCCAGTACCTACCTTGTTAGGAGATTTCTACTACTCAGTTCATCAGAGGAATGAGAAACAGAGGGGAAGACTGGTCAGATGTTGTGCACCCTTTTCTACAGTTGGTTAATGAGACATATGCCAAAGACATAAGCTTTCTTGAATCCACATCAGTCAAGGAATTGGGCTAAGAGAATGATTGCCCTTACTTCAGAAAACATCAGGTGGTGTACTCAGAACACCAAGGGCAGGGACATAATTACAAGTTGTGGACAATATCCTAATGTACCTCTTATTGGGGTGAAGGGTTGCATCAATTACAATCCTTTGCTTTTCAGAAGACAGTTAGGATATGAATTGATACACCCACCTAGGGAGCAGGACTTAGCAAAGTCTCTTTATTGTGCTATTCTGAACAATCATGCCACCGTCTGACAAGCAGCTTGGGCTTGGGACCACATACAGACAAAAGGGACTTCTATTCTTGGCAAGTGTAACAACATAGCTTCAGCTCAGTACATTGAATGGTCTCCCATCAGAGGACAGATCACTCGCATGCCATTCACCTTGGAGGATGTTCCAGGGCCATCAGCAGTAGAGCCTGTAGCTACAGTCTGTTTGGAGGAATTTGAGAAGTTGAAAGAAAGAAACACCAAGCTTTCTAAAGCTCTGAAGAAGACCCTTTGGGAAAGGAATGATGGACGTCTGGATAATGAGAGGTTAGAAAATCTCTGTATCGAGCATGTGACCAAGATAGAGAAGACAAAAGACTTCATCAGAAAAGCCCGAGAAGGGGAACTGGTATTGAAGAATGCTTGCAAAGAAGCCAAGATTCAGAAAGCCAGAGCTGAGCCCTACCTAGAGGAGAGTCAGGCTAGATGGATCAGGATCACCGAAACTCGTTTGCAAGAAGATCAGAAGACACGTGCTAAGATAGAGCAGCTGGAAGCCAATGAGAAGAAGAGTCAAGATAGTGCATGGCAGCTATGATGTATGTGCATACATAGAATAATTTGATCCTTCAATTGGATACTTTGTGATCATAGCAGAGTGAATGATGTCTACCAATTGAACTGACTTGGATTCAAGCCTTGATATAATGCCTTAACATACATGTAACCAGCTTTCCCATGGTGATCTTCTAAAGGATGTTTCTTCCTCCTCAAGGCATCAAATGATGGAAATCTTGTGCTTAATTTGAAGTGAATGTTTCATACTCCAAGTTTGTAATTCACACAATCATGGAATGTGACCTCTAGAGACCTCAAATATCCCCTTGAACATCACACTCCAATGCTGCATTATGGGCCTGCATGCCTTGCCTTGTCATGCACCATGATGCCCTAGGCCTGACCAGTTGCAACCCTCTCCCTTTAGCCACTCATAACTCTCAATCCATTGATCAGATGAAAAATTGTTGAACATGAAAGTTGTAGCAATCATGTAGGGGAACAACTTTGTAGTTCAACAAAAATTGATTTGAAGCATTTTTGACCAAGAAAAATGGCATGACATTTGACCCTCCACCAGACATATGCCTTGCAGGGCACGCGCGCTGGCCTGCATTTGCCCTGCTCATGACTTGCCTTGGGCCTTGAATTGTTCCAACTTGCCAAGATCATATCTCACTCATTTTTTATTCTATGAAGGAGTTCCACCTATGGATTTGAAGCTCAAGATGCCCTCTTTAATTGGCTCCAAGTATAATTTTGATAGCCCTCATATCTTGGGAGAAGGCCTCTCTCAAAGATGCTGCAAAAATGGCCAAAACTTGCCATTTTTGGAAACCCTAATTTTCCAAAAATGGTATGTTTTGGGTTTCTTGATTTCTCTTGATTCCTCCATCATTTCTTGATCAAATATGAACCATAGGATCCTTGTAACTCTAATTTCATGATTTTGATCTCAAAAAGTCAGGAGTTGACTTTTTCTTTAGCATGGTTGACTTTTCCCCAAATTCTTGATTTTCAATCATCTGGCCAATTGAACCCCTTCCATAATGAATTTGTGAATGAAATTTGAACCCTAGGAACTTGTCAACATATATAATACAATGGAATCCACTTTGCACCAAAACTTCTTGCAGAAGCCCAGTAGAAATGAAACCCGAATTTGGCCATTTTCATCAAGAGGTGTTGCACTGCTTCCCTTCCTTGATCAAACCAAAACTTTCCATGACTTGTGGCTTCAAATGAGAACTTGTGGGATGTTGTGGACCCTTTGCACAATGTTGAGGAGCTTTTTGGCCCTTTGATTGTCTTTGTATAGCCCTCCGTTTCTCCAGTCATTGACCACATACCTATGCCTCAACTATGCTACATATGATGCAATGTTTTTGGTTATTTGTGAACTTATATATGCTAAATGCTATGCAAAATGTTGAGTACATGAGTGGGCAAATTTTGAGGTGTTACAAGATCATCCAAGTTACTCTTCAAACAGAGTAATTTTTTATGTTTTTCTCATTTTCATTTGCATGTCAAGTCCTACACTCTGCCCAAGGTGTATGGATCCATTTGTAGGACCATCCTTTGCATATTTGCAAGTTTATTTTTTCATCAATAAATGACGTTTTTTTCATTCAAAATTGTGTTCTCTTTCTTTCTTTTTTTAAATTTTTCATAAAAACAATAAAATGACAACGTTTATTTTTCTTTTTTCTTTTTCATAAAAAGTGAATTCTAAAATAAAGCACATCACTCGTGCAGACTTAATCACCTGAATTTCACTGATAACGGTTCTGGCATGGCCAAGTATGACTTTGATAATCCAATATATCAAGCTGATGAAGGGTTTGAGGAAGACTATGAACTCCCTGAAGAATTATCCAGGTTATTGAGACAAGAGGAAAGGGTTATTCAGCCTCATCAGGAGGAGATTAAGGTCATCAATATTGGGTATGAGGATGCCAAGAAAGAGGTAAAGATTGGAGCCAGTATGCAGACCAGTGTGAAAGAGGAACTGATTGGTATACTACGTGAGTATGTTGATATCTTTTCTTGGTCATATCAAGATATGCCAGTTTAGATACTGACATTGTCGTGCATAAGTAGCCACTGAGAGAAGAATACTTGTCATACCCTTTTGATACTCGTTTGTATCATTGTATGATACTCGTCTATATCAGTGGTTGGTACTCGTCTGTATTGTTGCCTAGTGCACTCGTATGTGTCTTTTTTATCGTTGTTCGTTACTCGTCTGTATCGTTGACTAAGGCACTTATCTGTGTTTCATTGATGATCATCCAATACTTGTTTGTTTTGAAGAGGTTTGAAGTCCTAACGGTGTGATTAAATGTCAAAATAATGCAGTTAAGAACAGTAGAACATATGCATTCTTTCCACATATCCGCGTAGGATATGTGAAAAGGGTTCATCTATCATGATCAGTGCATGTCTATCCCACATACGTAAGTACCCAAAGTCCACCATCGATGTGGGAAGCCAATAGTTGTCTGACATCATACAAAAGAAAGGTTCTAAAGTCCATCGTCGTTGTGGCAAGCCAATAGTCACCTGACTTTGTACAAAAGACAAGTTCTAAATTTCACCGTCGTTGTGGCAAGCCAGTATTCTCTTGGCGTCTAACAAAAGACTGGTTCTAAAGTCCACCGTCATTATGGAAAACCAGTAGTCTCCTGGCATCATTCAAAAGGCAGTTCTCAATTGTTTTTGGTTACTTTTCTCTGCATCATAGTTCTCCAAGTATAGTTTTCTTTTGTTGGCTTTATATCCCTTTTCTTCTTCTCCATCAGAGTGCAAATTTTCTAGTTTGTTTTGGTATTCAATCACAGTTTATCTCTAACTCCTGATAGTCGTTGCTCTCATCCTTTTCAGATTAACGGATGATTAAATAAGGGCAGCTGTAACACCCCAAAGTTTGCCCTCTCATTTCATAGCATTTAACATTTCATTTGCATACATAACATTGCATTATTAGTATAGAAAATTGAAGCATAAAATCCATATTTTGAGTCATAAAGCATGTGGTCAATGACTTGCAAGTTTGTGATCATCCAAAGCCAAATACAAGGGTCAAGTGTCTCTCAACAAAGCTCAGAGGTCTCATACACAAGGTGCCTAAACTAGGGTTTTGGTTGCAAGAGACCTCTTGAGGTTTTTCGGTTCTAACTTGTTCTCATGGTATTATATGTTCTCAAGTGTCTATGGATGGATTTTGGTGCATTGGTTCATTGAGGAAGTTTCTCAGGCAGACAAATACTTTTGGTCTAAGCAAAAGTTAAATATGCAAGAAGAAAAGTCAACGGGGACCTTATGAGGTCTAACTCATGATTTTCAAGGTCCTATACCTTCACTTGATCTTAAAATTTCAATATTTGCATCATTAATCAAGAATCAAGAGCTAGGTCAAAATTTACTAATTTTGGAATTGACCTATAATTTGCATTTGCCATTTTCGGAAACTTTTCAAGTCATCTTCAACTTGATCTTTCATCATCAAAAATGCTTCAAATAAACATTTTCCAAACATGAAAGTTGAATATATTTCTCTCCCCTTTCCAAAAAGTATAGATCACTTCAATAGCATTTGTGAAGCTCAATATATAATCAAAAGATCAATGGTGGTGTTTTAGAGTTTTTCATGTGATCCATTTCTTCCACTTTTGCAAAAAGCTTCCTACAAGGTTTATGTTGCTTCTAATGTGCCAATTTAATCCACATATTTCAAGTTCACATTATTTGAATTAAGTTTGGCTTTGGAATCATTCACTTTCATGACTTATTTCTCACTTTCACAACAAATGGCCAAAATACAAATTCACTTGTAACTTGAAAACCAAACCATCACAAGTCACAAAACTAATTCATTATGGATCAACATGATAAATGAAGCCAAGGCACACACATGATCAGCTTCATGCTCATGCATATGATCACTTTCACCTCAAAATGCAAATTTGCATTTTCTCTCCAATCTGATTAACCACACTTCCCTTGGGTCTCTAACTCTGGTTAGGCCCAAATTAGATCAAATAATAGCTCTAGATAACCTTAGTTTAAAGGGAGCTTCAGCCATTGTTGAGTTTCACCAGTTTTTGAAATTTTCTTCTCCTCTTTGATTCTCACTCCTCACAAGAGATTTTCACAAAATTCTTTCACATTTTGAATCCTTGAACTCCATAGAATACAAATCATTCATCATCTGAAGCCCAATGCAAGGATTTTAGTGGATACGAATTTGAATTGATCTTCTTCAAAACTCAAGATCTAGACCAGATCCAAGCTCTAATTGCATTTATTTTGCAATCAGAGGTTCCTAAGGATTGATTTGCAGCTTTCAGATTGAATTCTAGGAGTATTTCAAGCTCTTCAAGATCTCAGGTTAGTGAAGATTTCATGATCTTAGATCTTGTATTTTTTATGTGCATTTGAATCTGTGAATACTGTTGAGTATATTGATGTGATTAGATTTGAGTTTGGACGTGTATTATGTTCATAATATCGATCTAGAGTTTTTCAGATCTAACTTTCTTGCTTTGATTCTCATAATCTATACATTGTTTGATGTTTTTGACTGGATATTCATGATCAGCAAGTAATTTTGAGTGGATCTGGGTGCTTGTTTGAAATTTCTGGAGAATTTTTGTTGTTATTTAGCGTTGAAGGTGACCGGAGCCCTAGCTCCGGCACCGGATCTTGTTGCAGGTGACCTGAACGTCTAGAGGCTGAAAATGAGTTTGGAGCCATTGGATCTGGTGATCTGATGGTTCATGGGCTGCTAGCGCATTAAAAATGTGTGTGACCTGTCACGTGTTTTCTGATTTCATTTAATTATTGTCATGCATGCGTTTATATTATTTATGGTATACTTTTAATTTGAGCTTCACATCTTGATTACTTGTTGATTGTATTGACTGGTTGTGGTGCGTAAGATCCATCTAGTGGTGTGCGTGAGTCATAGATGTTGACTTCTTGACATTCATAATGTTGATTGTGCTGGTTTATTGGACCTAGACTTTAGTGTTAATCCCACCCCCTGATGTACCCATTTGTTATTTATAACTTGGTTATTGCTTATGCTTCACCCCTTGATCATTTTCATTGCATTTTCATTTTTTTTTCATACTTTTTTCATTCTTTATTTTTAAAGTTATCAAACATCATCATAAAATTCTATAAAAAATCATGAGCATTATTAATACTTTTAAATAGTTTTGTGCATATTTAAATTCTGAATTCATGCATTTTTCATATTATTTTCATATTTTCTTTTATTTCTTTTTAAATTGGTTTCGATTTTCATACCTTCATTTCATAAATTAATTCCTCATAGCTCTTCAAACATTTTTGCATCAATATTTTTGCATTCATTTAGTAACATTATAAACTTCATAAAAATACTTTTGTTTCATTTTTAAGACTTTCTTTTATTGCATTTTAGTCTCTCATATTTACATATTGATCCTTGGTTCCAATGTGACTTTTGCTTGATTATTTGAGGTCCTTCCACTTTGAATTTTTGTATGAGATTTTAATATGTGTTTGATCTCTGGATTAGGTCATTTGTTCTCTAGTTTCATAATTTTTGAATGTCTTTTGATATATCTTTGATTGCCTGTGCTTGAAGAAACTTTGTGTGATCCTTATGTGCCATTTCCTAAACCCTAATTGCATGAGGCACTTGTGCCACCATTTGAGATCTATTGTATGAATTTGTGGGTTGTGTTTAGACTTTGAGAAACATTGTTTGATCATTTCTAAGTTAATTTAGTATATGTAGACCTTATCTTTGTATGACGAATCTTGTATGAACTTTTTGACTTTTTCACATGTTTACATCATTTGGCTCTCATGCTTACTTGTGTGCCTCAAACATGGTCATCTTGTAATATCATTTGAATTTTCATCCATGATATGCTACTTAATTCATACCTAATAATCCATACTTGTATGACATTTTGCATCTTTTTCATTCCATTTCAAGTATGTAGCATTCATTTCCTTACGTGACATCCTTATGCATATTTGCTAAGTTCTTTGAACTTGTTTGATATGTGCTTTTGCCATGATCATTTGTGTATCTTTAAATGTCATATTATGCATATGATTCTGACTTTTATCATCTCATATCATCTTTGCATCTTATATCTCCATCTTTACCTCACTTGTTCTTACAACATGAATGTGTGTTTGTATTTCTCTCCTCGTCTCTCATTATGCCTTGAACTAACTCATGTATATTGGTATGATTATTTAGGATGAATTTAGGAATTAAAATTTGTTGTTTGAGTTCTTATTTTGAGGTTTGTCATGTGTCTCTAACCATGTTTTTGCATCTTTTCCTTCTTACTTCTTCTTTTGTATCTTCTTTGAACTTCTTCATCTTTATTGTGCTTCTTTGCAAGTTGTTTGATTGTGTCTGAGTTCCTTGAATTTTGTAAGTGTTATTGTGATGTGGTTCTAACTTTTAAGGTCTTGACACCTTATTTTCCATTTCATTTTTTTTTCTTTTAGTGTTTGGTTTTCACTATACTTCTTGTGAAAGTTTGTGCTTCTTTTACTAACCTTGCAGGGGATTTGGTACGTTGAAGGGATGTGGATTGCTTCCATATTCCAATATCTCCTTTATCTTTTGATGTTCATACTTGTGTTTGGTTAAGAATTCAATATGCTTTGGCTTTTCATAATTGCTTCTTATCCCCTTTAGAAGCAACTTAGCTTCCATCTTGGAAGTAAGTTGTCTTCTAAACCTTTCTCCTTTCTTCTTCCTTTTCTTTTCTTCTTCCTTATTCATTAGGACAGAGATATTGAGCCTCAAAAACCTAGGATATTCAAGCATGATAACTTCATTAGGTTTAGTCTCCTTTAGACATTTTACCTTTGAAGATCTTTTTGGTGCTTTCTCTCTTCTCATCTCAAAACAACTTCAAAAGATTTAATAAAGGTTGAAGTGACTTCTTGTGTTATGGAATTATTCCATGGGGAATTTGCATCTATATCATCTTGGGGTAATGTGACCTTTTCTGGCATGATATACAATTCTAAACTTGAAGTCATTCTCACAAAGAAAATCTTAAAAAACACTTTTTCACTTCAAAATACAAAAACACTTAATAAGTAAAACGAGTTAGTGTGCTTGAGCCCTAATCTTTGGAACCAAGTATTGGGTTATTCTCCTTGCTTGGGTGTACTTCTTCTTAATTACATCTTGGAGTGATGTAAGATGTACATACTCCATGGAAAGAGACTTGAATACACTTTCTTGTGCCAAATGCAAAAAAAGCTTCTTAAAGCATTCAAACCAACAATGAACGTCTTTCTTTCGGGAATTCTTTTCTCACGTCCTTCACTCTTAATGAAAGAACTTGCTTCTATTTGTCTTTTTGCAAGATAGTAAACGCACTCGTGCCAAACGAGCTTGCAACACCTGAGCATAAACATAAGTAGTTCAAGCCATAAAAAACATAAACAAACATTTTTCCTCCCTGGGGAACTACATCGACTCTGATTCTCATTCCCATGAGATACATAGGCAGTGGGGTAGGATCCATTCAAGCACTCTTTATTTTCCCTACATTTTCCCCATATCTTTTCTTTCTTTTATCTAGTTCCAGTTGCAGTTTCAGTTCAACAACAGTTTATCCTCACCCTTTGAAATAGTTCTAGCAAGTGTGAATCCCGTTGAGTACGACGGAGGATCTGCGGTGCTAATTTATTCCTAGTTCCTAACCGACTCACTTACGCCTTCTCTTTGGTTTACGAGACCCCGCTTTCTCCTTTCTTTTCTAGTTTGTGCAGCATTACCCTTTCTTCAGGATATAAATGCTTGGCTGGCGACTCTTCCTTTTTCGCGCCACTTTCACGCCTGTACAAGGACGGAAATCCCGGGAGCGATACCTTGGGCAGAGTGAAAGATTTTTTTGTAAAGAAAATAAAAAAAACATACTTTGAAGCATGAATAACAGAAGGAACATAAACAGAAATCCAGTTCTCGCAAGTCATTCCGGTTGGTGTAAGCCCTAGAGGCCAACATTTTTGGTACTTGTATCGAATTATTTATTAATAATAAAAGGAATTTCTTTATTATGTTTTTTTTCTAAAATTATAAAGTCCCTAGAATAGCTAGTTAGTTTAATGAAAAATTTAGTGTGACTTAATCATGAGATTCCATTAAACATAAGGACATTATTCTTAAAGCATTCATAGTCGGTCTTTAATGTGAAATGGGATAGCCTTAAAGAATTAAGACTATTATGTAGTTAGACTGATGATCACATCTCATGGATTATGGATGAGGAGTTATCAAGTCTTGACATAGGTATGAATATTAGGAGCAATATTTATACTGGATTGACCCACTATGAGAGTACTACATAGAATGTTATGCAAAGTGTCATAAGTTACTCTCATGGTGATAATGGTGTATACCACCCTTCGACCTGAAACTACTATGGACCCTAGATGTAAAGTCAAGTACTTTATTGTTGATCAAATGTTGTCCATAACTGGATGATCATAAAGACAGTTGATGGGTACTTCACAAATAATTCTAAGAGACATGAGTAGCCTAGATGAAATTTTCCCATCCTGCATAACAGGATAAATATCTAAGGGCCTAATATTGAACTAGAAAAGGATGACACAGTATATGCCTTGTGTTCAATATAGACATAAGGGCAAAAGAGTAATTGTATACACAAGTACTATCACAAAAGGTTTAGTCATATCACATGACAATTTTGTGACTTGGATAGAAGTGATGTGTTGCTAGATACCGCTCACTGTTTATTATGTTAAATACATGATTTAATATCATTGCCAACGTCGCGAAATCCTACAGGGTCACACACATAAGGACAATTAGAGAAGAGGTGGAATAAATAAGGTACACAGTATGGTATAGTGTACTTGAATGGAATATGTAATATGGTAAGGTACCATGTGCCTAATCGACATATGATATAATAATAGTTATTATTAATTTTATAATAGTTATAAAATATAATAATAATAATAAAATTATGTTTATAATAATAGTTATTATAATAATATAATAATATTTTTATTGAGTTGGGATTTTTAGCTTGAATCCAACACTAGTAGTTCTATAAATAGAACCTTTGTGCAGAAGCTTAAAGGTTGTTGTTGTTGAAACCCTGGTCGTATTCTATTTGCTCTCCCTCACTCAAAAACCTTCAATCTAATCAGCTAGCACTGTGACTGAAGGAATTTGTTAGTGTGGATTGAGTAGAGGTGTTACTCATCGTACAATGCTCATGATCATCCATCGATTCAGATTAAAAGGTTTCATCTTCACAAGAATTAACCTTTCTATCACAGATCATGACCTTTCGTAAGGATCTATAAAGGGAAATTTTTGTTTTTCACCGTGTTTAGATCTCTAATTTCCCATCAGTGGCATCAGAGCCACTTATGAAACCATGAGTCTGGTAATTTCTTACTTTATGTTATTTTGTTTTAATTGGATCAAAACACGTAAAACTAAATCAAATCCAAATATTGAATTTTTGGCATAAGACTGTGTACAGTTTGGATTATTGATATTGACTATGCTTCAGAATCTGTCAATAGTATGGTGAAGCAGCGATATGTCAATCGTCTATAAGTTATACATATATGATCGATCTAAGTCATATGTGATATAATTAACTTTTATGAAAAGATGGTATATTGGATATACTATTTTATTTCGTCAATTCAAATCATGTAATGATTATCATTCATTTGAGAGATCTGTGGTCATCTGCTTCGGAATCCGACTTTAGTATGGTAAAACGATGACATACGGATCAATATTACTGAATTATTAATCATGGTGTTTTGATTGTATGAAATTGTTGTATTAATGTTTATGACGGTACAAGTGTTGCACCGTCGATGAGGTCTGCGGTCAAAGTCACGTATTCTCTAAGTGTGACGGTCACCATAAAACAAGTGACATTTGTCGCTTCCCGGATTTTCATCCCGGTGCAAACGCAAACCATCGGTGATGTTGGAGGTTGAGGTTGAATAGAGTCGCCAACTAGGCATTTTTATCCCGAAGGAAAGGTAATGCTGCATAAACCTGGAAAGATAAGGATAAGACGGTTGTGAACCAAAGAGACTGAGAAAGGGGGTTGGTTACGACATGGGAAGGTATTAGCACCCAGATCGTCCGTCGTACTCGACGGGATCCACACTTACTTGATTGTGATTAAAGGGCGTAGTGTATGTGTTAAACTATGCATAAAAAGCTAGGGAGAAAAGGATGTACAAAGTGTCAGTGCAAAAGAAAGTGAGTGCTCAAAACTGAGGCTAAGGAAAGAGAACTGAGAGGAGGAGGAGGGGGGAGACAAAGAGACTTTTGTTTAATAATAGTTAAGTTATGCCTACATATTCTCTCGTGCAATGAGGAAGTCAGAACACCATAGTTCGACTCAAAGAGACTGGAATGATTTTGTTGTGAACTTCTTGCTTGTCTATGCTCAAGTGTATGACTCGTCTGGCTCGAGTGCTAACTGTCTTGCATTAGACGGAAGAAGCGAGTTCTCGTTCTTAAGAGTGAGTGTGGTGAGAAAAGAATCCTGGAGGAGACATTTATTGTTTGTTTTTGTGTTTTCAGTTTTTTTTATTGTTTTTGGTGTTTTTCATAGGATAATGAGCTTAAGCCTTAATCAAGGGTTTGTAAACTCATTATATCATCCCTGATTAGGGATAATGAGTCTACTTAAGTATGACATGGATATCCCAACTTAATTAACCTAATGATACATGATTAAGATCATTAACCTACTTGTGATTATTAAATGTTTTTGGATTTTGTTTTGTGTTAAGTAATGAGTTTAATCTCTAATCAGGGATTAGTGAACTCATTACACCATCCTAAGAGAAGGATGATAGATGAGGACACTTAAGATGAGGAAGATACCTCAACTTAATCCATGCTTAGGGATTAAAATCATTGTATAACAAACCTTTATTAGAGTGGGTTTTAATTAAAGGTGGGATTAAGAAATGGATTTTATGTTTGTAAGACTAAACCTGAGGGGGACTTGTCCATTAAACACTAGGGTTAGTCCGTTTGAACCAACAGGCAGAGATGTAACCCTAATATAAGGCCCAAGTTACAAGCTTAAGTCTTAATGATTATTAGGTGTTTTGATTAGGAGGTGTAAACAACTTAAATGTTTAGCACTAAGTATTAAAGTTATACACTCCATCCTAAGATAAGGATACAAGCATAACCCTAATTCAGAGCCTCAAAACTTTAACTGTTTAGCCTTGATTATGAGATGAGAAGCAGAGACTCAAGGAGACTCAAAGGTAAAAGACTAGGGGAGACTATGTACAAACCTAAAGTTATCATGCTTGGATATTCCTATGGTTTGTGAGGCTTAAGAGCAAGGTCTTCAAGTGGCCACCAAGGAGGAAGAAGCAGATGAAAAGGGAAGAGAAAGGAGAATAGGTTACTTACTTCCTGAAGAAGTTAAGTAACCTAAGAGAAAGAAAAGGAGCAAGAGAGCATACGTGAGTCAAACTCACTTTAAATACAAATAAATATGCAAATGAAGAGATAAGAATAGGTTGGATGTGGAGGCAAATCCACATCCTGATCAACTTACCAGAAGCCCCTGCAATGGTTAGGATGAATGCATAAGGTGAAACAAAGTGCAATGAAGCAAAGATGAAGATGCAATGATGCCAACCAGAAGTGAAGACATGATGCAAATGTGTCATGGAGAGATGCAAAGTCATATACAATGCATATGTATGATCATACAAGTGATGGATGCAAAAACAAGCATGTTAGAAGCTTAAGAACACATAAATATACATAAGATGTAATGGATGCAAAACATACCAAATGAATAAAATAATGATCAACCAATGTTCTTAAATGGCCTAAGGTGTCTAAGATGACATACAAACTCATGAGATGTCATGACAAGTTCATATGATGAAGGTATGCAAAGATGAATGCAAATGAACATGGCATATTAGGGTTTTAAGAAAGTATGAGATGCATATGATCAAAACAGAAGCAAAACACATGATAAAAAATTGAAATTGCAACCAAATGAACCCTAAAGACAAATAAGATCACTCCCCAAAGATGGAAATCAGAAGCTATACCAAAGTCAAGTTATGGTTTTTCCAAGTTAGGTTAGGGTTTTGGGTACTTCTACATGAAAAATGCCAAACAAATAGAAAATAATATTAAAAAATATGAGTTAAATGCCCTAGATACTACCTGCATAGTATGAAAGAATGCAAAAAGAACCATACACAAACTCATCTTGGTTGATCAGAAATGAATTTTTGAAGTTAGGGTTAGAAAAATAAGAATTTTGGAAACCCTAATTCATGGTTAGTTGTGTAAAAATGATCAAACCCTAAAAGAAATTTGTAAAATGAGTTTGTAAATTGTTCTAAATGTGGAAGAATGCTTCATGATTTTTTTGGTGATTTTTAAATACCTAAAAGTATTTTTAATTAATTAAAATGAATTAATTAACAAAATAATACAATTAAATGATTTAAAAATAGATTTTTAATGAAAAAATTTAAAATAAAAATGTTTTTGGGCTTTTAAAATTATTTAAAGTAAGAATGCAAAAAATCAGATTTTTAGAAAATGTTTTACTATTTTAAAATGAAAGAAAATAAAATGAAATAAAGAAAATAAAAATGCAAAGTAATCAGAATGGGAGGCCAGGATTGCGTGGGAGATGGATGGAGGGCCAGGATGAGAGGTCAGCTTGACCAAGGGTATGAAGATCTAAGGGCCTGGATTTAAACTTATGATTCACACGTGATCTAAAGGCTGAGGTTTAATCTGGCAAAGTAATTAAGGTTTATTTTAATTAATCAGGATTAGGGTTTAATGAATTATCTGGGCCGTTTGTTGCTTAAACTAAACATGATCCAAGGGCTGATGTTCAATCTGGCAACCAAAACCCTAATTACTTTCAGGTGACCGAAGATAAGCTCTGGTCATCTTCTCCGGCCATCCCAAAACCCAACTTCTTATATAGGCCATTAAAATGCATCAAACCTGCCCATAAATGATCCCCAAACATCATAGAACATGAATCAATCAACAAACAACATTTAAACTTCATGAATCAAGAGAATCGAAGCAAAACATTTTTACGGACAAACTTTCAGAACAACCATACATGCTTATTTCTACACCATTTTCAATTCTAAACATATCAGAATGATTAGCAAAGCATATAGAAACAATTTATAACAAGAAAAATAGGTTCTGGAAAATTTGTTCTTGATGAATACCTGAACTGAAGCTCTTCAAACTGGAGCTTTCAGGACCTCCCTCTTGTGCAAAATGGCTTCTTTGGACCTCCTGAAGCTAGTGGAGTGCTTAGAATGCTTTGAAAGTGGTTGGTTTTTGTGGTCCAGTTCTGATGAAGCAGAAATCGTGTTTTTGGTATGTGGTGTTTCAGGCCATTTTGATGGTTGATTCTTGTTCTATGAATGATATGTGATTGATTGGTGAAAGAATTTTGGAAGTTTGATGGTTGGTTTGAGAGAATCGAAGAGATGAAGCTTTGAGGGATTTTTTGAAATCTGAGTGTGTGTGTTCTTTCAAGGCTTGGTATGTTATGTTTTATGATCCTTAGGGTTTCTATAAACAAATGAGATTAGTCAGAGGAGTGGATATGCACTATGGGATTGGTATGTTGCCATTGGCCAAAAAGTCAAAAGTTTGTGTACTTGAAGCATGGGCCATGGAAGAAGTGATTTGAGGTCTTGGGTTGCCTCAGCTGAGTTCAAGGAGAGCCTTTGGATCGAAATTTGTGAGCTGTAATGTTTAGATCAAGAGTTTTCAAAGGTTTTGCATTTTCACAACTTTGACATTTCTTGAGAAGCAAGGCATGAAAACCCTATGTTCTTGGCCCAATTCTGATATTTAGAAGTTGTTTGATCATGGCATGATGTATTTGAGTGGATTAGAGGTCACATAAAGGCCTGAAATACCATTTTTCATATTTCCTCTTTGACATGAACTTGAAAATTACAAGATTTTTCCCAACTTTGACTTTCCATATCTTGAGTTCTAGGATGAATCAAGAGGAGTTCTTGTACTTTTTGAAAATGGGAAGATCCAATCTACAACTTTCATGTTTGAAGAAAATTCATTTGAAACCTTTTTGATCAAGAAAGAGGAGGTTGAAGATCTTTCCCCCAATGGAAAGTTTCCAAGCATTCCTAAGATCAAATAAAGATCATAGGACCTCAAATTGATGATGATGACCCTTTGGAACCTTTGTTGGTGGCCTCAGATGCCCTGATTTTGACTTTTCTTGCACAACAAGTTACCATTTGATCAGATGACTTCCACAAGGAATTATTGCTTCAAATTTGATGCACATGCTCCTTATAACATATATAGACCAGTAGAATCAAGAATGACCAATTTTTTTGGGTATAAGGGCCTCAAACCTAAAACCCTAATTTCTAGGTTATCTGTGTAGGAGCTCCTTGTCTGCCTGGACATCTCTACAATCCCTTGTGATTTCTTGACTTCAAAGAACCCTTGGAGGCATAATATGATCATAGAACACTCATGGACCCTCTTGGCATGATCCATGTCCTTTGAGATTGCTCAGAACACTTCTTCTAAGATTCATCTGATCACAAACCCTAGCTATGCAACTTATGCACTGAAATAACTATGTAGTGTGAGATGGTATGCTTATGCAATGCAATATGAAGAATCATAAGCCAAGGTGTGAGAAAAAGAGAGGGAAGATTTGGGGTGTTTACAGCTGCCCCTATTCAAGCATGAGTTAGTTGTGTAGGATGTAAGCGCCTGGCTTAACAGACAAACAAGTTAACTTGTGGTTGAATACCAAGACAGTCCAAAATTTGCACTCTTTATTATAAGAAGAAAAAGGATATAAATTGTAATAGATAGTATAGACTGAATATCAAATGATAGCGACGGAGGAAGACCATCGAGTAAAGGACGACTGTTGGGGATAAAAACGGTGAGAAACGCACTGACGGGGACGACCATCATGCTGGGGAATAACGAATCCGTGACGGGGATGACCATCGGGTAAAGAAACGCGACTTTACTGGGGATTTAAAAGCACTAACAGGGACGACCGTCAGGCTTAAGAATAAAGAAACCGTGATGGGGATGACCATCGGGTGAAAAATAAATCAATGACGAGGGACAATCATCAAAAGGTGAAGGACGATCACCTAGCAGGGGACGACTGCTAAAAGATATCACGACATAGGACAAATGTCGGATAAGACGATCAACAATGGGGATGACCATCGAATAAAATGATGAGGGACGGTCATCAAAATAAATGATGAGGGACGGTCATCAAGAGGTGAAGGATGATCACCTAGATGGGTACGGCTGTCGGGGATTATCGCGACATAGGACGAATGCCAGATAAAAAGATCAATGATGGGGACGGACATCAGATAACATGATGAGGTACGATCATCAAAAGGGTGAAGGACGATCACCTAGTAGGGGACGGCTGCTCTGTTGGAGATTATCGCGACATAGGACGAAGTTTGGATGAAAAGATCGACGATAGGGACGACCATTGGATGAATGATGAGGTACGGTCATCAAAAGGTGAAGGACGATCACCTAGAAGGGTACGGCTGTTGAGGATTATCGCGACATATGACGAATGTCGGATAGAAAGTTGTTTTTTTGGCGACTTCTGGGGATAGATAAACACGGACGAGCGTTTAAGCCCTAAAAAATAAAATGGTGTAAGTGTTTCGACAGTGTGTATAGATTAAAGATACATACGAGTATCCTTAGAACCACGATACGGACGAGCATCGATAGAAACAAACGCCGACGCATGTTTAAAGAGTGATGATACAGACGAGTATCAACGGTTTTGAACAAGGAACACAGACGAGTGTTGATCTTCCGGGGAGATGCATAAGATACGGGTGAGTATCAAATAATTATGTAAGTAGGATACGGACGAGTATCAGAAGGATTGTGTATGAGTATGTACAAGTATTTGTATTGAGAGTGCAAAAGGACATTTTGGCTTTTATCTGTAGGAGATAAGTTTCTTGTGTATTGCTGGAGGAGTGATTTTGGTATTTGCAGGCGACTGGCTCGAACCTGGCTTATGATCATGTGAATGTTTGATTTTTTCCGTAATGCTCCGTATTAGACGAATGCTACGCTCTATTTAGGGAGAGATGATGCGAATGCTATAATTATGCAAATGAGAGAAACGGGATTCGAGATCTGAAATCTACTTGGAGAACGGATCACTGGGCAATCTGTGGGGAGAAAAGACCGTTGCACGATCTGTCTAAAGAACTTTGGGGGAAGAGCTCTGTGGGGATCCACTATTGCGGATGAGAAAATCTGGCCACTCGTTGGGGAAAAGTGATTCAGGTATTGCTTTGGAGATCCTGCTTGGGGAGGAGAGAACTTCTGGGAAGTAATCTGTCAGAGGATCAGCTTTGTGGGGGATACTCTGAGGGGAAAAGCTTCGTGGGGGAATACTTTCGTCAAGTAGTCCTGTCGCTCCCGGGATTTTCATCCTAGTACAAACGCGAAAGTGGCGCGGAAAAGGTAGAGTCGCCAACCAGACATATTTATCCCGAAGGAATGGGAAAGGTAATGTTGCACAAACCTAAGGAAGAAGGAAAAGGACGAGGCCTTGCGAACCAAAGATCTGGGTCCGGAAGTCGGTTATGAATTGGGAAGGTATTAGCACCCCAATCCGCCTGCCGTACCCGACGGGATCCATGCTTGTTAATCTGTTTCAAAGGGTGAGAAATAATATGCTGTTTGAATGAAAGAATGGCTATCTGGAATGGAATGGAAATGGGAAAAGAAATGGAATTAAAAAATGGAAAGAAAGGGGGAAAATGTAGGGAAAAAGAATGATTGTGCTCGAATGGGCCCTACCCTACTGCCTACGTACCTTATCAGGAAAATGAGGATCAGAGTCGCCGTAGTTCGTCTAACTAAGGCGGGAACTTGTTTGTTATTTTTAGGATGACGTTGCCATAGTTCTAGCTTAGGTGTTACCGGCTCTGGCTCGAGGGTGTTTACCGTATCGCCGTTTGAACTGTCGAGGCAAGTCGTATTCATCCGCAAAGAGTACGAGATGAGAAGAGAAGACGCGGTGTATTGGTTTATTGTCTTTTAGAAGAAGTGTTTTGAGTTTGTGTTTATCGTATGTACAACACTAAAGACTATGATACATGAGCGAATACTTTCCAAGGTCGTCCCCAATGGAACGTTTGTAAAGTATCCTAGAAGAGTGAAGGAGACCTCCATTAATCATTTCCCGTATAGCTTAAGGCTCGTGGCGCATTGTACACATTTTCCTTTATTAAGTATTTTGATTTTTCTTTAAGATTAGAAGTGAGACTCAAATTGCCAAAGGAAAACTCTAAGGGAGACTATGACATAACCCTAAGTTAGTTGAGTTTAAGGATGACCTATGGTTAGTGAGGTTTGAAAGATTAAATCTACCTAAGAGATATTAGACTAGAAATGCGAGTACAAAAGGTAATAATGAATAACATGGCTCTCCTACATCATAGTGGGTAAAAACGTGTATGAAACGTAAATGGGATGGAACGATGGATCGGGTGGGTCGATTGCGTGGTGCTGAGACGCACGACTTATGGTGTGCGACATACAAGGCTTGCTTTTGGTGTAATGGAATGGAGCGATGGTAATCGAGGAATCCTAAAGTCACATGAAACTTTATTTATTTCTTTGAAATTTTACTCGACGTTGGATCGAGTATTTCCTTATTTTATTTTTGAGATTTTGGTTTTCTATCGATTCGTTTTATCTTTTCTATCCTAATTATAGGAACTATACAAGTATTACATCACAAAGTACAAAAAATATAATCGAGGCATAATAAACATAATCCGAGTCCATACGCAAATCCTCGAAAAAAATACCTTGCACAAAAAGAAAATTGTTAGTAAATGAAATGAAAATGCATATGCAACAATATGATGGAAATGAATTAAGATAACAAAAATATCAAAAGTCCTGGAAAAAAAGTGAAATTAATTCCCTAGGGTCTCTAACCTGACTATAATATTGTGTTAAAAATTCTCCAAAAAATTCAAAGTCTAACTATGTCAAATGGTCACTTAAATCTATCTAAGATTCAATCATAATTTTACACAAATCACACTACCAAAATAGTGGATAAAATGGCCTAAAAAATATACCAAAAATTATTCCAGGTTCTATTATTTGTCCTCTAATCATAGAAAAAAGAATGGGCCAAACATATTACAGGAAGTGGGAGAAATAAAATGTACAAAATTATGTGTTCATGAGAGAATTCAATATAAAAGCAATTAAATGAAACGAAATTAAATTGAAAAATGACAAAATTCAGAAAGTAAAAATGTAGAAAAGTTCTAAAATGAACCAGGAACCTATTGTAATTTTTGTGGAATTTTATTATGCTTTTTGGTATTTTTTATTGATTTAAATTGAACAAGCATTAAAATAGAAAATTAAAAAGAAAGGAAATAGGAGGGGTGAAAATAGAAATAATTAGTTAACAATAATATATGGGCCTGCACGTGGGGTATAAATAGAAACACCTTAGGCCCATTAGCGCAGGGCTTGGAGGGTGTACGCCATGAGACCTCAGTCAACATCTGTTGACCCCTCATTAACCGTTTGATCAAGTCTCTCTACTAGTATTTTCATCCAGCGGTTATGAGGTGAGGGATCATGACTGGTAATGGTATGTGGTATGCGTGTGATGTAAGTGGAGGGGTCCAACCGGATGGTGACACTTGTCACCGCCGGAATGGACCGAAAAGCACAATCCTATCTCTAATGGATTTGGGCGATGGCAATGAATGAGATTTTTATGATTTTTATTTTCCCAAATGGTACATTAATTCAGTTTTTATGGGTTGATTCTTTCAATTATTTAAGATTAATCTCACAATAAACACAGAGTTAATATAATAATCCTATTATGTTAAACAAACTAAAGAAAAAACAAAAAAAAAGATCCTTCTCTCTCTCAAAATCCGTCATTCTCCTTTCTCATCTCAAACCCTTAACATTCTTCCTCCTTGGTGAAGCCCTAGCCGCCGCTAACAACCTCTCTAAATGGCACCGCCGCGGAAAATCTAATGACGAATACGAACCTCTAAACGTTCACCTCTCCATCACAAACAAACCCTCACCTTTATCCCCAAATATGAACCCTGACTCTCACAATCTCAAATCTCACACTCATATCTACTCCAATCGGCTCTTAAATTGGAAAAATCGACGATTTGCAGAGATCACAACAACTCAACAATGCGTACCTGGTGAATCGGAGGAGGACCGATGATGACGCCGAGCGATGAAGACGATGGCGAATCGAAGAAGTTAGGTATGCGTTCTTTGGCTCGTTCTTCTTTCTGCTACAAACTTCCGATTACATTCTCATTGATGTTGCTCTTGGCGACTCTCGCAGTTTAACGATGACGTTGGTGACGCTGTTGACGACTGAAAGTGACCTCAGAGCTCTCAGAGATTTGTTAATGAAGATTGATGATGATGTGATTATTACGGTTGAAGCTCACAAGAGTTCTGTTGATTAATGAAATCGAAGATTACAATGGAGCTTTGCCGAAGCTGCGTTGATGGATGTTGCAGTGATACGAAAATGCTCTCAATCTTTTTCTTTCATTTTGTGAATTCCTTCTGCTACCTCTTCTCTATGATTATCTGTTTGTTGTTTATGCAGGAGATCGAAGATGGTGATGGAGGCCAAGATTGGTGAAATGCTATTTGAAGAAAGTGAAAACAAGGTTCAAGAATTCTTGTCCGTTCTGCATCACAGAAGGTGGAGAATTGAAGATGAATGAAAAAAAAGAAGTTGAGACGAAAAAACAAGAAGGATGGATGAGGAATGGTGGAGAATTATTGAAGGGATGAGGATGAAGGATTGAAGAAGGAGGAGCCAAAGATTGGTGAAGGGGGAATGCGAGGAAGAATGAGATGAATGAGGTTGAAGCCGGGAGGGATTTGCGTTTTTGCTGAGAAGGTTATGAGGTGGAGATGATGATGAAGAATGGGATTGAAGAGTATTGAATGAATCCAGAAAAAGAAGAAGAGACTTGGAGATGTATGGTGAAGATGAAGAAGTGTGTTGAAGGGAGAGTGAAAGGTGATGGAGAGTTGAAGATGGAGAATAGGATAAGATGAAGAAGGATTAAAAAAATGAAATTGAGGGAGAAGATGAAGTTGAAGCTGAGCAAATACGAAAGAATGAGAGAGCCCCTGAAACTGCATTACCCTGACTTTTATAGGTGAAGATCAAGAGCAATTCAGAAGTTTTTTCAGGTATTTCAGTTAAGATGAATTGGTTAGAGTTAGTTTGTTATGAATTCAGTTAAAGTTTGTTGCAACTGAATTCGTTTTGAAGTTTTTTTCTTCTTTTTAATTTTTGTTCTGGTGTATGCTATCCTTGGAATTGACGTGGTCTTGGTGAGGGTTTTGATATCTGGGATAGTCTACCGTTTTCTTTACCGCGAACACTGATTTCACTGAAATATTAACTCTCTACTTTCATTCTCGCAGGTTCATCCGCCTTTTCTATGTTAGTTTTCAACACTAAATCCTCGAAGTCGCAATCTAGCATCTCGGAGGCTCAAACCATATTCAGTTCCTAAAAACGAAGTGTCGAAACATATCCCCGTTGAAGATTACTACAAAGTGAAGAACACGGTGTCGTGATGCAGACTTTTGAGATTGAAAGTAAGAGAGATTTTTATGAATCAATATGAAGAGATTTAGGACAATTATTAGGAAATTTTCTATAGCATTTTTGTTGTTATTGTAGCTTGTGAATTCACTATAAATGGGAGTTTTTTCCTTTTTGTTTATCTGAATTTTGTTGGTTGATTTTTCCTGCTATGAATTTGTCTTGATACTTCTATTCTCAAGTTACCTCTATTATCTATTATATGGTATAAGCCCTTAAATAGTGTAATGTTGTTGAACGGTGTCAATGTCAAGTCCCTTGAGCTTCACCACTGATTCGACGTGACCCTTTAGAGTATGAAGCTCCCTAAGCCGTGCAACCTCAGCGCGTCTCTTGGCTTGCTCAACAATCTCAGAAAGCTCCCTGTAGCTATTCTTGTCATTGAAAAGTTTGGTTGTTTCGGGTGACTGAAGACCGTGGAGAGTCCTCTGAGCAGTTGCCCACTGTGCTTCTCTCTCTTCTTTTCTTTTTATATTATTTATGTTGCTAATGTACATGAACGCAGCCTTAAAACATTGGGTTGGTTGGAAAAACTTGGCCATATGTTTGTCTCTTCCTTTACTTCCATTTTGGCAATAATAAAAAATTTAATGGGCTCAAATGATATATGAGCTTAAGATGACGTAAAGGGTAATTAGACTTAATTGGAATGATTGGCCTTCATTAAGTATTTTCACTTTTGAAATTCATAAATGTATCATATGGGACATCTTATCCACGAGCATGAAACTTAAACTCGAAATTTCCATCTTTTGATCCCATAGTCGATGAACCGAATTCTTATCCTTCTTGAATTTTTACTTGGAAGTTATCAGATTAATCTTAGAAAACCAACCACAAATGAATCTTGAATTAACCCTGACTCTATCATGGACTAGGAAATAGACCGATGCCTTAAATCAATAATTATTCAAGCCTGACCAATCCGAACCTTGATAAATCTGTGTCTCCATCCTAAACCAAATGAACAATTCAACATGCTCTGAAAGTTCAAGAATCAGAATGTGAAGTATGAACTGCCACCCTGAGAAGTAGCCCATTGATGTAGACAACTTGTAATTTGAGTAAACTTATGATGGCTTGACAAAAATTAGATAAGACTTCCGTCTGAATTGAATTTAAGTTGAATAGCCACAATTGGTTTGAAACTAAAGTTACCACCCTTACAGACAAGCAAATTTTCCGAGGAAATGACCTGATAAACCTCCTATGAACAAGAGGGTTCAAATAAAAGAAAGCCTCAATCTCACGTCTTAGGATCTCATACAGATACATGAATGCGAAAGGTTATGCTCAATACTATGAAAATGAGAGGGAGAATTTTGGGGTTTTACAGTCCTTCTGATGATGCGACTCCCGACTTGGCTGGGGATATAGTGCCTGATATGCCCCATGCTGTGAAAGGTTGTCCGCCTTGAGTACCTGCAACCTGTCAAACAAAGGAAACGCACAAGATGCCCTGAGGTGTCCTCAACCAGATTTCGTCATAGGAGTTAGATTCGCTTAAGAGCACATATTTCCTGCAAGCATTTATTAAAATGGCCTATATGTCTTCCATGCAAATATTGTATTACGAATTTTGGACATTTTGCAAACAAAGACGAAAAGGTACAAAACAAATTGTAGCCGAACATTTGACTTTATTGATTTGTATGCCCTGAATAGGAAAGTACAGTGAAGAAGCTAATCCCTGAAATGAGGAGATTGCTGTAAAATTGAGAAAAATAACAGTGTCCTATTTGGAAATGTTGGAGTCGACGCTCCAGTAAGCTTCCTCTTGCTATGACCTGTATGACCTCAAACGCTCTTCTTATCTTGCTTTCTAAGGGAAGTTGATTCTGATCGACGCTTTGTCCTTTCGAAACTTGCCAAGTTATGTAAGTGTAATATAGACGAATTCAAAATGCAGTTGTTCGCTTGTTCCCTGATTTTGCACGGATCGCCCTTTCGGGTTTTCAATCCACCGGGATACCCATTTTTGCCTGAGTTGTCCGATGTGGCTTTTCAACTCAGCGAGTGTACACATTCTTTTTAATTTTCCCTTATTTTTTCCCGAGTCTTTTATTCTGTTTTTGAATCGCCGGGATGCCCTATTCTTGCCTGGACTTACATTCTGCTTTTATGTCCAGCGGGTCATTTATGCAAAGTATTTTTTAACTGCATTTGAATTCACAGGAGATAGGAAATTTTCGTCATCCATGGTTGCGAGCATCAGTGCTCCACCTGAGAAGACTTTAGTTATCACGTAGGGACCTTCATAGTTTGGCGTCCACTTTCCCCTGTGGTCTGTATGAGGAGGAAGGATTCTTTTCGGTACAAGCTCTCCCACTTGATATTCCCGAGGTCTCACCTTTTGATCGAAGGCTCTTTTCATCCGTTTCTGATATAACTGACCATGACAAATAGCTGCTAATCTCTTTTCTTCAATCAGGCTCAGTTGATTATAACGAGATCGGACCCATTCTGCTTCGTCCAGTTTCACATCCATTATTACCCGCAAGGAGGGCAATTCAACTTCAGGGCAATTCAACTTCAACAGGTAGAACGACTTCCATACCATACACAAGTTGATAAGGTGTTGCCCCGGTAGATGTTCTGATGGAAGTTCGGTACCCATGTAAGGCGAATGGTAACATCTCATACCAGTCTTTGTATGTGACTACCATCTTTTGCACAATCTTCTTAATGTTCTTGTTAGCCGCCTCAACAGCGCCATTCATCTTTGGCCTGTAAGGAGAAGAGTTGTGATGTTGAATTTTGAAGTCTCGACACAGTTCTGCCATCATCTTGTTGTTAAGGTTTTAACCATTATCAGTAATGATTCGCTCGGGAACTCCATATCGACAGATGATATCCCTTTTCAGAAATCGGGCTACCACTTGCTTGGTGACATTTGCATAAGAAGCTGCTTCAACCCATTTGGTGAAGTAATCAATGGCTACCAGGATGAATCTGTGACCATTTGAAGCAATTGGCTCGATCTTTCCAATCATATCAATGCCCCACATGGCGAAGGGTCAGGGTGAAGACAATACATTCAAAGGATTGGGAAGCACATGCACTTTGTCTGCGTAGATCTGACATTTATGGAACTTTCTGGCATAGGCACAGCAGTCTGCATCCATTGTGATCCAATAGTAACCTGATCTCACCAATTTCTTCGCCATTGCATGTCCTCCAGTATGGGTACCGAAAGAACCCTCGTGTACTTCGTGCATCAATAGGCCTGCTTCCTTCTTGTCAACACATATGAGCAAGACCATGTCGAAGTTTCGCTTGTATAAGGAGCCATCGATATTGAGGAAGAAACTGCTGGCTAGCCTTCTCAATGTCTTCTTATCATTAGACGATGCCCCAGGTGGGTATGTCTGAGTCTCCAAGAAGCACTTGATGTCGTGGAACCAAGGTTTTTTGTCAATGACAGTGTCCATAGAGAATACATATGTCGGTCGGTCTAGTCTGGATACTAAAATCCAAGGTACATAGTTAGCAGTCTGTACTTTGATCATAGATGAAATACTAGCCATGGCGTCTGCAAACTGATTCTCATCTCGAGGGATGTATTCAAGCTTGACTGTTGTGAAGAAAGTCAATAATCTCCTCGTATAGTCATGGTAGGGAACCAGATGCTCTAAGTAAGTATAACACTTGCCATTTGTTTGGTTGATCACCAAAGTCGAATCTCTGAATACATTCAAGGTTTTGATCCTGAGGTCAATGGCTTCTTCAAGACCCATGATACAAGCTTCGTACTATGCTTCATTGTTAGTGCAGACAAAGATGAGCTTTGCTGAGAAAGGCATATGGACTCCTTTCGGTGTAATAAGTATTGCACCAACTCCACAACCGTTACAATTAACTACCCCATCAAACATTATTGTCCATGCTTCTTCTGGATCAAGCCCTTCAGTGTGAATAGGCTCTTCACAATCTTTTGATTTCAAGAACATGATGTCTTCATCAGGGAAATCAAATCTCATAGGCTGGTAGTCATCAAGGGGTTGCTCAGCCAGGAAGTCAGACAATACACTGCCCTTGATGGCTTTCTGAGAAGTGTACTGAATATCATATTCTGTTACAATCATTTGCCACCTTGTAACCCTTCCGGTAAGTGTTGGCTTCTCAAATATGTACTTGACGGGGTCCATCTTTGAGATCAACAAGGTAGTATGAGTCAACATATACTGTCTTAGTCGGCGAGCAGCCCACGCTAAAGCATAACAAGTTTTCTCGAGAAGTGAATAACGTTGTTCACAATTGGTAAACTTTTTGCTTAGGTAGTATATTGCATACTCATTTCGACCAGAATCGTCATGTTGGCCCAACACACACCCCATCGATTCACCTAATACTGTCAGGTACATTATTAGAGGTCTTCCTTCAACTGGAGGCAGGAGAATTGGAGGTTCTTGCAAATACTCTTTGATCTTGTCGAAAGCTTTCTGACAATCATTGTTCCACCTGACTGTTTGTTCCTTTCTTAGCAGTTTGAACAAGGGCTCACAGGTTGCAGTGAGATGAGAAATGAACCTTGAAATATAGTTCAATCTACCCAAGAACCCTCGAACTTATTTCTCAGTCTTAGGTGCAGGCATTTCCTGAATTGCTTTGAATTTATCGGGGTTAACCTCAATTCCTCTTCTGCTCTCAATAAAACCCAGCAGCTTACCAGAACGTACCCCGAATGTCCATTTGTTGGGGTTCAACCTCAACTGATACTTTCTCAGACGTTTGAACAGTTTCAAAAGATTTACCAAATGCTCTTACTCTTTTTGGGACTTGGCAATCATGTCATCCACATAGCACTCAATTTCTTTGTGGATCATATCGTGGAATAATGTTACCATAGCCCGTTGGTATGTTGCACCGACATTCTTCAACCCAAACGGTATTAAATTTTAGCAGAATGTGCCCCATGGTGTGATGAAGGTTGTCTTCTCCATGTCTTCAGGTGACATATTGATCTGATTGTATCCGGAAAATCCGTCCATAAAGGAAAATACCGAAAACTGAGCTGTGTTGTCTACCAATACATCAATGTGAGGTAATGGGAAATCATCTTTCGGGCTTGCTCTATTCAGATCCCGGTAATCAACACACATATGCACCTTGCCATCCTTCTTAGGTATGGGTACAATGTTAGCAACCCACGGCGGGTAACTAATTACAGCAAGAAAACCAACGTCCCACTGCTTTTGTACTTCTTCTTTGATTTTCATGGCCATGTCTGAACGAGTACGGCGCAACTTCTGTTTAACTAGCGGACAATCCTCTTTCAAAGGCAGCTTGTGCATGACAATATCTGTATCCAAACCCAACATATTTTGATAGGACCAAGCAAAGACATCGACATATTCTCGCAGCATACTGATAAGTTGCTCTTTTACTAGAGCTTGCAGACTGGCCCCAATCTTCACTTCTTTCACATCTTCCTCGGTACCAAGATTAATAGTCTCGACCTCCTCCTGATGAGGAGCAATCAGCTTTTCCTCTTGTTTCAATAACCTGGCTAGCTCTTCAAGTAAATCGTAGTCTTCTTCAACCCCTTCATCTACTTGATTAATCGGATTGTCGAAGTCATACGAGGTCATAGCAGTTTCGTTGTCGGTGCAATCTGGAGGGCTATCTCTGCAAGGGTTGATATTTGATTCATTTTAGTGATTGATTTTATCTTATTTAGAAAAAGTGAATGAAGTTATTATTGAGAAAAACATTGCCATTTATTGTTTTGTGCGAAAATAACAAAAATGAAAAGACAGGGAGCGAAAAACGATTGTTTGCAAAAAGATGTCCATTATTCATTAATATTCAATTTGCACAAAATACATATGGCCCTATTACAAAATGAGTCCCGACATCTTAGGCAAGATGCAGGACTTTGATGCATGCTCTAAAACAGGAAATAATAATTACTCTGTGGCAGTAACCCTTATATTTCCTAGGAAGACCAGTTGAGGACTTGTTGGCCCGAGACTCTTGGACGAATCCAGCTTTCCAGGTTGTAGTCGCTCTCAACCTCGTCTTCCAAAGTGTTGACAGCATCCGGGGTCAGCATTCCCCCACTTATGAACTTGGGAGCTTCAGCAGCCTCCTCTGGAACTTGTCGGGATGGTTTGTAACCCAAACCGAATTTGTCTTCTTTCATCTCCACCTTCAGCAACTTGCCCCAGCCTTGGGCAGTCCCTTCTTCCATAACCTTCCGAGCCTGTTTGTAGGAAGCAATTGAGGTGCCCATCCTTTCCTCTTGGGATGCAGCAAACACTTTAGTCGTAGCTTTGTTGATGTTCAAAGCTTCAAAACCCTGACTCATGGTTTCATGGATCTCCCCATCCATCTCTATGTACTTGTATGTAGCCAGGTGACTGAAAAAGATGTCTTCCTCTCCACAAATGGTGATAATTTGGCCATCCCACTCATATTTTAACTTCTGGTGAATGGTCGATGTTACCACACCGGCGGCGTGGATCCAGGGTCGACCCAACAAACAGCTGTAGGCAGGCTGTATGTCCGTCACATAAAAGGTAGTTTTGAAAACTTGTGGGCCAATTACCACGGGCAGCTCAATCTCTCCGAGAACCGATCTCTTAGAACCATCAAAAGCTCTGACAACTAGGTTGCTCAGATGGAGTGTTAGACCATCGTACTCCAGCTTAACTAAAGCCTTCTTTGGTAGCATATTGAGTGATGATCTGGTATCAACAAGGACATGAGACAGCATATCACCTTTACATTCCAGAGTGATATGTAAAGCTTTGTTGTGATTACGCCACTCCGTAGTCAAGTCAGAATTGGTGAAACCTAGTCCATGACTAGTATTGACATTTGCGACCACCGTTTCTAACTGATTGACCGTGATTTCTTCCGGCACATAAGCTGCGTGCAAGACCTTGAGTAGTGCATTCCGGTGAGCCTCGGAACACATGAGCAGAGATAGTATGGAGATCTTGGAGGGTGTTTGATGGAGCTGATCCACAATTTTGTAGTCACTTCTTTTGATGATCCTCATAAACTCGTCTACATCCTGATTAAAGGGTGTCTTCTGAGTTTCTTTTGCAGCTGGTTCTTCTGGCACCACACTTTTGCCTTTTGCTTTGGCAGTAGCCTCTGCTTCAGCATTAACTCTTGGAAACTATGAAGCGAAGAGACGTCCGCTTCGAGTGAAGCCTCTGCCTCCCCGACATTTTCAATTTGTGGTACAGGTATTGAGGAGTCAAGAGTGATCTTCCTTCCGTGGTAGTAAAGATCTGAACCATAATGCCAAGGCACATAATTGTTGTTATCATAAGGAATTGGTCCAGGCACCGTGATGGTCACCAAACTAATTGCAGCAGAAGAAGGAGTAGTGATAGTCTGTGGATCATAGTAGATGGTGACAGGAGGTCTGACTAAAGATGGTGCAGGTGCAGGAAGTTGTTGATGTTGAGGAGGGTGTTGTTGAAAGTTGTTGAGAGAATTCGGAACATGGATGGTTGTTGGATCATAATAGATGGTAACCGTTGAGATGTCGTCACTGGTGTTTGCTGTTGTTGTACCCGTTTCTGTTGAAATGACTTTTGCTGTCGTTGTAGGAGATTCTGATGGGATAATGTTTGCTGGTGTTGTAGAAGAGATTTTTGTTGTCTTTGTAGAAGATGGAACTGTTGATGTGATTTGCAGGATGTCTTCTTTGATAATACTGCTAATACCATTCTTCATATTTTCATAACCATTGGTAGAAACTTTGCAAGCTTCACAATGGGCCTCGCAACCTGGAAACACTTGGCACTTCAATAGCTGAGCTTTTACTTCGGCTAGTGGTGTTTGAATACTTGCAACGTCATCAATCAGAATTGTTGGTTGGTCCTCCTCAATAGAATTAATCCTCGGCCCACCGTGATTCGGTATTGGATTCTTTGTGACATTTGGTGGAGGTGCAAAATTCAAAGCTTTTGAATCAATCAAATCTTGTACTTTCATGTGCAGTGCCCTACACTTCTCTGTTGAATGCTCAGGTGCATTGGAGTGAAAAGCACATCTGGCATTGACATTATAATTCCTTGGAAGATTCAGAGGATCTGGTGGAGCCAAAGTTCTCAGTTCAGTCAGGTTAAGCTTCAATAGTTGCGGGAGTAAGACTACATAGGGCATCTGGATGGGGTCGATCACCTTGTTAATTTGAGAAGGCCTTTGTTGGAAAGGACGTTGTTGTTGTAAGATCTTTGTTGCTGTTGTGGGAATTGTTGTTGTTGAGGATATTGTTGTTGCTGAGGTACTGGAGTAGGGATGGTGACTGCAGCTACTGATCTTTGCAAGTACTGGGGTCTACCTCTATTAACATGTATTGCATTGGTCTCCCCTGTCCTTCAAGGTCCTGAGAAGGATTTCTTTGCATTTCTGGAGCTAGCATCATTATCAGAAATCTTGCCCATCTTTAGCAAACTTTCAATTCTCTCTCCCGCTATGACCACGCCAACAAAACTAGTGGAAGAGAAAGCAGCAAGTCTATCAATGTAGTTCCCTTGCAAGGTATTCATAAACATATCAGCCATTTCCCTTTCAGACATGGGAGGTTGGACAACTGCATCCAGTTGCCTCCACCTTTGAGCGTACTCATGGAAACTTTCTCTTGAAGATTGAGACATCCCCATTAAGAGGGTCATGTTGGGTGCCATATCCAGGTTGTACTGATATTGGCGTATAAAGGCCTCAGCTAATTCTTTCCAGTTCCTGACAGTAGCCCTTGACAAGTGTGAATACCATTCTCTGGATCCCCCGTTAAACTGTCTTCAAAGTAAAACATCCACAGTTTCTCATCCATGGTGTCGTACCTCGAAAAATACGATCCTAAAACAAAACAACAGAGCCGCCACCTAATTCTATTTATTCTACGAGAGAAAAGGGAGATATAGATACAACCTAATAAAGGATAAGAAATGGTTTACGAAACCAAATTCTAAGTTCGGGAGTCGGTTACGCAAGGGGAAGGTATTAGCACCCCTCACGTCCGTTGTACCCAACGGGAACCTCTTAGCTAATTATGCGATTAAATGTTTGATCTTAAGTTTTTGTCTTCTAAATGGTTATTAATATGTTTGTTCTAAAGAAAAGTTTTAAATTATTATTATTAAGACGGAGAAAAGCTTAAAGTTTTTTTTATTATTGTGACTTAAACAGAGAAATAATTAAAAAAATTTATTAGAGTGCTCGCGAAGGATTAAAATCCCTGTGCCTACGTATTCCCTTGTGCAATGGGAAAGTCAGAGCTTCGTAGTTCGTGCTACTACGATTTATGGTTTTTATTGAACAGTTGTTTAAAACCCATTCTACTGCTAAGCGTTGGCTTATACTCGCGGTGGAGGCTGAAGCGCTAGCTTGTTCGAGAGATAGAATAATTTAAACAATGTTCGCTTTAGAGAAAAGGTGTTTGAATTTTGTTAAGATGTTTTAAACGAAAGGGCGAATGGACCACGTTGCGTGGGGCTAGCCCAGCTGCAATCCATTCTAGAACGTGCTGAATGCTAGACTCCGGAGTTCAATTTCCGTGATTTAATTTAAAAAGATAAGTTGAATATTTTGATATATGAATGGTGATTAGACACATCGTGTGGGGCTAGCCCAGTTGCGGTCCAATCCAGAACGTGCGGAATGCTAGACTCCGGAGTTCTGTTTTCGTAATTTAAATTAATAAAATGATTTGAATATTTGATATACGAATAGTGATTGAACACATCGCGTGGGGCTAGCCCGGTTGCGGTCCAATCCAGAACGTGCGGAATGCTAGACTCCGGAGTTCTATTTTCGTAATTTAATTTAAATAAATTGAATAATTGATATACGAATAGTGATTGAACACATCGCGTGGGGCTAGCCCAGTTGCGGTCCAATCCAGAACGTGTGGAATGCTAGACTCCGGAGTTCTGTTTTCGTAATTTAATTTAAATAAATTGAATAATTGATATACGAATAGTGATTGAACACATCGCGTGGGGCTAGCCCAGTTGCGGTCCAATCCAGAACGTGCGGAATGCTAGACTCCGGAGTTCTGTTTTCGTAATTTAATTTAAATAAATTGAATAATTGATATACGAATAGTGATTGAACACATCGCGTGGGGCTAGCCCAGTTGCGGTCCAATCCAGAACGTGCGGAATGCTAGACTCCAGAGTTCTGTTTTCGTAATTTAATTTAAATGAATTGAATAATTGTTTTTAGACGTTTTAGAATCGATGTGTTTTAAGTAACAAAGGAGTGAACGAAACATTACGCGTGGGGCTAGCCCAGTTGTAGTTCGTTCTAGAACGTGCAGAGTGCTAGATTCCGGAGCTCTATTCCTTGTTAAATTAATTAAGGCGCGTAAAAGTCGTGCAGATGGCGGTCACTTGTGACCGACTTACGTGTGTGCCAATGTCGGCATACAAATGTTTTAATTGATTAAATAAAGTGGATTTGAATTCTAATTCCTAAAGGTGTTCCTAATGATACTGAATCGTAAAATAAAGGCGAAAAAATAAATTGCGTTAAAAAATAAACAGGAGAAGGATACATGATAATTTATACAGGATTGCGAAGAAATAAATGGTATTGTTGTATTTTGCCCATGAGGAAGCGTGGGTGCAGTGTACAAGCTAATCGGAACCGTTAGTATTAAATATTGTACAAAAATGCGAAAATAAAATAAATAACCCGAATGATCTATGAAATAAGTGAAATAAATAAAATTAGGTGAAGCTTAGGAATAAAATAAAATAACTGGCCAAATGGAAAGATAAGCCGGAATAAACAAATGGTAAATAAATAACTAAATTAAAAAATGGCCTCATATTGATCGAGTTTCACCGATTGAATGAAATCGAGCAAATCTCGACCGTTTACTATATCATCGGCCCTTTCCCTTGGAATCAAGTAACAAATGCCAACAACGAGTGAAATCAAAAGACGTTCACGCACAGAAAAGCATCACGCGAGATAAAATCAAAGATAAGTAATCACAGAAAAACAATCGTGGTAAATCGAGCATCAATTTGGAATATGAAATGTCAATGGTATCATTAAGAACAAAATTGAGTCAAAATAAAGTCCTAAAATAAATTAAAATAGAAGTGAAGAACAAGAGAAACACTTTTTGGATTTTTTTTAAAAAATATTTATCAACGCTAACATTCTATTATGGTATGAAAAATTCTAGACCTATTTTTATAATAATAATAAATTGTACTATTGTATATTTTTATTTTTTATTCTAAACTAATCTTTTTTATATTTTTCTTAATATTAGAAACATATATTTTTTATCGCTAACACTAATGAATAATACCAAAAATTACTACTAACAATTTTTTGATTTTTTTAGTAATAATAAGCTTTTGTATTAAAAAAAGTTAAATAAAATATAAAATTACTACTAATATTTTTTATTTTTTAGTAATAATAAATTTATTTATTAAAAAACCTAAATATCTACCAAATATATTCATGGTTTTGCAACACTACAAATTTGACCCAAAAGTAACGGCTGAAGTTGACTAGGAAAAACAAACAAAATTGGAAATAGCTATCTACTTTAATGCCCATTATCATAATATACATATTTTCTAAAAAAAACCAAAATAAACATAATAAACAAAATCACATTAAAAAATATACCCTAAATAGAACAGGAAAGAGTAACACAAGGAAGTCACATACCAAATGAACAGACGTGAAATGCACCCATATTCTCCCAATCAAATCGTTGCTTCTAAGAACAAACACATATAAGTCAAAAACAAAACCCAGGAATGAAAATTGATTCTAAACCTTTCTCTACTCCTTTCCATTGTGATCGCGAGTTTCTCCTGCTGATTTCTTGTATAACCGGTGGCGGTGAAGGGTTTGGGATGCTGGTGGTGGAAAACGGTGGTCAGAAAACTCGCGGTGATCTCTCACGAACCCTCTCTGTCTTGGTCGATCGATGGTTTGTGTGCTCAGATTTCTCACCGACGGTTGTTCCTCTCAACTCTCTCGATCCGAACAAACAGTTTCGCGGATTCACGTCGGAAGTCCCTAGCCGTTCGCGGCTTTCAATCTCTCACTGTGTTTAAGGTCTGGTTTCGCGGCGGTTTGTGTTTGTTGTTGATGATGTGATGCGGACGGTGGTAGGTCGCGATGGAGGTCTCGCGTCGATGATTCACGGACTGGTTTTGTGTGTTTTTGAAGGTGAAGAACAGGGAGTTTATGAAGGTGAGTTCGGTGAAGAGGGCTTCGTTCACGGTTTCTTTGTGGTTCTGTTTAGTGTCTGAGTTTGAATTTTGGGATGAAAGGTTTAAGGTTGCGGCGTTTGGAGGCTTGGGGATTCGAAGAGGTTTGGTTGTGTGAAATGAGGGGTGTCGGCAGAGATGACGAAGGGTGGTGAGCGATTTATGTGAGGAGAATAGAGGTGGTTTTGCGGTGGCGGTGGGTCGAAGAAGAGGAAAGGTTGTTTGACGGTCTGTTTGTGGTTGTGTTCGCGTTTGGATGAATCTTTCAACTTTGTTTCACAACTTTGGTTTTGGTGTGGTTTATTTCATGGTAGTTGTTTTCTGTGTGAATAAAGGGTGCGTTTTGTGGTGTATGGTGGTGGTGCCGCGAAAGAAGGTTTGATGGAGGATAAAGGGGGTGTTGAAGATTTGGTTTGGAGGTTTACTGTGTTATGAAAGTTTCTTTTTTCAGATTTTTTTCTTTTGGGTCCTCCTTGTTTCGATGTTAGTCGTTGTCTTTTTATGAAGCTGGTTTTTGAACAGGGCCATTTGTTTTGCAGAAAAAGTTATTTTTTTAAAAGTCCTCCTTCTTCCTTCTGAATTGTTCCTTTTTTCACTTTTAAACGGTAGATCCATTTGATGCCAAATTGGTGAAAAAATGCAGACCTTTATTGTATTGTCTTTCTCATGTTACAAGTTGTTGTCTTGATTGTACAAACTGGGATGGGATAGCAAAAAAAATGGACATGTTTACAGGGTATTTTTCTGTGTAACAAAAGCACATAGTTGACCAAGGCTAGTTGGTGTGTACAGATTGTTGTGGGAACAGAGTAGCAGGTACAGACTGTGTGGGGAGTTGTGTTTGGATTTAGACCATAAACTTGAAAACTAACTTAAACAATTGTATATCAACTAAGTAAAAACAAACTAAAAATAATCTAATAACAAATAAAATAATAAAAGAAAAGAAATAATAAAAATAATAATAATACTAGAATAAAGGAAAATAATAATAATAATAAAAACAAACTGCTATAAATTATTTAAGTGAGAAAAAAAACAAATAATTAAGATGTAAATTAAATGAAAAAAAATTAAATTAAATTAAAATTAAATTTAAGTGAAATTAAAACTAAATCTAAATAGTCTAAATTAAAAAGTAAAAATTAATAAGATTAATAAACTAATTAAAATACTTAAACTAACTCAAATTGATTTTGTTTTTAAAAAAAAAATTAAATCTAAAAAATTAAATTAAAAGGTAAACTTAAATTATAGTAAATAAATAAAGGAAATGATTTAAAAGGAACAAAAAAATCTAACTAAATTCTAAAATTAATTTAATCCTCCGAAATCAAGGAAAAAATAAAATGATACTGAATATAATCGAACAAAAATACAATCAAAAATGTAGAAATGACTGACTATTGATACTGCGATAAAAATGTCAGATGATGAAAATTTCGAAAAAGGTTTCGGTCAAAATTTAGGGTGTGACAGTTGCCCCTATTTAATCATCTTGAACCTGAATGTATGAATAACAAAGTTTTTTGGACATTCGAGGTAGAAGAGGATTAAATATATAAAAAACCTAAAATTTTGACCAAATGCAGCTGAAATGCAATGATATGCAATGCTATGAAATTGAAAGAGACTCTATTTTTTTTGATATGATGTGCGAGATGCAATGAACCCTAGCATGCTGATTTTTTTAAAATGATGATTATGCTAAAAATGGTATGATGCAGATAAATGCGAACGGTAATCCATAGGAATGCAAAAGAGGGTAAAGACTCAATGGGGATAACAATATGATGGGGATGACAAGACGGAAACGGGGTGTATTCAAAGTGATAAATCAGCCGGTTCAAATGTAACTTTTGGCACTAAGGAATGACATAAGACGGAAAACAAAACATAAGATTAAAGACAGACGTCGACACGGTGGTCAGGAAAATAAAAGACAGGTATTGATACGGTGGTCGGGAAATAAAATAACAGACATTGACGCGGTGGTCAGGAAATAAAATAACAGACATTGACGCGGTGGTCGGGAAATAAAAATAACAGACGTCGACACGGTGGTCAGGAAATAAAAGACAGACAAATGACACGGTGGTCAGGAAATAAAATAACAGGCATTGACACGGTGGTCTGGAAATAAAAGACAAACATTGACGCGGTGGTCTGGAAATAAATTGACAGACATTGACACGGTGGTCTAGAAATAAAATAACAGGTATAGACGCGGTGGTCATGGAAATAAAATGACAGGCATATACGCGGTGGTCATGGAAATAAAATAACAGACAAAGACACGGTGGTCTGGAAATAAAATAACAGGCATTGACGCAGTGGTCTGGAAATAAAATAACAGGCATTGAAGCGGTGGTCTGGAAATAAAATAACAGACAAAGACGCGGTGGTCAGGAAATAAAATAACAAGCAAACGACACGGTGGTCAGGAAATAAAATAACAGGCAAACGACACGGTGGTCAGGAAATAAAATAACAGGCAACAACACGGTGGTCTAGAAATAAAATAACAGGCAAACGCGGTGGTCTGGAAATAAAATAACAAACAAAGACACGGTGGTCTGGAAATAAAATAACAGGCATTGACGCGGTGGTCTGGAAATAAAATAACAGACAAAGACGCGGTGGTCTGGAAATTAAATAACAGACAAAGACACGGTGGTCTGGAAATAAAATAACAGGCATTGACGCGGTGGTCTGGAAATAAAATAACAGGCATTGACGCGGTGGTCTGGAAATAAAATAACAGACAAAGACACGGTGGTCTGGAAATAAAATAACAGACGTCGACACAGTGGTCTGGAAATAATAACAAGCGAAAAATTCAAAGTGATAAATCCACATGTTCAAGTGTAACTGTTGATACCGAGAATAAAGAAAACGAACACAATGTTTGGGCAGTGGCTCTGCGCAACCAACTGATACCAAGGGTAGAAAACAGTGTACTCAAATAGTCAAATGACTTCAAGGGACCGGCTGGTACTGAGAATAAAACGAGAAGGTTGGATTTCCAACAAGATATCCAACCTCTAGACATTCCTCGAACGAAGAGTCAAGAGAAGACTTTCAGGAACCAACAGGAAACACAGGTAAGTGCCAAATTAAATGGACTTAGACTACAAGCAAAGGTTTTCACAATTAGCTTAACAGATTTGTGCCAATGACAACTGGACTTCAAAGAGGTTCTTGTAAAGTGATAGTAGATTACATGTCAGCAGAGGCCTATTTTGCAAGGTATGACTCTTTTCTACTGTGGGCAGATGCTTGATAAGTAAGACGGTAGCAGAGCTTAATGCTAAGAGCGAAGCGACATGACCAGCACATGGGAAAGACAAACCAAATCAATATGATTTCCAAATATGCCCCTGTAATGGGTATTGGATGGAATAGTTCTTGGAAGACGACTCTCCAGATAAAAAAAAAAGACAACATGATTCCCGACACTAGTCTTGAACTCAAAGTTCACAGACACAAGGTCTGCTAGAACCACTTGAAGGCACAGAGAAGATTTGCCCCTGTGTGATTCATTCTGCCCCTAATCAATGGTTTCTTGAACATATCCTTTTCAAAAGGTTTGGAAACAACCTGCCATGGCATGGACTTTGAAATGGTTGCCCCGGGTGTCGGAATGTCGGAGATTTTCCCCCGGTTATCTGTTCCCTAGGATGAGAGACTTCTGGTCTAGCTGGCCATTGAACTCTTGAATTCTTTCTGATAACTCGCTCAAGTATGAGTCTTGAGGAGAGCTCAACCTCTGAATTGTTGACTCCTGAATGGATTGATTCAGATTGACTTGTTCTTGAAGTGTTTTGCCCCTGGTTACCCAACTCCTAGGATGGGAAACTTTTGATTTGACTGGTCATTGAATTCTTGAACCGTTTGTGATAGTTCACACTAGTCTGAGTCTTGAGAAAAGGTTCAACCTCTGAGGTGCTAACTCTTGAAGAGATTAATTCCAATAAACTTACTCTTGAAGTGGTTGCCCCTGGCTGGGCTTCTCTTACTCAGTCAAATTCCCTTGCTGGTTGCGTTCGTCGGGATTCCATTGATGCTGAATTGACTTGCCAACAAACATTATTTATTTAAAAATTGGCAATTTTAATGCAACATTTATGCAAATTTTGAAATCGCAATATATTGGTATGACAGTGATACAATGGAGTTGATTTAAAATAAAAAGTGGATCTAGCCATTTTATGGAATGGCAGATCAAGTGATCAGTACAAATGATTAGCAAAGATCGTTAGGAGTCAGGTTAACACAACCTTGTTGTAGTATGCTCTCGAAATAAACCCTGCCTCAATTAGGTCTTTTAAGGGTTGTAACGTGGCTTGGTTCACGGTTTATGAAACAAAAGATAAAAGGCTCAAAATTTATTTGTACCCATCCCATCTTCGTGATAAACTCCAATCCTATGTTCAGTTAATTTGACATACGCATTCATATCTCAAAACTCTTTTGACAATGCGTGATAAGGATCAGGTTTTGAAAGTGATGGCAGCCACCTTGCTTTTTCCTGCTTTGCTGGATTTGATGACTTCATTAACTTTCGCCTAAGTCTTGTTTTTTCTATTTTTTGACTTGGCGGACTTTTCTTTGTATTTATTTTTCCTTACATCATTCCTTTGTTGAGTGGTTATGACTTCCATTTCATTGGATGATAGAGAATACATACTACAAACTTTTGGCTCTTCACGACTTCTACGACAGTGAATGAAAGTACGTTGCTGATCCTTCTTGAATAATGGATTGAATCTTTTGAAGATTGGATGCAAACAGATTAACTGAACCGACTACCCTGCCCCAGGTTTGAAATTAAGGGTTTTTTGCATTTTTGAAAAAGAAAACTCCTACTTCTAGGCTCGAAGGGGTTAGCGAGGGATTATCTTCCTTATTTAACCGGTGTTTGGGAATTTGAAACAATGCCTGTACATCATTGGCAAGGTTTTAATTGAGAGCATACAAATGGATAATTCAAGTATCTGGTTTTCATCATCCTCCCTCCAATCCTTGATAAAGCAAAAGTTTGATAAACAAAAGATAGAAATATATTTTTGCTTTTTGTAAAAATGAAAGAAAACGAGTGAATACGAATGGATTGATTCAAAATATGCATAAACATTTCATTAATCTGGTGTTCGCACTGGTTTCTGGCGAACAACCTCTGGTTAACCAATCTCTTCAGAAAACTGGGTTACGTGCAGGACCAACCAAACAAGTCCTGGGATACATGTGCATTTGATTCTGTCGAACTATTCTTAGAGTTTGTGATAAATTTGTGGTTTGTTTTATCAATATTGTCAAAGTATTAAGAACTTTGATTTTTTGCAAGTAAAGTAAAGTTTTAACTTAAAGATGAAATAAAGTTAAAAGTTTAAACAAGAACAAAAAGACATGTCGAAGGCTGTAAACTTGCAGAAAAATAAATAAAGCTTGAAAATGACATTAAACTTGATAAATGAACAAGTAATTTAAATGACTTTGAAATATAACTGGTGTTTAAACGTACATTGTTCCAAATCTTAGACTCATTTCCTCTTACACTGGGTACTTAGAGTTTTTAAACAGGAATTTTGTATCAATTTTCACACACCTATTCTAAACACAAACTATCCTATTTATACATAAACAAAATAACTGCTTAGAACGGAAAAACTATAACTAAACGACAAGTGTCAGCCTGCATGTAAATTCCTTCTCTGAAACCTCCATGTGTCCAACTGCCAAAGGTTACAACCTTTTGAATTTGAATCTCTTCCTTGGTAACGAAACCTTGTAACTCTTCAAACTGTCGAAACCCTTTTAAAGAAGAAACAAAACTCTTCAGCACTTGCCAAATATTTTCTTTTGTCAAATGTCCTCTTCTGTCGAAATCGTTGAAAGACTATCTTCTGTCGAACCGTCGAAAGAGAACTTTCCTCTGCCAAATACTTAGTCACAAATAATTTCCCAACTTTATTCTGCCAGAACAACATTTACCTCTCTGTCGAAGTAATGGGGTTTTAAACCCTGTCAGCAATCCTTGAAACTTCTTCCTTTTATTATCTTTCGACAAAGATAATCTCAAAACCCTTAATTTCAGTCTTGTCGAAATTATGGGTTTACAAATTGCCCCCCAGCAAAGATGTTTTCGACTATCCCTGGGAGAAATATCTTTTGCTGTCGAAATGACCTTTGACTTCCTGTCAGTTGCATTTATTGTAAAGTGATTTTGTCGAGTCCCAAGAAAACATCATGATTTCCACTTTACCAAAACGTCATGTCTAGCCCACGTTTTTACACAATCTCCCATAACCCTAGATTGTAGGTAAATCATGGCCTCCCACCAACTGCCATTTTCTAACTTCCACTAAGGGATCAAAAACACACGTTTCCACTTCCCAATTAAAAGAAATCTTTTCATTTTCCCTCTATTTAGTATTAATCATTTATTTCAAACTCTATAAATACCACTTTCAATAACATTTCACACTTTCCACCTTCTCAACTCTTCTCTTCCAAACGTAAAAACTCCATTTTAAGACCTTTCAAGCTTCTGATCCTTCAAGCTCTTCATCAAATCAATGGCTCCTCCAAAGGCTACCACTGGACGCAGCGCAAAAAAGACCAAGAAGACCATGGATCTTCCTCCTACTCACGTGTTATCAGGGCCTACACAAACACAACACCAACAATACTTTCCAGAACCCCCAAATGAAAGGGAAAAGGCAAGCATTTACAGGTCACAGGTAATGATTCCCATTTCTGTTTCTGGAGTTCATCATGCTATGTTAGGTCCTATTTTTGATCCCACTGTGGACCCTAACCGTTTAAAAGAATTTTACCCATGCTATTCTGCTTCCAAACCCATAGCTGCTAACAAAAACCCTAAACCTGTCGAAGCCTCATCAAAAGAACCTGAAGTCCTTATGGCTTCGACAGAGATAGATCTGTCTTATCTAAATCAAAATAGGATTTTTAGGAGTCCCCCTTTGACGAAAGATCCCTCTGAGTACCTAACATGGCTTACTAGGGTCGAAAAAGCCAAAGAAAAATTTTGGAAGAAAACTGGCATTTATGACTTAATCCAATTGTCGAAGGAAGGTCCCCGTTATTGCCAAAACATGTTGTTAGCCTCCTTGTACTTTTGGGATAGTACTTTCAATACTTTCCACCTACCCTGTGGAATGATGACTCCCACCCTATTCGACATAGCAGCCATAACTGGCCTTAGTCCTTTAGGGGAGATATTTAACCCTGAACACTTGAACAAGGATCCCATAGGCTTCGACACAAAACATGCTGGGTATTCTGTTTTCATAGCCCATCACCAAGGTGAAAGCAATGAAGAAGTCTCTGATAGAGAGCACATTGCCTTCCTCAGCCTGTGGTTGTCTAAATTTGTCTTCTGTACAAGGTCCCTTCAGGTGGCCAGAAGTTTCATCATTATGGCTAATCAACTTCATAATGGAGTTGCCTTCTGCCTGAGTGAGCTACTTCTAGCAAACCTTTATGAATCCTTAAGTGAGAGTGTAAGCAACCTCAAAACCCTTAAGGATAAAGGTAACATTAGCCTTACAGGCCCTTTTTGGCTCCTACAACTATGGCTGAATGCCACTTTTGAACACTTCATCCCCATCAAAATGCCAGTTGTCGAAGAAGCAGTAAAGGAAAGGCGTGTCGAATGGCCTAGGCTAGTTCAACTGACCCCTACAGATGATAACATAAGTCTTCAACAAGCATTTACTGGCTACATCATGATGTTCGCCAAACGCTACAAATTTTCCCCTTCAATGGCCCCATTCGCCAAAAGACAAGTAGGTCCAAGATGGTTTACCAGAAGACTCCCAGTAGAGAATCAGAAAGATGAAGACTCCTACATCTCCATTTGGGAAGCTTTTCTTATGCCCAGACACTTCTTTTCTCATCATAGCCTCAACAACACAAAGGTATCTCTCATTGTCTACCAACCCAATCTGGTAGCTAGGCAGTTTGGATTAATCCAGACGAAGACGAAGCCTATCTACCACAAGAAAGGTGCTATTATTTTCTACAACTCATTTCACCATTTCGACAGAAGCTTAGAGCTGTACAACAAGTTTTTCGACCCAACTCTGGAAGTTTATCCCACCATCTTTATACCAAACTTCCTCTGTACTGAAGAGTTCGACGTCTGGTGGAAAGAATATTACATCAACAGATTTTTCGACGTAGCAACTTTCACTACTCTTCTGACAAATGCTTTTACCTTTGTGCAGGACAAGAAGAAAAAAGGTACAGACCAACATATCAAAGAAGTTCAAAAGTTTCAAAAGTATTTTGAAACTATTTACAGGCCTGATGATCTTCGTCGAACCATAGCTGAAGTAGCAGTATCTTTAAAATTCAAATTCACAGAGAAATTAAATAAGTTGTGGTTTCCTTCATCCCTTCCACCACATGCACACTACGACTTTGCATTCACAACCTTTCCTCCAAAATTCCCTCCACTCCCTTCTGCAGAATTTGGAGTGGCCTTGTGTCCTCCATTTCCAGATTGGTTTGTATGTGGATCAGACTTAAAATTGCTCCGTGAAAGAAACAAAAAACCTGCCGAACGCGTGGTTGCGACGAAGTATCATCTGCACAACTTCACTGGGCACCTTCATATTGGGATTGAACATGTTACTGCAGACGAACCTATTCTTGAAGGTGTCGAAGAGACTACATTTTTTCTTTTTGCTTCTAACTCCTTTTATTATTATATCAATGTTCATGCAACTTTTCTTTTTCAGCTGTTAGAATTGTCAGGAAGACTGCTGGTGAAGGAACTTCTTCTAAGACAGTCGAAAAGTCTCCTACAACTGCCAAGAAGGTTTCGACAAAAAAAACATCCCTCCTTATTTGTGCACTTCATATTTTCTTATACTGAACATTTCTTTTCTTTCTCTTGTAGGTAACTCGTACCCCAGCAAAGAAAAGGAAAACAGAAGAAAAGGAGGCAAGCGTCGAAGAGTCTGAAGACGAATCCCCTGAACCCCAGCCTTTGAAAAGAAACAAAGGTCTAAGGATCAAAACAGTAGCATCTCAAAGATCAATAGTCCAAAGACGAACTCCACCTGCCAGCCCAGTCAACCAAATTCCTACAAGGAGTGAAAGAAGTGGAGACTCAAGTGCACACACTGAAATCCCTCAGGTAAATACTTCGACAAACAATCTTCTCAACCTTGACTTTATGTATTCATCTCATAACTTTCTTTTATGTTTTCTGCAGGTTGTCATTAATGTCGAAGAGACTTCTACAATCCAAGAAGAGCATGCTCCTTCTAATTCTGAGAGGACTTTGGCTGAAAGACTCCAAGATGATGCCACTCCAGATGCAGGTGTCCCTGGACCTCAAACCTTGGATGAATTCGACCTCAGTGATTCTGAGTCTTCTGGCAACAACTCTCCTTTTCGACCAGACCCTACTGCAGAAACAGTAAATCCAGATCAAGATGTACCACTACCAACACCAGCTATCATACCAGAAACTGACGAAGACGCCCTTGTTCAGGATGTACAAACCCCAGGCCCAACTGACACCACACCAGCTGACAAAGAAAATGTCGAAGAAGAAGTCACTCTGTCGAATCAACCAGAAGTCAACCTGAGCATTGGAGGAACTTCTCAAAACATTCCTTCTTCATCAAAGGTTCCTGTCGAAACCTCTCTGGGCACTGATTCGACAAGTTTATCACATGAAGAGATTGAGAGCTTGAAGGTCAGAAAACCCTTTGAATACTTGAAAGCTTTGCTCGACACCAGGTATAACTTCCAAGATTCCTCTCCCAGTGGTTCGACAGCTTCAGGGGCTACTTCTGACCTTCAACCAATCAGTGTCGTTATGGATGAGATCAAGACAAGGATCCTTGGAGTTGACCTATTTGAAGTCTTGGCTGAGAATGCTTCTGCTCAACATGATCTGAAGAAGCTCCTGAAAAGTGCCAACTTGTTGGAGGCTTCGACTGAGGAAAGCCGTTTGGTGATGGATTTGATATCTTTAATTGATTCTGTTAGTGCTGATCTGGTTCGACAAAAAGAATTCTCCCAAAAAATCACAGCCAAGTCTGAAGAGCAAGTTTCAGCATGGAACACAGTGGCTTCTTCGACAGAAAGGATTTCAGAGCTGAATAAGCTTTCTGACGAATACACTAAAGCTACTGCTGAGTGTGAAAGCAATATTCAAGCCTACCAAGCCCAGATTGCTGATCTCCAAAGAAAAATTCTTCAGGAAAAAGAACGCCAGACCTCTCTCCAAAAACCAAATCAGGAAGCAATAGACAGTGAACTCCAGAAGGGGCTACAATATGCAGAAACAGCTCAGCAACTTCACAGGGAGCTTGACGAAATGACTGTCAGCAAGAGTCTTTGTGAGCGTCGAATTCAGCTCCAAAAGAAAAAATTCGATGAACTCAAAGCCACATTCGTTCGACAGTGATTTTGTAATAGGACTTAGGAATTTTATTTGTTTAAGGATATTTTCTTTTAGCACTTTTATATGTAATGCTATTTTACGCCATTTGTTTGGCGAAGACAAGTTTCGTTTGCAATTTTAATTTGTTATGATTTTTATTTCCTGCAATGTTGGTTTATACTTCTTTAAGTACTTCCCATTTATTTTCATCACTCTTCTATCTCTTTCTATTTCTTCGACTTCGTATGCACCATTGGAAAAAACTCTTAGAATTTTGAAAGGTCCTTCCCACTTAGGGGACCATTTTCCCATCACTCTGTCTTTCTTCTCCATGGGCAAGATTACTTTCCAAACTAAATCATTTACCAAAAAGGCTTTGAATTTTACTTTTTTGTTATAAAACTTTTCAACTCTCTCTTTCTGCCTTCTTATTAGTTCTAAAGCACGCAACCTTTCTTCGTCTAAATCAACCAGCTCATCCATCATCATATTCCAATAAATTTCAGATGGAATCTCGTGATGTCTTTGAATTCGTATTGACTGTAAACAGATTTCGACAGGCAATACTGCATCATGTCCATAGGTTAATTTAAATGGGGTGGAATTAGTTGCTTCCTTAGGAGATGTTCGACAAGCCCAAAGGATTTGATCCAGGGTCTTATGCCAATTTCTGGGTTTTTTACCCACATGCTTCTTTATCAGGTTTATTACCACTTTGTTGGCTGCTTCGACCTGGCCATTTGCTTGGGCATAATAGGGTGTCGAAGTCAACAACTTAAAACCTGTCTCTCTTGCAAATGCTTGCATATTTCTGCCAGTAAACACAGATCCTTGATCAGTGGTTATAGTCTCTGGTATTCCAAATCTATACATTATGTGTTTCTGGATGAAATCTATGACTGCTTCCTGATCTACATTTGTCAAAGGTATGGCTTCAATCCATTTAGTGAAATAGTCTACTCCTACTAAAATGTACTTCTGCCCTTTGGAAGAGGCTGGTCGAATTTCACCAATCAAATCTAAAGCCCAACCTCTGAATGGCCAAGGCTTTACAATAGAATGTAACTCACTTGCTGGCACATGAGGTATGCCTGCATGGATTTGACATTCCTGACAGCCTTTTGCAAATTCGACACAGTCCCTTAGCATGGTTGGCCAGTACATCCCTTGTCGAAATAATAACCATTTCATTTTATGTCCTGCTTGGTGGGCACCACATGCACCACTGTGTATATTCGACAAAGCTATATAAGCTTCAGTCTCTCCAAGGCATTTTAGTAGAACTCCTTCTGCAGTCTTTTTAAACAATTCATTTCCAAAGAGTACATAACTTATAGCTCTGTACTTTATCTTTCTTTCGACTGTTTGGTTTGGATTTTGTAAATAATCTTTGATGGGTTTTCTCCAATCTCCAACTTCTAGATCACCTATATTGAAAATCTCAAAGTTTTCTTCATCACCATATCCCAATCTCATTGTCTCCAAATCAGATGGGGACAATTTGGTGGACAAGACTTTGCCTCTCACTTCGACAACCTTCATCAGATTTTCCTTCGACACTTTATACCCTGAAGCCAACTGAGCCAAGTCATTTGCTTTTTGATTTTCTAATCTGGGAATGTGTCTAAAGACTACACTGTCGAATCTTTTGAGGAGTCTGTTGGCTATCACAAAGTACATGATCAAATTTTCTTTGACACATTTATACTCTTTCGTCAATTGTTTTATCACTAACTCAGAGTCACCCATTATTTCGACCTCTGTTGCCCCCAGTTCCAACAAAATTTCAAGTCCAGCAATTAAAGCTTCATATTCTGCCTCATTATTTGAACAGAATCCTTCTATTTTATACTTGAACTTTGTTGGAATTTTATTGGGAGAAATAATTAATACCCCAACACCTGTTCCATTTTTATGACTGGAACCATCAAAATATAACCTCCAAGGCTCTTTTTCGACATAATTTGTCTCATCTCCAAGTATGGAGTGGTCAGCTATGAAATCAGCAACTACCTGCCCTTTAACAGCTTTTAGAGGCATATATTTTAAAGAATACTCAGTCAAGGCTAAAGCCCATTTTCCAATTCGACTATGTAAAATAGACTTAGACAACATATGTTTTATTACGTCGAAATGAGAAGATATATGTACATCAACGGGTTTTATATAATGCTTCAATTTTATACAAGAGAAATACACACATAAACATAATTTCTCTATCATACTATATCTAGTTTCAGCATCATTTAAGACTCTGCTGAGATAATAAATGGCTCTTTCGACGCCATGTTCATCTTCTTGACAAAGCATACTTCCTAATGTTCTGTCAGATGCTGATATGTAGAGCCTCATGCTTCTTTTTCGACAAGGAGATATTAAAACTGGAGGATTTGCCAGATACTCCTTGATCTTGTCGAAGGCATCTTGCTGCTCTTGCCCCCAAGTGAAACCTTCCTTCTTCAGTCGAAGCAGAGGTGAGAAGGCCTGAGTCTTTCCACTAAGGTTGGAGATGAACCTTATGAGAAAGTTGATTTTCCCTAGTAGAGACTGCAATTCCTTCTTTGTCGATGGCGCTTTTGCTTCCATTATTGCTTTAGCTTTGTTCTCATTAATTTCGATCCCTTTCTTGTGGACCACAAAGCCTAAGAAGTCCCCTGCCTGCACACCAAAAGCACATTTAAGAGGATTCATTTTCAAACCAAACTTCCTCATCCTTTCAAAGGACTGTCGAAGATGGTTAATATGGTCCAAGCCTGAAGCAGATTTAATCACAATGTCATCTATATAAATTTGCATAAATGTTTCGATGAAATCATGAAAAATAGAATTCATAGCCCTTTGGTAAGTAGCTCCAGCATTTTTCAAACCAAAAGGCATGACTACCCACTCATATGTTCCTATTGCTCCTGGACAACGAAAAGCTGTTTTTGGAACGTCTTCTTCAGCAATGAAAATCTGGTTGTAACCAGAATAGCCATCAAGCATACTTAAATACTCATGGCCTGCTGCAGAATCTACTAGCATTTCTGCTACTGGCATAGGATACTCATCCTTAGGGGTGGCTGAGTTTAGATCTCTAAAATCAATACACACCCTTAATGTGCCATTTTTCTTAATCACAGGAACAATATTAGCAATCCATTCGACATACCTTGTTGTACGGATGAATTTGCATTTTAGAAGCCTTTCGACTTCTTCTTTGATTTTCGACAGAATTTCAGGTGCAAAGCGTCTGGGGGTCTGCTTTATTGGCTTCTTCCCTTCCAGTATTGGCAACTTCAATTCAACCAAACTTTTGTCTAAACCAGGCATTTCGTCATAATCCCAGGCGAAGCAGTCTTTAAACTCATTCAGCAGTTGGGTTATTTCGACTCTGAGTTGAGGATTCAACTTGGCACTGATGTAAGTGGGCCTTTTTTCTGCCCCCAGTCCCAGATTAACCTCCTCTAAAGGGTCCTGTGCCACCATTTTCATATTGGTTGAGGTTGGATCCTTTTCGAACCCCAAAGGTTCGTCATCATAAATGGCATCAAGTCTTTTATTCTGCCATTCACCATTTGTGTCTTCTTCAAAACTCTGATTTGCATGTTGCTCCTCAATATTTTCTTGAGGATATTGTCCTTCGACAACCTGAGTGCTGGCTTTGACCGCCATATTTCTAACTTCGGCCTCAAGGGCCGTTCTGAGTTGTTTTTCGGCTATATAAGCCGAAATCCTTTCCATTGCTGAAACTTCAGTCATTTTCACTGAATTCACTCCCCCATCCAGTTGGGTTGACATGGGCAGTTCCCCAAGTGTAATTTGTCTCCCCAATTACTTCTTTATCCCACTGGAAGCCATGCGTAGGATGGAGGTGCATGGAACAGTAAGCATTGTCGGAAGCTGTTAAGTCGAAAGCAGCAGGATTGCATGGTGCTATGTGGGCTAGATTTTTGTCGAAGTTACGTCCAGTGACATTGTTCACATCAGCTGTGAAGTAACTCTGATCTGGTTCTATGTTTTCGACAATCCCATCTGGCCTCCAGATTGCTATCCTTTGATGCATGGAGGATGGTACAGCCCCAATCCCATGGATCCATTCTCTTCCCAACAGTAAGTTGTAATTTGCCTTTGATGCTATCACCACAAACATGGTGGGCCTGGTGATGGATCCCACAGTCAAGTTTAGTTGTATTACTCCCAGTGTAGTTCCTACTTTACCTTCATAGTTGGACAACACCATATTGTGAGGCTTAGTGTCGGAGTCATCTTTTCCAATCCTCTTTATCATGTAATGAGGAATTAAATTTACAGCTGCTCCACCATCTATCAGAATTTTGTTGACACCCACACCTTCTAACTTTCCTTTTATGAAGAGAGGCTTTAAGTGAGCCTTCATTGCATCATCTGGATTTTCGAAAAAGGCATTTTGCTCTTCGACACAGCCATTGTTCATTATGTAGTAGCATACAGGCTTCAAACCTATGTTGTCATCTGCCATGTCATCCTCTTCATCTTCGACTTCCATTATCCTGTCATAGTCTCTGGGCAGCACAGAAACCACATTGCAAGTTACGTCGAAAGAGGCATCTGATTCTGAACTAAATTCATCTGTGACCTCTTCGTCTACTGGCATTCTGTTGTTTGTTTTCTGCATTTCTGTGGTGTCACTAGATCCATTCTTCTGAGGGGTTTCTTTTTCTGCCAGAGGTATCCCCTTGTTTGTGATCTGCACACATTTGCTTGATTCAGCCTCCTTTTGCCCAACCTTTTTGTGTTCTACAGTTTCCTTTTCAATTTTCTTCTGCCTTTGGAATCTTCTCCATTGGGATCTGGACATAGGATTCTTCCCTTTGTAGTTTTCAGAGACATATTTTGGCCTTGCCTCTTTTTTAACTTCCAATGAGGGACCCCTGTTCACTTCAAAACTCTTCCACCTCTTCTGACCTTGGGCATCCCTTGTAGGTTGAACCCATTTGTCATCATTGGGTCTGTTGGATGGTTTGTAGGTGTTGAAACGTCTTTCTCCCACCCCTTGACTGTGATACTTCCCTCTTCTTGGGTCAAATCTTTCATTTCTGGTTGGTGGGACTGTTCCCCAATTTCTTTTCCTCTGGGTCTTTTCTGCTGCTTCTAAGTCATCAGCCGCTTTCTTGTCGAATACAGCACTGCATCTTGGGCAAAGCATGACTTCTGCATTTTTCCTTTGACACCTCTGGATGAATTCGACAAGACTCTCGTTCTCTTCTGGGTAAACCAACTTCTGATGCTTTTCTTGATGTTTCTTTCCCTTGTTGGTGTCTGGTCCTCCCTTTTGAGTGATTTCCACCATATGAATCCCAGCACTCTGTTCAGTTGTAATTTTCAATTTGTTCATTTTTTCGACTAGCATGATTTCCTCTGGGATATTCTCCTTTGACTGATTTACACTGCCCTTTGGGTGTAAACCCTTATAGATATATTTGCAGCAGTGTGGAACCCTTTCGACAGGGTATTCTTCAGTTCTGGTGGTGCCACTGTTTACTGGTTCGACAGTAAGGGCATTGTCATCAGTCCCTGCTGTTTTGATCTCCTCTTGGTCAGGGCCTTCAGTGGCCTCTGTTTGGACAGTGAGGGTTTTGCTATCCTCCTTCTCGTCATCCTTTTTGAAAGAATCTCCCCATCCTATGGGTTTGATTTTGTTGATATCTGTTTTGGAGCTTGGTGGTGCTGAATATTTCACCATGAAGTCGAACTTCCCATTTGACTCTCCCAAAGTGTCCCAGATCACCCCTTGCTCAGCATCTCTTTCACAGTTTTCCTTGTCGAAGCTTCTTCCCACTTTGACTGCATTTCTTCCGTCGAAACCTTCAGTAGTTTCAGTGGCATTCTCACTGTCGAAGTCTTCAGAAACTTTGACTTCTTTTGCCTCGTCCTGGTCAGCAGAATTATCACCTTCTTCCACCACATTGACATGGGTGTCGAAACCTTCAGCAGCTTCTATCATGGTGAAGTTGGTGTCGAAGCTTTCAGTAACTTCTACCATTTCAAATTTCTCTTCTGCCATGATCTCCATTTCGACCACGTTTACCATTTCTGGTTCAGCATAGTTGGCCTCCACAACCTGCATGGGATTGGAGTCAATCTTCATCTGCTGCTTGCCTTTGTCTCCAAACTTCAGCCTTCCATTTTGGATTGCGTTCTGGACAAGATCCCTGAAAAGGTAACATTGAGAAGTTTTATGACCCAAGAAATTATGGTATTTACAAAAACCTCTCTTTTTCTGTTGGTCTACAGGAGGCTCTTTAGTGCCTGCTGGTTTTATTAACTGACCATCTTTGACTAATAAATCAAATATCTCATCACACTTGGTGATGTCGAATGTATAGGTTTTTTTAGGGAACCTGTCATTCTTTTCCACTTCGACTGGATTTTTTCCATTCGAAGGGGCTAAAACCTTACAAGAATATGGAGGGCCTTGTTTTAATTCTGCAAGATCAATTTCTTGCTGGTCGAAAATGACTGGTTCGTTTTCGTCATAATCATCTTCTTGAACTATTCCTACATAGGCCACTCTTTCCTTCTTGTTTTTATTTGATCTAAATTTCTCATTTTTTAGTCTTTCTATTTGCCTCACTCTGTCTGCCAACTGTGCCATGTCCCTCAAGTACTGGGTATCCAGTTTTTTCCTTATGGAATAATCTAGACCCCCTGCAGCCATTTCGACTAGTTCTTGTTCCGGCACTTGTGTAAAGCATCTGGCTTTTAATAACCTAAACCTATTTAAATAGTCATCTATAGGTTCAGAAAATTTTCTTTTGACACTTGCCAACTCTTTCAAACTTATCTTGGTTTGTCCCATATAAAATTGTTCATGGAACAATCTCTCTAATTGGGTCCAAGTAAAAATTGAAGTTGCAGGAAGTGATGTAAACCAAGTGAAAGCATTTTTCGTCAAAGAACTTGGGAAATATTTCATCCTTAAGTTCTCATTATTAGCAATCTCTCCTGCCTCTATCAAATAACGCGCCACATGTTCTATGGTGGATTCACTAGTATCCCCTGAGAATTTTGTGAATTTGGGGACTTTCCACCTTGGTGGTAACTCTTGTTGTAAGACAAATTCAGACAAAGGGGAAGTATAACTAGGCCTTTGTAATCCTACATTTACTCCATTTTGTGCCATTATTCTCTCCACCATGGTGGCAATATTATTTTCGACAGGCATGCTATTGTAACGCATTCTCTGCTGTAATACTTCGTCAGCATTTTGGTTCCTCTAGACTATTATCCTTCTTGGTTCCTGTCGAATAGGCTCTTCTACATTAGGCTGTTCGACTATCACCTCTTGCCCCCTGGGATTTTCGTGAGGGTTCCCTAAGGGCCTTTGGTTTATAGTGAGTTCCTCTTCGACAGCCCTATTGGCAGGATTCTGGTTTAATTGCATTCTTTGTTGTGCTTGCGGGACTCCAAAAAAGTCAGCAATACATGCCATCTGTTCTGCCAATATTTGGTTTGTTTGGGTAGTGTTTTGTATTAAGGGATTGAACACGTCTCCCATTTGTTGTGTCAAAGCCTGCACCATATCATGATTGCTTTCATCCATCTGTTGACGAATTACTTGTGCAGAATGGTTTGTCAAAGCAGGCATATGGAAACCTGGTGGAATTTGATTCATTCTATTTCCATTTCCACCATATCCTGATCCCTGCAGTGGTGATGACATTTGAACCATAGCATCAGAGAATAATGGTGACGAATTATGTAGGCTTGCCATCATTGAAGTTGGCATTCCATACGGTTGTTCCCTCCCAGTCAACGGCTGAGAATAATTCAGATATGGCCTGAATGTATTTCCTCCAGGGGGAGGGGTTCCAAGGGGTCTGGCTTGTCCCATGGTGGAAGAACTAGGCATATTTTGGGATCCTGAACCCGTTGGTATGGAATCTCCCAAAGGAGGCCTAATTTGTTCTAAAACAGGGCCAGACATTGGTATTGTTCCTGACGAAGGGATAGGGTTGGAAACTGGTATTGTTTCGTCAGGAATGTTTGAAGTATTTGGCAAGTTAGCCATGTTTCTTCTTCTTGTTCTCTTTGGTCTTTCTACGTCGGTTACGGCTAGTTTACCGCTTCTTAGAATCATACAACGTAGCAAGGAACAATTTGTCTAAGAAGTTCTTTATTGGATAATTGTCTAATGCACTAGTCCCACTGGGCGTGCCAATTTGTTCGCACTGGTTTCTGGCGAACAACCTCTGGTTAACCAATCTCTTCAGAAAACTGGGTTACGTGCAGGACCAACCAAACAAGTCCTGGGATACATGTGCATTTGATTCTGTCGAACTATTCTTAGAGTTTGTGATAAATTTGTGGTTTGTTTTATCAATATTGTCAAAGTATTAAGAACTTTGATTTTTTGCAAGTAAAGTAAAGTTTGAACTTAAAGATGAAATAAAGTTAAAAGTTTAAACAAGAACAAAAAGACATGTCGAAGGCTGTAAACTTGCAGAAAAATAAATAAAGCTTGAAAATGACATTAAACTTGATAAATGAACAAGTAATTTAAATGACTTTGAAATATAACTGGTGTTTAAACGTACATTGTTCCAAATCTTAGACTCATTTCCTCTTACACTGGGTACTTAGAGTTTTTAAACAGGAATTTTGTATCAATTTTCACACACCTATTCTAAACACAAACTATCCTATTTATACATAAACAAAATAACTGCTTAGAACGGAAAAACTATAACTAAACGACAAGTGTCAGCCTGCATGTAAATTCCTTCTCTGAAACCTCCATGTGTCCAACTGCCAAAGGTTACAACCTTTTGAATTTGAATCTCTTCCTTGGTAACGAAACCTTGTAACTCTTCAAACTGTCGAAACCCTTTTAAAGAAGAAACAAAACTCTTCAGCACTTGCCAAATATTTTCTTTTGTCAAATGTCCTCTTCTGTCGAAATCGTTGAAAGACTATCTTCTGTCGAACCGTCGAAAGAGAACTTTCCTCTGCCAAATACTTAGTCACAAATAATTTCCCAACTTTATTCTGCCAGAACAACATTTACCTCTCTGTCGAAGTAATGGGGTTTTAAACCCTATCAGCAATCCTTGAAACTTCTTCCTTTTATTATCTTTCGACAAAGATAATCTCAAAACCCTTAATTTCAGTCTTGTCGAAATTATGGGTTTACATCTGGCCAATTCAAAACAAACAATGCTAACAAGCAAATACAAAATCAACATGCAAAGAAAATACAACAATGCTGAAACAAACAGGGGATTGCCAGCTTTAGGGAATTGAAAAAAAAAAGTCTTGATTCACTGCCTTCAAGAGATGCACCAAAAAGTCACCTAGGAGAGAGGTTGACATGCACCAAGAGGCTTCCTTCTGAAAAAGATATGCACTTCTTGTCGATCAAATGTTGTACCTTGGCCTGAAAAGCTCTGCAGTCTTCAGTTGAGTGCCCCATCGATCCAGCATGATATCCACATTGCTCATGTAGATTATACTCAGGAGGGCATGGCTCTAGCAATGGCTTGAGAGACTTGGGAACCACCAATGAGTACTGAATCAAAGGTTGCAGAAGTTGAGTGTATGATAAAGGTACTGGGTGAAGAGGAGCATTCCTTCTTTCCAAGTTGTTGCGAGGCTTATGTGGACTCTGATGTTGATTCAGATATCCTTGGCTCTGGGCTTGCTGACTTGGACGAGAGTTGTCCCTGATAATCGGAGTAGTGTCTTCAAATGAAAGAATGTCCTTCTCAATTAAATATTTCACAGCGCGTTTTAAGGCATAACAGCCTTCCAAATCGTGCCCTGAAGCACCATCATGGAATAGACAACGGACATTTGGATTGTAGTTTGCTGGGAGTGGATCCGGTAAGGGACCAAAAGGCTTTGGAACAACCAATCCTTTCTTCAACAATGAAGGATATAATTTCGTGTAGGTCACAGGGATTTGAGGGGTTGGAGGCCTTCTCCCTTGTTTTCTACTCTGATTTGAGACACCTTCCGGACAAGAATCCTGAGCTTTCAATCGCTGATAAGCTGGCACTACCGGTACTCTAGGTAATGCTAGTCGCTTGATATGATGACCTTTGAGTTCTTCACACTCAATGCTGGATGTCATCTCCTTCGATCCACCCCCTACTTCTCCTTTGCTTCCGCCAGCAGGAGTGGCGACATTGAAATTTCCAGATGGTGTCCTGATACTCTTGTGAGAAGGCAAAGACGCTCCATCAGTTATGCGCATGACCTGTTCTTTATGGTACAAAATTTTAAGAACCTTCATAGGTCTCTTTCCCTTCTTATCTCCTGGCTCAACAATCAAATTGTCTGCATTCGGCTTTCCTCCTTGGGGAACTTGTGACTTTATCACACTTTGTAACTCAAAACTCTGGCATTCTTCGATAGGGTGCCCCAAGGCTCTAGTGCGGTATCTACATTCAACCTCTGGATGGTCCTCTTCAAGGATTAACCTTTTGCTATGGATCAACCTTTGTACCCAGACCTTCAATTCAGGGCAAGTATTCAAATCATGTCCTACCACCCCTTTATGGAATTCACACATCGCATTCGTATCAGGGTTGTACCACGTATTTGGCGATGGCACAGGTTTGTAAGGAGTTATCAATGAATTTTGGATTAATAGCGGGTAGAGCTTGCTGAGTGGCACTGGAATGGGTTCGCAGTGAGCTTCACTCCCTTTGTTCTGACATTGTCCCTTGTTTCGCTTTCGCTTCTTTTTCTGACCTTGAGAAGAAACCGCCAGTGGATATTGAGGTACTTATTTGAAAATCAGAGGTTGACTTTGGCATAGTAGGGGAGATCCATGAGTTGGCAGCTGAGGAGTTGCCACAGGGAAACACTCTTGACTCGAGGTAGGATCGAATGGAGGTAGGATATTAGCTTTCTCTGCTGCAGCAATGGGCACAGGGCGACCCTCCTTCTTCAACATAGCTTGTAAGGTTTCCAAGACCCACTCCATCTGCTTTTTTAAGGAAATAACCTCCACTTTCAACAATTCTTGACTTCTTCTCAGTTCATCCACTGTTTCTTGAGACATGGTTCTTAGTTCTGAACACGTGCCGGGAATCAAACTGCTGACCCAAGACAAAGGATAGAATGAGCTTACTCTGAGGGAAGAAAATGATTATGCAAATGTAGATGCAATGGTATGTGATTGGATGCAAAGCAAGGATGGTTTCAAGGAACTCAAAAAGTAAATGCAAACATCCAATTATAAAAACTTTTCCAAAAGGGATTATAAGCTGAAGTTTGTCTATGGTTAAACTTGTGATGTTTGCAATAGACGTCTCTTTGTTCCTTGAAGACCTTACTGAAATGATGCATATGATGCTGAGATGCAAAGATGCAGGGATGCAAGGATGCAGGGATGCAAGGATGCAGGGGCGAGGTGTCATAAGTAAATCCGGAACCTTCTTAACAGGTGGGCTGTAAGAGATTGGTTCTGCATTTTGCTACCCATAAATCCCACTCACAGGATAGTTTCTACGGTGATGGTTTAAGGAAACTCAAGGTCGCAGACGTTTATCGTATTAACGCCCCGCCGTAGGCTAGCTGCATTGTGACGGTAATAACGATAAGGTCTACCTTGAGTGGAGTTCTCATGCTAGGAGTGCAAGGAGTGAGTCCTTGGAGCCTAACATTACACAACTACCAAAATTGAAACAGGTCCTAGGGGGTCCCAGAATCACAACCCTTTCGTGAATCAGGTCAAGCGACAGGCTAGCTGCGTTGCGACAAGATCTACGAAAAGTCTAACTATCTGGGGGAGCTTTCATGTTAGGCGTGCAAGGAGCGAGTCCTTGGAGACTAACACTAATAACATCCAATTCTAAACTTAGGTTTTCCCTCTGCTTTTTCCACCACTCAAAATTTACTTGCAATGATAACCCCAAGACCCCACAGGCAGATAATATAATGAGGAAATAAAAGGGAAGCGATAAAAGAATAAATAAACAAACATAATAATAAACATAGAGAAGACAAGAAATAGACAAGACCAAACAAATAAGACACACAAAGCTAAGTTAGGCTCGACTCTCTCTAGCATGGAGCTATATCCCCAGCAGAGTCGCCAACTATTGTACCTCGTAAAATACGATCCTAAAACAAAACAACAGAGCCGCCACCTAATTCTATTTATTCTACGAGAGAAAAGGGAGATATAGATACAACCTAATAAAGGATAAGAAATGGTTTACGAAACCAAATTCTAAGTTCGGGAGTCGGTTACGCAAGGGGAAGGTATTAGCACCCCTCACGTCCGTTGTACCCAACGGGAACCTCTTAGCTAATTATGCGATTAAATGTTTGATCTTAAGTTTTTGTCTTCTTAATGGTTATTAATATGTTTGTTCTAAAGAAAAGTTTTAAATTATTATTATTAAGACGGAGAAAAGCTTAAAGTTTTTTTTTTAATTATTGTGACTTAAACAGAGAAATAATTAAATTTTTTTATTAGAGTGCTCGCGAAGGATTAAAATCCCCGTGCCTACGTATTCCCTTGTGCAATGGGAAAGTCAGAGCTTCGTAGTTCGTGCTACTACGATTTATGGTTTTTATTGAACAGTTGTTTAAAACGCGTTCTACTGCTAAGCGTTGGCTTATACTCGCGGTGGAGGCTGAAGTGCTAGCTTGTTCGAGAGATAGAATGATTTAAACAAGGTTCGCTTTAGAGAAATGTGTTTGAATTTTGTTAAGATGTTTTAAACGAAAGGGCGAATGAACCACGTTGCGTGGGGCTAGCCCAGCTGCAATCCATTCTAGAACGTGCGAAATGCTAGACTCCGGAGATCAATTTCCGTGGTTTAATTTAAAAAGATAATTTGAATATTTTGATATACGAATGGTGATTGGACACATCGCGTGGGGCTAGCCCAGTTGCGGTCCAATCCAGAACGTGCGGAATGCTAGACTCCGGAGTTCTGTTTTCGTAATTTAAATTAATAAAATGATTTGAATATTTGATATACGAATAGTGATTGAACACATCGCGTGGGGCTAGCCCGGTTGCGGTCCAATCCAGAACGTGCGGAATGCCAGACTCCGGAGTTCTGTTTTCGTAATTTAATTTAAATAAATTGAATAATTGATATACGAATAGTGATTGAACACATCGCGTGGGGCTAGCCCAATTGCGGTCCAATCCAGAACGTGCGGAATGCTAGACTCCGGAGTTCTGTTTTCGTAATTTAATTTAAATAAATTGAATAATTGATATACGAATAGTGATTGAATACATCGCGTGGGGCTAGCCCAGTTGCGGTCCAATCCAGAACATGCGGAATGCTAGACTCCGGAGTTCTGTTTTCGTAATTTAATTTAAATAAATTGAATAATTGATATACGAATAGTGATTGAACACATCGCGTGGGGCTAGCCCAGTTGCGGTCCAATCCAGAACGTGCGGAATGCTAGACTCTGGAGTTCTGTTTTCGTAATTTAATTTAAATGAATTGAATAATTGTTTTTAGACGTTTTAGAATCGATGTGTTTTAAGTAACAAAGGAGTGAACGAAACATTACGCGTGGGGCTAGCCCAGTTGTAGTTCGTTCTAGAACGTGCGGAGTGCTAGACTCCGGAGCTCTGTTCCTTGTTAATTTAATTAAGGCGCATAAAAGTCGTGCAGATGGCGGTCACTTGTGACCGACTTACGTGTGTGCCAATGTCGGTGTACGAATGTTTTAATTGATTAAATAAAGTGGATTTGAATTCTAATTCCTAAAGGCGTTCCTAATGATACTGAATCGTAAAATAAAGGCGAAAAAATAAATTGCGTTAAAAAATAAACAGGAGAAGGATACATGATAATTTATACAGGATTGCGAAGAAATAAATGGTATTGTTGTATTTTTCCCAAGAGGAAGCGTGTGTGCAGTGTACAAGCTAATCGGAACCGTTAGTATTAAATATTGTACAAAAATGCGAAAATAAAATAAATAACCCGAATGATCTATGAAATAAGTGAAATAAATAAAATGAGGTGAAGCTTAGGAATAAAATAAAATAACTGGGCAAATGGAAAGATAAGCCGGAATAAACAAATGGTAAATAAATAACTAAATTAAAAAATGGCCTCATATTGATCGAGTTTCGCCGATTGAATGAAATCGAGCAAATCTCGATTGTTTACTATATCATCGGCCCTTTCCCTTGGAATCAAGTAACAAATGCCAACAACGAGTGAAATCAAAAGACGTTCACGCACAGAAAAGCATCACGCGAGATAAAATCAAAGATAAGTAATCACGGAAAAACAATCGTGGTAAATCGAGCATCAATTTGGAATATGAAATGTCAATGGTATCATTAAGAACAAAATTGAGTCAAAATAAAGTCCTAAAATAAATTAAAATAGAAGTGAAGAACAAAAGAAACACTTTTTGGATTTTTTTTAAAAATATTTATCAACGCTAACATTCTATTATGGTATGAAAAATTCTAGACCTATTTTTATAATAATAATAAATTGTACTATTGTATCTTTTTATTTTTTATTCTAAACTAATTTTTTTTATATTTTTCTTAATATTAGAAACATATATTTTTTATCGCTAACACTAATGAATAATACCAAAAATTACTACTAACAATTTTTTGATTTTTTTAGTAATAATAAGCTTATGTATTAAAAAAAATTAAATAAAATATAAAATTACTACTAATATTTTTTATTTTTTAGTAATAATAAATTTATTTATTAAAAAACCTAAATATCTACCAAATATATTCATGGTTTTGCAACACTACAAATTTGACCCAAAAGTAACGACTGAAGTTGACTAGGGAAAACAAACAAAATTGGAAATAACTATCTACTTTAATGCCCATTATCATAATATACATATTTTCTAAAAAAACCAAAATAAACATAATAAACAAAATCACATTAAAAAATATACCCTAAATAGAACAGGAAAGAGTAACACAAGGAAGTCACATACCAAATGAACAGACGTGAAATGCACCCATATTCTCCCAATCAAATCGTTGCTTCTAAGAACAGACACATATAAGTCAAAAACAAAACCCAGGAATGAAAATTGATTCTAAACCTTTCTCTGCTCCTTTCCGTTGTGATCGCGAGTTTCTCCTGCTGATTTCTTGTATAACCGGTGGCGGTGAAGGGTTTGGGATGCTGGTGGTGGAAAACGGTGGTCAGAAAACTCGCGGTGATCTCTCACGAACCCTCTCCGTCTCGGTCGATCGATGGTTTGTGTGCTTAGATTTCTCACCGACGGTTGTTCCTCTCAACTCTCTCGATCCGAACAAACAGCTCCGTGGATTCACGGCGGAAGTCCCTAGCCGTTCGCGGCTTTCAATCTCTCACTGTGTTTAAGGTCTGGTTTCGCGGCGCTTTGTGTTTGTTGTTGATGATGTGATGCGGAGGGTGGTAGGTCGCGATGGAAGTCTCGCATCGATGATTCACGGACTGGTTTTGTGTGTTTTTGAAGGTGAAAAACAGGGAGTTTATGAAGGTGAGTTCGGTGAAGAGGGCTTCGTTCACGGTTTCTTTGTGGTTCTGTTTAGTGTCTGAGTTTGGATTTTGGGATGAAAGGTTTAAGGTCGTGGCGTTTGGAGGCTTGGGGATTCGAAGAGGTTTGGTTGTGTGAAATGAGGGGTGTTGCCGGAGATGACGAAGGGTGGTGAGCGATTTACGTGAGGAGAATAGAGGTGGTTTTGCGGTGGCAGTGGGTCGAAGAAGAGGAAAGGTTGTTTGACGGTCGGTTTGTGGTTGTGTTCGCGTTTGGATGAATCTTTCAACTTTGTTTCACAACTTTGGTTTTGGTGTGGTTTATTTCGTGGTAGTTGTTTTCTGTGTGAATAAAGGGTGCGTTTTGTGGTGTATGGTGGAGGTGCCGTGAAAGAAGGTTTGATGAAGGATAAAGGGGGTGTTGAAGATTTGGTTTGGAGGTTTACTGTGTTATGAAAGTTTCTTTTTTCAGATTTTTTTCTTTTGGGTCCTCCCTGTTTCGATGTTAGTCGCTGTCTTTTTATGAAGCTGATTTTTGAACATGGCCATTTGTTTTGCAGAAAAAGTTATTCTTTTGAAAAGTCCTCCTTCTTCCTTCTGAATTGTTCCTTTTTTCACTTTTAAAAGGCAGGTCCATTTGATGCCAAATTGGTGAAAAAATGCAGACCTTTATTGTATTGTCTTTCTCATGTTACAAGTTGTTGTCTTGATTGTACAAACTGGGATGGGATAGCAAAAAAATGGACATGTTTACAAGGTATTTTTCTGTGTAACAAAAGCACATAGTTGACCAAGGCTAGTTGGTGTGTACAGATTGTTGTGGGAACAGAGTAGCAGGTACAGGCTATGTGGGGAGTTGTGTTTGGATTTAGACCATAAACTTGAAAACTAACTTAAACAATTGTATATCAACTAAGTAAAAACAGACTAAAAATAATCTAATAACAAATAAAATAATAAAAGAAAAGAAATAATAAAAATAATAATAATACTAGAATAAAGGAAAATAATAATAATAATAATAAAAACAAACTGTTATAAATTATTTAAGTGAGAAAAAAAACAAATAATTAAGATGTAAATTAAATGAAAAAAAATTAAATTAAATTTAAATTAAATTTAAGTGAAATTAAAACTAAATCTAAATAGTCTAAATTAAAAAGTAAAAATTAGTAAGATTAATAAACTAATTAAAATACTTAAACTAACTCAAATTGATTTTGTTTTTTTTAAAAAAATAAAAATTAAATCTAAAAAATTAAATTAAAAGGTAAACATAAATTATAGTAAATAAATAAAGGAAATGATTTAAAAGGAACAAAAAAATCTAACTAAATTCTAAAATTAATTTAATCCTCCGAAATCAAGGAAAAAATAAAATGATACTGAATATAATCGAACAAAAATACAATTAAAAAAGTAGAAATGACTGACTATTGATATTGCGATAAAAATGTCAGATGATGAAAATTTCGAAAAAGGTTTCGGTCAAAATTTAGGGTGTGACACATGGTATATGCTTTCAATCTTCCCATAAAAGATTGCAAATGGGTACGAGGACAGGAGGTACCGTTATATTTTTTAAAACACGGGGGTTTGAACTTGTGAGGAATCATTACCCCCTCAACTAGGCCCATATCCATCACATCGAATCCCAAAGAGTTCTGGGATTCCAGGGATCTCAACTTCTCAGATATCTCGTCCAGACGACGGTCATAAGCTTCATCTGCCCCAACACCCAACATTGTAAACTGCTCATCTTGAGGGTCTTCTTGCAGATTCAGAGGATCTGGTGGAGATATCCAGTGTTCCTTTGGTCATGTCCAAGGATATTAACTTCAGGATTGTTGTGAGGTCCAAACACCACCAGTGTCGTTCGCGGCTGATCGCGTGCATTGTTACTTGTACCCCTAGTACCAGCATGGTTATCTTCTGGAGTTTGCCACTCGACTAACTCCCTCAATCTTTCTTGAGTCTGTGCCAGTCCAGTCATCACAACCATGAATTGATTCATCTGGGTCCTCACTTATGTCCTCACATCAGTCATCTGAGTCCCCACATCTGTCAGTTCCGGCTGTAATTGATCCATTTGTAGACTAGGAAGGTTGTGTCGAGTTAGATATCTATGGATGCGATTGACGGGAAAGACCCTCTTGCGAGAAATATTTCCTAAAACAATCAGCAAAGTGAGAAGACAACAACAAAACACCTGCAAAACAAAGGATATGAAGATTAACATGCAATGCAATATGTCTATTTGTCTTTAGAGGGTATCCGGTTTGGTTCTTGGTTTTGACCTTCCAGACCTCTCTTGAGAAGATGAAGATGTTGAAGCATAAGAAAATCCAATTCATAACCATACAAAATACAAATGGCAATGCCAAAATACAAATAGTTCATGAATTACAACCAAACAAACTCCCATGGTGAATCAAAATACAATCAAATTCAAGATTACAATAAACAAAATCACCCTGGTGAGCTAAAGTACAATCAAATAGATACAAGTACAGAAAATCAGGAATCTAGTCTGAAAGCATCCTCCCTGACTTCCTTCAGGAGAGCATCAGTTACCGGTCCAACTGGGTGCTCTGTAATGGTTCTGATGAGAAGGTTTCTGGTTGCAATGGCATTTTTCATCTTCTGATACTTGTCCTGTTCTTTGGATCTTTTTAACTCCGCCCGGAGTTTCAACTATGATATCTCCTTCTGAGCTGCTAGTAGTGCCCCTTGACTTCTTTTCTCATTAGCTTCCAACTGCTCTATCTTGGCTTGCATCTTCTGGTCTTCTTTCATACGAGCCTCAGTTATCCTGACCCACCTATCCTGACTCTCCTCCAAATAATGCTCAGCTCTTGCCCTTTGAATCTTTTCTTCCTTGCATGCATTCTTCAATACAAGTTCCTCTGCTCGGGCTTTCCTGATGAAGTCTTCAGTCTTCTCAATTTTGGTTACATGCTCGATGCAGAGCTTCTCTAACCTCTCAATGTCTAGACGACCATCATTCCTTTCCCAAAGGGTCTTCTTCAAAGCTTCAGCTAGCTGGGTGTTTCTTTCTTTTATCTTCTCAAACTCTTCCAGGCTGACTGTAGTTATGGGCTCAACTGCTGATGGCCCTGGTACATCTTCTAGGGTGAATGGCATACGAGTAATCTGTCCTCTGATGCGTGACCATTCAATGTACTAAGCAGAAGCTATGTTATTGCACTTCCCCAAAATAGCAGTTCCTTTAGTCTGTATGTTGTCCCAAGCCCAGACTACTTGTCGGACAATGGCATGATTGTTCTGTAAAGCACAATAAAGAGACTCTGCTAAGTCCTGCTCCCTAGGTGGATGAATCAAAGCATACCCCAACTGTCTCTTGAAAAGTAAAGGATTGTAATTGATGCAACCCTTTACTCCAATAAGTGGCACATTTGGGTATTGCCCACAACTTGTTATTATGTCTCGGCCCTTGGTGTTCTGAGTACACCATCTGATATCTTCTGAAGTAAGGGCAATCATCCTCTTAGCCCAATTCTTTGACTGATGTAGATTCAGGAAAGCTTCCGTCTCCGACATATGCTTCATCAACCAACTGTAGAAAAGAGGTGCACAACACCTTACCAGTCTTCCTCTCTGTTTCTCATTCCTCTGATGAACTGAGTAGTAGAAGTCTCCCAATAAGGTAGGAACCGGGTTCTTTAGCATGAAGATGTGGATAGCATTCTTTCTTACAAACTTAGGCTCGTCTGCAAACAAAATGATACCATAAATACTGAGAGCTAGGAGAGCACACACATTTTCCCAATTCCCCACCGCAACATGCTTTGTAGCCTGAGCGACCAAGAAATCCAGATGAAGGCCTGGGATTCCAACCTTGGTAGTCATGTGCTAACCAATGATAGTTGCCTCCAGATGTAATGCCTTGGCAATGTCTTCATTCTTTGGAGGATTCATTTCAGGATTGAAAGGAATTCCTCTTCTGATAGGGACACCCAATAGCATAGAGTATTCTTCCAGCAAAGGACCTATCTGAAAATCTGGGAAAGTGAAACAATGGAGAGGAGGGTCATAAATCTGAAGACATGTGTGAATCATGCTCCTCTGTGATGCATCCAGGTCCATGATCATGTCCAGGATTCCACCATAATGCTCTCTGAATAAGGGAACATGATCAGGGGTGATAAGAGCCTGTATCTGTCGGATGCCTGCTAGAGGATACTCAAAGAAGTGGTAGGTGATGTTGTTTTTCCTGGTTGAATCCATGTTGAAAATGTGTGTTGAAGGAGACAACTGAAGAGGATAACTGAAGAAGATAGATGAAGAAGATAGCTGAAGGGGTGTTGAAGCAGATAAGCTGAGCAGAAGAATGGTCAAAACCAAACCAAATGAAGATGGATACCCTGTGAAACAAAATAGACAAAATGTTAAATGATGCAATATGATGTATGCTTATGATATGCAAGGGTTTGTGATTAAGTGCTGGATTATCTATTGCTCTTGGTAGGGTCCATGAGTGTTCAGAGTTTCAGATGGAGGTCTGAGAACCAGTAACCAGGTGGGGGACTCAAATAAAGAGTCAATAATCCAGGGTTTCAAAGATCTAGTCCAAAATAGTACAACCTTAAGAACAAATCACAGTAGCAAGGTATGTTGAGGTCAAGGGTTCCTGCAAACAACCCCACCCACTCACAGGTATTGTTCTAGAACAAGGATCCTCAGATTCAGATTTATTATGAGAAGTGTAAACACTTCTAACCCGGAGGTACATTGTTTACCCTAATCATAAAGGATCCTCCTCTAATTCACCTCAGATGATGAAGGTCATCTAAAAAGGTCATCCAGACTTAGCAGGCTTCCCAGATAGCCCTAGCACTACAGGAAATCCGTAGCACAGAGTTATCAAAATGAAACCCATGTCTGAACCGTGTTTTCATATTCCCGCACCAGACCGAAATGGAATGGGAAAGAATACAAAACCACTCTAATCCTATGTTTCATTCAGGCCTTTGTGTTGAGCCTTTCTCACTGGGATACCCAACCCACCAAGGTAACAATAATCCAGTATAGTGATATGATAAAGAATGAAATGCGAAAAGCAGTAAATGAAAGCGATAAAGTAAATGCAATAAATAAAGTTGTACAGGAAGCAATAAATAAAGCAAAAACATAAGCACAAATAGCACATAACACCCCCAATAAACACAAACAAACAAGCTCCAGGAGAAACCCACAAGAGAAACAAAAGCCCTGGTTGCAAAGTCCCCAGCAGTTTCGCCAAGCTGTCGCTCCCCGGATTTTCATCCCGGTGCAAACGCGAACCGTCAGCGATGTTGGAGGTTGAAGTTGAATAGAGTCGCCAGCTAGGCATTTTTATCCCGAAGGAAAGGTAATGCTGCACAAACCTGGAAAGATATGGATAAGACGGTTGAGAACCAAAGAGACTGAGAAAGGGGATTGGTTACGACCTGGGAAGGTATTAGCACCCAGATCGTCCGTCGTAATCGATGGGATTCACGCTTACTTGATTGTGTTTAAAGGGGGTAGTGTATGTGCTAAATTGTGCATAAAAAGCTAGGGAGAAAAGGATGTAAAGAGTGTCAGTGCAAAAGAAAGTGAGTGCTCAAAACGGAGGCTAAGGAAAGAGAACTGAGAGGAGGAGGAGGGGGGAGACAAAGAGACTTTTGTTCGATAACAATTAAGTTATGCCTATGTATCCTCTCGTGCAATGAGGAAGTCAAAACACTGTAGTTCGACTCAAAGAGACTGGAATGATTTTGTTGTGAACTGCTTGCTTGTCTATGCTCAAGTGTATGCCTCGTCTGGCTCGAGTGCTAACTGTCTTGCATTAGACGGAAGAAACGAGTTCTCGTTTTTAAGAGTGAGTATGGTGAGAAAACAATCCCGGAGGAGACGTTTATTGTTTGTTTTTATGTTTTCAATTTTTTATTGTTTTTGGTGTTTTGTATAGGATAATGATCTTAAGCCTTAATCAAGGGTTTGTAAAATCATTATATCATCCCTGATTAGGGATAATGAGTCTACTTAAGTATGAGATAGATATCCCAGCTTAATTACCCTAATGATATATGATTAAGATCATTAACCTACTTGTTATTATTAAGTGTTTTTAGATTTTGTTTTGTGTTAAGTAATGAGTTTAATCTCTAATAAGGGATTAGTGAACTCATTACACCATCCTAAGAGAAGGATGATAGATGAGGACACTTAAGATGAAGAAGATACCTCAACTTAATCCATGGTTAGGGATTAAAATCATTGTATAACAAACCTTTATTAGAGTGTGTTTTAATTAAAGGTGGGATTAAGAAATGGAATTTATGTTTGTAAGACTAAACCTGAAGGGGACTTGTCCATTAAACACTAGGGTTAGTCCCTCTGAACCAACAGGCAGAGATGTAACCCTAATATAAAGCCCAAGTTACAAGCTTAAGTCTTAATGCTTTTTATGTGTTTTAATTATAAGGTGTAAACAACTTAAAGGTTTAGCACTAAGTATTAAAGTTATACACTCCATCCTAAGATATGGATACAGACATAACCCTAATTTAGAGCCCCAAAACTTTAACTGTTTAGCCTTAATTATGAGATGAGAAGCAGAGACTCAAGGAGAATCAAAGGTAAAAAACTAGGGGAGACTATGTACAACCCTAAAGTTATCAGGCTTGGATATTCCTATGGTTTGTGAGGCTTAAGAGCAAGGTCTTCAAGTGGCCACCAAGGAGGAAGAAGCAGATGAAAAGGGAAGAGAAAAGAGAATAGGTTACTTACTTCCTGAAGAAGTTAAGTAACCTAAGAGAAAGAAAAGGAGCAAGAGAGCATAAGTGATTCAAACTCACTTCAAATACAAATAAAGATGCAAATGAAGAGATAAGAAGAGATTGGATGTGGAGGCAAATCCACATCCTGATCAACTTACCAGAAGCCCCTACAATGGTTAGGATGAATGCATAAGGCGAAACAAAGTGCAATGAAGCAAAGATGAAGATACAATGATGCCAACCAGAAGTGAAGACATGATACAAATGTGTCATGGAGAGATGCAAAGCCATATACAATGCATATGTATGATCATACAAGTGATGGATACAAAAACAAGCATGTTTGAAGCTTAAAAACACATGAATATACATAAGATATAATGGATGAAAAACATACCAAATGAATGCAATAATGATCAACCAATGTTCTTACATGGCCTAAGGTGTCTAAGATGACATACAAATGCATGAGATGTCATGACAAGTTCATATGATGAAGGTATGCAAAGATGAATGCAAATGAACATGGCATATTAGAGTTTTAAGAAAGTATGAGATGCATATGATCAAAACAGAAGCAAAACACATGATAAAAAATTGAAATTGCAACCAAATGAACCCTAAACACACATAAGATAACTCCCCAAAGATGGAAGTCATAAGCTATACCAAAGTCAAGTTATGGTTTTTCCAAGTTAGGCTAGGGTTTTGGGTACTTCTTCATGAAAAAGGCCAAACAAATAGAAAATGCAATGCAAAAATATGAGTTAAATGCCCTAGATACTTCATGCAAAGTATGAAAGAATGCAAAAAGAACCATACACAAACTCATCTTGGTTGATCAGAAATGAATTTTTGAAGTTAGGGTTAGAAAAATAAGAATTTTGGAAACCCTAATTCATGGTTAGTTGTCTAAACATGATCAAACCCTAAAAGAAATTTGTAAAATGAGTTTGTAAATTGTTCTAAATGTGGAAGAATGCTTCATGATTTTTTTGGTGATTTTTGAATACCTAAAAGTATTTTTAATTAATTAAAATGAATTAATTAACTAAATAATTCAATTAAATGATTTAAAAATAGATTTTTAATTCAAAAATTAAAATATTTTTGGGCTTTTAAAATTATTTAAAGTAAGAATGCAAAAAATCAGATTTTTAGAAAATGTTTTACTATTTTAAATAAATGAAAGAAAATAAAATGAAATAAAGAAAATAAAAATGCAAAGTAATCAGAATGGGAGGCCAGGATTGCGCGGGAGATGGATGGAGGGCCAGGATGAGAGGTCAGCTTGACCAAGGGTATGAAGATCTAAGGGCCTGGATTTAAACTTATGATTTGCGCGTGATCTAAAGGCTGAGGTTTAATCTGGAAAATTAATTAAGGTTTATTTTAATTAATCAGGATTAGGGTTTAATGAATTATCTGGGTCGTTCGTTGCTTAAACTAAACATGATCCAAGGGTTGATATTCAATATGGCAACCAAAACCCTAATTACTTTCGGGTGACCAGAGATAAGCTCCGGTCATCTTCTTCGGCCATCCCAAAACCTAACTTCTTCTATAGGCCATTAAAATGCATCAAACCTGCCCATAAATGATCCCCAAACATCATAGAACATGAATCAATCAACAAACAACATTTAAACTTCATGAATCAAGAGAATCGAAGCAAAACATTTTTACGGGCAAACTTTTAGAACAACCATACATGCTCATTTCTACACCATTTTCAATTCTAAACACATCAGAATGATCAGCAAAGCATATAAAAATAATTTATAACAAGTAAAAGAGGTTCTGGAAAATTTGTTCTTGATGAATATTTGAACTGAAGTTCTTCAAACTGGAGCTTTCAGGACCTCCCTCTTGTGCAAAATGACTTCTTTGGACCTCCTGAAGCTAGTGGAGTGCTTAGAATGCTTTGAAAGTGGCTGGTTTTTGAGGTCCAATTCTGATGAAGCAGAAATTGTGATTTTTATATGTGGTGTTTCCGACCATTTTGATAGTTGATTCTTGTTCTATGGATGATATGTGATTGATTGGTGAAAGAATTTTGGAAGTTTGATGGTTGGTTTGAGAGAATCGAAGAGATGAAGCTTTGAGGGATTTTTTGCAATCTGAGTGTGTGTGTTCTTTCAAGGCTTGATGTGTTATGTTTTATGATCCTTAGGGTTTCAATAAACAAATGAGATCAGTCAGAGGAGTGGATATGCACTGTGGGATTGGTATGGTGCCATTGGCCAAAAAGTCAAAAGTTTATGTACTTGAAGCATGGGCCATGGCAGAAGTGATTTGAGGTCTTGGGTTGCCTCAGCTGAGTTCAAGGAGAGCCTTTGGATCGAAATTTGTGAGTTGTAATGTTTAGATCAGGAGTTTTCAAAGGTTTTGCATTTTTACAACTTTGACATTTCTTGAGAAGCAAGGCATGAAAACACTAGGTTCTTGGCCCAATTCTGATCTTTAGAAGTTGTTTAATCATGGCATGATGTATTTGAATGGATTAGAGGTCACATAAATGCCTGAAATACCATTTTGCACATTTCCTCTTTGACATGAACTTGAAAATTACAAGATTTTTCCCAACTTTGACTTGCCATATCTTGAGTTCTAGGATGAATCAAGAGGAGTTCTTTTACTTTTTGAAAATGGGAAGATCCAATCTACAACTTTCATGTTTGAATAAAATTCATTTAAAACTTTTTTGATCAAGAAAGAGGAGGTTGAAGATCTTTCCCAAAATGGAAAGTTTTCATTACAAGTTATGTCCAAAAATAGAAAGTTTTCAAATGGCTCAAAATTCTTCAATCTTGTGAAATTCCAAGCATTCCTAAGATCAAATAAAGATCATAAGACCTCCAATTGATGATGATGACCCTTTGGAACCCTTGTTGGTGGCCTCAGATGCCGTGATTCTGACTTTTCTTGCACAACAAGTTACCATTTGATCAGATGACTTCCACAAGGAATTTTTTCTTCAAATTTGATGCACATTATCCTTATAACATATATAGACCAATATAATCAAGAATGACAAAAAAAATTGGGTATAAGGGCCTCAAACCCAAAACCCTAATTTCTAGGTCATCTGTGTAGGAGCTCCTAGCCTGCCTGGACATCTCTGCAATCCCTTGTGATTTCTTGACTTCAAAGAACCCTTGGAGGCATAATATGATCATAGAGCACTCATGGACCCTCTTGGAATGCTCCATGTCCTTTGCGATTTCTCAGAACACTTCTTCTAAGATTCATCTGATCACAAACCCTAGCTATGCAACTTATGTAGTGAAATAACTATGCAGTGTGAGATGGTGTCCTTATGCAATGCAATATGAAGGATCACAAGCCAAGGTGTGATAAACAGAGAGGGAAAATTTGGGGTGTTTACAACAGTCATCATAAACAACAATGTGACGGTCGTCGTAGGTAGTAGTGTGACGGTCGTCATAGGCACTATGACGGACGCCATAGGCTTTGTGACGGTGCAAGGGTTGCGTCAATGCAATCTGCACTTTAGGTTATGTATTTGCCAAAAATTTAATTTGATTTATTTAATTAATGCGGTTTAAATTAATAATAATAAATTTTGTTTATTATTTTTCTTGCGGTGATCAGTTATGGCCTTAGTTTATTTTTTTCTTTGTTTTGGATTTTATAAATACAACCTGCGTGTCGTGCCTCTCTCTTATTCTCATCATGTAACTTCGTTTCTCATCTCACTCCCTCGTATGTAAAACGAGTTTCCTTTATATAATGTATTATTATGAAGAAAGAGAATACTACAAAACAAAGAAGGACAACCTTGGAGATCTTTCTTGGAGAAGTGAAGATCCTAATTAGATTTAGCTTAAGTTCTTTCATTGGCTTGGGAGAAAAATTGCGCTAGGGGCTATAATTGTTTCATTTGTATGTATATTGATATATATTGTATGTATGTTGATGCATATGTGAGGAATGATTTATATGATAAATAAGCCGGTGAGATCAAACTAATTAAAATTCCCTCAAAACTAATATTAAGTTTTTTTTTGCTTTCCAAGTTTTAGAACTCATCAAGACTAGTATCAAATATTGTTGGTTTCGCCTAACGCGGGGTGCATGTTCTATATTAGTAAAGTGTAATGGGATAAATGTAATATCCAATTTATAAAACAATGGGTCAAACTTAACTGAACAAAATATAATAAGATTATATACGTTTAGAAGCAAGAGTTGGGAATGATCCATATGATGGATTGGAATAAGGAATTATTCACCCAACTAAAATATTAGAGAATTATATTGGTTACAATTGGAAGCAGTTCGTACCTAAATAACCGAGTTTTATGTAATCAGCCTAACATTGACTTAAAACAAAGCAAAATATGGATCTCAATCCACTAGAAAATCTTTCAACGGATTTTCCGAATCAAATTATGAGGGTTATTTGTTTTGAGTAAAATAGTGGGAGCATATTTAATTAAAGGCCTAATTGAATATGTTGTTCTAATGATACTTATATCTTTACATTCGATTTTGTAGATTACCATGACAACAAACGCATCTAATAACATTTTGCGATCAATCCTTGATAAGGAAACGTTATCTGGGAAAATATTTCTAGATTGGCACCGAAATCTGAGGATTGTTATCAAACATGACAAAAAGTTGTATGTCTTAGATACACCTGTTCCTGATGAGGAGCCTCCTAGTTCTGCTCCTAAGGCTAAAAGAGATGCTTATAAGAAGCATGTCGATGATGCCAATGAAATTGCTTGCCTCATGCTGGCTACCATGAATTCTGAATTACAAAAGCAACATGAAAACATGGTAGTGTTCGATATGCAGAACATCTGAAAATGCTCTATCAAGAGCAGGCAAGGCATGAGAGGTTTGAATTTTCAAAATCCCTTTTCCTAGCCAAGCTAGCTGAGGGAAGCCCGGTAGGTCTCCATGTACTCAAGATGATTTGGTATGTGGAGAATCTTGAAAGATTGGATTTTCCCTTAAAAAAAGAGCTTGCAATTGATTTGATCCTGCAATCGTTGTAGGAGAGTTTCGGTCAATTTGTCCTTAATTTCAACATGAATGATATGAACAAATCTCTTCTTGAATTGTTAAGCATGTTAAGAATTGCTGAGAAAAATTTGAAGTCAAAAGGGAAATCCATTTTGATGGTCAGTAATGGAAAGAAACAAAAAAAAAGGCCCACCAAGCATGGTGGTAAATGGAAAGGCAATGAAGTTGCCAAACCCAAACATAATGCACCTTCTTTGAAGTCTAGTGGAGGCATAGCTAAGGAAGGCACTTGCTTCTATTGCGGTAAGACCGAACACTGGCAGAGAAACTGCCCAAAGTACCTGGAATATAAGAAGAATGGAGTGGAGACTTCAACTTCAGGTATTTTTGTTTTAGAAATAAATTTATCTATGTCAAAATTATGGGTATTAAATATTGGATGTGGTTCTCACATTTGTACCAATGTGCAGGGACTAAAAAGGAGTAGAGATTTGGCAAAAGGTGAAGTTGACCTATAAGTTGGCAATGGAGCAAAGGTTGCTTCTTTAGCCGTGGGAACTTATGTTTTGACTTTACCTAGTGGTTTAATAATTCAGTAAGAGAACTGTTATTATGAATCTGTAATTACCAGGAATATTATTTTCGTTTCTTGTTTGGACAAGTTTGGTTTTTCATTTATAATAAAGAACAATTGTTGCTCTATTTATTTAAATTATATATTTCATGCTACTGCACAAATGAACAATGGATTGTATATCCTTGATCTTGAAATGCCAATTTATAACATTAATACTAAAAGGATGAAACCTAATAAGTTAAATCCAAGTTACCTTTGGCATTGTCGCTTAGGCCATATAAATGAGAGGCGTATCTTCAAACTCCATAAAGATGGACTCTTGGATTATTTTGATTACGAATCATATGATACATGTAGATCTTGTTTAATTGGAAAGATGACAAAGATCCCATTCACAGGAAAAGGTGTCTCTCCTGGGATTTTCATCCTAGTACAAATGCGAAAGTGGCACGGAAAAAGAAGAAGAGTCGCCAACCAGGCATTTTTATACTAAGGATAGGGAAAGGTAATGTTGCATAAACCAGGGAGTAAGGAAAGAACAAGGCCTTGAAAACCAGAGAGAATGGGTTTGGGATTCGGTTATGTGAAGGGAAGGTATTATCACCCCTTCACGCTCATCGTACTCGACGGGATCCACGCTTGCTTGTATTGTTTCAAAGGGTATTGTAATATGCTTCATCTGTTGTGGAACTAGAAAGAAAAGGAGAAGGACGGGAAAAATGTTGGGAAAAGAAAGAATTGTACTTGAATGGGCCCTACCCCACTACATACATATCTCATCAGGAATGAGAATCAGAGTCAACGTAGTTACCCTAACTAGGGAGGAAATTTCTTTGTTTGTGTTTTTTATGATTAAACTACTTATGCATATACTCAAGTGTTGTAGGATCGCCTTGAATGACTTCATTTAGTGTCTTGCAAAAGACAAGTCGAAGCGAGTTCTTTCGTTTGGAGTGAAGGAGACGAGAAGAGAATTCATGCAGGAAAGACGCTTGTTATTAGGTTGGAGCTTTTATAGATTTTATTTGAATTTTTCATAGGATAGTGTATTCAAGTCTCATTCAATGGAGTGTGTACTTCTTACATCACTCCGAGATGGAATGGATAAGAAATACACCTAAGTAAGGATAAGATCCCCAAACCTAGTTCCAAAGGTTGAGGTTTAAGCACACTAGACTATTCTACTTGTTAGGTGTTTTTTTTTGCTTTTGGATTAAAAGTGTTTTTTAGTTTATGTTTGTGAATCATCCTCATGCTAATACTTAGTCATCATGATAGATATCCTACACCTCATCTCTATATGGAATATGTGCAAGTATCCCGTGGCAAAGTCCCTTGGCACATGAAGAAGCTTAACCTTTATTAGGTGTTTTGATTTTGTTTAGAGATGAGAGATAGATAGATAGATAGATAGATAGATAGATAGAGAGAGAGAGAGAGAGACTCAAGTTGGGGGAAAAGGAAATCTTTGAGGGAAATTAAGACTCACCCTATGTTGTTACGTCATGGGGATCCAAAGGTTAGTGAGGTTTGAAGAACGCTAAACCTAGAAGAAAAGAGAAGAAGAACAAGTTCTAACTCACTTAAAGGATTGAAGATGAGATTAAAACTCAAAGGGATGAAAGGAAATGAAATGTCAAAGAAGCATAAAATGCTTGTCTCAAACACACAAATTGAAAGCTTAAACAAGGAAGGAAGAAGGTAGAATGTGGATGCACATCCACATTATTCATACTTACCATTAGCCCCTGAAAAGGTTAGTAAAATCCATGATTTATGAAATAAAAAATGATAAAAAATAATAAGACAATTAAGCCACCACACATCTCCTAAAGTGATTAGGATTCAAACTAGACTCAAACCTAAATCTAAAGGTACCTAAAGGTTAGATAAATTCCAAATTCAGCAGCTATAATAGCGCTTCAACACACAATAAACTATCACATGCAAATGACATACAAATAGCTTATAACAACTACCTAACAGCATGGCAGCAGGTGTAAAAAATGCAAAAACAAGGCATGGCAGCATACATTTAACAAGTATTGTTCAGAAATGTAGCAGTGAAATGCATGGCATCATACATTTAACAAGTATTATTTAGAAATGTAGCAGTGAAATGCATGGCAGAATTAAATCATTTAACATGTGAATGCATGAGTAACAATACATGGATATGTACCAAATAACAACAAAGAATGCAACATGATTAATATGAACATGAATATATGAGAATGCAAACATTTCAAACAATTTACACCAATGGATTTTCTCAAACAAAGTAATGTGCATTTTCAAAAGTGAACACTTAATGAAAATAAGAACCACCCAATGTGAACATGCATCATAATTCATTATAACTAATGCAAACATTAACATCATCATGCAAACATGAAGCAATCATACAATCAAATATGAGCAAGCATACATGGATCATGCACCTTTATCAAGCAATATGCAACATTTTCAATTATGCGCTGAGTGTCTTAAACATGCATCAAACATGAAAACAATGTAAAATAGAACTTTAACCCATTATTATCATGACAATAATGAGGTTCAAACATGGGAATAACACTCACAACACACCACTAGCACACATAAACAATTATGCCAAAAATCGGAAATAAACAACATGTGTATCGAAAGATGTCGAAGATACATGAACCTGCACCAAAACAACCCCTAAAAACCTCCTAAAATCATACCCTAAAGATCCATGATGATTGGAGGGGGAATGGATAACAAAAATGCAAGGGAATGCAAGAATTTTTTATTTTGGTTTAGTGGTAACCGGTTACTCTCTTGGGAGTAATCGGTTACTTAGTTCAAAAAAGTTGTTTTTTGCGCAAAATAACACTGAGTAACCGGTTACCGTCCTGGGAGTAACCGGTTACTCTGGGAACAAAATAAAAAATTCTCTAATTTCTTGGAAAATTTCGTAGCGGTTTATTCAAATAAGTTCCTAATGTAATGCCTATCAATTGAACACGAAATATACACCTAAATGCACCAATTCAACACCAATTGGAACCACAAACACATCAAGATCCTACAACCTAATGATCTAATCAATTAATCCATCAAAAATCAACAAAATACGATGAACACACGTGTCGAGAGAATGCAAAATAACTTAAAATAGAAGTGATTATGAGTTTCACCAACCTACAAAGCTGAGGTTTGCTTTGGTAATCATTGCAAAGAGAGATCAATACACTATTGACGTGAAATCCATAGATCCGAAGCTCTTCCGCGAGAATACGCAAAATAAATGCGATTTGACGAAAACCTTGATGAACTCTTCCAAGAATGACTTCCAAGATGTGAATTCAATACCAAAACAGTAGAAAATCCTTCAATAATCCATGAAATCAATGCAATGATGGAGGTTTTGCTTCAAATTCTTCAAGTTTCGATGCAAAACTTGAAGAATTTTGAAAGATGAAGCTTTGTGTGATGTTTTGGAAAATGGGAGAAAAGTGAGAGAAAATTGAGATTGAGGAAAGGAAAATGTGAAAAATGAATTGTTTTTGTGAGTCATGGAGCCAAAATGATTATATACTCCTTAGGTTTGGAGTGTGCTTTGGGTTAGGAGTTAGGCTTGGACATTAGCTTAGGAGTTAGGTTTGGAATTATGGTTAGGAGTTAGTTAAGAGTTGGTTAAGAAATCTTCTAAAACCTTCCCTTGAAAAGTGGTGGAGTGTTCTAGAATATTCCCTTGGAATAGCTAGAATTAAGTGCAAAGTTGAAGTGAAAAATGTGTGGAAAATCCCTCCATTTTGAAATATTAGGTTTTTAAGCCAAATTTGCACATGGTAATTTGTTACTACCAGGGTGATAACCGGTTACTTAACACAAAATTTGAATTTGTTTGCCTTTGGTGGGAAATCTTGGATATTCGGCCTTGGTCATTTGTTTTGAGGTTATTTTTCTTCTAAGACCTGATAATTGATATTATCACTGGAATACCCTTGATCACATGCACTGGCTCCAACCGATGATGTATGCTTTATTTTTTTATTTTTTTTATTATGATTTAAATGCAATGTATGAAATGATATGCTAAATAATGTGGAAATGAAGCATAAGCTACTTGAAATTGGTAATAAACAAGAGGACAAATTTTGGGGTGTTACAAAAGGTGAAAGGGCAAATGATCTTTTGGCCCTCATACATACTGATGTATGTAGACCATTGAACATACCAGCTAGAGGAGGTTTTCAATACTTCATCACATTTACTGATGATTTCAATAGATATGGTTATGTGTATTTAATGAAACACAAATCTGAATCCTTTGAAAAGTTCAATGAGTTCAATAATGAAGTACAAAACCAATTAAGTAAGAATATTAAAACTCTTCGATCAGATCGAGGCGGTGAATATTTAAGCCTAGAGTTTGATGACCATCTAAAAGAGTGTGGTATTCTACCCCAACTCACTCCTACTATAACACCACAATGGAATGGTGTGTCTGAGAGAAGAAATCTAACCTTGTTAGACATGGTCTGATCCATGATGAGTCACGTCGATCTTCCAAACTCCTATCGGGGACATGCACTACTGGCAGCAACTTACACACTTAACAATGTTCCATCTAAAAAGTTATAAAATACACCATATAAGATATAAAGTGGTAAGAAACCGCATATGTCTTACATGAAGATTTGGGGTTGTGAAGTTTATGTGAAACGACAAATTTCAACTAAGCTTGAGCCCAAATCTGACAAATTCTTATTTGTGGGGTATCCTAAAGAAACAAGAGGATATTACTTCTACAATCCTTCTGAGGGAAAAGTGTTTGTCGCTCGAACTGGAGTCCTATTGCAAAAATACTTTATTTCCAAAGGAATCAATGAGTGGAAAGTAGAGCTTAAAGAAATTCAAGAATCACAAAGCATTGATACACCTATGGAGGAATTAGAGCATGAGTCACAAACAGTTGTGGAAGAGAAACCTGCTCAAGTAGAACAAGACCAGCGTAAAACAAGCAAGATACATCACCAACCAGAGAGATTTGGATATCTCATAACTGATCAAGATGTATTACTCATGGATTAAGATGAGCATGTGACTTACCAAGTGTAAACACCCCAAATTTGCCCTCACTCATTTCACCATGGCTTGTGGTTCTTTTTATTTGCATAAGTTCAATCATATCATCTCATATTAGATTTTTGCTTCACTGCATTGGTTCTAAGTCATCTGCATCTAGGGTTTGTGATCTGAGCAATCCCTAAGCTATCTGAGCCACTCCAAAGGTCTTCAATCATCTCAAGAGGGTACATGTATGTTCAATCATCATATTATATCCTCCCAAGATCAAGGAAGTCAGAAAATCACAAGAACTGAGGAAGGCATGGAAGCAGAGCCAGGTTTAACTGCATAGATGACCTAAAATTAGGGTTTTGGTTTCAGAGGCCATAACTCCAAATTTTTTGGTCATTCTTGTTTCTATTGGTCTCTATATGTTATAAGGATCATACATACCAATTTTCATGAAGAAATTCAATGGGAAAGGCATCTGATCAATATATGACTTCTTGAGCAAGTCAGTGCAAAATCAGGGCATCTGGGGCCCCCAATCATCCAACCAAAGGGTCTTCTCCATCATTTTGGATGTGTATGATCTTTATTTGATCTTATAAGAAGTTAGAAGTTCACAAAATTGAAGAATTTCAAGCCATTTGCAAGGTTGCCATTTTGGGAAAGTGACTTGTAATGCAAACTTGCCATTTTGGGAAAGTTTTTCAACCTCCTCTTTTTGATTCAAAAATGCTTCAAATGAAAAATTCTTGGTCATGAAAGTTGTAGATTTGATCATTCTCTTTCCAAAAAGTACAAGAACTTGATCTAATTCATCATAGAACTCAAGTTATGGCCTTGCAAAGTTGGGAAAAATCACAAAATTTCACTTATGAACCAAAGAGGGAAACTTGCAAAACCATTTGCCAAAGCATTTTGTGACTTCAAACACACTTCTAACCATTACACAAACATAGTACATAACCTATAATTCAGAATTACCCAAAGAATTTTCAAGTTTCATGCCTTGATCATCAAGATTTCTCAAAGGGGGCAAAAACTTCACATAATTGCAAAACACCCCATAACTTTATCCCCACATGCTGAATTGCTTCAAAACCAATTTCATAGCCTTCCTTGATCTTTGCTGCGCACAGCAATACCCAAATCCCAGCCTGCCACTTGCCCATACCTCAAGTACACCAACTCTTAACTTTATGTATTTTGCCCCATACCAATCAACATAGCCCACAACAACTACCCTGACCTATCCCAACATGTTATGTGGCCAAGAAGCAAGCCATTTCACATAAGTTTGAAACCTTAATCCTCCCATTGCTCGGCATACACAAAATCACTCTAACTTGCAAAAGCTTTCGAAACTCAGTACTCAAGCCACAAACCTTAAAACAAACACCACAGAACAACTCACCATCAACCTCTGATCATTTCCCATCCCTCAACACAACCTGAAACCCCTTATATCAAAAACACCTACACGATTTCTCTCCCTCATTGAACTGAACTGCATCAATCTCACAAACTAGCCACAAAACACTCCAACCAAGCATCAAAGCTTCTTCAAGGAGTTCATTGGAGGCATTTGGAAGCAAGAAAGCAGCCTGAAAGCTCCAGGGTTGAAAGCTTCACCACAGGTAGCCATACGAATTTATTTTTCCAGAAGCTTTATTTTAAGTTATCATTTGGTTAAGTTTGATTCCCTGAGTGCAATGAACCTTTTACTTTTGAAAATAGTTGAGAATTGAGGATGTATGGTCTTTCTGAAATTTCTGCAGTTTTTGTTCTTAGCTTTGATTCATGTTTTTGGTTGAAAATAAATGGAGTTTGAGGTTGGAATTAGGTTTAGGGAGATGAAAGGAACAAATCTGGAGCTTTAGAGCTCCAGAAATGACCTAGGGAGTGAGTTGAGATTTTTCAGGGAGGGATGTCACCGGAGAAGACGACCGAAGTTCTTCTCCGGTGACCTGAAAGTCATTAATGTTAATTAGGGTTTAGTGGTAAGTTTGAACCTGGAGCGTACGATCTTGCTTCCCGCGTGTGAACCAATGGACCAGATTGTTCATTATACCCTAATTCTATTTTAATTAGGATTAATTAATAATTTAAATAAGATTTACTCAGTTTGAATTGTAGCCACTAGATTACGCGCGCAGTCAATTCCCGCCCCCTAGGTTTGAATCCTGGCCCTCAGATTAACATACTTCTCATTTAAATCAATTTAATTTTCATTTTATTTGCATTTTCTTTATCATTTTATTAAAAATAGCAAAACTCATCTAAAAAATTTTATTTTTTGCATCATGGTTCTAAATATTTTTCTCATTCTGAAAATAATTTTTATTTTATTTCTTGCATAAAATTTGTATTTTTAAAATATTTAAATTTGTATTTTAATTAATTAATGAGAATTAATTAATTAAAATACCATTTAAGTTTCTAAAAATCACAAAAACAATCACATTGCATCTTGACACATTTAGAGACATTATCAAACCATTCATACAAATTTCTTTTTGGTTCTTGATCCATTTTGATATTTTTCTTTGGATTTAAGGTTCTTAAAAATCAATATTTTGACCCTAACTTGCAAAACTCTTTTCTGCCTAACCATGAAGGGTTTGATAGTGGTTCTTTTTGCATTACATTCCACATATCATGTAGTTTCTAGGATAAAATTGGCATGAATTTATCTTTCATTTTTGATTTGTTTTGCATTTTTCCTTTTGAGATACCCTAAAACCCGAGGTAACTTATTCATAACTCCCATTAGGTTAAGAGTTAGGTCTCCTCCTTTGGGGTGTGATATCATATAGGGTTAGGGTTCCTTTTATCCCATTTTCAATTTTTTATCTCATGCTTTGCTTCTGATTTTGAGTTTTTGCATTGCATATTGTATGTAAACCCTAATTTTGCCTCCATTTGCATTCATTCTTCACATGCTTGCATACATGAACTTGCCATGACATTTTGTGCATCCACATGACATATAAGACATCTTAGGACACATTAGAATCATATTTGATCATTGCATCATTCATTTGCCATGCTTTTGCTTTCATTTCATGTCATATGCATTCATGAACTTCCATGGTTCTTACATTTCTCCTTTGCATTCCCATCCTTTGTATGATCATCCACATCTCTTGGTATGCTTTTTCATCATCCCATAGCATCATTTGCATCATGATTATGCTTCTGACTTTGGCTTTCATCTTTGCATTTCATCCCATTTTCATTTCATTTCATTTCATTTCCTGTTGCTGACTTTTCAGGTGGTAAGTCATTGAGAAGTGAATTTGCCTTCACTTCTCATAATCTCTTCTCATCCCTTTTATGCATCATTGCTGCATTTTTACTTGTGAATTAGAGTGAGCTTGCTCATTTATGTTCCTTTTCCTCTTTCTTTCTTCAAGCAACTTGTCTTTTTAAGTGAAGCAAGTTGTCTTGCTTCTTGCTGCTTCTTTTTATTTCATCTGCTCCTTCCTTGGTGGCTTCTCTGAAGATTCTTCTTGCAAGCCTCATAAACCCTAGGAACAACCAAGCATGATCACAATTAGGGTTTGATTAGTCCCCCCATTAGTTTTACCTTTGTGTCATCTTTGTGTCTTCTCTTCTCATCTCTTAATCAAGGACTAAACCTTAAAGGTTTTAAGGCTTTGTGATTAAGGTTATGCCTGTATCCTTCTATTAGGATGGAGTGTATAACTTTAATACTAAGTGTTAAACCCTTAATGTCTTTAAATCCTTTAATTAATCCACCTAATAATCACTAAGACATCAAGCTTGTAACTTGGGCCTTGCATTAGGGTTCTAATTCTTCCTTAGTTGGTTAAGAAGGACTAACCCTAGTGTTAATGGACAAGTCCCCCTCAAGTTGTCTTACAAATCACAAAATCCACTTCTTAATCTTACGATTAACTAAAATCCACTTTAATAAAGGCTTTGTTTTGTCATGAGGTTAATCCCTAATCATGGATTAAGTTGAGGAGCTTTCCTCAGCTTAAATGTTCTCATCTATTATCCTTCTATTAGGATGGTGTAATGGGACCATTAAATCTTTGATTATGGCTTAAACTCATTACTTAACACTAAACAAAAAACTCCAAAAACATCTAAATAATCACAAGTAGGTTAATGATTTTAATCCTACATCATGGTGATTAAGTGTGAGGTGCTTACTTCATACTTAAGGTATTCTCATTACCCCTAATCAAAGGAAGGATGTGATGAGCTTACTAACCCTTGGTTTAGGCTTAAGCTCATTAACTTATGACAAACTCCAAAAAAGCAATAACAGACTGAAAACCCAAAAACAAACAATAATCGTCTCCTCCGGGATTCTTTTCTCACCTCATTCACTCACAAACGAGTACTCGCTTCTTCCGTCTAATGCAAGACAGTTTGCACCTGAGCCAGACATGTCATACACTTGAGCATAAACAAGCAAGCAGTTCATCAGTCAATTTATCTTTCAGTCTCTTTGAGTCGAACTACGGTGTTCTGACTTCCTCATTGCACGAGAGGATACGTAGGCATAACTTAACAGTTATCGAACAAAAGTCTCTGTATATTCCCCCTCTTCCAGCATTATTCTTTAAGCCTCATAGTCTTGAGCCCCACATTCTTTCCTTACACTGACACTTCTTTATTTCACTTCACATTTCTTTTGCACTGACACTTGCATTCTTTTCCAGCTTTTGCACAAAGAATAGCACTGACCCTACCCCTTTTAAACATAAATCTTTCAAGCGTGGATCCCGTCGAGTACGACGGACAATCTGGGTGCTAATACCTTCCCAGGTTGTAACCAACCCCCTTTCTCAGTTTCTCTGGTTCGCAACTGTCTTATCCATCTTTTTCCAGGTTTATGCAGCATTACCTTTCCTTCGGGATAAAAATGCCTAGCTGGCGACTCTTTTCATTTCTTTTCTCCTTTCACCGACAGTTTGCGCTTGTACCAGGATGCAAATCTTTGGGAGCGACAACTTGGCGACTCTGCTGGGGACCCTTATATTGCAACTAGGGCTTCTGGTTCTTTTTGTGGGTTCCTCCTAGAGCTTGTTTGATTTGTGTTTATTGGGGTGTTATATGCTATGTGTGCTTATTTATTTTGCTTTATTTATCGCTTTATGTACAACTTTACCTATTTGCTTTCTTTACAGTCTTATTCATATTTCATACTATCATTTGCGGGATCTGGTTTGCTGTTTTGGTGGGTGGGGTTCCATTGAGAGTTTAAGGTCCTATACCTGGGACCTGAGTGACACCTAGGCTAGAGTGGTTCATGTTCTTTCCCATTCCATTTCGGTCTGGTGCGGGAATATGAAACACGGTTCAGATGTGGGTTTCTTCTTGAGAACTCTGTGCTACAGATTTCCTGTAGTGCTAGGGCTATCTGGGAAGCCTGCTAAGTCTGGATAACCTTCTATTATGACCTTCAGAAACTGAGGTGAATTAGAGGAGGATCTGTTATGGTTATTGTAAACATTGTACCTCCGGGTTAGAAGTGTTTACACTTCTCATAACTGATCCAAGTCTGAGGATCCTTGTTCTAGAACATTACCTGTGAGGGGGTTGGGCTATTTACAGGTTTGCAGGAACCCTTGGCCACATCATACCCTGTTACTGTTTTGTTTAAGAGTACTCCACTTTGGACAGTTCTTGTGATTAACCCCGGACATGTGACTCTTTATTTGAGTCCCACACCCTGGTTACTGGACTTCCAAGCCTCCATCTGAACTTTTGAACATACATGGGCCTTATATCAAGGCAGATAATCAGATCCAGCTTGATCACAAACCCTTGCATATCATTTGCAGATACCATCATTGCATCATTTAACATTTTTTTATTTGCTTTTCAGGGTATCCATTTCACTGTATCTTGGTTTTGGTTTTGACCCCTTCTTCTGCTTAGACCTCTGCTTCAGCTGTCTTCACCAGTTATCTGCTTCAGTTACCTTCATCACCACCTACACCAGTCTGTCAGTGGTTCACCTTCAGCATATCAGTTTGTGAATCTTCATCAGCACTTATCTTCAGCCTCTTCAGCAGCACTCATGACTACTCCCAGGAAGAGCAACATATCCTACCACTTTTTTGAGCCTGTTTTGACTGGCATCAGGAAGGTCCAGTAACTCATCATACCTCACCACATACCATTGTTTAGAGAGCACTATGGAGGTATCCTAGACATGGTCATGGATCTTGATCCTTCTCAGAGGAGCATGATCCACACATGCTTGCAGTTTTATGACCCTCCATTGAGATGCTTCACATTTCCAGAATTTCAGCTAGGGCCTATGCTGGAAGACTTTTGTTTATTGATTGGGGTACCTATCAGAGGTGGGATCCCTTTTAACCCAGAAATGCCAGCTCCCATAAATGAAGAGATAGCAAGGGCACTGTACTTGGAGCCTGCCCTGATTGAGCAAAGCATGACAACAAAGGCTGGGATTCCTGGTTTGCATTTGGATTTCTTGGTTTCTCAGGCCATCCTGAAGGCCTCATTGGGAGAGTGGAAGGCAGTTTATGCCCTGTTAGCCCTCAGCATATATGGGGCTATACTGTTTGCAGATGAGCCCAAATTTGTCAGCAAGAATGCCATCCATCTGTTTCTGTTGAGGAACCCAGTACCCACACTGCTAGGAGATTTTTACTACTCCATCCATTAGAGGAATGAGAAACAAAGGGGGAAGTTGGTAAGATGTTGTGCTCCTTTGTTCTACACCTGGCTGCTCAGACACCTGCCTAAGTCAGATGCTTTCTTAAATCCTCACCAGTAGAAGAATTGGGCCAAGAGGTTCATTGCCTAGACTTCAGATGATATTAGATGGTGCATCCAGAGCACCAAGGGCAAGGACATTATCACCAGTTGTGGGCAATACCCAAATATGCCTCTGATAGGAGTGAAGGGTTGCATCAACTACAATCCTTTACTGTTTAAGAGACAACTGGGTTATGCCTTAGTTCACCCTCCCAAGGGACAGGATTTAGCTGAGACCCTGTATTGTGAAGTGCAACCTAATTCAGCTGTTGTCAGACAAGCATCCTGGGCTTGGGACAACATCCAGACAAAAGGAGTGGCTATTCTTGGAAGATGTAATAATGTTGCTTCAGCTCAGTACTATGAATGGTCCCGTACTAGAGCTCAGATTACCAGAATGCCTTTCATCTTGGAAGACATACATGGGCCATCCACAGTACAGCCTGCAGATATAGTTAGCCTGGAGGAGTTTGAAAAGTTGAAGGAAAGGAATGAACAACTATCTCAAGCCTTGAAGAAGACTCTTTGGGAAAGGAGTGATGGTCGCCTGGACATTGAGAGATTGGAAAAGCTCAGGGTGGAACATCTTGCCAAAATTGAGAAGACAGAGGACTACATAAGGAAAGCAAGGGCTGGGGAACAGATATTGAAGAATGCCTGTAAGGAGGCCAAAATTCAGAAAGCTATGGCTGAGCACTATCTGCAAGAGAGTCAAGCTAGATGGGTTAGGATCACTGAAGCCCGTACACAAGAAGACCAGAAGACTCAAGCCAAGATTGAACAGCTAGAGGCCAATGAGAAGAAACAGCAGGAAGCTCTGTTGGCTGCACAGAAGGAGATTTCAGAATTAAAGCTCAGAGCAGGATTGAAGAGATCCAAGGACCAGGACAGGCATAAGAAGATGACTACTGCCATTGCTACCAGGAACCTCCTCATTAGGACCATTACAGAGCACCCAGCTGGTCCAGTGACTGAGGCACTCCTGAAGGAGGTCAGAGAGGATGAGTTTGGGCTGAATGTCTGATCCTTTGCTTGTTGTTTATTTCCATTTGATGTACTTTTTCTTTTGTTGTGTTTTGACCCTCCTGGGGCATGTGTTGTAAAAAAACTATGTATTGTTCACCATTTGTAATATATTTTAGTTTGTTCTTATTTGGGTTTTCTTTCAACAACATCAAGCATCTTCCTCGAGGTCTGGAAAGGTCAAAACCAAGAACCAAACCGGATACCTTGGAAAACAAATAAGCATACTGCATTGCATACTAACTTTGTCTTTGTTTTGTAGGTTTTGTTATTATTGTTTCTAACTTTGTTGTGATCTCAGGAAACATTGCTCGTCGCCGAGTGTTCCCTGTCAACTGCATGCACTGGTACCCGACTCGTAACAATCTTCCCGGCATTCAAATGGAACAAGTACAGCAGGATCTGACTGAGGTCAGAAATCAGATGGCCAATGAGAGAGTGGAGATGAGAAATCAGATGTCTCAGTTCATGGCAGTGATGACTGGCTTAGCCCAGAGTCAAGAGAGGTTAAGAGAGATGGTGGAAAGACAAACTCCTGAGGAACCTCATCTTGGAACAGGAGGAACTAGCAACAATGAACGGGGCCAGCCTCGTATTGACCCACAGGAGTTTGGACCCCATTTGAATCCAGAAGTTAATATCCTAAGAAATGGTCAAGGTAATGCTACTGGGGGCCCAATCTTGCAGGAGGATCCCCAGGGAGAACAATTTACTGTTATAGGGGCTGGAGATGAGGTATATGACAGAAGATTGGACAAGATTGCCGAAAAATTAAGATCTTTGGAATCTCAGAATTCTTTGGGCTTCGATGTGATGGACATGGGACTAGTGGATGGGGTGAGAATTCCCCACAAGTTTAAACCCCCATGCTTTGAAAAGTACAATGGTACCTCATGTCCTCACACTCATCTGCAGTCTTTCTTGGGAAGGCTCAAAGCTTATACCATGGATGAAAAGCTATGGATGTTCTACTTTGAGGACAGCCTGACTGGAGCTTCGAGAGAATGGTATTCGCATTTGTCTAGGGCCACCATAAGATGTTGGAAGGATTTGGCCGAGGCTTTCGTTCGTCAATATCAGTATAACATGGACATGGCTCCCAATAGAACCTTGCTAATGGGCATGTCTCAGTCTTCCAGAGAGAGCTTCCGGGATTATGCCCAAAGGTGGAGACAGCTTGCTGCTGCTGTCCAACCACCCATGTCAGAAAGGGAAATGGATGACATGTTCATGAATACATTGCAAGGGACTTATATTGATAAGCTGGCTGCTTTCTCCTCTACCAGTTTTGCTGATGTGGTCATAGCCGGAGAGAGGATTGAAAGTCTCTTAAAGATGGGCAAAATCTCCGACAGTGGTGCAAATTCCTCTAGCAATCCCAGGAAACCTTTTGCGGGACCCCGAAGGGCCGGTGAAACAAATTACATTCATGCAAGCAGGGGCAGGCCTCAATATGCTCACCGGTCAATAGCATCTGTCACCATCCCAGCTCCAATTCCACAACAATCATCATATCCTCAACAACAACAACCACATTATCAACAACAAGTTCATTATCCGCAACAAAGGTCGTACAACAACAATAACAACCAACAATAGCGTCCCTTCCAACAAAGGCCATCACAAGCAAACAGGGTATTTGACCCAATCCCAATGCCGTATGTTGCACTCTTGCCACAACTCCTAAAGCTCAACCTAGTTGAGTTAAGGACATTGGCACCTCCGGATCCTCTCAATATGCCAAAGAACTATGATGCAAATGCCAGGTGTGCATTCCACTCAAACGCACCGGGGCATAATACTGAAAAATGCAGGGCCCTACAGATGAAAGTTCAAGATTTGGTTGATTCTAAAGCTCTCAATTTTGCACCTCCTCCGAACGTTACAAGAAATCCAATGCCTAGTCACAACGGGCCTAGGATTAATGCTATTGAGGAGGGCAAACCATCCACATTAATCAGCAGTGTTGCACAAATCCGAACGCCCTTGGTTGAAATCAAAGCTCAGCTGTTAGAATGCCAAGTGTTCCCCGGATGTGAGGTCGGCTGTGGATATTGCAATATTGCTGTTAATGGATGTGAGAGACTGAGAAACGACATAGATGGCCTCATTAGAGATGGCATTCTTCAGATTACGACAACAGCGACTACAACTCCAACAATTCCTTCATCAACAATCACAGATACTCCTACAACGTCAGCAACCATTGTTCCAACAGATTCTACTACAACTCCAACAATTACTCAATCAAATACTTCAACGGATACAAGTTCAGTCACAATTCCTTCTACAACTACAACACCCATTATTCCATCAGTTCCTGCTACAACTTCAGCACCCGTACCGCCTACAACATCAGCAACAGTTAATGAAAGTGTCTCAGCAGTTACGATATACTACGATCCCGCAAATGTTCCTTCCAATAACTCGCAACAAAATGTTACTCCTGTCAGAGCTCCGGTTACCATATATTATGATCCACACACCATTGTGGTCCCCTCTGCAGCTGCTATCAGTCCGGTCACTATCACAGTGCCTGGGCCAGTTCCTTACGAAAGCAATAATGCCATCCCTTGGCATTATGGCTCAGATCTATACTGCGAGGGGCAGAAAATCACTTTAGAATCATCAACTTCTTCACCTCAGATAGACAATGTGGGGGGAGGCAGAGGCTTCACTAGAAGCGGACGTCTCTTTGCCTCGCAAATACCAAGACCCATTGTTGAAGCAGAAGCTGCTGCTAAGGCAAAAGGGAAGAGCATGGTGCAAGAAGAACCAGTTGTTAAAGAAACTTTGAAGACTCCTTTTGATCAAGAGGTTGATGAGTTCATGTGGATCATCAAGAAGAGTGATTATAAGGTGGTGGACCAGCTTCACCAAACACCTTCCAAAATCTCCATACTATCATTGCTAATGTGCTCCGAGGCTCATCAGAGCACACTATTAAAGGTCCTGCATGCAGCTTATGTGTCGGAGGAGATTACTGTCAATCAATTAGAGGTTGTGGTTGGAAATGTCAATGATAGTCATGGACTAGGATTTACCAACGCTGATCTGACAATGGAAGGTCACAATCACAACAAGGCTTTGCACATTACCTTGGAGTGTAAGGGTGCAGTTCTTTCTCACGTATTGGTGGACACAGGTTCATCCCTCAATGTCCTACCCAAGAAAGCCCTTGTGAAGCTGGAGTATGAAGGATTGGCACTACGCCCAAGCAACTTGGTAGTGAGAGCCTTTGACGGTTCTAAAATATCAGTTCTGGGAGAGATAGAATTACCAATAATGATTGGCCCACAGGTTTTCAAAACGACCTTCTTTGTGATGGATATACAGCCTGCCTACAGCTGTCTATTGGGTAGACCATGGATACACGCCGCTGGCTGTTGCACCCCAAAATTTGCCCTCACAATACAAGACCTTTCATGAGGTTCATAAGGTTCACAAGACATCTTATGAGGTTCACAAAGTTCACAAGACATCTTATGAGGTTCACAAGGTTCACAAAGTTCATCATGGGTCAGAAGATTTGACAAATCCCTCAGGCAAGGCATTCTCCTAAGCAGTGCATCCTAAACTAGGGTTTTGACTTTAATCAGGCTAAATGGACTTCCAAGACTTCAAGTGAGCTTCATAGCATCTTATATGTGTTTAAGAATCCCCATGACAAGTTTCAAGACTTTTCTCAAAGGTTTGCTCAGTCAGATGATCAGATAAGTCAAAATCAGTCAAAGCAGTTAAAAAGTCAAACTGAGGTCAACTGTGGTCAAACCAAAGTCAAACTTCATGATTTTTTGCCAACATCAAGTATATTAAGTAAACTTCATCATTTGATCAAGGGTTGATCATGATTCATCAAGGATATTTCAGATCATCAAGAATCAGAGGTTTCTAAATTAGGGTTTCTTTAGGAAAAGTCAACTGAACTTTGACCAGCCATAACTTTCACATGCTTCATCACATTTTTCCCATCCAAAGCTCATTTTGAAGGAAATTGAATTCTGTACAACTTTGTGTCTCACAAGCCAAGCCCAAAAATGCTTCATTTGGAAGGTATGAGCTAAGACATTATAGGTCCTTTTAAGTCAACAAAAAGTCAACAATTTCAAAAGGGCATAACTTGAGAATGGTAAATGATATGGACATGAAACCAATGGGGTTGGTTAGAGGACTCTTCAAGATTTCCAAAATGTCCAATAACACTCTCATAGCATTAAAATTGAAGGATGTGTGCCCTTGCAAAGTTGGGAAATTTTTGGGTGGTTTATGAAGAAAATAGGGTCTTAGAACCAAATTTTTCTAAATGGGCTGAACTTTTGGTGACCCAAAGTGATCCATGACCTCATGCACGAAATTTATTTAATATTTTCATAATTTTATTTTATTTAATTTATTTATTATGATTTTTATATTAAAAAGTCATTTTAAATTTAAATAAAATATCAAATGTGAAAATTTAAAATATATTTCTCTTCTAGAAGATCATAAATATAATTTGGATTGAATTGATATAACATTGATGAAGATTGGCTTGAAATAGAAAGGTCTTATTCAATAATATTTGATTTTTAAGCTTTAATCTTTTTCAATCTCCAAAATCCAAAAAGTCCATGCAATGATCAAATCTCTTGACCTAATTTGATTCTACTATAAGTATACAACATAACCCAATCACAAAGACACGGATTCCTGACCTAAAAGAGTAAGTTTGCACTTCACAAAAATCATCAAAAACTTCAATTCGGTTTCCTCCCTACAAGAGCTTTTAAGGTATTTTTAAGACATGGAAGGGTTCCTTGGACATCACTAAACCAATCCCAGCCATCAAAAGCATCAAAAACAAGCTCATATGCATAAACCGATTCATCATATTCATGAAATTTTTAATTTTCGATTCTAAATATTGACTGGTTTTTAATGAATTTTGATTAATGTTTCTTGTTTGTGATAAGTTATAGATTGATTCTGGGCAGGTTTTGTGAAGTTCCATCACCTAGAATGAGATCCACCATTTTTAGGGTTTCGGTTGAGCTTTAGGGCTTTCTGATTCATCAAGTATAAATAAGTTCTGAAACCGTGAATCAATTCCAAATGACCTATGGACCTTGCTTGTATTCTTAATTCAATAAAATTGAACTGTTTTTATGGTGTTTCAAATTCGCAGGTTTCCTGTGTTTAAAAATTCGCAGGAAAATTCATAGTTAATTTCGTAGCAAAAAACACAGGGCCAGAGGAGGAAGATGAAGCCCTGGCGCGAATTCCAGAATTTGAATGTGTGATATAATATTTTATGTAACTATCTCTGATTTGTTTCACAAATGTGTGGTTGGCTCAGTGGCAAGGGATGTGCGCGTATGGCTTGAAGGTTTGTGTTCGAATCCTGGCCTCAACAATTTTTCTTGTTTTTTATTTGAATTGTTAGACTTAATATATTATGCAATGTTGTGAATTGTATATCAGTTGCGCCCCCCCAGGCCTTTTGTGTTATTTGTTTTGCTTTTTCATGATTTTTCCCAGGTTATCAACAAAAGGAATTAGACCCCTGTTTCTAACGCCAGCGCGCGCATGGCCCAGTGGTTGGAATGCTAGTCCTGAGTGTGGAAAGCTTAGGGACTGGGTTCAAATCCCAGCCCAAGCAGGTTTTGTTTCTTTTCATTCTTTTTTGATTTTGTTTCTTATTTAATTAATTCCTATTATACTTAAACAAATTTAAACAATAAAATAAATAGAATGTTATATTATTTTAGAATTCATCCTTTTCTTTTTTTTTTCTAATTTAAATCCTATAAGAAAATTATTTATGTTTTTTTTTAATTTATTAATAAATTTTGTATAGTTGTTAATTAATTCTAATTCATTTTTCTAAAAATATATATATAAACCCTAAATTTATAAAACCCTAAAATATTTTGTAAAAACCTAATTAATTTTTTATAAACCCTAATAATACTTTTAAACCCTAATTATTTCATGTGAATATTAATTATGTCCATATTTTTATTCTTTAATATAATTCTTGTATATAGATAATTTTAAATAATTAATTAAAACTTGTTAATTTGATTTTGTAAATATAATAATATGATTATTCAATATGTATATATTTTATAATTTGTTTATAATTTGATTCTTGTATGTAAATAATTTTTAATATATGTTTAAAAATAATTAAAACTTGTTAATTTAATTTTGTAAGTATCATTTATTTTATAATATGTTTATAATTAACCTAATTTCTATAACTTATACATAATTTAAAATTTTATGATAATTAGTATATAATTTTTTATATTTTATTCTTAATCTTAAAAAATAATAATTGTTTGTAAAAAATTGAATTTTTAATTATTATGCTAATATTCTTATTTATTTTATTATTAATGCTATTTATTTTCATATGATATTTATTTTATCATTACTAACCCCATATATATATATTATTTATTGTTATTATTTTTACTAACCCAATTATATTATTATTATTTATTTTTGCTTATTTATTTAATTTGCTTTAATTGTTATTATTATGTAATTGTTTCCTTTATGTAATATTCTAATAGTAATATTTAATATTTATTTTAAATGCTATGGTTAGTAAAATAGGGAGTGAAACATGTTTGTATTTTAAAATTAATTTAGATCACCAATTTAAAAGATAAATATTTAAAATTGTACACTCACACACGTAAGTCGATCTTTGATCGCCATCTCACTTCCTTAAGGATACCTCTCATGTTGCCTAAAACAAAAGGTCAAGTAGGGTGTATAAAGCAAAAGTCCCTCATCTCACATCATCTAGTCCCTTAAACAGATAAAAAGATCAAGTCCCTTCGAATGTTGCCTTCGTAATGATCTTGTCCCTTTCGAATAAAGATGATAAGTCCCTTCGAATTGCTTATACACCCCACAGTTGCCTAAGTAACAGATGTCCCTTCACTTGTCCCTCACATCCAAGGTAATGACTACCTATTCCTTAATAATAGGGATAGTCTTACCATTTAAAGGATTCAAGACCAGAAAAGACTTAAACTTAGGGTAGGTTCCTCTTAGATACTTGCTCACTCTTCAAAAACATTTCAAACACTTCATACATTTCAAACAATTTTCAAAACAAAGGTTTTATACGCATCCGTACATGGATCATTATAAAACACTTAAGAAAATTTCTATTCACACACTTCACATTTCAAAAACATTTTAAAGTGAGCTAAGTAACTAAGAGCCCATGGATAACCATGGATGTAAAGGGTGCTAACACCTTCCCTTTACATAACCTACCCCCCGAACCCAAAAATCTTTTAAAAGGTCTTTCCTGTTCTTTTATGCCTTTCCTTTGGATAAAATAAAAGTCGGTGGCGACTCTTGCTATCCGCAACATAACTAAAGTGAGTTCTCCCACCGTGTTACACTGGCGCCGTGACATCAACCCTTCACCAGAAGTTAAAATTCGAGTGGGAGGGCCAAATCATTACCATTTGTGGGGAAGAGGATATCTTCGTTATCCAGCTGGCTACTTTCAAATACATTGAAATGGATGGGGAGATCCATGAGACCATGAGCCAAGGGTTTGAGGCCCTTAATATTGTCGCTCCCTGCAAATGAGGCCATGTCAAATGGGGTACAGACGCGAACGGTCGGCGAAAAGGAGAGAACACACAAGGGTGAACTGAAAGGAAAAGAGTCGCCAGCTAGGCATTTTTATCCCGAAGGAAAGGTAATGCTGCATAAACCTAAGAAAAGATGGATAAGACGGTCGCGAGCCAGAGAAATTGAGAAAGGGGGTTGGTTACAACCTGGGAAGGTATTAGCACCCAGATTATCCGCCATACTCGACGGGATCCACGCTTGAAAGATTTGTACTTTAAAGGGGTAGTGTCAGTGTTATTTTGTGTGTCAAAAGCTGGAAAAGAATGTAAGTGTCAATGCAAAAGAAAATGAAGTGAAATATGGGAGTGTCAGTGTAAGAACAGAGTGAGAAGCTCAAGACTATGAGGCTCAAAGAACAGTGCTGGAAGGAGGGGGAATATACAGAGACTTTTGTTCGATAACTGTTAAGTTATGCCTACGTATCCTCTCGTGCAATGAGGAAGTCAGAACACCGTAGTTCGACTCAAAGAGACTGAAAGATAAATAGACTTGTGAACTGCTTACTTGTCTATGCTCAAGTGTATGACCTGTCTGGCTCAGGTGCAAACTGTCTTGCATTAGACGGAAGAAACAAGTTCTCGTTTGTGAGTGAATGAGGTAAGAAAAAAATCCCGGAGGAGACGATTATTATTTGTTTTTGGTGTTTTCAATCTTTTATTGCTTTTGGATTTGTCATAAATTAATGAGTTTAAGCCTAAACCAAGGGTTAGTAAACTCATCACATCTTCCCTCTGATTAGGGGTAATGAGCATACTTTAAGTATGAAGTAAGCACCTCACACTTAATTACCATGATGTAGGATTAAGATTATTAACCTACTTGTGATTATTTAGATGTTTTTGGAGTTTTTTGTTTAGTGTTAAGTAATAAGTTTAAGCCATAATCAAGGATTTAATGGACCCATTACACCATCCTAATAGAAGGATAATAGATGAGAACATTTAAGTTGAGGAAGGCTCCTCAACTTAACCCATGATTAGGGATTAACCTCATGACAAAACAAAGCCTTTATTAAAATGTATTTTAGTTAATGGTAAGATTAAGAAGTGAATTTTATGGTTTGTAAGACAACTTGAGGAGGACTTGTCCATTAACACTAGGGTTAGTCCTTCTTAACCAATTAAGGAAGAAATAAAACCCTAATGCAAGGCCCAAGTTACAAGCTTGATGTATTAGTGATTATTAAATGGATTGATTAAAGGATTTAAACACATTAAGGGTTTAACATTTAGGATTAAAATTATACACCCCATCCTAATAGAAGGATACAGGCATAACTCTAATCACAAAGTCTCAAAACCTTTAAGGTTTAGTCCTTGATTATGAGATGAGAAGAGAAGACTTGAGGATGAAACAAAGGAAAAACTAATGGGGAACTAAATCAAACCCTAATTGTGATCATGCTTGGATGTTACTAGGGTTTATGAGGCTTGCAAAAGATCTTCAAGAAAGAAGCCACCAAGGAAGAAGCAGGATGAAGGAGGAGAAGCAAGAAGAAGCAAGACAACTTACTTCACTTAAGAAGATAAGTTACTTGAAGAAAGAAAGAGAGGAAGGAGCATGAATGATCAAGATCACTCTAATTCACGAGTAAAATGCAGCAATGAATGCATAAGAGAGATGAGAAGAGATTATGAGAAGTGAAGGCAAATTCACTTCTCAAACACTTACCACCTGAAAAGTTAGCAACAAGGAAAGAAGTGAAATGAAAATGAGATGAGATACAAGGATGCCAAACAAAATCAGAAGCATATCTTAAGGCCAATGATGCTATTGGATGGCATGAAAGCATGTCATGTGATGTGGATGATTATACAAGCATGGAGGATGCAAATGAAACATGTAAGAACCATGAAAGTACATGAAAACTTATGAAGTGCAATGGATGCATAACATGGCAAATGGATGAAGAAATGATCAAACATGATTTCAATATGTCTTAAGATGTCTTGTATGTCATGTGGATGCACAAAATGTCATGGTAAGTTCATGTATGCAAGCATATGAGGAATGAATGCAAAGGAAGATGTAAAATAGGGTTTATGCACAAGATACAAAGAAAAATTCAAAATCAGAAGCAAATGACAAGATAAAAAATTGATAATGGGATCTAAGGTACCCTAAACCTACATAAGTTCACTGCCCAAAGGGGAAGACCTAACTCTTAACCCTAAAGAAGTTATGATTTTCTCAAGTTGGCTAGGGTTTTAAGACACTTCAAAAGGAAAAATGCACATCAAATTGAAAATGAAATATAAATTCAAACCAATTTTACCCTAGAAACTACATGATATGAAGATAGGTCAAGAACCAAAAAGAAATTTATTTGAAGAGTTTGATAATGTTTCTAAATGTATTAAAATGCAATGTGAATTTTTTTGGAATTTTTAAATACCTAAATGTATTTTTAATTAATTAATCATCATTAACTAATTAAAAATAATCATTTAAATTATTTAAAAATAATTTTTAATGCAAAAAATAAAAATAAAAATATTTTTGGGTTCTGAAAATTATTAAAAGATTTAATAAAAATTTCCAGAATTTTTTGATGCATTTTACTATTTTTAAAAATTCGTAGAAATTAAATATAAAACAAATGAAATAAAAATGAATTTAATGAGAAAATGAGAAAGTCAAACAATCCAAGGGCCCAGGTTCAAACTCAGGATGGAGGGAATTGACTTCGCGCGTCATCCAAGGGCCAGAATTCAAACTACGCTAATTATGATTAAACCCTAATCTGATGCCCTAATTACTTTCAGGTGACCGGAACAGTGTTCCGGTCATCTTCTCCGGCCATCAATTTCTTCAATCTCACTCAATACACAACCCTAAGCTCTCTAACTCTCCATAAATGATCCCCACCCCATTCTAAACAAGAATCAATCATCAAACACGATTTATTTCACATGATCAGAGAGATTCGAAGCAAAACGGAAAAAATCACAGAAATTTCAGAAGCTTCATACATGCTTAATATTCAATCATTTTCAAAACCAAAAGGTGCAATGTGATCAGTGAAGCATGGAGAACAATCTAAGAACTTAAAATCAAGTTTCTGGAAAAAAAGTTCTTGATGATACCTGACCTGAAGCTTTCGAAAATGGTGCTTTCTGGCCAGTTCCTTGCTTCAAACAAGCTCCAATGATCTTCCTCAAGTGTTTGTGATGCTTAGCTGGAGTTTATATGGCCTCAAAATGAAAATGGCAGAAGTTCAGTTTGTGAAGTGTGAAAATCGTATTTTTGATTGTGAAGGTTTTGGGGCCAAATCAAAGGTGGGAAATGATCAGTGAGGTTTATGGAGTTGAATGGTGAAAGAAATTTGAAGGTTTGATGGTTGAATCAAGAGATTCAAAGGTTTTTGCAAAGTTGGGGATTTTTGAGTGTGCTGTGTTCTTGGAGTTTCAGGCTGTGTTGTTATGTCCTTTTGCTTGGTTTTGATCCACATAAAGAAATGTGATAGGTTAGAGAGTGGGTGCTGGCCTATGTTGATTGGTATGGGCAAGTTGCCAAAATGTCAAAAGTTAGTGTACTTGAGGTATGGGCACATGGCAGGCCAAGGACAATGGGGTGTCCTGCGCAGCAAGGATCAAGGAGTGTCATGAAATCAGATTTTGTGAGCTGTGGCAAGTGGATGGAGGGATTTGGATCATTTTGCAATTGTGAACCACTTTGGCCCCTTTTGAAATTCTTGAAGTTTAAGTCATGAAACTTGAGAAATCTTTGGGCCAATCTGAAGTTTAAGTCATGTATGATGTTTGTGTGATGGTTAGAAGTTGATTTGAGGTCACATTTGGTTTTGGCAAGTGTTTTTGCAAGTTTCCTCTTTGGCACAAAAGTGAAAATTTAGTGATTTTGTCCAACTTTGCAACGCCATAACTTTTGTTCTATGATGAATTAGATAAAGTTCTTGTACTTTTTGAAAATGGGAGCATCCAATCTACAACTTTCATGACCAAGAATTTTTCATTTGAAGCATTTTTGAATCAAAAAGAAGAGCTTGAAAAACTTTCCCAAAATGGCAAGTTTACATTACAAGTCACTTTCCCAAAATGGCAACTTTGCAAATGGCTTGGAATCCTTCAATTTTGTGAACTTCTAACATCTTCTAAGATCAAATAAAGATCATACACATTCAAAATGATAGAGGAAACCCCTTTGGTTGGATGATTGGGGGCCTCAGATGCCCTGATTTTGCACTGACTTGCTCAAGAAGTCATCTTGTGATCAGATGCCTTCCCCATTGAATTTCTTCATGAAAATTGGCATGCATGATCCTTATGAAATATAGAGACCAATCGAAACAAGAATGACCAAAAAATTTGGAGTTATGGCCTCTGAAACCAAAACCCTAATTTTAGGTCATCTGTGTAGTTAAACCTGGCTTTGCTTCTATGCCTTCCCCAGTTCTTGTGCTTTTCTGAATTCCTTGATCTTGGGATGATGTAATATGCTGCTTGAACATACATGGACCCTCTTGAGATGATTGAATACCCTTGGGGTGGCTCAGATGGCTCAGGGATTGCTCAGATCACAAACCCTAGATGCAGATGACTTTGAACCAATGCAGTGAAGGAAAAAATGCAATATGAGATGATATGATTGAACTTATGCTAATGAAAAGATCACAAGCCATGGTGAAATGAGTGAGGGAAAATTTGGGGTGTTTACAGCTGCCCCTATTCAAACATGAGTTAGTTGTGTAGGATGTAAGCGATGGCTTAACAGACACACAAGATAACTTGTGGTTGAATACCAAAGACAGTCCAAAATTTGCACTCACTGAATGAAGAAGAAAAGGGATATAGATTGTAAAAGGAAATAAAGTATGATTATAAAGAACGGGCGACGGAGGATGACTGTTGAGCAAAGGACGACTGCTGGAAAAAAAACAATGACGGGGACGGCCGACATGCGGGGGAAACAGAGAGATTATGATGGGGACGACCATCAAATACAACAACGAGGTTCTCTGGGGATTAAAGGTGAAGTCAATAATGGGGACGACCATCGGGTTTGCAAAGTAAAGGTAAACAATGATGGGGACGGCCATCGGGTTCATGAAATAAATGATGAGGGACGGTCATCAAAGGTGAAGGACGATCACCTAGCAGGGGACGGCTGCTCTGTTGGGGATAAGGATGAGGGACGGTCATCCAAGGTGAAGGACGATCACCTGGCAGGGTACGGCTGCCGAAAATATCACGACATAGGACGAATGTCGGATAGAAAAGGTCGACGATGGGGACGGCCATCGAATAAGCATGATGAAGGACGATCATCAAGAAGTGAAGGATGATCACCTAGCAGGGTGCGGCTGCTCTCGGGGTTCATCATGACATAGGACGAATGTCAGATAACAAGATCAACGATGGGGACGGCCATCGGATAAAATGATGAAGGAAGATCATCAAAAAGGTGAAGGACGATCACCAAGCAGGGGACGGCTGCTAAACTATCACGACATAGGACGAATGTCGGATATGAAAGGGTTCCAACAATGGAGACTCCGTTGGGAGAAAGATGAGGGACGGTCATCAAAGGGTGAAGAACGATCACCTGGCAGGGTACGGCTGCCGAAAGTATCATGACATAGGACAAATGTCAGATAAGAAGGAAATAATTTATCGGGATCTGCTGGGGACTCTTCTGGGGAAGGGTAGACACAAACGAGTGTCTAAATTCAAGAAAAGGAGATAAGTGCCTGGCATTGTGTATAGATTAAAGATGCGGACGAGCATCCTTAAGACTATGATACGGACGAGTATCAGCAGAAACAAATGCTGACGCGTTCAGAGAAGATGATACGGACGAGTATCAACTGGTTAACAAAGAACACGAACGAGTGTTGAATCTAAGAAAGACAAGTGGTGTAAACAAGATATGGATGAGTATCTGAAATAAGTAAACATGAGTAAGACACATACGAGTGTTCAACTTGCTGGGGAGAGAACGACACGGGCGGGTGTCGGGAGAAGTGTATTATAAACAAGTATTTGGTTCCCAAAGTGTTTTAGGCAACTATGCTAGGGAGGGTGACACGGACGGGTGTCAGGGAAGTGTGTATCTGTATCTGGGAAATGCAAAGAAACTGCTTTGGCAATTCTGCCGGGGAATTTGAGAGGTATTTGTATATTCGCAAATGGAGTGTTGGTATACACAGCTGTTTGATTCAGAACACGGCTTATGACTATGCAATATGTTTGATTTTTGCCGTAATGCTCCATATTAGACGGAATGCTACGCTCTGGGGGGAAATATGATGTGAATGCTATGATTATGCAAAGATACCGATCCGGGACTCGGATCCCGTTGCGGTGAAGATTTCCGGCTGATCTGCTTGAAGTGATATCCCAGCTAGGGATGAGATCATTGGTAGATCTGATATATATGACTCTGTATGGGGGAATAGGTCACTGATAGACCCATCCTTTGTAATGAGGGACCCAGTTGGGATCTGTGGAAGCTTCTGTCACTTCGTCGTGAGATCTTCGAGACATTGCTCTTCTGGATAAAGGCTGGAGCTCTGCGGGGAGATGATTCCCTGTCTAACACTTGGCCGAGGAGGAATGATGACTGGCAACTCGGTTGGGGATAACGCATCTCTGGTGCTATTTTGGAAGACGTGCCGAGTAAATAGTGATTTGGCAGCTTGCTGGGGAGAAGCTTTCATGCCCCATGTTGCGCTTTGACTACCTGCAATCCTGTATGACAAAGAAACGTACAAGTATCCTGAGGTATCCCTTACTGGATCCCGTCATAGGAATTTAGACACTCCTAGAGCGAACATATTTCCTGTAAGCATGTAATTTTAGAAAAGACGCATCTGTATTTATGCAATCAACATCTTAAGGACATCGGACATTTTTGCAAACGAAAATAAAATGTACGAGACAAAGTATGACTGAAAATCTGGTTTTATTAATTTATGTGCCTCTGAATGGGCAAATACAGTCAAAGAGACAGATCCCCTGAAATGAGGAGATTGTTATAAATTGAGAAACAACAAGATGCTGGCAATGTTGATGACGCTTCAAGGAGCTTCCCTTTTGCTATGACTCGTATGACATTGACGTTCTTCTCATCCTGCTTTTGAAGAAGGCTGATTCTGGCCGAAGCTTGAACCCTCCGGAGCTTTCCATGTTGTAAGTGATACAGACGAATTCAGAATGCAGTTATTTGCTTATTCCCCTTTTTTTTGCGTGGATCGCCCTTTCGGGTTTTCAATTCACCGGGATACCCTTTTTTTCCTGAGTTGTCCAATGTGGCTTTTCAACTCAGCGGGTGTACATTTTTTTTCCCTTATTTTTCCCCGAGTCTTATATTCTGTTTTTGACTCGCCGAGATGCCCTATTTTTGCCTGGACTTACATTCTGTTTTTGTGTCCAGCGTGTCATTTTATGCGAAGTATTTTTTAACTGAATCCGAATTCACAGGGGACGGGAAGTCTTCACCATCCATAGTACTGAGCATCAGTGTTCCACCAGAGAAAACTTTCTTTACTATGAATGGACCATCGTAATTCGGAGTCCACTTGCCCCTGTGGTCTGTATGAGGAGGGAGGAGTCTTTTCAGCACAAGATCTCCTACTTGGTATTCCCGAAGCCTGACTTTTTGATCGAAGGATTTCTTCATTCTTTTCTGATACAGCTGCCCATGACAGATTGCAGCTAACCTCTTTTCTTCGATCAGACTAAGTTGTTCGTACCGGGATCGGACCCATTCTGCTTCATTTAGCTTAACATCCATTAGTACCCGCAAGGAGGTTAATTCAACTTCAACAGGTAGGACTGCCTCCATACCATACACCAGCTGATACGGTGTTGCCTCGATGGATGTTCTGATTGACGTTCGGTACCCATGCAAGGCAAACGGTAGCATTTCATGCCAGTCTTTGTAGGTGACCACCATCTTCTGTACAATCTTCTTGATATTCTTGTTAGCTGCCTCTACAGCGCCATTCATCTTTGGCCTGTAAGGAGAAGAATTGTGGTGTTGGATCTTGAAGTCCCGGCACAGTTCTACCATCATTTTATTGTTTAAGTTGGAACCATTATCAGTAATGATTTGCTCGGGAACTCCATACCGACAGATGATGTCTCTCTTCAGGAATCGGGCTACTACTTGCCTTGTAACATTTGCATAAGCAAGCTGCTTCGACCCACTTGGTGAAGTAGTCAATGGCTACCAGGATGAATCTGTGGCCATTTGAAGCAGTCGGTTCAATTTTTCCAATCATATCAATGCCCCACATGGCAAAGGGCCAAGGTGAAGACATCACATTCAGAGGATTCAGAGGCACATGCACGTTATCTGCATAAATCTGGCATTTGTGGCACTTCCTGGCATAAGCACAACAGTCTGCATCCATTGTGATCCAGTAGTAGCTTGATCTTAACAACTTTATAGCCATAGCATGCCCTCTAGCATGGGTACCAATAGATCCTTCGTGCACCTCGTGCATCAACAAGTCTGCTTCTGCCCTATCAACACATTTGAGAAGTACCATATCAAAGTTTCTCTTATATAAGGAACCATCAGCATTCAGGAAGAAGCTACCAGCTAGCCTTCTTAATGTCTTCTTGTCATTGGATGATGCCCCAGGTGGGTATGTTTGATCCTCCAAGAAGCATTTGATGTCATAGAACCAAGGATTTTCATCTCTAGCAAGGTCTGCTGAGAATACATAAGCTGGTCTGTCAAGTCTGGATACTGAAATCTGAGGCACAAAGTTGGCAGCTTGAACTTTGATCATGGATGAAATGGTTGCCAAAGCATCTGCAAACTGATTCTCGTCTCGAGGGATATACTCAAGCTTGACTGTTGTGAAGAAATTCAATAACCTCCTTGTATAATCTCGGTAAGGTATCAGATGATCCTGATGCGTGTACCATTTGTCGTTGGTTTGATTAATCACCAGAGCTGAATCTCCAAACACAGTCAAAGTCTTGATCCTGAGGTCAATGGCTTCCTCAAGACCCATAATACAAGCTTCGTATTCAGCTTCGTTGTTAGTGCAGTTAAAGGTGAGCTTTGCCGAGAAAGGTATGTGAACTCCTTTAGGTGTAATGAGCACTGCACCAACACCACGACCATTCATATTAACAGCCCCATCAAACATCATAGTCCATTCTTCTTCTGGGTCCGGCCCTTCAGTGTGAATAGACTCTTCATGATCTTTTGCTTTTATGAACATGATATCTTCATCAGGGAAGTCAAATCTCATAGGCTGGTAATTATCAATGGGTTGCTCAGCAAGATAGTCAGACAACACACTGCCCTTGATGGCTTTCTGAGACGTGTATTGAATGTCATATTCTGTAAGTATCATTTGCCATCTTGCAACCCGTCCAGTAAGTGATGGCTTCTCAAAAATGTACTTAACTGGGTCCATCTTGGAGATCAATAAAGTAGTGTGGGTCAACATATACTGTCTCAGTCGGCGAGCAGCCCACGCTAAAGCACAATAAGTTTTCTCGAGCAGTGAATAATTTTGTTCACAGTCGGTAAACTTTTTGCTTAGGTAGTATATTGCATACTCTTTTCGACCAGACTCATCATGTTGGCCCATCACACACCCCATTGACTCTTCTAATATTGTCAAGTACATTATCAGAGGTCTTCCTTCAACTGGAGGTATAAGGATCAGAGGCTCTTGTAAATATTCCTTGATTTTGTCAAAAGCCCTCTGGCAGTCTTCATTCCACCTGACCGTTTGTTCTTTTCTTAACAGCTTGAACAAGGGCTCACAGGTTGCTGTTAGGTGAGATATGAACCGTGAAATGTAGTTCAATCTACCTAGAAACCCCCGAACTTCTTTTTCAGACTTTGGTGCAGGCATTTCTTGAATGGTTTTGACTTTATCAGGGTCAACTTCAATCCCTTTCTCACTTACAATAAATCCCAGTAGCTTACCGGATCGCACCCCGAATGTGCATTTGTTGGGGTTTAACTTCGACTGGTACTTCCTCAGACGCTTGAATAACTTCAACAGATTCACCAGGTGGTCTTCTTCTGTGAGGGATTTGGCAATCATGTCATCCATATAACATTCAATTTCTTTGTGGATCATGTCATGGAATAATGTTACCATAGCCCGTTGATAAGTGGCACCTGCATTCTTCAGTCCGAATGGCATCACCTTATAACAGAATGTGCCCCATGGCGTGATGAAAGTTGTCTTCTCCATGTCTTCAGGTGACATCTTGATCTGATTATATCCTGAGAATCCATCCATGAAGGAGAACACCGAGAACTGAGCTGTATTGTCGACCAATACATCAATGTGAGGTAAAGGGAAGTAATCTTTCGGGCTGGCTCTGTTCAGATCCCGGTAATCCACATACATCCTCACCTTGCCATCCTTTTTAGGCACAGGTACAATATTGGCCACCCACGGCGGATAGCTAGTCACAGCAAGGAAACCGGCGCCCCACTGTTTTTGTACTTCTTCTTTTATCTTCATTGCCATATCTGGGCGAGTACGGCGCAACTTCTATTTTACTGGTGGGCAGTCTTCTTTCAGAGGTAGCTTGTGCATGACAATGTCGGTGTCCAACCCAAGCAAAAACATCCACATATTCCCGAAGCATGTCAATCAGTTGCTCTTTCACTGAATCTTGTAAGCAGGACCCGATCTTAACTTCTTTCATGTCTTCTTCCGTACCAAGATTAACCGTCTCAACCTCCTCCTGATGAGGAGTGATAACCTTCCCCTCTTGTCTCAACAACCTGGCTAGCTCTTCAGGTAGCTCATAATCTTCTTCAACCCCTTCATCAGCTTGATTGATTGGATTGTCAAAGTCATACGAAGTCATAGCAGTGTTGTTGTCGGTGCAGTCTGAAGGGCACTTTCTGCAAGGGTTTAGATTTGTTCATTTTAGTGATCAGTTTTATCTTATTTAGAAAAAAGTGAAAATGAAGTTATTTATTTTGAAAAGCATTGCCATTTTATTTTTGTACAAAAAATGAAAAATGAAAAACAGTGAGCGGAAAAGAAAAGACTCGTTTGCAAAAGATGTCCTGATATTCATTAATTGATCTTTGCACAAAATACAAGATGGCCCGATTACAAAATGAGTCCTGACATCTTGGGCAAGATGCAGGACTTGATGCATGCTTCAAAATACAGGAAATAATAATTACTCTGCAGGAGTAACCCTTATAATTTCCTGGGAAGACCAGTTTGAGACATGGCTCCCCGGGATCCTTGGACGTATCCAGCTTTCCAGGTTGCGTTCATCTTCTAACTCATCTTCCAAGCTATTCACAGCATCTGGGGTGAGCATCACCCCACTAATAAACTTGGGCTCCGTTGCAGCCTCTGATTGATCTTGTCGAGTTGGTTTGTAACCCAACCCGAATCGGTCTTCTTTCTTCTCCACGGGCAGCAGCTTGCCCCAGCCTTGGGCGGTACCTTCCTCAACAACCTTCCGGGCTTGCTGATATGATATGATGGAGGTCCCAAGCACAACAGATGTTTCATTAATATTAAGGTCCTCAAACCCTTGGCTCATGGTTTCATGGATCTCCCCATCCATCTCAATGTATTTGAAAGTAGCCAGCTGGCTAACAAAAATATCCTCCTCCCCACAAATAGTAATGACTTGGCCTTCCCACTCGAATTTTAACTTCTGGTGAAGGGTTGACGTCACGGCGCCAGCGGCGTGTATCCATGGTCTACCCAATAGACAGTTGTAGGCAGGCTGTATATCCATCACAAAGAAGGTCGTTTTGAAAACCTGTGGGCCAATCATTATTGGTAATTCTATCTCTCCCAGAACTGATCTTTTAGAACCATCAAAGGCTCTTACTACCAAGTTACTTGGGCGTAGCGCCAATCCATCATACTCCAGCTTCACAAGGGCTTTCTTGGGCAGGACATTGAGGGATGACCCTGTGTCCACCAGTACGTGAGAAAGAACTGCACCCTTACACTCCAAGGTAATATGCAAAGCCTTGTTGTGATTGCGACCTTCCGTTGTTAAATCAGTGTTGGTAAATCCTATCCCATTACTAGCGTTGACATTTCCAACCACAGCCTCTAACTGATTGACGGTAATCTCCTCTGGCACATAAGCTGCGTGCAGGACCTTTAGTAGTGTTCCGATGAGCCTCGGAGCACATTAGCAATGATAGTATGGAGATTTTGGAAGGTGTTTGGTGAAGCTGGTCTACCACCTTGTAATCACTTTTCTTTATGATTCTCATGAATTCATCAATCTCTTGGTCAAAAGGAGTCTTCAAAGCTTCTTTGACAACTTGTTCTTCTTGCACCATGCTCTTCCCTTTTGCCTTAGCAGCAGCTTCTGCTTCGGCAATGGGTCTTGGAATTTGAGAGGCAAAGAGACGTCTGCTTCTAGTGAAGCCTCCGCCTCCCCCCTACATTGTCAATCTGAGGTGAGGAAGTTGATGATTCTAAAGTGATTTTCTGCCCCTCGCAGTATAGATCTGAGCCATAATGCCAAGGGATGGCATTATTGCTTTCGTAAGGAACTGGTCCCGGCACTGTGATAGTGACTGGACTGATAGCAGCTGCAGAGGGGACCACAATGGTGTGTGGATCATAGTATATGGTAACTGGTGCTCTGGCAGGAGTGTTATTTTGTGAGTTGGGGGTAGGAACATTTGCAGGGTCATAGTATATGGTAACCATTGAGACGCTTTCATCAATTGTTGCTGATGTTGTAGAAGACACTACTGACTGGACGGGTGTTGAAGTTGTAGCAGGGATGGTGACTGAACTTGTATCTGTTGAAGTGATTGATTGAGCAGTTGTTGGAGTTGTAGTAGAATCCGTTGGGACAATGGTTGTTGACGTTGTAGGAGTATCTGTGATTGCTGGTGAAGGAACTGTTGGATTTGTAGGCGCCGTTGTCGTAATCTGAAGGATACCATCCTTAATAAGACCATCTATGCCGTTTCTCAGCCTTTCACACCCATTGGCTGCAATATTGCAATACCCACAGCCGAGCTCACACCCAGGGAACACTTGGCATTCTAAAAGCTGGGCTTTGATTTCAACCAAAGGTGTCCGAATCTGTGCAACACTGGTGATTAAGGTGGATAGTTTGCCTTCCTCAATAGCATTGATCCTAGGCCCGTTGTGACTAGGCATTGGATTTCTTGTGACATTCGGAGGAGGTGCAAAGTTGAGAGCTTTTGAGTCCACCAGGTCTTGGACTTTCATCTGTAAGGCCCTGTATTTTTCAGTATTATGCCCCGGTGCGTTTGAGTGGAATGCGCACCTGGCATTTGCATCATAGTTCTTTGGCATATTGGTGGGATCTGGAGGTGCCAATGTCCTTAATTCAACTAGGTTGAGTTTCAGGAGTTGTGGCAAGAGTGCAGCATATGGCATGGGAATTGGGTCAATTACCCTGTTTGCCTATGACGGTCTTTGTTGGAAAGGACGCTGTTGTTGGTTGTTGTTGCTGTTATTGTAGGTTCTCTGTTGCGGATACTGAACTTTTTGTTGATACTGTGGTTGTTGTTGTTGAGGATATGCTGATTGTTGAGGAATCGGAGTTGGAATGGTAACTGCTGCTACTGACCGGTGCACATACTGAGGTCTGCCCCTGCTTGCATGAATGGAATTTGTCTCACTGGCTCTTCGGGGTCCCACAAAAGGCTTTCTGGGATTACTGGATGAACTTGCACCACTGTCGGAAATTTTGCCCATCTTTAAGAGGCTTTCAATCCTCTCACCAGCTATGACCACATCAGCAAAACTGGTAGAGGAGAAGGCAGCCAATCTATCAATATAGGTCCCTTGCAAAGTATTCATGAACATGTCAGCCATTTCCCTCTCTGACATGGGTGGTTGGACAGCAGCAGCGAGCTGTCTCCACCTTTGGGCATATTCCCTGAAGCTTTCTCGGGAAGATTGAGACATTCCCATCAGAAGGGTCCTGTTGGGAGCCATATCCAGGTTGTATTGATATTGATGGATGAAAGCCTCAGCCAAATCCTTCCAGCATCTTACGGTGGCTCTAGACAAGTGTGAATACCACTCCCTTGAAGCCCCAGTCAGACTGTCTTCAAAGTAGAACATCCACAGTTTCTCATCCATAGTATAAGTTTTAAGTCTTCCCAGGAAAGACTGCAGGTGAGTGCGAGGACAGGAGGTACCATTGTATTTCTCAAAGCATAGGGGTTTGAATTTGTGGGGAATTCTCACCCCATCCACTAGCCCCATGTCCATCACATCGAAGCCCAAAGAATTCTGAGATTCTAAAGATCTTAACTTTTCAGCAATTTCGTCCAATCTCCTGTCATATACTTCATCTCCAGCTCCCATAACAGTAAACTGCTCTTCTTGGAGATCTTCTTGCAAGATTCTCCCTCCAGCAGTATTACCTTGCACATTCCTCGGGATGTTAGCTTCTGGATCCAGATGAGGTCCAAATACTGGTGGAGCAATACGAGGCTGGCCCCGTTCATTGTTACTAGTTCCTCCTGTTCCAAGATGAGGCTCCTCAGGAGTTTGTCTTTCCACCAGCTCTCTTAACCTTTCTTGACTCTGGGCTAAGCCAGTCATCACAGCCATGAATTGAGACATCTGATTTCTCATCTCTACTCTCTCATTAGCCATCTGATTTCTGACCTCAGTCAGATCCTACTGTACTTGTTCCATTTGAATACCGGGAAGGTTGTTACGAGTTGGGTACCGATGCGCGCGGTTGACAGGGAACACTCGGCGACGAGCAATGTTTCTTGAGATCACAACAAAGTTAGAAACAAAAATAATTACAAAACCTACAAAACAAAAAAAACAAAGTTAGTATGCAATGCAGTATGCTTATTTGTTTTCCAAGGTATCCGGTTTGGTTCTTGGTTTTGACCTTTCCAGACCTCGAGGAAGATGCTTGATGTTGCTGAGAAAAGAAACCTCATGAAAGCAAACTAATATATTACAAATGATGAACAATACATAGTCTGTTTTACAACATATACCCATGGAAGGTCAAAATACATCAAAAAGAAAAAGTACATCAAATGGAAACAACAACAAACAAAGAGTCGAACATTCAGTCCAAACTCATCCTCTTTGACCTCCTTCAGAAGTGCCTCAGTCACTGGACCAGCTGGGTGCTCTGTAATGGTCCTGATGAGGAGGTTCCTGGTAGCAATGGCAGTGGTCAGCTTTTTATGCCTGTCCTGGTCCTTTGATCTTTTCAATCCTGCCTGAGCTTCAACTCTGAAATCTCCTTCTGGGCTGCCAACAAAGCTTCCTGCTGCTTCTTCTCATTGGCCTCTAACTGTTCAATCTTGGCTTGAGTTTTCTGGTCTTCCTGTGTACGGGCTTCAGTGATCCTAACCCACCTAGCCTGGCTTTCTTGCAGATAGAGCTCAGTCCTAGCCTTCTGAATCTTGGCTTCTTTACAGGCATTCTTCAATATTTGTTCCCCAGCTCTTGCTTTCCTGATGTAGTCCTCTGTCTTCTCAATTTTGGCAAGATGCTCCACCCTGAGCTTTTCCAATCTCTCAATGTCCAAACAACCATCACTCCTTTCCCAAAGAGTCTTCTTTAAAGCTTGAGATAAGTTCTCATTTCTTTCTTTCAACTTCTCAAATTCTTCTAGGCTAACAGTTGCTGCTGGCTGTACTGTAGAGGGTCTAGGTATATCCTCCAAGATGAAAGGCATTCCAGTAATCTGAGCTCTAGTACGGGACCAGTCATAGTATTGAGCTGAGGCAACATTATTTCACCTTCCAAGAATGGCCATCCCTTTTGTCTGAATGTTGTCCCAAGCCCAGGATGCTTGTCTGACAACAGCTGAATTAGGTTTTACTTCACAATACAGGGTCTCAGCTAAATCTTGCACTCTGGGAGGGTGAACCAAAGCATAGCCCAGTTGTCTCTTAAACAGCAAAGGATTGTAGTTGATGCAACCCTTTAATCCTATCAGAGGTACATTTGGGTATTGCCCACAGCTGGTGATAATGTCCTTGCCTTTGGTGCTCTGGGTGCACCATCCAATATCATCTGAAGTCAAGGCAATGAGCCTCTTGGCCCAATTCTTCTGTTGGTGGGGATTCAAGAAAGCATCTGACTTAGGCAGGTGTCTGAGCAGCCAGGTATAAAACAAAGGAGCACAACATCTAACCAACTTCCCCATCTGTTTCTTATTCTTCTGATGGATGGAATAATAAAAGTCTCCCAGCAGTGTGGGTACTGGGTTCTTTAGGAGAAACAGATGGATGGCATTATTGCTGACAAATTTGGGCTCATCTGCAAACAGTATAGCCCCATATATGCTGAGGGCTAACAATGCACAGACTGCCTTCCACTCCCCAATGAAGGTTTCAGGATGGCCTGAGAAATCAAGAAGTCTAAATGCAAACCAGGGATCCCAGCTTTTGTGGTCATACTTTGCTCAATCAAGGTAGGCTCCAGGTACAGTGCTTTTGCTAGTTCTCCATTTTTGGGAGCTGGCATTTTTGGGTTGAAAGGGATTCCACCCCTGACAGGTACTCCAATCAATAAAGAGAATTCTTCCAGCAGAGGCCCTAACTAGAAGTCTGCAAAGGTGAAGCATCTCAAAGGAGGGTCATAGAACTGTAAGCATGTGTGGATCATGCTCCTCTGAGAAGGGTCAAGGTCTGTAACCATATCCAGGATACCTCCATAATGCTCTCTAAACAATGGGATGTGGTCAAGTGTGATAAGTGACTGGACCTGCCTGATACCAGTCAACACAGGCTCAAAGAAATGGTAGGATATGTTGCTCTTCCTGGGAGTAGTCATAAGTGCTGAGGAAGATCACAGACTGATGCTGGAAATGAGCCACTGACAGGATGATGTTGGTGATGATTAAGATAGCTGAAGCAGAGGTCTATGCAGAAGAAGGGGTCAAAACCAAACCAGATATGATATGGATACCCTGAAAAGCAAATAAACAAATGTTAAATGATGCAATGATGATATATGCAAATGATATGCAAGGGTTTGTGATAAAGCTGGATCTGATTAACTGTCTTGATATAAGCCCATGTATGTTAAAAGAAGGTCCAGATGGATGTTCAGAAATCCAGTAATCAAGGTGGGGGACTCAAATAATGAGTCACGTGTCCAGGGTTAATCACAAGAACTGTCCAAAGTGGAGTACTCTTAAACAAAAACAGGGTATGATGTGGCCAAGGGTACCTGCAAACCTGTAAACAGTCCCAACCCCCTCACAGGTAATGCTCTAAAACAAGGATCCTCAGACTTGGATCAGTTATGAGAAGTGTAAACACTTCTAACCCGGAGGCACAGTGTTTACAATAACCATAAAAGATCCTCCTCTAATTCATCTCAGTTTCTGAAGGTCATAATAAAGGTCATCCAGACTTAGCAAGCTTCCCAGATAGCCCTAGCTCTACAGGAAATCTGTAGCACAGAGTTCTCAAGAAGAAACCCACATCTGAACCGTGTTTCATATTCCCGCTGTAAACACCCCAAATTTGCCCTCACCCATTCACACCATGGCTTGTGATCATTTCATATGCATAAACACAATCATATCATCTCATATCTCAATTTTGAGTCACATCATAGATTCAAAGTCATCTGCACCTAGGGTTTGTGATCTGAGCAATCCAAGAGATTCTTGAGCCACCCAAAGGCCATCAATCACTCCAAAGGGATCCATGTGTGTTCTTATATCATATTACATCCTTTCAAAGTTAAGAATGCCAAAGAATCACAAGAACTGGGATTGGTGTGGATGCAGAGCCAAGTTTGACTGCACAGTTGACCTAAAATTAGGGTTTTTGGTTTCAGAGGCCATAAATCTAAATTTTTTGGTCATACTTGTTTCCATTGGTCTCTACATGGTATAGGGAGTATGCATATCAATTTTCATGAAGAAATTCCATGGGGAAGTCATCTGATCAAGGGTTGACTTTTCAGACAAGTCAGTGTAAAATCAGGGCATCTGAGGCCCCCAATGACCCAACCAAGGGGTGATCTTCATCATTTTGAGTGTATATGATCTTTATTTGATCATGGAAGAAGGTTGAAGTTCACAAAATTCAAGAATTACAAGTTTTTGCAAAGTTGACTTTTTAGGGCATGGTTGACTTTTCAAGAATATGTCATTTTATGCCATTTTTCAAGCCTTGCTTTTTGATCCAAAAATGCTTCAAATGGAAAAACTTTGGTCATGAAAGTTGTAGATTATATTTTTCCCTTTTCAAAAAGTACAAGAACATGACCTAATTCATTTTGGATCAAAAGTTATGGTGTGACAAAGTTGGCAAAAATCACTAATTTTCAAGATATGCTTCAAATGAGAAGCTTGCAAAAACTTTGTACCAAGGCATTTGTGACTTCTAATTCACATCAAACCAATGCACAAACATTCTATGTGACCTAAAAATCAGATTTGAACCAAGAGATCACATGTTTTGTATGGCTTTGGAGCAAAATCTTTCCATGAGAACCAAAGGAAGCCAACTTGCAAAAACCATCATAACACTTCACCCACTTGCTGCCTATGTTGCTGACCACCCCTAGCCTTTCTCCCTCACCTTGCTGCGCAGCCCACACCCATTGTACCAAGCTAGAACCAAGCCCATGCTTTCCTTACACAAGAGTGGACTTTTTTGCAAAAGTAGACATCCCAATCACAGCAGGCCAGGTCACATCACCTGACCAATGGGAGTTCTTTATGCAAGGAAAATGCTGGCCATAACACCCAAGAAGCAAGGCTGAAACAGATCACAACATCACATACACAACATCACCCTCACTTGCATTTTCCTTCGAAACTCTTTGCACAAACCACCAACATTCAAACCAATTTCACTAATCATCTCACCATGCTTCATAGAGCCTAAACCAAGCAAAGCCTAAGCCTGAAACCAGCAAGAACTCCACTTCTCCATTTTCACCCTCACTTGCAAAACCTTTCGAAACTGATCACACAGCTCACAAACATAAAAACAAACCTCATAGGTCAACTCAACTCATCTCCCTGATCACAAAGAAGCCATCATCACAGCCTGAAACCTTCAGAATCCCAAACACGATTCCTGCCCTTCATTGAACAGAACTTGTTCAAACTTCAGAACCAGCCATCACAAGCTCTTTCTAGGCATTGAAAGCTTCTTAGGAGGTCAAGTGGAGCAGATTGCAAGCAGGAAACTAGCCAGAAGGTGCCAGAGATCAAAGCTCCAGTTCAGGTGAGCTTCATGAACATTTTTTCCAGAAGCTCATTTTTAAGTTCTTAAATGGTTCTCTATGTTCCACTGGTCATGATGATATGTTTGGTTTCGAAAATCATTGAGTTTTGAGCATGTATGGTGTTCCTGAAATTTTTTGACCTAAACCCCTTTTGCTTCGATTCAGCTTTGTTGTGTAAAATAAATGAGTTTTGGCTGTTGATTCTTGCTCTATGATGTTTGGGGATGCATTCTGGGCAAGAAAAGTAGGTTTTAGTGAGCTAGGGTGAGGGTTAGCATTTTTCAGGAAGGGTGCTGGCCGGAGAAGACGACCGGAAGTCTTCTCCGGCAGCCTGAAAGTCATTAATTTATAATTAGGGTTAGGGCTTCCAGTTTGAATTTCAGGCGTTGGATGAGTTGACTGAGTCTTTTCCCGCGCGCATCCAATGGCTCAGATCATGTCATTAGTTTAATTAGGTTTAATTTAATTAATTAATTAAGTTTAGCCCAGTTTGAATGTGGGCCACAAGATCTGGCGCGCAGTCAATGTTCCCTTCCCCAGATTCAATCCTGGCCCTCCTTTCAGTTGACTTCAGCCTTTTTCATTTTATTTTCATATTTAATCCATTTGTTTTGCACAATTTATTTAAAATAGCAAAATTGTTTTAAAAATTATGAAACTTTTTGTCAAGAGTTTCATTAATTTTTAAAACACAAAAATATTTTTATTTTCATTTTTAGCATTTAAAAAGTATTTTATAATATTTAAAAGTTTATTTTTAATTGATTAATGGAAATTAATTTATTAAAAATACTTTTAGGTATTTAAAAATCACCAAAAAATTCATGAAATGTTCTAAGACATTTAGAAACATTGTCCAACCTTCAAACCAAATTTATTTTTTGATCTTGATGCATTTTAAGAATTTCTCATTGAATTAAAATCATTTTTGTGCATTATTTTGATCCAAAGTTCAAAATATCATTTCTGCCTATCCATGAAGAGTTGGACATTGATTCTTTTTGCATTGCATTGTATTTAGCATTAAGTTTGTGAGATTAAATGGCCATGATTTGATTTTTCATTTTCAATTTGTTTGACATTTCTTTTGTTTAGGAACCCTAAAACCCTAGCAAACTTGTAAAAATCATAACTTGAGATTGGTTAAGAGTTGAGACCTCTCCTTTGGGCTTTGGTTTAGCATAGGATTAGGGATCCTTTGAGTGGAATTTTCAATTTTTTATCTTAGGGTTTGCTTCTGATTTTGGTTTTTTGTTTGATGTATTGTGCATAAACCCTAATTTGGGCTTCCATATGCATCCATCTTGCATTCTCTTGCATAACATGACTTGCCATGACATTTCAAGCATCCATTTGATTCATTTGACATCATAAGACATATTGAAAGCATGTTTGATCATTGCATCATGTATTTGCCATGTTGTATGTCATGTGCACTTCATAACTTTTCATGTATGTTCATGGTTCCTAGTTTGCTTCATTTGCATTCATGAGCTTGTATGATCATTTCCATGTGCTGCCTCATGTTTGTAGCATCTCATAGCATAATTAGCATCATGTATATGCTTCTGATTTTGTTTCTCACCATGTCATCTCATCCCATTTTGGCATTGCATTGCACTTCTTTCCTAACTTTTCAGGTGGTAAGTAACTTTGAGGAGTGAATTTGCCTTCACTTCTCATAACTTTTCTTTTCACCTCTCTTGCATCCATTGCTGCATTTTTGTTTGTGTTTGAGTTTGAGCTTGCTCATTCTTCTTCTTCCCACTTTCTTTCTTCAAGTGACTTGACTTCTTGAATGAAGCAAGTTGCTTTGCTTCTCCTGATCCTTTCATCTGTTTCCTGGTGGTTCCATTGAAGATCTTCTCTTGCAAACCTCACAAACCTTAGGAACAACCAAGCATGACAATGATTAGGGTTTTGATTAGTCTCCCCTTTTAGTTTTCACCTTTGTGTCTCCTTGAGCCTTCTCTTCTCACCTCATAATCAGGGACTAAACCCTAAAGGCTTTAAGGCTTTGTGATTAAGCTTATGCCTACATCCTTCTCTTAGGATGGAGTGTATAACTTTAATCCTAAGTGTTAAACCCTTAATGTGTTTAACCCCTTTAATCAATCCATCTAATAATCATCAAGACATCACACTTGTAACTTGGGCCTTGCATTAGGGTTCTAATTCTTCCTTAATTGGTTAAGAAGGACTAACCCTAGTGTTAATGGACAAGTCCCCCTCAAGTTGTCTTACAAACCCTAAAAATCACTTCATCATCATACCATTAAATAAAATCCACTTAATAAAGGCTTTGTTTTGTCATGAGTTTAATCCCTAATCATGGATTAAGTTGAGGAGCTTTCCTCAGCTTAAACATTCTCATCTATCATCCTTCTATTAGGATGGTGTAATGAGTCTGTTTAATCCCTGATTATGGCTTAACCTCATTACTCAACACTAAACAAAAACAACAAAAACATCTAAATAATCACAAGTAGGTTAATGATCTTAAATCCTACATCAAAGGTGATTAAGTGTGAGAAGATGACTTCACACTTAAGGTATCCTCATTACCCCTAATCAGAGGGAAGATGTGATGAGTTTACTAACCCATTGGTTTAGGCTTAAGCTCATTAACTTATGACAAACTTTCAAAAGCAATAAAAGACTGAAAACTCAAAAACAAACAATAATCGTCTCCTTCGGGATTCTTTTCTCATCTCCTTCATTCACAACCGAGAACTTGCTTCTTCCGTCTAATGCAAGACAGTTTGCACCTGAGCCGGACAGGTCATACACTTGAGCATAGACAAGTAAGCAGTTCACAAGTCAATTCATCTTTCAGTCTCTTTGGGTCGAACTACGGTGTTCTGACTTCCTCATTGCACGAGAGGATACGTAGGCATAACTTAACAGTTATCGAACAAAAGTCTCTGTATATTCCCCCTCTTTCCAGCTTCATTCTTTAGTCTCATGATCTTGAGCATCTCACTCTCATCCTCACACTGACACATCATTTGTACACTTTCATTTCCTTTACACTGACACCTGTACATTTTCTTCCAGCTATTTTATACACAGATTGCACTGGCACTACCCCTTTAAAACACAAATCTTTCAAGCGTGGATCCCGTCGAGTACGACGGACAATCTGGGTGCTAATACCTTCCCAGGTTGTAACCAACCCCCTTTCTCAGTCTCTCTGGTTCGCAAACCGTCTTATCCATCTCTTTTCTAGGTTTATGCAGCATTACCTTTCCTCCGGGATAAAAATGCCTAGCTGGCGACTCTATTCATCTCCAGTGAGTTCACGGCTGTGTGTTCTCATTGTCCCTCTCGCCGACCATTCGCGTCTGTACCTTTATCTGGGCCTATTCCCATTTATCGGGAGCGACACCCGCACCAGACCGAAATGGAATGGGAAAGAACATGAACCACTCTAGCCTAGGTGTCACTCAGGTCCCAGGTATAGGACCTCAAACTCTCAATGGAACCCCACCCACCAAAGCAGCAAACCAGATCCAGCAATGATAATGACAGTATGTGTAACACGGTGGGATAACTGACTTTAGTTAAATGTTGCGGATAACAAGAGTCGCCACCGACTTTTATTTTATCCAAAGGAAAGGGCATAAAAGAACAGGAAAGACCTTAAAAGATTTTTGGGTTCGGGGGGTAGGTTATGTAAAGGGAAGGTGTTAGCACCCTTTACATCCATGGTTATCCATGGGCTCTTAGTTACTTAGCTCACTTTAAAATGTTTTTGAGAAGTGTAGTGTGTGTTTAGAAATTTTCTTAAGTACTTTATAATGATCCATGTACGGATATATATAAAGCCTTTAATTTGAAAATTGCTTGAAAAATGTGAAATGTTTTTGAAATGTTTGAAAAGGTGAGCAAGTACATAAGAGGAACCTACCCTAAGTTAAATCTTTTCTATTCTTAAATATCCTTTAAGTGGTAAGACTATCCCTATTATTAAGGAATAGGTAGTCATTACTTTGGATGTATGAGGGACAAATGAAGGGGCAATTGTGATTAGGCAATTGTAAGGTGTATTTAGCAATTTGAAGGGACTTATCATCTTTATTCGAAAGGGACAAGATCATTACGAAGGCAACCATGAAGGGACTTGATCTTTTTATCTGTTAAGGGACTAGATGATGTGAAATGAGGGACTTTACTTTATACACCTTACTTGACCTTTTGTTTAGGCAACTTGAGAGGTAACCCTTAAGAATGTGAGATGGCGATCCAGGATCGACTTACGTGTGTGAGTGTACCAATTCAGATATTTATCTTTAAGTTTTAATGATCTAAATTCAAATTTACATACAAACATGTTTTACACTCCCTATTTTACTAACCATGGCATTTAAAAATAAATAATAAAAATTACTACTACAACTATTACATAATGGATACAATTACATTATAATAATTAAAATAATTAAAATAAATAAGTAAATAAATAAATAATTAAATGGGTTAGTAGTAATAATAATAATAAAATAAATAATCACATAATAGATAAATAAATAAAGAAGTTAGTAATAATAAACAAAATAAATATAAGAAAAAGAAATTAGCATAATAATATAAAAAGAGTTCAATTTTTCAAATAAATAATTATTTTTAGATTTTTAATAAAAGAAATAAATAATAAATAAAAAAAATATGATTAATTGTCTAATTATTTAATTTTATATACATATTATAAAAATATTGGTTGATTATAATTAAATAAACATACTATAAAAATAAATTATATTCATAAGATCAAATTAGGATTTTTAATTGTTTTAAAAATAGTCTAGGGTTTACTATTTAATTAAATTATTTACATGTGAAAACTATATTCAATAATAATTATAAACAAATTATAAAATAATGTACATAATTAAAATTTACAAATAAATAAATTAAAAGCTATAATATAATTAGGGTTTTATAAAAATATTAAGGTTAATCAAAATAAATTAGGGTTTATGAGAATATTAGGTTTTATATAAAATATTTTTAGGGTTTTAGAAAATATTAGGGTTAAGTAATTAATTTACAAAATAAATTCAAATTATATATATATTTAAATAATATGAACATAAAGAAAAGTATATAAGATATTGTTAATTATTTGTATTAGAAATTATTTTAATTGAATTATATTAAAAATATAAGACCATAAATGTAAATACATGAAAAAAATAAACAAAGTACTAAAAAAATCAGGACCTGGGATTTGAACCCAGGTCCTTTACCTGGTTGAAGAACTCCCAAAACCACCTGAGCTACTGCGCGCTTGTGATGTATAATGACAAGCTGATCTTTATATGGTGAAATCATGAGATAAATGAATTTGAAGCCAAAAAAATGTTGGAGACCAGATTCGATCTCCTGCCCTTTGCTTCACATATGCGCTCCCTTACCAACTGAGCAAAACAACCTTTCTGATATAATATGAAAACAAAATCATAAAATATTATGTTAAAATTTCAAATTTCTAAAACGCGCGAAAACTTCATCTTCCTCCTCAGGATTCCTGCGAAATTAGCTACGAATTTAGCTGGGATTTTTCCTACGAATTTGTTTTCGCAACAAAACCTAGGTTTCTCAATCACCATGAAACCTGTAAAATCTTGACAAATTGATTACGCCATTGTGATCCTTACATCATATACGATCCAGCCATGTTGTTAGAATTAATTTATATCACCCTAATCATAAAGCCCCAAATCGGGAGCTTAAACCCTAACAATGGTGATTGTTGATACCTGCACAAAAGCTTCAAACAAACCAGCCAGAAACAATGTATAGAACACTACAAACATCATACAATCATCAAAATCCAGTAAAAGATCATAAATCTATGCATTCGAAAAATTCAAGAACACACAACAAATGTGATTCGGCTTATGCATATGAGCCTGTTTCTGATGATGATAATGATTGGGATGCATTCAGTGATGATCAAGGAAGCGATTGATGTTCTTATTTCACCTGAAAAGTTACAAAATATTAGAATCCGAATTTGAAAAAATTTGATGAATTTGAAAGTTTGAAAGTGAGGTTAATGGCTGCCAAAATCGTCCATATGCATTTGTGTAGTTTGTATACTTATAGAAGAATGGAATTAGGTCAGAAAAGTGGTGGATTTATGGGCTTAATGGATACCTTGAGTGTGAAGAAATCTCCTTGCCAAATTAGTCAAAAAATCAAATATTTTCATGCTATAATGCTCTAGCACGAATTTGGATAGCATCAAATCAATTTAAATGGTCATTAAGAGTTTCTAGAAGAAGAATCACTTTTAAATATTCAATTTTCATATTTTATTTTGATTTTAAATGGTTTTAAATTAATAAAATCAAAATAAATAAAATAAAAAATAATAAAAATCTGAATAAATGAGGATTGGGTCGTGCATGATGTCATGTTGAAGTTTGGATCACAAAATTGCAAGCCCATTTGGAAGAATTTGGTTCTAAGCCCCCATTTGCTTCATAAACTTCCCTAAAATTTCCCAACTTTGCAAGGGCACAAATCCTTCAATTTTAATGCTATGAAGGTGTTCTTGGACATTTTGGAAAGCTTAAAGAGTCCTATAACCAACCCCATTTGTTTCATGTCCATATCTTTTACCATTCTCAAGTTATGCTCTTTTGAAGTTGTTGACTTTTTGTTGACTTTTAAAAGGACCTATAATGTCTTAGCTCATACCTTCCAAATGAAGCATTTTTGGGCTTGGCTTGTGAGACACAAAGTTGTAGAGAATTCAATTTCCTTCAAATTGAGATTTGTATGGGAAAAAGTTGATGAAGCATGTGAAAGTTATGGCTGGTCAAATTTCAGTTGACTTTTCCTAAGGAAACCCTAATTTAGAAACTCCTGATTCTTGATGATCTGAAATCTCCTTGATGAATCATGATCAACCCTTGATCAAATGATGAATTTTACTTTATATACTTGGTGTTGGCAAAAAATCATGAAGTTTGACTTTGGTTTGACCACAGTTGACCTCAGTTTGACTTTTTAACTGCTTTGACTGATTTTGACCTATCTGATCATCTGACTGAGCAAACCTTTGAGAAAAGTCTTGAAACTTTTCATGGGGATTCTTAAACACATATAAGATGTTATGAAGCTCACTTGAAGTCTTGGAAGTTCATTTAGCCTGATTAAAGTCAAAACCCTAGTTTTGGATGCCCTGCTTAGGAGGAGGCATTGTCTGAGAGAATTGTCAAACTTTCTGACTATGTGTGAACTTTGTGAACATTGTGAACCTCATGAGAGGTCTTGTGAACCTTGTGAACCTCATAAGATGTCTTGTGAACCTTGTGAACCTCATAAGATGTCTTGTGAACCTTGTGAACCTCATGAGAGGTCTTGTGAACCTTGTGAACCTCATAAGATGTCTTGTGAACTTTGTGAACCTCTTAGTACCCAAAGTCTTGTCTTGTGAGGGCAAATTTTGGGGAGCAACAGCTGCCCCTGTTCAATTTTCTAAAACCTAAGGGGTTAGATTGGTATATGTGCCATTCGTGACCTGGAAGGTTGAAGGGTATTGAACACAAAAGCCCAAAAATTTGCACTCACTGGTGCGTAAAGTAATTCTGATGATTAACTGTATATGCTCGAGTGGGCTTGGAGAAAAGGAAATGGGCTTAAAGATGCCATCAGAATGAACTGGAGATGGGCTTAGAGATGCCATCTGGAGAAAAGTTCTTCAAATATACTTCTTGGAGAATAAGGTAGTCCAAAGTATGAAGATATAGCTTTTGGGAAGATAAACAACGGCCCAAGGTAACAATACGGTCTTTTGAGAAGATAAACAACGTCTCAAGATAGCCTTCGGGAAGATAAACGACGTCCCAAGATAATGAGATAACCTTTGGGAAGATAAACAACGGCCCAAGGTAATGGAATAGCTTTTGGGAAGATAAACAACGGCCCAAGGTAAGGGTATAACTTTTGGGAAGATAAACAACGGCCCAAGGTAAGGGTATAACTTTTGGGAAGATAAACAACGGCCCAAAGTCACGATAGCTTTCAGGAGGATAAACAACGTCCCGAGGTATAAATATAACTTTTGGGAAGATAAACAACGGCCCAAAGTCATGATAGCTTTCAGGAGGATAAACAACGTCCTGAGGTATAAGTATAACTTTTGGGAAGATAAACAACGGCCCAAAGTCATGATAGCTTTCAGGAGGATAAACAACGTCCTGAGGTATAAGTATAACTTTTGGGAAGATGAACAACGGCCCAAAGTCATGATAGCTTTCAGGAGGATAAGCAACGTCCTGAGGTATTAGTCGTTGATATTGTTTTACCTGCATATAAATATCCTGCAAGGAAAATATTAGTTTATGCATTATGTATGCATGCATAGTATGATGCACTTAAGTAATGTATTATGTACTTATGGATATGTATGTTATGGTATGATGTAAATGATGCATGTATGAATCATGAGTCTGAAGCGTCTGGATATCTTCGTATAACAACTGCTAAATAAATCCTGATTTGGCACTGAAGAATATGAGGAACTCGTTCTCGTCTCGTTTGATAATATAGTATTCATAAACTCCCGTCTTCGTTCGATAGTAAGGTATCCATAACCTCCCGTCTTCGTTCGTAGTACTCCTATTGGAGGAATAAATTCCCGATTATCCTTCTGAGGATAAAAGAGATGGATATAAATTCCATGGGAGATGTGACTCGAAGTATTTATGAAGATGGATTTGCCCTACTGGGGGGCTTGTAGCTGTCTTGTAGGGATGAACCGGCGAAGCTTCGTTGAATTCCTTCCCTCGTTCGTCCTTAGTAAATACTATTACTGCATTTTCATGCATTTCTGGTAAACATCAATCATATTAAGCATTTTATGCATTTCTTGTAAACATCAATCATATTCAAAAGCATACATACATTCAAACATAACCAATGGACGTTTCGCTTATGTAAATAGGGTAAAAGTAAATCTGGATTCCAAGATGAAATTTTATTTATATCAAAAAGTGACCTATACATAGGCGAGTTTGTACAAGGAGACAAAAATCCTAGTAAGAGGAATTTGTCGTAAAAAAATTTACAAAACAAAGAAAATTAGCTATGTGGGGAATAATCCTATTGAGTTTCAATTCTACTATTGTCATTATCTTCAAGTATCTCATCTTCTGCTGTTGAGACGGAAACGATTGGATTGAGCTTTATCCGTTCAAACTTGAGTAAATAGCACAACTGGTGGTAGTTTCATGGGTGATCCAAACGAGACATAGTCATACGCTTTAATCCCTAACTTTTGCCTGGATTGCCCTTTCAGGTTTTCAATCCACCGGGATACCCTTTTTTTCCCAAGCCGCCTTTTCAGGTTTTCGACTTGCCGAGTGTACATTTTATATATATATATATATATATATATCCCTAATTTTTGCCCGAACCCTTTTGGTTCGCCGGGATGCCCTTATTTTTGCCTAGGCCAGTCAACCTAGCGGGTCTCTTTTTATGCGTAGTATTTTTTAACTATGTCTGCGTTTACAGGCTGCGGGAAGTCTTCACCATCCATAGTAGTAAGTATCATGGCACCTCCTGAGAATACTGTTTTGAATACAAATGGTCCTTCATATGTAGGAGTCCACTTGCCCCTAGGATCACCCTGTGGTAATACGATACGCTTGATTACCAAGTCACCTGCCTGATATACCTTTGGCTTAACCTTCTTATTAAAAGCTTTGATCATTCGTTTCTGGTACATCTGGCCATGACAAACTGCTGCTAATCTCTTCTCATCAATCAAGTTTATCTGGTCAAGTCGAGTCTGAATCCACTCATCTTCATCCAAGCCTGCATCCTTCATAATTCTTAAGGAGGGAATCTGAACTTCAATGGGTAGAACTGCTTCCATACCATATACCAAGGAGAATGGGGTTGCCCCTGTTGAAGTACGTATTGTAGTACGATAACCATGAAGGGAAAATGGTAACATATCATACCAATCCTTATAAGTGATAGTCATCTTCTGTAGAATCTTCTTAATGTTCTTGTTAGCAGCTTCTACTGCCCCATTCATCTTCGGACGATACGGAGAAGAGTTGTGATGCTTAATCTTGAATTTCGTGCAAAGATCAGTAATCATAGTGTTGTTCAGATTAGAGCCATTGTCCGTGATAATCCTTTCAGGGATGCCATACCTACATATGAGATTATTCTTAATGAATCGAGCCACCATATTCTTAGTAACAGATGCAAATGAAGCTGCCTCCACCCACTTCGTGAAGTAATCAATAGCAACCAGGATGAAACGATACCCATTAGAAGCAGTAGGCTTGATCTCACCAATCATATCAATGCCCCACATGGCAAAAGACCAAGGAGCAGTCAACACATTCAATGGTGATGGAGGTATATGTACTTTATCAGCATAGATTTGACACTTATGACACGTTCTGGAATGTTGATAGCAGTCAGCTTCCATGGTAGACCAATAGTAACCTACTCTCAATATCTTCTTTGCCATAGTATGACCACTAGAATGAGTGACAAAGATCCCATCATGAATATTTTCCATAATCTATGTTGCTTCCTTCTTATCCACACAACGAAGCAAAGTTGAATCATGATTGTGCTTGTACAAAATCCCATTACTCAAAAAGAACTTAGCAGAAAACCTTCTCAGGAACTTCCTATCTTTGACAGATGCCCCTTCAGGGAATTCCTGAGCTTCAAGATATCTTTTCACTTCATAAAACCAAGGCTTCTCCTCTGTTTCTTCAGTGTCAATATCATTGCAGTATGCAGGCTTTTCAAATCTATCAATAGTAATCTTGGGAGCTTCATCATCCCAGCTGATCTCAAACATGGATGCCATGGTGGCTAATGCATCTGCCAACTGATTTTCTCTTCGTGGAATATGTCCAAAGGTAATCTCTTTGAAATGTGGGATCAAAGAAAACACATACTCTCTGTAAGGAATGAGATTATTATGCTTGGTATCCCAATCTCCTTTGATCTGACTTACTACCAGGGCTGAATCTCCATATACGTCCAGGAACTGAATCTTCATATCAATGGCAGCTTTAATACCCAGGATACATGCCTCATACTCAGCCATTTTTTTGGTACAATAGAAACAAAGTCTTGCAGTAATCGGGGTATGACAACCTTCAGGGGAACTGATCATAACACCAACACCATTACCAAGTGCATTAGAAGCTTCATCAAAAACCATAGTCCATCGGGATCCTTGTTCAGGTCCGTCATATTGTCCAGGTTCTTTGGTAATAATCATAATATCTTCATCAGGGAACTCAAAACTCATTGACTGATAATCATCCACTGCTTGATGAGCCAAATGATCAGCTACAACACTTCCCTTAATGGCCTTCTGAGTAGTATACTGTATATCATATTCTGTCAAGATCATTTGCCATCTTGCTATTCTTCCGGAGAGAGCAGGTTTCTCGAATATGTACTTGATTGGATCCATCTTCGAAATCAACAAGGTAGTATGGGTCAATATATACTGTCTTAATCGGCGAGCAGCCCATGCCAAAGCGTAACAAGTTTTCTCGAGCAGTGAGTATCTTGTTTCACAGTCGGTAAACTTTTTGCTAAGGTAGTATATTGCCTGCTCTTTTCGACCAGACTCGTCATGTTTCCCCAACACACACCCCATTGAGTTGTCTAACACTGTTAAGTACATAATCAAGGGTCTTCCATCAACTGGTGGCATCAAAATTGGAGGTTCTAGAAGATATTTCTTGATTTCATCAAAGGCTGTCTGGCACTCATCATTCCATTCCATCACCTGATCTTTCTTCAACAACTTGAAGATTGGCTCACAGGTGGCAGTTAATTGGGAAAAAAATCTTGCAATGTAATTCAATCGTACCAAGAAACCTCTCACTTCCTTCTCAGTACGGGGAGCTGGCATCTCTTGTATGGCTTTTACTTTCGCAGGATCCACTTCAATACCTTTTCCACTGACGATGAAACCCAGGAGTTTACCAGACCTAACTCCAAAAGTACACTTGTTTGGGTTCAATCTCAACTTGTATTTCTTCAACCTTTCAAACAACTTATGCAGATGATCAAGGTGTTGCTCTTCATTCTGGGACCTGGCTATCATATCATCCACATACACCTCTATCTCATGATGAATCATATCGTGAAACAAAGCCACCATATCACGCTGATATGTTGCCCCTGCATTCTTCAAACCAAATGGCATCACTTTATAACAAAAAGTGCCCCACTGTGTAAAAAATGTCGTCTTCTCCATATCTTCAGGTGCCATCTTGATCTGATTATAACCAGAGAAACCATCCATAAAAGAGAATACCTTATGCTGAGCAGTGTTGTCTACTAGAACATCAATATGAGGAAGTGGAAAGTCATCTTTGGGGCTGGCCTTGTTCAAATCTCTGTAGTCTACACACATACGTACCTTACCATCTTTCTTAGGTACCGGTACCACATTTGCAACCCATTGAGGATAAGAAGTCACTGCTAAGAACCCTGCATCAAACTGTTTCATCACCTTTGCCTTAATCTTCTCTGACATTTCAGGACGCATGCGACGAACCTTCTGTTTCTTTGGACGACAATCTTCTTTTACTGGTAAACGGTGAACCACAATGTCTGTATCCAAACCTGGCATATCTTCATAGGACCAAGCAAAAATCTCCACATAGTCATGTAACATCTGAATCAATCTGCTCTTGACACTATCCTCTAATTCAGCCCCTATCTTGACCTCTTTCCTGTTTTCTTCAGTTCCCAGATTCACAACTTCGACTGGCTCTTTATGTGGTTGTATAGCTTTCTCTTCTTGTTGTAACAACCTAGCAAGCTCTACAGGTACTTCACAATCGTCCTCATTTCCGTCTTCAGCTTGATAGATCGGATTCTTGAAATTATAATTGGCAATAGTAGAACTGTTATCAACAGGATCCAGAGTGGATACGAATCTGCATTTTAGTGATGTGGGTGTGTGTAAGAACACATAGCTGATAAAATAAAATTAAAAGAAAAGAAATACAAGGAACACAATATTTACGAAAACGAAACATCCACTGATTTTTATTGAATGAAGTATGCAAATGAAATGACATCCCGTAACAAGCACACCATTGTGCCCCGGGTAAGGCACAAGGCTTAAGAGTTTAATTGTTCAAAAATTACAAACTTTAAAAGTAACAACACAGTAATAGTATTTACTCTTGACTAAAGGAGATAGGAACAACATCTTCAGCTTTCCAATTATTGAGCCCAGCACCCACAGTAGGAAAAATCCAAGCATCCAGATTATAATCTTCCTCATAGTCACCCACAACATTGATCTGATTCTTCATAATCCCCTGATTGGTGATACGAACAGCACGAGCACGATGAACAACCTTCTGGGACTCTGCAGTGAAACCCAAATCAAATTTGTCGGACTTGTAAGGAATATCAGGAAGCTGACCCCAAATAGTACAACCACCTTCATCCACCACAACTCTAGCATCTTTGAGGGAGGCCATTGTAGGAGGTACTCTGGTGACCACAAGAACTTTCTTGACAACAGGAGGAGCTTCATAATTATTAACAATCCAAGGAACCACTTCAAATGTCTGACACGGAGTTTCAACATATTCACCTTCCACTTCAAGATATTTAAAGGTGTTCACATGGCTAACTATATATCCTTCCTCTCCGTAAACAGTGACAACTTTTCCTTCTACTGGATACCTCAGCTTCTGATGTAAAGTAGAAGTTACAGCACCTGCCCCATGGATCCAGGGACGCCCAAGCAAACAAGAATATGAAGGACGGATATCCATTACATAAAAAGTAGCATTGAAGACTTGAGAACCTACTTTGATTGGGAGATCAATTTCTCCATGCACCACTCTTCTCGAGCCATCAAAAGCTTTCACCACTATATTACTGGGCTTTAACACAACATCTTCAGGACTGAGCTTATTCAGAACTTCTTTGGGCAACACATTCAGCGAGGAACCATTTTCTATTAGCACATGTGACAGGGTAGTGCCCCTGCATTCAATAGAGATATGTAGAGCCCTGTTATGATCCCTCTTGGAAAGAGTCAAATCAGCATCGGAGAAACCTAACCCATTATCATAGGTCAAGTGTGCAACACAATTTTCAAACTGGTCTACAGAAATCTCATTCGGTACATGAGCAGTCTTCAAGAATTTAATCAAGGCTTTGGCATGAGCCTCAGAACACAACAGCAAAGACAACATAGAAATCTTGGAGGGAGTATGCCCCAATTGATCAATAATATCATAATCACTCTTGCGAATGATTTTCAGTACTTTTTCCATCTGTTTAGAAAGATCATCAACAGCTGGAACATCAGTTGGTATAGGTTCAATAACAGGACCTTTGCCCCGAGCATCAACAGTAGAGGTAGTAGCTGGAGTAACTGTATTCTTGGAGGTAACTGGAGGAGAGAAAACTCTTCCGCTTCGTGTGATCTTACTAGATCCAGCAATATTATCAACATCAATGTTTTCATCAGCAACAGGCGTATCAGCTAAGGGTTCCTGCTTAACACCATGGATATAAACATCGGAACCATAATGCCAAGGCACAACTTTATCAGAAGTGTACGGAATAGGACCAAGAGTGGTAATGATCATAGGAGCCACTCTAGCTTCAGCAACAATCTTCACCGGGCCTTCAGCAGTAATCTTAATTGGACCCTTATGCGTAATTTTTACAGGTCCCTTAGAAGTAATCCTCACTGGCACTTTATCAACCATATCCACGTCTTCAACCTTCGCACCTTTAGTTATATGTTCAACCATACTCTCCACAGAAGGTGGTGTCCTCTCAAACACTATGGTGTAATTATTCATGAGGCGTTGAACTCCGTCCTTCAATCTCCAGCAACTATCCGGCTTATAAGCACAATAGACACAATCTTCATGACAACCTGGAAAGAACCCAGCTTGTACTAACTTCTTCTTAATAACAGACAATGGTGTAGTCAAATCTGCAACTGATGAAATATGTGAAACTTCATCAATGGCATTGACAGTCTTCTCATGATTTGGCATGGGAGCAGTAATCACATTTGGAGTACCCGGAGGGTCAAACTCAATCTCTCCAGCATGAATCATATCCTGAATTTTATTCTTCAATACCCAGCAACTATTGGTATCATGTCCCTGACAATTTGAATGATATGCACATCGTGCATTAGGATTGTACCTGGGAGAGGTAACATTGGGATTCTGAGGAGGGTCCCTCAAAGTGATAAGTTCACCCTTCAATAAGTGTTGCAAGGCTTGGGCCAGTGACATGTTGATCTTAGTGAACTGCCTTCTAGTCCTCTGTTGATTGCCCTGGGGTGGCTCTGGTGTTGCAGGAGTTGGATTGGAAATATGAACTGCACTCACAGACTGATGCCTCCTATTACGATCAGGTTGACCATAAACAGCATTTGACTCTTTCTTCCCACTAGGAGGCTTCTTTGCAGTATTTGAAGAAGAAGCACCTACTTGAATCTTGCCACTCCTTATACCACTTTCTACGCGCTCTCCTGTCATTATCAACTCAGTGAAGCCAGATGATGAGCTTCCAATGAGATGACTGTAAAAAGGACCATTCAACGTACACATGAACATATCAACTAACTCCCTGTCAGTTAGAGGGGGTTGTACTCTTCCAGCCAAATCTCTCCATTTCTGGGCATACTCCTTGAAATTTTCTTTAGCACCCATAGTCATGCTTTGTAGCTGCATACGAGTAGGGGCTAGATCAGCATTGTATTGATATTGCTTATAAAAGGCTTCAGCAAGATCATTCCAATCACGGATGTTGACACTCTCCAACTGATAGTACCATTCCAATTGAGCTCCAGATAAGCTCTCTTGGAAGAAATGGATCCACAACTTCTTATCAACAGTATGGGGTTGGATTCTCCGGACATAGGACCTCAGATGCAGCTTGGGACAAGAGACACCATCATAAACTACGAAAGTAGGAACCTTGAAACCAATGGGTATGACCACCCCAGATATCAAACTCAGGTCTTCAAAATCCAGCCCAGAAGACTTTTGTAATTCCATGGCATCCATTCTATCCACCAGCATCTTGAACTTATCTTCATTAGGCTCATGATAGTAGTTAGCTTCAGAATCAGAGTCCCTCATTGTATTATGGAGACTGCCTCCCTCTTTCTCAGACTCTTCAGACTCATAATCTTCAACCTGTTCTTTGGTCTTGACAGGACCTCTGAACCTTCTTCCTATGTTGATCAGGCCTCCTGACTTTCTAGTCTTCTTAGTCTTCTTGGCCAGCAGTGTCTTCAATTCATCCTGCCCCTTGGACAAGTTCAGGATCAGCTCTTGGAACTGTGCATTTTGTGCCTGGAGATCTTTGACTGTTTGTTCAAGAGCCATTGCTGAAATAAACAGCGAGAAGATAAGAAACCTGTGCACAATAAACCTGTGATGCAATGATATGGTGTATAAATGCGTATGCAATGTTTTCAAGGACCGCAGGATTTAAATTTGCTTAAACAACCAAGAAAGTAAACTTTTATTAGTAATAAATTTGTTTGCCCCTTGGGCTTACAAAATGAAATGCAATAAATACAAAAGATGGGGTTTTAAGTCTCCCATGGACGTTTCCTCTATGTGTTGAGGTATGAGTTGAGATTCCGCTCCTCGTGAAGTTGCTTTGTTAGCTCCAGGATTCTTCCTTGACTTGCTTTGTAATGAGCCTCGAAAGTATCCCTTTGCTCCTTCAACTGGATCCAGGACCTCTGTAAGTCTTCCATGTCAGTGGGCATGTCTGGGTGAAGGATGGTATAAGAGGTATCTCCTTCAGCAACAGGCTCCATAGTAACTGGCAGGATGGCAGGATATGGCATCATGAGAGTCTGAGCACGAGATCGCACCCATCTGAGGTAAGCTTCCATATGAATAGTGTACTTGGGCTCCAGAGTCTTGTTGTCAACCTTGCTCACTTTTCCCCATGCTCGTATGAACCTTTGACAGTAACCTTGCAGATCGTTGTCGTAGTCAAACACAATACCCTGAATCAACATGTCATATGGACCATCACTCCGAGCGTAACCAAACTGACGTAAAGCTAAGGAAGGGTTGTAAGTAATGCCCCCTCTTATGCCCAGAAGTGGTACATTAGGAAACTCCCCACAACGGTCAATGATAGTAACATTCTCCATAGATCTGGAGCACCAATGAATATCTGAATGCGAGAGTGACATAATCCTCTTGGACCACCTGAACCCTTGCTCATTCTTCATCACTGATCGAGGAAGGTGAGAAATAAACCACCTAGATAGCAAAGGTATGCAGCACACCAGAGTTCCTCGTGCCTTCGTAGTACGAGTATGAAGAGAGTGTAGAATGTCTCCAAGCAATGTAGGCACTGGGTTGTGACTCAGGAATATATTGATGGCATGAACGTCTATGAACTGATCAGGATTGGGGAACAACATTAAGCCATAAATCAACAAGGCTAAGATCTCCTCAAAAGCATTATATCTCATAGCTTTCAAGAACACTTGAGCCTTCTCTATCAACACCTTAGCAAGAATACCCTTAACTCCGCTTCTCGTTTCTAGAACAATGTCAGACTTCTTCAGATGTAGAGCTGCAGCAATAACCTCGGGTTTAGGCTCCTTTTCCAAACCTGTGAATGGTTTCTGATCAAGGATAGGTATACCCAAAAGTTTGGAGAACTCTTCCATTGTAGGAACCAGCTGATAGTCGGGGAATGTGAAGCAATGGTGCTTAGGATCAAAGAACTGAAACAGGACACTCATCATGTCTTCATTGAATCCTGAAGTAACGAGATCCAGTAGCTGACCATGTCTCTTGATGAACTGGGAGCTTTCAGAAACTTGAGAAACCAATTCCTTAAGCTTAGGAGATATGTCTACAAAGTTGATCCTGATAGTGTTTCTACGAGCAGAAGCCATGACCTGCAACAAAGAACAAAGATAAATCATTTGGTCCTTGAAATGGTTAGTGAGAATGCTATGCTTATGATGCATGATGATGCTATGATGTTATTCTCAATCACAAACATGTGGCACACACAAACAAGTCACACAATAGCCCTAGGTTTGAAGGCTTGCATGAGGTTCAAAGGTAAGTACCTTCCCCTGAAGTTTAGATGGTTCATCCTGTCCTATAAAGTAACCAGGTTCTAAGGGATCTCAATATCATTGATCTTTCACAAGGGTGGTTGTTCAGTAGGCAACTTACTTGCCAACCAAAACCCTCCAAGTTTAGGATCTCAATGAGCGTAGTATCGAGTATCAACCAACTTCAGTCTGCACCAAAGCCGGTTATCTCACTACTTTTCTAAAGGCCAAGATGGGATAACTAGGGTTCTAAAAGTTAGTTAGTGCATTGACAACATATGGCAGCCTCATATTATCCTCAACTTGACTTAAGGAACATAAGCACCAACCAAGAAGTCACACTAACTATGGCCACCAGATCAACCATATCGGTATACGCCTTACAGTTTCCTTGGTCTATTGCCATTTACCTAAGGTACACCAGATCCGGGTTAGGATCTTTCACACATAAGAGCACCCAACAGATAAGTATAAAGCAAACAAGGCAAACAATTTTAAAGTGATCTAATTCCTAAGGGTACCCCTCTTTAATATTAATCCCCGGCAGAGTCGCCAGTTCTGTAACACGGTGGGATAACTGACTTTAGTTAAATGTTGCGGATAGCAAGAGTCGCCACCGACTTTTATTTTATCCAAAGGAAAGGGCATAAAAGAACAGGAAAGACCTTAAAAGATTTTTGGGTTCGGGGGGTAGGTTATGTAAAGGGAAGGTGTTAGCACCCTTTACATCCATGGTTATCCATGGGCTCTTAGTTACTTAGCTCAATTTAAAATGTTTTTGAGAAGTGTAGTGTGTGTTTAAAAATTTTCTTAAGTACTTTATAATGATCCATGTACGGATATATATAAAGCCTTTGTTTTGAAAATTGCTTGAAAAATGTGAAATGTTTTTGAAATGTTTGAAAAGGTGAGCAAGTACATAAGAGGAACCTACCCTAAGTTAAATTTTTTCTGTTCTTAAATATCCTTTAAGTGGTAAGACTATCCCTATTATTAAGGAATAGGTAGTCATTACTTTAGATGTATGAGGGACAAATGAAGGGACAATTGTGATTAGGCAATTGTAAGGTGTATTTAGCAATTTGAAGGGACTTATCATCTTTATTCGAAAGGGACAAGATCATTACAAAGGAAACCATGAAGGGACTTGATCTTTTTATCTGTTAAGGGACTAGATGATGTGAAATGAGGGACTTTACTTTATACACCTTACTTGACCTTTTGTTTAGGCAACTTGAGAGGTAACCCTTAAGAATGTGAGATGGCGATCCAGGATCGACTTACATGTGTGAGTGTACCAATTCAGATATTTATCTTTAAGTTTTAATGATCTAAATTCAAATTTACATACAAACATGTTTTACACTCCCTATTTTACTAACCATGGCATTTAAAAATAAATAATAAAAATTACTACTACAACTATTACATAATGGATACAATTACATTATAATAATTAAAATAATTAAAATAAATAAGTAAATAAATAAATAATTAAATGGGTTAGTAGTAATAATAATAATAAAATAAATAATCACATAATAGATAAATAAATAAAGAAGTTAGTAATAATAAACAAAATAAATATAAGAAAAAGAAATTAGCATAATAATATAAAAAGAGTTCAATTTTTCAAATAAATAATTATTTTTAGATTTTTAATAAAAGAAATAAATAATAAATAAAAAAAATATGATTAATTGTCTAATTATTTAATTTTATATACATATTATAAAAATATTGGTTGATTATAATTAAATAAACATACTATAAAAATAAATTATATTCATAAGATCAAATTAGGATTTTTAATTGTTTTAAAAATAGTCTAGGGTTTACTATTTAATTAAATTATTTACATGTGAAAACTATATTCAATAATAATTATAAACAAATTATAAAATAATGTACATAATTAAAATTTACAAATAAATAAATTAAAAGCTATAATATAATTAGGTTTTTATAAAAATATTAATGTTAATCAAAATAAATTAGGGTTTATGAGAATATTAGGTTTTATATAAAATATTTTTAGGGTTTTAGAAAATATTAGGGTTAAGTAATTAATTTACAAAATAAATTCAAATTATATATATATTTAAATAATATGAACATAAAGAAAAGTATATAAGATATTGTTAATTATTTGTATTAGAAATTATTTTAATTGAATTATATTAAAAATATAAGACCATAAATGTAAATACATGAAAAAAATAAACAAAGTACTAAAAAAATCAGGACCTGGGATTTGAACCCAGGTCCTTTACCTGGTTGAAGAACTCCCAAAACCACCTGAGCTACTGCGCGCTTTTGATGTATAATGACAAGCTGATCTTTATATGGTGAAATCATGAGATAAATGAATTTGAAGCCAAAAAAATGTTGGAGACCAGATTCGATCCCCTGTCCTTTGCTTCACATATGCGCTCCCTTACCAACTGAGCCAAACAGCCTTTCTGATATAATACGAAAACAAAATCATAAAATATTATGTTAAAATTTCAAATTTCTAAAACGCGCGAAAACTTCATCTTCCTCCTTAGGATTCCTGCGAAATTAGCTACGAATTTAGTTGGGATTTTTCCTACGAATTTGTTTTCGCAACAGAACCTAGGTTTCTCAATCATCATGAAACCTGTAAAATCTTGACAAATTGATTACGCCATAGTGATCCTTACATCATATACGATCCAACCATGTTGTTAGAATTAATTTATATCACCCTAATCATAAAGCCCCAAATCGGGAGCTTAAACCCTAACAATGGTGATTGTTGATACCTGCACAAAAGCTTCAAACAAACCAGCCAGAAACAATGTATAGAACACTACAAACATCATACAATCATCAAAATCCAGTAAAAGATCATAAATCTATGCATTCGAAAAATTCAAGAACACACAACAAATGTGATTCGGCTTATGCATATGAGCCTGTTTCTGATGATGATAATGATTGGGATGCATTCAGTGATGATCAAGGAAGCGATTGATGTTCTTATTTCACCTGAAAAGTTACAAAATATTAGAATCTGAATTTGAAAAAATTTGATGAATTTGAAAGTTTGAAAGTGAGGTTAATGGCTGCCAAAATCGTCCCTATGCATTTGTGTAGTTTGTATACTTATAGAAGAATGGAATTAGGTCAGAAAAGTGGTGGATTTATGGGCTTAATGGATACCTTGAGTGTGAAGAAATCTCCTTGCCAAATTAGTCAAAAAATCAAATATTTTCATGCTATAATGATGTAGCACGAATTTGGATAGCATCAAATCAATTTAAATGGTCATTAAGAGTTTCTAGAAGAAGAATCACTTTTAAATATTCAATTTTCATATTTTATTTTGATTTAAAATGGTTTTAAATGAATAAAATAAAAATAAATAAAATAATAAATAATAAAAATCTGAATAAATGAGGATTGGGTCGTGCATGATGTCATGTTGAAGTTTGGATCACAAAATTGCAAGCCCATTTGGAAGAATTTGGTTCTAAGCCCCCATTTGCTTCATAAACTTCCCTAAAATTTCCCAACTTTGCAAGGGCACAAATCCTTCAATTTTAATGCTATGAAGGTGTTCTTGGACATTTTGGAAAGCTTAAATAGTCCTATAACCAACCCCATTTGTTTCATGTCCATATCTTTTACCATTCTCAAGTTATGCTCTTTTGAAGTTGTTGACTTTTTGTTGACTTTTAAAAGGACCTATAATGTCTTAGCTCATACCTTCCAAATGAAGCATTTTTGGCCTTGGCTTGTGAGACACAAAGTTGTAGAGAATTCAATTTCCTTCAAAATGAGGTTTGTATGGGAAAAATTTGATGAAGCATGTGAAAGTTATGGCTGGTCAAAGTTCAGTTGACTTTTCCTGAGGAAACCCTAATTTAGAAACTCCTGATTCTTGATGATCTGAAATCTCCTTGATGAATCATGATCAACCCTTGATCAAATGATGAATTTTACTTCATATATACTTGATGTTGGCAAAAAATCATGAAGTTTGACTTTGGTTTGACCACAGTTGACCTCAGTTTGACTTTTTAACTACTTTGACTGATTTTGACCTATCTGATCATCTGACTGAGCAAACCTTTGAGAAAAGTCTTGAAACTTGTCATGGGGATTCTTAAACACATATAAGATGTTATGAAGCTAACTTGAAGTCTTAGAAGTTCATTTAGCCTGATTAAAGTCAAAACCCTAGTTTTGGATGCCCTGCTTAGGAGGAGGCATTGTCTGAGAGAATTGTCAAACTTTCTGACTATGTGTGAACTTTGTGAACCTTGTGAACCTCATGAGAGGTCTTGTGAACCTTGTGAACCTCATAAGATGTCTTGTGAACCTTGTGAACCTCATAAGATGTCTTGTGAACCTTGTGAACCTCATGAGAGGTCTTGTGAACCTTGTGAACCTCATAAGATGTCTTGTGAACTTTGTGAACCTCTTAGTACCCAAAGTCTTGTCTTGTGAGGGCAAATTTTGGGGTGCAACAGTATGAACATGAAAAAATGTAAAGGGAAGCAATAAATAAAGTTGTACATAAAGCAGTAAATAAAGCAAATAAATAAACACAATTAGCACATAACACCCCGATAAACAAAAATCAAACAAGCGCAAGGAAGAACCCACAAAAAGAACCAGAAGCCCTGGTTACAGTATAAGGCTCCCCAGAAGAGTCGCCAAGCTGTCGCTCCCACCAAATGAGGCCATGTCAAATGGGGTACAGACGCGAACGGTCGGAGAAAAGGAGAGAACACACAAGGGTGAACTGAAAGGAAAAGAGTCGCCAACTAGGCATTTTTATCCCGAAGGAAAGGTAATGCTGCATAAACCTAAGAAAAGATGGATAAGACGGTCGCGAGCCAGAGAAACTGAGAAAGGGGGTTGGTTACAACCTGGGAAGGTATTAGCACCCAGATTGTCCGCCGTACTCGACGGGATCCACGCTTGAAAGATTTGTACTTTAAAGGGGTAGTGTCAGTGTTATTTTGTGTGTCAAAAGCTGGAAAAAATGTAAGTGTCAATGCAAAAGAAAATAAAGTGAAATATGGGAGTGTCAGTGTAAGAACAGAGTGAGAAGCTTAAGACTATGAGGCTCAAAGAACAGTGCTGGAAGGAGGGGGAATATACAGAGACTTTTGTTCGATAACTGTTAAGTTATGCCTACGTATCCTCTCGTGCAATGAGGAAGTCAGAACACCGTATTTCGACTCAAAGAGACTGAAAGATAAATAGACTTGTGAACTGCTTACTTGTCTATGCTCAAGTGTATGACCTGTCTGGCTCAGGTGCAAACTGTCTTGCATTAGACGGAAGAAGCAAGTTCTCGTTTGTGAGTGAATGAGGTAAGAAAAGAATCCCGGAGGAGACGATTATTATTTGTTTTTGGTGTTTTCAATCTTTTATTGCTTTTGGATTTGTCATAAATTAATGAGTTTAAGCCTAAACCAAGGGTTAGTAAACTCATCACATCTTCCCTCTGATTAGGGGTAATGAGCATACTTTAAGTATGAAGTAAGCACCTCACACTTAATTACCATGATGTAGGATTAAGATTGTTAACCTACTTGTGATTATTTAGATGTTTTTGGAGTTTTTTGTTTAGTGTTAAGTAATGAGTTTAAGCCATAATCAAGGATTTAATGGACCCATTACACCATCCTAATAGAAGGATAATAGATGAGAACATTTAAGCTGAGGAAGGCTCCTCAACTTAACCCATGATTAGGGATTAACCTCATGACAAACCAAAGCCTTTATTAAAATGTATTTTAGTTAATGGTAAGATTAAGAAGTGAATTTTATGGTTTGTAAGACAACTTGAGGAGGACTTGTCCATTAACACTAGGGTTAGTCCTTCTTAACCAATTAAGGAAGAAATAGAACCCTAATGCAAAGCCCAAGTTACAAGCTTGATGTCTTAGTGATTATTAAATGGATTGATTAAAGGATTTAAACACATTAAGGGTTTAACACTTAGTATTAAAATTATACACTCCATCCTAATAGAAGGATACATGCATAACTCTAATCACAAAGTCTCAAAACCTTTAAGGTTTAGTCCTTGATTATGAGATGAGAAGAGAAGACTCAAGGATGACACAAAGGAAAAACTAATGGGGAACTAAATCAAACCCTAATTGTGATCATGCTTGGATGTTCCTAGGGTTTATGAGGCTTGCAAAAGATCTTCAAGAAAGAAGCCACCAAGGAAGAAGCAGGATGAAGGAGGAGAAGCAAGAAGAAGCAAGACAACTTACTTCACTTAAGAAGATAAGTTACTTGAAGAAAGAAAGAGAGGAAGGAGCATGAATGAGCAAGCTCACTCTAATTCACGAGTAAAATGCAGAAATGAATGCATAAGAGAGATGAGAAGAGATTATGAGAAGTGAAGGCAAATTCACTTCTCAAACACTTACCACCTGAAAAGTTAGCAACAAGGAAATAAGTGAAATGAAAATGAGATGAGATACAAGGATGCCAAACAAAATCAGAAGCATATCTTAAGGCCAATGATGCTATGGGATGGCATGAAAGCATGTCATGTGATGTGGATGATTATACAAGCAAGGAGGATGCAAATGAAACATGTAAGAACCATGAAAGTACATGAAAACTTATGAAATGCAATGGATGCATAACATGGAAAATGGATGAAGCAATGATCAAACATGATTTCAATATGTCTTAAGATGTCTTGTATGTCATGTGGATGCACAAAATGTTATGGTAAATTCATGTATGCAAGCATATGAGGAATGAATGCAAAGGAAGATGTAAATTAGGGTTTATGCACAAGATACAAAGAAAAATTCAAAATCAGAAGCAAATGACAAGATAAAAAATTGATAATGGGATCAAAGGTACCCTAAACCTACATAAGTTCACTTCCCAAAGGGGAAGACCTAACTCTTAACCCTAAAGAAGTTATGATTTTCTCAAGTTGGCTAGGGTTTTAAGACACTTCAAAAGGAAAAATGCACATCAAATTGAAAATGAAATATAAATTCAAACCAATTTTACCCTAGAAACTACATGATATGAAGAATATAATGCAAAAAGAACCAACATCAAAATCTTATTGGTTAGGCAGAATGAATTTTTCTAAATTAGGACAAAAATATTGCCTTTTAAGAACTTTAATTCCAAGGAAAAATGTCAAAATATGTCAAGAACCAAAAATAAATATATTTGAAGAGTTTGATAATGTTTCTAAATGTATTAAAATGCAATGTGAATTTTTTTGGAATTTTTAAATACCTAAATGTATTTTTAATTAATTAATCATCATTAACTAATTAAAAATAATCATTTAAATGATTTAAAAATAATTTTTAATGCAACAAATAAAAATAAAAATATTTTTGGGTTCTGAAAATTATTAAAAGATTTAATAAAAATTTCCAGAATTTTTTGATGCATTTTACTATTTTTAAAAATTCGTAGAAATTAAATATAAAACAAATGAAATAAAAATGAATTTAATGAGAAAATGAGAAAGTCAAACAATCCAAGGGCCCAGGTTCAAACTCAGGATGGAGGGAATTGACTTCGCGCGTCATCCAAGGGCCAGAATTCAAACTACGCTAATTATGATTAAACCCTAATCTGATGCCCTAATTACTTTCAGATGACCGGAACAGTGTTCCGGTCATCTTCTCCGGCCATCAATTTCTTCAATCTCACTCAATACACAACCCTAAGCTCTCTAACTCTCCAGAAATGATCCCCACCCCATTCTAAATAAGAATCAATCATCAAACAGGATTTATTTCACATGATCAGAGAGATTCGAAGCAAAACGGAAAAAATCACAGAAATTTCAGAAGCTTCATACATGCTTAATATTCAATCATTTTCAAAACCAAAAGGTGCAGTGTGATCAGTGAAGCATGGAGAACAATCTAAGAACTTAAAATCAAGTTTCTCGAAAAAAAGTTCTTGATGATACCTGACCTGAAGCTTTCAAAAATGGTGCTTTCTGGCCAGTTCCTTGCTTCAAACAAGCTCCAATGATCTTCCTCAAGTGTTTGTGATGCTTAGCTGGAGTTTATATGGCCTCAAAATGAAAATGGCAGAAGTTCAGTTTGTGAAGTGTGAAAATCGTATTTTTGATTGTGAAGGTTTTGGGGCCAAATCAAAGGTGGGAAATGATCAGTGAGGTTTATGGAGTTGAATGGTGAAAGAAATTTGAAGGTTTGATGGTTGAATCAAGAGATTCGAAGGTTTTTGCAAAGTTAGGGATTTTTTAGTGTGCTGTGTTCTTGGAGTTTCAGGCTGTGTTGTTATGTCCTTTTGCTTGGTTTTGATCCACATAAAGAAATGTGATAGGTCAGAGAGTGGGTGCTGGCCTATGTTGATTGGTATGGGCAAGTTGCCAAAATGTCAAAAGTTAGTGTACTTGAGGTATGGGCACATGGCAGGCCAAGGACAATGGGGTGTCCTGCGCAGCAAGGATCAAGGATTGTCATGAAATCAGATTTTGTGAGCTGTGGCAAGTGGATGGAGGGATTTGGATCATTTTGCAATTGTGAACCACTTTGGCCCCTTTTGAAATTCTTGAAGTTTAAGTCATGAAACTTGAGAAATATTTGGGCCAATATGAATTTTAAGTCATGTATGATGTTTGTGTGATGGTTAGAAGTTGATTTGAGGTCACATTTGGTTTTTGCAAGTGTTTTTGCAAGTTTCCTCTTTGGCACAAAAGTGAAAATTTAGTGATTTTGTCCAACTTTGCAAGGCCAAAAATTTTGTTCTATGATGAATTAGATCAAGTTCTTGTACTTTTTGAAAATGGGAGGATCCAATATACAACTTTCATGACCAAGAATTTTTCATTTGAAGCATTTTTGAATCAAAAAGAAGAGGTTGAAAAACTTTCCCAAAATGGCAAGTTTACATTACAAGTCACTTTCCCAAAATGGCAACTTTGCAAATGGCTTGGAATCCTTCAATTTTGTGAACTTCTAACATCTTCTAAGATCAAATAAAGATCATACACATTCAAAATGATAGAGGAAACCCCTTTTGTTGGATGATTGGGGGCCTCAGATGCCCTGATTTTGCACTGACTTGCTCAAGAAGTCATCTTGTGATCAGATGCCTTCCCCATTGAATTTCTTCATGAAAATTGGCATGCATGATCCTTATGACATATAGAGACCAATAGAAACAAGAATGACCAAAAAATTTGGAGTTATGGCCTCTGAAACCAAAACCCTAATTTTAGGTCATCTGTGCAGTTAAACCTGGCTTTGCTTCTATGCCTTCCCCAGTTCTTGTGCTTTTCTGAATTCCTTGATCTTGGGAGGATGTAATATGATGCTTGAACATACATGGACCCTCTTGAGATGATTGGAGACCCTTGGGGTGGCTCAGATGGCTCAGGGATTGCTCAGATCACAAACCCTAGATGCAGATGACTTTGAACCAATGCAGTGAAGGAAAAAATGCAATATGAGATGATATGATTGAACTTATGCTAATGAAAAGATCACAAGCCATGGTGAAATGAGTGAGGGCAAATTTGGGGTGTTTACAAATATCAATGAAACATCTGCTGTGTCTGGGACCTCCATCACATCATATCAACAAGCCCGAAAGGTTGTTGAGGAAGGTACCGCTCAAGGCTGGGGCAAGCTACTGCCAGTTGAGAAGAAAGAAGACCGATTCGGGTTGGGTTAAAGACCAACTCGACAAGATCAACCAGAGGCTGCAAAGGAGCCCAAGTTTGTCAGCGGGGGGATGCTCACCCCGGATGCTGTGAACAGTTTGGAAGATGAGTCAGAAGACGAGCGCAACCTGGAAAGCTGGATACGTCCAAGGATCCCGGGGAACCATGTCTCAAACTGGTCTTCCCAGGAAATTATAAGAGTTACTCCGGCAGAGTAATTATTATTTCCTGTCTTTAAGCATGCATCAAGTCATGCATCTTTCCCAAGATGTCAGGGCTCATTTTGTAATTGGGCCATCTTGTATTTTGTGCAAACGATCAATTAATGAATATCAGGACATCTTTTGCAAATGAATCTTTTCTTTTCCGCTCACTGTTTTTCATTTTTTATTTTTTGTACAAAAATAAAATGGCAATGTTTTTCAAAATAATAACTCAATTTTCACTTTTTTCTAAACAAGATAAAACTGATCACTAAAATGAACAAATCTAAACCCTTGCAGAGAGTGCCCTCCAGACTGCACCGACAACAACACCGCTATGACTTCGTATGATTTTGACAATCCGATTAATCAAGCTGATGAAGGGGTTGAAAAATATTATGAGCTACCTGAAGAGCTAGCCAGGTTGTTAAGACAGGAGGAGAAGGTTATAACTCCTCATCAGGAGGAAGTTGAGACGGTGAATCTTGGTATAGAAGAAGACCTGAAAGAAGTTAAGATCGGGGCCCGTCTGCAAGATTCAGTGAAAGAGCAACTTGTTGACATGCTTCGGGAATATGTGGATGTTTTTGCTTGGTCTTATCAGGATATGCCAGGGTTGGACACCGACATTGTTATGCACAAGCTTCCTCTGAAAGAAGACTATCCTCCAATAAAACAGATGTTGCGCCCTACTCGCCCAGATATGGCAATGAAGATAAAAGAAGAGGTACAAAAATAGTGGGACGCCAGTTTCCTTGCTATGACTAGTTACCCGCCGTGGGTTGCTAACATTGTACCTGTGCCTAACAAGGATGGCAAGGTGAGGATGTGTATGGATTACCGGGACCTGAACAGAGCCAGCCCGAAAGATGACTTCCCATTACCTCACATTGATGTATTGGTCGACAACACAGCTCAGTTCTCGGTATTCTCCTTCATGGATGGATTTTCAGGATATAATCAGATCAAGATGTCACATGAAGACATGGAGAAGACAACTTTCATCACACCCTGGGGCACATTCTATTATAAGGTAATGTCATTCGGACTGAAGAATGCTGGTGCCACTTATCAACAGGCTATGGTAACATTATTCCATGACATGATCCACAAAGAAACTGAATGTTATGTGGATGACATGATTGCCAAGTCCCTCACAGAAGAAGACCACCTGGTGAATCTGTTGAAGTTATTCAAGCGTCTGAGGAAGTACCAATTGAAGTTAAACCCCAACAAATGCACATTCGGGGTGCGATCCGGTAAGCTCCTGGGATTTATCGTAAGTGAGAAAGGGATTGAAGTTGACCCTGACAAAGTCAAAGCCATCCAAGAAATGCCTGCACCGAAGACTGAAAAAGAAGTTTGAGGGTTCCTAGGTAGATTGAACTACATTTCAAGGTTCATATCTCATCTTACAGCAACCTGTGAACCCTTGTTCAAGTTGTTAAGAAAAGAGCAAACAGTCAGGTGGAATGAATACTGCCAAAGGGCTTTTGACAAAATCAAGGAATACTTACAAGAGCCTCCAATCCTTATGCCTCCAGTTGAAGGAAGACCTCTAATAATGTATTTAACAGTATTAGAAGAGTCAATGGGGTGTGTGGTGGGCCAGCATGACGAGTCTGGTCGAAAAGAGTATGCAATATACTACCTAAGCAAAAAGTTTACCGACTGTGAAAAACGTTATTCACTGCTCGAGAAAACTTGCTGTGCTTTAGCGTGGGCTACTCGCCGACTAAGGCAGTATATGTTGACCCACACTACCTTATTGATCTCAAAGATGGATCCAGTCAAGTACATATTTGAGAAGCCAGCACTTACCGGACGGGTTGCAAGATGGAAAATGATCCTCACAGAATATGACATTCAGTACACCTCTCAGAAGGCCATAAAGGCAATGTATTGTCTGATTATCTTGCTGAGCAGCCCATTGATGATTACTATCCTATGAGATTTGACTTCCCTGATGAAGACATCATGTTCATAAAAGCAAAAGATCATGAAGAGCCTATTCACACTGAAGGGCCTGACCCAAAAGAAGAATGGACAATGATGTTTGATGGGGCTGTTAATATGAATGGTCGTGGTGTTGGTGCAGTACTCATTACACCCAAAGGAGTTCACATGCCTTTTTCGGCAAAACTCACCTTTAACTGCACTAACAACGAAGCTGAATACGAAGCTGAATACGAAGCTTGTATTATGGGTCTTGAGGAAGCCATTGACCTCAGGATCAAGACTTTAACTGTATTCGGAGATTCAGCTCTGGTAATTAATCAAACCAACGGCAAATGGTATACTCACCAGGAGCATCTGATACCTTATCGGGATTATATAAGGAGGTTGCTTACATTCTTCACAACTGTCAAACTTGAGTATATCCCTCGAGATGAAAATCAGTTTGCAGATGCTCTGGCTATCATTTCATCCATGATCAAAGTTCAAGCTGCCAACTTTGTGCCCCGGATATTAGTATCCAGACTTGATAGACCAGCATACGTATTCTCAGTAGACATTGCTAAAGATGATAAGCCTTGGTTCCATGACATCAAATGCTTCTTGGAGGATCAAACATACCCACCTGGGGCATCATCCAATGACAAGAAGACATTATTAAGGCTAGCTGGCAGTTTCTTCCTGAATGCTGATGGTTCCTTGTACAAGAGAAACTTTGATATGGTATTTCTCAGATGTGTTGATAAGACAGAGGCAGATTTGTTGATGCACGAGGTGCATGAAGGATCTTTTGGTACCCATGCTGGAGGGCATGCAATGGCTAAGAAGTTGTTGAGATCAGGATATTATTGGATCACAATGGATGCAAAATTTTGTGCTTATACCAGAAAGTGTCATAAATGCCAGATTTATGCAGATAAAGTGCACGTGCCTCCGAATCCTCTGAATGTGATGTCTTCACCTTGGCCCTTTGCCATGTGGGGCATTGATATGATTGGCAAGATTGAACCGACTGCTTCAAATGGCCACAGATTCATCCTGGTAGCCATTGACTATTTTACCAAGTGGGTCGAAGCAGCTTCATATGCAAATGTCACCAGGCAAGTGGTAGCCCGATTCCTGAAGAGAGATATCATCTGTCGGTATGGAGTGCCCGAGCGAATCATTACTGATAATGGTTCCAACTTGAACAACAAAATGATGGCAGAACTATGCTAGGACTTCAAGATCCAACACCACAATTCTTCTCCTTACAGGCCAAAGATGTATGGGGCTGTGGAGGTAGCTAACAAGAATATCAAGAAGATTGTGCAGAAGATGGTGGTCACCTACAAAGACTGGCATGAAATGCTACCATTTGCCTTGCATGGGTACCATACATCAATCAGAACATCCACTAGGGCAACACCGTATCAACTTGTGTATGGTATGGAGGCAGTCCTACCTGTTGAAGTTGAATTACCCTCCTTGTGGGTACTAATGGATGTTAAGCTGAATGAAGCAGAATGGGTCCGATCCCGATACGAACAACTGAATCTGATTGAAGAGAAGAGATTAGCTGCAATCTGCCATGGGCAGCTGTATCAGAAAAGAATGAAGAAAGCCTTCGATCAGAAAGTCAGGCTTCAGGAATACCAACTAGGAGATCTTGTGCTGAAAAGACTCCTCCCTCCTCATACAGACCACAGGGGCAAGTGGACTCCGAATTACGATGGTCCGTTCATAGTAAAGAAATTCTTCTCTGGTGGAGCACTGATGCTCAGTACTATGGATGGAGAAGATTTCATGTCCCCTGTGAATTCAGATGCAGTTAAAAAATACTTCGCATAAAATGACCCGCTGGACATAAAAACAGAATGTAAGTCCAGGCAAAAATAGGGCATCCCGGCGAGTCAAAAACAGAATAAAAGACTCGGGCAAAATAAGGGAAAATAAATAAAAAAATGTACACCCGCTGAGTTGAAAAGCCGCATTGGACAACTCAGGCAAAAATGGGTATCCCGGTGGATTGAAAACCCGAAAGGGCGATCCACGCAAAATAAGGGAATAAGCGAACAACTGCACTCTGAATTCGTCTATATCACTTGCAACATGAGAAGAACGTCAATGTCATACAAGTCATAGCAAAGGGAAGCACAGAAGCGTCATCAACATTGCCAGCATCTTTTTGTTTCTCAATTTGTAGCAATCTCCTCATTTTATGGGATCTGTTCCTTTGACTGTATTTGCCAATTCAGGGCACGCAAATTAATAATTTCAGATTTTCAGTCACATTTCATCTCGTAACATTTTATTTCCATTTGCAAAAATGTCCGATATCCCGGGTATATTGATTGCATAAATACAGATGCGGTTTTCTAAATCCCATGCTTGCAGGAAATATATTTGCTCCCGGGAGTGTCTAAATTCCTATGATGGAATCCAATAAGAGATACCTCGGGGCACTTGTGCGTATCTTTGTCATAACAGGATTGCAGGTATTCAAAGTACAACACGAGGCAGGGAAGCTTCTCCTCAGCAAGCTGCCAAATCAATATTTACTCAGCACATCTCCCAAATAGCACCAGAGATTCCTTCTCCCCAGCTGAGTTTCCAGGCTTCAATCATCTTCAACAGAATCACAAAAATCTCTAGGAAGGTCGTTCAGTGATCATTCCTCCTTAGCCAAGTGTCAAACAGGGAGCCTGAGTCACAAACAGTTTTGGAAGAGAAACCTGCTCAAGTAGAACAAGACCAGCGTAAAACGAGCAAGATACATCACCAACCAGAGAGATTTGGATATCTCATAACTGATCAAGATGTATTACTCATGGATTAAGATGAGCATGTGACCTACCAAGTGTAAACACCCCAAATTTTCCCTCACTCATTTCACCATGACTTGTGGTTCTTTTCATTTGCATAAGTTCAATCATATCATCTCATATTAGATTTTTGCTTAACTGCATTGGTTCTAAGTCATCTGCATCTAGGGTTTGTGATCTGAGCAATCCCTAAGCTATCTGAGCCACTACAAAGGTCTTAAATCATCTCAAGAGGGTCCATGTATGTTCAATCATCATATTATATCCTCCCAAGATCAAGGAAGTCAGAAAATCACAAGAAACTGAGGAAGGCATGGAAGTAGAGCCATGTTTAACTACACAGATGACCTAAAATTAGAGTTTTGGTTTCAGAGGCCATAACTCCAAATTTCTTGGTCATTCTTGTTTCTATTGGTCTCTCTATGTTATAAGGATCATACATACCAATTTTCATGAAGAAATTCAATGGGAAAGGCATCTGATCAATAGATGACTTCTTGAGCAAGTCAGTGCAAAATCAGGGCATCTGGGGCCCCCAATCATCCAACCAAAGGGTCTTCTCCATCATTTTGGATGTGTATGATCTTTATTTGATCTTAGAAGAAGTTAGAAGTTCACAAAATTGAATAATTTCAAGCCATTTGCAAGGTTTCCATTTTGGGAAAGTGACTTGTAATGCAAACTTGCCATTTTGGGAAAGTTTTTCAACCTCCTCTTTTTGATTCAAAAATGCTTCAAATGAAAAATTCTTGGTCATGAAAGTTGTAGATTGGATCATTCCCTTTCCAAAAAGTACAAGAACTTGATCTAATTCATCATAGAACTCAAGTTATGGCCTTGCAAAGTTGGGAAAAATCACAAAATTTCACTTATGAACCTGTAACACGGTGGGAGAACTGACTTTAGTTATGTTGCGGATAGCAAGAGTCGCCATCGACTTTTATTTTATCCAAAGGAAAGGGCATAAAATAACAGGAAAGACCTTAAAAGATTTTTGAGTTCGGGGGGTAGGTTATGTAAATGGAAGGTGTTAGCACCCTTTACATCCATGGTTATCCATGGGCTCTTAGTTACTTAGCTCACTTTAAACTATTTTGAGAAGTGTAGTGTGTGATTAAAAATTTTCTTAAGTACTTTATAATGATCCTTGTATGGATATATATATATATATAAAGACTTTGTTTTGAAAATTTGTTTGAAAATGTGAAGTGTAATGAAGTAATTTGATGAAAAATGGAGCAAGTACTTAAGAGGAACCTACCCTAATTTGAATCTTTACTGTTCTTGAATGTTCTTTCAATGGTAAGACTATTCCTATTATTAAGGAATAGGTAGTCATTACCTTGGATTTTATAAGGGACATGTGAAGGGTCATCTGTGTTTAGGCAACTGTAAGGTGACTTAGCAATACGAAGGGACTTATCATCTTTTATTCGAAAGGGACAAGATCATTTACGAAGGCAACATCGAAGGGACTTGATCTTATAATATTGAAAGGGACTAGATGATTTGTTTATGAGAAGGGACTTTGCTTTTTAGACACCTTACTTGACCTTTTTATTTAGGCAACATGAGGGATAACCTTAGGAAGTGAGATGGCGATCAAAGATCGACTTACGTGTGTGCGTGTATAGGTTCATATAATTATATTATTAAATTAGTGATTCTAAATTAATTTTAAAATACAAACATGTTATCACTCCCTATATTTACTAACCATGGCAATATAAACATTTATAAATAATAAAATAAAGACAAAAATAACCCTACAACTATTACAAGGCTTTTGCAGTTACATAAATATATAAACGATTTAAATAACAAGTATATAAATAAATAATAGAAAGGGTTAGTAATAAAAATAATTATAAGAAAAAAAATGTTAGCACAAATATACAAAACATATATAAATTAAATAAACAAATTTTAAGAATTTTTAAGATGAAAATAAAATAATAAAGATAATAATAAACCATATACTAATTTATTTACAAAATAAAGCATGATTAAAATTATTTAATTATATACATTAGAAGAATTTATTAAGTTTAATATTTAAACAAAATAATTAAGGTAATAAATTAAGGTTTTTTTTAAAAAAAATTAGGGTTTTAGAAATTAGGGTTAGAGTTTTTTAGAAAATAGAATTAGGGTTTATAATTTAAATTACAATATTAATTTAATTATTTACAAAAAAAATAAATATATAATAATAATATATACATATTTTAATTTAAATAAAAAAAAACTAGGATTAAAATTTTTTAGAAAATAAATTAGAGATGAAATTATATATACATATATTATTAAAATAATTTTCTTTCATATGAAAAATATAATTTGAATTAACTTAAAACAAATAAACAAGAAAATAAAATAAAAGAATAAAACTTACCTGGGGCAGGGATTGAACCCACGCCCTAGGCCTTGCAACCCTTGGACCAGCAAGGCTGCCACCAGGCCAGCTGCGCGCTGGTGATAGCAAACAGCCACTATTGATTATATTTAAAACCTGAAAAATATGACAAAGTAAAAAAAAATATAACACAAGACCTGGGAATCGAACCCAGGTCTCTCACCACCAAAGCCTTTCAACAAAACCAACTGAGCTACACGCGCTAGTTGACATATACACGAAACGCGTTCGTTTTAAATATTCTTGAAATTTCAAATATTTCCTGCGCGCCAAAAGGTCATCTCCTAGCTCCGTTCGTCCAGTTAGGCTATACCTACAATTTGTCTGTCACTAGAAGTTTTAGTGACGGATCTTCGTCGTCACTATAGCACCTGCGCATTAAAACATAGAAAACACAGACAATAAACCTATTTTAATTGCCCAGATCGATTACATGAAGGCCATTGATCCCGAATCTACCACTAATTTGGATTAAAATCGGCTATTAGGTGAATTCCCAATTCACGATTTTCTTAGAACCCTAACATGGCAACTCTTTGATTCTGTGTCAAAACTCAAATTAAAGTATACAGAAACAATCATTAGTTTAATACAAACATGAAACAACAACCATATATCATTTATATTTCTCAAAGATATGAAAACGAAAAAATTCATAAAAGTTCAAGAACTTTGATTCGGTTTGATCAATTCTTGGGGTTTGAGATGCATATGGCTATTGCTACATGATCAGTGATGTTCAAGGAAGAGATTGGTGTCCTTAATTCACCTGAAAAACCACAAAAAATTAGAATCTGAATTTCAAATTTTTTATGAATTTTGAAATTGTAAAACTTATCCTTGAGGCTCTGAATTCGTGTATGATGTATTGCTTAATGTTGTTTATATAAGATACAATGAAATTAGGTCAAATCTTTCACAAAACTATGGACTTTTGGACTTTGGGAGATTGAGAAAGATATGATCTTAAAACTTGAATATTCTTTGATCTAGCCTTGCTATTTTGGTATGATCTCCATTATATTTGTATCAATCAAGTTTAAATAAGTTTTAAAACCTTCTAGAAGCTAAATCCTTTTCAAATATATGATTTTTATATTTTATTTCAATTTAATTTGTATTATAATGAATAAAATTCAAATAAATATCAAATAAATATCAAATAAAATATAAAAAATCAGAAATTGTGTGGGTTGGGTCGTGCTTGATGAGTTTGTAAAGTTTGGATGGCAATTTGGTGGGCTCATTTAGCAAAAATTGGTTTTAAGGCCTTATTTGCTTCATAAATTTCCCAAAAATTTCCCAAATTTGCAAGGGCACAAATCCTTCAATTTTAATGCTATGAAAGTGTATTTGGACATTTTGGAAAGCTTAAAAAGTCCTCTAACCAGCCTCTTTGGTCTCATGTCCATATCTTTCACCATTCTCAAGTTATGCTCTTTTGAAGTTGTTGACTTTTTGTTGACTTTTAAAAGGACCTGTAATGTCTTAGCTCATACCTTCCAAATGAAGCATTTTTGGGCTTGGCTTGTGTGACCCAAAGTTGTAGAGAATTCAATTTCCTTCAAAATGAGCTTTGGATGGAAAAAATTTGATGAAGCATGTGAAAGTTATGGCTGGTCAAAGTTCAGTTGACTTTTCCTATGAAAACCCTAATTTAGAAACTCCTGATTCTTGATGATCTGAAATCTCCTTGATGAATCATGATCAACCATTGATCAAATGATGAATTTTACTTTATATAATTGATGTTGGCAAAAAATCATGAAGTTTGACTTTGGTTTGACCACAGTTGACCTCAGTTTGACTGGTTGACTGCCTTGACTGATTTTAACCTTTCTGATCATCTGACTGAGCAAATCTTTTGGGAAAGTTTTAAAACATGACATGGGGATTCTTGAACTCATATAGGATTTTATGAAGCTCACTTGAAGTCTTGGAATTCCATTTAGCCTGATGAAAGTCAAAACCCTAGTTTAAGATGCATTGCTTAGGAGGATGCATTGTCTGAGGGAATTGCCAAATTTTCTGACTAATTGTGAACCCTGTGAACCTGGTGAACCTCATGAGATGTCTTGTGAACTTTTTGATCCTTGTGAACATCTTAGTACACAATTTATTGTCTTGTGGAGGGAAAATTTTGGGGTGCAACAGCTGCCCCTGTTCAATTTTCTGAAACCTGAGGGGTTAGATTGGTATATGTGCCATTCGTGACCTGGAAGGTTGAAGGGGATTGAACACAAAAGCCCAAAAATTTGCACTCGCCAGTGCGTAAAGTAACACTGATGATTAGTTGTATATGCTTGAGTGGGCTTAAAGATGCCACTGGGAAGAACTGGAGATGGGCTTATAGATGCCATCTAAAATATCAGGATGTGATGATGTCTTTATGTTGATACTGGATATCAGTACTAGGTCTTTGTATAGGCCGTCTCTGAATCGTTTATGCAACATGATTTGAATTGTTGAATGGACTAGTAGAAATAAATCTTCGTGACGATTATCTCTTCCGGAAATATCCTGGATTAGGGAATAGATCTTCATACAAACCGTTTGCCTACTCTCCAAGGACAAAAGAATATCAGGATTAATTTTTCTGTAAAATATCTTGAACTAGGGAATGGATCTTTGTACAGACCATTTGCCTATTATTCAAGAGCCAATAGATTAGATCTTCTGAAAATATCTTGAACTAGGGAATGGATCTTTGTATAGACCGTTTGCCTACTATTCAAGACCAGATAGATGAAATCTTCTGGAAATATCCTGGATTAGGGAATGGATCTTCGTACAGACCGTTTGCCTACTCTCCAAGAGCAAATAGATTAAATCTTCTGAAAATATCTTGAACTAGGGAATGGATCTTTGTACAGACTGTTTGCCTACTATTCAAGACCAGATAGATGAAATCTTCTGGAAATATCCTGGATTAGGGAATGGATCTTCGTACAGACCGTTTGCCTACACTCCGAGGACAAAAGAGTGTCAGGATCAAGTCTCCTGAAAATATCCTGGATTAGGGAATGGATCTTCGTACAGACCGTTTGCCTACTCTCCGAGGACAAAAGTGTGTCAGGATCAAGTCTCCTGAAAATATCCTGGATTAGGGAATGTATATTTGTACAGACCGTTTGCCTACTCTCCGAGGACATCTTGAGTAATGTATAGATCACTTCTGACCTGTTGTGAATTGTTGATATTGTTTTATCTGCATATAAGTATCTTGCAAAGAAATGGTTAATTTATGCAATATGTATGCATGCATGGCATGGTGCATCTATGTAAATGTATTATGCATTATGGATACGTATGCTATGATATGATGTAAATGATGTATGTATTGTTAGACACTGTGGCTAGTGATCTAGAGGGGGGGGTGAATGGATCACCTCCTTGATTACAAGGATTTAAAAGATTTTTCAGAGTTTTCAAAGATTAATGGAAACAACGGTCCCAAATATACTAGCGTCTATTCTGGACCAGCCACTAGAAGACCAGACATGTGATAACGTGCTGGATTTACAATTGAGATGATAAAGGATTAAACACACAAGCTTTAAAACAGTTGAATGCACCTATCACAAAAGCTATTTCCAATGAATTAAAAACGATTAAAAACGTAAATAGAGATGAAGAAGGAATACAATACGCATAGATTTGGTAAGGAAGTTCCCCACGTTCGTCCTCGCGTGTGGGTACGTCTCCCTCTCAATTTCAAATCGAAATTGAGAACTTTTATATCAATATTGTTGAAATCGTCGATTACAAGGTTGTTATACAAACACCAGAAATCTATACACCTAGATCTTCCTATTGTATCAACCTTCACTTGATCTGAGCCCAATAAAGATCCCCTGCAAGTAATACAAACAATTCACCGGTTCCACGATCTATTTGTGAAATCTCCCGATTTCCAAATCTTACGTGCGGCTGAATCTGTCTTGTAAACGTGACTAACAAACCCTCAAGAACACTCCCGTTCTTGAAGGAAAACCCAGCTGGTTTTTCCTTGAAACCTTCTATCACTCTTCAACTCAACTAGATCTCCGATCGTACCACTGAACATTATCTCATAAACCTTTAATTCACAGAACAACACTCACTTCCTTATTAATGTTCTTGAATTAAGATATTTGAGAAGATGATGAAGATGAATTTGATTCTAGGTTTCAATCCTGCTCAACATTGAAATGTCCACACTCAAAATTCCTTTTCTTGATGTGTTCTTCAATGATCTTTCACTCTGAAATTCGTCTGCAATTTCTGTGTTATTTTCTGCACTAAATGAAACACTAAACATATACTATGCCGATTCTGTTAGAAGTAAAACAGAAAAATGAATCGATTCAAGACCCGAATGAATCGATGCATAATAGTATTTATACTGTTATGTATCAATACATATTAGCATGAATCGATACATACTGAACAAATGAACAAAAAACAGAGAATTAAACAAACAATGAATCGATGCATGTTTGTATGTGTCGATTCATAGAAGAAATTCCAGAACCATTCTTACAGCATGAATCGATGCATGATGGAATGAATCGATTCATTTTGCGAATTTCCAGAATCATTTCAACAGCATGAATCGATGCATGATGGAATGAATCGATTCATTTTGCGTATTTTCAGAAAAACAAAGACATTATTAAAAATGAGACAAAAGATTTTAAGGGCTAGCATTTTGTCTTAATATGAAGCATATGATGAAAGCACAAACACCAAAAATTTATAATCATACAAAACTAGAGTTGCTCACAAACTCCCCCTTTTTGATGATGACAAATTTTTTAAGTGAGAGAATCACTCCCCCTGAGTTTGTGCATGCCTCTGTCATTTTTCACACTCGCCTTTCTCCCCCTTTGTCAACATCAAGAAAGAATGCATAGGTGAAGCAAAAATTCAGCAATAGCAAGATATATAAGCAGAATTCAATCACAAAGAATGAAATATAAAGGGCAAACAAATTAGGCAAAAGCAAATAATCATAGGCAGTGAAATTGTCAAATAGAGTTGCGAATTACAGAAACAAACCAAACCATACAATGTTTAAACAGAAAATGCAAAGAAACTTAAGCAAGAAACAATGATGATATGCAAAATGAAATACAGCTTCAATGAGGAAAGTGGCCACCACAAGACTCCGCATCATCTCTATCTGGGTCTCGGAAACTTGGAGGAGGAGGTGGAGAAGGCATTTCATCAGGATTCTGCCCCATGAAGGCGTAACGCTTGAACCGTCTCTGAACCTCTGTGCTTTGAAATCTTTCCATTATCCCGGATGTGAACGAAAATCATCCATAAATCCAGACATCTCATTGTAGAAAACTTGATGCCATTTAACCAATTCGGTATGCCATGAATGTTGATTATGATACATCCGAGTATGCTCATCATGCCATTCTTGGTGCTCTTTATGCCATTCCGTTTGCTGGACATGCCACGCACGGGCCTCTTCATGCCGGACATTGTTTGCAACTTCTATCTGCTCAAACATTTGAGTAAGATAGGCCGGAGCAGTAGTAGATGAAGTCGGTGGAGCCGGTGAAGGAGCCGATTCATAGTTTGTAGGAGACCACCTTTGTGGTACCCACTCACCCCAACCAGTGTTGGCATTTGCATCAGGAGGATTTTATGCATCCTCCATATCTTCATCCCTTTGTTCTTCAACATAAACATGTTCAGAAGGAATATCAAAGTTGTAGATGCAGGTTCTAGTGCTACGTTCAAAGAAGTAATAGCAGCGACGCTCGATATCCCACCGATAACCCATATGAGAGAGTGGCATTGTTGAATTCTTGAACACTAGAAGAAGATAAGAGAGGCACAGGAGGGAAAACCATTTTCCAAAACTTAAGAATCCGCATAATCTGGGCAGCATATGCAAGAGTGATGTTCTTTGAGCTATTCCGCGTAAGAAAGATACGCTTAACAAAGTAATTGGGCCAGTTTAATGGTATCTTCTTCTGCAGAATGTACAATAGATGGATATTCGGCTTGTCCAATCGAGAGTGCCCACCGGACCTTGGACGCAAGATATGTGAAAGAATCCAATGCAGAATTCTTGGAACGCTTTTAATCATACCAGAAGTCAGAGGCTCATCATCACCAAGAGGTCTGTCTAATTTTGAAATGGATGCACAATATGTCTTCAGATTAAACTGTGTTTCAAAGTTCTGATCATGCCACATCTGCAATTTAGGCAACAGAGATGGCAGTTTGAATACTTTGGGCCAATCATCAGCCTCAAAACGGTAAGTTCTGGTTCCAATAGAACACTTGAACATGTAACCCTTACCAGTTTTCACACCAGCATAGAACGCACGTATAAAGTCCTCATGGTAATCATCATTAGCAGTTAAAAAGGACCCCAGATTTTGTGCATCGATTAAATCAGCAACTTCTTTTAAATAAAGAGTACGTACATCACTAGTATTGAAAACATGTGGTTTCATGACTAACCTCGACTTAAAAGAAAACTCAAATTCTTCAACAATGGCAGGATGAAGAATAGCATCCCCAGATGGAGGAATTTCGGGAACAGAAGGAGCCTGATGGGAAGACCCAACGGGTTCTTTGCCTTTACGTCTTCCTTTTTCTCTTGGAAGCATGACTCTTGGAGGCATAGTGATGAGATTAGGGTTTTGAGAGAAGAGGGGTTTTGTGGCAGTTAGGGTTTTAAAAACGAAAATGATGCAAATGGGATGATGGGGAAGACATAATGGAGTTTTATAACTGATGGACATGTCATAGCAGTTGCTGATGTGTCGATTCATAAAAAATAAACTAAATTTAAAACAGTATGCGCCGATTCATGACCTTATGAATCGATTCATTTGACAAAATTTTTTAAAAAACAGGTTGCTATGTATCGATACAAACCACGAATGTATCGATACATACTGTAACAATTTTGATAGATTTGAAAGAAAATTAACATGAATCGATTCAATATGGCTGTGATCGATTCATAATGCGAAATTTTTGAAATACAAGTTGCTATGTATCGATACAAGCCACTATGTATCAATACATACTGTAACAATTTTGACAGAAATTAAAAGAAAATGAACATGAATCGATTCAATATGGCTGGGATCGATTCATAATGCGAAATTTTTGAAATTCTAGTGGCTATGTATCGATACAAGCCACTATGTATCAATACATAATGTAATAATTTTTACAGTGATAAAAGAAATTTAGCAAGAATTGACACAAAAATGAATATGCAAAACAAACATTATGCAAAATGCAGAATGAATCATAACATTGTATGGATGCTTAAGAATACTTTACAAACAAAACATCAATGCTCAAACATTCATATCTAAAGAAGTACATGTAAGCGAGAAATAATTTCTCAAACATACATTGATCACGCAATATCAACAAAGTGAAGAGAGAGGAACAATATTACCTCCGTCGTAGTATTCTCATGAGGTACGAGTGAAGACTACATTCAGAACTTAGTAAACACGATGGGATAAATAGAAACTATATCAAACAAACTTAAGACACCAATGCGGAGAGATCAAGAATCCCTAATTCGCGATGAATGTTGAAGAAGGGTTCAATTGCCAAAGGTTTAGTGAAAATGTCAGCAAGTTGATTTTTAGTATCAACATGCTCAAAAACAACATCTCCTTTTTCAACATGACCGCGAAGGAAGTGATGTCTAATCTCAATATGTTTGGTGCGTGAGTGTAAAACATGATTCTTAGTGAGATTAATGGCACTAGTGTTGTCACACTTAATTGGAATGCGTTCAAGTTCAATGTCAAAATCTTGTAGTTGTTGTCTTAGCCACAAAATTTGAGCACAACAGCTATCGGCTGCAACATACTCAGCCTCTGCAGTAGACAAAGCTACGAATACTTGTTTTTTACTATGCCAACTTATTAAAGAATTTGAAAACAGATGACATGTGCCACTAGTGCTTTTCCTATCTGATTTGCAGCCAGCAAAATCAGAATCAGAGTAACCTACTAAGCTGCAATCGCTTCCTTTGGAATACCAAAGCCCATATTTAGGTGTTCCATTAAGATACCTAAATATACGCTTGACTGATTTTAAGTGAGATTCCTTAGGATTTGATTGATATCGTGCACACATACACACACTAAACATGATGTCTGGTCTAGAAGCAGTAAGATACAAGAGAGACCCAATCATACCTCTATACCTTTTGACATCAACACACTTACCATGTTCATCTTTGTCCAAGTTTCCGTTGGTAGGCATGGGAGTGTCAATTGATTTAGAATTATTCATTCCAAAACGCTTGAGCAGCTCTCTGCAGTATTTTGTTTGACATACTGTTGTACCTTCATCGAGTTGCTTTATTTGGAGACCTAAGAAGTAGTTCAAATCCCCCATGAGACTCATCTCAAACTCACCCTGCATAACATTAGAAAATTCTTCGACCAAGTGTATGTTAGTTGAACCAAAAATTATATCGTCTACATAAACTTGAACTAAAAGAATGTGCTTTCCTTTGTGTTTTATGAAGAGTGTATTATCCACTTTACCTCTAGAATATCCATGATCAAGTAGAAATTTTCTAAGTCTTTCGTACCACACACGGGGTGCTTGCTTAAGACCATATAAAGCACGCTTTAATTTGTAAACATGATCTAGATATTCAGAATTTTCAAAACCAGGAGGTTGTGAAACATATACTTCTTCATTTATGACACCATTTAAAAACGCACTCTTTACGTCCATTTGGTAAAGCTTGGAATTCATAGAACACGCATAAGAAAGCAAAAGACGTATAGCCTCAAGGCGAGCCACTGGAGCATAAGTCTCCTCATAATTTATGCCCTCCTCTTGGTTATACCCTTGTGCTACCAAGCGTGCCTTGTTTCTAGTTATCACTCCGCTCTCATCAAGTTTATTCCTAAACACCCATTTAGTACCTATGATGTGATGATCTCGCGGACGAGGGACAAGTTCCCAAACGTCATTTCTTTTAAATTGATTAAGCTCTTCTTGCATGGCCATTAGCCAAAATTCATCAATCAAGGCCTCTTTAGCATTTTTAGGTTCCACTTGTGATACAAAAGCGAAGTGAGAACAAAAGTTACTTATCTTAGAACGAGTCCACACTCCCTTTGAAATATCTCCCAATATATTGTCTATAGGGTGGTCTTTAGAGGATTTCCAAGCTGGTGGAAGGTCCTTCACTTCAGATGTTCCTTCCTTTTTATCTTTTTCATGACTAGTATCTTCCTCCTTCTCAATATCAACCGTTTCAGATTGATCAATTTCCGAAATAGCTTCTTTGAGTATGTCTTCTGTAGATACACCTGCGTCATCAAAAGAGATACCTTTTCCGACAATTTTTGGGTAAGACTCATCAAAAGAAACATGGACAGATTCTTCTATAGAAAGTAAACGCCTATTATACACTCTATATGCTTTGCTTGATTGAGAGTATCCAAGAAAAATACCTTCATCAGCTTTGGCACCAAACTTCCCAAGATTTTCCTTACCGTTATTCAAAACAAAACATTTACAACCGAACACATGAAGATGAGACAAGTTTGGCTTTCTTCCTTTTAAAATTTCATAAGGGGTTTTGTTCAAAATAGGACGAATTAAAATCCTGTTCAGAACATAACAAGTTGTGCTAATTGCATCAGCCCAAAAATATTTTGGTAGTCCACCCTCATTGAGCATTGTTCTTGCCAATTCTTCTAAAACTCGATTTTTGCGCTCCACAACACCATTTTGTTGTGGAGTTCGAGGAGCTGAAAAGTTATGCTCAATGCCATACTTGTCACAATATTTATCAAAGAGATGGTTTTGAAATTCACCTCCATGATCACTTCGGATTGTAACTATTTTAGAGTTCATTTTGTTTTGGGACAGCTTTGCAAAACTTTTAAAAGCAGAAAAAGTTTCATCTTTGCTATGAAGGAATATAGTCCAAGTAAATCTAGAGTAGTCATCTACTATTACGAAACCATAATAGTTTCCACCTAATCTCTTTGTCCTAGATGGTCCAAAGAGGTCCATATGGAGAAGCTCAAGGGGTCTTGAAGTTGAAATTATGTTTTTAGATTTAAAGGAGACCCTTGTTTGTTTCCCCATTTGGCAAGCATCACATAGGTGGTCTTTTGAAAATTTTATTTTTGGAAGACCTACTACTAGATCCTTGGATACAACCTTATTAAGCAAACCGAAATTAACATGCGCTAAGCGTCTATGCCACAGCCATGAATCATCATTTAGGGCTACTAGACATTTAGTGCTTGTTAAAGATACACTCAAAAGATCAAGCATATATATATATATATATTGTTTACTCTTACACCCTTAAACACAACATTATGTTCGGTATGTTCAATTTTGCAACAAGTTTTTGTGAAAGAAACTTTATAACCTTTGTCGCATAGTTGACTTATACTTAACAAATTGTGTTTAAGTCCCTCTACAAGATGGACATCAGAAATAGTAGTGGTAGAGGGATTACCTACACTACCTTTACCAAGTATAGCTCCTCTGTTATTGTCTCCATAAGTAACATACCCATTCTTCTTTGCTTTGAAGTCAATAAAAAGTGATATGTCACCCGTCATGTGCCTTGAACACCCGCTGTCCAGAAACCATCTTCTTTCCATGGATGCAAGACACTCATCCTACAATATCAAAAGAGAGAGGTAGGTACCCAATTTTTATTGGGTCCAAGTGGGTAAGTGGTAACATGGTTGTGTACTTGATGAATCACTATCACTTTCCCGAGCAATGTAAGCTCTTCTTTGATTATTATACCTTTTTGGTGGAGCTTTTCCTTTATCCTTTTTCTTTAAAGGACAATCCATTTTATAATGTCCGGACTTGCCACAATTAAAGCAAGACCCTCTTTCTCTATTCTTCTTAATCTCTTCCTGTTTTGAATCTATAGATTGTCTTTTAAACTTTATAAGGTTCTTGTCGGAATGCTTGATTCCATTCTTTCGAATGAATCTATTATATCTCCTAACAAAAAGTCCCATTTCTTCGTCACCGGAGTCTTCGTCATTACTTGACTCATTATTGCTTAGCTCTTTTTGTGAGGACTTTGAGTTAGAAGCCACAAGAGCTATAGGCCTCTTCTCACCCTCTTTGTCTTTATTCTTCTCCTTTCCCTTTTTACTTTTGTTCTCAAACTTTTCTAGACTTTCTAGTTCTTGCTGATGTTCCTCCAGCTTTCCAAACAAAGTAGTCATTGTGAGTGTCGTTAGATCGTTGGCTTCCTTGATAGCTGTTACTTTAGGTTGCCATTCCCTGCTAAGACATCTCAGAATTTTATTAGTAGCAATTTCATTGGAAACAGGTTTTCCAAGTGCATTCAAATGATTAATGAGATGAACAAATCTCTTTTGCATGTCGGGAATAGATTCTCCTTGTTTCATGCGAAAGAGTTCGAACTCTTGATTAAGTGTGTTAATGCGGGACTGTTTTACTTCAGTTGTGCCTTCATGTGCAATTTCTAAAGCGTCCCACATTTCTTTAGCTGTCGAGCAATGGGAAACTCGATAATACTCATCTACACTAAGTGCTGAAATTAGCATATTTCGAGCTCTCCAATCACTTGACCACTTTTTCTCATCTTTCTCATCCCAATCATCTTCTGGTTTAGGTACTATGGTACCTGCCTCATTCATCATGGTAATTTGAAAAGGACCATTTTGAATGGCAGCCCATACGCGCCTATCCACAGAATTTATGTGAACTCGCATGCAGTCTTTCCAGTAGCCATAATTTTCACCATTGAAAACAGGAGCCCTATTATACGCCCCCTTTGGTTCAGAATCCATAACATTACAGGCAGCCACAAAGCACCAGCGAACCGGTGCTCTGATACCACTTGTTAGACGCTGTGGCTAGTGATCTAGAGGGGGGGGGGGTGAATGGGTCACCTCCTTGATTACAAGGATTTAAAAGATTTTTCAGAGTTTTCAAAGATTAACGGAAACAACGGTCCCAAATATACTAGCTTCTATTCTGGACCAGCCACTAGAAGACCAGACATGTGATAACGTGCTGGATTTACAATTGAGATGATAAAGGATTAAACACACAAGCTTTAAAACAGTTGAATGCACCTATCACAAAAGCTATTTCCAATGAATTAAAAACGATTAAAAACGTAAATAGAGATGGAGAAGGAATACAATACGCAGAGATTTGGTAAGGAAGTTCCCCACGTTCGTCCTCGCGTGTGGGTACGTCTCCCTCTCAATTTCAAATCGAAATTGAGAACTTTTATATCAATATTGTTGAAATCGTCGATTACAAGGTTGCTATACAAACACTAGAAATCTATACACCTAGATCTTCCTATTGTATCAACCTTCACTTGATCTGAGCCCAATCAAGATTCCCTGCAAGTAATACAAACAATTCACCGGTTCCACGATCTATTTGCGAAATCCCCCAATTTCCAAATCTTACGCTGTGGCTGAATCTGTCTTGTAAACGTGACTAACAAACCCTCAAGAACACTCCCGTTCTTGAAGGAAAACCCAACTGGTTTTTCCTTGAAACCTTCTATCACTCTTCAACTCAGCTGGATCTCCGATCGTACCACTGAATGTTATCTCATAAACCTTCAATTCACAGAACAACACTCACTTCCTTGTTAATGTTCTTGAAATAAGATATTTGAGAAGATTATGAAGATGAATTTGATTCTAGGTTTCAATCCTGCTCAACATTGAAATGTCCACACTCAAAATTCCTTTTCTTGATGTGTTCTTCAATGATCTTTCACTCTGAAATTCGTCTGCAATTTCTGTGTTATTTTCTGCACTAAATGAAACACCAAACATATACTATGTAGATTCTGTTAGAAGTAAAATAGAAAAATGAATCGATTCAAGACCCGAATGAATCGATGCATAATAGTATTTATACTGTTATGTATCAATACATATTAGCATGAATCGATACATACTGAACAGATGAACAAAAAACAGAGAATTAAACAAACAATGAATCGATGCATGTTTGTATGTGTCGATTCATAGAAGAAATTCCAGAACCATTCTTACAGCATGAATCGATGCATGATGGAATGAATCGATTCATTTTACGAATTTCCAGAATCATTTCAACAGCATGAGTCGATGCATGATGGAATGAATCGATTCATTTTGCGTATTTTCAGAAAAACAAAGACATTATTAAAAATGAGACAAAAGATTTTAAGGGCTAGCATTTTGTCTTAATATGAAGCATGTGATGAAAGCACAAACACCTAAAATTTATAATCATACAAAACTAGAGTTGCTCACATGTATGAATCATGCAGCCTGAAGCGTCTGGATATCTTTGTATAATAACTGCTGGCTAGGGAAAATAAATCCCGATTCATTGCTGAAGAATGTGAGGAACTTGTTCCTGTCTTGTTTGATAGTATATTATTTATAACCTCCCGTCTTCGTTTGTCGTACTTCTATTGAAGGAATAAGCTCCTGAGTATCCCGACTGAGGATAAAAGAGATGGACATAAATTCAAGGGGAGATGTAACTCGAAGTATCTATAAAGATAGATTTGCACTGCTGGGGACTTGTAGTTATCTTGTGGGGATGAACCGGCAAAGCTTCGTTGAATTCCTACCTTCGTTCGTCCTTAGTAAATACTATTACTGCATTTTATACATTTCTGGTAAACATCAATCATATTCAAAAGCAAAAAATACATTCAAACACAACCAATGGACGTTCCGCTTATGTAAATAGGGTAAAAGTAAATCTGGATTCAAAGATGAAATTTTATTTATATCACAAAGTGACCTATACATAGGCAAGTTTGTACAAGGAGACAGAAATCCTAGTAAGAGGAATTTGTCATAAAATTTTACAAAACGAAGAAAACAGCTATGTGAGAAATAATCCTATTGAGTTTCAATTCTACTATTGCCATTATCTTCAAGTATCTCATCTTCTGCTGTTGAGACGGAAACGATTGTATTGATCTTTATCTGTTCGAGCTTGAGTTAAGTAACACAGCTGGTTGGAATTACATGGGTGATCCAAACGAGACATATTCATACGCTTTAATCCCTAACTTTTGCCTGGATTGCCCTTTCAGGTTTTCAATCCACCGAGATACCCTTTTTTGCCCAAGCCGCCTTTTCAGGTTTTCGACTTGTCGGGTGTACATTTTTTTATATATATCCCTAATTTTTTCCCGAACCCTTTTGGTTCGCCGGGATGCCCTTATTTTTGCCTAGTCCAGTCAACCTAGCGGGTCTCTTTTTATGCATAGTATTTTTTAACTATGTCTGCGTTTACAGGCTGTGGAAAGTCTTCACCATCCATAGTGGTAAGCATCATGGCACCTCCTGAAAATACTGTTTTGACTACAAATGGCCCTTCATATGTAGGAGTCCACTTACCCCTAGGATCACCCTGTGGTAATATGATACGCTTGATTACCAAGTCACCAGCCTGATATACCTTTGGCTTAACCTTCTTATTAGAAGCTTTGATCATATGTTTCTGGTACATCTGGCCATGAAAAATAGCTGCCAACCTTTTCTCATCAATTAAATTTATCTGGTCAAGTCGAGTCTGAATCCACTCATCTTCATCCAAGCCTGCATCCTTCATGATTCTTAAGGAGGGTATCTGAACTTCAATGGGCATAACTGCTTCCATACCGTAAACTAAGGAGAATGGGGTTTCCCCTGTTGAAGTACGTATTGTAGTACGATAGCCATGAAGAGCAAATGGTAACATCTCGTGCCAATCCTTGTAAGTGACAGTCATCTTCTGTAGAATCTTCTTAATGTTCTTATTAGCAGCTTCTACTGCCCCATTCATCTTTGGACAATACGGAGAAGAGTTGTGATACTTAATCTTGAACTGTGTGCAGAGATCAGTAATCATAGTGTTATTCAGATTAGAACCATTGTCAGTAATAATCCTTTCAGGGATGCCATACCTGCAGATGAGATTATTCTTAATGAATCGAGCCACCACATTCTTAGTAACAGATGCAAATGAAGCTGCCTCTACCCACTTTGTAAAGTAATCAATAGCAACCAGGATGAAACGATGCCCATTAGAAGCAGTGGGCTTGATCTCACCAATCATATCAATGCCCCACATGACAAAAGGCCTAGGAGCAGTCAACACATTCAATGGTGATGGAGGTATATGTACTTTATCAGCACAGATTTGACATTTGTGACATGTTCTGGAGTGTTGATAGCAGTTAGCTTCCATGGTAGACCAATAGTAACCTGCTCTTAATATCTTCTTTGCCATGGTATGACCACTATAATTAGTGCCAAAGATCCCGTCATGCATGTCTTCCATAATCTCAGTTGCTTCCTTCTTATCCACACAACGAAGAAAAGTCTAATCATGATTACGCTTGTACAAAATCCCATTACTCAAGAAGAACTTAGCAGAAAACCTCCTCAGAAACTTCTTATCTTTGATAGATGCCCCTTCAGGGAACTCCTGAGTTTCAAGATATCTTTTCACTTCATAGAACCAAGGCTTCCCCTCTGTTTCTCTAGTGTCAATCTCATTGCAGTATGCAGGCTTCTCAAATTTATCAATAGTAATCTTGGGAGCTTCATCATCCCAGCTAATCTCAAATATAGATGCCATGGTGGCTAATGCATCTGCCAACTGATTTTCTCTTTGTGGAATATGTCCAAAGGTAATCTCTTCAAAATATGGGATTAAAGACAACACATGCTCTCTGTAAGGAATGAGGTTATCATGCTTGGTATCCCAATCTCCTTTGATCTGACTTACTACCAGGGCTGAATCTCCATATACGTCCAGGAATTGAATCTTCATATCAATGGCAGCTTTAATACCCAAGATACATGCCTCATACTCAGCCATGTTATTGGTACAATAGAAACAAAGTCTTGCAGTAATTGGGGTATGACAACCTTCAAGGGAAATGATCACAACACAACACCATTACCAAGTGCATTAGAAGCTCCATCAAAAACCATAGTCCATTGGGATCCTTGTTCAAGTCCGTCATATTGTCCAGGTTCTTTGGTAATAATCATAATGTCTTCATCAGGGAACTCAAAACTCATTGACTGATAATCATCCACTGCTTGATGAGCCAAATGATCAGCTACTACACTACCCTTAATGACCTTCTGAGTAGTATACTGTATATCATATTCTGTCAAGATCATTTGCCATCTTGCTATTCGTCCGGAAAGAGCAGGTTTCTCGAATATGTACTTGATTGGATCCATCTTTGAAATCAACAAGGTAGTATGAGTCAACATATATTGTCTTAGTCGGCGAGCAGCCCATGCCAAAGCGCAACAAGTTTTCTCGAGCAGTGAGTATCTTGTTTCACAGTCGGTAAACTTTTTGCTAAGGTAGTATATTGCCTACTCTTTTCGACCAGACTCGTCATGTTGCCCCAATACACACCCCATTGAGTTGTCTAACATTGTTAAGTACATGATCAAGGGTCTTCCATCAACTGGTGGCATCAAGTTTGGAGGTTCTAGGAGGTATTTCTTGATTTCATCAAAGGCTGTCTGGCACTCATCATTCCACTCCATTACCTGATCTTTCTTCAACAACTTGAAGATTGGCTCACAGGTAGCAGTTAATTGGGAAATAAATTTTGCAATGTAATTCAATCGTCCCAAGAAACCTCTAACTTCCTTCTCAGTATGGGGAGCTGGCATCTCTTGTATAGCTTTCACTTTCGCAGGATCTACTTCAATACCTTTTCCACTGATATTGAAACCCAGGAGTTTACCAGATCTAACTCCAAAAGTACATTTGTTTGGGTTCAGTCTCAACTTGTATTTCTTCAACCTTTCAAACAGCTTATGCAGATGATCAAGGTGTTGCTCTTCATTCTAGGACCTGGCTATCATATCATCCACATATACCTCTATCTCATGATGAATCATATCGTGAAACAAAGCCACCATAGCACGCTGATATGTTGCCCCGGCATTCTTCAAACCAAATGGCATCACTTTATAACAAAAAGTACCCCACTGTGTAACAAATGTAGTCTTCTCCATATCTTCAGGTGCCATCTTGATTTGATTGTAACCAGAGAAACCATCCATGAAAGAGAATACTTTATGCTGAGTAGTGTTGTCTACCAGAACATCAATATGAGGAAGTGGAAAGTCATCTTTAGGGCTGGCCTTGTTCAAATCCCTGTAGTCTACACACATACGTACTTTACCATCTTTCTTTGGTACCGGTACCACATTTGCAACCCATTGAGGATAAGAAGTCACAGCTAAGAACCCTGCATCAAATTGTTTCATCACCTCTGCTTTAATCTTCTCTGACATCTCAGGACGCATGCGACGAACCTTCTGCTTCTTTGGACAACAATCTTCTTTTACCGGTAAACGGTGAACCACAATGTCTGTATCCAACCCTGGCATATCTTCATAGGACCAAGCAAAGATCTCCACATAATCATGTAACATCTGAATTAATCTGCTCTTAACACCATCTTCTAATTCAGCCCCTATCTTGACCTCTTTCCTGTTTTCTTCAGTTCCCAGATTCACAACTTCGATTGGCTCTTCATGTGGCTGTATAGCTTTCTCTTCTTGTTGTAACAACCTAGCAAGCTCTACAGGTACTTCACAATCTTCCTCCTTTCCATCTTCATCTTGATAGATCGAATACTCGAAATTATAATTGACAATAGTAGAACTGTTATCAACAGGATCCAGAGTGGATGAGGATCTGCATTTTAGTGATGTGGGTGTGTGTAAGAACACATAGCTGATAAAACAAAAATAAAATAAAAGAAAGACAAGGAACACAATATTTACGAAGGCGAAACGTCCATTGATTTTTGTTGAATGAAGTATGCAAATGAAATGACATCCCAAAACAAGCATACCATTGTGCCCCGGGTAAGGCACAAGGCTTAAAAGTTTAATTGTTCAAAAATTACAAACTTAATAACAACACAGTAATAGTATTTACTCCCGACTAAAGGAGATTGGAATAACGTCTTCAACCTTCCAATTATTGAGCCCATCACCCACAGTAGGAAAGATCCATTCATCCAGGTTGTAGTCTTCACTATAGTCACCCACATCATTAATTTGATTTTTCATGATCCCTTGATTGGTGATACGAACAGCACGAGCACGACGAACATCCTTCTGGGACTCTGCAGTGAAACCCAAACCAAACTTGTCAGACTTGTAAGGAATGTCAGGAAGCTGACCCCAAATAGTACAACCACCTTCTTCAACCACAGCTCTAGCATCTTTGAGGGAAGCCATCATAGGAGGTACTATGGTAACCACATGAACTCTTTTAACCACAGGAGGAGCTTCAGCAGCAGGAACAACCCAAGGAACTACTTCAAACGTCTGGCAAGGAGTCTCAACATATTCACCTTCCACTTCAACATACTTAAATGTATTCACATGACTGATCATATATTCTTCTTCTCCGTAAACAGTGACAACCTTTCCCTTTACTGGATATCACAACTTCTGATGTAGAGTGGAGGTCACAGCACCTGCCCCGTGGATCCAGGGGCGCCCAAGCAAACAAGAGTACGAAGGAAGAATATTCATTACATAGAAGGTAGAATTGAAGACTTGAGAGCCTACTTTGATCGGGAGATCTATTTCTCCATGCACCACTCTTCTTGAACCATCAAAGGTCCTCACCACTATATTGCTTGTCTTAACACAACATCTTCAGAACTGAGCTTGTTCAAAACCTCTTTGGGAAGTACATTCAGTGAAGAACCATTGTCTATCAACACATGAGACAGGGTAGTTCCCCTACATTCAATAGCGATATGTAAAGCTCTATTATGATTTCTTTTGGCAGGAGTCAAATCAGCATCAGAAAAACCTAACCCATTACATAAGTCAGGTGTGCAACACAGTTTTCAAACTGATCCACAAAAATCTCATTTGGTACATGAGCAGTCTTTAAGAACTTAATTAAGGCTTTAGCATGAGCCTCAGAACACAGCAACAAAGATAACATTGAAATCTTGGAGGGAGTATGCCCTAATTGGTCAACAATATCATAATCACTCTTGCAAATGATCTTCAGCACTTCTTCCATCTGCTTAGAAAGATTCTCAGCAGTTGGTGTCTCAGTTTGCACAAGTTCAATAACAGGACCTTTGTCCCGGGCATCAGTATTTGTCTCAGATGTAGAGGTAGTAGTTGGAGTAACTGCATTCTTGGAGGTAGCCGGAGGAGAGAAAATTCTTCCACTTCTTGTGATCTTACTAGATCCAGCAATATTATCAACATCAAGGTTTTCATCAGCAACAGGTGTATCAGGTAAGGGTTCCTGTTTAATACCATGGATATAAACATCAGAACCGAATGCCAAGGTATATCTTTATCAGAAGTATACGGAATAGGACCAGGAGTGGTAATAATCATAGGAGCCACTCTAGCTTCAGCAACAGTCTTCACAGGGCCTTCAGCAGTAATCTTGATAGGACCCTTATGAGTGATCTTGACAGGGCCTTTGGAGGTAATCCTCACTGGTACTTTATCAACCATATCCACATCTACAACCTTCGCACCTCGAGTCAGATGTTCAACCATACTCTCCACAAAAGGTGTCCTCTCAAACAATATGGTGTAATTATCCATGAGGCGTTGAAAACCATCCTTCAACTTCCAGCAGCTATCAGGTTTATAAGCACAATAAAAACAATCTTCATTACAACCTGGAAAGAACCCAGCTTGTACCAACTTCTTCTTAATAACAGATAATGGAGTAGTCACATCTGCAACTGAGGAAATATATGAAACTTCATCAATGGCATTAACAGTCTTCTCATGATTAGGCATGGGAGCAGTAATCACATTTGGAGTCCCAGGAGGGTCAAATTCAATCTCTCCATCATCAATCATATCTTGAATCTTGTTCTTCAATATCCAGCAGTTGTTGGTGTCATGTCCCGGACAATTAGAATGATAGGCACATCGTGCATTAGGATTGTACCGAGGAGATGTAATATTAGGATTCTGAGGAGGGTCCTTCAAAGTAAGGAGTTCTCCTTTCAACAAGTGTTGCAAGGCTTGGGCCAATGGCATGTTGATTTTGTTGAACTGTCTTCTAGGCTTCTGTTGATTGCTTTGTTGTAGCTCTGGTGCTGCAGGAGTAGGATTGGAGATGTGAACTGCTCCCACAGATTGGTGACTCCTATTACGACCAGGTTGGCCATAAACATCATTTGACTCCTTCTTCCCACTAGGGGGCTTCTTGGCAGTGCTTGATGAAGAGGCACCCACATGTATCTTGCCACTTCTTATGCCACTTTCCACACGCTCTCCAATCATTATCAGCTCAGTGAAGCCAGATGATGAGCTTCCAATGAGATGACTATAGAAAGGACCATTCAGCGTACTCATAAACCTATCCACTAGCTCCCTGTCAGTCAGAGGAGGTTGAACTATGCCAGCCAAGTCTCTCCACTTCTGAGCATACTCCTTGAAATTCTCCTTAGCACCCATAGACATGCTTTGTAGTTGCATGCAAGTTGGTGCTAAATCAACATTGTATTGGTATTGCCTGTAGAAGGCCTCAGCAAGATCATTCCAATCACGAATATTAGCACTCTCTAATTGATAGTACCATTCCAATTGAGCTCCAGACAAGCTCTCTTGGAAGAAATGAATCCACAATTTCTTGTCAGCAGTATGGGGTTGAATCCTCCGGACACAGGACCTCAGATGCAGCTTGGAGCATGAGACACCATCATACACCACAAAAGCAGGAACCTTGAAACCAATGGGTATAACTACTCCAGATATCAAACTCAAATCTTCAAAATCCAGCCCATAAGACTTTTGTAGCTCCATAGCATTCATTCTATCCACCAGCATCTTGAACTTATCTTCATTAGGATCATGATAATAATTTGCTTCAGAATCAGAATCTCCCACAGTATCATGGAGACTGCCTCCCTCTTTCTCAGAATTTTCAAACTCATAATCATCAACCTGTTCCTTTGTCTTGACAGGACCTCTGAATCTTCTTCCCAGATTAATAAGACCTCTTGATCTTCTAGTCTTCTTAGTCTTCTTAGCCAGCAGTGTCTTCAATTCATCTTGTCCTTTGGACAAGTTTAGGATCAGCTCTTGGAATTGTGCATTCTGAGCCTAGAGATCTTTGACAGTCTGTTCAAGAGCCATTTCTGCTGAAATAAACAGCGAGAAGATAAGATACCTGTACATAAGAAACCTGTGATGCAATGATATGGTGTATAAATGCGTATGCAATGTTTTCAAGGACCGCAGGATTTAAATTTGTTTTAAACAACCAAAAAGTAAACTTTTATTAATAATAAATTTGTTTTCCCCTTGGGCTTACAATAAAATGAAATGAATACAAAAGATGGGGTTTTAAGTCTCCCATGGACGTTTCCTCTTTGTGTTGAGGTACGAGTTGAGGTTCCGCTCCTCGTGAAGTTGTTTTGTTAGCTCCAGGATTCTTTCTTGACTTGCTTTATAATGAGTCTCAAAAGTATCTATTTGCTCCTTCGAATGGATCCAGGACCTCTGTAAATCTTCCATGTCAGTGGGCATGTCTGGGTGAAGGATGGTATAAGAGGTATCTCCTTCAGCAACAGGCTCCATAGTAACTGGCAGGATAGTAAGATATGGCATCATAAGAGTCTGAGCATGAGATCGCACCCATATGAGATAAGCTTCCATAGGAATAGTGTACTTGGGTTCCAGAGTCTTGCTGTCAACCTTGTTCACTTTACCCCATGCTCGTATGAACCTTTGATGGTAACCTTGCAGATCGTTGTCGTAGTCGAACACAATACCCTGAATAAGCATGTCATGAGGACCATCACTCCGAGCATAACCAAATTGGCGTAGAGCTAAGGAAGGATTGTAGGTAATGCCCCCTCTTATGCCAAGGAGTGGCACATTAGGGAACTCCCCACAACGGTCAATGATAGTAACATTCTCCATAGATCTAGAGAACCAATGAATATCTGAATGAGAGAGTGACATGATTCTTTTAGACCACCTGAACCCTTGTTCATTCTTCATCACTGATCGAGGAAGGTGAGAAATAAACCACCTAGACAAGAGAGGTATGCAGCACATCAGAGTTCCTCGTGCCTTCATAGTACGGGTATGAAGAGAGTGTAAGATTCTCCAAGTAATGTTGGCACTGGATTGCGAGTCAGAAATATGTTGATGGCATGTACGTCTATGAACTGGTTTGGATTGGGGAACAACACTAAGCCATAAATCAATAGGGCTAAGATCTCCTCAAAAGCATCATAACTCATAGCCTTCAGGAACACTTGAGCTTTCTCCATCAATACCTTAGCAAGAATACCCTTGAGTTCACTCCTTGTTTCTAGGACAATGTCTGATTTCTTCAAATGTAATGCTACAACAACGACTTCAGGTTTAGGCTCTTTTTCCAATCCTGTGAAGGGTTTCTGATCAAGGATAGGTATACCCAGAAGCTTGGAGAACTCTTCCATTGTAGGCACCAACTGATAGTCGGGGAATGTGAAGCAATGATTTTTAGGATCAAAGAACTAAAATAGAACACTCATCATGTCTTCATTGAACCCTGAAGTGACTAGATCCAGTAGGTGACCATGTCTCTTGATGAACTGGGAGTTTTCAGAAACTTGAGAGACCAATTCCTTAAGCTTAGGAGGTATTCCTACAAAGTTGATCCGGATAGTATTCCTACAAGCAGAAGCCATGACTTGCAACAAAGAACAAAGATAAATCCTTTGGTCCTTGAAATGGTTAGTGAAAATGCTATGCTTATGATGCATGATGATGCTATGATGTTATGTTCAATCACAAGCATGTGGCACACACAAACAAGTCACACCATAGCCCTAGGTTTAAAGGCTTGCATGAGGTTTAAAGGTAAGTACCCTCCCCTGAAGTTTAGTTGGTTCATCCTGTCCTATAAAGTAACTAGGTTCTAAGGGATCTCAATATCATTGATCCTTCACAAGGGTGGTTGTTCAGTAGGCAACTTACTTGCCAACCAAAACCCTCCAAGTTTAGAATCTCAATGAGTGTAGCATCGAGTATCAACCAACTTCAGTTTTCACCAAAGCCGGTTATCTCACTACTTTTCTAAAGGCCAAGATGGGATAACTAGGGTTCTAAAAGTTAGTTAGTGTATTGACAACATATGGCAACCTCATATTATCCTCAACTTTACTTAAGGAACATAAGCACCAACCAAGAAGTCACACTAACTATGGCCACCAGATCAACCATATCGGTATACGCTGTACAGTTTCCTTGGTCTATTGCCATTTACCTAAGGTACACTAGATCCGGGTTAGGATCTTTCACACATAATAGCACCCAACAAGATAAGTATAAAGCAAACAAGGCAAACAATTTTAAAGTGATCTAATTCCTAAGGGTACCCCTCTTTTATTAAATCCCCAGCAGAGTCGCCAGTTCTGTAACACGGTGGGAGAACTGACTTTAGTTATGTTGCGGATAACAAGAGTCGCCATCGAATTTTATTTTATCCAAAGGAAAGGGCATAAAAGAACAGGAAAGACCTTAAAAGATTTTTGAGTTCGGGGGGTAGGTTATGTAAAGGGAAGGTGTTAGCACCCCTTACATCCATGATTATCCATGGGCTCTTAGTTACTTAGCTCACTTTAAACTATTTTGAGAAGTGTAGTGTGTGATTAAAAATTTTCTTAAGTACTTTATAATGATCCTTGTATGGATATATATAAAGACTTTGTTTTGAAAATTTGTTTGAAAATGTGAAGTGTAATGAAGTAATTTGATGAAAAAGTGAGCAAGTACTTAAGAGGAACCTACCCTAATTTGAATCTTTACTGTTCTTGAATGTTCTTTCAATGGTAAGACTATCTCTATTATTAAGGAATAGGTAGTCATTACCTTGGATGTTATAAGGGACATGTGAAGTGTCATCTATGTTTAGGCAACTGTAAGGTGTCTTAGCAATACGAAGGGACTTATCATCTTTTATTCGAAAGGGACAAGATCATTTACGAAGGCAACATCGAAGGGACTTGATCTTATAATATTGAAAGGGACTAGATGATTTGTTTATGAGAAGGGACTTTGCTTTTTAGACACCTTACTTGACCTTTTTATTTAGGCAACATGAGGGATAACCTTAGGAAGTGAGATGGCAATCAAAGATCGACTTACGTGTGTGCGTGTATAGGTTCATATAATTATATTATTAAATTAGTGATTCTAAATTAATTTTAAAATACAAACATGTTATCACTCCCTATATTTACTAACCATGGCAATATAAACATTTATAAATAATAAAATAAAGACAAAAATAACCCTACAACTATTACAAGGCTTTTGCAGTTACATAAATATAGAAACGATTTAAATAACAAGTATATAAATAAATAATAAAAAGGGTTAGTAATAAAAATAATTATAAGAAAAAAAATGTTAGCACAAATATACAAAACATATATAAATTAAATAAACAAATTTTAAGAATTTTTGAGATGAAAATAAAATAATAAAGATAATAATAAACCATATACTAATTTATTTACAAAATAAAGCATGATTAATTATTTAATTATATACATTAGAAGAATTTATTAAGTTTAATATTTAAACAAAATAATTAAGGTAATAAATTAAGGTTTTTTTTTTAAAAAATTAGGGTTTTAGAAATTAGGGTTAGAGTTTTTTAGAAAATAGAATTAGGGTTTATAATTTAAATTACAATATTAATTTTACTATTTACAAAAAAATAAATATATAATAATAATATATACATATTTTAATTTAAATAAAAAAAAGCTAGGATTAAAATTTTTAGAAAATAAATTAGAGATGAAATTATATATACATATATTATTAAAATAATTTTCTTTCATATGAAAAATATATATTTGAATTAACTTAAAACAAATAAACAAGAAAATAAAATAAAAGAATAAAACATACCTGGGGCAGGGATTGAACCCACGCCCTAGGCCTTGCAACCCTTGGACCAGCAAGGCTGCCACCAGGCCAGCTGCGCGCTGGTGATAGCAAACAGCCACAATTGATTATATTTAAAACCTGAAAAATATGACAAAGTAAAAAAAAATATAACACAAGACCTTGGAATCGAACCCAGGTCTCTCACCACCAAAGCCTTTCAACAAAACCAACTGAGCTACACGCGCTAGTTGACATATACACGAAACGCGTTCGTTTTAAATATTCTTGAAATTTCAAATATTTCCTGCGCGCCAAAAGGTCATCTCCTAGCTCCGTTCGTCCAGTTAGGCTATACCTACAATTTGTTTGTCACTAGAAGTTTTAGTGACGGATCTTCGTCGTCACTATAGCACCTGCGCATTAAAACATAGAAAACACAGACAATAAACCTATTTTAATTGCCCAGATCGATTACATGAAGGCCATTGATCCCGAATCTACCACTAATTTGGATTAAAATCGACTATTAGGTGAATTCCCAATTCACGATTTTCTTAGAACCCTAACATGGCAACTCTTCGATTCTGTGTCAAAACTCAAATTAAAGTATACAAAAACAATCATTAGTTTAATACAAACATGAAACAACAACCAAATATCATTTATATTGCTCAAAGATATGAAAACGAAAAATTCGTAAGAGTTCAAGAACTTTGATTCGGTTTGATCAATTCTTGGGGTTTGAGATGCATATGGCTATTGCTACATGATCAGTGATATTCAAGGAAGAGATTGGTGTCCTTAATTCACCTGAAAAACCACAAAAAATTAGAATCCGAATTTCAAATTTTTGATGAATTTTGAAATTGTAAAACTTATCCTTGAGGCTCTGAATTCGTGTATGATGTATTGCTTAATGTTTTTTATATAAGATACAATGAAATTAGGTCAAATCTTTCACAAAACTATGGACTTTTGGACTTTGGGAGATTGAGAAAGATATGATCTTAAAACTTGAATATTCTTTGATCTAGCCTTGCTATTTTGGTATGATCTCCATTATATTTGTATCAATAAAGTTTAAATAAGTTTTAAAACCTTCTAGAAGCCAAATCCTTTTCAAATACTCCCTCTGTCCCATATTATTTGTCACATTTGATCATTTCACACAAATTAAGAAACAGTAATAAATGAAAGAGAGAGAATAGTAACTTTACCAAATTATCCTAATTAACTATTGGTGTATTCAAATTAACATTAATGTTAAGTGAGAAAACAATTAATTAAGAGTATTTATTAGAGGATATAATTGGAAGATTAAATATAAAAATGTCTTGGTAATCTAAAGTGACAAGTATTTTGGGACAATTTTTTTCCTCAAATGTGACAATTATTTTGGGACGGAGGGAGTATATGATTTTTATATTTTATTTCAATTTAATTTGTATTTTAATGAATAAAATTCAAATAAATATCAAATAAAATATAAAAAATCAGAAAATGTGTGGGTTGGGTCGTGCTTGATGAGTTTGTAAAGTTTGGATGGCAATTTGGTGGGCTCATTTAGCAAAAATTGGTTTTAAGGCCTTATTTGCTTCATAAATTTCCCAAAAATTTCCCAACTTTGCAAGGGCACAAATCCTTCAATTTTAATGCTATGAAAGTGTTCTTGGACATTTTGGAAAGCTTAAAAAGTCCTCTAACCAACCTCTTTGTTCTCATGTCCATATCTTTTACCATTCTCAAGTTATGCTCTTTTGAAGTTGTTGACTTTTAAAAGGACCTGTAATGTCTTAGCTCATACCTTCCAAATGAAGCATTTTTGGGCTTGGCTTGTGTGATACAAAGTTGTAGAGAATTCAATTTCCTTCAAAATTAGCTTTGGATGAAAAAAAAATTGATGAATCATGTGAAAGTCATGGCTGGTCAAAGTTCAGTTGACTTTTCCTATGAAAACCCTAATTTAGAAACTCCTGATTCTTGATGATCTGAAATCTCCTTGATGAATCATGATAAACCCTTGATCAAATGATGAATTTTACTTTATATACTTGATGTTGGCAAAAAAATCATGAAGTTTGACTTTGGTTTGACCACAGTTGACCTCAGTTTGACTGGTTGACTGCCTTGATTGATTTTAACCTTTCTGATCATCTGACTAAGCAAATCGTTTGGGAAAGTTTTAAAACTTGACATGGGGATTCTTGAACTCATATAGGATTTTATGAAGCTCACTTGAAGTCTTGGAAGTCCATTTAGCATGATGAAAGTCAAAACCCTAGTTTAAGATGCATTGCTTAGGAGGATGCATTGTCTGAGGGAATTGTCAAATTTTCTGACTAATTGTGAACCCTGTGAACCTGGTGAACATCATGAGATGTCTTGTGAACTTTTTGATCCTTGTGAACCTCTTAGTACACAATGTCTTGTCTTGTGGAGGGCAAATTTTGGGGTGCAACAGAACCAAAGAGGGAAACTTGCAAAACCATTTGCCAAAGCATTTTGTGACTTCAAACACACTTCTAACCATTACACAAACATAGTACATAACCTATAATTCAGAATTGCCCAAAGAATTTTCAATTTTCATGCCTTGATCATCGAGATTTCTCAAAGGGGGCAAAATCTTCACATAATTGCAAAACACCCCATAACTTTATCCCCACATGCTGAATTGCTTCAAAACCAATTTCATAGCCTTCCTTGATCTTTGCTGCGCACATCCATACCCAAATACCAGCCTGCCACTTGCCCATACCTCAAGTACACCAACTCTTGACTTTATGCATTTTGCCCCATACCAATCAGCATAGCCCACAACAACTACCCTGACCTATCCCAGCATGTTATGTGGCCAAGAAGCAAGCCATTTCACATAAGTTTGGAACCTGAATCCTCCCATTGCTCAGCATACACAAAATCACTCTAACTTGCAAAAGCTTTCGAAACTCAGCACTCAAGCCACAAACCTTAAAACAAACACCACATAACAACTCACCATCAGCCTCTGATCATTTCCCACCCCTCAACACAACCTGAAACCCCTTATATCAAAAACACGATTTCTCTCCCTCATTGAACTGAACTGCATCAATCTCACAAACTAGCCACAAAACACTCCAACCAAGCATCAAAGCTTCTTCAAGGAGTTCATTGGAGGCATTTGGAAGCAAGAAAGCAGCCTGAAAGCTCCGGTGTTGAAAGCTTCACCCCAGGTAGCCATACAAATTTATTTTTCCAGAAGCTTTATTTTAAGTTCTCATTTGGTTAAGTTTGATTCCCTGAGTGCAATGAACCTTTTACTTTTGAAAATAGTTGAGAATTGAGGATGTATGGTCTTTCTGAAATTTCTGCAGTTTTTGTTCTTAGCTTCGATTCATGTTTTTGGTTGAAAATAAATGGAGTTTGAGGTTGGAATTAGGTTTAGGGAGATGAAAGGAACAAATCTGGAGCTTTAGAGCTCCAGAAATGACCTAGGGAGTGAGTTGAGATTTTTCAGGGAGGGATGTCACCGGAGAAGACGACCGGGCTTCTTCTCCGGTGACCTGAAAGGCATTAATGTTAATTAGGGTTTAGTGGTAAGTTTGAACCTGGAGCGTACGATCTTGCTTCCCGCGTGTGAACCAATGGACCAGATTGTTCATTAAACCCTAATTCTATTTTAATCAGGATTAATTAATTATTTAAATAGGATTTACTCAGTTTGAATTGTAGCCACTAGATTACGCGCGCAGTCAATTCCCGCCCCCTAGGTTTGAATCCTGGCCCTCAGATCAGCATACTTCTCATTTAAATCAATTTAATTTTAATTTTATTTGCATTTTCTTTATCATTTTATTAAAAATAGCAAAACTCATCTAAAAAATTTTATTTTTTGCATCATGGTTCTAAATATTTTTCTCATTCTGAAAATAATTTTTATTTTATTTCTTGCATAAAATTTGTATTTTAAAAATATTTTAATGTTTATTTTAATTAATTAATGAGAATTAATTAATTAAAATACCATTTAAGTTTCTAAAAATCACATTGCGTCTTGACACATTTAGAGACATTATCAAACCATTCATACAAATTTCTTTTTGGTTCTTGGTCCATTTTGATATTTTTCTTTGGATTTAAGGTTCTTAAAAATCAATATTTTGACCCTAACTTGCAAAACTCTTTTCTGCCTAACCATGAAGGGTTTTATAGTGGCTCTTTTTGCATTACATTCCACATATCATGTAGTTTCTAGGATAAAATTGGCATGAATTTATCTTTCATTTTTGATTTTTTTTGCATTTTTCCTTTTGAGATACCCTAAAACCCTAGGTAACTTAGCAAATTCATAACTCCCATTAGGTTAACAGTTAGGTCTCCTCCTTTGGGGTGTGATATCATATAGGGTTAGGGTTCCTTTGATCCCATTTTCAATTTTTTATATCATGATTTGCTTCTGATTTTGAGTTTTTGCATTGCATATTGTATGTAAACCCTAATTTTGCCTCCATTTGCATTCATTCTTCACATGCTTGCATACATGAACTTGCCATGACATTTTGTGCATCCACATGACATATAAGACATCTTAGGACACATTAGAATCATATTTGATCATTGCATCATTCATTTTCCATGCTTTTGCTTTCATTTCATGTCATATGCATTCATGAACTTCCATGGTTCTTACATTTCTCCTTTGCATTCCCATCCTTTGTATGATCATCCACATCTCTTGGTATGCTTTTTCATCATCCCATAGTATCATTTGCATCATGATTATGCTTCTGACTTTGGCTTTCATCTTTGCATTTCATCCCATTTTCATTTCATTTCATTTCCTGTTGCTGACTTTTCAGGTGGTAAGTCATTGAGAAGTGAATTTGCCTTCACTCTCATAATCTCTTCTCATCCTTTTTATGCATCATTGTTGCATTTTTACTTGTGAATTAGAGTGAGCTTGCTCATTCATGTTCCTTCTCCTCTTTCTTTCTTCAAGCAACTTGTCTTTTTAAGTGAAGCAAGTTGTCTTGCTTCTTGCTGCTTCTTTTTATTTCATCTGCTCCTTCCTTGGTGGCTTCTCTGAAGATTCTTCTTGCAAGCCTCATAAACCCTAGGAACAACCAAGCATGATCACAATTAGGGTTTGATTAGTCCCCCCATTAGTTTTACCTTCGTGTCATCTTTGTGTCTTCTCTTCTCATCTCTTAATCAAGGACTAAACCTTAAAGGTTTTAAGGCTTTGTGATTAAGGTTATGCCTGTATCCTTCTATTAGGATGGAGTGTATAACTTTAATCCTAAGTGTTAAACCCTTAATGTGTTTAAATCCTTTAATCAATCCACCTAATAATCACTAAGACATCAAGCTTGTAACTTGGGCCTTGCATTAGGGTTTTAATTCTTCCTTAGTTGGTTAAGAAGGACTAACCCTAGTGTTAATGGACAAGTCCCCCTCAAGTTGTCTTACAAATCACAAAATCCACTTCTTAATCTTACCATTAACTAAAATCCACTTTAATAAAGGCTTTGTTTTGTCATGAGGTTAATCCCTAATCATGGATTAAGTTGAGGAGCTTTCCTCAACTTAAATGTTCTCATCTATTATCCTTCTATTAGGATGGTGTAATGGGACCATTAAATCTTTGATTATGGCTTAAGCTCATTACTTAACACCAAACAAAAACTCCAAAAACATCTAAATAATCACAAGTAGGTTAATGATCTTAATCCTACATCATGGTGATTAAGTGTGAGGTGCTTACTTCATACTTAAGGTATTCTCATTACCCCTAATCAAAGGTAGGATGTGATAAGCTTACTAACCCTTGGTTTAGGCTTAAGCTCATTAACTTATGACAAACTCCAAAAAAGAAATAACAGACTGAAAACCCAAAAACAAACAATAATCGTCTCCTCCGGGATTCTTTTCTCACCTCATTCACTCACAAACGAAAACTCGCTTCTTCCGTCTAATGCAAGACAGTTTGCACCTGAGCCAGACAGGTCATACACTTGAGCATAGACAAGCAAGCAGTTCATCAGTCAATTTATCTTTCAGTCTCTTTGAGTCGAACTACGGTGTTTTGACTTCCTCATTGCACGAGAGAATACGTAGGCATAACTTAACAATTATCGAACAAAAGTCTCTGTATATTCCCCCTCTTCCAGCATTATTCTTTAAGCCTCATAGTCTTGAGCCCCACATTCTTTCCTTACACTGACACTTCTTTATTTCACTTCACATTTCTTTTGCACTGACACTTGCATTCTTTTCCAGCTTTTGCACACAGAATAGCACTGACCCTACCCCTTTTAAACACATATCTTTCAAGCGTGGATCCCATCGAGTACGACGGACAATCTGGGTGCTAATACCTTCCCAGGTTGTAACCAACCCCCTTTCTCAATTTCTCTGGTTCGCAACCGTCTTATCCATCTTTTTCCATGTTTATGCAGCATTACCTTTCCTTCGGGATAAAAATGCCTAGCTGGCGACTCTTTTCATTTCTTTTCTCCTTTCGCCGACAATTCGCGCTTGTACCAGGATGCAAATCTTTGGGAGCGACACCAAGAGGCCTTAACTGGTCTTGAGTCTGAGAAGTGGCGAGAAGCCATGAAATTTGAAATGGATTCCATGTACACAAACCATGTTTGGACCTTGGTAGAGCCCCATGTAGGTGTTAGTCCTATAGGGTGCAAGTGGGTCTTCAAAAAGAAGACTGACATGGACGGTAAGGTACATACCTATAAGGTAAGATTGTTTGTTAAACGTTATAAACAAATTCATGGGATAGACTATGATGAAACCTTTTTACCAGTTGCAATGCTTAAATCTGTTTGGATTTTGCTTGCTTTGCATATCATGATTATGAAATTTGGCAGATGGATGTCAAGACTGCTTTTCTTAATGGGAATCTCATTGAAGATGTGTATATGACATAACCTGAGGGATTTGACATACCTGAAGAAGCCCACAAGATATGCAAGTTACATCGATCAATCTACGGAGTGAAGCAAGCTTCTAGAAGCTAGAATCTTCGTTTTGATGAAACTGTAAAACATTATAGATTCATAAAGAATGAAGATGAGCCTTGTCTCTACAAGAAGGTTAGTGGGAGAATGATCATTTTCCTGGTACTATATATAAATGACATATTACTCATTGGAAATGATATCACTACCTTGCAACAAGTAAAAACTTGGCTAGGGAAATGTGTTTCTATGAAGAACCTTGGTGAAGTAGCCTATATATTAGGAATCAGGATCTATAGAAATAGATCACAAAAACTGCTTGGCCTAAGTCAGAGTACATACATAGACAATGTGTTAAGACGCTTTAATATGCATGATTCCAAGAACACAATCCCCTTCAACTAAGGAAAAAAGGGATCACAATAAGATTCCATATGCATATGCAATAGGATCTATCATGTATGCCATGTTATGTACTCGACCAGATGTCCCATATGCTTAAAGTGCAACGAGTAGGTACTAAACTGATCCTGGTGATGCTCACTGGGTATCTATCAAGAATATCCTTAAGTACTTGAGAAGGACTGAGGATACATTCTTGATATATGAAGGTCAAGAAGAGCTCGTGGTAATTGGTTACACCGATGCTAGCTTCCAGAAAGATAAAGATGTCTTTAGATCGCAATCTAGTTATGTGTTCTGCCTAAATGGTGGCTTGTGAGCTGGAAAAGTTTAAAGCAAGAAACAATTGTTAATTCTACAACCAAGGCCAAGTATATTGCTACCTCAAATGCAGCAAAGGAAGTTGTTTGGATCAAGAAGTTCATTAGTGAAATTGGCATAATCCCTAGAATTTTGGATCCCATTGATCTCTATTGTGATAACAATGGTGCCATCCCACAAGCTAAGGAGCCTATATCTCACCAATGATCCAATACATACTTAGGCATTATTATCTCATTCGAGAGATAATAGATCGTGGAGATGTGATAATATGCGGAGTACCTACACTTGACAATATTGCTGACTCACTAACAAAAACTCTTGCGCAGCAGAAGCATGATGGTCATACTAGATATATGGGTATTAAGGGTATGCCTAATTGGATCTAGTTCTAATGGGATATTTTTGGTGTAAGCCCTAGAAGCCAATACTTTTGGTACTTGTATCGAATTATTTATTAATAATAAAAGGCATTTCTTTATTATGTTTGTTTTTCCAAAAATGATAAATTCCCTAGAATAGCTAGTTAGTTTAATGAAATATTAAGTGTGTCTTAATCATGAGATTACATTAAACATAAGGACATTATTATTAAAGCATCCATAATCGAGCTTTAATGTGAAATGGGATGCTCTTAAAGCATTAAGACTATTATGTAGATAGACTGATGATCACATCTCATGGATAATGGATAAGGAGTTATCAAGTCTAGACATATGTATGCATATTAGGAGTAATACTTATAATAGATTGACTCACTATGAGAGTACTACGTAGAATGTTATGCAAAGTGTCATAAGTTACTCTCATGGTGATAGTGGTGTATACCACCCTTCGAACTAAAACTACCATGGACCCTAGATGTAGAGTCAAGTACTTTATTGTTGATCAAACATTGTCCGTAACTGGATGATCATAAAGATAGTTGATGGGTACTTCACAAAGCATGTTGAGGGACATGAGTATCCTAGATGGAATTTTCACATCCTGCATAACAGGATAAATGTCTAAGGGCCCAATATTGAATTGGACAAGGATGACATGATATATGCCTTGTGTTCAATATATACATAAAGGAAAAAGGGTAATTATACACACAAGTACTATCACATAAAGGTTTTGTCAGATCATATGACAATTTTGTGACTTGGGTAGCAGTGATGTGTTGCTAGATACTGCTCACTGTTTGTTATGTTAAATACATGATTTAATATAATTGCCAACGTTGCAAAATCCTACAGGGTCACACACATAAGGACAATTAGAGAAGAGGTGGAATAAATAAGGTACTCCGTAAGGTATGGTGTACTTGAATGGAATATGGAATATGGTAAGGTACCATGTGCTTAATAGACATATGATATAATAATAATTATTATTAATTTTTTAATAGTTATAAAATATAATAATAATAATAATAAAATTATGTTTATAATAATAATAGTTATTATAATAATATAATAATATTATTACTGAGTTGGGCTTTTTAGCTTGAAGCCCACACAAGTAGTTTTATAAATAGAACCCTTGTGCAGAAGCTCAAAGGTTGTTGTTGTTGAAACCCTGGTCGTATTCTATTTTCTCTCCCTCACTCGAAAACCTTCAATCTAATCAGCTAGCACTGTGACTGAAGGAAGTTGTTCGTGTGGACTGAGTAGAGGTATTGTTCATCCTACAACACTCGTGATCATCTATCGATTTGGATTCAAAGGTTTCATCCCCACAAGAGGTAACCTTTCTATCATAGATCATGACCTTTTGTAAGGATCTCTAAAGATAAATTTTTGTTTTCCGCTGCGTTAGATCTCTAATTTCCCTTCAACTCCGTATGTAACAAAGTTAGGCATTTCTTCATCTTCATCATCTTCAACAATGGCAGCAGTGGAATGATCTTTGACGTTGATAAACATAACACATTGAAATCTCTCTTGAATATTCTTTGGTTCATTGGCAATCAATCTTGGAGCAAAATCGAGACCGACTCCCTCTTTGTTATCAGCAACATCAATAACTCGTCTTCAACCGTCATATTGACTGGTTTCAAGCACACACAAAGCATCCTTGAGAGAAGACATGGGCATGAAATTCTTCCTAACAACATTATCAACAACAGAAAGAGCTTGGAACGAATTTCCGACGTCTTCATCAACATCAATATAGCAAAAGGATGACAAATTGCTCACTAGCATCGCCTGCTCGCCACTGATAGTCACTAATTTCCCATCTTTCACAAACTTCAGCTTTTGGTGGAGGGTAGAGGTCACATCCCCTGCCTCATGAATCCAGGGTCTTCCTAGGAGACAACTATAATTTGGATGTATATCCATTAATTGAAAAGTAATTTAGAATAAAAACGACCCAATCAAAATAGGAAGATCAACTTCATCAATTACTGTCTTCTTCGAGCCATCGAAAGCCTTCACAAAAATCTCACTATACCTCATGGGAACACCTTGGTATGCAAGCTTAGATAATTTCGACTTCAGCATCGCATTTAGGGATGATCATGTATCAACCAACACATTAGACATGTCATCATCTTGACAATTCACTGAAATATGCATAGCCAAATTATGGTTTCTTCCTTCTTCAGGAAAGTCATCATTGCAGAAACTCAAATTGTTGCATGATGTGTTATTATCCATAATACTATCAAACTGATTAACAATAAAATCATGGTAAACATAAGATTGTTCAAGAATCTTCTGTAAAGACTGCCTATGAGCCTCATAACACATCAAGAGTGACAAAACTGATATCTTGGACGGAGTATGCAACAGTTGCTCAACAATTTTGTACTCACTCTTCTTTATCAACTTCAAAACCTCATCTTCAGTAACTTTCTGATTAGAATCACTGAAATGGCCTGACTGGATGATAGCATCCTCAACCTGTTTACTCGCACATGTATCTTCTGTTCTCTTTGGAGGATCTAAAGCAAAGACTCTACCACTTTGAGTAACCCTTGTCACATCAACAATTCTAACCATAAACTTTGGATAAGGAATATGAACTTCCTTACCATTTTCTATCATCGTAGAATTATATTTGTACGGAACAAATTTAACAGACTCATATGGCATTAGATCAGGTAAATTGATCACCAATGGAGTAACAGCAGACTTGCGACTATCAAAAGAAATAACCACCCGCTCAGGAATATTGAACTAAGGTACAATGACATTCACTTCATTCTCATACTCATCTCTTTTTGTTGTTATCTCAATCAACTTATCATCCATCATCTTCTAAAGATCTCTCTTAACAACCACACAACCACGAGGATTCACCGAGCAAATGAAACAAGTAGCATAATCGTGATCAATGTCGTGGTATTCACTTAAGAAAGCATGCATCTCAAGCAAATATATTTGTATCCAACGGACATTATAAATCTTGAACAAACCAGGACAACCATCCACCATATTCACAAATGATTTACCATGATTGGGCAACAAATTTGTCTTAACATTTGGATTAACATCATTGAAAGACAAAATATTAATTCTCATCAATTTCTGTACTTCATACTTTAACGAGTAACAACTCTCAATATCGTGCCCTGGGGCACCTTAATGAAAAGCACAGTGAGCTTCTGGCTTATACCACCATGGAATAACCTCTGGAACCGGTGGTGGAGAACATGTCTGAACTAGATTCTTCTCAATCAATGATGGAAACATCTTTGCATACAACATCGGAATGGGATCAAAATATGGCTTAACACGACCATGTTGAGTACCATTCTATTGCACACGAGGTTACTGATAACAAGTTTGATACTTTGGAGTCATTGGCATAGTTGGAGCCACATTAATCACCGGAGTCACTGAAGCTACATGCTGCTGATGAAGACTTTCTCGACCGCGAGGTCTTCTATACCCTTCACGAGATACAACATTAGTCTCACCTTCTTTCTTTTTACCAAAGCCAAACCTTTTAGAACTCGAACCAATATTACTTTCTTTACTCAATTGTCCCTCACAAACACCTTCTTCTAGTTGCATACCCATATTCACCATTTCAGTGAAATCAGATGGAGCGCTTGCAATCATCTTCTCATAATAGAAAGAACCCAACATCTTAAAAAATATCTTCCTTTGGGGTGTGATATCATATAGGGTTAGGGTTCCTTTGATCCCATTTTCAATTTTTTATATCATGATTTGCTTCTGATTTTGAGTTTTTGCATTGCATATTGTATGTAAACCCTAATTTTGCCTCCATTTGCATTCATTCTTCACATGCTTGCATACATGAACTTGCCATGACATTTTGTGCATCCACATGACATATAAGAAATCTTAGGACACATTAGAATCATATTTTATTATTGCATCATTCATTTTCCATGCTTTTGCTTTCATTTCATGTCATATGCATTCATGAACTTCCATGGTTCTTACATTTCTCCTTTGCATTCCCATCCTTTGTATGATCATCCACATCTCTTGGTATGCTTTTGCATCATCCCATAGCATCATTTGCATCATGATTATGCTTCTGACTTTGGCTTTCATCTTTGCATTTCATCCCATTTTCATTTCATTTCATTTCCTGTTGCTGACTTTTCAGGTGGGAAGTCATTGAGAAGTGAATTTGCCTTCACTTCTCATAATCTCTTCTCATCCCTTTTATGCATCATTGTTGCATTTTTACTTATGAATTAGAGTGAGCTTGCTCATTCATGTTCCTTATCCTCTTTCTTTCTTCAAGCAACTTGTCTTTTTAAGTGAAGCAAGTTGTCTTGCTTCTTGCTGCTTCTTTTTATTTCATCTGCTCCTTCCTTGGTGGCTTCTCTGAAGATTCTTCTTGCAAGCCTCATAAACCCTAGGAACAACCAAACATGATCACAATTAGGGTTTGATTAGTCCCCCCATTAGTTTTACCTTCGTGTCATCTTTGTGTCTTCTCTTCTCATCTCTTAATCAAGGACTAAACCTTAAAGGTTTTAAGGCTTTGTGATTAAGGTTATGCCTGTATCCTTCTATTAGGATGGAGTGTATAACTTTAATCCTAAGTGTTAAACCCTTAATGTGTTTAAATCCTTTAATCAATCCACCTAATAATCACTAAGACATCAAGCTTGTAACTTGGGCCTTGCATTAGGGTTTTAATTCTTCCTTAGTTGGTTAAGAAGGACTAACCCTAGTGTTAATGGACAAGTCCCCCTCAAGTTGTCTTACAAATCACAAAATCCACTTCTTAATCTTACCATTAACTAAAATCCACTTTAATAAAGGCTTTGTTTTGTCATGAGGTTAATCCCTAATCATGGATTAAGTTGAGGAGCTTTCCTCAACTTAAATGTTCTCATCTATTATCCTTCTATTAGGATGGTGTAATGGGACCATTAAATCTTTGATTATGGCTTAAGCTCATTACTTAACACCAAACAAAAACTCCAAAAACATCTAAATAATCACAAGTAGGTTAATGATCTTAATCCTACATCATGGTGATTAAGTGTGAGGTGCTTACTTCATACTTAAGGTATTCTCATTACCCCTAATCAAAGGTAGGATGTGATAAGCTTACTAACCCTTGGTTTAGGCTTAAGCTCATTAACTTATGACAAACTCCAAAAAAGAAATAACAGACTGAAAACCCAAAAACAAACAATAATCGTCTCCTCCGGGATTCTTTTCTCACCTCATTCACTCACAAATGAAAACTTGCTTCTTCCGTCTAATGCAAGACAGTTTGCACCTGAGCCAGACAGGTCATACACTTGAGCATAGACAAGCAAGCAGTTCATCAGTCAATTTATCTTTCAGTCTCTTTGAGTCGAACTACGGTGTTTTGACTTCCTCATTGCACGAGAGAATACGTAGGCATAACTTAACAGTTATCGAACAAAAGTCTTTGTATATTCCCCCTCTTCCAGCATTATTCTTTAAGCCTCATAGTCTTGAGCCCCACATTCTTTCCTTACACTGACACTTCTTTATTTCACTTCACATTTCTTTTGCACTGACACTTGCATTCTTTTCCAGCTTTTGCACACAGAATAGCACTGACCCTACCCCTTTTAAACACAAATCTTTCAAGCGTGGATCCCGTCGAGTACGACGGACAATCTGGGTGCTAATACCTTCCCAGGTTGTAACCAACCCCCTTTCTCAATTTCTCTGGTTCGCAACCGTCTTATCCATCTTTTTCCAGGTTTATGCAGCATTACCTTTCCTTCGGGATAAAAATGCCTAGCTGGCGAATCTTTTCATTTCTTTTCTCCTTTCGCCGACAATTCGCGCTTGTACCAGGATGCAAATCTTTGGGAGCGACACCAAGAGGCCATAACTGGTCTTGAGTCTGAGAAGTGGCGAGAAGCCATGAAATTTGAAATGGATTCCATGTACACAAACCATGTTTGGACCTTGGTAGAGCCCCATGTAGGTGTTAGTCCTATAGGGTGCAAGTGGGTCTTCAAAAAGAAGACTGACATGGACGGTAAGGTACATACCTATAAGGTAAGATTGGTTGTTAAACGTTATAAACAAATTCATGGGATAGACTATGATGAAACCTTTTTACCAGTTGCAATGCTTAAATCTGTTTGGATTTTGCTTGCTATCGTTGCATATCATGATTATGAAATTTGGCAGATGGATGTCAAGACTGCTTTTCTTAATGGGAATCTCATTGAAGATGTGTATATGACATAACCTGAGGGATTTGACATACCTGAAGAAGCCCACAAGATATGCAAGTTACATCGATCAATCTACGGAGTGAAGCAAGCTTCTAGAAGCTAGAATCTTCGTTTTGATGAAACTGTAAAACATTATAGATTCATAAAGAATGAAGATGAGCCTTGTCTCTACAAGAAGGTTAGTGGGAGAATGATCATTTTCCTGGTACTATATATAAATGACATATTACTCATTGGAAATGATATCACTACCTTGCAACAAGTAAAAACTTGGCTAGGGAAATGTGTTTCTATGAAGAACCTTGGTGAAGTAGCCTATATATTAGGAATCAGGATCTATAGAAATAGATCACAAAAACTGCTTGGCCTAAGTCAGAGTACATACATAGACAATGTGTTAAGACGCTTTAATATGCATGATTCCAAGAACACAATCCCCTTCAACTAAGGAAAAAAGGGATCACAATAAGATTCCATATGCATATGCAATAGGATCTATCATGTATGCCATGTTATGTACTCGACCAGATGTCCCATATGCTTTAAGTGCAACGAGTAGGTACTGAACTGATCCTGGTGATGCTCACTGGGTATCTATCAAGAATATCCTTGAGAAGGACTGAGGATACATTCTTGATATATGGAGGTCAAGAAGAGCTCGTGGTAATTGGTTACACCGATGCTAGCTTCCAGAAAGCTAAAGATGTCTTTAGATCGCAATCTAGTTATGTGTTCTGCCTAAATGGTGGCTTGTGAGCTGGAAAAGTTTAAAGCAAGAAACAATTGTTAATTCTACAACCAAGGCCAAGTATATTGCTACCTCAAATGCAGCAAAGGAAGTTGTTTGGATCAAGAAGTTCATTAGTGAAATTGGCATAATCCCTAGAATTTTGGATCCCATTGATCTCTATTGTGATAACAATGGTGCCATCCCACAAGCTAAGGAGCCTATATCTCACCAATGATCCAATACATACTTAGGCATTATTATCTCATTCGAGAGATAATAGATCGTGGAGATGTGATGATATGCGGAGTACCTACACTTGACAATATTGCTGACTCACTAACAAAAACTCTTGCGCAGCAGAAGCATGATGGTCATACTAGATATATGGGTATTAAGGGTATGCCTAATTGGATCTAGTTCTAATGGGATATTTTTGGTGTAAGCCCTAGAAGCCAATACTTTTGGTACTTGTATCGAATTATTTATTAATAATATAAGGCATTTCTTTATTATGTTTGTTTTTCCAAAAATGATAAATTCCCTAGAATAGCTAGTTAGTTTAATGAAATATTAAGTGTGTCTTAATCATGAGATTACATTAAACATAAGGACATTATTATTAAAGCATCCATAATCGAGCTTTAATGTGAAATGGGATGCTCTTAAAGCATTAAGACTATTATGTAGATAGACTGATGATCACATCTCATGGATAATGGATAAGGAGTTATCAAGTCTAGACATATGTATGCATATTAGGAGTAATACTTATAATAGATTGACTCACTATGAGAGTACTACGTAGAATGTTATGCAAAGTGTCATAAGTTACTCTCATGGTGATAGTGGTGTATACCACCCTTCGAACTAAAACTACCATGGACCCTAGATGTAGAGTCAAGTACTTTATTGTTGATCAAACATTGTCCGTAACTGGATGATCATAAAGATAGTTGATGGGTACTTCACAAAGCATGTTGAGGGACATGAGTATCCTAGATGGAATTTTCACATCCTGCATAACAGGATAAATGTCTAAGGGCCCAATATTGAATTGGACAAGGATGACATGATATATGCCTTGTGTTCAATATATACATAAAGGCAAAAGGGTAATTATACACACAAGTACTATCACATAAAGGTTTTGTCAGATCATATGACAATTTTGTGACTTGGGTAGCAGTGATGTGTTGCTAGATACTGCTCACTGTTTGTTATGTTAAATACATGATTTAATATAATTGCCAACATTGCAAAATCCTACAGGGCCACACACATAAGGACAATTAGAGAAGAGGTGGAATAAATAAGGTACTCCGTAAGGTATGGTGTACTTGAATGGAATATGGAATATGGTAAGGTACCATGTGCTTAATAGACATATGATATAATAATTATTATTATTAATTTTTTAATAGGTATAAAATATAATAATAATAATAATAAAATTATGTTTATAATAATAATAGTTATTATAATAATATAATAATATTATTACTGAGTTGGGCTTTTTAGCTTGAAGCCCACACAAGTAGTTTTATAAATAGAACCCTTGTGCAGAAGCTCAAAGGTTGTTGTTGTTGAAACCCTGGTCGTATTCTATTTTCTCTCCCTCACTCGAAAACCTTCAATCTAATCAGCTAGCATTGTGACTGAAGGAAGTTGTTCGTGTGGACTGAGTAGAGGTATTGTTCATCCTACAACGCTCGTGATCATCTATCGATTTGGATTCAAAGGTTTCATCCCCACAAGAGGTAACCTTTCTATCATAGATCATGACCTTTTGTAAGGATCTCTAAAGATAAATTTTTGTTTTCCGCTGCGTTAGATCTCTAATTTCCCTTCAACTCCGTATGTAACAAAGTTAGGCATTTCTTCATCTTCATCATCTTCAACAATGGCAGCAGTGGAATGATCTTTGACGTTGATAAACATAACACATTGAAATCTCTCTTGAATATTCTTTGGTTCATTGGCAATCAATCTTGGAGCAAAATCGAGACCGACTCCCTCTTTGTTATCAGCAACATCAATAACTCGTCTTCAACCGTCATATTGACTGGTTTCAAGCACACACAAAGCATCCTTGAGAGAAGACATGGGCATGACATTCTTCCTAACAACATTATCAACAACAGAAAGAGCTTGGAACGAATTTCCGACGTCTTCATCAACATCAATATAGCAAAAGGATGACAAATTGCTCACTAGCATCGCCTGCTCGCCACTGATAGTCACTAATTTCCCATCTTTCACAAACTTCAGCTTTTGGTGGAGGGTAGAGGTCACATCCCCTGCCTCATGAATCCAGGGTCTTCCTAGGAGACAACTATAATTTGGATGTATATCCATTAATTGAAAAGAAATTTAGAATAAAAACGACCCAATCAAAATAGGAAGATCAACTTCATCAATTACTGTCTTCTTCGAGCCATCAAAAGCCTTCACAAAAATCTCACTATACCTCACGGGAACACCTTGGTATGCAAGCTTAGATAATTTCGACTTCAGCATCACATTTAGGGATGATCATGTATCAACCAACACATTAGACATGTCATCATCTTGACAATTCACTGAAATATGCATAGCCAAATTATGGTTTCTTCCTTCTTCAGGAAAGTCATCATTGCAGAAACTCAAATTGTTGCATGATGTGATATTATCCATAATACTATCAAACTGATTAACAATAAAATCATGGTAAACATAAGATTGTTCAAGAATCTTCTGTAAAGACTGCCTATGAGCCTCATAACATATCAAGAGTGACAAAACTGATATCTTGGACGGAGTATGCAACAGTTGCTCAACAATTTTGTACTCACTCTTCTTTATCAACTTCAAAACCTCATCTTCAGTAACTTTCTGATTAGAATCACTGAAATGGCCTGACTGGATGATAGCATCCTCAACTTGTTTACTCGCACATGTATCTTCTGTTCTCTTTGGAGGATCTAAAGCAAAGACTCTACCACTTTGAGTAACCCTTGTCACATCAACAATTCTAACCATAAACTTTGGATAAGGAATATGAACTTCCTTACCATTTTCTATCATCGTAGAATTATATTTGTACGGAACAAATTTAACAGACTCATATGGCATTAGATCAGGTAAATTGATCACCAATGGAGTAACAGCAGACTTGCGACTATCAAAAGAAATAACCACCCGCTCAGGAATATTGAACTAAGGTACAATGACATTCACTTCATTCTCATACTCATCTCTTTTTGTTGTTATCTCAATCAACTTATCATCCATCATCTTCTAAAGATCTCTCTTAACAACCACACAACCACGAGGATTCACCGAGCAAATGAAACAAGTAGCATAATCGTGATCAATGTCGTGGTATTCACTTAAGAAAGCATGCATCTCAAGCAAATATATTTGTATCCAACGGACATTATAAATCTTGAACAAACCAGGACAACCATCCACCATATTCACAAATGATTTACCATGATTGGGCAACAAATTTGTCTTAACATTTGGATTAACATCATTGAAAGACAAAATATTAATTCTCATCAATTTCTGTACTTCATACTTTAACGAGTAACAACTCTCAATATCGTGCCCTGGGGCACCTTAATGAAAAGCACAATGAGCTTCTGGCTTATACCACCATGGAATAACCTCTGGAACCGGTGGTGGAGAACATGTCTGAACTAGATTCTTCTCAATCAATGATGGAAACATCTTTGCATACAACATCGGAATGGGATCAAAATATGGCTTAACACGACCATGTTGAGTACCATTCTATTGCACACGAGGTTACTGATAACAAGGTTGATACTTTGGAGTCATTGGCATAGTTGGAGCCACATTAATCACCGGAGTCACTGAAGCTACATGCTGCTGATGAAGACTTTCTCGACCGCGAGGTCTTCTATACCCTTCACGAGATACAACATTAGTCTCACCTTCTTTCTTTTTACCAAATCCAAACCTTTTAGAACTCGAACCAATATTACTTTCTTTACTCAATTGTCCCTCACAAACACCTTCTTCTAGTTGCATACCCATATTCACCATTTCAGTGAAATCAGATGGAGCGCTTGCAATCATCTTCTCATAATAGAAAGAACCCAACATCTTAAAAAATATCTTCCTTTGGGGTGTGGTATCATATAGGGTTAGGGTTCCTTTGATCCCATTTTCAATTTTTTATATCATGATTTGCTTCTGATTTTGAGTTTTTGCATTGCATATTGTATGTAAACCTTAATTTTGCCTCCATTTGCATTCAATCTTCACATGCTTGCATACATGAACTTGCCATGATATTTTGTGCATCCACATGACATATAAGACATCTTAGGACACATTAGAATCATATTTTATCATTGCATCATTCATTTTCCATGCTTTTGCTTTCATTTCATGTCATATGCATTCATGAACTTCCATGGTTCTTACATTTCTCCTTTGCATTCCCATCCTTTGTATGATCATCCACATATCTTGGTATGCTTTTGCCAAGGGAACACTGGATGAAGCCAAAAAACATATAAGAACCTTGTAGAACTCTCGGAAAGCAAGACCAATGCAATAATGATGCATGATATGCAAATGCTAATGCAAAGATTTCAAAGGACTATAAAGTAAATTGCAATATTTAAAAAGGATAACACATTTTGAAATACTGAAAAACTCATTCTCATTAATATCGAAAGAGAAGATTACAACTTTGAAGTACAAGTCTCAATAATCCTAATACATTAGAGGAAAGAAAACTAAGCCTATGTGATAATATCTGATGAAATCCCAAAACTAGGTTGGTACTTCAAACAGATTCTTCTAATCTCTTTCTTGTAACTAATCTCCAAGCACCATAAGTATGAGGAATAACTTAGGAAGTACTAGAGGAAAATAAATCCTTTTGCACTCTCGGTCTCTTCATGACACGTCACTCAAGTAGCTCAGTGAGATAATCTTTCTCTTTCAATTGCTTTTGCATAATTGACTTCTCGTGTAACCACGCTTCTTTCTCTCGATTCATCTTGTCTAACTCTTCTTAAAGCGCAACTTTCTCATCAACAGGAGGAAGAAAAGCTGACAAAGGCAAAATAGGAACCAAAGGTTCCTCAGGTGGCTAAGGCATCTTGAGCTTGCAAGCTCTAGATCGAACCCACTGAATATAACACTCGGAAGGAGTAAGGTGTTTCCTTCCCAATTGACCTTTCTCTTTTCGGTGAACCGAATGCCAAGAATGAGATATCATTTTCTTCATCTCTAAATGACCTGCACCATTAAGAAAGAAGAAACTTGATAATGAAAGATTTATTGGTACTTCCTTCATGCTATACCCAAATTGTCGTCTAGCAAGAATAGGGTTGTAACTAATTCCACCATGTGTACCAAGAAGAGGTGCGTTGGGAAACTCTCCACAACCATCAATAGGCACTCCAATATCATAATATGAGCAATACCAATTCATATCCTCATGAGTAAGAGACAAAAGCCTTTGAGACCATCTTCGCTTTTCTCTATTCTCAGTGAAGACATCTGATTTAGGTAGGTGCAAAATAAACCACCAATACAGAAGAGGCGCACAACAAACAATCTCTCCATCACCATTGGACGTCCTATGGTGAATAAAATGATACATATCTCCAAGCAAAGTAGGAACTGGATTTCTCTTCAAGAAAATCTGAATAGCATGCTCATCAACAATACCATCTAAGATGGGAAACAAAACAATACCATAGATGAGAAAAGCGAGAATGGCCTCGAATGCATCTATATTACCTATGTCGAGAGAAGTAGAAGCTTTCCTGATTAAGAACTTAACATTGATTCCACAAACATTCACTTTAGGAACAAACCTTCCTTGAAGATCAGATTCCTTAAGATGAAGGGCTTTGGTAAAAACTTTGGTCGTAAGCTTCTTTTCTAAACCACTAAAAAGAAACTCCTTGTCCAAAATTGGCAAACTCATCTAATAGGAATACTCCTCTAAGGTCAACACAAGCTGATAATCAAGAAATGTGAAACAATGATGCAATGAATCATAAAATTGAACCAAGTTATGAAGAATTCCTTCTGGTACATCGGTCTTCAGAAGGAACAAAAGATTACCATAACGCTTCAGGAAATCATCAGTATCAACCACCAAAGTTCTAAGCTTTCTCAACTCTCCTAAATTAGGACTCTTGAAACTGTACTTTTGAGTATTCATCCTTTCGATATTCAAAAACCAAAGACATCTGGATATTTGCAAAAGCACCTATAAGTCCCTTGAAATCTTGAGAATAATGCACATCAATGCATGAGTGCATATATGCAACAAACACAAACAAGATCACACAAAGCACACATGTCTAGGTTCGAGTCATGAGCAAGAAGTTAAGGGATAAGAACACCAACCTACAAAGGTATGTACTAAGGTTTATTCTTCATTGTACATGCAGAAAACCAAAAGGGTTCTAACAGAAGTTCCTAGAGTTAACAGCCATCCTTCAGATACTATCGGTATGTTTGATTACTCCCCAACTGATAATTTCCTCAAGAAGACCTTGTCCGAGTGTAGTATCGCGTGATAACCACCCTAGGTTTACACATAGATAGCTTCCGCACTACGTTCCTAAAATGGCCTGGATGGGTTAAGGGTTCTACGATCCTCAACATAATCAGCTCTAGGTCGGAAAAGTAATGCCATAATACGATTATTCGCCATGACATCAGTAATCCGAGAGAGCCTAACTGAGTGGTGATCATCAAATTGATAGCACATAGGATTACTCCATGCATATCTTCTCGAATATCACCGTCCTATCATAAGTTCACTCAGATTCAGGTACAAGATTTATCTCACTCACAGAGGATCACCAAACCAAAACAGAACAAGTAATAATAAACAAATCAAACCAAAGCAATAAATAAATCAAAGTAGGTCAAATCCACTAAGAGATTGTTAGACGATAGCGCGGATCTAGAAGGGGGGTTGAATAGATCCCTTTTTAAAAATTACTTTTCAAAATTTAGTTGAAAAGGTATTGCGGAAGTTTCCCGGAAAATCGTCTAGTTCAAATTAGAAGTCACCGGAGATCGGATATGCGTAAAACCCAATTGGAATGAAATGATGACTAGAAGAATTAATATTACACAAATGATTCACTTGATAAAACTATTCTTAACAATGAAATGGAGAAGAAATTAAGCACAATCAAATTGAGTTTGTGTGGTTAGGCTTTTTACCAAACACTTGGAGTGCACACACCAAGGATAATTTTGTTGTATCAAATAGTGCAGAATTTTACCCACTCTAGTTATCAATTTTGAGTGTAACTATTTATCAAACACTTTGAGTGCACTAATTTGATACACCAGAATTTTCAAGCATACAAGATTAATATAAACAAAAGTAAAATGCGAGAAACATAAAGAACACAAGGAATTTGTTGAGGCAGTTCCTTCGTCGTCCTCGCTCGAAGTACTCTGCCCCCAATTCAAAATTGAATTGGGCAATTTTATTAAATCGCAATTGTTTTACAAGAAGAGAGATAAATGAACCAACAAACCAAACCACGTTGAATATGCTGTCAAATCTTCTTCTTGTCCCTTGATCCAAAGTAGAATCAAGTCTTCTACGCGTGTCGAGAAAGCCTTCGATTAATTGCTCCCTTCTTGCAAGAATTCACAATTCTCCAAACTTTGAGCACGTCTGAGTTTCTCCAACACTTGTGAACCCACAAAGACCTTCACAATCCTCCATCTACCGTGATATGAAAGAACGATCCACTTGATCTTCAATCTACCTCACTCGGCTGAATCTACGAACGATCGATGTGTGCAAAACCCCAAATCTTCAATGATCTTGAAGGAGAAAACCCTTCAGATTTTTCCAAGGAAAACCCACACACTCTAGACCCAATATGAAACTCTAATTCACGATTGAATGTTATCTTCGAAACAAGCACCGTAATCAAACAAAGATTATTGTGTGTGATTGTTGATTGATGCAAGAATGAGGAAGATGAAGAGAGTTGTGTGTATATCTTTCACTTTCCTTGTTCAACTCTCAAATGAAAATAAATCTGCTATTTATATTGGTTAGAGATAGTAACATAAGAGAGGGAAAAATTAAATGAAAAAAATGAGTCAGCACAGTAATGAGCCGACTCAAATCATTAAATGAGTCGGCTCAAATTGCCAGGTGAGCCGACCAAAATGAACAGAGAGGCAGCCTGTTGAGACCCGCAAAAAATGAGAAGAAAAGGCTTCTTGATGAGTCGACTCATGAAGGATTTTGAGTTGGCTCATCCATACCCATTAGTCGACCAAAATTGATGCTTCATGCAGCCTGTTGGGTCCCGTGCGTTTGTGTCGCTCCTCCGAAAAGACACCAGGTCCCACAAGGTACAGACGCGAACGGTCGGCGAAAAGAGAAAATGAAAATGAATTGAATAGAGTCGCCAGCTAGGCATTTTTATCCCGAAGGAAAGGTAATGCTGCATAAACCTGGAAAAAGATGGATAAGACGGTTGCGGACCAGAGAAACTGAGAAATGGGGTTTGTTACAACCTGGGAAGGTATTAGCACCCAGATTGTCCTCCGTACTCGACGGGATCCATGCTTAAAAGATTGTGTTTAAGAGGGGTAGTAAATGTGCTATCTGTGTGCAAAAGCTAAAGGAAGAAAATACAGGTGTCAGTGCAAGAAAAAGAGTGGAATGCTCAGGACTGAGGCTTTTAAAGAATAATGAAATAGGGGGAAGACAAAGAGACTTTTGTTCGATAACTGTTAAGTTATGCCTACGTATCCTCGCGTGCAATGAGGAAGTCATAACACTGTAGTTCGACTCAAAGAGATTGGAAAAAGATTGACAGTGAACTGCTTAGCTTGCCTATGCTCAAGTGTATGACTCGTCTGGCTTGAGTGCTAACTGTCTTGCATTAGACGGAAGAAGCAAGTTCTTGTTTATGAATGAGTGTGATGAGAAAAGAATCCCGAAGGAGACGATTATTGTTTGTTTTTGTGTTTTCAGTTTTGTTTTTGTTTTTGGTGTTTTGCATAAGTTAATGAGTTTAAGCCTAAATTAAAGGTTTGTAAACTCATTATATCCTCCTTGATTAGGGATAATGAGCGTACTTAAGTATGAGATAAGCATCTCAACTTAATTACCATGATGATATAAGATTAAGATCATTAACCTATTTGTGATTTATTAGATGTTTTTGGGTTTTTGTTTAGTGTTAAGTAATAAGTTTAATCTCTAATTGCAGATTAGTGAACTCATTACACCATCCTAATAGAAGAATAATAGATGAAAACACATAAGCTGAGGAAGATACCTCAACTTAATCCATGATTAGGGAATAAATTCATTATATAACAAGCCTTTATTAAATGTATTTTAATTAAAGGATGAAATTAAGAAGTGGATTTTAAGTTTGTAAGACAACTTGAGGGGGACTTGTCCATTAAACACTAGGGTTAGTCCTTCTTAACCATAAGGAAGAATTAGAACCCTAATGTAAGGCCCAAGTTACAAGATAAAGTCTTAGTGATTATTAATGTGTTTTGATTAAGAGGTTTAAACAAATTAAAGGTTTAACACTTAGGATTAAAGTTATACACTCCATCCTAAGAGAAGGATGCAGGCATAACCCTAATTCCAAAGTCCTAAAACTTTAAGAGTTTAGTCTCTGATTATTGAGATGAGAATAGAGACTCAAAGTGACTCAAAGGTAAAAAGCTAAGGGGGACTAATTACAACCCTAATCATTATCATGCTTGGATATCCTATGGTTTATGAGGCTTAAGAAAGATCTTCAAGGAAGCCACCAATGGAAGAAGAAGATGAAAGAAGGATGAGAAAGAAGAACAAGTTACTTACTTCAATGAAGAAGATAAGTAACTTAAGGGAGAAAGTGAGAGAGATGGAAAATAAGTGAATCAAATTCACTTCAAAGACAAGTTAAGATGCATATGAAAGAGATAATAAGAAGTGAGAGGTGAAGGCAAATCCACCTCCCACAATAACTTACCAAACCCGAAAGTGTTAGTATGAATGCATAAAGTATAAAGCATGAAGAAATGAAGTGAAATGAGATGAAATGAGATGCAATGATCAAAGTCAGAAGTATTTATGCAATGAAAATTTCATGTGGGATGATGCAAAGTCATACAATATGCATATGTGTGATCATACAAAGATGAGATGCAAAGGAAGCATGCTTTGAAGTTTGAAAACACATGAAAGTTTATGAAATGAAATGAATGCAAAACATGGAAAATGAATGTAGAAATGATCAAGCAAGGTTCTAACATATCCTAAGATGTCTAAGATGACATATGAATGCAACAAATGTCATGGCAAGTTCATGTAATGATGCATATGCAAGGTGAATGCAAATGAACAAATAAAATTAGGGTTTTATGGACATGTAATATGCAAAGGGATAAAACAGAAGCATATGACATGATAAAAATTTGCAATAAAGCTCAAACAAACCCTAACTCCATATTAGGTCACACCCCAAAGGAGAAGGTCAGAAGCCTAACCTATCAAAAGTTATGATTTTCCTAAGTTTTCTAGGGTTTTTGGGTGATTCAAAGGGAAAAATGCAAATCAATTTGAAAATTCAAGATAAATTCATGAGTAAAATGACCTATAAACTACATGCAATATGTAACACAATGCAAAAAAATCAACTTCAAACTCTTCTTGGTTAGGCAGAAATGATTTTTCAAAGTTAGGGTTTAAAAATGTGAATTTTATGACCCTTAATTCAAAGAAAATTGGCAAACTATGATCAAACCTAAAAAGAAATGTGTGTGAAGAGTTTGAAAATGTTTCTAAATGCATTGGAATGATTCATGATTTTTTTTGGTGATTTTTAGACACCTAAATGTATTTTTAATTAATTAAAATACTTTAATTAATTAAAAATAAAATTTAAATATTTTAAAAATACTTTTTTAATGCAAAAAATAAAATAAAAATTATTTTTGGATAGAGAAAAATATTTAAAGTCAGAATGCAAAAGGAAATATTTTTTGAATGATTTTTAATATTTTAAAATAAATATGCAAAAGAAATGAAAATAAAATGAAATAAAAGAAAGGTATGTGGATCTGATGGCTGAGATTCAAACTGGGGTTATAAACGTTGACTGGCGCGTGATCCAAAGGCTGGGATTTAATCTGACTTAATTAATTGATTAATTTAATTAATTTGGAAATTAGGGCTAAGTGAAAGAATCTGGACCATTCGTACGCGCGGGAAACAGGATCCAATGGTCACAATTTAAACTAGCCAAATTAATCAGAGATTATGTCCTAATGACTTTCAGGTGGCCAGAGAAGACCTCCGATCATCTTCTCCGGCGAGTCAAAAATGTCATCTTCTTCCCTAAGCCATTAATCCCCATAAAAACCGCCCAAAATCAATCCCCAAACATCATACATCATGAATCAACAAACAAACAACATTTATATTGCACAATGAGGTTGAATCGAATCAAAACAAATTTTAGGTCAAACTTTCAGAACACCATTTCATGCTCATTTCTTGCTCATTTTTAAAATTAAACACATCCCCATGATCAGTGCAACACATATAACCATATTTTAACAAGAAAACAAGATTCTTGAAAAATTGTTCATCATGGCTACCTGAGTTGAAGCTTTTCTGTTTGGTGCTTTCTGGCCTCTTCTTTGATGTTAATCCACTCCACTTGACCCCTTTATGCTTCTGAAAGGCTTAGAAAAAGTTTATATGAGTTGGCTTGAGAGTTTCAACTCTGATAACACAGAAATCGTGTTTGAGTTTGGGAGTGTTTCAGGCTATAGTGATGGGTGCTTAGTGATCCTTAGGTCATGTGGAGATGATTGGTGAAAAAATATTGAAGTTTCAGTGGTTGTGTGATGAATTTCGAAGAGATGAAGGTTTCTTGAGGTTTTTGTGATTCTGAGTGTTCAAGAGCTTTCAGGCTTGTGTGTTATGTGAAATGTGATCCATGATGTTTGTTTAAGCCAATGGGATTGCTCAGAAAGTGGGTGGTGGCACAACTTGATTGGTATGGGCCAAGTTGCAAAAAGTCAAGGTGAGGTGTACTTGAAGCATGGCACGGGTCAGAGATGGTTTCATGGGGTGTCTGGCCTCAGCTTGGTTCAAGGATGGCCATGGGATTGCTTTTGATGTGCTGGAAGGCTTGGATGAAGAGTTATCACATGTTTTACAAATTTCCCTCTTTGAAGTTTCTTGGATCATGAGTCATGGAAACCCTAGGTTCAATGCACAATTTTGATTGTTTGAAGTTCATTTGACATATTGTGAAGTGTTTGTGTACATTAGAGGTCATTAGAATGCTTGAACATGCAAAAATGCAAAATCCCTCTTTGACATGAAACTTGAAATTATAGGATTTTTGCCAACTTTGAAAGGCCATATCTTGAGTTCTATGATGAATCAAGAGATGTTCTTGTAATTTTTGAAAAAGGAAAGACCTAATATACAACTTTCATGACCAAGAATTTTTCATTTGAAGCATTTTTGGTCATGAAAGAGGAGGTTGAAAAACTTTCCTAAAATGGAAAGTTTGCATTTCAAGTCATTTCCAAAAATGGCAAGTTTGCAATTGGCTCAAAATTCTTCAATATTGTGAACTTCCAACCACTTATAAGATCAAATAAAGATCATATAACTTCAATTTGATGAAAATACCCCTTTGGTTCCATTGTTGGAGGCCTCAGATGCCATGATTTTGACTTAACTTGCTCAAGAAGTTACCCAGTGAACAAATGACCTCCACAATGAATTTCTTCATCAAACTTGGTACACATGATCCTTATAACATATTAAGACCATTAGAAACAAGAATGACCCAAAAATTTGGAGTTAAGGCCTTTGAAACAAAAACCCTAATTTTGGTCATCTGTGTAGTGAAAAACCCTAGCTCTACTTCCATGCCTTTGCCAGTTCTTGTGATCCCTTGACTTTCATGAACTTTGAGGAGCATAATATGATGATAGAACACACATGGACCCTCTTGGAAAGCTTTGAGACCTTTGGGATGGCTCTGATGGATTCTTGGATTGCTCAGATCACAAACCCTAGATGCAGATGAACTTGAACTTATGTAGTGAAACAAAAATGCAATATGAGGTGTAATGCATATGCTTATGCAAAAATGAAAGATCACAAGCCATGGTGTGATATGAATGAGGGAAAATTTGGGGTGTTTACAGTTTGACACCAAATTACACTAAATGAGTCGGCTCATTGTGGAATTTGAGTCGGCTCATTCAGTTCATTTTTCCAAAAATGCCAATTCCTGTTTTTTCTTAAAGAACCACTTCAGGTTTCAAACATGCCAAGTTTTTGACACATTAAAACTCATGCCATGTCACACAAACTCCCCCTTTTTGATGATGGCAAAAACTTTATGAATCAATCGCCATATGTTGTTGTTAAGCTCTTCCTGACTATATGACCCGATCTTATATGCTATCAATATCAATATCTTCTCCTCCTTTGATAACATCAAAAAGAAGATGAAACATATGAGTTAATCCACCAATGGAAATAGCATGTGAAACCTAATTTCAAATGAGAAACCAATTGCAATAGGAACACGCACTCACAAACACACAATTTGGAAAAGCGAGTAACGAAAATGACAATAAACATAACAAATTTAATCAAAGGAAATATGAGTTCATACAAACAAAATCCATAAACAACATTCATAAACATCACAAACACATATTATGCAATGATTCTCTCAAGCTTGGGGATTACGATCTCGAGTGGATGGGTAGCGGCGACGATAAGTGATGGGTTGTGAGTCATCCATGTCGGTTTCGGTAAACTGAAGAAAACTACTGTTGAGAGAGTTGAAGGCAATGTCCTGAGCAACCAAATGATCCTGCAATGCTGTATACCGAGTGTCTTGAACGGACACATAATCTGCAAAAGTGGTGTCTTGCTCATTTAAACGTCGTTCTAACTATGAGTATCTTTCAGTCTGAGTGGTGTAGAAAGCTTGTTGTTGAAGTTGCATATTCTGAAGCATAGCCATAATGCTTGACGAATAAGCTTGATGCAGTTGAGGCGGAGGAGGAGATGGAGGAATAAAGCGAGTGGTGGTGTTTGTCTAACCGGTATGTTGCCATTCACCCCATCCTTGATTGGCATAGGAATCAGAAGATAGATTACCATTCCATTCTGTGTTGTCAAGAGGCAATTCTTCATTTGGAACCACATTTGGTGCATTTTGATCCTCAAGATCATACCCTTCAGAATTTCCGTCCGCCTCTTGATTAAAGTCACCTTGTGACAGAAAATGATAACGTCTTTCTTGGGAATCCCACATGTGACCCATTAGACTTAAGGTCTTTTATTGAAACCAATTCGAGTCAGGCACCGAGACCATAGGTAAGTCAAAATCAATTTGAATGATGGAAGGATATGCAAGAGAAACTCCTTTCTTTTCCTTTAATATAAAAATACGACTCGCAAAATAATGGGGCTAGTTTACTTTAATCTTGTTCCGAAGAATATATATCAAATGAACTTCACTCATATCAATACGAGAGAAGCCACCTTTCTTTGGACGTAAATTATGGGCAACAATCCAATGAAGGATACGATCCAATGGCTTAACGTTTCCAGTAGTAGTTGTATTCGGAAACAATTCAGAATTAGAAATGAAGTCAACAAAAGGTTCTTTAAGCATACCGTTTAGTTCATAACGAAATGAGTAATTCTCCAATTGAGATGTATCATTCATCAAGATATTAGCTTCCTCAGGATCAATTCGAAACAAATCTTTCCACACTTGAGCATTAACAGTGAACATTCTAGAGCCCATACAAAAGTTGAATTTGAAACCTTTAAAAGTACCAACCAGACCAGCATAGAACATTTTGACCAAATCCTCATTATAGTCGACATGACAGGAGAGAAAGGGATTGATACCTTGAAAATCCATCAGTTCAATAATGTGAGGAATGTGCATTTGAGTTGCTGTTGTTCTTGAGTACACATATTGAGGAACAACCTTCATGTTCTTGAATCTCTTGTTATAATCCTCAACCAAGTCAGATGGATGAAGAGACAAAGCATTGACAGGGAGTGATGATTGTGAAGTAGAACCATGTGACCTTTTACCTGTAGGTCTTGAAGCCATTGTTGAGAAATTTGAAGCTTTGAGAGAGGATTTTAGGGTTTGAGGTTGAAGAGATAAACTTGAGAGAATATGAAAATATGAGATGATGATGATAAAATGAAATGTTAATGAGTTTTATTGTAGAAATCCATAAAAAACCATAAATGAAAGTCAAAAGTGGATGGAAGGCATTGATGTGCCGACCTAGGGAGAAGGAAAGGCAGACGACACGTCTTTTCAAGACTTCCAAATGTCAGTTGACGCGACAATGAGCCGGATCAAATTGTAAAATGAGTCGACTCAATTTGAATTTGAAATGAGTCGGCTCAACGAAGCATAGAGGTCGACTCATAAGGTTCCATGAGCCAACTCATGAGTCGGCCTGTTGGGACCCGGTAGTTTTGAAAAAAATTTCACAAAAATTTCACCAAAAGCCTCTTAAACCACCTCAAATCATGAAAATATCATCATTTATGCTAATTATTTAACAAACAATCAATCATAATTCAAGAGAATAGAAGAAATAGATAAAAAAAAAACATAAGCAATGCAACACAATTTTACTATATATATATATATATCATGAATGAATAGTGATATCAAAGTATAGAAGGATATTACCTCGAGTATATGAGAAATAGATGTACGATAACTCTATACAACAAGAAGTTAGAGACAAGAGAAGTTGAACCAAAGAATAATATACAAACAAAGAAATGATTATTAAGATCTATCCGAGATGTCAAGAACACCAAGTTCCCTACGGATAAAGAAGAAAGGATCGGTAGCTAGTGGTTTTGTAAAAATATCGGCTAGTTGATTTGAACTATCAACGTGCTCAAACAACACATCACCTTTCTCTACATGATCCCTAAGGAAATGATGCCTTATTTCAATATGCTTAGTGCGTGAATGAAGAATAGGATTTTTGGTAAGATTAATTGCACTAGTGTTGTCACACAAAATGGAAATTTGTTTGAGAGAGATATTGAAGTCGAGCAATTGTTGTTTTAGCCATAAGATTTGAGCACAACAATTTCCGGCTGCAATATACTCCGCCTCTGCAGTTGATAAAGCAACAGAAACTTACTTTTTGCTATGCCAACTAACAAGAGAGTTTGAAAAGAAATGACAAGTTCCACTTGTGCTTTTCCTATCCACTTTGCAACCGGCAAATTCGGAGTCGGAAAGACCTACCAAAGAGCAATCACTACCCTTAGGATACCATAAACCAAACTTAGACGTACCACAAAGATACCTAAGTATGCGTTTAACTGATTTTAAATGTGATTCCTTTGGGAAAGATTGAAACCTAGCACACATACATACACTAAACATAATATCTGGACGCGATGCGGTAAGATAAAGAAGAGATCCGATCATACCTCGATACCTTTTTATATCTACATCCTTACCCTTTTCATCACGATCAAGACTTGCCGCAGTAGGCATTGGTGTATCAATAGACTTGGAGTTTGTCATATCAAACCTTTTGAGCAACTCATTGCAATATTTAGTCTGACTTATGAAGGTTCCATCTTCAAGTTATCTAATTTGAAGTCCAAGGAAGAAATTTAGCTCCTCCATCATACTCATCTCAAATTCACCTTGCATAGAACTTGAAAATTCTTTGACCAACTTCATGTTAGTAGATCCAAAAATAGTATCATCTACATATACTTGAACTAATATGGAATGTTTTCCTTAACATTTAATAAAGAGAGTAGTGTCAACCTTTCCTCTTGAAAAACCTTGATTGATTAAAAATTTTCTTAGGCGCTCATACCAAGCTCTAGGAGCTTGTTTGAGACCATATAAAGCACGTTTTAGTTTGTAAACATGATTTGGTTTTTCAAAATTTTCAAATCCAGGAGGTTGACACGCATAAACCTCTTCATTTATATATCTGTTAAGGAAGGCACTCTTAACATCCATTTGAAATAATTTGAAGTTTTGTGAACAAGCAAATGCAAGTAAAAGGCGTATAGCCTCAACACAGGCAACAGGAGCATAAGTTTCCTCACAGTCTATGCCTTCCTCTTGGTTATACCCTTGAGCAACAAGACGGGCCTTGTTGCGAATAATAGTGCCATTTTCATCCAATTTATTCCTAAAAACCCATTTGGTGCCAATTACTCGATGATCTCGCGGAGGTGGAACAAGGTCCCAAACCTCATTTCTTTTAAATTGATTTAGTTCCCCTTGCATGGCTAGGAACCAATTTTCATCAAGTAAGGCTTATTTGGCATTTTTAGGCTTAATTTGAGATATGAAGGCATGATAAAAACAAAAGTTACTTAGTCTTGATCTAGTAATGACACCCTTTGAGATATCTCCAATGATGTTATCGATAGGATGATCTTTTGATGTCTTCCATTCCAATGGTAGATCATTTTGAAAGGATTCTTGACCTTCACCTTTGAGACTAGACACATCAACCGACTCCTTATTAACAAAATCCGGAAAGGGTTCCACACGATAAATATTAATGTCTTTAACAATCTCACTAGAGGAGGCACCTGCACCAATAACAACACTACATTTTCCGACAACATTCAGATAAGATTCATCAAAAGATACATGTACAAATTCTTCAACTATAAGCAACCTTTTATTTTATATTCTATATGTTTTGCTTGAATTAGAGTATCCAAGGAAGATGCCATCATCCGCCTTTGAATCAAATTTACCAATATTTTCTTTTCCACTATTTAGCACAAAACATTTTCTACCAAAAACATGAATATGTGACACATTAGGATTTCTTCCTTTTAAAAGTTCATAGGGTGTTTTGTTTAGAATAGGTCAAATAGTGATCCTATTCAAAACATAGCAAGTGGTGCTAATAGCATCGGCCCAAAAATATTTAGGAAGGCCGTTATCATTAATCATAGTTCTTCCCAATTCCTCCAACACACGATTTTTACGTTCCACAACACCATTTTGTTGTGGAGTTCTAGGAGCGGAGAAGTTATGATCAATGCCATGGTTTTCACAAAAAATTTCAAAGAGATGATTTTCAAACTCACCTCCATGGTCACTTCTAATAGTTACAATGTTTGTGCCAAGTTTATTTTGAGATAATTTGGAAAAAGTTTCAAAATCCGAAAAGGTATCACTTTTACTAGCTAAGAAGATTGTCCAACAAAATCGAGAGTAGTCATCAACGATAACAAAACCATAATAGTTCCCTCCTATACTTTTGATTCTAGAAGGACCAAAAAGATCCATGTGTAGAAGTTCAAGAGGTCTAGAAGTGGAGACTAAATTTTTTGATTTAAAAGATATTTTGGTTTGCTTTCCCATTTGGCAAGCATCACAAAGATGATCTCTAGTGAACTTTATGTTAGGCAAATCGACTACTAAGTTTTTGGATACAACCTTATTTAGCAAGTCAAAGTTAATATGAGCTAAACGTCTATGCCAAAGCCAAGACTCTTCATTTTTGGAAATAAGACATTTAAGATCACTTAAGGTTATTGAATTCATATTAAGCATATAAACATTGTTAACCCTCGAGCCTTTAAACATATCCTCTTTGTTTTCATTATGTTCAATTATGCAACCTTCTTTAGAGAATGAGACATTATATCCCTTATCACATAATTGACTAATGCTAACAAGGTTATGTTTAAGACCCTCAACTAAAAGGACATTAGAGATAGATGTAGAAGAGGGATTACCTACACTACTTTTGCCGAGTATAGCTCTCTTGTTGTTAACATCATAGGTAACAAAGCCATTCTTCTTAGCCACAAAGTCATAGAATAGGGAAATATCACCTGTCATATGTCTTGAGCATTCACTATCAAGAAACCATCATTTCTCCATAGTCTTAAGACACTCCACCTACATGATTAGACAAGAGAGAAAGGTACCCAATTTTCATTGGGTCCTAGAGTGTGAGTGAAAATTTTGTTGCTTTTAGGCAACCATTGACAAATGCCTTTAGGGACCAAGTATCTCCTAAAATGACATTTGGCAATTGTATGACCTTCCTTGCAACAATAGTGACATTTCAAGAATGGTTTAGACTTGCATTGACTATTTTGATCCTTCACAACATAGGTATATTTTTGATATGGGTTGTTCATTGATTCTCTAAAGTTTGAACGATCAATAGTGAATGTCATTTTTGGTTGTGACAACTTGTCTAGTTTGGCTTGAAGAGTTTCAACCTCTTTTTGCCAAATCCAACATGTTTCACAACTATGAAAGTTGTGCCATTCTCGCTTGTCTTCTACTATAGATTCTACCATCGATGCCTTAAGAGATTTCATAGAATTTTCATTATCCGAAACCTTTTTTTCTAAATGTGCAAAAATTCTTTTGTCAGATGCAATGCGCTTGAAAGCTTCTTTAGCTTCTTGATGGAGAACATTAAAAGTACTAAGAAAATCATTATAAGACAATTTTTCAGCATAATCATATTTAGCATGTCTTACCTCTTTCTTGCCTTTCTTATGAGCCATGAGGCAAAGATTTACTTTCTCTTCCTCATCGCTTGAGGTATATTTGCTAGACGAATCATTATCGCTTTCCCAAGCAATATATGCTCTTCTAGCCTTGTTACATTTTCTTTGATATTTGTCTTTTGCCTTGTCTTTCTTTAACATAGGGCAATCCGGTTTGTAATGTCCTGGTTTTCCACAGTTGTAACAAGATCCCTTGCCTTTAGTACATTTAACAAACTCTTGCTTGGAAGGATTAGATTTTCTTCGATAGTTGATGAGACGCTTGTCCGAATGGGAAATCTCATTCTTTTTGAGATACCGATTGTATCTTCTTACAAACAAACCCATATCTTCGTTTGATTCGTCTTCATCATCACTTGAATCACTCCCGCTATCTTTATTGGTGGAGGATTTTGAGGAAGAAGCTTTTAATGCAATAGACTTCTTCTTCTTCTAATGATCTTTATTTTTCTCGATCTTTTCTTTCTTTTCTTTGTCTTCATTCTCATTTAAGTTTAAGAGCTCTTGTTCATGCTCTTGTAGTTTTCCAATGAGTGTAGTTAGATCCAAAGTTCTTACATCATTGGCTTCTTTGATTGCCGTAACTTTTGGCAACCATTCCCTAGTAAGACATCTCAAAATCTTGTTAGTTGCTACTGTAACACGGTGGGAGAACTCACTTTAGTTAAATGTTGCGGATACCAAGAGTCGCCACTGACTTTTATTTTATCCAAAAGGAAAGGGCATAAAAGAACAGGAAAGACCTTAAAAAGATTTTGAGTTCGGGGGGTAGGTTATACAAAGGGAAGGTGTTAGCACCCTTTATATCCATGGTTATCCATGGGCTCTTAGTTACTTACCTCACTTTAAATTGTTTTTGAGAAAGGTGTAGTGTGTGATTAAAAATTTTCTAAGTACTTTATAATGATCCTCGTATGGATGTATATAAAGACTTTGTTTTGAAAGTTTGTTTGAAATGTGAGGTGTAATGAAGTATTTTGAAGAAAAGTGAGCAAGTACTTAAGAGGAACCTACCCTATACTAAATCTTTACTGTTCTTATATGTTCTTTCAATGGTAAGACTATCCCTATTATTAAGGAATAGGTAGTCATTACCTTGGATGTGATAAGGGACATGTGAAGGGACATCTGAATTTAGGCAACTGCAAGGTGTCTTTAGCAATTCATAGGGACTTATCATCTTTTATTCGAAGGGACAAGAGCATTTACCGTAGGCAACAGCGAAGGGACTTGATCTTATAATCTTAAAAGGGACTTGATGATATTTTATGAAAAGGGACTTTGCTTTAAGACACCTTACTTGACCTTATAGATAGGCAACATGAGGAATACCCTTAGAAAGTGTAGGATGGCGATCAAAGATCGACTTACGTGTGTGAGTGTTCATATTCATATATTTATCTTATTAAATTAGTGATACTAAATTAATTTTAACTTACAAACATGTTATCACTCCCTATAATTACTAACCATGGCAAGAATATTTATAAACAATAAAATAAAAAAAAAACAATAGTAAACCTACAACTATTACAAGGCTTTCGCAATTACATTATGATATAAATAATTAAATAATAACTATATAATAAATAAATGACAATTAAAAAGGGTTAGCAATAATAATCGTCATAAGAAAAAGAGGTTAGAACAAATATAAAGAATATAAGATTTAAGAAAATATTTTTTTAAAGTTAAATAAACAATTTTTTAAAGAAATTTTTAAAAGAAATAGAATAAGTATAATAATAAACAATATAATAGTTATTTGAACAAATGATTAATTATTAAATTATATATTAGAAAAAATTAAGTTTTAATATTAAAGTTAAATAAGAATTAGGCTTAGAAATTAGGGTTAGAAATTTTAAAAATGAAATTAGGGTTTACATATTGAATTAAAATATTATTTGATTTATTTACAAAATAAAATATAGATAATAATATAAACATAAAATAAAAACAAATTATATTTTTAAAAAAAAATAAATTATAAAGTTTTTATTTTTATTTTTATATTATATGTGAAATATTATACTATTATTAAAAAAAGAATTTAATTTATGATATAATATATAATTAAATAAAGAAAAGAGAAGAAAATAGAAAAATTAGGTTAAAAAAATAATGGGGAGGCCTGGATTTGAACCCAGGACCTCCCATGTACCTGCAAAGGGGATTACCACTAGGCTGTGCACGCAGCTGGTGACCTAGAATCATCAAACAAACATTATATGATAAATTAAGTGAAATAGTTGAAAAAAAGATAAAAATAGCTGAGGGCTGGACTCGAACCCACGCCCTGATGTCCATAACCACCAACACCTCACCAACTGAGCCACGCGCATTAGCTGAAATAAAATAAAGATAAATTCTAAAAATATTAAATCTAAAATTCAAATTTCAGATGGCGCCAAGGCTTCATCTTTTTCCTCTGAAATTCACAGGTTTTCCTGCGAATTCTCCTGCGAATTCTCTTGCGATTTTTCCTGCGTGTTCAAACCTGCGATTTCTCAAACACCAAGCAAACAATGAAATTTCTTCAAATTGATTAGTGCAATATGATCCTTGAGGTTCATACAAGCTAACCATGTCCTCTAAACTCATTTATATTTGGTAAATTATAAACCCTAAATAAGGTCCATAAACCCTAGCTATGGCCGAATTAGTTTTAGGCAGTGAAACTCCAATCCATTGATCTAGATATGATCTAAAGCTTATCACAAACAAGAAAACAACATCAAAAATCATTAACAATGCATGAATAATTGGAATCGAAAATTTGAAAACTCAAGCAAATGTTGATTCGGTTTGTACGATTCATGGTGTTTTGAATGCAAATGATGATCAAGAACGACTCAAGGATGTTCAATAAACATGTCTCCACCTTCAAAACTCTTTGGAATGGCCTCTAGCAAGGAATCCGAATCAAGCTTTTTTTGTGTGAATTTTGAAGTTTGCAATGTGTTCTTGAGGCTGCCAATTCGTGTCCTCTTGTGTGCTTTATGTTGTTTTTATATCATGTGATGAAATTAGGTCAAGAAACTAGTCCATCCTTTGGACTTTTTGATCCATAGAGATTGAAAAAGATATGACTTTAAAAGCATTGAAAACTTGGATATCTCATTGCTATTTTTGAATGATATGATTTTGTATGATTTCAATCACCTCTAAATGAACATTAAGACCTTCTAGAACCAAAATCAAATCAAATATCCATCCTTTTATATTTTATTTTAATTTAAAATGATTTTTAATATAAAAAATCATAATAAATAAAATAAAATGAATAAAAATATGAATAAATAAATTTTAATTCGTGCATGATGTCATGGAAGTGTTTGGATCATAAAAAAGCAAGCCCATTTGGTGAATTATGCTTTTAAGACCCCATTTGCTTCATAAACTTCTCAAAAATTTCCCAACTTTGCAAGGGCACAAATCCTTCAATTTTAATGCTATGAAGGTGTTCTTGGACATTTTAGAAAGCTTAGAGAGTCCTCTAACCAACCTCTTTGGTCTCATGTCCATATATCTTACCATTCTCAAGTTATACTCTTTGGAAGATGTTGACATTTTGTTGACTTTTAAAAGGACCTATAATGTCTTAGCTCATACCTTCCAAATGAATCATTTTTGGGCTTGGCTTGTGAGACACAAAGTTGTAGAGAAAGTTATGGCTGGTCAAAGTTCAGTTGACTTTTCCTGTGAAAACCCTAATTTAGAAACTCCTTATTCTTGATGATCTGAAATCTCCTTGATGAATCATGATCAAACTTTGATCAAATGATGAATTTTACCTCATATAATTGATGTTGGCAAAAAATCATGAAGTTTGACTTTGGTTTGACCACAGTTGACCTCAGTTTGACTTTTTGACTGCCTTGACTGATTTTAACCTATCTGATCATCTGACTGAGCAAATCTTTTGGGAAAGTCTTGAAACTTGACATGGGGATTCTTGAACACATATAGGATGCTATGAAACTCACTTGAAGTCTTGGAAGTCCATTTAGCCGGATGAAAGTCAAAACCCTAGTTTAGGATGCCTTGCTTAGGAGGATGCATTGTCTGAGGGAATTGCCAAACTTTCTGACTAATTGTGAACCTTGTGAACCTCATGAGATGTCTTGTGAAATTTTTTAACCTTGTGAACCTCTTAATACACAATGTTTTGTCTTGGTGAGGGCAAATTTTGGGGTGCAACAGCTGTCCCTGTTCAATTTTCTAAAACCTGAGGGGTTAGATTGGCACATAAAGATTGGTATATGTGCCATTCGTGACCTGGAAGGTTGAAGGGGATTGAACACAAAAGCCCAAAAATTTGCACTCGCCGGTGCGTAAAGTAATGCTGATGATTAATTGTATGTGCTTGAGTGGGCTTGAAGATGCCACTTGGAAGAACTGGAGAAGGGCTTATAGATGCCATCCATAATATCAGGAGATGATAATATCTTTATGTTGATACTGGATATCAATACTAGGTCTTCGTATAGGCCGTCTCTGAATCGTTTATGCAACATGGTTTGAATTGTTGAATAGACCAGTAGAAATAAATCTTCGTGACGATTATCTCTTCTGGCAATATCCGGGATTAGGGAATAAATCTTTGTACAGACTGTTTGCCTACTATCCGAGGACCAATAGAGTGTCAGGATCAAATCTCCTGATAATATCCTAGACTAGGGAATGGATCTTTGTGCAGACCGTTTGCCTAATATCCAAGGACATCTTGAGTATCAGGATTAAGTCTCCTGAAAATATCTTGAACTAGGGAATGGATCTTCGTACAGACCGTTTGCCTACTATCCAAGAACAAATAGATTAAATCTTCTAAAAATATCCTGGACTAGGGAATGGATCTTTGTGCAGACCGTTTTCCTACTATCCGAGGACAAAAGAGTGTCAGGATTAAATCTCCTGAAAATATCCTGGACTAGGGAATGGATCTTCGTATAGACCGTTTGCCTACTATCCGAGGACATCTTGAGTAATGTATAGATCGTTTCTGACCTGTTGTAAATTGTTGATATTGTTTTATCTGCATATAACTATCCTGCAAGGAAAAGGTTAGTTTATGCAATGTACATGCATGCATGTATGGCATGGTGTACTTAAATAATGTATTATGCATTTATGGTATGATGTAAATGATGTATGTATGAATCATGCAGCCTGAAGCGTCCGGATATCTTTGTATAACAACTGCTGGCTAGGGAAAATAAATCCCGATTCGTTGATGAAGAATACGAAGACCTCGTTCCCGTCTTGTTTGATAGTATAGTATTTGTATCTTCCCGTCTTCGTTCGTCGTACTTCTATTGAAGGAATAAGTTCCTGAGTATCCCGACTAGGATAAAAGAGATGGACATAAATTCAAGGGGGAGACGTAATTCGAAGTATCTATAAAGATAGATTTGCTCTACTGGGGATTTGTAGTGGGGATGAACCGGCGAAGCTTCATTGAACTACCATCCTCGTTCGTCCTTAGTAAATACTATTACTGCATTTCATGCATTTCTGGTAAACACCAATCATATTCAAAAGCATACATACATTCAAACACAACCAATGGACGTTTTCGCTTATGTAAATAGGGTAAAAGTAAATCTGGATTCAAAGATGAAATTTTATTTATATTACAAAGTGACCTATACATAGGCAAGTTTGTACAAGGAGACAAAAATCCTAGTAAGAGGAATTTGTCATAAAATTTTTACAAAACAAAGAAAACAGCTATGTGAGAAATAATCATATTGAGTTTCAATTCTACTATTGCCATTATCTTCAAGTATCTCATCTTCTGATGTTGAGACGGAAACGATTGGATTGCGCTTTATCTGTTCGAGCTTGAGTGAAGTAGCGCAACTAGTTGGGGCTATATGAGTGATCCAAACGAGACATAGTCATACGCTTTAATCCCTAACTTTTCCCTGGATTGCCCTTTCAGGTTTTCAATCCACCGGGATACCCTTTTTTGCCCAAGCCGCCCTTTCAGGTTTTCGACTTGCCGGGTGTACATTCTTTATATATATATCCCTAATTTTTTCCCGAACCCTTTTGGTTCGCCGGGATGCCCTTATTTTTGCCTAGGCCAGTCAACCTAGCGGGTCTCTTTTTTATGCGTAGTATTTTTTAACTATGTCTGCGTTTACAGGCTGTGGGAAGTCTTCACCATCCATAGTAGTAAGCATCATGGCACCTCCTGAGAATACTCTTTTGACCAAAAATGGTCCTTCATAAGTAGGAGTCCACTTGCCCCTAGGATCACCCTGTGGTAGTATGATACGCTTGATTACCAACTCACCAGCCTGATATACCTTATGCTTAACCTTCTTATTGAAAGCCTTGATCATCCGTTTCTGGTACATCTGACCATGACAAACAGCTGCCAACCTCTTCTCATCAATCAAATTTATTTGGTCAAGTCGAGTCTGAATCTACTCATCTTCATCCAAGCCTGCATCCTTCATGATCCTTAAGGAGGGGATCTGAACTTCAATGGGAAGAACTGCTTCCATACCATAGACTAAGGAGAATGGGGTTGCCCCTGTTGAAGAACGTATTGTAGTACGATAACCATGAAGAGCAAATGGTAACATCTCGTGCCAATCTTTATAAGTGATAGTCATCTTCTGTAGAATCTTCTTGATGTTCTTATTAGCAGCTTCTAATGCCCCATTCATCTTCGGACGATACGGAGAAGAGTTGTGATGCTTAATCTTGAACTGCATGCAGAGATCAGTAATCATAGTGTTGTTCAGATTAGAGCCATTATCAGTAATAATCCTTTCAGGGATGTCATACCTACATATGAGATTATTCTTAATGAACCGAGCCACCACATTCTTAGTAACAGATGCAAATGAAGCTGCCTCCACCCACTTTGTGAAGTAATCAATAGCAACCAGAATGAAACGATGCCCATTAGAAGCAGTAGGCTTGATCTCACCAATCATATCAATGCCCCACATGGCAAAAGGCCAAGGAGCAGTCAACGCATTCAATGGAGCTGGAGGTATATGCACTTTATCAGCATAGATTTGACACTTGTGACATGTTCTAGAATGTTGATAGCAGTCAGCTTCCATGGTAGACCAATAATAACCTGCTGTCAATATCTTCTTTGCCATGGTATGACCACTAGAATGAGTGCCAAAGATCCCATCATGCATGTCTTCCATAATCTTTGTTGCTTCCTTCTTATCCACACAACGAAGCAAAGTTGAATCATGATTGCGCTTGTACAAAATTCCATTACTCAAGAAGAACTTAGCAGAAAACCTCCTTAGAAACTTATTATCTTTGACAGATGCCCCTTCAGGGAACTCCTGAGTTTCAAGATATCTTTTCACTTCATAGAACCAAGGTTTCCCCTCTGCTTCTTCAGTGTCAATCTCATTGCAGTATGCAGGCTTCTCAAATCTATCAATAGTAATCTTGGGAGCTTCATCATCCCAACTAATCTCAAACATAGATGCCATGGTGGCTAATGCATCTGCCAACTGATTCTCTCCTCGTGGAATATGTCCAAAGGTAATCTCTTCAAAATTTGGGATCAAAGACAACACATGCTCTCTGTAAGGAATGAGATTTTCATGCTTGGTATCCCAATCTCCTTTAATCTGACTCACTACCAGGGCTGAATCTCCATATACGTCCAGGAACTGAATCTTCATATCAATGGCAGCTTTGATACCCAGGATACATGCCTCATACTCAGCCATGTTATTCGTACAATAGAAACAAAGTCTGGCAGTAATCGGAGTATGACAACCTTCAGGGGAAATGATCACAACACCAACACCATTACCAAGTGCATTAGAAGCTCCATCAAAAACCATAGTCCATGGGATCCTTGTTCAGGTCCGTCATATTGTCCAGGTTCTTTGGTAATAATCATAATGTCTTCTCCGGGGAACTCAAAACTCATTGACTGATAATCATCCACTGCTTGATGAGCCAAATGATCAGCTACAACACTTCCTTTAATGGTCTTCTGAGTAGTGTACTGTATATCATATTCTGTTAAGATCATTTGCCATCTTGCTATTCGTCCGGAGAGAGCAGGTTTCTCGAATATGTACTTGATTGGGTCCATCTTTGAAATCAACAAGGTAGTATGAGTCAACATATACTGTCTTAGTCGGCGAGCAGCCCATGCCAAAGCGCAACAAGTTTTCTCGAGCAGTGAGTATCTTGTTTCACAGTCGGTAAACTTTTTGCTAAGGTAGTATATTGCTTGCTCTTTTCGACCAGACTCGTCATGTTTCCCCAATACACACCCCATTGAGTTGTCTAACACTGTTAAGTACATGATCAAGGGTCTTCCATCAACTGGTGGCATCAAGATTGGAGGTTCTAGGAGATATTTCTTGATTTCATCAAAGGCTGTTTGGCATTCATCATTCCATTCCATTACCTGATCTTTCTTCAACAACTTGAAGATAGGCTCACAGGTAGTAGTTAATTGAGAAATAAATCTTGCAATGTAATTCAATCGTCCCAAGAAACCTCTAACTTCCTTCTCAGTACGGGGAGCTGGCATCTCTTGTATGGCTTTCACTTTTGCGGGATCTACTTCAATACCTTTTCCACTGACAATGAAACCTAGGAGTTTACCAGATCTAACTCCAAAAGTACATTTGTTTGGGTTCAATCTCAACTTGTATTTCTTCAATCTTTCAAACAACTTATGCAGATGATCAAGGTGTTGCTCTTCATTCTGGGACCTGGCTATCATATCATCCACATATACCTCTATCTCATGATGAATCATATCGTGAAACAAAGCCACCATAGCACACAGATATGTTGCCCCGGCGTTCTTCAAACCAAATGGCATCACTTTATAACAAAAGGTGCCCCACTGTGTAACAAACGAAGTCTTCTCCATATCTTCAGGTGCCATCTTGATTTGATTGTAACCAGAGAAACTGTCCATGAAAGAGGATACTTTATGCTGAGCAGTTTTGTCTACCAGAACATCAATATGAGGAAGTGGAAAGTCATCTTTAGGGTTGGCCTTGTTCAAATCCCTATAATCTACACACATACGTACCTTACCATCTTTCTTAGGTACCAGTATCACATTTGCAACCCATTGAGGATAAGAAGTCACAACTAAGAACCCTGCATCAAACTGTTTCATCACGAAAACGAAACGAAACGTCCATTGATTTTTATTGAATGAAGTATGCAAATGAAATGACATCCCGAAACAAGCATTCCATTGTTCCCCGAGTAAGGCACAAGGCTTAAAAGTTTAATTGTTCAAAAATTACGAACTTAAAAATAACAACACCGTAATAGTATTTACTCCTGACTAAAGGAGATAGGAATAACGTCTTCAGTCTTCCAATTGTTGAGCCCATCACCCACAATAGGGAAAATCCAGTCATCCAGGTTGTAGTCTTCATTACAATCACCCACAACATTGATTTGATCTTTCATGATCCCTTGATTGGTGATACGAACAGCACGAGCACGACGAACAACCTTCTGGGACTCTGTAGTGAAACCCAAACCAAACTTGTTAGACTTGTAAGGAATGTCAGGAAGCTGACCCCAAATAGTACAACCACCTTCTTCCACCACAGCTCTAGCATCTTTGAGGGAAGCCATTGTAGGAGGTACTCTGGTAACCACATGAACTCTTTTAACAACAGGAGGAGCTTCAGCAGCAGGAACAACCCAAGGAACTACTTCAAATGTCTGGCAAGGAGTCTCAACATATTCACCTTCCACTTCAACATACTTAAATGTATTCACATGACTGATCATATATTCTTCCTCTCCATAAACAGTGACGATCTTTCCCTTCACTGGATATCTCAACTTCTGATGTAGAGTGGAGGTCACAGCACCTGCCCCGTGGATTCAGGGGCGCCCAAGCAAACAAGAGTACGCATGTCGAATATCCATTACATAGAAGGTAGAATTGAAGACTTGAGAGCCTACTTTGAATGGGAGATCTATTTCTCCATGCACCACCCTTCTTGAACCATCAAAGGCCCTCACCACTATATTACTTGGTCTTAACACAGCATCTTCAGGATTGAGCTTGTTCAGAACCTCTTTGGGAAGTACATTCAATGAAGAACCATTGTCCACCAACACATGAGACAAAGTAGTGCCCCTACATTCAATGGAGATATGCAAAGCTCTGTTATGATTTCTCTTGGCAGGAGTCAAGTAAGCATCGGAAAAGCCTAACCCATTATCATAAGTCAGATGTGCCACACAATTTTCGAATTGATCCACAGAAATCTCATTTGGCACATGGGCAGTTTTCAAGAATTTGATTAAAGCTTTAGCATGAGCCTCAGAACACAACAACAAAGATAACATGGAAATCTTGGAGGGAGTTTGCCCCAATTGGTCAACAATATCATAATCACTTTTACGAATGATCTTCAGCACTTTTTCCATCTATTTAGAAAGATTTTCAGCAGTCGGTGCTTCAGCTTGCACAGGTTCAACCACAGGACCTTTGCCCCGAGCATCACTACTTGGCTCAGAAGTGGAGGTAGTAGTTGGAGTAACTGTATTTTTCGAGGTAGCCGGGGGAGAGAAAATTCTTCCACTTCTAGTGATCTTACTAGATCCAGCAATATTATCAACATCAAGGTTATCATCAGTAGCAGGTGTATCAGTCAGAGGTTCCTATTTAACACCATGGATATAAACATCGGAACCGTAATTCCAGGGTATAACTTTATCAGAAGTATACGGAATAGGGCCAGGAGTGGTAATAATCATGGGAGCCACTCTAGCTTCAGCAACAACCTTCACCAGGCCTTCAGCAGTAATCTTGATAGGACCCTTATGAGTGATCTTGACAGGGCCTTTGGAGGTAATCTCCACTGGCACTTTATCAACCATATCCACATCTTCAAACTTCTTACCCCGAGTCAGATGTTCACACATACTTTCCACAGAAGGTGTCCTCTCAAACAATATGGTGTAATTCTCCATGAGGCGTTGAATACCATCTTTCAACTTCCAGCAACTATCAGGTTTGTAGGCACAATAAAAACAATCTTCATTACAACCTAGAAAGAATCCAGCCTGTATCAACTTCTTCTTGATAATAGATAAGGGAGTAGTCACATCTGCTACTGAGGAAACATATGAAACTTCATCAACAGCATTAACAGTCTTCTCATGATTGGGCATGGGAGCAGTAATCACATTTGGAGTACCAGGAGGGTCAAATTCAATCTCTCCAGCTTCAATCATATCTTGAATCTTGTTTTTCAATATCCAGCAGTTGTTGGTGTCATGTCCCAGAAAATTAGAATGATAGGCACATCGTGCATTAGGATTGTACAGAGGAGAGGAAGTATTAGGATTCTGAGGAGTGTAAACACCTCAAATTTTCCCTCACCCATTCACACCATGTCTTGTGATCTTCTCATATGCATAAACTCAACCATGGCATCTCATACCACATTTTTGATTCACTGCATTGCTTCTAAGTCATCTGCATCTAGGGTTTGTGATCTGATCCATCCCTGATCCATTTGAACCACTCCAAAGGTCTTCAATCATTTTAAAGGGGTCCATGTATGTTCAAGCATCATATTATATCCTCTCAAAGTCAAGAATGTCAAAAAAATCACAAGAACTGAGATTGGCATGGAAGCAGAGCCAGGTTTGACTGCACAGATGACCTAGAATTAGGGTTTTGGTTTCAAAGGCCATAACTCCAAATTTTTTAGTCATTCTTGTTTCTATTGGTCTCTATATGGTATAGGGATCATGCATATCAATTTTCAAGAAGAAATTCAATGGTGAAGGCATCTGATCAAGAGTTGACTTTTTGAGCAAGTCAGTGCAAAATCAGGGCATCTGAGGCCCTCAATGACCCAACCAAAGGGTGTTCATCATCATTTTGATTATGTATGATCTTTATTTGATCATAGAAGATGTTAGAAGTTCACAAAATTGAAGAATTTCAAGCCATTTGCAAAGTTGACTTTTTGGGAAAATGACTTGTAATGGAAACTTGCCATTTTGGTAAACTTTTTCAACCCTTGCTTTTTGATTCAAAAATGCTTCAAATGAGAAAACTTTGGTCATGAAAGTTGTAGGATGGATCATTCCCTTTTCAAAAAGTACAAGAACTTGTTCTAATTCATTTTGGATCAAAAGTTATGGTTTGTCAAAGTTGGGAAAAATCACATAATTTCAAGTTTTCTACCAAAGAGGCAAAGTTGCAAAACCACTTGCCAAGACAAATTGTGCTATCAAATGGACTTCTAATCTTCATACAAACATAAACCAAGGCCTAAGGATCAGATTGTATCAAAAGTTTACTCATTTTCATGGCTTGTGGATCAAGAATTTTCAAAAGGGGCAAAGTGGAACAAAGTTGCAAAACATCCTTCAAACCCTAATCCACTTGCTGGCTGGCTTCAAAACTGATCCTATGGTCCTCCTCACTTCTTGCTGTGCAGGACACCCCTCTTGTCCTTGGCTAGCCATGAGCCCATACCTCTCTTACACAAAGCTTGACTTTTTTGCAAATGACCCATACCAATCACAATAGGGCACAACCACTCTTCTGACCTACCCAAGATTGATAAGTGGACCAAATACATCACAACACAACACACAACTCATGATGAAGCTCTCCCCAAGCCATAGTTCAAGAAACTCACCTCTTATGCATTTTGCTTCGAATCATACAACACAGCCTTCAAACGCAAAAACAAACTACATAGAACATCTTAGCATGTTCCACTGATCACAAACCAACCATTGAAACAGCCCAAAACCTCACACAAACCAAACACGATTTCTCCCCCTCTTTGAACAGAACTCAGTCAATCTCACAAACTAGCCTAAATAAACTTCAGATAAGCTTTGCAAACACTTGAGGGAGGTCAGTAGAGTTGATTGAAAGCAAGGAATTGGTCCAGAAGCTCTTGATTTGAAAGCTTTGATTCAGGTAGCCATTGAAATTCATTTTTCCAGAAGCTCTATTTTATGTTGTTAAATGGTTAAGATTGATTCCCTGAGTTCAATGAACCTTTTATTTTTGAAAATGATTGAGTTTTGAGGGTGTATGGATGTTCTGAAATTTTGTTCAGTTTTAGGTTTTTGTTTGAATCTTATTGTTGATGATGAATAAATGAAATTTGATGCTGGATTCTTGTTCTAGGGGGTTTGGGGATCATTTCTAGAGATTTGGGGGGTTTGATTTAGCCTAGGGAGTGTTTTAGAAAAATCTCAGGGGAGAGCTGGCCGGAGAAGATGAACGGAGATCTTCTCCGGCCACCTGAAAGTGATTAGAGTCTTAATTGCGTTTAGGGAAAAATTTGAATTTGGACCCTTGATCTTGTGGACTTTGGTTGACTCCCCGCGCGTATGGACGGCCAAGATCAGTCATTAAACCTTAATCTTTAATTAATTAAATTAATTTGAATTAATTAGTCAGAATGCATCTGGACCATTCCTTTACGCGCCAGTCAACTCCCTCCACCCAGCTTTGAATCTCAGCCATGGATTGCGCATACTTCTCATTAATTCATTTTTATTTTCATTTTATTTGATTTATTTTGTACATTTAATTTAAAATAGCAAAATACTTTTAAAAATTCTGAAATTTTTTGTCAAAGGTTTAATTAATTTTCAGAACCCAAAAATATTTTTATTTTTATTTTTTGCATTAAAAATTATTTTTAAATCATTTAAAAGATTATTTTTAATTAGTTAATGAAAATTAATTAATTAAAAATACTTTTAGGTACTTAAAAATCACAAAAAAAAATTCACACAACATTTGAAAACATTTAGAAACATTGTCCCACTCTCAAACCAAATTTCTTTTTTTATCTTGATGCCTTTTGATAATTTTCTTTGGAATTAATTTCATTTCAAGGCAATATTTTGTTTCAAACTTCAAAAATTCATTTCTGCCTAACCATTGAGAGTTGGACAATGATTCTTTTTGCATTGCATCTTGCATAACATGTAGTTTATAGGATAAAATTAGCATGAATTCATCTTGAATTTTCAATTTGCTTTGCATTTTTCTTGACAAGGTACCTTAAAACCCTAGCAATCTTAGGAAATTCATAACTCTCACTAGGTTAAGAGTTGGATCCTCTCCTTTGGGCAGTGAGTTTGTATAGGTTTAGAGTTCCTTTGATTGCATTTTCAAATTTTTATCATGTCATTTGCTTTTGGTTTTGAATTTTTTCTTTGTATGTTACATATAACCCTAATTTATGCCTTCCTTTGCATCCATCTTCCATTTGCTTGCATACCATGACTTGCCATGACATTTTGTGCATTCATTTGATTCATAATACATATTAGGACATATTAGAATCAGGTTTGATCATTGCATCTTTTATTTGCCATGTTGTATGTCCATTGCATTTCATAACTTTTTATGAACATTCATGGTTCAAAGCATGCTCCTTTTGCATCCATATGTTTGTATGATCATTCTCATCTCTTGCCATGTGTTTGAATCATCTCTTAGCATCATTGACATCATGTTTATGCTCCTGGTTTTGGTTTGCATCATCACATGCCATCCCATTTGCATTGCATTTCATTTCTTTTGCTAACTTTTCAGGTGGTAAGTTGTTTTGAGAAGTGGATTTGCCTTCACTTCTCACAATCTCTTTTCATCTCTCTTATGCATCATTGCTGCATTTTATCTTGTGCTTTGGATTGAGCTTGCTCATTCTTGTTCATCTTACCTTCTTTCTCCAAGCAACTTGACTTCTTAAGTGAAGCAAGTTGTTTTGCTTCTCTTTGCTTCTGGATCCTTTCATTTGATTCCTTCTTGGTGGCTCTTTGAAGATTCTTTCTCTCTTAAGCCTCACAAACCCTAGGGTCTCCAAGTATGATAACAATTAGGGTTTTGATTAGTCCCCCACTTAGTTTTGCCTTTGAGTCTCCTTTGAGTCTTCTCTTCTCATCTCTTAATCAAGGACTAAACCTTAAAGGTTTTAAGGCTTTGTGATTAAGCTTATGCCTGCATCCTTCTATTAGGATGGAGTGTATAACTTTAATCCTAAGTGTTAAACCCTTAATGTGTTTAAATCCTTTAATTAATCCTTCTAATAATCATCAAGACATCAAGCTTGTAACTTGGGCCTTGCTTTAGGGTTCTAATTCTTCCTTAATTGGTTAAGAAGGACTAACCCTAGTGTTAATGGACAAGTCCCCCTCAAGTTGTCTTACAAACCATAAAAATAACTTCTTAACCTTACCATTAACTAAAATCCACTTAATAAAGGCTTTGTTTTGTCATGAGGTTAATCCCTAATCATGGATTAAGCTGAGGAGCCTTCCTCAGCTTAAACATTCTCATCTATTATCCTTCTATTAGGATGGTGTAATGAGTCTGTTTAATCCCTGATTATGGCTTAATCTCATTACTTAACACTAAACAAAAACAACAAAACATCTAAATAATCACAAATAGGTTAATAATCTTAATCCTACCTCATGGAGATTAAGTGTGAGATACTGACTTCACATTTAAGGTATTCTCATTACCCCTAATCAGAGGGAAGATGTGATGAGTTTACTAACCCATTGGTTTAGGCTTAAGCTCATTTTCTTATGACAAACTTCAAAAAGCAATAAAAGATTGAAAACACAAAAACAAACAATAATCGTCTCCTCCGGGATTCTTTTCTCATCTCATTCATTCACAAACGAGAACTTGCTTCTTCCGTCTAATGCAAGACAGTTTGCACCTGAGCCAGACAGGTCATACACTTGAGCATAGGCAAGCAAGCAGTTCACAAGTCAATTTATCTTTCAGTCTCTTTGGGTCGAACTACGGTGTTCTGACTTCCTCATTGCACGTGAGGATACGTAGGCATAACTTAACAGTTATCGAACAAAAGTCTCTGTATATTCCCCCTCCTTCCAGTATTATTATTTTAGCCTCATTATCTTGAGCTTTGCACTCCTGTTCTTGCACTGACACTTCTCTTATACACTTCACACTTCTCTTACACTGACACTTGCATTCTTTCCAGTTTTGATACACAAATTGCACTGACACTACCCCTTTAAAACACAAATCTTTTAAGCGTGGATCCCGTCGAGTACGACGGACAATCTGGGTGCTAATACCTTCCCAGGTTGTAACCAACCCCCTTTCTCAGTCTCTCTGGTTCGCGACCGTCTTATCCATATCTTTTCTAGGTCTATGCAGCATTACCTTTCCTTAGGGATAAAAATGCCTAGCTGGCGACTCTTTCCTTTCTGAGTTCACCCCTGTGTGTTCTCATTCCTCTTTCACCGACCGTTCGCGTCTGTACCCCTCTTGGCCCTGTGTGTCATTTGGTGGGAGCGACAGCTTGGCGACTCTGCTGGGGACCCTTATACTGTAACCAGGGCTTCTGGTTCTTTTTGTGGGTTCCTCCTAACGCTTGTTTGATTTGTGTTTACTGGGGTGGTATGTGCTAATTGTGTTTATGTATTTGTTTTATTTACTGCTTTATGTACAGTTATTTATTGCTTTCTTTATAGCTTTATACATCATACTGTCATACTGTTATCTGGCTGGATCTGGTTTATTTTTTTGATGGGTGGGGTTCATTGAGAGTTTAAGGTTCTATACCTGGGACCTGAGTGACACCTAGGCTAGAGTGGTCCATGTTCTTTCCCATTCCATTTTGGTCTGGTGCGGGAATATGAAACACGGTTCAGATGTGGGTTTCTTCTTGAGAACTCTGTGCTACAAATTTCCTGTAGTGCTAGGGCTATCTGGGAAGCCTGCTAAGTCTGGATGACCTTTTATTATGACCTTCAGAAACTTAGGTGAATTAGAGGGGGATCTTTTATGGTTATTGTAAACACTGTACCTCCGGGTTAGAAGTGTTTACACTTCTCATAACTGATCCAAGTCTGAGGATCCTTATTTTAGAACACTACCTGTGAGGGGGTTGGGCTGTTTACAGGTTTGCAGGAACCCTTGGCCACATCATACCCTGATACTTGTTTTGTTTAAGAATGCTTCACTTTGGACGGTTCTTGTGATTTAACCCTGGACATGTGACTCTTTATTTGAGTCCCCCACCTTGGTTACTGGACTTCTGAACCTCCACCTGGACTTCTTAAACATACATGGACCTTTTTATATCAAGACAGATAATCAGATCCAGCTTGATCGCAAACCCTTGCATATCATTTGCATACTCATCATGACATCATTTAACATTTGTTTATTTGTTTTTCAGGGTATCCATATTACATCTGGCTTGGTTTTGACCCCTTCATCTGCATAGACCTTTGTTCATCAGTTATCTACTTCAGCTATCTTCATCAGTGGTTGGCTTCAGTTACCTTCATCATCAGCTTATCAGTGGCTCATCTCCGGTATCAGTCTTCATCATCAGCATCTGTTTTCAGCTCTTCATCAGCAGTCATGGCACCCAAGAAGAGCAACATTTCATACCATTTCTTTAAGCCTGTGCTGGCTGGCATCAGGCAGGTCCAGGAACTTATTACTCCAGACCACATCCCATTATTCAGAGAGCATTATGGAGGCATCCTTGACATGGTTATGGACTTAGACCCTTCTCAGAGGAGTTTGATCCACACTTGCCTACAATTTTATGACCCTCCTTTGAGATGCTTCACTTTCCAGAACTTTCAGTTGGGACCTCTGCTAGAGGAATTTTCATCACTAATTGGAGTACCTATTAAGGGTGGGGTTCCCTTCAACCCTGAGATGACTTCTCCCAGCAATGGAGAAGTGGCAAAAGCACTGCACCTGGAACCTATTGTGATTGAGCAGAACATGACCACAAAGGCTGGGATCCCTGGCTTACACTTAGACTTTCTGACTTCTCAGGCAATCCTGAAGGCCTCCTTGGGAGAATGGAAGGCAGTTTGTGCATTGTTAGCCCTCAGTATATATGGGGTTATACTTTTTGCAGATGAGCCCAAGTTTATCAGCAAGAATGCTATTCATCTCTTCCTTTTGAGAAACCCAGCACCCACCTTGCTGGGAGATTTCTATTATTCTGTTCACCAAAGGAATGAGAAGCAAAGAGGGAAGTTGGTAAGATGTTGTGCTCCTCTATTCCATACTTGGCTGCTTAAACACTTACCCAAGACTGATCCCTTCTTGAACCCCCACCAACAGAAGAATTGGGCTAAGAGACTTATTGCTTTGACTTCAGATGACATCAGGTGGTGCACCCAGAGCACCAAGGGCAGAGACATAATTACTAGCTGTGGGCAGTACCCCAATGTACCTCTGGTAGGAGTGAAGGGTTGCATCAACTACAATCCTTTGCTGTTTAAGAGACAATTGGGCTATGCTTTGGTCCACCCTCCTAGAGTGCAGGACTTGGCTGAAACCCTGTATTGTGAGATAAAGCCTAATCTAGCTGTTGTCAGACAAGCATCCTGGGCTTGGGACAACATCCAGACCAAGGGGATGGCCATTCTTGGGAGATGCAATAATGTAGCTTCAGCTCAGTATTATGAATGGTCTCATGCTAGAGCTCAGATTTCTGGGATGCCTTTCACCATTGAGGATACACCTGGACCATCCACAGTACCACCTCCAGCCACTGTCAGCCTGGAAGAATTTGAGAAGCTGAAGGAGAGGAATGAGAATCTGTCTCAAGCTCTGAAGAAGACCCTCTGGGAGAGGAGTGATGGTCGTTTAGACATTGAGAGGTTGGAGAAGCTTAGAGTGGAGCATCTGGCCAAGATTGAGAAAGCAGAAGACTACATCAAGAAATCAAGAGCTGGAGAGCAAATATTGAAGAATGCCTGTAAAGAGGCCCAGTTTCAGAAGGCTAGGACTGATCTCTATCTAGAGGAAAGTCAAGCTAGGTGGGTCAGGATCACTGAAGCTATCACTCAAGAAGATAAGAGGACTCAAGCTAGGATTGAGCAGTTGGAGGCTAATGAAAAGAAGCAACAGGAAGCTTTGCTGGCAGCCCAGAAGGAGATTTCAGAATTGAAGCTTAGGGCTGGTGTGAAGAGGTCAAAGGACCAGGACAGGCACAAGAGGCTAACCACTGCTATTGCCACCAGAAACCTCCTTATCAGGAACATCACAGAGCATCTGGCTGGTCCTGTAACTGAAGCACTTTTGAAGGGGGTTAAGGAGGATGGGTTTGGCTTAGATGTTTGACTACTTTGCTTGTTGTTATTTCCATTTGATGTACTTTTCTTTTATGTTGTATTTTGACCCCTCAGGGGCATATGTTGTAAAAACAAACTATGTATGATCCATCATTTGTAATATATTTGTCAGCTTGTTTCATTGAGTTTTCTTTCTCTCAAGCAACATCAAAACATCTTCCTCAGGGTCTGGAAAGGTCAAAACCAAGAGCCATGCCGGATACCTTGGAAAGCAAATAAGCATACTGCATTGCATGCTAACTTTTGTTTTGTTTTGTAGGTTTTTGTTTTGTTTGTTACTAACTCTGTTGTGCTTCAGGAATAATTGCTTGACGTCGGTTGTTCCCTCTCAACCGTCTGCACAGGTATCCTACTCGCAACAACCTTCCTGGTATCCAAATGGATCAAGTACAGCAAGATCTGACAGAGGTCAGAACTCAGATTGCTAATGAAAGAACAGAGATGAGAAACCAAATGACCCAGTTCATGGAAGTAATGAATGGCTTGGCTCAAAGTCAAGAGAGGTTAAGGGTATTGGTAGAAAGACAAACTCCTGAAGAACCCCATCTGGGAACTGGAGGAACAAGTAACAATGAAAGGGGACAGCCTCATGTTAATCCACCAGTATATGGGCCTCATCTACATCCGGAAGTCAACATCCCGGGTAATGTGCAAGGAAATACTACTGGAGGAAGGATCTTACAAGAATACCCCCAAGAGGAGCAGTTTACTGTAATGGGAGCTGGGGATGAAGCCTATGATAGGAGATTTGATGAAATTGCTGAGAAGTTGAGATCTCTGGAGTCTCAAAATTCCCTAGGTTTTGATGTCATGGATATGGGGTTAGTGGATGGGGTAAGGATTCCCCACAAGTTTAAACCCCCGTGCTTCGAGAAGTACAATGGAACTTCCTGTCCACGAACTCACTTGCAATCCTTTCTGGGAAGACTTAAAGCATATACTATGGATGAGAAACTGTGGATGTTTTACTTTGAAGACAGTTTGACTGGAGCTTCAAGGGAGTGGTACTCGCACTTGACCAGGGCCACTAGCAGATGCTGGAAGGACCTAGCTGAAGCTTTCATCAGGCAGTACCAATACAACCTGGACATGGCTCCTAACAGGACCCTTCTGATAGGAATGTCTCAGTCCTCTAGAGAAAGCTTCAGGGAATATGCCCCAAGGTGGAGACAGCTTGCTGCTGCTGTCCAGCCACCCATGTCGGAAAGAGAAATGGCCGACATGTTCATGAATACTCTGCAAGGAACATATATTGATAGGCTAGCTGCCTTTTCTTCCACCAGTTTCGCTGACGTAGTCATAGCTGGGGAAAGAATTGAAAGCCTTCTGAAGATGGTGTAAGTTTGTCAGGTAATCCCAGGAAGCCTTTTGTGGGACCTAGAAGAACTGGTGAGACAAATGCCATTCATGCCAACAGGGGAAGACCTCAGTATGTTCATAGGTCAGTAGCAACTGCCACAATTCCAGCTCCGATTCCTCAGCAACCAGCATATCAACAACCACAACAACCACTTTATCAACAGCAAGTTCAGTATCCACCAAGAACCTACAACAACAACAACATCAATCAACAGCAAAGACCTTTTCAGCAAAGACCATCACAGGCAAATAGGGTGATTGACCCTATCCCTATGCCTTATGCTGCCTTATTGCCACAACTCCTGAAGCTCAACTTGGTTGAGTTAAGGACATTGGCACCTCCAGATCCTTCCAATCTTCCAAGAAATTATGATGTCAACACCAGATGTGCTTTTCACTCGAATGCACCTGGCCATAATACTGAGAAATGTAGGGCTTTACAAATGAAAGTGCAGGATCTAGTGGATTCCAAAGCCCTCAATTTCGCACCCCCGCCAAATGTCAACAAGAATCCCATGCCCAATCATGGAGGACCAAGAATTAATGCCATTGAGGAAGACAAGCCATCTTTCTTAATCACCAGTGTTGGGCAGATTCGGACACCTCTGGTAGAAATTAAAGCTCAGCTCCTAGAGTGCCAGATGTTCCCCGGGTGTGAGCTCGGTTGTGGTTATTGCAACATTTCGGTTAACGGGTGTGATAACTTGAGAAGCGGCATAAATGGTCTTATCAAAAGTGGTATACTTCAGATCACAACATCAACGCCTACAAATCCAGCAATCCCTTTGACAACAATTCCTGATTCTTCTACAACTACAACAACAATCATTCCGACCAATTCATCAATATCATCAATCATGGCTCCGTCTATCACTTCAACAGATCAGATGTCAACAACCCTTTCTTCTACAACATCAGCACCCATTTATTTGGCAGAATCTTCTACAACACCAGCAGAAATTAATGAAGATATCTCAGCAGTCACCATTTACTATGATCCATCAAATGTTCCCCCAAACAACAACTTTCAACAACAAACAGTGGCACCTCCTGTCAGGTCACCAGTCACCATTTACTATAATCCGCACACCATTTCAGTACCCTCCTCTGCTGCAGTCAGTCCACTCACCATCACAGTGCCTGGACCCGTTCCATATGAAAGTAGTAATGCCATACCCTGGCATTATGGCTCTGACCTCTACTGCAATGGGGAGAAAATCACTTTGGATTCTTCAACCTCTTCTCCACAAATTGATAATGTTGGGGGAGGTGGAGGCTTCACTCGAAGCGGACGCCTTTTTGCCTCACAAGTGCAAAGACCTAATGCCGAAGCAGAAGCTGCTGCCAAAGCAAAAGGAAAGAGTGTGGTATTTGAAGAGCCGGCTGTCAAAGAAACTCAGAAGACATCTTTTGAACAAGATGTAGATGAGTTTATGAGAATCATAAAGAGAAGTGATTACAAGGTGGTGGATCAGCTTCACCAAACTCCCTCAAAAATCTCCATATTATCCCTGCTGATGTGTTCCGAAGCTCACAGGAATGCATTACTGAAAGTCTTGCACGCAGCATACGTGCCAGAGGAGATCACTGTTAATCAGCTAGAAACCGTGGTAGCAAATGTCAATACCAGTCATGGACTGGGCTTTACCAATGCTGACTTAACGACTGAGGGACGTAACCACAACAAGGCTTTACACATCACTCTAGAATGCAAGGGTGCTGTTCTATCTCATGTACTGGTAGATACTGGGTCTTCACTCAATGTTCTACCAAAGAAAGCCTTGGTGAAGCTGGAATATGATGGCTTGGCATTGCGTCCGAGTAATTTGGTGGTCAGAGCTTTTGATGGCTTTAAAAGATCAGTGCTTGGGGAGATTGATCTGCCTGTGATGATTGGCCCGCAGACTTTTAAAATTACCTTCTATGTGATGGACATTCAGCCGGCTTACAGCTGTTTGTTGGGTAGACCTTGGATCCATGCCGCTGGCGCTGTTACGTCTACCCTTCACCAGAAGCTGAAATTCGAGTGGGAAGGCCAGATCATCACCATCTGTGGGGAAGAGGACATCTTTGTTAGCCATCTGGCTACGTACAAATACATTGAGATGGATGGAGAAATCCATGAAACCATGAGCCAAGGGTTTGAGGCCCTGAACATTAATGAAGCATCTGCTGTACTGGGAACCTCCATGACATCTTATCAGCAAGCCAGGAAGGTTGTTGAAGAGGGTACTGCCCAAGGCTGGGGCAAGCTGCTACCTGTGGAGAAGAAAGAGGACAGATTTGGGTTGGGTTACAAACCAACTCAACAAGATCAATCAGAGGCTGCTAAGAAGCCCAATTTTGTCAGCGGGGGGATGCTCACCCCAAATGCAGTGAACAACTTGGAAGATGAGTCGGAAGATGAGCGCAACCTGGAGAGCTGGATACGTCCAAGGATCCCGGGGAGCCATATCTCAAACTGGTCTTCCCAGGAAATTATAAGGGTTACTCCTGCAGAGTAATTATTATTTCCTGTATATTTTAAGCATGCATCAAGTCTTGCATCTTGCCCAAGATGACAAGACTCATTTTGTAATCGGGCCATCTTGTAATTTTGTGCAAACAGATCAATCAATGAATATCTGACATCTTTTGCAAATGAGTCTTTTTCTTCTTTCGCTCACTGTCTTTTCATTTTTCTTTTTGTACAAAAATAAAATGGCAATGTTTTCCAAAATGATAACTTCCTTTCACTTTTTCTAAACAAAGATTAAAATCGATCACTAAAATGAACAATCTAAACCCTTGCAGAGAGTGCCTTTCAGACTGCACCGACAACAGCACAGCTATGACTCTGTATGACTTTGACAACCCAATCAATCAAGATGATGAAGGGGTTGAAGAAGATTATGAGCTTCCTGAAGAACTAGCCAGGTTATTAAGGCAAGAGGAGAAGGTTATCACTCCTCATCAAGAGGAGATTGAAACGGTTAATCTTGGTACGGAAGAAGACGTGAAAGAGGTTAAGATCGAGGCCTGCTTACAAGATTCAGTAAAAGAACAACTGATTGACATGCTTCGTGAGTATGTAGATGTGTTTTCTTGGTCTTATCAGGATATGCCAGGGTTGGACACCAATATTGTTATGCATAAGCTGCCTTTGAAAGAAGACTGCCCGCCAGTAAAACAGAAACTGCGCCGTACTCGCCCAGATATGGCAATGAAGATCAAGGAAGAGGTACAAAAGCAGTGGGATGCCGGGTTCCTCGCTGTAACTAGCTATCCACCATGGGTTGCTAATATTGTACCTGTGCCTAAGAAGGATGGCAAAGTGAGGATGTGTGTGGACTACCGGGATCTGAACAGAGCCAGCCCGAAAGATGACTTCCCTTTACCTCACATTGATGTATTGGTTGATAATACAGCTCAATTCTCGGTGTTCTCCTTCATGGACGGATTTTCAGGATACAATCAGATTAAGATGTCACCTGAAGACATGAAGAAGACAACTTTCATCACACCCTGGGGCACATTCTGTTATAAGGTGATGCCATTCGGACTGAAGAATGTTGGTGCAACGTATCAACGGGCCATGGTAACATTATTCCATGACATGATCCATAAAGAAATTGAATGCTATGTGGATGACATGATTGCCAAGTCCCTCACAGAAGAAGACCACCTGGTAAATCTGTTGAAGTTATTCAAGCGTTTGAGGAAGTACCAACTGAAGTTAAACCCCAACAAGTGCACATTCGGGGTGCGATCTGGTAAGCTGTTGGGATTTATTGTAAGTGAGAAAGGGATTGAAGTTGACCCTGATAAAGTTAAAGCCATTCAAGAAATGCCTGCACCAAAGTCAGAAAAGGAAGTTCGGGGTTTCTTAGGTAGATTGAACTACATTTCACGGTTCATATCTCACCTTACAGCAACCTGTGGACCTTTATTCAAGTTGTTAAGAAAAGAACAAACGGTCAGGTGGAACGAAGACTGCCAAAGGGCTTTTGACAAAATCAAGGAGTACTTGCAAGAACCTCCTATCCTTATGCCTCCAGTTGAAGGAAGACCTCTAGTCATGTACTTGACAGTATTAGAAGAGTCAATGGGGTGTGTGCTGGGCCAGCATGACGAGTCTGGTCGAAAAGAGTATGCAATATACTACCTAAGCAAAAAGTTTACCGACTGTGAACAATGTTATTCACTGCTCGAGAAAACTTGTTGTGCTTTAGCGTGGGCTGCTCGCCGACTGAGACAGTATATGTTGACCCACACTACCTTATTGATCTCAAAGATGGACCCAGTTAAGTACATATTTGAGAAGCCAGCACTCACCGGACGGGTTGCAAGATGGAAAATGATTCTCACGGAGTATGACATTCAGTACACATCTCAGAAAGCCATCAAGGGCAGTGTATTGTCTGATTATCTTGCTGAGCAACCTATTGATGGTTACCAGCCTATGAGATTTGACTTCCCTGATGAAGACATCATGTTCATAAAAGCAAAAGATCATGAAGAGCCTGTTCACACTGAAGGGCCTGACCCAGAAGAAGAATGGACTATGATGTTTGACAGGGCTGTTAATATGAATGGTCGTGGTGTTGGTGCAGTACTCATTACACCTAAGGGAGTCCATATGCCTTTCTCGGCAAAGCTCACCATTAACTGCACTAACAACGAAGCTGAATACGAAGCTTGTATCATGGGTCTTGAGGAAGCCATTGACCTCAGGATCAAGACTTTGTCTGTGTTAGGAGATTCAGCTTTGGTAATCAATCAAACCAACGGCAAGTGGTACACTCACCAGGATCACCTGATACCTTACATGGATTATATGAGGAGGTTACTGACTTTCTTTACAACAGTCAAGCTTGAGTATATCCCTCGAGATGAGAATCAGTTCGCAGATGCTCTGGCTACCATCTCATCCATGATCAAAGTTCAAGCTGCCAACTTTGTGCCTCAGATTGCAGTATCCAGACTCGACAGACCAGCATATGTATTCTCAACAGATGTTGCTAAAGATGACAAGCCTTGGTTCCATGATATCAAATGCTTCTTGGAAGATCAGACGTACCCACCTGGGGCATCTTCCAATGATAAGAAGACTTTAAGAAGGCTAGCTGGTAGTTTCTTCCTGAATACTGATGGTTCCCTGTACAAGAGAAACTTTGATATGGTACTTCTCAGATGCGTTGATAAAACAGAAGCAGGCTTGTTGATGCACGAGGTGCATGAAGGATCCTTTGGTACCCATGCAGGAGGGCATGCCATGGCCAAGAAATTGCTAAGATCAGGATATTACTGGATCACAATGGATGCCGACTGTTGTGCCTATGCCAGAAAATGCCATAAATGCCAGATTTATGCGGATAAAGTACATGTGCCTCCAAATCCTCTGAATGTGATGTCTTCACCCTGGCCCTTTGCCATGTGGGGTATTGATATGATTGGCAAGATTGAACCGACTGCTTCAAACGACCACAGATTCATCTTGGTTGCTATTGACTATTTCACCAAATGGGTTGAAGCAGCTTCCTATGCAAATGTTACAAGGCAAGTGGTAGCCCGATTTCTGAAGAGAGACATTATCTGTCGGTATGGAGTGCCCGAGCGAATCATTACTGATAATGGTTCCAACTTGAACAACAAAATGATGGCAGAACTGTGTCGGGACTTCAAGATCCAATACCACAACTCTTCTCCTTACAGGCCAAAGCTGAATGGCGCTATTGAGGCAGCTAATAAAAATATCAAGAAGATTGTACAGAAGATGGTGGTCACCTACAAAGACTGGCATGAAATGCTACCGTTTGCCTTACATGGGTACCGAACATCAATCAGAACATCCACTGGGGCAACACCGTTTCAGCTTGTGTATGGTATGGAAGCAGTCCTACCTGTTGAAGTTGAGTTACCCTCCCTACGGGTATTAATGGATGTTAAGTTGAAAGAAGCAGAATGAGTCCGATCCCGATACGAACAACTGAATCTGATTGAAGAGAAGAGATTAGCTGCAATCTGTCATGGGCAGTTATATCAGAAAAGAATGAAGAAAGTCTTCGATCAGAAAGTTAGGCTCTGAGAATACCAAGTAGAAGATCTTGTGCTGAAAAGACTCCTCCCTCCTCATACAGACCACAGGGGAAAGTGGAATCCGAACTATGAAGGACCATTCGTAGTAAAGAAAGTTTTCTCCGGTGGAGCACTCATGCTTAGTACTATGGATGGCGAAGACTTCCCGTCCCCTGTGAATTCAGATGCAGTTAAAAAATACTTCGCATAAAAATGACCCGCTGGACATAAAAACAGAATGTAAGTCCAGGCAAAAATAGGGCATCCCGGCGAGTCAAAAACAGAATAAAGGACTCGGACAAAAATAAGGGAAAATAAATAAAAAAATGTACACCCGCTGAGTTGAAAAGTCGCATTGGACAACTCAGGCAAAAAGGGGTATCCCGATGGATTGAAAACCCGAAAGGGCGATCCATGCAAAATAAGGGAATAAGCGAACAACTGTACTCTAAATTCGTCTGTATCACTTACAACATGGTAAGCTTCGAAAGGTTCAAGCGTCGGTCAGAATCAGCCTTCTTCAGAAAGCAAGATAAGAAGAATGTCAATGTCATACGAGTCATAGCGAAAGGGGAAGCTCCTTGAAGCGTCATCAACATTGCCAACAATCTTTTGATTTCTCAATTTGTAACAATCTCCTCATTTTAGGGGATCTGTTTCCTTGACTGTATCTTGCCAATTCAGGGCACATGAATTAATAAAATCAGATTTTCAGTCATGTTTCACCTCGTACATTTTATTTTCGTTTGCAAAATGTCCGATGTCTATAAGATATTGATTGCATAAATACTGATGCCTCCTTTCTAAAAATAAGTGCTTACAGGAAATATATTTGCTCCCGGGAGTGTCTAAACTCCTATGACGGAATCCAGTCAGGGATACCTTGGGAAACTTGTGCGTTTCTTTGTCATGCAGGATTGCAGGTGTTCAAAGCGCAACATGGGGCATAAAAGCTTCTCCCCAATAGGCTGCCCAAATCATTGTTCCCTCAGCACACCTTCCAAATTGCACCAGAGATGCTTTCTCCCCTATCAGAGTTGCCAGGCATCACTTCTCCAACATTTCCTTCAAAGGGCAGCACCAGAAGGTGTTCATATTCCCCAGCTGAGTTGTCAAGTATCATCCTCAACAGGATCCCCCACAGAAATCTCTAGGAAGATCTTTCAGTGATCTTTCTTCTTCCCCAGCAAGTGCTAGACAGGGAACTATCTCCCCGCAGAGTTTCAGCCTCTATCCAGAAGAGCAACGCCTGAAGATCTCACAACAGAGTGAAGAAAGCTTCTACAAACCCCAGCTGGGTCCCTCATTACCAAAGATAGGTCTATCAGTGACCTATATCACCAAGCAGAATCTCATATGTCAGATCTACCGATGATCTCATCCCCAGCTGGGATGTCCACTTCAAGCAGACCAGCCAGAGATCTTCATAACAACGGGATCCGAATCCCGGATTGGTATCTTTGCATAATCATGGCATTCGCATCATATTCTCCCTGCAGAGCGTAGCATTCCATCTAATACGGAGCATTACGACAAAAATTAAACATATTGCATAATCATAAGCCATTTTCCGAATCAAACACTTGTAAATACTAACAATCCAACAACGATATATAGAAAAATTCCCCGGATTCCCCGGCAGAAAGCCAAGACATTTGCCTTACACTCATAAATACAAATGAACACTCCTTTTGACACTCGTCCGTGTCATATTTCCCCAATAAAGTCGCCCGAGCTTTCTTTAAAAACAGACACTTATATATTACAGATACTTCTTGACACCCGTCCGTGTCGTATCCCCAGTAGAAAGCCAAAGAGTCCTCTTTGCACTCACAAATATATATATACCATACACTTGTTTACACTACACTTTCTGACACTTGTTCGTGTCACCATCCCCAGCAAGTTAAACACTCGCCTGTACACCACTCATACTTGTTACTCCTGTTTTGCTCATACAGATACTCGTCCGTATCTTGTATATACCACTTATACCTCCTCAGATCCGACACTCGTCTGTGTTCTTTGTTAACCAGTTGATACTCGTCCGTGTCATCATCTCAGAACACGCGTCAGCGTTTATTTCTACCTGATACTCGTCTGTATCATAGTCTTAAGGATGCTCGTCCGCATCTGTAATCCATACACGTGTCCACACTTACGTCTTCTTGAATTTAGACACTCGTCTGTGTCTACTATTCCCCAGAAGAGTCCCCTCAGAATCAATACTCGTCCGTGTTCTTTGTTAACCAGTTGATACTCGTCCGTATCATCATCTCTGAACATGTGTCAGCATTTGTTTCTATCTGATACCCGTCCGTATCATAGTCCTAGGGATGCTCGTCCACATCTTTAATCTATACACAGTACCCAGACACTTATACCTCTCATTTCTTGGATGTAGACACTCGTCTGTGTTTACTTTTCCCCAGCAAAGTCCCAGCAAAACTTCTATTTCTATCTGACATTCGTCCTATGTCATGATATTTCCGGCAGCCGTACCCTGCCAGGTGATCGTCCTTCACCTTTGGATGACCGTCCCTCATCCTTTCCCTAGCGGAGTCTCCATTATTGGAACCCTTTTCCATCCGACATTCGTCCTATGTCGTGATTTTTAGCAGACGTCCCCTGCTAGGTGATCGTCCTTCACCTCCTGATGATCGTCCTTCATCACTTTATCCGATGGTCGTCCCCGTCATTTATCTTATTATCCGACATTCGTCCTATGTCATGATAAACCTTGAGAGCAGCCGTCCCCTGCTAGGTGATCGTCTTTCACCTCTTGATGATCGTCCTTCATCATTTTACCCGATGGCCATCCCCATCGTCGACCTTTTCTATCTGACATTCGTCCTATGTCGCGATACTTTTGGCAACCGTACCTTGCCAGGGGATCGTCCTTCACCTTAGATGACCGTCCCTCATCTTATCCCCAACAGAGCAGCCGTCCCCTGCTAGGTGATCGTCCTTCACCTTTGATGACCGTACCTCATCATTTATTTCATTTATGCCTTGAGCTTGATGGTCATCACCATCATTTACCTATGTTACCCAGAGAGTCTAATATCTTTATTTGGTGGCCGTCCCCATCATGATCTCTTATATCCCCAGCTTGTCGGTCGTCCCCGTCATTGCTTTATTCCCCGCATCTTCCCCAGCATGTCGGTCGTCCCCGTTATTGCTTTATCCCCAGCTGGCGTCCTCTGCTCGACGGTCGTCCTCCGTCGCCCGCACTTTATAATATACTTTATTTTCCTTTACAATCTATATCCCTTTTCTTCTTCGTTCTGTGAGTGCAAATTTTGGACTGCCTTTGGTATTCAACCACAAGTTATCTTGTTTGCCTGATAAGCCGTTGCTTACATCCTGCACAGCTAACTCATGTTTGAATAGGGGCAGCTGTAAACACCCCAAATTTTCCCTCACCCATTCACACCATGGCTTGTGATCTTCTCATATGCATAAACTCAACCATGGCATCTCATACCACATTTTTGATTCACTACATTGCTTCTAAGTCATCTACATCTAGGGTTTGTGATCTGATCCATCCCTGAGCCATTTGAACCACTCCAAAGGTCTTCAATAATTTCAAAGGGGTCCATGTATGTTCAAGCATCATATTATATCCTCTCAAAGTCAATAATGTCAAAAAATCACAAGAACTGAGATTGGCATGGAAGCAGAGCCAGGTTTGACTACACAAATGACCTAGAATTAGGGTTTTGGTTTCAAAGGACATAACTCCAAATTTTTTGGTCATTCTTGTTTCCATTGGTCTCTATATGGTATAGGGATCATGCATATCAATTTTCATGAAGAAATTCAATGGGGAAGGCATCTGATCAAGAGTTGACTTTTTGAGCAAGTTAGTGCATAATCAGGGCATCTGAGGCCCTCAATGACCCAACCAAAGGGTTTTCATCATCATTTTGATTATGTATGATCTTTATTTGATCATAGAAGATGTTATAAGTTCACAAAATTGAAGAATTTCAAGCCATTTGCAAAGTTGACTTTTTGGGAAAATGACTTGTAATGGAAACTTGCCATTTTGGGAAACTTTTTCAACCCTTGCTTTTTGATTCAAAAATGTTTCAAATGAGAAAACTTTGGTCATGAAAGTTGTAGGATGGATCATTCCCTTTTCAAAAAGTACAAGAACTTGTTCTAATTCATTTTGGATCAAAAGTTATGGTTTGTCAAAGTTGGGAAAAATCACATAATTTCAAGTTTTCTACCAAAGAGGCAAAGTTGCAAAACCACTTGCCAAGACAAATTGTGCTATCAAATGGACTTCTAATCTTCATACAAACATAAACCAAGGCCTAATTATCAGATTGTATCAAAAGTTTACTCATTTTCATGGCTTGTGGATCAAGAATTTTCAAAAGGGGCAAAGTGGAACAAAGTTGCAAAACATCCTTCAAACCCTAATCCACTTGCTGGCTGGCTTCAAAACTGATCCTATGGTCCTCCTCACTTCTTGCTGCGCAGGACACCCCTCTTGTCCTTGGCTAGCCATGAGCCCATACCTCTCTTACACAAAGCTTGACTTTTTTGCAAAAGACCCATACCAATCACAATAGGGCACAACCACTCTTCTGACCTACCCAAGATTGATAAGTGGACCAAATACATCACAACACAACACACAACTCATGCTGAAGCTCTCCCCAAGCCATAGTTCAAGAAACTCACCTCTTATGCATTTTGCTTCGAATCACACAACACAGCCTTCAAACACAAAAACAAACTTCATAGAACATCTCAGCATGTTCCACTGATCACAAACCAACCATTGAAACAGCCCAAAACCTCACACAAACCAAACACGATTTCTCCCCCTCTTTGAACAGAACTCAGTCAATCTCACAAACTAGCCTAAATAAACTTCAGATAAGCTTTGCAAACACTTGAGGGAGGTCAGTAGAGTTGATTGAAAGCAAGGAATTGGTCCAGAAGCTCTTGGTTTGAAAGCTTCGATTTAGGTAGCCATTGAAATTCATTTTTCCAGAAGCTCTATTTTATGTTGTTAAATGGTTAAGATTGATTCCCTGAGTTCAATGAACCTTTATTTTTGAAAATGATTGAGTTTTGAGGGTGTATGGATGTTCTGAAATTTTGTTCAGTTTTAGGTTTTTGTTCGAATCTTGTTGTTGATGATGAATAAATGAAATTTGATGTTGGATTCTTGTTCTAGGGGGTTTGGGGATCATTTCTGGAGATTTGGGGGGTTTGATTTAGCCTAGGGAGTGTTTTAGAAAAATCTCAGGGGAGAGCTGGCCGGAGAAGATGACCGGAGGTCTTCTCCGGCCACCTGAAAGTGATTAGAGTCTTAATTGCGTTTAGGGCAAAATTTGAATTTGGACCCTTGATCTTGTGGATTTTGGTTGACTCCCCGCGCGTATGGACGGCCAAGATCAGTCATTAAACCATAATCTTTAATTAATTAAATTAATTTGAATTAATTAGTCAGAATGCATCTGGACCATTCCTTTACGCGCCAGTCAACTCCCTCCACCCAGCTTTGAATCTCAGCCATGGATTGCGCATACTTCTCATTAATTCATTTTTATTTTCATTTTATTTGATTTATTTTGTACATTTAATTTAAAATAGCAAAATACTTTTAAAAATTCTGAAATTTTTTGTCAAAGGTTTAAGTAATTTTCAGAACCCAAAAATATTTTTATTTTTATTTTTTGCATTAAAAATTATTTTTAAATCATTTAAAAGATTATTTTTAATTAGTTAATGAAAATTAATTAATTAAAAATACTTTTAGGTATTTAAAAATCACAAAAAAAATTCACACAGCATTTGAAAACATTTAGAAACATTGTCCCACTCTCAAACCAAATTTCTTTTTTGATCTTGATGCCTTTTGATAATTTTCTTTGGAATTAATTTCATTTCAAGGCAATATTTTGTTTCAAACTTCAAAAATTCATTTCTGCCTAACCATTGAGAGTTGGACAATGATTCTTTTTGCATTGCATCTTGCATAACATGTAGTTTATAGGATAAAATTTGCATGAATTGATCTTGAATTTTCAATTTGTTTTGCATTTTTCTCTCCTTTGGGCAGTGAGTTTGTATAGGTTTAGAGTTCCTTTGATTGCATTTTCAAATTTTTATCATGTCATTTGCTTCTGGTTTTGAATTTTTGCTTTGTATGTTACATATAACCCTAATTTATGCCTTCCTTTGCATCCATCTTCCATTTGCTTGTATACCATGACTTGCCATGACATTTTGTGCATTCATTTGATTCATAATACATCTTAGGACATATTAGAATCAGGTTTGATCATTGCATCTTTCATTTGCCATGTTGTATGTCCATTGCATTTCATAACTTTTCATGAACATTCATGGTTCAAAGCATGCTCCTTTTGCATCCATATGTTTGTATGATCATTCTCATCTCTTGCCATGTTTTTGCATCATCTCTTAGCATCATTGACATCATGTTTATGCTCCTGGTTTTGGTTTGCATCATCACATGCCATCCCATTTGCATTGCATTTCATTTCTTTTGCTAACTTTTTAGGTGGTAAGTTGTTTTGAGAAGTGGATTTGCCTTCACTTCTCACAATCTCTTTTCATCTCTCTTATGCATCATTGCTGCATTTTATCTTGTGCTTTGGATTGAGCTTGCTCATTCTTGTTCATCTTACCTTCTTTCTCCAAGCAACTTGACTTCTTAAGTGAAGCAAGTTGTTTTGCTTCTCTTTGCTTCTGGATCCTTTCATCTGATTCCTTCTTGGTGGCTCTTTGAAGATTCTTTCTCTCTTAAGCCTCACAAACCCTAGGGTCTCCAAGTATGATAACAATTAGGGTTTTGATTAGTCCCCCACTTAGTTTTGCCTTTGAGTCTCCTTTGAGTCTTCTCTTCTCATCTCTTAATCAAGGACTAAACCTTAAAGGTTTTAAGGCTTTGTGATTAAGCTTATGCCTGCATCCTTCTATTAGGATGGAGTGCATAACTTTAATCCTAAGTGTTAAACCCTTAATGTGTTTAAATCCTTTAATTAATCCATCTAATAATCATCAAGACATCAAGCTTGTAACTTGGGCCTTGCTTTAGGGTTCTAATTCTTCCTTAATTGGTTAAGAAGGACTAACCCTAGTGTTAATGGACAAGTCCCCCTCAAGTTGTCTTACAAACCATAAAAATCACTTTTTAACCTTACCATTAACTAAAATCCACTTAATAAAGGCTTTGTTTTGTCATGAGGTTAATCCCTAATCATGGATTAAGCTGAGGAGCCTTCCTCAGCTTAAACATTCTCATCTATTATCCTTCTATTAGGATGGTGTAATGAGTATGTTTAATCCCTGATTATGGCTTAATCTCATTACTTAACACTAAACAAAAACAACAAAACATCTAAATAATCACAAATAGGTTAATGATCTTAATCCTACCTCATGGAGATTAAGTGTGAGATACTGACTTCACATTTAAGGTATTCTCATTACCCCTAATAAGAGGGAAGATGTGATGAGTTTACTAACCCATTGGTTTAGGCTTAAGCTCATTTTCTTATGACAAACTTCAAAAAGCAATAAAAGATTGAAAACACAAAAACAAACAATAATCGTCTCCTCCGAGATTCTTTTCTCATCTCATTCATTCACAAACGAGAACTTGCTTCTTCCGTCTAATGCAAGATAGTTTTCACCTGAGCCAGACAGGTCATACACTTGAGCATAGGCAAGCAAGCAGTTCACAAGTCAATTTATCTTTCAGTCTGTTTGGGTCGAACTACGGTGTTCTGACTTCCTCATTGCACGAGAGGATACGTAGGCATAACTTAACAGTTATCGAACAAAATTCTCTGTATATTCCCCCTCCTTCCAGTATTATTCTTTTAGCCTCATTATCTTGAGCTTTGCACTCCTGTTCTTGCACTGACACTTCTCTTATACACTTCACACTTCTCTTACACTGACACTTGCATTCTTTCAAGATTTGATACACAAATTGCACTGACACTACCCCTTTAAAACACAAATCTTTTAAGCGTGGATCCCGTCGAGTACGACGGACAATTTGGGTGCTAATACCTTCCCAGGTTGTAACCAACCCCCTTTCTCAGTCTCTCTGGTTCGCGACCGTCTTATCCATATCTTTTCTAGGTCTATGCAGCATTACCATTCCTTAGGGATAAAAATGCCTAGCTGGCGACTCTTTCCTTTCTGAGTTCACCCCTGTGTGTTCTCATTCCTCTTTCGCCGACCGTTCGCGTCTGTACCCCTCTTGGCCCTGTGTGTCATTTGGTGGGAGCGACAAGGAGGGTCCTTCAAAGTAATGAGTTCCCCTTTCAACAGGTGTTGCAAGGCTTGGGCCAGTGACATGTTGATCTTGGTGAACTGTCTTCTAGGCTTCTGTTGATTGCTCTGTGGTAGCTCTGGTGCTGCAGGAGTAGGATTAGAAATGTGAATTGCTCCCACAGATTGGTGATTTCTGTTACGATTAGGTTGACCATACACATCATTAGACTCCTTCTTTCCACTAGGGGGCTTCTTAGCAGTGCTTGATGCAGAGGCACCCACCTGTATCTTACCACTTCTTATACCACTCTCCACACGTTCTCCAGTCATTATCAGCTCGGTGAAACCAGATGATGAGCTTCCAATGAGGTGACTATAGAAAGGACCATTCAGCGTACTCATAAACATATCCACCAGTTCCCTGTCAGTCAGAGGAGGTTGAACTCTGCCAGCCAGGTCTCTCCATTTTTGGGCATACTCTTTGAAATTCTCCTTAGTACCCATAGACATGCTTTGGAGCTGCATGCGAGTAGGTGCTAAATCAGCATTGTATTGGTATTTCCTATAGAAGGCCTCAGCAAGATCATTCCAATCTCGAATATTGGCACTCTCCAATTGATAGTACCATTCCAATTGAGCTCCAGACAAGCTCTCTTGGAAGAAATGAATCCATAATTTCTTATCAGCAGTATGTGGTTGAATCCTCCGGACATAGGACCTTAGATGCAGTTTGGGACATGAAACACCATCGTACACCACAAAAGCAGGAACCTTGAAACCAGTAGGTATAACCACTCCAGATATTAAACTCAGATCTTCAAAATCCAGCCCAGAAGATTTTTGTAACTCCATGGCATTCATCCTGTCTACCAGCATCTTGTACTTATCTTCATTAGGATCATGATAATAATTTGCTTCAGAATCAGAATCTCCCACAGTATCATGGAGACTGCCTCCCTCTTTCTCAGAATTTTCAGACTCAGAATCATCAATCTGTTCCTTTGTCTTGACAGGACTTCTGAACCTTCTTCCCAGATTAATAAAGCCTCCTGATCTTCTAGTCTTCTTATTCTTCTTAGCCAACAGTGTCTTCAACTCATCTTGTCCCTTGGACAAGTTCAGAATCAACTCTTGGAATTGTGCATTCTGAGCCTGGAGATCTTTGACAGTCTGTTCAAGAGCCATTTCTGCTGAAATAAACAACGAGAAGATAAGATACCTGTACATAAGAAACCTGTGATGCAATGATATGGTATGTAAATGCATATGCAATGTTTTCAAGGACCGCAGGATTTAAATTTGGTTAAACAATAAAAAAGGTAAGCTTTTATTAGTAATCAACAAACTAGTTTGCCTCTTGGGCTTACAATAAAAATAAAATGAATACAAATATGGGGTTTTAAGTCTCCCATGGACGTTTCCTCTTTATGTTGAGGTATGAGTTGAGATTCCGCTCCTCGTGAAGTTGTTTTGTTAGCTCCAAGATTCTTTCTTGACTTGCTTTGTAATGAGTCTCAAAAGTATCTCTTTGCTGCTTCAACTGGACCCAGGACCTCTGTAACTCTTCCATGTCAGTGGGCATGTCTGGATGAAGAATGATATAAGAAGTATCTCCTTCAGCAACAGGCTCCATAGTAACTGGCAGGATAGCAGGATATGGCATCATAAGGGTCTGAGCACGAGATCACACCCATCTGAGATAAGCTTCCATAGGAATAGTGTACTTGGGCTCCAGAGTCTTGCTGTCAACCTTGTTCACTTTACCCCATGCTCATATGAACCTTTGACGGTAACCTTGAAGATCGTTGTCGTAGTCAAACACAATACCCTGAATAAGCATGTCATGAGGACCATCACTTCGAGCGTAACTAAACTGACGTAGAGCTAAGGAAAGATTGTAGGTAATGCCCCCTCTTATGCCAAGGAGTGGCACATTAGGGAACTCCCCACAATGATCAATGATTGTAACATTCTCCATAGATCTAGAGCACCAATGAATATCTGAATGTGAAAGTGACATGATCCTTTTAGACCACCTGAACCCTTGTTCATTCTTCATCACTGATCGAGGAAGGTGAGAAATAAACCACCTAGATAGCAAAGGTATGCAACACATCAGAGTTACACGTGCCTTCGTAGTACGGGTATGAAGAGAGTGTAAGATGTCTCCAAGCAATGTAGGCACTGGATTGCGAGCCAAAAATATGTTGATGGCATGTACGTCTATGAACTGGTCTGGATTGGGGAACAATACTAAGCCATAGATATATAGGGCTAAGATCTCCTCAAAAGCATCAAAACTCATAGCCTTCAGGAACACTTGAGCTTTCTCCATCAATACCTTAGCAAGAATACCCTTAACTCCACTCCTTGTTTCTAGGACAATGTCTGATTTCTTCAAATGTAGGGCTGCAACAATGACTTCAGGTTTAGGTTCTTTTTCTAAGCCTGTGAAGGGTTTTTGATCAAGGATAGGTATACCCAGAAGCTTAGAGAACTCTTCCATTGTAGGAACCATCTGATAATCGGGGAATGTGAAGAAATGATGTTTAGGATCAAAGAACTGAAACAGAACACTCATCATGTCTTCATTGAACCCTGAAGTGACTAAATCCAGTAGGTGACCATGTCTCTTGATGAATTGGGAGTTTTCAGAAACTTGAGAGACCAATTCCTTAAGCTTAGGGGGTATTCCTACAAAGTTGATCCGGATAGTATTCCTACGAGCAGAAGCCATGACCTGCAACAAAGAACAAAGATAAATCCTTTGATCATTGAAATGGTTAGTGAAAATGCTATGCTTATGATGCATGATGATGCTATGATGTTATCCTCAATCACAAATATGTGGCACACACAAACAAGTCACACAATAGCCCTAGGTTTGAAGGCTTGCATGAGGTTTAAAGGTAAATACCTTCCCCTGAAGTTAGTTGGTTCATCCTGTCCTATACAGTAACCAGGTTTTACGGGATCTCAATATCATTGATCCTTCACAAGGGTGGTTGTTCAGTAGGCAACTTACTTGCCAACCAAAACCCTCCAAGGTTAGAATCTCAATGAGTGTAGCATCGAGTATCAACCAACTTCAGTCTTCACCAAAGCCGGTTATCTCACTACTTTCTAAAAGGCCAAGATGGGATAACTAGGGTTCTAAAAGTCAGTTAGTGTATTGACAACATATGGCAGCCTCATATTATCCTCAACTTTACTTAAGGAACATAAGCACCAACCAAGAAGTCACACTAACTATGGCCACCAGATCAACCATATCGGTATACGCCGTACAATTTCCTTCGTCTATTGCCATTTACCTAAGGTACACTAGATCCGGGTTAGGATCTTTCACACATAAGAGCACCCAACAAGTAAAGTAAAGCAAACAAAACAAACAAATTTAAGGTGATCTAATTCCTAAGGGTACCCCTCTTTTATTAATCCCCAGCAGAGTCGCCAGTTCTGTAACACGGTGGGAGAACTGACTTTAGTTAAATGTTGCGGATAGCAAGAGTCGCCACCGACTTTTATTTTATCCAAAAGGAAAGGGCATAAAAGAACAGGAAAGACCTTAAAAAGATTTTGAGTTCGGTGGGTAGGTTATACAAAGGGAAGGTGTTAGCACCCTTTATATCCATGGTTATCCATGGGCTCTTAGTTACTTACCTCACTTTAAATTGTTTTTGAGAAAGGTGTAGTGTGTGATTAAAAATTTTCTAAGTACTTTATAATGATCCTCGTATGGATGTATATAAAGACTTTTGTTTTGAAAATTTGTTTGAAATGTGAAGTGTAATGAAGTATTTTGAAGAAAAGTGAGCAAGTACTTAAGAGGAACCTACCCTATACTAAATCTTTATTGTTCTTATATGTTCTTTCAATGGTAAGACTATCCCTATTATTAAGGAACAGGTAGTCATTACCTTGGATGTGATAAGGGACATGTGAAGGGACATCTGAATTTAGGCAACTGCAAGGTGTCTTTAGCAATTCATAGGGACTTATCATCTTTTATTCGAAGGGACAAGATCATTTACCGTAGGCAACAGCGAAGGGACTTGATCTTATAATCTTAAAAGGGATTTGATGATATTTTATGAAAAGGGACTTTGCTTTAAGACACCTTACTTGACCTTATAGATAAGCAACATGAGGAATACCCTTAGAAAGTGTAGGATGGCGATCAAAGATCGACTTACGTGTGTGAGTGTTCATATTCATATATTTATCTTATTAAATTAGTGATACTAAATTAATTTTAACTTACAAACATGTTATCACTCCCTATAATTACTAACCATGGCAAGAATATTTATAAACAATAAAAAAAAAACAATAGTAAACCTACAACTATTACAAGGCTTTCACAATTACATTATGATATACATAATTAAATAATAACTATATAATAAATAAATGACAATTAAAAAGGGTTAGCAACAATAATCATCATAAGAAAAAGAGGTTATAACAAATATAAAGAATATAAGATTTAAGAAAATATTTTTTTAAAGTTAAATAAACAATTTTTTAAAGAATTTTTTAAAAGAAATAGAATAAGTATAATAATAAACAATATAATAGTTATTTGAACAAATGATTAATTATTAAATTATATATTAGAAAAAATTAAGTTTTAATATTAAAGTTACATAAGAATTAGGCTTAGAAATTAGGGTTAGAAATTTTAAAAATGAAATTAGGGTTTACATATTTAATTAAAATATTATTTGGTTTATTTACAAAATAAAATATAGATAATAATATAAAACATAAAATAAAAACAAATTATATTTATAAAAAAAAATTATAAAGTTTATTTTTATTTTTATATTATATATGAAATATTATACTATTATTAAAAAAAGAATTTAATTTATGATATAATATATAATTAAATAAAGAAAAGAGAAGAAAATAGAAAAATTAGGTTAAAAAAATAATGGGGAGGCCTGGATTTGAACCCAGGACCTCCCCTGTACTTGCAAAGGGGATTACCACTGGGCTGCGCACGCAACTGGTGACCTAGAATCATCAAACAAACATTATATGATAAATTAAGTGAAATAGTTGAAAAAAAGATAAAAATTGCTGAGGGCTGGACTCGAACCCACGCCCTGATGTCCATAACCACCAACACCTCACCAACTGAGCCACGCGCATTAGCTGAAATAAAATAAAGAAAAATTCTAAAAATATTAAATCTTAAATTCAAATTTCAGATGGCGCCAAGGCTTCATCTTCTTCCTCTGAAATTCGCAGGTTTTCCTGCGAATTCTCTTGCGATTTTTCCTACGTATTCAAACCTGCAATTTCTCAAACACCAAGCAAACAGTGAAATTTCTTCAAATTGATTAGTGCAATATGATCCTTGAGGTTCATACAAGCTAACCATGTCCTCTAAACTCATTTATATTTGGTAAATCATAAAACCCTAAATAAGGTCCATAAACCCTAGTTATGGCCGAATTAGTTTTAGGCAGTGAAACTCCAATCCATTGATCCAGATATGATCTAAAGCTTATCACAAACAAGAAAACAACATCAAAAATCATTAACAATGCATGAATAATTGGATTCGAAAATTTGAAAACTCAAGCAAATGTTGATTCGGTTTGTACGATTCATGGTGTTTTGAATGCAAATGATGATCAAGAACGACTCAAGGATGTTCAATAAACATGTTTCCACCTTCAAAACTCTTTGGAATGACCTCTAGCAAGGAATCCTAATCAAGCTTTTTTTGTGTGAATTTGAAGTTTGCAATGTGTTCTTGAGGCTGTCAATTCGTGTCATCTTGCGTGCTTTATGTTGTTTTTATATCATGTGATGAAATTAGGTCAAGAAACTAGTCCATCCTTTGGACTTTTTGATCCATAGAGATTGAAAAAGATATGACTTTAAAAGCATTGAAAACTTGGATATCTCATTGCTATTTTTGAATGATCTGATTTTGTATGATTTCAATCACCTTTAAATGAACATTAAGACCTTCTAGAACCAAAATCAAATCAAATATCCATCCTTTTATATTTTATTTTAATTTAAAATGATTTTTAATATAAAAAATCATAATAAATAAAATAAAATGAATAAAAATATGAATAAATAAATTTTAATTCGTGCATGATGTCATGGAAGTGTTTGGATCATAAAAAAGCAAGCCCATTTGGTGAATTATGGTTTTAAGACCCCATTTGCTTCATAAACCTCTCAAAAATTTCCCAACTTTGCAAGTGCACAAATCCTTCAATTTTAATGCTATGAAGGTGTTCTTAGACATTTTAGAAAGCTTAGAGAGTCCTCTAACCAAAATCTTTGGTCTCATGTCCATATCTTTTACCATTCTCAAGTTATGCTCTTTGGAAGATGTTGACTTTTTGTTGACTTTTAAAAGGACCTATAATGTCTTAGCTCATACCTTCCAAATGAAGCATTTTTGGGCTTGGCTTGTGAGACACAAAGTTGTAGAGAATTCAATTTCCTTCAAAATGAGCTTTGGATGGAAATTTTTTGATGAAGCATGTGAAAGTTATGGCTGGTCAAAGTTCAGTTGACTTTTCCTGTGAAAACCCTAATTTAGAAACTCCTGATTCTTGATGATCTGAAATCTCCTTGATGAATCATGATCAACCTTTGATCAAATGATTAATTTTACCTCATATACTTGATGTTGGAAAAAAAATCATGAAGTTTGACTTTGGTTTGACCACAATTGACCTCAGTTTGACTTTTTGACTACCTTGACTGATTTTAACCTATCTGATCATCTGACTAAGCAAATATTTTGGGAAAGTCTTGAAACTTGACATGGGGATTCTTGAACACATATAGGATGCTATGAAACTCACTTGAAGTCTTGGAAGTCCATTTAGCCTGATGAAAGTCAAAACCCTAGTTTAGGATGCCTTGCTTAGGAGGATGCATTGTCTGAAGGAATTGCCAAACTTTCTGACTAATTGTGAACCTTGTGAACCTTGTGAACCTCATGAGATGTCTTGTGAACTTTGTGAACCTTGTGAACCTATTAATACACAATGTTTTGTCTTGGTGAGGGCAAATTTTGGGGTGCAACAGCTACATCATTAGGAGTAGTTTTACCAAGAGCATTTAACCGATTTGTCAAGTGAGAAAATCTTTTTCCCATTTCACCAACGGTTTCCCCTTGGCTCATGTGAAATCAATCGAACTCTTGTTGTAGAGTATTAATTTGAGCAAGCTTAACATCATCGGTTCCTTCATGGGCAACTTGTAAGGCTTCCCACATAGCTTTAGCCGATGTGTGATGAGAAACTCGAAAATATTCATCCGCTCCCAAAGAAGCTATGAGTATGTTTCAAGCTTTCCAATCGTAGCTATATTTCTTTTCATCATTATCATCCTATTGTGCTTCCGGTTTTTCAATTTGGACATTATCCGGTCCGGCCATGGTTATTTGAAAAGGGCCTTCTTGAATAACTTTCCAAATTTTTCTATCAACAGAGTTGATATGGATGCGCATACAATCTTTCCAGTGACTATAGTTTTATTCGGTAAAAACTGGAGCTCTATTGTACGCCCCCTTTGGATCTTTGTCCATTTTCCAATAAGTTGTATGTGAAGCACTAGATGAACCGGTGCTCTTGACACCACTTGTTAGACGATAGCGCGGATCTAGAAGGGGGGATGAATAGATCCCTTTTTAAAAATTACTTTTCAAAATTTAGTTGAAAAAGTATTGCGGAAGTTTCTCGGAAAATCGTCTAGTTCAAATTAGAAGTCACCGGAGATCGGATATGCGTAAAACCCAATTGGAATGAAATGATGACTAGAAGAATTAATATTACACAAATGATTCACTTGATAATTCAGCACTTGATAAAACTATTCTTAACAATGATATGGAGAAGAAATTAAGAACAATCAAATTGAGTTTGTATGGTTAGGCTTTTTAGCAAACACTTGGAGTGCACACACCAAGGATAATTTTATTTTATCAAATAGTGCAGAATTTTACCCACTCTAGTTATCACTTTTGAGTGTAACTATTTATCAAACACTTTGAGTGCACTAATTTGATACACCAGAATTTTCAAGCACACAAGATCAATATGAACAAAAGTAAAATGCGAGAAACGTAAATAACACAAGGAATTTGTTGAGGCAGTTCCTTCGTCGTCCTCGCTCGAAGTACTCTGCCCCCAATTCAAAATTGAATTGGGCAATTTTATTAAATCGCAATTATTTTATAAGAAGAGAGATAAATGAACCAACAAACCAAACCGCATTGAATATGTTGTCAAATCTTCTTCTTGTCCCTTTATCCAAAGTAGAATCAAGTCTTCCACGCGTGTCGAGAAAGCCTCCGATTAATTGCTCCCTTCTTGCAAGAATTCACGATTCTCCAAACTTTGAGCACGACTGAGTTTCTCCAACACTTGTGAACCCACAAAGACCTTCATAATCCTTCGTCTACCGTGATATGAAAGAAAGATCCACTTGATCTTCAATCTACCTCACTCGGCTGAATCTACGAACGATCGATGTGTGCAAAACCCCCAAATCTTCAATGATCTTGGAGGAGAAAACCCTTCAGATTTTTCCAAGGAAAACCCACACACTCTAGATCCAATTTGAAACTCGAATTCACGATTGAACGTTATCTTCGAAACAAGCATCGTAATCAAACAAAGATTGTTGTGTGTGATTGTTAATTGATGCAAGAATGAAGAAGATGAAAAGAGTTGTGTGTATATCTTTCACTTTCCTTTTTCAACTCTCAAATGAAAATAAATCTGCTATTTATATTGGTTAGAGATAGTAACATAAGAGAGGGGAAAATTAAATGAAAAAAATGAGTCAGCACAGTAATGAGCCGACTCAAATCATTAAATGAGCCAGCACAAATTTCCAGGTGAGCCGACCAAAATAAACAGAGAGGAAGCCTGTTGAGACCCATAGAAAATGAGAAGAAAAGACTTCTTGATGAGTCGACTCATGAAGGATTTTGAGTCGGCTCATCCATACCCATGAGTCGACCAAAATTGATTCTTCAGGCAGCCTGTTGGGACCCGTGCATTTGGCACCAAATTACACTGAATGAATCGGATCATTGTGGAATTTGAGTCGGCTTATTCAGTTCATTTTTCCAAAAATTTCAATTCTTAATTTTTCTTAGAGAACCACTTAAGCTTTCAAACATGCCAAGTTTTTGACACATTAAAATTCATGCCATGTCACACAAAGATTACTCCCCAACAGAGTCGCCACTTTTCTGTAGCAGGCAAATCATGAGTGTAAGTTATCAATTAACTTAACTCAAACTAAACAGAGTCACCCCCATGCTCTTATTTTATTCCAAAAGGAAAAGGAAAAAAGAGAGAATAAATCATAATGAATCTAAAAGTAAAAAGCTAAAGAAACAAGCAGAGAAAAAGTAAGGGGATATGTTACAAAATGGGAAGGTTTTAAGAACCCAAAATGTCTGTGGCCCTCCACAGAAGCCCTTTAAAAATTTTATTGCTTTTTCTTTGAAAATGGTTTGTTTAAATGAGAGTGGGGATGAGAAAAGAATTAATTTTTAATGTTTTTGTATTTGGAGAGGTTTACCACCTCATGCCTACATACCCACAATATGCAATGTGTTGTACCCCAAAATTTTCCCTCATATCTTCAAGACAATATACCTCAAGAGGTCTCCTAATAGTCACAAGATTCTCAATTGCCCAAAGGGATTCAAGGTTTCATCAGAAAAAGTCTCCTCCTAAGCAATGGATCTTAAATTAGGGTTTGAGTTTCTCAAAGAAAATTGGACTTCTAAAGCCTCAAGTGGAATTCATGGTGTCCCATATACTTCAAAGGATCCTCATGTCAAGTTTCAAGGCCTACCCTACATGTTTGGTCAGTCAGATGCTCAAAATATCAAAATTCAGTTAATTTGGTTAAAAGTCAAGTGTGGTCAACACAAAGTCAAACTTCATGATTTTTGGTCAACATCAAGATTAGGTTAAATCCATCATTTGATCAAGGGTTGATCATGATTCATCAAGGAAACCTCAGAATCATCAAGAATCAGGAGTTACTAAATTAGGGTTTGTGCAGGAAAAGTCAATTGTACTTTGACCATCCATAACTTTCACATGCTTCATCAAACATTTCCCATCCAAAGCTCATTTTGAAGGAAATTCAATTCCTTATAACTTTGTGTCTCATAAGCTGTAATACCCCAAAATTTTCCCTCTCATTTTTTCATGGCATTTAGCGCGTCGCATTGCATATCTGCTCATACATTGCATAAAACAATAAATAATAACAAAATAATTCATGCAGCTTTGGTTAGCGTGCAAGGCATGTGATCAGGGTTCACTCAGTGGAAAAATTAAATATCAGAACCCAAGGTTGAATCTGGATCAAAACGGACGGTGGAGATGCATTCTAAGGATTTCCCACCAAAAGGAGGGAAAAGTCAAATTTTTCATCCGTTAACCAGTTAACGCTTGCGAAATTTTGAAAAACATTTTAAAATTTAGTTGGTGTCTTCTTCCCCATTCCACTTTCCACTTTGCTTTGTGTTTCCACCACTTTCTAGATCCTTCTACCACTTTCCTATGCAGTATCCCAAGGAATATTCCATGGAATATTCTAGAAACCCTAACCAACTTTAACTAACTCCTAAGCTATCTCCTAACCTCATTTTCCTAATCTAATGCCTAAGTTAATACCTAACCCAAAGCTCACTCCAAACCTAGCTCCTATATAAATCATTTTCACTCCAAACCTCACGAATTCAACTTCATTTTCACAATTTCACTTCATTTTTCCTCTCATCACTCTCACTTTTTCTCTCCATTTTTTCAAAACTCACCAAAGCTTCATCACCAAGATCTTTCAAGCTTTCACATTAAAACTTGAAAGATCGGAAGCTTAGTCTTCATCTTCTTCACTGGTTCAGCGGATAATCGAAGGATTCAGCATAGTTACGGTGTTTATTTCACATTTGGAAGCGTTTCAGATCAATTGCATTTATTTTGCATTCTCGTAGATCGTAGCTTGGAACCTCTGGTATTCTCTTCGTTTGTGCATCGATCGACATCGCAACAATCACCAAAGCAAGCCTCTGCTTTGTAGGTTGGTGGATCCAAAATCGTTTCTTGCTTTAAATTATTTCTCTTCATCTTTCCGTAAGGCATTCTTCGATTGTTTGCGATTTTGTGATGTTTTGCTCGGTTTGATCTTTCATAGCTAGAATCATAGCTTGTTCATAGTGCAAATAGGTGTTAGAAAGCTATATTTAGGTAGTAATTTCGTGCTAATTTGGTAATGGCTATATTAGGAGCTTTTGGAAATAAATCAATAGCTAGAAGTGCTTTTTTCCTCATTGTTTTTACATTCTGGTTCAGTGTTAACCGGTTAACACCCAGGGTTAACTGGTTAACATGTTGTTTTTCCTCTGATTAACTAAGTTTTGAAGCCGTTAACCGGTTAATGATGTGTTGATTTCAACTTTTGTGTTGTTTCATTGCATGTTTGTGCATCACTCATCCTTTTATCATCGTAGATTGATAGATCGTGATTTTATGGAATTTTTAGGAGCTGGTTTACCACAAGTGCGCGTAGTTTTGATAGTTTTCGACATGCATTTTGATAGTTTCCAATTTTGTGCATAAACGTTGCATATATGTTCATAACATGTTGTGATCATTGTTTGCATGGTTTGGCATCACTCATAGCTTGTTAATAAATGTGTACACTTCTGTTTTTGTATCGCGTTTGAAATTTGTTCATGTTGGATCAAATCATGTGCATATTGAAAAATTTCATAATGTAAAAAACCACAAAATCATCTAATTTACATCCATTAATTACATGATGATATGTTGCATTTCATTGTTAATAACTCCTTCATGTTGTTACATTAATTTGTCATAATCTTTGCATTTCATGATTTGCATTAAAATTCATGTTTGTGCATTTAAAAAATAATGGAAATCTGCCTTCTTTTCATAGCTGCATTTTGAAATAGGAGCTATAAAAAACATATTGTATTCATTCTATTTTTGATCTTTCACACCTATTTTTCATGTTGTTTGGTAGCTGTAATAGGCTGTTTGTATTTTACATTGCATTTAGTAGCTGTTTGTGCAATGGAAAGTTGTAGTAGCTGCTGATTTTTGGCTTTACATAGTTTCTAGGGTCCTTAGACTTAGGATTGAGTCTAGATTAGGTCCTATATGCATTAGGATTTGGGTGGTACTTGTTTACTTTCATTCCTTTTATCGCATTGCTTTATCCTACTAACCTTTGTTTTGTAGGGAGGTGGAGGTAAGTTCACACAACTTCTTCCTTTTAAATTTCTTTACGCTTTCTAAGTGTGTTTGCTTTAGCATTTTGTGCTTAGTTTGTTCAACTCCATGCTAAATCCCCTTTAGAAACGACTTAGCTTCCTTAGGAAGTAAGTTGCTTTCTAAGTCCCCTTCTTCTTTTCCTTTTCTCATTCGGATTAGAAATCCGCAGTAACCTAGGTTCATCCATGCTTGGCAAAACTTAGGATTACTAGTCTCCCCTTAGACTTTTACCTTTGGTTCGCTTTTCTTTCTTTCTCATCTCAAAAAAAAAAGTAAAAAACACCTAATAAAGGTTGATCTTCTCGTACGCCATGAGACTTTGTCGTGGGTTACTTATACATGTCCCATTTTGGGGCAAGGTGTAAGGCATCTACCATGATGAACAAGTCTTAGTATGAGAATGTTTAACAAATAACAATCTCAGCAAACAGTTCTTTAAAAGACAGTTCACAAAAAACACTCATCTTTTCCTTCAGGAATTCTTCTCTCACCTCATTCACTCTTGACACGAACTTGCTTCAACTTGCCTCATTTGCAAGACGATTACGCACTCTTACCAGACGAGCCTGCAGTACTTGAGCATAGATATAAGCAATTCAGCTATAAAAACCACAAACCGAGTTTCCGCCTTAGTTAGGAGAACTACGTCGACTCTGATCCTCATTTTCCCGATGAGGTACGTAGGCAGCGGGGTAGGGCCCATTCGAGAACACTCTTTATTTTCCCTACATTCCCCCTTTCTTTTTGATCTCTTTTCCAGTTCCCTTTCTCACTTCCTTTCCAGTTAGCAGTTCTTTTATTCAGTAGTATTTTATTTCTCACCCTTTGAAACAGACAAACAAGTGTGGATCCCATCGGGTACGGAGGACGATCTGGGGTGCTAACACCTTCCCAGGTCGTAATCGACTCCTAAACTCAGATCTTTCGTTCGCAGGACCTTATCCTCTCCTTTTCTCTTAGGTTTGTGCAGTATTACATTTCCCATTCATTCGGGATAAAAATGTCTGGCTGGCGACTCTATCTTTTCCTCGCCACTTTCGCGTTTGTACTAGGATGAAAATCACGGGAGCGACACAAGCCAAGGCAAAAAATTCTTCATTTGAGAGATACGAGACAAGACATTACAGGTCCTTTTAAAAATCAACAAAAAGTCAACTTTTTCAAAAGCTCATAACTTGAAAATGGAAGATTAAATGGACCTGGGACCAAAAGGAGTAGTTATAGGACACTCTAAGCTTTCTAAAAAGTTCTAGAACACATACATGGGATAAACATTGAGAGAGTTATGCATTGTTGATGTTGAGAAATTTTGAGGAGGTGTATGAAGCAAATAATGACCAAAACTCAAGTTTCTTCCAAATGGGCCCATATTTTTCTAACCCAAACTCAATTATAAGATCATTCACGACCCATAGATCATAATATTTGATTTTTTATATTTATTTTATATTATATTGGATTTAATTCATTTAAATTCAATTTTAATTAAGATAAAGATTGAAAAATCAAATATTTGATCTTAGGAATATTTTAGGATCAAATATTTGATGTTTATGATCATTATAAGGATCCAATTTTGTGCAAAACCAAAATAGTATGTCTTAATACCAAATTTTGACCAAAATAGAAAGGAAGAAACTTCATCCTCAAGCAACTTCAAATCCATCAAAAAAAGCCCAAAGTTTTGACCTAATTCACTCTCCTATAAACATAGAACAAATCCAAATGTCAAGGGGACGAAACTCTGAGCTTAGAAACCCTTATCACACTTCAAAAAAATTCAAGAAAACTACAAATTCGGTTTGCCACTTTAAAGCACTTTCAAGAGGTTTAGAAGGATTCATTAGCTTCCTGAGGAATTTTAGAACGCATATCAATCATAATCATCATCAAAAGCATGTTGAATTGCACAAACTGAATCCACCTTTTAACTTATTTCTTGATTTTTCAATTCACATGATTTACGCATTATGAATAAGATTTGATTGTTTAATGTTGTTTATATTGATGTGTAGATGTGTCTCTCCCAAAGATTTGCATCCCGGTACAAGCACGAACGGTCGGCGAAAGGAGAAAATGAAGATGAACTGAATAGAGTCGCCAGCTAGGCATTTTTATACTGAAGGAAAGGTAATGCTGCATAAACCTAGAAAGATATGGATAAGACGGTTGCGAACCAGAGAAACTGAGAAAGGAGGTTGGTTACAACCTGGGAAGGTATTAGCACCCAGATTGTCCGTCGTACTCGACAGGATCCATGCTTAAAAGATTGTGTTAAAAGGGGTAGTGTATGTGCTATTTGTGTGCAAACGCTGAGAGGGGAATATACAAGTGTCAGTGCAAAAGAAAAGTGAAATGCTCAGGAACTGAGGCTTAAAAGAATGCTAGAAGAGGGGGAAGACACAGAGACTTTTGTTCGATAACAGTTAAGTTATGCCTACGTATCCTCTCGTGCAATGAGGAAGTCAGAACACCGTAGTTCGACTCAAAGAGACAGAAAGATAAAATGACTGTGAACTACTTGCTTGTCTATGCTCAAGTGTATGACTTGTATGGATCAAGTGCTAATTGTCTTGCATTAGACGGAAGAAGTGAGATCTCGTTTATGAGTGAGTGTGATGAGAAAAGAATCCCGAAGGAGACGATTATTGTTTGTTTTTTGTGTTTTCAGTCTTTTATTGTTTTTGGTGTTTGTCATAAATTAATGAGCTTAAGCCTAAATCAAGGGGGCTTGTAAACTCATTATATCCTCCCTGATTAGGGATAATGAGCCTACTTAAGTATGAGATAAGCATCTCAACTTTATTACCATAATGATGTAGGATTAAGATCATTAACCTACTTGTGATTATTAAGATGTTTTTGGGTTTTTGTTTAGTGTTAAGTAATGAGTTTAAGCCATAATCAAGGATTAGTGAACTCATTACACCATCCTAATAGAAGGATAATAGATGAGCACACTTAAGCTGAGGAAGATACCTCAACTTAATCCATGATTAGGGATTAAAGTCATTATATAACAAACCTTCATTAAGTGGGTTTTAATTAAGAGGTGAGATTAAGAAGTGGATTTTATGGTTTGTAAGACAACTTGAGGGGGACTTGTCCATTAAACACTAGGGTTAGTCCTTCTTAACCATAAAGGAAGAATTAGAACCCTAATGTAAGGCCCAAGTTACAAGTTAATGTCTTAGTGTTTTTTAGATGGATTGATTAAGAGGTTTAAACAAATTAAGGGTTTAACACTTAGGATTAAAGTTATACACTTCATCCTAAGAGAAGGATGCAGGCATAACCCTAATTCCAAAGTCCTAAAACCTTAAAGGTTTAGTCTCTAATGATGAGATGAGAAGAGAGACACAAAGAAGACTCAAAGGTAAAAACTAAGGGAGACTAATCACAACCCTAATTATTATCATGCTTGGATGTTCTTATGGTTTGTAAGGCTTGAGAAAGATCTCCAAGGAGGCCACCAATGGAAGAAGCAGATGAAAGGAGGAAGAAGTAGAAGAAATAAGTTACTTACTTCATTGAATAAGATAAGTAACTTAGGGAAAGAAAGTGAGAGATGAACATGAATGAGCAAGCCCACTCAAAGACAATGAAAAATGCAGCAAAGATGCATATGAAGAAGATGAAGAGAAATGAGAAGTGAAGGAAAATCCACTTCTCAAGTTAACTTACCACCTGAAAATGTTAGCATAAGATGCATAAGGAAAGGAATGAAATTGAATGATGCATATGCAAAGGTAAAAACCAAAACCAAAAGCATTCACATGATGCAAATGATTCTATGACATGATGCAAGAGCATACAAAGTGTATATGGATGATCATACAAAGAATGAATGCAAATGGATGCATGCTTTGAAGTTTGAAAACACATGAAAGTTAATGAATTGAAATGAATGCAACACATGGAAAATGGATGAAGAAATGATCAAGCAAGATTCTAACATGTCTTAAGATGTCTAAGATGACATATGAATGCATGAAATGTCATGGCAAGTTCATCTATGGATGCATATACAAGATGAATGCAAATGAAGATGCAAAATTAGGGTTACATGAAAGGATGAGATGCAAATGATCAAAACAGAAGCATATTTCATGATAAAAATTTGTAAATAAGCTCAAACACACCCTAACCCCATATGATATCACACCCCAAAGGAGAAGGTCTAAATCTTAACCTAAAGAAAGTTATGATTTTTCTACGTTTGCAAGGGTTTTAGGATACTTCAAAAGGGAAAATGAAAATCAATTTGAAAATGAAAGATAAATTCATGCCAAAAATATCCTATAAACTAAATGTTATATGGAAAACAATGCAAAACGAATCATCATCAAACCCTTCATGGTTAGGCAGAAAATATTTTTCAAAGTTAGGGTTCTAAAAAGGGGATTTTATGAACCCTAAATTCAAAGAAAATGTCAAAGTAGGATCAAAACCAAAAAGAAATTTGTATGAATGGTTTGACAATGTTTCTAAATGTCTTAAGATGTAATGTGAATTTTTTTGTGATTTTTAGAAACCTAAATGGTATTTTAATTAATTAATTTCCATTAATTAATTAAAATAAATATTTAAATATTTTTAAAATACTTTTTTAATGCAAAAAATAAAATAAACAAGGTTTTTGGATGAAGAAAAATATTTGAATCAGAAATGCAAAGTTTGAAAATTTTTGGATGAGTTTTGATATTTTAAAATAATTATGCAAGAAAATACAATTTAAATGAAATAAAAATCAATTTAAATAGAAAGTATGGGGATCCAATGGATGGGATTCAAAGCTGAAAGAAAAGTGTTGACTGGCGCGCAGATCAAGGGTCAGCATTCAAACTGGCTTTTTTAATTTAATTTTAATTAATTAAACTAATTAATCACAATTATGGTTAAGTGGACACATCCTGACCCTCCAAAGCACGCGGGAAAACTGATCCAACGCTCCTCATTCAAACTCACGCTAACCCTAACCCTAATCTCAATCACCTTCAGACGACCGGAACAGTGGTTCCGGTCGTCTTCTCCAGCGAGACCCCAAAACTAACTTCTTCCCTAGGCCATCTCAGGAGCTCTAAAGCTCCAAATCAAATCCCCAAACCTTCCCAAGCCTGAATCTACCCTCAAAACAAATTTATAATGGCTCAAACTCAAGATACGATTCAAAACATCAAAACTGAAAAAGTTTCAGAGACACGGTACAACCTTAATACTCAACCATTTTTAAAACTAAACACATCACAATGATCAGGGAGACACAAAGAACAATCTAGGAACTTAAAAATAGCATTTCTGGAAAACAAAGTTCATGAGGTATACCTGAGCTGGAGCTTTGCAATCTGAGTTATCTGGCCTCCTCTTTTGTGCAATCCTACCCCAATGAGTCCTTTGATGATGTTGGGAAGCTTTGCAAGAGTTTATATGGCTTGATTTGAGAGATTGCAACTCAACTGGTCCAAAATCGTGTTTGTGTTTGGCCGACTTTTAGAGCTTGGCAATGGTTGGGAAATGATCTATGGGTGATGGTGAGTTGATCTATGTAATTTGTTTGAATTTTTATGGCTTATGCAGTGTGTTTCGAAGAGATGAAGGTTGAGGGTGATTTTGTGAGCTTGGCTTGTGTATGGTTCTGAGCTCCAAGGATATGTGAATTGGCTTGCTTTTGGTCCACATAACATGTCTCTATTTGCCAGAGAGTGGGTGGTGGCCTGTGGTGATTGGTATGGGTTCACTTGCAAAACGTCAACAACTTGTGTACCATAGGCATGGGCTTGTGCAAAAGCTGTTTCATGGCATGTCTGGCCTCAGCATGAATCAAGGAGGTCCATGGAATTGAAATTATGCAGCTGGATGGCTTGGAGGGAAAGATTTCATAGGTTTTGCAAGACTTTGCATTTTTGCCCCCTTTGAGAAATCTTGTGATGCATGGCATGAAAACAAGTGATTCCTTGGGAAATTCTGATCACAATGCATTGTACTATGTTTGTATGATGCCTAGAGATGCATTAGAGGTCACAAAATGACTTGGCAAGTGGTTTTGCAAAAAATCCTCTTTGGTGTATTCTTGAAAATTATAGGATTTTTGCCAACTTTACAAGGCCATAACTTGAGTTCCATAATGAATTAGAACATGTTCTTGTACTTTTTGAAAAGGGAATGATCAATCTACAACTTTCATGACCAACAATTTTTCATTTGAAGCATTTTTGGTTGAGAAAGAGGAGGTTGAAGAACTTTCCCAAAATGGAAAGTTTCCATTACAAGTCATTTCCATTTTTGGCAACTTTTGGTTTAGTTCAAATTTATTCAATTTTGTGAACTTCCAAGCACTTCAATGATCAAATAAAGATCATATAACTTCAATTTGATGAAAATACCCCTTTGGTTCCATTGTTGGGGGCCTCAGATGCCCTGATTTTGCTCTGACTTGCTCAAGAAGTTACCCAGTGAACAGATGACTTCCAGAATGAATTTCTTCATCAAACTTGGTACACATGATTCTTATAACCTCTTAAGAACATTAGAAACAAAAATGACCCAAAAATTTGGAGTTAAGGCCTCTGAAACTAAAACCCTAATTTTGGTCATCTGTGTAGTGAAAACCTTAGCTCTGCTTCCATGCCTTTGCCAGTTCTTGTGATTTCTTAACTTCCTTGAACTTTGAGGGGTATAATATGATGATTGAACACACATGGACCCTCTTGGAGTGCTTTGAGGCCTTTGGAGTGACTCAGATGTATCCTTGGATTGCCCAGATCACAAACCCTAGATGCAGATGAACTTGAACTATGCAATGAAACAAAAATACAATATGAGATGGTATGCTTATGTTGATGCAAACATGAAAGATCACAATCCATGGTGTGATATTGGTGAGGGAAAATTTGGGGTGTTTACAGCTGCCCCTATTCAAACATGAGTTAGCTGTGCAGGACGTAAGTGCTTGGCTTAACAGACAAACAAGATAACTTGTGGTTGAATACCAAAGACAGTCCAAAATTTGCACTCACTGGGGAGAAGAAGAAAAGGGGTATAAATTGTAAAAGAAAGTATAGTATAATTATTAAAATGCGGGCGATGGAGGACGGCCATCGAGCAGAGGACGACTGTTGGAGATAAAGTGGTAAGCTAAGCAATGATGGGGACGACCAACAAGCTGGGAAAATAATGAGATCATGATGGGGACGGACATCAAGCAAAGTAACAAGGTTCTCTGGGAATCAAGGTAAAGGCAATGATGGGGACGACCATCAGGGTTGTAAAGTAAATAACGATGGGGACGACCATCAGGTTAAAGAATAAATGAAATGATGATGAGGTACGATCATCAAAGGTGAAGGACAATCACCTAGCAGGGGACAGCTGCTCTTTATCACGACATATGACGAATGTCGGATAACAAGATTAACGATGGGGACGACCATCGGATAAAAATGATAAAGGGCGATCATCAAGAGGTGAAGGACGATCACCTAGAAGGGGACGGCTGCTAAATATCACGACATAAGACGAATATCGGATACCAAGATCAACGATGGGGACGGCCATCAGATGAAATGATGAGGGACGGTCATCAAAAGGTGAAGGGCAATCACCTAGCAGGGGACAGCTGCTAAATATCACAACATAGGACGGATATCGGATAGAAGGTTCCACTAATGGGGACTCCATTGGGGAAAGGGTGTCGCTGCCGAAAGTATCACGACATAGGACGGATGTCGGATAGAAGAAAAATTGCTTTGTTGGTGACTCACTGAGGAATGGTAAACACGGACGAGTGCTTACGCTCAAGAATAAAAGGTATGAGTATTTGATGTTGTGTATAGATTAAAGATGCGGACGAGCATCCTTAAGACCATGATACAGACGAGTATCAGTAGAAACAAACACTGACACGTGTTCGGAGATGATGATACGGACGAGTACCAACTGGTTAACAAAGAACACGGACGAGTGTCGAATCTGTTGAGGAGTGATATATAAATAGGATACGGACGAGTATCGAAGACTCTTGTATAAGTATGAGTGAGCATTGGTTTATTGGCGAAGTATGAGCAAGACACGGACGAGTGTTCAACTTGCTGGGGAATGTATGACGCGGACGAGTGTTAAGAGAGACTATATATAAGTTATGAGCGACTATTAGCGTGTGAGAGCGCAAAAAGGTGTTCTGGCGACTTGTGGGGATAGGATGACACTAACGGGTGTCGAAAGGAGTGTGTTATAAATAAGTACTTTGTTTGCACCAAGTGATTTGGCAAACATGCTTGGGAAAGGTGACACGGACGAGTGTCGAAAGAGTATGTATAGTTATATGTATTTGAGAATGCAAAGAGGGTACTTGGCTTATATCTGTGGGGAATAATATGACACGGACGAGTGTCGAAAGAGTATATATAAACAGGCATTCATTGGCGAGTGCAAAGGGGACACTTTGGCTTCTATTGCAAGGAATGTGGGTTTTTATATACATAGCTGATGAGGTACTGAGGGTATTTGCAGGTGACTAGCTCGAACCTGGCTTGTGATCATGCAAATGTTTGATTTTTGCCGTAATGCTCCGTATTAGACAGAATGCTACACTCTGTGGGAAAAAATGATGTAATGTTATGATCATGCAAAAAGAAACTGATCCGGGATTCGGATCCCGCTGTTGTGAAGATCTCTGGCTGATCTGCTTGGAAGGATATCCCAGCTGGGGAAGAGATCATTGGTAGATCTGTTAGGAGATGTAACTTTTCTTGGGGAAATAGATCTTTGAAAAATAAATCCTGTAAGGAGGAACCCAGTTGGGGATAAAGAAGCTTTCGTCACTTTGTTATGTGAGAGTTTCAGGAATTTCTCTTCCGGGGAGAGGCTGGAGCTCTGCGGGGAGATAGTTCCTTTATCCTTGAGAGACCTGACACTCTGCCTGGGGAAGAAAAGATCACTGATCAATCTTCCTAGAGAACTCAGTGGGGATCCCGACTGGGGAAGCTTATGTTAAATAGACTTATGCTGGGGACGAGGAGGCTCTGACAACTCCGCTGGGGAAAAAGCATTCCAGATACTGCTTGGGGGAAACGGTAACTTCTGGAAATAGCATGCTGGGGATTCAGTGTTTGCCATGCCCCATGCCGTGTATTGAATACCCGCAACCTGTTAAGACAAATGGCTCATTTGTTTTATACAAATATCATATTATGGATATTGGACATTTTGCAAACGAAACGGAAATGTGCAAGAAGAGGTGTGACTGAAAACTCTGATTTTATTAATCTGGGTGCCCTGAATTGGCAGATACAGTCAAAGAAACGGATCCCCTGGAATGAGGAGATTGTTACAAATTAAAAAAGTAAAAGTGCTGGCAATGTTGACGACGCTCCAGTGAGCCTTCTTTTGCTATGACCCGTATGACCTTGACGCTTTTCTTATCTTGCTTTTTGAAGAAGGTTGATTCTGACCGATGCTTTATCCTTTTGAAACTTGCCGTGTTGGGAGTGATACAGACGAATTCAGAATGCAGTTGTTCGCTTATTCCCCAATTTTGCATGGATCGCCCTTTCGGGTTTTCAATCCACCGGGATACCCATTTTTTGCCTGAGCTGTCCAATGCAGCTTTTCAACTCAGCAGGTGTGCATTTTTTTTTACTTTTCCCTTATTTTTGCCCGAGTCTTTTATTCTGTTTTTGACTCGCCGGGATGCCCTATTTTTGCCTGGACTTACATTCTGTTTTTTTGTCCAGCGGGTCATTTTATGCGAAGTGTTTTTTAACTGCATCTGAATTCACAGGGGATAAGAAATCTTCACCATCCATAGTAGTGAGCATCAGTGCTCTACCAGAGAAAACTTTCTTCACTATGAATGGACCATCGTAATTTGGAGTCCACTTGCCCCTGTGGTCTGTATGAGGAGGAATGAGTCTTTTCAGCACAAGATCTCCTACTTGGTATTCCCGAAGTCTGACTTTCTGATCGAAGGCTTTCTTCATTCTTTTCTAATATAACTGCCCATGACAGATTGCAACTAACCTCTTTTCTTCGATCAGATTCAGCTGATTGTATCGAGACCGAACCCATTCTGCTTCGTTCAGCTTTACATCCATTCGTACCCTTAAGGAGGGTAATTCAACTTCAACAGGTAGGACAACTTCCATACCATACACAAGTTAATAAGGTGTTGCCCCAGTAGACGTTCTGCTTGAGGTTCGATACCCATGCAAGGCAAATGGTAGCATTTCATGCCAGTCTTTATAAGTAACCACCATATTTTGCACAATATTCTTGATGTTTTTGTTAGCAGCCTCAACAACGCCGTTCATCTTTGGCCTATAAGGAGAAGAGTTGTGATGTTGGATTTTGAAGTCCCGACACAATTCTGCCATCATTTTGTTGTTCAAATTGGAGCCATTATCAGTAATGATTCGCTCAGGTACTCCATATCGACAGATGATGTCTCTTTTCAAGAATCTGGCTACCACTTGTCTGATGACGTTTGCATACGAAGCTGCTTCGACCCATTTGGTGAAGTAATCAATGGCTACCAGGATGAATTTGTGGCCATTTGAAGCAGTTGGTTCGATCTTTCCAATCATTTCAATGCCCCACATGGAAAAGGGCCAAGGTGAAGACATCACGTTCAAAGGATTTGGAGGCACGTGCACTTTATCTGCGTAGATCTGGCATTTATGGCACTTTCTGGCATAGGCACAACAGTCTGCATCCATTGTGATCTAGTAGTAACCTGATCTTAACAATTTCTTAGCCATTGCATGTCCTCCAGCATGGGTACCGAAAGATCCTTCATGCACCTCGTGCATCAGCAAGTCTGCTTCTTTCTTATCAACACATCTGAGAAGAACCATGTCAAAGTTTCGCTTGTATAATGAGCCATCGGCATTAAGGAAGAAGCTACCGGCCAACCTTCTTAATGTCTTCTTATCATTGGATGATGCCCCAGGTGGGTATGTTTGATCCTCTAAGAAGCATTTGATATCGTGGAACCAAGGCTTGTCATCTTCAACAGTGTCCACAGAAAATACGTATGCTGGTCGGTCTAGTCTGGATACAGAAATCCGAGGCACAAAATTGGCAGTTTGAACCTTGATCATGGAGGAAATGGTAGCTAAAGCATCTGCGAACTGATTATCGTCTCGAGGGATGTACTCAAGTTTGACTGTTGTGAAGAAAGTCAATAATCTCCTCGTGTAGTCACAGTACGGAATCAGATGCTCTTGGTGAGTGTACCATTTTCCGTTGGTCTGATTGATTACCAGAGCTGAATCTCCGAATACAGTTAAAGTCTTGATCCTGAGTTCAATGGCTTCCTCAAGACCCATGATACAGGCTTCGTACTCAGCTTCGTTGTTAGTGCATGCAAAGGTGAGTTTTGCCGAGAAAGGCATATGAACTCCTTTAGGTGTAATGAGCACTGCACCAACTCCATGTCCATTCATATTGACAGCCCCATCAAACATCATAGTCCACTCTTCTTCTGGGTCGGGACCTTCAGTGTGAACAGGCTCTTCATGATCTTTTGCTTTTAGGAACATCATGTCTTCATCAGGGAAGTCAAATCTCATTGGTTGGTAGTCATCAATGGGTTGCTCTGCCAGATAGTCAGACAGTACACTGCCCTTGATGGCTTTTTGAGATGTGTACTGAATGTCATACTCTGTCAGAATCATTTTCCATCTTGCAACCCTTCCGGTAAGTGTTGGCTTCTCAAATATGTACTTGACGGGGTCCATCTTTGAAATCAACAAGGTAGTGTGAGTCAACATATACTGTCTTAGTCGGCGAGCAGCCCACGCTAAAGCACAGCAAGTTTTCTCGAGCAGTGAATAACGTTGTTCACAGTCGGTAAACTTTTTGCTTAGGTAGTATATTGCATACTCTTTTCGACCAGACTCGTCATGCTGGCCCAACACACACCCCATTGATCCTTCTAATACTATCAGGTACATTATTAGAGGTCTTCCTTCCACTGGAGGCATAAGAATTGGAGGTTCCTGTAGGTACTCCTTGATCTTGTCAAAAGCTTTCTGACAATCTTCGTTCCACCTAACCGTTTGTTCCTTCTTAGCAATTTGAACAGGGGTTCACAGGTTGCGGTAAGATGAGATATGAACCTTGAAATATAGTTCAATCTACCTAAGAACCCCCGAACCTCCTTTTCAGTCCTAGGTGCAGGCATCTCTTGAATGGCTTTGACTTTGTCAGGATCAACTTCAATTCTCTTTTCACTTACGATGAACCCCAGCAGTTTACTGGACCGCACCCCGAATGTGCATTTGTTGGGGTTTAGCTTCAGCTGATACTTTCTCAAAAGCTTGAACAACTTTAGCAGATTTACCAGACGATCTTCTTCAGTAAGGGACTTGGAAATCATGTCATCCACGTAGCATTCAATTTCTTTGTGGATCATGTCGTGGAATAACGTTACCATAGCCCGTTGATAAGTAGCACCAGCATTCTTTAGTCCAAAAGGCATTACTTTGTAACAAAATGTGCCCCAAGGTGTAATGAAGGTTGTCTTCTCCATGTCTTCGGGGGACATCCTGATCTGATTATATCCGGAAAAACCATCCATGAAGGAAAACACCGAGAACTGAGTTGTGTTGTCGACCAATACATCAATGTGAGGTAATGGGAAGTCATCCTTCGGGCTAGCTCTGTTCAGATCCCGGTAATCCACACACATCCGTACTTTTCCATCTTTCTTAGGCACTGGTACAATATTAGCGACCAACAACGGGTAACTAGTTACAGCAAGGAAACTGACGTCCCACTGTTTTTGAACTTCTTCTTTAATCTTCATGGCCATATCTGGACGAGTATGGCGTAGTTTTTGCTTCACTAGAGGTCAATCTTCTTTCAAAGGCAGCTTGTGCATAATAATATCTTTATCCAAACCCGGCATGTCTTGATAGGACCAAGCAAAGACGTTGACGTATTCTCGAAGCATATCAATGAGTTGTTCCTTCACTAAAGCCTGCAGACTGGACCCAATCTTCACTTCTTTCAAATCTTCTTCGGTACCAAGATTAACGGTTTCAGCCTCCTCTTGATAAGGAGTAATCACTTTTTCTTCTTGCATCAACAACCTGGCTAACTCTTCAGGTAACTCATAGTCTTCTTCAACCCCTTCATCAGCTTGATTAATTGGATTGTCGAAGTCATACAAGGTCATAGCAGTGCTGTTGTCGGTGCAATCTGGAGGATAATCTCTGCAAGGGTTGAGATTTGTTTGTTTTAGTGATCAATTTTAATCTTGTTTAGAAAAAGTGAAAATAAAGTTATTTATTTTGAAAACATTGTCATTTTATTGTTTTGTACAAAAGTGAAAAATGAAAAGACAGTGAGCAAAAAAGAGACTCGTTTGCAAAAGATGTCTGATATTCATTGATTAATCCATTTGCACAAAATTACAATATGGCCCTATTACAAAATGAGTCCTGACACCTTGGGCAAGATGCAGGACTTGATGCATGATAAACGACAGGAAATAATAATTACTCTGCAGGAGTAACCCTTATAATTTCCTGGGAAGACCAGTTAAGGACTTGGTTCCCCGGGATCCTTGGACGTATCCAACTCTCCAGGTTGCGGTCGCTTTCCGCCTCGTCTTCCAGGTTGTTAACAACATCTGGGGTGAGCATCCCCCCACTGATGAACTTGGGCTCTTTGGCAGCCTCTGATTGATCTTGTCGGAAAGGTTTGTAACCCAAACCGAATCTGTCCTCCTTCTTCTCCACTGGCAGCAGCTTGCCCCAGCCTTGGGTACTACCATCTTCAACAACCTTCCGGGCTTGCTGATAGGAGACAATTGAAGTACCCATCCTGTCTTCTTGGGATGCAACAAATACTTCAGTCGTCGCCTCATTGACATTCAGGGCCTCGAACCCTTGGCTCATAGTTTCATAGATTTCACCATCCATCTCAATATACTTGTATGTAGCCAGATGGCTAACAAATATGTCCTCCTCACCGCAAATGGTGATAATCTGTCCTTCCCACTCATATTTCAGTTTCTGGTGAAGGGTCGACGTTACTGCACCTGCGGCATGAATCCATGGTCGACCTAACAAACAGCTGTAGGCCGGCTGTATGTCCATCACGTAGAAAGTGGTCTTAAAGACCTGCAGACCGATTATCACTAGTAGCTCCACCTCTCCAAGAATAGATCTTTTGGAGCCATCAAAAGCCCTGACCATAAGGTTGCTTGGTCGGAGAGCTATTCCATCATATTCAAGCTTGACAAGAGCTTTCTTGGGTAAGACATTGAGTGAAGACCCAGTGTCTACAAGAACATGAGAGAATACAACCCCTTTGCACTCCAGGGTTATGTGCAAAGCTTTGTTGTGGTGACGTCCTTCTGTTGTCAAATCAGCATCAGTGAAGGAGTCTGGTGGAGCTGGTCCACAACTTTATAGTCACTTCTCTTAATTATCCTCATAAATTCATCCACATCCTGATCAAAGGATGATTTATGAGTTTCTTTTGGTGCAGATTCTTCAGGTATCACATTCTTGCCTTTAGCCTTGTGTCGCTCCCAAAAGACGAGACTGGGCTCGAATGAGGTACAGACGCGAACGGTCGGCGAGAGGAGGATGCGAGAACACACAGGAGTGAACTCATAGGAAATGAAAAGAGTCGCCAGCTAGGCATTTTTATCCCGGAGGAAAGGCAATGCTGCATAGACCTAGAAAGAGATGGACAAGACGGTCGCGAACCAGAGAGACTGAGAAAGGGGGTTGGTTACAACCTGGGAAGGTATTAGCACCCAGATTGTCCGCCGTACTCGACGGGATCCACGCTTAAAAGATTTGTGTTTTAAAGGGGTAGTGTCAGTGCAATCTGTGTATAAAAGAGCTGGAAAAGGATGTACAGGTGTTAGTGTAAAAGAAGTGAAGTGTATAAGAGAAGTGTCAGTGTGAGGACAAGAATGAAATGCTCAAGACTATGAGGCTAAAGAATAATGCTGGAAGGAGGGGGAATATACAGAGACTTTTGTTCGATAACCGTTAAGTTATGCCTACGTATCCTCTCGTGCAATGAGGAAGTCAGAACACCGTAGTTCGACCCAAAGAGACTGAAAGATGAATTGACTGGTGAACTGCTTGCTTGCCTATGCTCAAGTGTATGACCTGTCTGGCTCAGGTGCAAACTATCTTGCATTAGACGGAAGAAGCAAGTTCTCGTTTGTGAGTGAAGGTGATGAGAAAAGAATCCCGGAGGAGACGATTATTGTTTGTTTTTATGTTTTCAGTCTTTTATTGCTTTTGAAAGTTTGTCATAAGTTAATGAGCTTAAGCCTAAACCAATGGATTTAGTAAACTCATCACATCTTCCCTCTGATTAGGGGTAATGAGAATACCTTAAGTGTGAAGTCAGCTTCTCACACTTAATCACCTTTGATGTAGGGTTAAGATCATTAACCTACTTATGATTATTTAGATGTTTTTTGTTGTTTTTGTTTAGTGTTAAGTAATGAGATTAAGCCATAATCAGGGATTAAACAGACCCATTACACCATCCTAATAGAAGGATAATAGATGAGAATGTTTAAGCTGAGCAAAGCTCCTCAACTTAATCCATGATTAGGGATTAAACTCATGACAAAACAAAGCCTTTATTAAGTGGATTTTAGTTAATGATATGATGAAGAAGTGATTTTTATGATTTGTAAGACAACTTGAGGGGGACTTGTCCATTAACACTAGGGTTAGTCCTTCTTAACCAATTAAGGAAGAATTAGAACCCTAATGCAAGGCCCAAGTTACAAGCTTGATGTCTTGATGATTATTAGATGGATTGATTAAAGGAGTTAAACACATTAAGGATTTAACACTTAGGATTAAAGTTATACACTCCATCCTAATAGAAGGATGCAGGCATAAGCTTAATCACAAAGCCTTAAAGCCTTTAGGGTTTAGTCCTTGATTATGAGATGAGAAGAGAAGACTCAATGAGACACAAAGGTAAAAAACTAAGTGGGGGACTAATCAAAACCCTAATCATTGTCATACATGGTTGTTCCTAAGGTTTGTGAGGTTTACAAGAAAGATCTTCAGAGGAACCACCAGGAAGCAAATGAAAGGAGCAAAGAGAAGCAAAGTAACTTGAGGGAAGAAAGTAAGAAGAACAAGAATGAGCAAGCTCAATCTCAAACACAAAACAAAATGCAGCAAGGATGCATAAAAGAGATGAAAAGGAGTTGTGAGAAGTGAAGGCAAATTCACTTCTCAAAGTTGCTTACCACCTGAAAAGTTAGCAAAAGGAATGAAATGCAATGCAAATGGAATGCAATGTGATGATGCAAACCAAAACCAGAAGCATGTATGAGATGGTAATGATGCTATGAGATGTTGCAAACATGAATCAAGGCATGAGGATGGTCATATGAACAAATGGATGCAAATGGAGCAAGTTTAGAACCATGATCATACATGAAAAGTTATGAAATGAAAATGACATACAACATGGCAAATACATGATGCAATGATCAAACATGCTTCTAATATGTCTTAAGATGTCTAGTGAATCAAATGGATGCATAAAATGCCATGGCAAGTCATGTTATGAAAGCAAATGCAAGATGAATGCAAAAGAAAGCCCAAATTAGGGTTTATGATCAATGCACCAAACAAAAACCAAAACCAGAAGCAAATATCATGATAAAAAATTGAAAATGCATTAAATGGAACCCTAAACCTATATCAACTCATTGCCCAAAGGAGGGATCTTGACTCTTAACCTAATGGGAATTATGAATTTCCTAAGTTTATTAGGGTTTTAGGGTACCTTAACAAGAAAAATGTCAAACAATTTGAAAATGAAAGATCAATTCAAGCCAATTTAATCTCACAAACTACATGCTAAACAAAATGCAATGCAAAAAGAATCAAGGTCCAACTCTCAATGGTTAGGCAGAAATGATTTTTTGAAGTTTGGATCAAAACAATGCCTTGAAATGATTTTAATTCCATGAAAAATTCTCAAAAGACATCAAGATCAAAAAAGAAATTTGGTTTGAGGGTTGGACAATGTTTCTAAATGATTATGAAGGTTTCATGAACTTTTTGGTGATTTTTAAATACCTAAAAGTATTTTTAATTAATTAATTCTCATTAATTAATTAAAAATAAACTTTTAAATGATTTAAAAATATTTTTTAATGCAAAAAATAAAAATAAAAATGTTTTTGGTTTCTGAAAATTAATAAAAGTTTGTACAAAAATTTTCAGAATTTTTAAAAAGGTTTTACTATTTTAAATAAAATGGAGAAAACAAATGCATTTAAATGAAAAATAAAAATGAATTAATTCTGAAAATGAGAAAGTATGCAAGATCAAGGGCCAGAATTCAAACTGGGACGCGCCCGAATTGACCTGGCGCCATATCCAAGGGCTGACATTCAAATTTACTAATTATGATTAAAACCCTAATTAAATTGCCCTAATGACTTTCAAGCGACCGGAACACTGTTCCGGTCGTCTTCTCCGGCCAACCATTCAAGCTATCTCTCTTAATACACATCCCGGAGCCCTAAAACTCTCCAGAAATGATCCTCTCCCCAACCCCAACAAGAATCAGCCATCAAAAATCATTTATCCATCATCAAATCCATGAATCGAATCAAAATGCATTTAGGTCAGAAAAGTTTCAGAAGCAATATACACACTCAATACTCAATCATTTTCGAAACAAAACATATCAGCATGATCAGTGAAGCATGTAGATTCATTTAGAAACTTAAATTGCAAGTTCTGGAAAAAAAGTTCATGAAGCTACCTGAGTTGAAGCTTTTCAGTTTGTAGCTTTCTGACCTCTTTTCTTGTGCTAAACCACTCCTATGATCTCCCTTGTGCTTCTGAAAGGCTTAGAGCAAGTTTATTTTGGCTGGTTTGAGAGATGGCAGAAGTTCTGTTCAAAGTGGTGTGGTGATCGTGTTTTTGATTCAGTGGCTTTCAGGCTGTTTTAAGGGTTGGTTTGTGTTCAGTGGAGCATGGTGAGATTGTTTGTGAAGTTTGTTTATGAGTTTGAGGCTTGTGCTGAGAGTTTCGAAGGCTCTTGCAAATGAAGGTGAAAATGAGAATGCTGTGCTATGGAGTGTTTCAGGCTTGTGTTGTAGTTGCTTTGGCTTGCTTGTGGATAGTATAAATAATTGGGATTGGTCAGAAGATGTGATGTGTGCTTTATTGAGTGGTATGGCTCAAGTTGCCAAAATGTCAATGTTTGTGTAAGAAGGGCATGGGCTACTTTCTAGCCAAGGACAAAAGGCATGTCCAGCGCAGCATGATGTGGGGAGAACCCTAGGGTGGTTCAGCAAGTCAGCCAGCAAGTGGGTTGTGTCTCATGATGAGTTTTGCAAGTTGCACAAGGTTTGGCCCCTTTGTGAATTCATGAAATCCTAGACATGAAAATGCCAAGTTCTTTGGCCCATTCTGATTTTTAGAAGTTATATGATCATGTTGTGTGGTTTAGAAGTCCATTTGATAGCTTTAGAACACTTGATCAAGTCATTTTGCAAAATGCCTCTTTGGTAGAAACTTTGAAATTTTGTGATTTTAGCCAACTTTGACAAGCCATAACTTTTGATCCAAAATGAATTAGGTCATGTTCTTGTACTTTTTGAAAAGGGAAAAATCTATTCTACAACTTTCATGACCAAGGTTTTTTCATTTGAAGCATTTTTGGATCAAAAAGCAAGGGTTGAAAAAGTTGCCTAAAATGGCAATTTCATTAAAAGTCAAACTTGCTCAAAAAGTCAACTTTGCAAAAGACTTGAAATTCTTGAATTTTGTGAACCTCCAACTTCTTATATGATCAAATAAAGATCATATACAATCAAAATGATGAAGAACACCCTTTGGTTGGGTCATTGGGGGCCTCAGATGCCCTGATTTTGCACTGACTTGCTTAAAAAGTCAACTCTTGATCAGATGACTTCCCCATGGAATTTCTTCATGAAATTTGATATGCATACTCCCTATACCATATAGAGACCAATATAAACAAGAATGACCAAAAAATTTGGAGTTATGGCCTCTGAAACCAAAACCCTAATTCTAGGTCATCTGTGCAGTCAAACCTGGCTCTGCTTCCATGCCATTCTCAGCTCTTGTGATTCTTTGACATTCTTGACTTTGAGGAGATATAATATGATGCTTGAACACACATGGACCCCTTTGAAGTGATTGATGTCCTTTGGAGTGGCTCGAGAAGCTCTTGGATTGCTCAGATCACAAACCCTAGATGCAGATGACTTAGAACCAATGCAGTGAATCAAAAATGTGATATGGGATGGTATGATTGAGTTTATGCATATAAAATGATCACAAGCCATGGTGTGAATGGGTGAGGGAAAATTTGGGGTGTTTACACCTTGGCAACAACCTCTGCCTCAGTATTACTTCTGGGAGCTTGTGATGCAAAGAGACGTCCGCTTCGGGTGAAGCCTCCGCCTCCCCCGACATTGTCCATTTGGGGAATAGGAACTGAAGAATCAAGAAGGAGTTTTTCTCTGTTGCAGTAAAGGTCAGCACTGTAATGCCATGGTACAACATTGTCTTTATCATATGGAATTGGCCCTGGCACCGTGATGGTGATTGGGCTTACTGCAACAGATGTTGGAACCATAATTGTCTGAGGATCATAAAAGATGGTGACAGGACTCCTCGTGGATGCTGGAGGTGGTGAATTGAAGCTTGGTTGAAACTGTTGTTGAGATTGTTGAAAGTTGCTGGAGTTAGGGACTGTTGTCGGGTCATAATAAATTGTAACTGTGGAGACATCATTGTTGGTGGTTGCTGGAGTTGTAGAAGGAGATGAAATGGAACTGTTGTTCGTTAAAGTGAAGGAAGAAATGGTTGCTGAAGTTGTAGATGAATCAGTTGGAACAATGGTTGTTGTAATTGTAGAAGAATCATTTGCTGTTGACAAACGAGTTGCTGGTGTTGTAGAAGCTGTGGTTGTAATTTGCAGAATGCCTTCTCTGATCAAGCTATTGATGCCATTCTTCAAGCTTTCACATGCATTCTCGGAAAGTTTACATGATTCACAACAGGCCTCACAACCTGGAAACACTTGGCATTTCAAAAGCTGGGCTTTAACCTCTGCCAAAGGTGTCTGAATACTTGCAATATCTTCTATCAAACTCATGGGTGAGCCTTCCTCTATAGCATTAATCCTTGGCCCACTGTGGCTTGTCATAGGATTTTTCATGACATTGGGAGGAGGTGCAAAGTCCAGGTCCTTTGAATCTACCAGATCCTGGACCTTCATATGTAGGGCTCTGCATTTTTCCGTAGAATGACCAGGTGCATTGGAATGAAAAACACACCTAGCATTGACATCATAGTTTCTAGGAAGATTATGAGGATCAGGTGGAGCCAATGTCCTTAACTCAATAAGATTGAGCTTTGGGAGTTGTGGCAGCAGTGTAGCATATGGCATTGGAATAGGGTCAATCACCCTGTTGATCTGAGATGGCCGCTGTTGGAAAGGGCGTTGTTGTTGATTGTTGTTATTGTTGTTATAAGATCTATGTTGAGGAGATTGTTGTTGTTGCGGAAAGTGTTGTGGTTGTTGAGTATACTGAGGAGGTGGAGCAGGGATAGTAACAGTAGCAACTGATCTGGGCAGATATTGGGGTCTCCCTCTTCCCACGTGTACAAAGTTTGTTTCACCAAATCTACGGGGTCCAGCAAATGGCTTCCTTGCACTGCTTGAACTAGCACCGTTGTCGGAGATCTTTCCCATCTTTAGTAGGCTTTCTATTCTTTCCCCGGCTATCACCACATCTGCAAAGCTGGTGGAAGAAAATGCAGCCAATCTATCAATATAGGTACCCTGGAGAGTATTTATAAACATGTCTGCCATCTCCCTTTCAGACATCGGGGTTGAACGACAGCAGCCAATTGCCTCCACCTTTGGGTATACTCTCTAAAGCTTTCACGGCAAGATTGAGACATTCCCATTAGAAGGGTCCTGTTTGGAGCCATGTCCAGGTTATATTCATACTGACGGATAAAAGCTTCAGCCAAGTCTTTCCAGTTTCTTACTGTGGCTCTGGTTAGGTGAGAATACCATTCTCGGGATGCCCCTGTCAGACTATCCTCGAAGTAAAACATCCACAGCTTCTCGTCCATGGTGTATGCTTTTAATCTTCCCAAGAATGACTTAAGGTGGGTACGTGGGCAGGATGTGCCATTATACCTTTCAAAACACGGGGGTTTGAACTTCTGTGGAATTTTCACCCCTTCCACCAGTCCCATGTCCATGACATCAAAACCTAGGGAGTTTTGGGATTCAAGAGACCTCAGTTTCTCTGCAATTTCATCCAACCGACGGTCATAAACTTCGTCTCTAGCCCCGACCACAGTAAACTGCTCTTCTTGAGGATCTTCCTGCAAGACCTTTCCTCCAGCAGTGTTACCCTGAGTATTTCTTATGGCATTGATTTCTAGGTTCAGATAAGGTCCAAACTCTGGTGGATCAGTGCGAGGCTGCACGTGATCGTTGTTAGTGGTACCTCCTGTACCTGGATGGTGTTCTTCAGGAGTTTGTCTCTCAACCAACTCCCTTAGTCTCTCCTGGCTCTGAGCTAGACCAGTCATCACTGTCATAAATTGAGTCATCTGATTTCTCATCTCAACCCTTTCATTGGCCATCTGGGCCCTCACTTCATTCAGGTCTTGTTGAACCTGATCCATCTGAAGTCCCGGAAGGCTGTTTCTCATCGGGTACCGGTGTATTCTATTGACAGGGAACACTCTTCTGCGAGCAATGTTTCCTGAAACCACAACAAAGTGAGAAACAACAATAAAACAAAAACCTACAAAACAAAGAAAATGTTAGTATGCAATGCAGGATGCCTATTTGTCTTCCAAGGGTATCCAGTTTGGTTCTTTGGTTTTGACCCTTCCAGACCTCGAGGAAATGTTGATGATGTTGAAGAGAGAGATAAAGCCCACCAAAAAATAGTAACTTCATGGTTAGTAAATGTAGGGTGTGAAAAGACTTGTATGTGAACAAAATTGGACTTAGCCCACTAATTTCTAAGATAAATAACTGTAATTAACACACTCCATTCACACACGTAAGTCGGTCTTCATACGATCGCCATCAGCACCCCTATGGTTTCTCCTCTTTGTTGTCTTACCATATGGTCATGTCCCTTGAACGTAGGGATATCTTAGCAAAAGAAGCTTACGAATAAATCATTATAGCTGCCTACGGAAAATATCATAGTCCCTCGATGACCCTTCGAGTTGCCTTCGAATAAATGATCTTGTCCCTACGAAAAAGATCATAGTCCCTCGATGACCCTTCGAGTTGCCTTTGAATAAATGATCTTGTCCCTACGAAAATGATGTATGTGATCGGGCAAGGCTTGTCAATATTTGGAGCTCAAGAGAAAAAAATAATACCACAAAAATATACAAGGCATTTCCAAGCTAACCAACCAAGGAAAAGAAAAATCCAAGTTTTAACTCCGTTAACCGGTTAACGCCCGGGTTTAACCGGTTAACGGAGGCAAAAATTGGGCAAAAACTTCAAAAATTGGTTGCTTCTTACATTTCCCTCCATTTTTCTCTTCTTTTTTTCCACTTTGTTTTCCACTTCACTTACACTTTGGATTTTTCTACCATCTTCTAGACTCTTCTAGCATATTCCAAGGAATATTCCAAGGAATATTCCAAGGAATATTCTAGAACTCCAACTATCTTCAACTACCTCCTAACCTAACTCCAAACCTAACCTAATACCCAAGCAAAGGCCATACCCAAACCTAGCTCCTCACCTACCCTCTATATAAACCTAAATCATTCCAAAGCAAAGGGTCCCAACCTCATTTTCACTATTTTCCAATTTCCAAATCTCATTTCTCTCTCAATTCTTCACCATTTCCAAAATCACAAGAGCTTCTCCATAGAAGTTTTTCAATTTTTTCATTGAAATTTGAAGAACTTGAAGTTAGACTTTCATCAATCATCAATTGTGGAGCTTATTTGAAGAAGCAATTCTGTTTTTGGATTGGTTTTGAGCTTATCGGAAGCGATTAATCAAGTGTTCATCAAGAAACATCATCAACCGCATTTATTTTGCGCGTTCACGGATCTTCGGTTTTCTTCTTCATTTTCGTTTTGATTCACACCGCAACACTCACCAAAGCAATCCTTCTCTTTGTAGGTTGGTAATTTGATATCACTTCGCGCTTAACTTATTCTCTTTATCTCGTCGTAACGACATTCTTCAACGTTTCATTGATTGTGTTTGCATTTTATCGTTCAATTACGTTTCGATTGTGATTTGTGCGTTTTGATTGTTAGAAGATAGATTTGTAGCTTAATCTAGATCCTAATAGGTGTTAGAGAACCCTAGTTAAGTAAAAATTTGTGTTAACATGTTCATGTATATGTTAGGGGCTCTTAGAAGTAGTCCCCCTAGTTTGTCCTTTTGCAACTTGAGTCCTTCTTTCTCATCTCATGAAGAAAATAACAAAAACACCTAATAAAGGTCGAATGTTCTCGTACGTCATGAGACTTTGTCGTGGGTTACTTATACATGTCATGTTTCGGGGCAAGGTGTAAGTTATCTACCACGATGAACAACTATTAGTATGAGAAAGTTCGCAAACAAATAAAATCAAAACACTTCTCTAAAAGACAAAACAACAAAGAAGAATCGTCTTTTTTTGTGGGAATTCTCTTCTCACCTCACTCACTCTCAACGCAAACTTGCGACAACTTGTCTCATTTGCAAAATGGTAACGCACTTGTTCAAGGAGAGCCTACAACACCTGAGCATAGACATAAGTAGTTCCAGCGCATAAAAAGTACAAACAAATAGTTCCTGCCTTAGTTAGGAGAACTACGTCGACTATGATCCTCATTTTCCCGATGAGGTACGTAGGTAGGGGGTAGGGCCCATTCGAGCACATTCTTTATTTTCCCTACATTTCCCCTTTTCTTTTCGTTCTCTTTTCCAATTCCCTTCCTCATTTCCAATTCCAGTTCGTAGTTCTTTTGTTTAGCAGTATTTTTTTCTCACCCTTTGAAACAGACAAACAAGCGTGGATCCCGTCGGGTACGGCAGACGTTATGGGGTGATAATACCTTCCCAGGTTGTAACCGACTCCCGAACCCAGATCTTTGGTTCGCAGGACCTTGTCATTTCCTTCTTCCTTTGGTATGTGCAACATTACTTTTCCCATTCATTCGGGATAAAAATGCCTGGCTGGCGACTCTACCTTTTCCGTGCCACTTTCGCATTTGTACTAGGATGAAAATCCTGGGAGCAACAGTTGGCGACTCTGCTAGGGACCGAACTCATAATCTATGTTTTCCCTTGTAGAGTCAATCCTAGCGCCTATTTGTTTATGTTTCTTTGGGTGTTTATCTGTGTGATGATGTGTGTTTATTTATTGTTTTCATTTACAGTTTTACTTTACAGCTTTACAACATTTATTTACTGCTTTCAGTATTTATTTTCACATGCATCATATATATTGGATTGTCTGGTTGTGTTGGTTTGCATTTTTCTGTGGGATGGGAGTTACTGTGAGATAAGCCAAACACCCGGCTTGAGTGCACCATAGTACTAGCGTGGACAAACATTGTACTTCCATGGTATCTCACCATGATGAGTGGCGATGTGTTCCACACCCAGATTGCGACTGTCTTGGAACTATTATGTGTGGGGGTTCTTTTCCACTTCAGGGTACGACCTCGATAGTTATGTGCATCTGGTGACCGATCATTGAGGACCTTAGTGGAAACAACCCTCTCCAGTGATGACAGTGGCATACCACATTTGTTGGCAAACCCACTTGCATCTGAGGGTCCACTGGGAACTCGCATAGAATGGATTGGTTCTCTCATAGGAATCCAGTTAAAGAAAATTGTTTGTATGACGATAGTACTGTATCCCAAGGGCTGAATGTACTATTGTTTCTCAATTCAATGCTTGAAGCTGGGGACTTATGAGGGATGCTTATTTCCTTGGACTCAGTTAAGACCTCCATGAGTAGTATATAATGCCTAATTGATTCCCTGATTTGGTCATGATCCATATCTCGGAAATGGTAAACGTATTATTGCTATTCGGCTTTGAGAGTTCGTGATGTTGACCCGAGTAGAACACCCATGAGATGGGAGGGGTTTACAGGTTTGCAAGAACCCTAAACGTCCAACATATCCAATTTTCCAGTATTGTTCAGTATTGTGATCTGTTTCTATGGTCCTTGGTTCTGAGATCTGGAATTTCTATCCAGAGAAACTGTTACTGTGATTGCTTTTATGACCTTGCACAGGAATTTGATTATATGATTTACACAGCATGGACACGTAACCGATCACATGTCTTTCCTTGCATAAGCATCATGACATCATTAATCATTGTGTTCTTTCTCATTCTCAGGGTTCATACTACTCCCGGTTCATGTTCATACTTCTGTTTCAAATATGGAAGACGTCAGAAAAAGGACTGTGCACTACAAATTCTTTGACACCAAAGTGGATTTGATCAACCAGGTGGTGTCCCTTATTACCCCGGGTCAGCTGGGATACTTCAAGGAGAAATATGGCAATATTCTGGACTTGGTAGTGGATTTGGACAATTCTCAAAGGAGCGTCATTCATACTTTATTGTAGTAGTATGACCCACGGCTCAGATGCTTCACTTTTCACGACTTTCAGTTAGGCCCTCTCTACTTTAAGAGTATGCTGAGATTCTAGAAGTGCCAATTCAAGATTAGATTCCCTTCAACTCAGAAATGATCAGACCAACTCATTCTGACATCGCCAAAGATCTTTATTTGAGCTCATCTGAGGTGGCTGACAATCTGACTGCTACCAAAGCGGGAGCGTTTGGTTTCTCTTTAGAGTTTCTGGTTAGAAGAGTTGGGGAACTTGCTGTGACGAATCAGTGGGATTCAGTTTGTGCCATCCTGGCATTGTCCACATACAGGATCACCCTGTTTACTGATATGGATAAGTTCGTGGACATCAACGCCATTCATCTGTTTGTGCTGAAGAATCTGGTACCCACTCTCCTGGGTGATCTCTATTATTCAGTGCATTACAAGAACGAGAAAAGACGGGGGTGGTTTGGTCAAGTGTTGTGCCCCTCTCTTCTACAGATGGCTTATGAGGCATCTCCCCATTATTGAAGCTTTCACGAATCCTAAGGTGGTTTGGGCTCAAAAGCTAAGCATGTTGTCGGCCAAGGATATTAGATGGTTCACCTTAAGGCTAAAAGGGAAGGATCTCATCTCCAGCTGCGGAGGGTATCCCAATGTTCCACTCTTAGGAGTAGTTCGGGGCATCAATTACAACCCATCCTTTTGAGAATACAATTGGGATACGCACTCGAGGCCATTCCCAAAGAATTAGAGCTAGTTCAAACTTTCTATTTTCCTATGAAAGATAATCTCCGCTTGGTTCTAGAAGCCGTAGGTGCTTGGAAACTCATCGAGAGGAAGGGTGTAGATCTCTTGGGTAAGAGCAACAATCAAATGTTTCCTGAGATCTCTTGGTCAAACAGCTTAGGGCTTAAAACCAGGAAGCTGATAATTCTTTCCAGAAGATGAAGATGCAGAACCAGAAGCTAGAAGAGAGAGCTTATCAGGCTGAAGAGATGGTCAGACTCAAGCAGCAAGACTTCGAAGAACGAGAGCTCTACTTCAAGAAAAGGGGTTTAACTGAGATCCACTGGGAGAGTCAGCACCAAAAGGATAATAAATCCTTAGATGAAGCTAACAAACCTGTGACCCTTTGGCAAGAGAAGTGGGAAAACCATTTGAGAGAGCAGAAAGAGGCAGAGATCGAGCAGGGAGAGCTGCATGCAGAAAGAGGCAGAGATAAAAGGCCTTCAGGATACTCTAAACGAGCAGGGAGAGCTTCTCCAGAAAGCCCACCAGCAACGAAGAGACCACTTTCAAAAGATGGCCAACGTCCAGAAGGAGGTAGAAGAGCTGAAGCTTCGGGTTGATATAAAGAAAGTCAAGACTGAGCCGAGTCCTAGCAAGGAAAAGGAGGAGGTTTCCTACAACAGATCAATGAGCTGCACGCTTCCTTTGATCTAAGGGATCTTCTTATCCAGAAGCTCATCATGGGAGCCGAATCATCCGAACATTGCCCAGCTGTTCCAGGTCGTCAAGCGTCTTAGCTGGAGGTTGCAAGACACGGAGCTGCCTAGGGTGTAGTACTCTCGTACCTAGATTACCCACAGGCTTGTTATGGGGTTCCTCTTTATTTGCTTTGTTACTTTTTGATGTATGAATTGGCACCCTTCGGGGACTCTTGTTATTTTCATATCCCAGTTCATGATATTTGTGTCTTGGTTTGAATTTTTGGTTGTTATCTCTAGCACTGACACGGGGTACTAAGCATCGATTCACCACGGCTATCATCTTATCTGAATGTCATGCGGGGTTTTCTTCCATAAAAACATGAAAAGGCTATCTGAATTCTCAAATACCGGAACGGGAGTGTAAAAAACCTTGAGAATAAAAAGAACACAGCATTTCATGTATTCATGTCATTTGCATTTTTCTTTTACAGGTTGTCCGCAGTTCCTTAACTTATCTGTTTATTCAAGCAGGATTGCGAGAGCCACCCAGACTCGTCTTCTCAGGCACGATATTCATACACACCGATATGCTACTCACTGTAATCAAAGGAACATTATGGATACAGTACAAATAGAGTTGAACGAGCTTCGCACTTGGATGGGAGAGTTCATGCCGATGATGCATGGAATGGCCCTGGGGAAGCAAGAGATGAGGGCTGTTATGCAAAGACTTACTCCCCCGCAGACAGATCCACTAGTGGTTACCTTGGACGCCCAAGGCAATCCAATCAGACCGACAGACCGACAGGAGGATCAGTTCACCCTAGTCAACAAAGATATGGGATTTGGTACTGGGACCAATAATCAAGACTTTCAAATGTTGGTCGAGAAGGTAAGGGCACTAGAGTGCAGAGACACCCTCGGCATTGACGTTGCTGATATGGGCTTGGTTTCAGGAGTGGTCATTCCTCCAAAGTTCAGACCTTCTGTTTTCGACAAGTACAGTGGTAGCTCTTTCCCGAAGACTCACTTGCAAGCCTTCTATCGCAAAATTATTCCACATACCAAAAACGAAAAGCTTTGGATGTATTATTTCCAGGACAGCTTGTCTGGGGGCGCGTTGGAGTGGTACATGAAGCTAGAGAAGAATTTAGTTCATAACTGGAAGTAGCTTGGGGAAGCATTTCTTAAGAAGTACCAGTATAACATCGATATGGCTCCCAACCGAACTCATCTACAAAGCCTGTCTCAGAAGAATTCAGAAAGTTTCAAAGATTATGCACAGAGATGGCGCGAGGTTGCTGATAGAGTCCAACCACCCTTGCTGGAAAGGGAGATGGTCGATCTCTTCATGGATACCCTCTCGGGGAATTTCATGGAGAGGCTGGCGGGTTGTTCCTCCAGTGGTTTCTCAGACATCATCTTAATGGGTGAAAGAATAGAAAGCTGGTTAAAACAAGGCAAGATTAAGAGCGGCGAAGCGTAAACCTCCAAGGTCAAAAAAGCCTTTTGTGAAGAGAAGGGAAGGAGAAGTTGGGTCCATGTATGCTCATAAGAAGATAGGAAATTGGAATGCTTATCATTAGGTGGCTCCCTTCACTATTTCTGCTCCTGCTAGTCAGCAACAAGTTCATTAACCTCAACAACAGCGCCAGCAAGGTTATCAACAGCAGAGGGCTCCTCGTTCATACTATTCTCCTAGAGCAAAGGATAGACACTTTGAGGCGGCTTCAATGCCGTACTCCCAGCTACTACAGAATCTCCTTCAACTCCAGATGGTCCAGTTGAGAACCATGCAGCCTCCGAAGTCAAGTCAACTCCCAGCAGGCTACGATGCTAATTCCCGTTGTGAGTTCCACTCTGGGGCTCCTGGTCATAGCACAGAGAACTGCCAGGCTCTAAATCATGTTGTTCAAGATCTGATAGATTCGAAAGCGATCAACTTCACTCCGACTCCAAATGTGCTACATAATCCCATGCCTAATCATGGAAGGACCGTTGGGGCTGTCGATAGCGGTGAAGTTCTGAACTTGGTATCTGATGTCAAGGACCTGAAACTTCATTGTTGGCTGTAAAAGCTTGCCTGGCTGAGAATAGCATCTTTCTAGGTTGTGAAAAGGATTGTATAGACTATGTTATGTCCGTCGATGGTTATGCTCGATTGAGGTCGGGTATACAAAAGATGATGGACGAAGGAAGCATACAGTTTGATAAGATCGTGGAAGAAGATGAGGTATCAATTGTGACGATTTTCTACAATCCAGCACAAGTTCCTGCACCGCCAAGGGTGGCTCCAATAACCATTACTACTTCTGGACCAGTTCCTTACCAAAGTGATAAAGCTATCCCTTGGAACTACGGGGGAGAAGTCTATTACAATGGTCAGAAGCAAAATCTGGTTGCATCCAGTTCATCTCCGCATCAATTCGAGAATGTTGGGGTCAGAGGATTCACCAGAAGTGGCAGACTGTTTGCACCTGAGACACTGAGATACAATGTGGTACCACCGAAAGATAATGCTGAAGCTCTAGCCAAAGCCAGGGGCAAGCAGCCTATGACAAATGATGCACATGCGCCTGTGACGGATCCTGACATCACTTTCGATAAAGAGGCGGAAGAGTTCCTGAGGATTATCAAGAAAAGTGATTACAAGATTGTCGATCACTTACAACAGACTCCCTCTAAGATTTCGATCTTATCCTTATTGATGTGTTCAGAATCGCATCGGAAAGCTCTATTGAAGATCTTGAATAACGCTTATATGCCGCAAGATATATTCGTAAACCAGCTGGAAACAGTAGTGTCAAGTGTAAATTCCATCCATGGGTTAGCACTGATCAAGCTGGATTATAATGGGGTTATGCTGAGACCAAGTGACTTGGTCGTCCGAGCTATCGACGGTTCGAAAAGGTTAGTATTCTGAGAGGTGGAACTGTCGGTCAAGGTAAGGCCGCAAGTCTTAAATACTAATTTTTACGTGATGGATATCCAACCGGCCTACAGTTGCTTGTTGGGACGGCCGTGGATACACGTTATAGGCGTCGTGTATTCTACCCTTCACCAAAAGCTTAAATTTGTCTGGGAAGGGTAGATCATGACGGTATGCGGGGAAGAAGATATTTTCATCAGCCACCTGGCCTTGTTCAAATACGTAGAGATGGATGGGGAGATTGTCGAAACCCCTTGCCTAGCCTTTGAGTCCATCAAGACTGCAGGTGTATCATTGTCAGCTGCCTTATCAGAGGATACAGAGAAAGGAGCTTCCATAGCGTCCTATAAACAAGCCCTAAAGGTGGTAGAGTCAGGTACCACTAAGGGCTGGGGCAAGATGATCGAAGTCCCAGAGAAGAAGGATATGTTCGGAGTTGGCTACCAGCCCTGTCAGTCAACATCAAAGCAGAGTGCTAGATGTCGGAAAGGCCCAATTACCTTCACCAGTGCGAGATTGTTTGATCATAGCAACGTCTGTGCAGTGCAGGAAGAAGCAGTTGATAGTGATTACGAAGTGGATGAATGGATAAGGCCCTGTGCTCCGGGGATGCAACTCAACAACTGGTCGGTCAAAGTGATCATCTCCGTCACTCAACCAGAAGAGTAATGGTTTTATGTTTCTCTTCTCTTGCATTCAAGCTTTATGCCTTTCCTGGGCTTAGCAGCTCATTGTAAGGGCTCATTGTTCATACTGCAATATCATAATCATCAATAAATTGGACGTATTTGCATTCAATCATGTTGTTCCCTGTCTTTCATTTTTTGTTTTCAAAAATACATGGCAATATTTTCCACGTCTCACACTCCTTCTAAAATCTAGCATGAATCATCATTCATGCAGATGCTCCTCATCGGGTCTCATCAATGACGACCTGGCTATGGCTCAGTATGACTTCGACAATTCGATTTACCTAGTCGGCGAGGAAGGTGAAGGAGATTGTGAACTGCCCGAAGAACTGGTCAGATTGCTCAAGCAAGAGGAGAAGATGATTCAGCCACATGAGGAAGTCGTAGAGGTGGTAAACGTGGGTACGGAGGAAGACAAAAAAGAGGTCAAGATCGGGGTCGTGTTGTAAGAAAAGGTAAAGAACCGTTTGATCTCCATGCTTCGAGATTATATTGATGTCTTTTCCTAGTCTTACCAGGACATGCCAGGGTTGGATACCGATATTGTATTGCACAAGCTACCACTTAGAGAAGACTGCCCGCCCGTGAAGCGAAATTGAGACGAACACGCCCTGATATGGCCATTAAAATTAAAGAAGAGGTGCAAATATTGTGCCAGTCCTTAAAAAGGATGGTAAAGTCAGAATGTGTGTGGAATATAGGGACTTGAATCGGGCCAGCCCCAAAGATGACTTCCCATTGTCGCACATCGATGTGCTAGTTGGCAACACTGCCTAGTTTTCTGTATTTTCCTTCATGGATGGCTTCTCGGGCTACAACCAAATCAAACTGTCGCCAGAGGACATGCAGAAGACTACATTCATTACCCCATGGGGCACCTTCTGTTATAAAGTGAGGTTGTTTGGTTTGAAAAATGATGGAGCTACATACCAACATTGAATGGTGACTCTATTCCATGACATGATTCATCACGATATTGAGGTCTACATCAATGACATGATTGCAAAGTCACAAACAGAAGAAGAACATTTAGTCAACTTAGCCAAGCTATTTGACAGGCTTCGGAAATTAAGATTGAGGCTAATCCCGAACAAATGCACATTCGGGGTATGTTCCGGTAAGCTGCTGGGCTTTATTGTTAGCGAAAGGGGAATCGAGGTTGACCCTGCAAAAGTAAAGGCAATTTAGGAGATGCCTGAGCCGAAAACCGATAAAGAGGTATGCGGCTTCTTAGGGAGGTTGAACTACATTGCAAGGTTCATCTCACACCTAATAGCCACGTGTGAACCTATTTTAAAACTTCTGAGGAAGAATCAGGCCATCTCATGGAATGACAACTGCCAACAAGCTTTCGATCAAATCAATGGGTAGTTTCAAGAGCCTCTGATTCTTATGCCTCTGGTGCCACGGAGATCTCTAATCATGTACCTCACAGTACTCGAAGGATCAATGGGCTGTGTGTTGGGTCAGCAAGACGAGTCTGGTCAAAAAGAGCATGCAATCTATTACCTTAGCAAAAAGTTTACCGACTATGAGACCCGCTACTCACTACTCGAGAAAACTTGTTGCGCTTTGGTATGGACCCTATAAAGTGCATCTTCGAAAAGCCAGCTCTGACTGGAAGAGTAGCCCGATGACAAATGATTCTGATGAAATATGATATCCAGAACACTTCACAAAACGCCATCAAGGGAAGTGTATTGTCTGATTATCTGGCCCAGCAGCCAATTGATGATTATCAACCAATGAGGTTCGAGTTTCCGGATGAGTACATCATGTTCCTCAAGTCGAAAGACTGTGAAGAACCACTCCCGGAGGAGGGGCCAGACCCTGAATCCAAATGGAGTCTGATGTTTGACGGAGCCATGAACATGAACGTAAGCGGAGTTGGTTCCGTTATTATCTCGCCAGAAGGGATTCATATACCCTTCACTTCTCGGCTGACATTCAAATGCACTAACAATGAATCTGAGTACGAAGCCTTCATAATAGGGATCGAGGAAGCAATTAACTTGAGAATCAATAACCTCGAGATCTTCGGCGATTCTACTTTAGTCATCAACCAAGTTAACGACAAATGGCTGGTTCATCAACCTCATTTGACTCCTTACAGGGATTATACCAGGAGGCTGTTAACTTTCTTCACAAAGGTCAAACTGCACTACGTACCTCGGGAGGAGAATTAATTTGTTGATGCCTTGGTGACTTTATCTTCCATGATCAAGGTTTACCAAGAGAACTATGTTCCTCGAATTGATATATCTCGTCTTGAGAGACTGACTTATGTATTCACAATTGACAGCACTGACGATAGAAAACCCTGGTATTATGATATCAAGAAATTTATGAAGTCTCGGGAGTACCTGAAAGGTGCATCAAGCAAAGACAAGAAGACCCTCAGGAGGTTGGCAGGCGGGTTCTTCTTAAACCAAGACAATATGCTCTACAAACGGAACTTCGACATGGTCCTACTCAGATGCGTGGATAGACACGAAGCAGACCTGTTGATGCAAGAAGTACACAAAGGCTCCTTCGGTACCCATTCTGGAGGGCATGCTATGGCAAAGAAACTTCTCAGATCGGGGTATTATTGGATCCCCATGGAATCTGATTGCTGCAAGTACGCCCGCAAATGCCACAAGTGCCAAATTTATGCTGACAAGGTCCATGTACCTCCAAATCCGTTGAGCGTCATGTCTTCACCTTGGACATTTTCCATGTGGGGCATTGATATGATTTGCAAGATTGAACCGACTGCTTCTAACGGTCACCGCTTCATCCTTGTTGTTATCGACTACTTCACAAAGTGGGTTGAAGCGGTGTCTAGGCCAATATTACAAAGCAAGTGGTAGCCTAGTTCATCAAAAGGGATATGATCTGCCGGTATGGAATTCCCGAGAGAATCATTACTGACAATGGTTCTAATCTTAACAACAGGATGATGGAAGACATGCGTCAGGATTTCAAAATTGAGCATCACAACTCTTCGCCATATTGCCCGAAGATGAATGGCACCGTCGAGGCGGCCAACAAGAACATCAACAAAGATCGTTCAAAAGATGGTTGTGACATACAAAGATTGGCATGAGCTGCTACCGTTCATGTTCCATGGGTACCAGACGTCGGTGCGCACTTCAATAGGGGCAACCCCATTCTCGCTTGTGTACGGTATGTAAGCAGTCCTACCGATTGAAGTCGAGATCCCCTCGTTGAGGTTAATGATGGACGTCAAGCTTGACGAAGATGAATGGCTCCGGTCCAGGTATAATTATTTGAGCCTCATTGAAGAGAAACGCCTAGCAGCTGTATGCCATGGGCAGTTGTATCAACAGCAGATGAAACGGGCTTTCGACAGGAAAGTACGACCTCAACGATACATACCAGGCGACCTGGTGCTGAAAAGGATTCTTCCTCCTCTAAACGATTACAGGGGCAAATTGACATCCAATTATGAAGGTCCATTTGTGGTTAAAAAGGTCTTCTCAGGCGGATCCTTGATGTTAACAACCATGGATGGCGAAGATTTCCAATCCCCAATCAACGCAGACGCAGTTAGAAAATACTTCGTGTAAAAAGACCCGCTGGACAAAAATAGAATAAGTGTCCAAGCAAAAAGGGGCATCCCGGCGAGCCAAAAACAGAATAAAAGACTCAGGCAAAAATTAGGTAAATATCTGAAAAGATATACACCCGCTGAGTTGAAAATCCGCATTGGACAACTCAGGCAAAAAAGGGCATCTCGGTGGATTGAAAACCCGAAAGGGAGGTCCATGCAAAAGAGGGACTAAAATGAAAAACTGCGATCTGCGAGATCTGTGATTCTTCATTTGCAATCAAATGCGATCCAAGGGTTGAAGATCAATTCAATCGTTTTCCTCAAAGCAAAGCAAGCGGAGAGTCTTAAGGATATACAAGTCATAGTCGGGTCGGAGCTTGATGAGACTTGATTTTTTTTCACATTGCCATTAGGATAATTTATGTTTCCTTTTGTGCAATTTCCTCTTTCCAGGGATTGATTCTCGATGTAATGCCTATTCATGGCCTTTCTTTCATCAATAAAAATGCAATTTTGGTCAAATTTGTTTCCAAAAGTTTTTGTTTTTTCATCTGCCATTGATTGATTACAAAAACGTCCAACAAATGCTGATAAATATTGCATTATGCGTACATGAGTGCCTTATGATTCATGCAGGAGATTAAAAATATTTGACACATATCTAATGTGTTGAGTGACTGGGATGGTGATTCAGACCACAAACCCGGGGCATGCAGGCCAAACTAACTCTCCATTTTTTGCAGGCACTATCAATTTTATTAATACAGGTGCAGATGTTGCAAGTAAGGCCATCACCAGTGTAGAGTTTCAGGAAGTCTCCTTCAGCAGATTCCTCATTGTCACACCCTAAATTTTACCCCTAACTATTCATATCATATTTTGCATTTCATCATCAGCATACCAAATACATACCATGTATTCTGAAGTTTTGCGGGAATGGCAAGAAGGATTTGTCGTTTCTATAACGAATATTGGAGATCTGATCGTCTGGTTCGAGAAATTAGGGTTCGGTGCTTTGGAGTTTATATTGGTGGATAGATTTCTTAAGCTATGGATTATGGAATTTCAAGTTTGAATCATGGATGTGTTTAAGACCTCGAGTCACCTTTGGTTTTTGTCTGGTTGCAGCGCCTCGGTACAAATTTGATGATACTTGGTTTGGTTGTTTTTCTGAGAAAAGAATTTAGGTTGTTATTTAGAAAAGGAAGGAAGGATAAATATTTTGTTTCGTTAGGAATAGACTTTGCTTTTCTGGTATTTTGTTAAGGGAATTGATTCTAGTTTCAAATCTCGTTTCAAGTCATATTTACATTATTTTCTAGCCTTATTTCAAGTCCAGATTTATTATTCAAGTCACAATTCACATTCCTTTTTTTTATTACTTTCATTCCCAGTTTTGTGACTTCCAAAATTTCAAGTTCTCATGTCGATTTTCAAATTTTTAAATTCAAATTCAAGACCCTTTTCTTTATTTCTTTTCCAAATCTCCATTTCATTTTTTAAGTTTAAATCCAAGTTCTAGTTTCAATTCACCTTCCTATTTTCGTTTCTATTTCTTCAAATTCCCATTTATATTCCCATTTTTGTCTTAATTCTAAGCCATTGTCAAGTACAAATTTCAATCCGTTCAATGTTCATATTTTTTTTAATCTATTATATTTCAAAAAAAAGTTTCCATTCAAAACTCCAAAATCATGTTTCAAAGTTCACTTCAAGTTTGAATACCGTTCTCAAGTCGTTCCAGTTTCGAAAATCGAGTTATATTCCCATTTCATCCAAGGTCAATTACAGGCCAGCTCACAGTTAGCGTCAAGTTTCTTATCTTTTATTATTTCATGTTATATTCAAGAGAAACATGTGAGAAAGAAAAAAAAATTCGAATTTATTTAATTTAAGTGCAAAGGATGGAAATGTGTTTCGTTTCTTAACATGATTCGAAATTAAAAAAAAAAACGTGATGAGGTACAATGTACAACACCAACAAGTGCTTCACCTCTATGTACAGTTTCCATAAGGCAAACAGCACCAATAGGACACTTTCAAGCAACACGTCATTTCCTCATTACAAAAGGCAAAGAGAAAAGTTGTTTCAAGTTGGATTATAAAATTCTATTTTTGATATTCCTAAAGTTATGTTTCCACAAACCCATTGCTAAACCTAAAAAGGTCATGAATTAAAAAGCTCAGACTTAAGATTCTTCAGGCCATAGTTTCTTCCTTTCTAAGAAGCTTGCTATCTCTCCATTCCAAGGGTTCATATGTGATAGGCTCCATGATCACTCTCGCACTAATTGGAAAGTCTTTCATCGCACATACATAAAAAAAGAAAAAGCGTGTTGGTTAATTGGTTGCACAAACAAAATATAGTTGCAAATTCAGTACTAAATCAAATTTGGACCATTGCATTGTTTGATTATGAACCAAGTAATATGACCTAGCATGTTATTTTACGCACATAAAAGCTTTGACAAAAGACCTCACCCGTTTGCCGTTGGTACCGCCGCTGGTTATGCTTAGTACTCCAAACCCAAAGTCGTTGCTAAACCAGAGGTCAAGGCTGCGAAGATGTTGACGAAGAATAAGCATAATAAATTATCAAAGTGCAACAAAAACCAATTTCTAAACATGAATACAGTTGAACAAGGTCCAAAACAATCTTACACAATGACAATTTTCCGATTTGCTCGTCATCATCCAGCCATCATTTTTCCCACAACAGCAGCAGCTCCAACAACAGGCCGGAACATCCTGCTTCCAAAGCGAGATCGCATATGCCTCATATACATGCACACAAATACAATTGACAATGTGATTAGAATTTATCCAAAAAGTTGTATTCAAGTTTATGCATTTAGTGACATTTCATCAATACATATTCGAGATTTCATATGTGACTCAAGATAATGTATCCATGTTATTTCACATGATCAACTCATCAAAGTTTCAATTGGTAACCAAGAACAAATTTACCAAAGCATAAGTTAATTTCAAAAGAGGAAAATTCAGCAGCAGGATACACGAAGTTTGAAGTTGGACAACAAAAATTTCGCATCAGTAACAAATTTTTAGCATGGACTAAGTTCAAATCAAGCTATATGGGTGCAAACATCGAAATCAGCAAGCACACCTTTCCCAAATCACAAACAGTACAGCAAAAAGCAGAAGGGGACCACAAGTTTGTTTCATTAACAAAAAAAAACCAGACACACAAAAATAACAGTAAAAAATACCTCATTTATATGATGCATTTTCAGACCTGTTGTAGCAGAGGTGGACTTTTGCAGTAGGGCACATCAGCCTTTCTTCTCTCTACCATTTCTCAGCAACACTAAAATGGAACCTGTCAACCTGCGGCCCAGGACCTGCTACTCAGATATACACAAAAATGTGATTTAACTCCCTCCCATGAGCAAAACCTGCAGGTTGAATGAGACAGGGCATAAGTATCAAATAAAACTCAGGTCAACACTTCTTTGACAAGCTATCAGAGGCAGTAAAAAGAACCTAAGTTTTATCAATATAAAAGGGAGAAGAGCCAACAATAAGAAGGAGGCTGAGAAAAGTTTGTAAAAAAAAACTGAGGAGAAAAAATCAAAGAATACTCAGCCATACAAAATCAATAGAAGCCACAACTTGATTCACACAAAAACTAACCTACCACCCAAAACACAAAGCCACCATCACAAAAACTCAGCAGCCACCAACTTAGAAACCGTTCACCTCCAATCCAAAAACCGGCGTCAAAACCTGTTGTTACTGTCACCGGAGTCGGAGCAGAGACAGAGTGAAGATCAAACCACTACCAAAACCGCGAAATATGAGCATCTTCATCATCGCCGCTCCCAAACCCTCGACCAAAATTCATTGCGAACATCGACCACCTGCACCAAACACTACTCATTAAGCAAAAGCCGCGAACATCGAGAGCCAAGCAAGGAAGAGAAGGACCGAAGAAGCTCACTGTCGCCGGAGGACACTCGAATCAGATTTACTCCGATTTAGGTACAGTTCACACGTGATGCTTTCTTGTTTTTGTAATTCCCGCATATTTTAGCCTTATAACCCTGTGTCGATTTCTATTTTGTTTGTGTTGTATGAGATCTTAGGGCTTTTTGACGTTTAGGGTTTCAGTTTTCTGGTGAAGTACTGAGTGATATTTTGGTTGGATTTAGGTTGTGTTCGATTTTTAGTTAGGTTTTGTGGAGAGACAAACACGCAAGTGGGAGAGACGAACAGTGTGTGGGGGGAGATTTCTGAGAGTTTCTGTGAGAGAAGAACGGGATAGCGTGAAAGCTTTTTGTTGTTACAATTTTCAGTCTTGGTAACTAATTGAGGGTTGCATCCAAGAATCAATCTTGTTTGCCCTATTTAGGAAATCACCGAACCGGGTCGCGGGCGAACCCGACCCAATCGGTATGGGCCTAAGACCCGGTTCTCACACCTTTTTCTTTTTTATTATGCTATGATATTTATTTTACTTTTCTTTTAAAACAAAAACCAAACCAATTATTTTATGATTTTGTTTATTATTTTAAATTTTTATTTTTTTTATTTTTTTATTTGGTTATTTAATCTATTAACATATCATTTTTTAAATCAGTTAATTTTTATTTTTATCCTTTTTTTTTCTATTTTTTTTTTTGCATTTTATTATTGTATTTCATTTTATGTTATTTATTTGTATCGGTTTATTTAGTTGAACGACGATAGTCTATGGTTTGTACGAACTTGAATATTGTTCTCGCATTACGACGATAATTTATTAGGTAGAATAGATATGATCATTTTAAGAATAACTAAAAAAATATATAAGTAAATTTCTTGGTCCAACGCCAAGTAAACTTTTTCAATCCATACGCCTACGCTTCATACACATAAGTCGGTCACGAAGTGATCGCCGTCTGCACGACTTTTACGCGTCTTAATTAATTTAACGAGGAACTGAACTTCGGAATCTAGCATTCTGCGGGTTCTTTAATGAACCACTCTTGAGGCTAGCCCTCGAGTTGTGTTTCATTTACTCCTTCGTTTCTAAAAATATTAAACCCTAATTCATCCAAATAATCGCAAAATGTCATAAATTCATAATTAATTAACGTCAGAACTAAACTCGGGAATCTAGCATTCCTCAAGTTTTTGAATTGAATTACTGTTGGGGCTAGCTCTCGATTTGTAATTCATTCGCTCTTTCGTTTTCAAAACATAAATCTTAATTTAAAATCGTGAAAGAACTAAACTCAGGAATCTAGCATTCCTCGGGTTTTTGAATTGAATTACAGTTGGGGCTAGCCCTCGATTTGTAATTCATTCACCCTTTCACAATGAAATAATACAATTTAAAACTTACCAACATACGCAAATCACTTTACAATTAATCAACGAATAACTGAACTCTGGAGTCCAGCACTCCACGGGTCCTTAAATGCAAACACTCTTGAGGCCAGCCCTCGAGTTGTGGTTCATTCTCCTTTCGTTTAAAACACTTAACAAAGGTCAAACACCTTTTCAAAACGAACATTGTTCAAATCATTCTATTTCGCAAACAAGCTAGCGCTTCAGCCTCCACCGCGAGTATAAGCCAACGCTTAGCAGTAGAATGCATTTTAAAACAATCGTTCAATTAAAAATTATAAACCGTAGTCGCACGAACTACGAAGCTCTGACTTTCCCATTGCATAAGGGAATACGTAGGCACAGGGATTTTAATCCTTTGCGAGCACAATAATAAAAAAAATTAACCATCTCTCCGGCACAATAATAAAAATTAATTATCTCTCCGTCACAATAATAAAAAACTTTAATCTTTTCCCCGTAATATTATTAATAATTTAAAAACTTTATTTTCCTTTTAAAACAAACATATTAATAACCATTTATAAGACAAAGACTTAAGGTCAACATTTAATCGCATAGTTAAGCTAAGAGGTTCCCGTTGAGTACAACAGACGTAAGGGGTGCTAATACCTTCCCCTTGCGTAACCGGCTCCCGAACTTAGAATTTGGTTTCGTTGACCATTTCTTATCCTTTATTTAGGTTGTATCTATATCTCCCTTTTCTTTAATTAGAATAAACAGAATTAGGTGGCGACTCTGTTGTTTGTTTTTAGGATCGTATTTTTCGAGGTACGATAGTTGGCGAATCCGCTAGGGAATAGCTCCATGCTAGAGAGAGTCGAGCCTAACTTAGCTTTGTGTGTTCATTTGTTTGATCTTATCTTTTTGTCTTCTATATGTTTATTAATTATGTATTTATTTGTTCTTTTACTGCTTTCTCTTATTTGCTCATTTATATTACTTGTATGTGGGATATTGGTGTTACATTGCAAGTAAATCTGAGTTGTGGAAAAAGCAGAGGGAACACCTAGGTTAGAATTGGTAGTATTAGTGTTAGTCTCCAAGAACTCGCTTCTTGAGGGCCTAGCATGAAAGCTCCCCTAGATAGTTAGACTTTTCATAGATCTTGTCACAACGCAGCTAGCCTGTCGCGTGACCTGATTCATCAAAGGGCTGTGATTCTGGGATCCACTGTTAAGAACCAGTTTCTATATTGATAATTGTGTAATGTTAGTCTCCAAGGGCTCGCCTCTTGAGGGCCTAACATGAGAACTCCACTCAGGGTAGACCTTATCGACATTATCGTTAAAATGCAGCTAGCCTGCGGCGGGGCGTTAATACGATAAACGTCCGTGACCTTGAGTTTCCTTAAAACCATCACTGTAGAAACCACCTTGTGAGTGGGACTTATGGGTAGCAAAACGTAGAACCAATCTCTTACAGCCCACCTATTAAGAAGGTTCCGAATTTACCTGTGACACCTTGCATCCGTACGTCACTGCATCTTTGCATCTTAGCATCATATGCATCATTTTAGTAAGAGCTTCAAGGAACAAAGAGATTTTTGTTGCAAACATCATATATTTTACCATGAATGGACTTCATTTTATTAGTTTTTGGAAAATAATAAGAAAACTTTACCCATTTTGATGTTTTGCAATAACTTCTTAAGTCCCTTGAAGCATTTGCATTTTTTTACTCATGAGTGCATCTCCACATTTGCTTTTGTCAAAAACTCATTCTCGTCAACTCATTTCCAGCTGTCACACTGAGGATCTCACGCAAGTATTCCACTCGAGCTCAGGCCAAGAAGAAGATGACCGATAGAGACCCAGAAATGGAAAAAGTTAATAAAGAGCTTTCTGATCTTCGTGGAAATATGGGTCTGTAAACACCCCAAATTTTCCCTCACCCATTCACACCATGGCTTGTGATCTTCTCATATGCATAAGTTCAATCATGGCATATCATATTGCATTTGTGATTCACTGCATTGGTTCAAAGTCATCTGCATCTAGGGTTTGTGATCTGAGCCATCCAAGAGCCATTTGAGCCACTCCAAAGGTCATCAATCACTTCAAAGGGGTCCATGTATGTTTAAGCATCATATTATATCCTCTCAAAGTCAAGAATGTCAAAAAATCACAAGAACTGAGATTGGCATGGAAGCAGAGCCAGGTTTGACTGCACAGATGACCTAGAATTAGGGTTTTGGTTTCAAAGGCCATAACTACAATTTCTTTGGTCATTCTTGTTTCTATTGGTCTCTATATGGTATAGGGATCATACATATCAATTTTCATGAAGAAATTCAATGGGTAAGGCATCTGATCAAGAGTTGACTTTTTGAGTAAGTCAGTGCAAAATCAGGGCATCTGAAGCCCCCAATGACCCAACCAAAGGGTGTTATTCATCATTTTGATTGTGTATGATCTTTATTTGATCATAGAAGATGTTGGAAGTTCACAAAATTGAAGAATTTCAAGCCATTTGCAAAGTTGACTTTTTGGGAAAATGACTTGTAATGAAAACTTGCCATTTTGGGAAACTTTTTCAACCCTTGCTTTTTGATTCAAAAATGCCTCAAATGGGAAAACTTTGGTCATGAAAGTTGTAGAATGGACCATTCCATTTTCAAAAAGTACAAAAACTCATTCTAATTCATTTTGGATCAAAAGTTATGGCTTGTCAAAGTTGGGAAAAATCACATAATTTCAAGTTATGCACCGAAGAGGCAAAGTTGCAAAATCCCTTGCCAAGGTAAAATGAGACCTCAAAGTGACTTCTAATCCTTGCACAAACATGAACCATGACCTAAAAGTCAGAATTGCACAAAGAAATCCCAAGTTTCATGCCTTGAACTTCAAGTAATTCAAAAGGGGCCAAACTTCCCCAAAATTGCAAAATGGATCAAATCTCTTCAGCCACTTGTGCCAGCTATAAACTATGACTTCCATGGACCTCCTTGAACCAAGATGACTCGAGCCATGCCTTGAAACAGCCACTGAACCAGCCCATACCTCAAGTACACAAGTTGGTGACATTTTGGCAACTTGCCCATACCAATCAGCATAGGCCAGCACCCACTCTCTGACCTATCACACTTCTTTATGTGGATCAAATACAAGCAAAAGCACATAACAACTAAGCCTGAAACCCCAAGAACACAACATACTCAAAAATCGTCACATTTGCAAAAGCTTTCGAATCCCTTGATTCAGCCATCAAACCTTCAAACTTTTTCCACCATTCAACTCCATAAACCTCACTGATCATTTCCCACCCTCCATTTTGCCCTAAAACCTCCACAATCAAAAACACGATTTTCACATTTCATGAACTGAGATTCTGCAAACTCTCTCTAGAGGCCATTTAAACTCCAGCTAAGCATCACAAACACTTGGAGGGAATCATTGGAGTGGATTTGAAGCAAAGAACTGGCCAGAAAGTCCCTGATTCGAAAGCTCAAGCTCAGGTAGCCATGGCACTTATTTTTCCAGAACTCTCATTTTATGTTATAGAATGATTCCACATGTCTCTCTGATCACCATGATGTGTTTAGTTTTGAAAATAGTTGAGAAATAAGCATTTCATGAGCTTCTGAAATTTCTGAGTTCTTTTCCGTTTTGCTTCGATTCACAAGTTTGATGATGAATAAATGAATTTTGATGACTGATTCTTGTTGGGGTTGGGGAGAGGATCATTTCTGGAGAGTTTTAGGGCTTGGGGATGCGTATTAAGAGAGATAGCATGAATGGTTGGCCGGAGAAGATGACCGGAACACTGTTCCGGTCATCTGAAAGTAATTAGGGCACAGGATTAGGGTTTAAACATAATTAGTGAGATTTGAATTCTGGCCGGCCAGATGCGTGCGCTAGTCAATTCCTGCGCCCTAGGTTTGAACCACAGCCCTCAGATCAGTTGACTTTCCTATTTTTCATTTAAAATTCATTTTATTTTCATTTGTTTTGATTTATTTTGTACGAATTATTAAAAATAGCAAAATACCTTTAAAAATTCTGAAATTTTTTGTCAAAGGTTCAATTAATTTTCAGAACACAAAAATATTTTTATTTTTATTTTTTGCATTAAAATTTATTTTTAAATCATTTAAAAGTTTATTTTTAATTAGTTAATGAAAATAATTAATTAAAAATACTTTTAGGTATTTAAAAATTACAAAAAAATTCATGTAACATTTAAAAACATTTAGAAACATTGTCCAACTCTCAAACAAAATTTATTTTTTGATCTTGATGCCTTTTGATAATTTTCTTTGGAATTAATTTCATTCCAAGGCAATATTTTGTTTCAAAATTCAAAAATTCATTTCTGCCTAACCATTGAGAGTTGGATGATGATTCTTTTTGCATTACATCTTGTATAGCATGTAGTTTATAGGATAAAATTGACTTGAATTGATCTTGCATTTTCAATTTGTTTGACATTTTTCTTGACAAGTTACCTTAAAACCCTAGCAATCTTAGGAAAACCATAAATCTCACTAGGTTAAGAGTTGGATCCCCTCCTTTGGGCAGTGAGTTTGTATAGGTTTAGGGTTCCTTTGATTGCATTTTCAAATTTTTATCATGTCATTTGCTTCTGGTTTTGGATTTTTGCTTTGCATGTTGCATATAACCCTAATTTATGCCTTCCTTTGCATCCATATTCCATTTTGCTTGCATACCATGACTTGCCATGACTTTTTGTGCATCCATTTGATTCATAATACATCTTAAGACACATTAGAATCATGTTTGATCATTGCATCTTTCATTTGCCATGTTATATGTCTTTTGCATTCCATAACTTTTCATGAACATCCATGGTTCAAAACATGCTTCTCTTGCATCCATATGTTTGTATGATCATTCTAATGCCTTGCCTCATGTTTACATCATCTCTTAGCATCATTCACATCATGTTTATGCTCCTGGTTTTGGTTTGCATCATCACATTGCATCTCATTTGCATTGCATTTCATTTCTTTACTAACTTTTCAGGTGGTAAGTTGTATTGAGAAGTGAATTTGCCTTCACTTCTCACAATCTCTTTTCATCTCTCTTATGCATCATTGCTGCATTTTATCTTGTGCTTTGGATTGAGCTTGCTCATTCTTGTTCATCTTACTTTCTTTCTTCAAGCAACTTGTCTTCTTAAGTGAAGCAAGTTGTTTTGCTTCTTCTTGATCCTTTCATCTGCTTCTCTCCTTGGTGGCTCTTTGAAGATTTCTTTCTCTCTTAAGCCTCACAAACCCTAGGAATGACCAAGCATGATAACAATTAGGGTTTGATTAGTCCCCCACTTAGCTTTTACCTTTGTGTCTCTTTGAGTTTTCTCTTCTCATCTCATAATCAGGGGCTAAACCCTAAAGGCTTTAAGGCTTTGTGATTAAGCTTATGCATACACCCTTCTATTAGGATGGAGTGTATAACTTTAATCCTAAGTGTTAAACCCTTGATGTGTTTAAATCCTTTAATCAATTCACTTAATAACCATCAAGACATCAAGCTTGTAACTTGGGCCTTGCATTAGGGTTCTAATTCTTCCTTAATTGGTTAAGAAGGACTAACCCTAGTGTTAATGGACAAGTCCCCCTCAAGTTGTCTTACAAACCATAAAAAATCACTTCTTCATCTTATCATTAACTAAAATCCACTTAATAAAGGCTTTGTTTTGTCACGAGGTTAATCCCTAATCATGGATTAAGTTGAGGAGTCTTCCTCAGCTTAAACATTCTCATCTATTATCCTTCTATTAGGATGGTGTAATGAGTCTGTTTAATCCCTGATTATGGCTTAATCTCATTACTCAACACTAAACAAAAACAACAAAAACATCTAAATAATCACAAGTAGGTCAATGATCTTAATCCTACATCAGGGTGATTAAGTGTGAGATGCTGACTTCACACTTAAAGTATTCTCATTACCCCTAATCAAAGGGAGGATGTGATGAGTTTACTAACCCATTGGTTTAGGCTTAAGCTCATTTTCTTATGACAAACTTTCAAAAGCAATAAAAGACTGAAAATACAAAAAAACAAACAATAATCGTCTCCTTCGGGATTCTTTTCTCATCTCATTCACTCACAAATGAGAACTTGCTTCTTCCGTCTAATGCAAGACAGTTTGCACCTGAGCCAGACAAGTCATACACTTGAGCATGGACAAGCAAGCAGTTCACAAGTCAATTCATCTTTCAGTCTCTTTGAGTCGAACTACGGTGTTTTGACTTCCTCATTGCACGAGAGGATACGTAGGCATAACTTAACAGTTATCGAACAAAATTCTCTGTATATTCCCCCTCCTTCCAGCATTATTCTTTTAGCCTCATATCTTTGAGCTCCTTATTCTTGTTCTTACACTGACATTTCTCTTATACACTTCAGATTCTTTTTACACTGACACTTGCATTCTTTCCAGCCTTGATACACAGATTGCAATGACACTACCCCATTAAAACACAAATCTTTTAAGCGTGGATCCCGTCGAGTACGGCGGACAATCTAGGTGCTAATACTTTCCCAGGTTGTAACCAACCCCCTTTCTCAGCTTCTCTGGTTCGCAACCGTCTTATCTATGTTCTTTTCTTAGGTTTATGCAACATTACCTTTCCTTCGGGATAAAAATGCCTAGCTGGCGACTCTTGTCTTTCTGAGTTCACCCTTGTGTGTTCTCTTTCTTTTCGCCGACCGTTCGCGTCTGTACCCCTTCTGACCAGGTGTCATTTGGTGAGAGCGACAGCTTGGCGACTCTGCTGGGGAGCCTTATACTGTAACCAGGGCTTCTGGTTCTTTTTGTGGGTTCCTCCTAGCGCTTGTTTGATTTGTGTTTACTGGGGGTGTTATGTGCTAATTGTGTTTGTATATTTATTTTGTTTATTGCTTTATGTACAGTTATTTATTGCCTTCTTTACAGCTTTATATATCATACTGTCATACTGTCATCTGGCTGGATCTGGTTTTTTGTTTTGGTGGGTGGGGTTCTATTGAGAGATAAGGTCCTATACCTGGGACCTGAGTGACACCTAGGCTAGAGTGGTTCATGTTCTTTCCCATTCCATTTCGGTCTGGTGCGGGAATATGATACACGATTCAGATGTGGGTTTCTTCTTGAGAACTCTGTGCTACAGATTTCCTGTAGTGCTAGGGCTATTTGGGAAGCCTGCTAAGTCTGGATGACCTTTATTATGACCTTCAAAAACTGAGGTGAATTAGAGGAGGATCTTTTATGGTTATTGTAAACAGTGTACCCCCGGGTTAGAAGTGTTTACACTTCTCATAACTGATCCAAGTTTGAGGATCCTTGTTTTAGAACATCACCTGTGAGGGGGGTTGGGCTGTTTACAGGTTTGCAGGTACCATTGGCCACATCATACCCTGTTACTTATTGTGTTTATGAATGCTTCACTTTGGACAGTTCTTGTGATTTAACCCTGGACATGTGACTCTTTATTTGAGTCCCCCACCTTGGTTACTGGATTTCTGAACCTCCACCTGAACTTCTTGAACATACATGGGCCTTATATATCAAGACAGATAAATTAGATCCAGCTTGATCACAAACCCTTGCATATCATTTGCATACATCCTCATTGCATCATTTGACATTTGTTTATTTGTTTTTCAGGGTATCCATATTACATCTGGCTTGGTTTTGACCCCTTCATCTGCATTAGACCTCTGTCTCATCAGTTATCTACTTCAGCTATCTTCATCAGTTTGTTTGCTTCAAGTTACCTCCAGCACCAGCCTATCAGTGGCCCATCTCCAGTACCAGTTTTGATCTTTATCAACACTTGTCTTCAGTTCTTCATCAGCAGTCATGGCATCCAGGAAGAGCAACATTTCATACCATTTCTTTGAGCCTGTGCTGACTGGCATCAGGCAGGTCCAGGCACTTATCACTCCAGACCACATCCCATTATTCAGAGAGCATTATGGAGGCATCCTTGATATGGTTATGGATCTGGACCCTTCTCAGAGGAGTTTGATTCACACCTGCTTACAGTTTTATGACCCTCCTTTGAGATGTTTCACATTTTCAGACTTTCAGCTAGGACCTCTGTTGGAGGAGTTTTCATCATTGATTGGAGTACCTGTCAGGGGTGGAATCCCCTTCAACCCAGAGATGACTTCTCCCAGCAATGGAGAAGTGGCAAAAGCACTGTACCTGGAGCCTACTCTGATTGAGCAGAATATGACAACAAAGGCTAGAATCCCTGGATTGCACTTGGACTTTCTGACTTCTCAGGCCATCCTGAAGGCCTCCTTGGGAGAATGGAGGGCAGTTTGTGCATTATTAGCCCTCAATATATATGGGGTTATACTTTTTGCAGATGAGCCCATGTTTATCAGCAAGAATGCCATTCATCTCTTCCTTATGAGGAACCCAGTACCCACATTGCTGGGGGATTTCTATTATTCTGTTCACCAAAGGAATGAAAAGCAAAGAGGAAAATTGGTGAGATGCTGTGCTCCTCTATTCCACACTTGGCTGCTTAAACACTTACCCAAGACTGATGCCTTCCTGAATCCTCACCAACAGAAGAATTGGGCTAAAAGACTTATTGCTTTAACTTCAGATGACATCAGATGGTGCACCCATAGCACCAAGGGCAGAGACATAATCACTAGCTGTGGGCAGTACCCCAATGTACCTCTAGTGGGAGTGAAGGGTTGCATCAACTACAATCCTTTGCTATTCAAGAGACAATTGGGCTATGCTTTGGTTCACCCTCCTAGAGTGCAAGACTTGGCTGAAACCCTGTATTGTGAGATAAAACCTAATCTAGCTATTGTCAGACAAGCATCCTGGGCTTGGGACAATATCCAGACCAAAGGGATGGCCATTCTTGGAAGATGCAATAATGTGGCTTCAGCTCAGTACTATGAATGGTCCCATGCTAGAGCTCAGATTTCTGGGATGCCCTTCACCATTGAGGATGCACCTGGACCATCCACAATGCCACCTCCAGCCACTGTCAGCCTGGAAGAATTTGAGAAGCTGAAGGAAAGGAACGAGAATCTGTCTCAAGCTCTGAAGAAGACCCTCTGGGAGAGGAGTGATGGTCGTTTAGACATTGAGAGGTTGGAAAAGCTTAAGGTAGAACATCTGGCCAAGATTGAGAAATCAGAAGACTACATCAAGAAATCAAGAGCAGGAGAGCAAATATTGAAGAATGCCTGTAAGGAGGCCCAGTTTCAGAAGGCTAGGACTGATCTCTATCTAGAGGAAAGTCAAGCTAGGTGGGTCAGGATCACTGAAGCTCACACTCAAGAAGATAAGAGAACTCAAGCTAGGATTGAGCAATTGGAGGCCAATGAAAAGAAGCAACAGGAGTCTCTGTTGGCAGCCCAGAAGGAAATCTCAGAATTGAAGCTCAGGGCTGGTGTGAAGAGGTCAAAGGACCAAGACAGGCACAAGAAGCTGACCACTGCTATTGCCACCAGAAACCTTCTTATCAGGAACATCACAGAACATCCAGCTGGTCTTGTAACTGAAGCACTCCTGAAGGAGGTTAAGGAGGATGATTTTGGCTTAGATGTCTGACTACTTTGCTTTGTTGCTATTTCCATTTCATGTACTTTTCTCTTTTATGTTGTATTTTGGCCCTTCAGGGGCATATGTTGTAACAAACAAACTATGTATGATCCACCATTTGTAATGTATTTGTTAGTTTGATTCATTAAATCTCTTTCTCTCAAGCAACATCAAAGTATCTTCCTCAGGGTCTGGAAAGGTCAAAACCAAGTGCCAAGCCGGATGCCTTGGAAACAAATAAGCATACTGCATTGCATGCTAACTTTTGTTTTGTTTTGTAGGTTTTATCATTGTGTTATTTGTTTCTAACTCTGTTGTGGTTCAGGAATTATTGCTCGCCGTCGGGTGTTCCCTCTCAACCGTCCGCACAGGTATCCTACTCGCAACAACCTTCCTGGTATCCAGATGGACCAAGTACAACAAGATATGACAGAGGTCAGAACTCAGATGGCTAATGAAAGGCAGGAGATGAGAAACAAAATGACCCAATTCATGGAAGTAATGAATGGCTTGGCTCAAAGCCAAGAAAGGTTGAGGGCATTGGTAGAAAGACAAACCCCGGAAGAACCTCATTTGGGAACTGGAGGAACAAGTAACAATGAGAGGGGTCAGCCTCATGTTAATCCACCAGTATATGGGCCTCACCTACATCCGGAAGTCAACATCCTGGGTAATGTGCAAGGAAATACTACTGCAGGAAGGATCTTACAGGAAGACCCCCAGGAAGAACAGTTTACTGTAATGGGAGCTGGGGATGAAGTTTATGACAGGAGGTTTGATGAAATTGATGAGAAGTTGAGATCTCTGGAGTCTTAAAATTCCTTAGGCTTCGATGTTATGGATATGGGGTTAGTGGACGGGGTGAGGATTCCCCATAAGTTTAAACCCCCGTACTTCGAGAAGTACAATGGAACTTCCTGTCCACGAACTCACTTGTAGTCTTTTCTTGGAAGACTTAAAGCATACACCATGGATGAGAAACTGTGGATGTTTTACTTTGAAGACAGTTTGACTGAGGCTTCAAGGGAGTGGTACTCTCACTTGACCAGAGCAACTATCAGATGCTGGAAGGACCTAGCTGAGGCTTTCATCAAACAGTACCAATACAATCTGGACATGGCTCCTAACAGAACCCTTTTGATGGGAATGTCTCAGTCCTCCAGAGAAAGCTTCAGGGAATATGCCCAGAGGTGGAGACAGCTTGCTGCTGCTATCCAGCCACCCATGTCGGAAAGAGAAATGGCCGACATGTTTATGAATACTCTGCAGGGAACATATATTGATAGGCTAGCTGCCTTTTCTTCCACCAGCTTCGCTGACGTAGTTATAGCTGGAGAAAGAATTGAAAGCCTCCTGAAGATGGGTAAGATTTCTGATAATGGTGCAAGTTCGTCAAGCAATCCCAGGAAGCCTTTTGTGGGACCTATAATAACTGGTGAGACAAATTCTATTTATGCCAGCAGGGGCAGACCTCAGCATGTCCACAGATCAGTAGCAGCTGTCACTATTCCAGCTCCGATTCCTCAGCAACCAACATATCAACCACAACAACAACCACATTATCAACAACAAGGTCAGTATCCGCCACAAAGAGCCTACAACAACAACAACAACAGTCCACAACAAAGACCTTTTCAGCAAAGACCACCACAGGCAAATAGGGTAATTGACCCTATCTCTATGCCTTATGTTGCCTTATTGCCACAACTCCTGAAGCTCAACTTGGTTGAGTTAAGGACATTGGCACCTCCAGATCCTTCTAATCTGCCAAGAAACTATGATGTTAACGCCAGATGTGCTTTTCACTCCAATGCACCTGGCCACAATACTGAGAAGTGTAGGGCTTTACAAATGAAGGTACAGGACCTAGTGGATTCTAAAGCCCTCAACTTTGCACCCCCTCCAAATGTCAACAAGAATCCCATGCCCAATCATGGAGGACCAAGAATTAATGCCATTGAGGAAGACAAGCCATCTTTCTTGATAACCAGTGTTGGACAGATTCGAACACCTCTGGTAGAAATTAATGCTCAGCTTCTAGAATGCCAGATGTTCCCTGGGTGTGATCTCGGTTGTGGTTATTGCAACATTTCGGTTAACGGGTGTGATAACTTGAGAAGCGGCATAGATGGTCTTATCAAAAGTGGTATACTTCAGATCACAACATCAACGCCTAAAAATCCAGCAATCCCTTTGACAACAATTCCTGACTCTTCTACAACTGCAACAACAATCATTCCAACCAATTCATCAATATCATCAACAATGGCTCCATCCATCACTTCAACAAATCAAATGTCAACAATCCATTCTTCTACAACATCAGCACCCATTTATTCAGCAAAATCTTCTACAACGCCAACAGATATCTCAGCAATCACCATTTACTATGATCCATCAAATGTTCCTCCAAACAACAACTTTCAACAAACAGTGGCATCTCCTGCCAGGTCACCAGTCACCATTTACTACGATCCGCACACCATTTCAGTACCCTCCTCTGCTGCAGTCAGTCCAGTTACTATCACGGTGCCTGGACCAGTTCCATATGAAAGCAGTAATGCCATACCCTGGCATTATGGCTCTGATCTCTACTGCAACGGGGAGAAAATCACTTTGGATTCTTCAACCTCTTCTCCACAAATTGATAATGTTGGGGGAGGCGGAGGCTTCACTCGAAGCGGACGCCTTTTTGCCTCGCAAGTGCAAAGACCTAATGCTGAAGCAGAAGCTGCTGCCAAAGCAAAAGGAAAGAGTGTGGTATTTGAAGAGCCGACTGTCAAAGAAACTCAGAATACATCTTTTGAACAAGATGTAGACGAGTTTATGAGAATCATAAAGAGAAGTGATTACAAGGTGGTGGATCAGCTTCACCAAACTCCCTCAAAAATCTCCATATTATCCCTGATGATGTGTTCTGAAGCTCACAGGAATGCATTACTGAAATTCTTACACGCAGCATACGTGCCAGAGGAGATCACTGTTAATCAGCTAGAAACTGTGGTGGAAAATGTCAACACCAGCCATGGACTGGGCTTTACCAATGCTGACTTAAGAACTGAGGGACGTAACCACAACAAGGCTTTACACATCACTCTGGAATGTAAGGGTGCTGTTCTATCTCATGTACTGGTGGACACTGGGTCTTCACTCAATGTTCTACCAAAGAAGGCCTTAGTGAAGCTGGAATATGATGGCTTGGCATTGCGTCCGAGTAATTTGGTGGTAAGAGCTTTTGATGGCTCTAAAAGATCAGTGCTAGGGGAGATTGATCTGCCTGTGATGATTGGCCCGCAGACTTTTAAGATTACCTTCTATGTGATGGACATTCAGCCGACCTACAGCTGTTTGTTGGGTAGACCTTGGATCCATGCCGCTGGCGCTGTTACGTCTACCCTTCACCAGAAGCTGAAATTCGAGTGGGAAGGCCAAATCATCACCATCTGTGGTGAAGAGGACATCTTTGTTAGCCATCTGGCTACATACAAATACATTGAGATGGATGGAGAAATCCATGAAACCATGAGCCAGGGATTTGAGGCCCTGAACATTAATGAAGCATCTGCTGTACTGGGAACCTCCATGACGTCTTATCAACAAGCCAGGAAGGTTGTTGAAGAGGGTACTGCCCAGGGCTGGGGCAAGCTGCTACCTGTGGAGAAGAAGGAGGACAGATTTGGGTTGGGTTACAAACCAACTCAACAAGATCAATCAGAGGTTGTCAAGAAGCCCAGTTTTGTCAGCGGGGGATGCTCACCCCGGATGCAGTGAACAACTTGGAAGATGAGTCGGAAGATGAGCGCAACCTGGAGAGCTGGATACGTCCAAGGATCCCGGGGAGCCGTATCTCAAACTGGTCTTCCCAGGAAATTATAAGGGTTACTCCTGCAGAGTAATTATTATTTCCTGTATATTTTAAGCATGCATCAAGTCTTGCATCTTGCCCAAGATGTCAAGACTCATTTTGTAATCGGGCCATCTTGTAATTTTGTGCAAACAGATCAATCAATGAATATCAGACATCTTTTGCAAATGAGTCTTTTCCTTTTCCGCTCACTGTTTTTCATTTTTCTTTTTGTACAAAAATAAAATGGCAATGTTTTCCAAAATGACAACTTCATTTCACTTTTTCTAAACAAGATTAAAATCGATCATTAAATGAACAATCTAAACCCTTGCAGAGAGTGCCTTTCAGACTACACCGACAACAGCACAGCTATGACTTCGTATGACTTTGACAATCCAATCAATCAAGCTGATGAAGGGGTTGAAGAAGATTATGAGCTTCCTGAAGAGCTAGCCAGGCTATTAAGACAAGAGGAGAAGTTTATCACTCCTCATCAGGAGGAGGTCGAAACGGTTAATCTTGGTACGGAAGAAGATGTGAAAGAGGTCAAGATCGGAGCCTGCTTACAAGACTCAGTAAAGGAACAACTGATTGACATGCTTCGTGAATATGTGGATGTGTTTGCTTGGTCTTATCAGGATATGCCAGGGTCGGACACCGATATTGTCATGCATAAGCTGCCTTTAAGAGAAGATTGCCCACCGGTAAAACAGAAACTACGCCGTACGCGCCCAGATATGGCAATGTAGATCAAAGAAGAGGTACAAAAGTAGTGGGACGCCGGCTTCCTTGCTGTAACTAGTTATCCGCCGTGGGTTGCTAATATTGTACCTGTGCCTAAGAAAGACGGCAAGGTGAGGATGTGTGTGGATTACCGGGATCTGAACAGAGCCAGCCCAAAAGATGATTTCCCTTTACCTCACATCGATGTATTGGTTGATAATACGACTCAGTTCTCGGTATTCTCCTTCATGGACGGATTTTCAGGATACAATCAGATCAAGATGTCACATGAAGACATGGAGAAGACAACTTTCATCACACCCTGGGGCACGTTCTGTTATAAGGTGATGCCATTCGGACTGAAGAATGCTGGTGCTACTTATCAACGGGCTATGGTGACATTATTCCATGACATGATCCATAAAGAAATTGAATGTTATGTGGATGACATGATTGCCAAGTCCCTCACAGAAGAAGACCACCTGGTAAATCTATTGAAATTATTCAAGCGTATGAGAAAGTACCAACTGAAATTGAACCCCAATAAATGCACATTCAGGGTGCGATCCGGTAAGCTGCTGGGATTTATTGTAAGCGAAAAAGGGATTGAAGTTGACCCTGACAAAGTCAAAGCCATTCAAGAAATGCCTGCACCGAAGACGGAAAAAGAAGTTTGAGGTTTCCTAGGTAGATTGAACTACATTTCACGGTTCATATCTCACCTTACGGCAACCTGTGAACCTTTGTTCAAGTTGTTAAGAAAAGAACAAACGGTCAGGTGGAACGAAGACTGCCAAAGGGCTTTTGACAAAATCAAGGAATACTTACAAGAGCCTCCAATCCTTATGCCTCCAGTTGAAGGAAGACCTCTAATTATGTACTTAACAGTATTAGAAGAGTCAATGGGGTGTGTGCTGGGCCAGCATGACGAGTCTGGTCGAAAAGAGTATGCAATATACTACCTAAGCAAAAAGTTTACCGACTGTGAACAACGCTATTCACTGCTCGAGAAAACTTGTTGTGCTTTAGCGTGGGCTGCTCGCCGACTAAGGCAGTATATGTTGACCCACACTACTTTGTTGATATCAAAGATGGACCCAGTTAAGTACATTTTTGAGAAGCCATCACTTACCGGACGGGTTGCAAGATGGCAAATGATCCTCACAGAATATGACATTCAGTACACATCTCAAAAAGCCATCAAAGGCAGTGTATTGTCTGATTATCTCGCTGAGCAACCCATTGACGTTTACCAGCCTATGAGATTTGACTTCCCTGATGAAGACATCATGTTCATCAAAGCAAAAGATCATGAAGAGCCTGTTCACACTGAAGGGCCTGACCCAGAAGAAGAATGGACTATGATGTTTGACGGGGCTGTTAATATGAATGGTCGTGGTGTTGGTGCATTACTCATTACACCTAAAGGAGTTCATATGCCTTTCTCAGCAAAGCTCACCTTTAACTGCACTAATAATGAAGCTGAATATGAAGCTTGCATTATGGGTCTTGAGGAAGCCATTGACTTTAGGATCAAAACTTTGACTGTGTTCGGAGATTCAGCTTTGGTAATCAATCAAACCAACGGCAAGTGGTACACACACCAGGATCATCTGATACCTTACAGGGATTATACAAGGAGGTTATTGACTTTCTTCACAACAGTCAAGCTTGAGTATATCCCTCGAGATGAAAATCAGTTTGCGGATGCTCTTGCTACCATTTCATCCATGATCAAAGTTCAAGCTGCCAACTTTGTGCCTCAAATTGCAGTATCCAGACTTGACAGACCGGCATACGTATTCTCAGCAGAGGTTGTTAAAGATGATAAGCCTTGGTTCCATGACATTAAATGCTTCTTGGAGGATCAAACATACCCACCTGGGGCATCATCCAATGATAAGAAGGCTTGCTGGTAGTTTCTTCCTAAATACTGATGGTTCCCTGTACAAGAGAAACTTTGATATGGTACTCCTCAGATGCGTTGATAGGACAGAGGCAGACTTGTTGATGCACGAGGTGCACGAAGGATCCTTTGGTACCCATGCAGGAGGGCATGCAATGGCAAAGAAGTTGCTAAGATCAGGTTATTACTGGATCACAATGGATGCCGACTGTTGTGCTTATGCCAGAAAATGCCATAAATGCCAGATTTATGCGGATAAGGTGCATGTGCCTCCCAATCCTCTGAATGTGATGTCTTCACCCTGGCCCTTTGCCATGTGGGGCATTGATATGATTGGCAAGATTGAACCGACTGCTTCAAATGGCCACAGATTCATCCTGGTTGCCATTGACTATTTCACCAAGTGGGTTGAAGCAGCTTCTTATGCAAATGTTACCAGGCAAGTGGTAGCTCGATTCCTGAAAAGAGATATCATCTGTCGGTATGGAGTGCCCGAGCGAATCATTACTGATAATGGTTCCAACTTGAACAACAAAATGATGGCAGAACTGTGTCGGGACTTCAAGATCCAACACCACAATTCCTCTCCTTACAGGCCAAAAATGAACGGCGCTGTCGAGGCAGCTAATAAGAATATCAAGAAGATTGTGCAGAAGATGGTAGTCACTTATAAGGACTGGCATGAAATGCTACCATTTTCCATGCATGGGTACCGTACGTCAATCAGAACATCCACTGGGGCAACGCCGTATCAGCTTGTGTATGGTATGGAGGCAGTCCTACCTGTTGAAGTTGAATTACCCTCCTTACGGGTGTTAATGGATGTTAAGCTAAGTGAAGCATAATGGGTCCGATCCCGATACGAACAACTGAGTCTGATTGAAGAGAAGAGATTGGCTGCAATTTGTCATGGGCAGCTGTATCAGAAAAGAATGAAGAAAGCCTTCGATCAGAAAGTCAGGCTCCGAGAGTACCAAGTAGGAGATCTTGTGCTGAAAAGACTTCTTCCTCCTCATACAGACCACAGGGGAAAATGGACTCCGAACTATGAAGGACCATTTGTAGTAAAGAAAGTTTTCTCAGGTGGAGCACTGATGCTCAGCACTATGGATGGTGAAGACTTCCCGTCCCCTGTGAATTCGGATGCAGTTAAAAAATACTTCGCATAAAATGACCCGCTGGACATAAAAACAGAATGTAAGTCCAGGCAAAAATAGGGCATCCCGGCGAGTCAAAAACAGAATAAAAGACTCGGGCAAAAATAAGGAAAAATAAACAAAAATGTACACCCGCTGAGTTGAAAAGCCGCATTGGACAACTCAGGCAAAAAGGGGTATCCCGATGGATTGAAAACCCGAAAGGGCGATCCATGCAAAATAAGGGAATAAGCAAACAACTGCATTCTGAATTCGTCTGTATCACTTACAACATGGCAAGTTTCGAAAGGTTCAAGCTTCTTTCAGAATCAACCTTCTTCAGAAAGCAAGACGAGAAGAACGTCAAATGTCATACGAGTCATAGCGAGAGGGAAGCTCCTCGAAGCGTCATCAACATTGCCAATACCTTTTGTTTCTCAATTTGTAATGATCTCCTCATTTTAGGGGATTTGTTTCTTTGACTGTATCTTGCCAATCCAGGGCATACAAATTAATAAAATCAGATTTTTCAGTCATGTTTCGTCTCGTACATTTTAGTTTCATTTGCAAGAATGTCCGATGCCTTTAAGATACTGATTGCATAAATGCAGATGCTTTTCTTCTAAAAAATTCGTGCTTGCAGGAAATATACTTGCTCCTAGGATTTCCTAAACTCCTATGATGGAATCCGGTAAGGGATACCTCGGGATTATTTGTGCGTTTCTCCGACTTTTCGGGATTGCAGGTATTCAAAGCACAGCATGAGGCATTAAAACTTCGTCCCAGCAGTCTGGCAAATCACCATCCACTCAGTCCTAGCACCGGAGGTGCTTTCCCCCAGCTGAGTTTCCCTTTGTTACTTCCTCCTCAGCCAAGTACAAAAGCCAGGGAATTATCTTCCCACAGAGTTTCAGCCTCTATCCGGAAGAGCAATGCCTGAGGATCTCACAACAGAGTGAAGAAAGCTTCTACAAACCCCAGCTGGGTCCCTCATTACCAAAGATAGGTCTATCAGTGACCTATATCCCCAAGCAGGGCTCCATATGTCAGATCTACCAATGATCTCATCCCCAGCTGAGATCCACTTCAAGCAGATCAGCCAGAGATCTCCGCAGCAGCAGGATCCGGATCCCGGATCGGTATCTTTGCATAATCATAGCATTCGCATCATATTCTCCCCGCAAAGCATAGCATTCCGTCTAATACGGAGCATTACGGCAAAAAATAAACATATTGCATAATCATAAGCCATGTTCTGAATCAAGCACTTGTAAATACTGGCAATCCAGCAGGGATATACAGAAAACTCCCCGGATTCCCCGACAGAAAGCCCAGGCATTTGCCCTACACTCATAAATACAAATGCACACTCCTTGTGGCACTCGTCCGTGTCATCATTCCCCAGTAAAGTCGCCCGAGCATTCCTTACAAACAAACACTTATATATTACAGATACCTCTTGACACCCGTCCGTGTCATATCCCCAGTAGAAAGCCAAAGCGCCCTCTTTGCACTCACAGATGCATATATCCATACAAATTCCTTGACACCCGTCCGTGTCACCTTCCCTAACATAGCTACCTAAACACTTTGTAAATCATATACTTGTTTATAATATACTTTTCCCGACACTCGTCCGTGTCACCCTCCCCAGCAAGTTAAACACTCGTCCGTGTTACTCATCATCTTTTACTCATACATATACTCGTCCGTATCTTGTATATACCACTTATAATCCCTCCAGATTCAACACTCGTCCGTGTTCTTTGTTAACCAGATGGTACTCGTCCGTATCATCATCTCTGAACATGCGTCAAGCGTTTGTTTCTACCTGATACTCGTCCGTATCATAATCTTAAGGATGCTCGTCCGCATCTTTAATCCATACACAATGTCAGATACTGTTGCCTCTTCCTAGAATTTAGACACTCGTCTGTGTCAATTATTCCCCAAAAGAGTCCCCTCAGATTCGACACTCGTCCGTGTTCGTTGTTAACCAGATGGTACTCGTCCGTATCATCATCTCTGAACATGCGTCAAGCGTTTGTTTCTACCCGATACTCGTCCGTATCATAGGATGCTCGTCCGCATCTTTAATCTATACACCGTGTCAAACACTTGTGTTTTCATGAGATTAGACATTCGTCCGTGTCTAATTTTCCCCAGCAAAGTCCCAGCAAAACTTCTTTTCTATCTGACATTCATCCTATGTCATGATACCCTTTCGGCAGCCGTACCCTGCCAGGTGATCGTCCTTCACCTTTGGATGACCGTCCATCATCCTTTCCCCAGCGGAGTCTCCATTATTGGAACCCCTTTCATCCAGGCATTCGTCCTATGTCGTGATATTTAGCAGCCGTCCCCTACTGGGTGATCGTCCCTCACCCCCTGATGATCGTCCTTCATCACTTTATCCGATGGCCGTCCCCATCGTTGATCTTGTTATCTGACATTCGTCCTATGTCATGATAAACCCTGAGAGCAGCCGTCCCCTGCTAGGTGATCGTCCTTCACCTCCTGATGATCATCCTTCATCATGCTTATCCGATGGCCGTCCCCATCGCCGACCTTTTTATCCGACATTCGTCCTATGTCGTGATACTTTCGTCAACCGTACTTTGCCAGGTGATCGTCCTTCACCTTAGATGACCGTCCCTCATCTTGTCCCCAACAGAGCAGCCGTCCCCTGCTAGGTGACCGTCCTTCACCTTTGATGACCGTACCTCATCAAATCTATTTCATTTACCTTTAATCCCCAGAGAGTCTTATAGCTTTACTTGATGGCCGTCTGTCGCTCCCAAAGATTTGCATCCCGGTACAAGCGCGAACGATCGGCGAAAAGAATGGTATGAAAACACACAGGGGTGAACTCAGGAAGACAAGAGTCGCCAGCTAGGCATTTTTATCCCGGAGGAAAGGTAATGCTGCATAAACCTAAGAAGGATATGGATAAGACGGTTGCGAACCAGAGAGACTGAGAAAAGGGGTTGGTTACAACTTGGGAAGGTATTAGCACCCAGATTGTCCGTCGTACTCGACGGGATCCACGCTTAAAAGATTTGTGTTTTAAAGGGGCAGTGTCAGTGCAATCTGTGTATAAAGAGCTGGAAAAGGATGTACAGGTGTCATTGTAAGAGAAGTGAAGTGTATAAGTGAAGTGTCAGTGTAAGGAAAGAGTATGCTCATGATTAAGAGGCTTAAAGAATAATTGCTGGAAGGAGGGGGAATATACAGAGACTTTTGTTCGATAACTGTTAAGTTATGCCTACGTATCCTCTCGTGCAATGAGGAAGTCAGAACACCGTAGTTCGACCCAAAGAGACTGAAAGGTAAATTGACTTGTGAACTGCTTGCTTGCCTATGCTCAAGTGTATGACCTGTCTGGCTCAAGTGCAAACTGTCTTGCATTAGACGGAAGAAGCGAGTTCTCGTTTGTGAGTGAAGATGATGAGAATAGAATCCCGGAGGAGACGATTATTGTTTGTTTTTTGCATTTTCAGTCTTTTATTGCTTTTTGTGTTTGTCATAAGAAAATGATCTTAAGCCTAAACCAATGGGTTAATAAACTCATCACATCTTCCCTCTGATTAGGGGTAATGAGAATACCTTAAGTGTGAAGTCAGCATCTCACACTTAATCACCATGGTGTAGGATTAAGATCATTAACCTACTTGTTATTATTTAGATGTTTTTGTTGTTTTGGTTTAGTGTTGAGTAATGAGATTAAGCCATAATCAGGGATTAAACAGACTCATTACACCATCCTAATAGAAGGATAATAGATGAGAATGTTTAAGCTGAGGAAAGCTCCTCAACTTAATCCATGATCAGGGATTAACCTCATGACAAAACAAAGCCTTTATTAAATGGATTTTAGATGAATAAATGATTTTTAGGGTTTGTAAGACAACTTGAGGGGGACTTGTCCATTAACACTAGGGTTAGTCCTTCTTAACCAATTAAGGAAGAATTAGAACCCTAATGCAAGGCCCAAGTTACAAGCTTGATGTCTTAGTGATTATTTGGTGAATTGATTAAAGGATTTAAACACATTAAGGGTTTAACACTTAGGATTAAAGTTATACACTCCATCCTAATAGAAGGATGCAGGCATAAGCTTAATCACAAAGCCTTAAAGCCTTTAGGGTTTAGTCCCTGATTATGAGATGAGGAGAGAAGACTCAAAGATGACACAAAGGTAAAAGCTAAATGGGGGACTAATCAAGCCCTAATTGTTATCATTCTTGGAGGTCCTAGGGTTTGTGAGGCTTAAGAGAGAAATAAATCTTCAAAGGCCACCAAGGAGAGAAGCAGATGAAAGGAGCAAAGAGAAGCAAAACAACTTGCTTCACTTAAGAAGACAAGTTGCTTGAAGGAAGAAGGTAAGATGAACAAGAATGAGCAATCTTAATCCAATACACATACAAAAATGCAGCAATGATGCATAAGAGAGATGAAAAGAGAATGTGAGAAATGAAGGCAAATCCACTTCTCAAAGTAACTTACCACCTGAAAAGTTAGTGAAAGAAATGAAATGCAATACAAAATGAGATGCAATGTGATGATGCAAACCAAAACCAGAAGCATGAACATGATGTTAATGATGCTAAGAGAAGATGCAATCATGAGGCAAGGCATTAGAATGATCATACAAACATATGGATGCAAGAGAAGCATGCTTAGAACCATGAATGTTCATGCAAAGTTATGGAATGCAAATGACATACAACATGGCAAATGAAAAATGCAATGATCAAACATGATCCTAATATGTCTTAAGATGTGTGATGAACCAAATGGATGCACAAAATGTCATGGCAAGTCATGGTATGCAAACAAATGGAAGATGGATGCAAAGGAAGGCATGAATTAGGGTTTATGATCAATGCACAAAGCAAAATTCAAAACCAGAAGCAAACATCATGATAAAAATTTGAAAATGAAATCAAAGGAACCTTAGACCTATACAAACTCACTGCCCAAAGGAGGGGATCCAACTCTTAACCTATTAGAAGTTATGAATTTCCTAAGATTGCTAGGGTTTTAAGGTACCTTGACAAGAAAAGTGCCAAACAAAAGGGAAATGCAAGATCAATTCTAGCCAATTTAATCCTATAAACTAAATGTTATGTAAGATGCAATGCAAAAAGAATCATCATCCAACTCTCAATGGTTAGGCAGAAATAAATTTTTGAAGTTTGAATCAAAATAATGCCTTGAAATGATTTTAATTCCATTAAAAATTGTCAAAAGGCATCAAGATCAAAAAAAAAATTGGTTTGAGAGTTGGACAATGTTTCTAAATGTTTTTAAATGTTTCATGAATTTTTTTTGTGATTTTTAAATACCCAAAAGTATTTTTAATTAATTAATTTTCATTAACTAATTAAAAAAAAACTTTTAAATGATTTAAAAATAATTTTTAATGCAAAAAATAAAAATAAAAATATTTTTGATTTCTGAAAATTAGTGAAATGCTTGACAAAAATTTTCAGAATTTTTCAATGTTTTTTGCTATTTTAAATTAAATGTACAAGATAAACCAAATAAAATGAAAATAAAAATGAATTAATGGGAAAGTATGCAAAATCTAAGGCTGAGGTTCAAACTGGGAAGCGCGCGAATTGACTGGCGCCAGATCTAAGGGTTGAGATTCAAACTGGCCAGATTAATTTATAAACTTAATTAAATGGATAATGATGTGGATTAGGGCTTAAGTGAAACAATCCAGGCAATTGGAACGCGCGGGAGTCAACAAAAGTCAGCCAGATCAAGGGTCCACGTTTAAACTTTGCCCTAAACGCATATAAGTCACTAATGACTTTCAGGTGGCCGGAGAAGACCTCCGGTCATCTTCTCCGGCCAGACTCTCACCTGAAAGTTGCTAACTTCTTCAAAACCTCCCCCCAAACCCCCTAAAGCTCCAGAATCACTCAACAAACATCAAGGAACAAGAATCCAGGCACAAAAACAATTTATTCTTCGAAACAAGCATGAATCGAATCAATCTCTTTTTAGGTCAGAAAGTTTCAGAGCAAGCATACATCCTGGTTTCTCAACCATTTTAAAAAATAATCACATCCCCATGATCAGGGGAGCATATAGAATCGTTTAAGAACTTAAAATGGAGTTTCTGGAAAAATGTTTTGGATGGTTACCTGAGCTGGAGTTCCTCTGATTCTAAGCTTCTTGGCCTCAAGCTTTGCACAAACCTCCTCCTTTGATCCTCCTGATGATGGAATGGAGCTTAGAATGCTTTGAGAGTGGCTGGTTTGGGAGATTGATAGAGTTCTGTTCAAGGGGGGAAGGAAATCGTGTTTTTGATTCAGGAGGTTTCAGGCTGTTTCAATGGTTGGTTTGTGATCAGTGAGTCATGTTGAGATCAATGGTGAAGTTTGTTTGTGTGTTTGAAGCTTGTGGGGTCAGTTTCGAATGGTTTTGCAAGTTGGAGCAATTTTGATAACTATGGCTTGGAGTGTGTTTCAGCATGAGTTGTGTGGTGTGTTATGCTAGCTTTGGTCCACTTATCACAAATAGAGAGGTCAGAGGAGTTGGTGTGCCCTATTGTGATTGGTATGGGCAAGTTGCCAAAATGTCACACTTTGTGTAAGAGAGGTATGGGCTCATGGCTAGCCAAGGACAAGTGGTGTGTCCTGCGCAGCAAGAAGTGTGGAGAGCCCTAGGATCAATTCTTAAGTCAGCAAGCAAGTGGATTAGGGTTTGAGTGAGGTTTTGCAACTTGGTTCACCTTTGGCCCTTTTGAAGTTTCTTGATCCACAAGTCATGAAAATGAGTGATCCTTTGATGAAATCTGACTTTTAGGCCTTGATTCATGTTTGTATGAAGATTAGAGGTCCATTTAAAAGCTCAATTTGCCTTGGCAAGTGGTTTTGCAACTTTGCCTCTTTGGTGCATAACTTGAAATTTTGTGATTTTGGCCAACTTTGACAAGCCATAACTTTTGATCCAAAATGAATTAGAATGAGTTCTTGTACTTTTTGAAAATGGAATGATCCATTCTACAACTTTCATGACCAAAGTTTTCTCATTTGAAGCATTTTTGAATCAAAAAGTAAGGGTTGAAAAAGTTTCCCAAAATGGCAAGTTTCCATTACAAGTCATTTTCCCAAAAAGTCAACTTTGCAAATGACTTGAAATTCTTCAATCTTGTGAACTTATAACATCTTTAATGATCAAATAAAGATCATAAACAATCAAAATGATGAAGAACAACCTTTGGTTGGGCCATTGGGGGCCTCAGATGCCCTGATTTTGCACTGACTTGCTCAAAAAGTCAACTCTTGATCAGATGCCTTCCCCATTGAATTTCTTCATGAAAATTGATATTCATGATCCCTATACCATATAGAGACCAATAGAAACAAGAATGACCAAAAAAATTGGAGTTATGGACTTTGAAACCAAAACCCTAATTCTAGGTCATCTGTGCAGTTAAACCTGGCTCTGCTTCCATGCCAATCCCAGTTCTTTTGATTTTTTAACATTATTGACTTTGAGGAGATACAATATGATGCTTGAACATACATGGACCCCTTTGAAATGATTGATGACCTTTGGAGTGGCTCAAATGGCTCTGGGATAGCTCAGGTCACAAACCCTAGATGCAGATGACTTTGAACCAGTGCAGTGAAACAAAAGATGCAATATGAGATGCTATGATTGAACTTATGCATATGAAAAGATCACAAGCCATGGTGTGAATGGGTGAGGGAAAATTTGGGGTGTTTACAGCTTCCCCTATTCAAACATGAGTTAGCTATGCAGGATGTAAGCGACGGCTTAATAGGCAAACAAGATAACTTGTGGTTGAATACCAAAGACATTCCAAAATTTGCACTCACAGAATGAAGAAGAAAAGGGATATAGATTGTAAAAGAAAAATAAAGTGTAACTATAAAGTGTGGGTGACGGAGGACGACCGCCGAGCAGAGAACAACTGCTGGGGAAAGAGCAATGACGGGGACGGCCGACATGCTGGGGAAAAAGCGGAAAATAGAGTAATGACGGGGACGGCCGACATGCTGGGGATATAAGAGATTATGATGGGGACGACCATCATAATAAAGTTATAAGATTCTCTGGGGATTAAAGGTAAACATAAATGATGAGGTACGGTCATCAGGTTCATAAAGTAATGTAAACAACGATGGGGACGACCATCGGGCTAAACTGATGAAGGACGATCATCAGGAAAAAGAAAAAAAGGGACCACGACGGGGACGACCATCGGGTTAAAGAATAAATGAAATAATGATGAGGGACGGTCATCAAGGGTGAAGGACGATCACCAGGAAAAGGAAAAGGGACCACGACGGGGACGGCCATCGGGTTAAAGAATAAATGAAATAATGATGAGGGACGGTCATCAAAGGTGAAGGACGATCACCTAGCAGGGGACGGCTGCTCTGTTGGGGATAAGATGAGGGACGATCATCTAAGGTGAAGGACGATCACCTGGCAGGGTACGGCTGCCGAAAGTATCGCGACATAGGACGAATGCCGGATAAAAGGTCGACGATGGGGACGGCCATCGGACGAGCATGATGAAGGACGATCATCAAGAGGTGAAGGACGATCACCTAGCAGGGGACGGCTGCTCTTAAGGTTTATCATGACATAGGACGAATGTCAGATAACAAGATCAACGATGGGGACGGCCATCGGATAAAATGATGAAGGACGATCATCAAAAGGTGAAGGACAATCACCTGGCAGGGTACGGCTGCCGAAAATCACGACATAGGACGAATGCCGGATAAAAGGGTCGACGATGGGGACGACCATCGGATGAGCATGATGAAGGACGATCATCAAGAGGTGAAGGACGATCACCTAGCAAGGGACGACTGCTCTCAAGGTTTATCATGACATAGGACGAATGTCAGATAGAAGAGAATACTGGGGGATATTAAACACGGTTTGCTGGCGACCTACTGGGGGATATTAAACACGGACGAGTGTTTTCATCCAAGAAATAAAAGGTATAAGTGTTTTGACGTTGTGTATAGACTAAAGATGCGGACGAGCATCCTTAAGACTACGATACGGACAAGTATCGGGTAGAAACAAATACTGACACGTGTTCAGAGTTGATCATACGGACGATTATCAACACGGACGAGTGTTGATTCTGAGGGGACTCTTCTGGGGAATAGTAGACACAGACGAGTGTCTAAATTCAAAAAGACATGAGTGTTTGACACGTGTATGGATTAAAGATGCGGACGAGCATCCTTAAGACTATGATACGGACGGGTATCGGGTAGAAACAAACGCTTGACGCATGTTCTGAGATGATGATACGGACGGGTATCAACTGGTTAACAAAGAACACGGACTAGTGTCGAATCTGAGGGGATATAAGTGGTGTACACAAGATACAGACGAGTATCTGTATAAGTATGAGTGGTGTATAGGAGAGGGTTTAACCTGCTGGGGAGAGTGACACGGACGAGTGTCAAAGAGGAAGGTGTAATATAAACAAGTATATGGTTTACAAAGTGTTTAGGCAACTGTGCTGGGGAAAGCGACACAGACGGGTGTCAGGGAATTTGTATAAAGATGTATCTGTGAGTGCAAAGGGGACGCTTTGGCTTTCTGCTGGGGGTATGGCACGGACGGGTGTCAAGAAATATCTGTAATATATAAGTGTCTTGTTTGCAAAGAAAGCCTGGGCGGCTTTACTGGGGAATGATGACACGGACGGGTGCCAAAATGAGTGTACACTGGTATTTGTGAGTGTAAGGCAAATGCTTTTGGCTCTCTGGTGGGGAATTTTGGGGAGCATTCTGTATGTTGTTGATGGATTGTCAGTTTTCATAAGTGTTTGATTCAGAACATGGCTTATAATTATGCAATATGTTTGATTTTTGCCGTAATGCTCCGTATTAGACGGAATGCTACGCTCTGTGGGGAGAATATGATGCGAATGCTATGATTATGCAAAGATACCGATCCGGGATTCGGATCCCGCTGCTGTGGAGATTTCTGGCCGATCTGCTTGAAGTGGACATCCCAGCTGGGGATGAGATCATTGGTATATCTGATATATACGACTCTGCTTGGGGAAATAGGCCACTGATAGACATATCCTTGTAATGAGGGACCCAGCTGGGGTTTGAAGAAGCTTTCTTCACTCTGTTGTGATTTCTTCGGACGTTGCTTTTCTGAATAGAGGCTGAAGCTCTGTGGGGAGATGGTTCCCCGGCTTTCGTACTTGGCTGCGGAGGAATAGTAGATGGAAACTCGGCTGGGGAAGAAGAAAGACCATGGGACGGTCTTCCTGGAGATTTCTGTAGGGGTCCTGCTGAGGATGATGCTGGACAACTCAGCTGGGGAAAAAACCATCTTCGGTGCTAATTGGGAGATAGACTGAGTAGATAATGATTTGCTAGCTTGCTGGGGAGAAGCTTACATGCCCCATGTTGCGCTTTGAATACCTGCAATCCTGCACAGACAGAGAAACGCACAAGTAATCCCGAGGTATCCCTTACTGGATTCCATCATAGGAGTTTAGACACTCCCGGGAGTAAGTATATTTCCTACAAGCACGTATTTTTAGAGAAGCATCTGTATTTATGCAATCAATATCTTAAAGACATCGGACATTTTTTTGCAAATAAAAGAGTACGCGACAGTGTGTGACTGAAAATCTGATTTTATTAATTCGTGTGCCCTGAATTGGCAAGATACAGTCAAGGAAACAAATCCCCTAGAATGAGGAGACTGTTACAAATTGAGAAACAAGATGTCGGCAATGTTGACGATGCTTCAAGGAGCTTCCCCTTTGCTATGACTCGTATGACATTTGACGTTCTTCTCGTCTTGCTTTCTGAAGCAGGCTGATTCTGAAAGAAGCTTGATCCTTTCGAAGTTTACCAAGTTGTAAGTGATACAGACGAATTCAGAATGCAGTTGTTCGCTTATTCCCTTATTTTGCATGGATCGCCCTTTCGGGTTTTCAATCCATCGGGATACCCATTTTTGTCTGAGTTGTCCAATGCGACTTTTCAACTCAGCGGGTGTACATTTTTTTGTTTATTTTCCCTTGTTTTTGCCCGAGTCTTTATTCTGTTTTTGACTCGCTGGGATGCCCTATTTTTGCCTGGACTTACATTCTGTTTTTATGTCCAGCGGGTCATTTTTATGCGAAGTATTTTTTAACTGCATCTGAATTCACAGGGGACGGGAAGTCTTCACCATCCATAGTACTGAGCATGAGTGCTCCACCGGAGTCCACTTGCCCCTGTGGTCTGTATGAGGAGGGAGGAGTCTTTTCAGCACAAGATCTCCTACTTGGTACTCTCGGAGCCTGACTTTCTGATCGAAGGCTTTCTTCATTCTTTTCTGATACAGCTGCCCATGACAGATTGCAGCTAATTTATTTTCTTCAATCAGACTCAGTTGTTCGTATCGGGACCGGACCCATTCTGCTTCATTCAACTTGACATCCATTAATACCCGTAGGGAGGGTAACTCAACTTCAACAGGTAGGACTGCTTCCATACCATACACAAGTTGATACGGTGTTGCCCCAGTGGATGTTCTGATTGACGTACGGTACCCATGCAAAGCAAACGGTAGCATTTCATGCCAGTCTTTATAAGTGACTACCATCTTCTGCACAATCTTCTTGATATTCTTATTTGCCGCCTCAACAGCGCCATTCATTTTTGGCCTGTAAGGAGAAGAATTGTGGTGTTGGATCTTGAAGTCCCGACACAGTTCTGCCATCATTTTGTTGTTTAAGTTGGAACCATTATCAGTAATGATTCGCTCGGGCACTCCATACCGACAGATGATGTCTCTTTTCAGAAATCGGGCTACCACTTGCCTGGTAACATTTGCATAGGAAGCTGCTTCGACCCATTTGGTGAAATAGTCAATAGCAACCAAGATGAATCTGTGGCCATTTGAAGCAGTCGGTTCAATCTTGCCAATCATATCAATGCCCCACATGGCAAAGGGCCAGGGTGAAGACATCACATTTAGAGGATTGGGAGGCACATGCACCTTATCCGCATAAATCTGGCATTTATGGCATTTTCTGGCGTAAGCACAACAGTCTGCATCCATTGTGATCCAATAATAACCTGATCTTAGCAACTTCTTGGCCATGGCATGCCCTCCCGCATGGGTACCAAAGGATCCTTCGTGCACCTCGTGCATTAATAGGTCTGCTTCTATTTTATCAACGCATCTGAGGAGTACCATATCAAAGTTTCTCTTGTAGAGGGAACCATCAGTATTCAGGAAGAAATTACCAGCAAGCCTTCTTAATGTCTTCTTGTCATTGGATGATGCCCCAAGTGGGTATGTCTGATCCTCCAAGAATCATTTGATATCATGGAACCAGGGCTTATCAATTTTAACAACCTCTGCTGAGAATACGTATGCCGGTCTGTCAAGTCTGGATACTGCAATTTGAGGCACAAAGTTGGCAGCTTGAACTTTGATCATGGATGAAATGGTGGCAAGAGCATCTGCAAATTGATTCTCGTCCCGAGGGATATACTCAAGCTTGACCGTTGTAAAGAAAGTCAATAACCTCCTTGTATAATCCCTGTAAGGTATCAGATGATCCTGGTGTGTGTACCATTTGCCGTTGTTTTGATTGATTACCAAAGCTGAATCTCCGAACACAGTCAAAGTTTTGATCCTGAGGTCAATGGCTTCCTCAAGACCCATAATACAAGCTTCGTATTCAGCTTCGTTGTTAGTGCATTTGAAAGTGAGCTTTGCCGAGAAAGGCATGTGAACTCCCTTAGGCGCAATGAGTACTGCACCAACACCACAACCATTCATATTAACAGCCCCATCAAACATCATATTCCATTCTTCTTCTGGGTCAGGCCCTTCAGTGTGAACAGGCTCTTCATGATCTTTTGCTTTGATGAACATGATGTCTTCATCAGGGAAGTCAAATATCATAGGCCGGTAATCATCAATAGGTTGCTCAGCAAGATAATCAGACAATACACTGCCCTTGATGGCTTTCTGAGATGTGTACTGGATGTCATATTCTGTAAGAATCATTTGCCATCTTGCAACCCGTCCGGCAAGTGCTGGCTTCTCAAATATGTACTTGATTGGGTCCATCTTTGAGATCAACAAGGTAGTGTGGGTCAACATATACTGTCTCAGTCGGCGAGCAGCCCACGCTAAAGCACAGCAAGTTTTCTCGAGCAGTGAATAACGTTGTTCACAGTCGGTAAACTTTTTGCTTAGGTAGTATATTGCATACTCTTTTCGACCAGACTCGTCATGCTGGCCCAACACACACCCCATTGACTCTTCTAATACTGTCAAGTACATGATTAGAGGTCTCCCTTCAACTGGAGGCATAAGGATTGGAGGTTCTTGCAGGTACTCTTTGATTTTGTCAAAAGCCCTCTAGCAGTCTTCGTTCCACCTGACCGTTTGTTCTTTTCTTAACAGCTTGAACAGAGGTTCACAGGTTGCTGTAAGGTGAGATATGAACCGTGAAATGTAATTCAATCTACCTAGGAACCCCCAAACTCTTTTTCAGTCTTCGGTGCAGGCATTTCTTGAATGGCTTTAACTTTATCAGGGTCAACTTCAATCCCTTTTTCACTTACAATGAATCCCAGCAGCTTACCAGATCGCACCCCGAATGTGCATTTGTTGGGATTCAACTTCAGTTGGTACTTCCTCAGACGCTTGAATAACTTCAACAGATTTACCAGGTGGTCTTTGTAAACACCCCAAATTTGCCCTCACCCATTCACACCATGGCTTATGATCATTTCATATGCATAAACACAATCATGACATCTCATACCACAATTTTGAGTCATTGCATTGGTTCTAAGTCATCTGCATCTAGGGTTTGTGATTTGAGCAATCCAAGAGCTTCTTGAGCCACTCCAAAGGCCATCAATCACTTCAAAGAGGCCTATGTGTGTTCAAGTATCATATTATATCCTCTCAAAGACAAGAATGTCAAAGAATCACAATAACTGAGAATGGCATGGAAGCAGAGCCAGGCTTGACTGCACAGATGACCTAGAATTAGGGTTTTGGTTTCAGAGGCCATAACTTCAAATTTTTTGGTCATTCTTGTTTCTATTGGTCTCTATATGGTATAGGGAGTATGCATATCAATTTTCATGAAGAAATTCCATGGGGAAGTCATCTGATCAAGAGTTGACTTTTCAAGCAAGTCAGTGCAAAATCAGGGCATCTGAGGCCCCCAATGACCCAACCAAAGGGTGTTCTTCATCATTTTGAGTGTATATGATCTTTATTTGATCATGGAAGAGATTGGAAGTTCACAAAATTCAAGGATTTCAAGTCTTTTGCAAAGTTGACTTTTTGGGCAAGTTTGACTTTTAATGGAAATGTCATTTTAGGCAACTTTTTCAACCCTTACTTTTTGATTCAAGAAAGCTTCAAATGGAAAAACTTTGGTCATGAAAGTTATAGGATAGATCTTTCCCTTTTCAAAAAGTACAAGAACATGACCTAATTCATTTTTGATCAAAAGTTATGGTTTGTCAAAGTTGGCAAAAATCACTAAATTTCAAGTCATGCACCAAAGAGGCAAAGTTGCAAATTCACTTCTCAAGGCCAATTAAGTCATCAAATGCACTTCTAATTCACACAACATGATCACACAACACTTAAAGTTCAGAATGCACCCAAAGAATCACATGTTTCATGGCCCATGGATCAAGATTTTTTCATAAGGACCAAAGTGAACCAAGTTGCAAAAGTCATCATAGCTCCTCATCCACTTGCTGGCTAGCTTGCTGATCAACCCTAGGCTTTTCCTCACCTCATGCTGCGCAGGACATGCCTCTTGTACTAGGCTAGCAAGTGGCCCATGCCCTTCTTACACAAAAGTTGACATTTTGCAAAAGCACCCATACCTATCACAAAAGCACACATCACATCTTCTGACCAATGGGAATTGTTTATACAAATCAATTGCAAGCCAAGCATAACAAGAAGCAAGCCTGAAACCAGCCATAGACAGCATTCTCATTTTTCACCCTCTTGAGCAAAATCATTCGAAACTCATCATACAGGCCATAAACTCATAAACAAACTTCACAAACCTTCTCACCATGCTTCACTGAACACAAACCAACCTTCAAAACAGCCTGAAACTCAAAGAATCACAAACACGATCCTCACCTGACATTGAACAGAACCTCTGCAAACTCTCAAACCAGCCCAAATAAATTTGTTCCAAGCCTTTCAGAAGCACAAGGGAGGTCACAGGAGTGGTTTTGCACAAGAAAGGAGGTCAGAAAGTGCCAGACTGAAAAGCTTCAAACTCAGGTAGCTTCATGAACTTTTTTTCCAGAAATGGATTTTTAAGTTCCTAAGTTGTTCTTCATGATTCACTGATCACTCTGATGTTCTTGGTTTTGAAAATGGTTGAGAAATAAGCATTTAATCTTACTCTGAAACTTTTCTGACCTAAAAATGTTTGCTTTCGATTCATGTGATTGATGAAAGATAAATGAGTTTTGAGTTAGGGTTTTGATTCGGGGGGATGTGGGGATGCTTTCTGGGTTCTTAGTTTTCGTTTTAGTGAGGTTTTGAAGATTTTAGGGATTTTCAGGTGGAGTTCCCACCGGAGAAGACGACCGGAGGTCTTCTCCGGCCACCTGAAAATAATTAGGGTTAAACCCTGTCATTAAATGAGGTTTGAATCTGGAGCGTTGGATGAGCTGACCTAGGTTGACTGGCGCGCGTTTGAATGGTCAAGATGCACCATTAGGAACCCTAATCCACAATTAACTTAATTAATTCTGTTTAATTAATATAAAATGGAAATTAGGCCAGTTTGAATCTCAGCCTTAGGATCACGCGCGAAGTCTTTCCCTCCATCTCAGGTTTAAATGTGGACCACTGGATGCGCTGACTTTCATTTAAATTCAGTTTTTATTTCATTTAATTGCATTTGTTTTCTTCATTTTATTTAAAATAGCAAAATCAATTTAAAAATTCTGAAATTTTTTGTACTTTAATTTCAGAAACCAAAAATATTTTTATTTTTATTTTTTGCATTCAAAAAATATTCTTAAATATTTAAAAGTTTATTTTTAATTAATTAATGAGAATTAATTAATTAAAAATACTTTTAGGTATTTAAAAATCACCAAAAAATTCATGAAACCTTCATAATCATTTAGAAACATTGTCCAACCCTCAAACCAAATTTCTTTTTTGATCTTGATGTCTTTTGAGAATTTTTCATGGAATTAAAATCATTTTAAGGCATTATTTTGATCCAAACTTCCAAAAATCATTTCTGCCTAACCATTGAGAGTTGGACCTTGATTCTTTTTGCATTGAATTGTGTTTAGCATGTAGTTTGTGAGGTTAAATTGGCATGATTTGATCTTTCATTTTCCATTTGTTTGACATTTTTCTTGTTAAGGAACCCTAAAACCCTAGAAAACTTAGGAAATTCATAACTTTTATTAGGTTAAGAGTTGGAACCTCTCCTTTGGGCAGTGGGTTAGTATAGGATTAGGGATCCTTTGAATGCATTTTCAATTTTTTATCTTGGTGTTTGCTTCTGATTTTGGTTTTTGTTTGATGCATTGATCATAAACCCTAATTTGGGCTTCCATTTGCATTCATCTTGCATTTGCTTGCATAACATGACTTTCCATAGCATTTTATGCTCCCATTTGATTCATTTAACATCTTAAGACATATTGAAAGCATGTTTGATCATTGCATCTTGCATTTGCCATATTGTATGCCATTTGCATTCCATAACTTTTCATGTATGTTCATGGTTCTTAACTTGCTTCCTTTGCATCCATAAGCTTGTATGATCATCCCCATGTCTTGCTTCATGTTTCCATCATCTCATAGCATCATTACCATCTCATATATGCTTCTGGTTTTGGTTTGCATCATGCCACTTCATTCCATTTTGCATTGCATTGCATTCCTTTCACTAACTTTTCAGGTGGTAAGCAACTTTGAGAAGTGAATTTGCCTTCACTTCTCACACTTTCTTTTCATCTCTTTCATGTATCCTTGCTGCATTTTGTTATGTGTTTGAGATTGAGCTTGCTCATTCTTCTTCTTCTTACTTTCCTTCTTCAAGTGACTTGACTTCTTGAATGAAGCAAGTTACTTTGCTTCTCTTGATCCTTTCATCTGCTTCCTGGTGGTTCCATTGAAGATTTCTCTTGTAAACCTCACAAACTTAGGAACAACCAAGCATGTCAATGATTAGAGTTTTGATTAGTCCCCCACTTAGTTTTACCTTTGTGTCTCTTTGAGTATTCTCTTCTCATCTCATAATCAGGGACTAAACCCTAAAGGCTTTAAGGCTTTGTGATTAAGCTTATGCCTGCATCCTTCTATTAGGATGGAGTGTATAACTTTAATCATAAGTGTTAAACCGTTAATGTGTTTAAATCTCTTAACCAATCCATCTAATAATCATCAAGACATCAAGCTTGTAACTTGGGCCTTGCATTAGGGTTCTAATTCTTCCTTAACTGGTTAAGAAGGACTAACCCTAGTGTTAATGGACAAGTCCCCCTCAAGTTGTCTTACAAACCCTAAAAATCACTTCTTCACCTCACCATTAACTAAAATCCACTTAACAAAGGCTTTGTTTTGTCATGAGTTTAATCCCTAATCATGGATTAAGTTGAGGAGCTTTCCTCAGCTTAAACATTCTCATCTATTATCCTTCTATTAGGATGGTGTAATGAGCCTGTTTAATCCCTGATTATGGCTTAATCTCATTACTCAACACTAAACAAAAACACCAAAAACATCTAAATAATCACAAGTAGGTTAATGATCTTAATCCTACATCAAAGGTAATCAAGTGTGAGAAGCTGACTTCACACTTAAGGTATTCTCATTACCCCTAATCAGAGGGAAGATGTGATGAGTTTACTAACCCATTGGTTTAGGCTTAAGCTCATTAACTTATGACAAACTTTCAAAAGCAATAAAAGACTGAAAACTCAAAAACAAACAATAATTGTCTCTTTGAGTATTCTTTTCTCATCTCATTCACTCACAACCGAGAACTTGCTTCTTCCGTCTAATGCAAGACAGTTTGCACCTGAGCCAGACAGGTCATACACTTGAGCATAGGCAAGCAAGTCGTTCACAAGTCAATTTACCTTTCAGTCTCTTTGGGTCGAACTACGGTGTTCTGACTTCCTCATTGCACGAGAGGATACGTAGGCATAACTTAACAGTTATCGAACAAAAGTCTCTGTATATTCCCCCTCCTTCCAGCTTATTTCTTTAAGCCTCATAATCTTGAGCAATTCATTCTTATTCTTACACTGACACTTCATATATCACACTTCACACTTCTTTTACACTGACACCTGTACAATCTTTTCCAGCTCTTTTATACACAAATTGCACTGACACTACCCCTTTAAAACACAAATCTTTTAAGAGTTGATCCCGTCGAGTACGACGGACAATCTGGGTGCTAATACCTTCCCAGGTTGTAACCAACCCCCTTTCTCAGTCTCTCTGGTTCGCAGCCGTCTTATCCATATCTTTCCAGGTCTATGCAGCATTACCTTTCCTTCGGGATAAAAATGCCTAGCTGGCGACTCTTTTCTTTTCCAGTGGGTTCACTCCTGTGTGTTCTCCCTTCCTCCTTTCGCCGACCGTTCGCGTCTGTACCATATTTGAGCCAGTCTCATCTTTTGGGAGCGACATCTTGGAGACTCTGCTGGGGACCCTTATACTGTAACCAGGGCTTCTGGTTCTTTTTGTGGGTTCCTCCTAGCGCTTGTTTGATTTGTGTTTACTGGGGTGTTATGTGCTATCTGTGCTTGTGTATTTGTTTTATTTACTGCTTTATGTACAGTTTTGTTTATTGCTTTCTTTATAGCTTTGTGCATATACCATACTGTCATACTGTGCTGGCTGGATCTGTTTTGTTGCTTTGGTGGGTGGGGTTCTATTGAGAGTTAAGGTCCTATACCTGGGACCTGAGTGACACCTAGGCTAGAGTGGTTCATGTTCTTTCCCATTCCATTTCGGTCTAGTGCGGGAATATGAAACACAGTTCAGATATGGGTTTCTTCTTGAGAACTTTGTGCTGCAGATTTCCTGTAGTACTAGGGCTATCTGGGAAGCCTGCTAAGTCTTGATGACCTTTAGTATTGACCTTCAGAAACTGAGGTGAATTAGAGGAGGAACTTTTATGGTTATTGTAAACACTGTACCTCCGGGTTAGAAGTGTTTACACTTCTCATAACTGATCCAAGTCTGAGGATCCTTGTTTAGAACACCACCTGTGAGGGGGTTGGGCTGTTTACAGGTTTGCAGGTACACTTGACCTCAGAATACCCTGTTACTTTGTTTGATTAAGTGTACTCCATCTTGGAACAGTTCTTGTGATTTTTAACCCTGGACATGTGACTCTTTATTTGAGTCCCCCACCTTGGTTACTGGACTTATAGACCTTCATCTGGATTTCTTGAACATACTTGGACCTATATCAGAGCACTTGATCAGATCCAGCTCAGCCACAAACCCTTGCATATCATTTGCATACATCATCATTGCATCATTTTAACATTTGCTTATTTGTTTTTCAGGGTATCCATTCTTTATTATTGGCTTGGTTTTGACCCCATCATCAGCATAGACCTATCTTCATCAGTGTCTACTTCAGTTGTCAGCTACCTGCTTCAGTCACCTGCACCTCCAGTCTCAGCCTGTCAGTGGCCTATTTTCAGTGTCATCATCAGCATCTGTCTCAGTTTTCCTCCAGCAGTATGGCCCCTAAGAAGAGTAACATCTCCTATCATTTCTTTCAGCCTGAGCTAGCTGACATCAGGAGGATTCAGACCCTGATTACTCCAGACCATATACCACTATTCAGAGAACACTATGGAGGCATACTTGACATGGTTATGGATTTGGACCCTTCACAGAGGAGTTTGATTCATACTTGCCTGCAGTTCTATGATCCCCCTCTGAGGTGTTTCACTTTTCAGGATTTTCAGTTGGGGCCTTTATTAGAGGAGTTTTCATCATTGGTTGGTGTACCTATCAGGGGTGGAGTCCCCTTCAACCCTGAGATGGCTTTTCCAAGTAATGAAGAAGTGGCAAGGGCCTTGTATCTGGAACCAGTTCTGATTGGGCAGAATATGACTACCAAAGCTGGAGTCTCTGGTTTACATCTGGATTTCTTGATCTCTCAAGCTACCCTGAAGGCCTCCTCAGGAGAGTGGAAGGCAGTCTGTGCTTTATTGGCCCTTAGCATATATGGGGTCATTTTATTTGCAGATGAGCCTAGATTTATTAGCAAGAATGCAATCCATCTTTTCATCCTGAGGAACCCAGTGCCCACCTTACTGGGATATTTCTACTATTCAGTTCACCAAAGGAATGAAAAGCAGAGGGGAAGATTAGTAAGGTGTTGTGCTCCCTTGTTCCATACCTGGCTGCTCAGACATTTGCCTAAGACTGATGCATTTCTGAATCCTCATCAGCAACAGAATTGGGCTAAAAGACTCACTGCTCTGACTTCAGCTGATATCAGGTGGTGTACTCAAAGCACAAAAGGCAGGGACATCATTACCAGCTGTGGGCAGTTTCCCAATGTACCCCTGATAGGAGTAAAGGGTTGCATCAATTACAACCCTCTGCTATTCAAAAGACAACTGGGCTATGCATTGGTCCACACTCCTAAGGCACAAGACTTGGATGAGACTCTTTACTGTGAGAATAAGCCTAATCTGGCTATTGTCAGGCAAGCATCCTGGGCTTGGGACAATGTCCAGACTAAAGGAGTAACCATTCTTGGAAAATGCAATAATGTGGCCTCAGCACAGTACTATGAGTGGTCCCATGCCAGGGCTCAATTTTCTGGAATGCCCTTTACCATGAAAGATATACCTGGACCATCCTCAGCACCATCTCCTGTCACTATCAGTTTAGAGGAGTTTGATAAACTAAAAGAGAGAAACGAGAAGTTGACTCAGGCTCTACAGAAGACCCTCTGGGAGAGGAGTGATGGTAGGTTGGATATTGAAAGGTTGGAAAAGTTGAAAGTGGAGCATCTGGCCAGAATTGAGAAGTCTGAGGATTACATCAAGAAGTCTAGGGCTGGAGAGCAGATCTTGAAGAATGCCTGCAAGGAGGCTCAGTTCCAGAAAGCCAGGACTGATTTGTATCTGAAAGAGAGCCAAGCTAGGTGGGTCAGGATCACCGAAGCTCGTACTCTGGAAGATAAGAGGACTCAGGACAAGATTGAGCAGTTGGAGGCTAGTGCAAAAGAGCAACAGGAGGCCCTGCTAGCAGCCCAAAGAGAGATCTCAGAGTTGAAGATTAGAGCTGGTGTGAAGAGGTCAAAGGACCAGAGTCAACACAAGAAGCTAACTGCAGCTGTTGCTACCAGGAATCTTCTCATCAGGAGCCTTACAGAGCGCCCAGCTGATCCTGTGACTGAAGCACTTCTAAAGGAAGTTCAGGAGGATGAGTTTGGTCTTGGTGTCTGACCTTTTTCTTGTTGTTGTTTTCATTTCGTTGTACTTTTCTTTTCTTATGATGTATTTTGACCCCCAGGGGCATGTATTGTAAAAGACAAACTATGTATCATTCACTTTTTGTAATATATGTATTAGTTTGTTTTATCTGAGTTCTTTCCAAGCAACATCACAAGCATCTCCTTCAGGGGTCTGGAAAGGTCAAAACCAAGCGCCAAGCCGGATACCTTGGAAACAAATAGGCATACTGCATTGCATACTAACCTTTTGTTTTGTTTTGTAGGTTTGTTTTGTTTTTGTTGCTAACTTTGTTGTGATCTCAGGAACTATTGCTCGACGACGGGTGTTCCCACTCAACCGTCCACACAGATATCCAACCCGCAACAACCTTCCGGGTATACAAATGGACCAGGTACAGCAGGACCTTACAGAGGTCAGGGCTCAAATGGCCAATGAAAGACTGGAGATGAGGAATCAGATGACTCAATTTATGGAGGTGATGAACAATATGGCTCAAAGCCAAGAAAGATTAAGAGCTTTGGTAGAGAGGCAGACTCAGGAAGACCCCCATCCAGGGACAGCTGGGACAAGCAACAATGAGAGGGTTCAGCCTCATGTCAACCCACCCGTGTTTGGACCCCACCTTCACCCAGAGATCAATATCCCTGCTAATGTACAAGGGAATGCTACTACAGGTAGAGTGCTGTAAGAAGACCCCCAGGAAGATCAGTTCACAGTGATGGGAGCTGGGGATGAGGCCTATGACAGAAGGCTGGATGAAATTGCTGAAAAATTAAGGTCCTTGGAATCTCAAAATTCTCTGGGCTTTGATGTTATGGACATGGGCTTAGTGGACGGGGTCAGGATTCCCCATAAGTTTAAGCCTCCTTGTTTTGAAAAGTACAACGGGACTTCCTGCCCACGGACCCACTTACAATCCTTTCTGGGGAGGTTGAAGGCATACACCATGGACGAAAAGCTATGGATGTTTTATTTTGAGGATAGCTTAACCGGAGCTTCGAGGGAATGGTACTCTCATCTGACTAGAGCAACCATCAGGTGCTGGAAGGATTTGGCAGAAGCCTTCATCAGACAATATCAGTATAATTTGGATATGGCTCCCAACAGGACCCTTCTAATGGGAATGTCACAATCATCTAGAGAAAGCTTCCGGGAGTACGCCCAGAGGTGGAGACAGCTTGCTGCTGCTGTCCAGCCACCTATGTCAGAGAGGGAGATGGCAGATATGTTTATGAACACCCTCCAAGGAACATACATTGACAGGCTAGCTGCCTTTTCTTCTACCAGCTTTGCGGATGTTGTTATAGCTGGAGAAAGAATTGAGAGCCTATTAAAGATGGGCAAAATTTCTGACAATGGTGCCAGCTCATCCAGCAACACAAGAAAGCCTTTTGTGGGCCCGAGAAGAAGTGGTGAGACCAATACTATCCATACCAACAGGGGCAGGCCCCAATATGTTCAAAGGTCAGTGGCAGCAGTCACCATTCCTTCTCCACTTCCTCAGCAATCAGTGTATCAACCACAACAACAACCCCAGTACCAGCAACAAACTCAGTATCCTCCTCAGAGAAACTACAACAATACCAACAACAACAATCAGCAAAGACCATTTCATCAGAGGCCATCTCAGGCCAATAGGGTGATTGATCTGATCCCTATGCCCTATGCCACATTACTGCCACAGCTCCTGAAGCTCAACCTGGTTGAGTTAAGGACGTTGACACCTCCAGATCCTTCCAGTCTACCCAGAAATTATGAAATCAACGCTAGATGTGCATTCCATTCCAACGCACCTGGCCATAGTACGGAGAAGTGCAGAGCTTTGCACATGAAGGTACAAGACCTGGTAGACTCTAAGGCTCTAAACTTCGCACCACCACCAAATGTTAACAAGAACCCTATGCCAAACCACGGAGGTCCCAGAATCAATGCTATTGAAGAAGACAAGCCGTCTTACTTGATAACCAGTGTGGGTCAGATTCGGACACCGTTGGTAGAGATTAAAGCTCAACTCCTCGAATGTCAAATATTCCCGGGATGTGAGCTAGGGTGTGCTTATTGCAACATTTCAGTGAATGGTTGTGATAACTTGAGAGATGGCGTAGATGGTCTCATCCAGAGTGGCCTGCTTCAAATCACAACATCAATTCCTACAAATCCAGCAATCTCATTAACAACAATTCCCGTGTCTCCTACAACTGCAACAACCATTGTTCCGAACAACTCTTCAATCTTATCAACAAATGCTTCATCTGTCATTTCAACTGACCAGATATCAACAAACATCCCTTCTACAACTTCAGCACCACTTCATTCAGAATCTCCTACAACAACAACACCCATCCATCCAACAATGTCTCCTACAACTTCAACAGCAAATGTCTCAACAGTTACAATTTATTATGATCCTGAAAATGATTCTGCCTACAACTCACAAAGTGCTACTCCTATCAGAGCACCAGTCACAATATACTATGATCCACATACTATCATGGTCCCTTCTGCAGCTGCAATCAGTCCAGTCACTATCACAGTGCCTGGACCAGTACCTTATGAAAGTAGTAATGCCATCCCTTGGCATTACGGCTCCGATCTATACTGCGAAGGACAGAAAATCACTCTTGAATCATCAATCCCTGCGCCACAAATATACAATGTGGGAGGAGGCGGAGGCTTCACTCGAAGCGAACGTCTCTTTGCTCCACAAATTCAAAGACCCACTGCCGAAGCAGAAGCTGCTGCCAAGGCAAAAGGGAAGAGCTTGGTGCAAGAGGAGCAAATTGTTAAAAAAGATTTGAAAACACCTTTCGATCAAGAAGTGGATGAATTCATGAGAATCATCAAGAAGAGTGATTACAAGATAGTGGACCAGCTTCACCAGACGCCTTCCAAGATCTCTATTCTATCATTGCTTATGTGCTCCGAAGCTCATCGGAACGCACTACTAAAAGTCTTGCACGCAGCTTATGTGCCAGAAGAGATCACCGTCAATCAGTTGGAAGCTGTGGTTGGAAATGTCAATGCTAGTCATGGACTAGGGTTTACCAACACTGATCTGACTACGGAAGGCCGCAATCACAACAAGGCTTTGCACATTACCATGGAATGTAAGGGTGCAGTTCTTTCCCATGTGCTGGCAGACACAGGATCATCCCTCAATGTCTTACCTAAAAAAGCCCTTGTAAAGCTGGAGTATGAAGGATTGGCATTACGCCCCAGTAACTTAGTAGTGAGAGCCTTTGACGGTTCAAAGAGATCAGTTCTAGGAGAAATTGAGTTGCCTATAACGATTGGCCCACAAACTTTCAAAGTGACCTTCTACGTGATGGATATACAGCCTGCCTACAGCTGTCTATTGGGTAGGCCATGGATTCACGCCGCTGGCGCCGTGACCTCAACCCTTCACCAGAAGTTAAAATTCAAGTGGGAGGGCCAATTCGTTACTATCTGTGGAGAGGAGGATATTTTTGTTAGCCATCTGGCTACATACAAATACATTGAGATGGATGGGGAGATCCACGAAACTATGAGCCAGGGATTTGAGGCCCTAAATGTAAATGAAGTATCTGCTGTGCTTGGAATCTCCATGGCATCTTATCAACAAGCCCGGAAGGTTGTTGAGGAAGGAACTGCCCTAGGCTGGGGCAAGGTTTTATCTGTGGAGAAGAAGAAGGACAAATTTGGGTTGGGTTACAAACCAACTCAACAAAATCAAGCAGAGGCTGCTAAGAAGCCCAGTTTTGTCAGTGGGGGGATGCTCGCCCCTGATGCTGTCAACAATTTGGAAGACGAGTCGGAAGAGGAACGCAATCTGGAGAATTGGATACGTCCAAAGATCCCGGGGAGCAGTATCTCAAACTGGTCTTCCCAGGGAATTATAAGAGTTACTCATGCAGAGTAATTATTATTTCCTGTATTTTTATAGCATGCATCAAGTCTTGCATCTTGCCCAAGATGACAAGACTCATTTTGTAATCGGGCCATCTGTAATTTTTGTGCAACAAGATTAATCAATGAAATATCAGACATCTTTTGCAAATGAGTCTTTTTCTTTTCCGCTCACTGTTTTTCCATTTTTCTTTTGTACAAAAAAATAAATGGCAGTGTTTTCAAAATGACAACTTTATTTCACTTTTCTAAACAAGATTAAAATCAAATCACTAAAATGAACAAACTGAACCCTTGCAGAGAGTGCCTTCCAGACAGCACCGACAACAGCACGGCTATGACTTCGTATGACTTTGACAATCCGATCAATCAAGCCGATGAAGGGGTTGAAGAAGAGTATGAGCTTCCTGAAGAGCTAGCCAGGTTGTTGAGACAAGAGGAAAGGGTTATCACTCCTCATCAGGAGAAGGTCGAAACGATCAATCTTGGTACAGATGAAGACGTGAAAGAAGTTAAAATCGGGGCCTGCTTGCAAGACTCAGTGAAGAGACAACTGATTGATCTGCTTCAAGAATATGTGGACGTGTTTGCTTGGTCTTATCAAGATATTCCAGGGTTGGACACCGACGTTGTTGTGCACAAGCTGCCTTTAAGAGAAGAATGCCCACCGGTTAAACAGAAGCTGCGCCGTACTCGCCCAGACATGGCCATGAAAATCAAAGAAGTGGTAAAAAAGCAGTGGGACGCCGGGTTCCTTGCTGTGACTAGCTATCCGCCGTGGGTTGCTAATATAGTACCTGTGCCTAAGAAAGACGGCAAAGTGAGAATGTGTGTTGACTACCGGGATCTGAACAGAGCTAGTCAGAAAGATGATTTCCCATTACCTCACATTGACGTACTGGTGGATAATACGACTCAGTTCTCGGTATTCTCCTTCATGGACGGATTTTCAGGATACAACCAGATCAAAATGTCACCTGAAGACATGGAGAAGACAACCTTCATCACACCCTGGGGCACGTTCTGTTACAAGGTAATGCCATTCGGTCTGAAGAATGCTGGTGCAACATATCAACGAGCTATGGTGACGTTATTCCACGATATGATCCATAAAGAAATCGAATGTTACGTGGATGACATGATTGCCAAGTCCTTCACTGAAGAAGACCACTTGGTAAATCTGCTGAAGCTATTCAAGCGTCTGAGGAAGTATCAACTGAAGTTGAACCCCAACAAGTGCACATTCGGGGTGCGATCTGGTAAGCTGCTGGGATTTATTGTAAGCGAGAAAGGGATTGAAGTTGACCCTGATAAAGTCAAAGCTATTCAAGAGATGCCTGCACCGAAGACAGAAAAAGAAGTTCGGGGGTTCTTAGGACGATTGAACTACATTTCACGGTTCATATCTCACCTTACAGCAACCTGTGAACCCTTGTTCAAACTACTGAGAAAAGAACAAACGGTCAGGTGGAACGAAGACTGCCAGAAGGCTTTTGACAAGATCAAGGAGTACCTACAAGAGCCTCCAATCCTTATGCCTCCAGTTGAAGGAAGACCTCTAATCATGTACTTGACAGTATTAGAAGAGTCAATGGGGTGTGTGCTGGGCCAGCATGACGAGTCTGGTCGAAAAGAGTATGCAATTTACTACCTAAGCAAAAAGTTTACCGACTGTGAACAGCGTTATTCACTGCTCGAGAAAACTTGTTGTGCTTTAGCGTGAGCTACTCGTCGACTAAGGCAGTATATGTTGACCCACACTACTTTATTGATCTCAAAGATGGACCCAGTTAAGTACATATTTGAGAAGCCAGCGCTTACCGGACGGGTTGCAAGATGGCAAATGATTCTTACAGAGTATGACATCCAGTACACATCTCAGAAAGCCATCAAGGGCAGTGTATTGTCTGAATATCTTGCTGAGCAACCCATTGATGATTACCAGCCTATGAGATTTGACTTCCCTGATGAAGACATCATGTTCATAAAAGAAAAAGATCATGAAGAGCCTATTCACACTGAAGGGCCTAACCCGGAAGAAGAATGGACTATGATGTTTGATGGGGCTGTTAATATGAATGGTCGTGGTGTTGGTGCAGTACTCATTACACCTAAAGGAGTTCACATGCCTTTCTCGGCAAAACTCACTTTCAACTGCACTAACAACGAAGCTGAATACGAAGCTTGCATTATGGGTCTTGAGGAAGCCATTGACCTCAGGATCAAGACATTGACTGTATTCGGAGATTCAGCTCTGGTAGTTAATCAAACCAACGGCAAATGGTACACCCACCAAGATCATCTAATACCTTACAGGGATTATACAAGGAGGTTATTGACTTTCTTCACAACGGTCAAGCTTGAGTATATCCCTCGGGACGAGAATCAGTTTGCAGATGCTCTTGCTACCATTTCGTCCATGATCAAAGTTCAAGCTGCCAACTTTGTACCTCAAATATCAGTGTCCAGACTGGACAGACCAGCATATGTGTTCGCAGCAGATGTTGTCAAAGATAATAAGCCTTGGTTCCATGACATTAAGTGCTTCTTGGAGGATCAAATATACCCATTTGGGGCATCTTCCAATGATAAGAAGACTTTGAGAAGGCTTGCTGGTAGTTTCTTTCTGAATACTGACGGTTCCCTGTACAAGAGAAACTTTGATATGGTACTCCTCAGATGTGTTGATAGAACAGAAGCAGACTTGTTAATGCACGAGGTGCACGAAGGATCCTTTGGTACCCATGCTGGAGGGCATGCAATGGCCAAGAAATTGCTAAGATCAGGATATTACTGGATCACAATGGATGCAGACTGTTGTGCCTACGCCAGAAAATGCCATAAATGCCAGATTTATGCGGATAAAGTGCATGTGCCTCCCAATCCTTTGAATGTGATGTCTTCACCTTGGCCTTTTGCTATGTGGGGCATTGACATGATTGGCAAGATTGAACCGACTGCTTTAAATGGCCACAGATTCATCCTGGTTGCCATTGACTATTTCACCAAATTGGTTGAAGCAGCTTCCTATGCAAACGTTACAAGACAAGTGGTAGCCAGATTTCTGAAGAGAGATATCATCTGTCGATACGGAGTTCCCGAGCGAATCATTACTGATAATGGTTCCAACTTAAACAACAAAATGATGGCAGATTTATGCCGGGACTTCAAGATTCAACACCACAATTCTTCTCCTTACAGGCCAAAGATGAACGGCGCTGTTGAGGCAGCTAATAAGAATATCAAGAAGATTGTGCAGAAGATGGTAGTCACATACAAAGACTGGCATGAAATGCTACCATTTTCCTTGCATGGGTACCGCACGTCAATCAGAACGTCCATTGGGGCAACACCGTATCAACTTGTTTATGGTATGGAGGCAGTCCTGCCTGTTGAAGTTGAATTACCCTCCCTGCGGGTACTGATGGATGTTAAGCTGAACGAAGCAGAGTGGGTCCGATCCCAATACGAACAACTGAGTCTGATTGAAGAGAAGAGGTTGGCTGCAATCTGTCATGGGCAGTTATATCAGAGAAGAATGAAGAAAGCCTTCGATCAGAAAGTCAGGCACCGAGAGTACCAAGTAGGGGATCTTGTGCTGAAAAGAATCCTCCCTCCTCATACAGACCACAGGGGCAAATGGACTCCGAATTATGAAGGACCATTCGTAGTAAAGAAAGTTTTTTCTGGTGGAGCACTGATGCTCAGCACTATGGATGGCGAAGATTTCCCGTCCCCTGTGAATTCAGATGCAGTTAGAAAATACTTCGCATAAAAATGACCCGCTGGACATAAAAACAGAATGTAAGTCCAGGCAAAAATAGGGCATCCCGGCGAGTCAAAAACAGAATAAAACACTCGGGCAAAAATAAGGGAAAAATGAAAAAATGTGTACACCCGCTGAGTTGAAAAGCCACATTGGACAACTCAGGCAAAAATGGGTATCCCGATGGATTGAAAACCCGAAAGGGCAATCCATGCAAAATAAGGGAATAAGCGAACAACTGCATTCTGAATTCGTCTGTATCACCTACAACTTGGTAAACTTTGAAAGGATCAAGCTTCAGTCAGAATCAGCCTTCTTCAGAAAGCAAGACGAAAAGAACGTCAAAAGTCATACGAGTCATAGCCAGGGGGAGCCCCTTAAAGCGTCGTCAACATTGCCAGCACCTTCTTATTTCTCAATTTGTAACAATCTCCTCATTTCAGGAGATATGTTTCCTTTGACTGTATATTGCCAATTCAGGGCACACAAATTAATAAAATCAGATTTTCAGTCATGTCTCGTCCCGTACATTTTATTTTCATTTGCAAAATGTCTGATGTCTTTAAAAAATGATCGCATGAATACAGATGCTTATCTTCAAAAATAAACACACGTGCTTGCAGGAAATATATTTACTCTCAGGAGTGTCTAAATCCTATGACGGAATCCAGTAAGGGATGCCTCGGGATTACTTGTTTGTCTCTACCTTTACAGGATTGCAGGTATCCAAAGCGCGATATGGGGCATGTAAGCTTCATCCCAGCAAGCTGGAAAATCAACACTCAGCCTTAGCACTCAAAGTGTTTTCTCCCCAACTGAGTTGCCACTTGCTACTTCTCCCAGCCGAGTTGCCAATCATTCTTCCTCAGCTAAGTACAAAAGTCAGGAAATCATTTCCCCACAGAGTTTCAGCCTCTATCCAGAAGAGCAACGCATGAAGGGATCACAACAGAGTGAAGAAAGCTTCTACAAACCCCCAACTGGGTCCCTCACTATCAGGATGGGTCTATCAGCGGCCTATCCCCCCAAGAAGATGCATCTTGTTAGATCTACCAATGATCTCATCCCCAGCTGGGATGTCCACTTCAAACAGATCGACCGGAGATCTTCGCAGCAACGGGATCTGAATCCCGGATTGGTACCTCTGCATAATCATGGCATTCACATCATATTCACCCGCAAAGCGTAGCATTCCGTCCAATACGGAGCATTACGGCAAAAATCAAACATATTGCATAATCATAAGCCATGTTTTGAATCAAACACTTGTGAATAATGACAATCCACCAGATATACAGAATACCCCCCAGATTCCCCAGCAAAAGCAGTTGCCTCACATTCACAAACACCAGTATATACTCCCTTTGACACCCGTCCGTGTCATCATTCCCCAGTAAAGCCACCCGAGCACTCTTTACAAGCATACCACCCGTATTACAGATACTTTTTGACACCGTCCGTGTCATACCCCCAGCAGAAAGCCAAAGCGTCCCCTTTGCACTCACAGATACTCATATATACAATTCCTTGGCACCCGTCCGTGTCACCTTTCACCAGCACAGTAACATAAACACTTTGTATATCAGATACTTGTTTATACTATACTTTTCTCCTTTTTGACACTCGTCCGTATCACTCTCCCCAGCAGATTAAACACTCATCTATACACCACTCATACCTTTTACTTATGCAGATACCAGTCCGTATCCTGTATACCCCATTTATATCCCCACAGATTCGACACTCGTCCGTGTTCTCTGTTAACCAGTTGGTACTCATCCGTACCATCATCTTAGAACATGCGTCAAGCGTTTGTTTCTACCTGATACTCGTCCGTATCATAGTCTTAAGGGTGCTCGTCCGCATCTTTAATCCATACACCGTGTCAAACACTTTTGCCTTCTTGAATATAGACACCCGTCTGTGTCTACTATTCCCCAGAAGAGTCCCTTCAGATTCAACACTCGTCCGTGTTCCTTGTTAACCAGTTAATACTCGTCTGTATCATCATCGCTGAACATGTATCGGTATTTATTTCTACTCGATACTCGTCCGTATCGTAGTCTTAGGGATGCTCGTCCGCATCTTTAATCTATACACAAACATCTAAACACTTATACCTTTTTTTTTCTTGGATATAAACACTCGTCCGTGTTTACTATTCCCCAGTAGATCGCCAACAAAGCAAATTTTCCTTTTATCTGACTTGATAAACCCTGAGAGCAGCCGTACCCTGCTAGGTGGTCGTCCTCCACCTCTTGATGGTCGTCCTCCATCATGCTCATCCGATGGCCGTCCCCATCGTTGATTTTCTACCCGACATTCGTCCTATGTCATGATATTTAGCAGCCGTCCCCTGCTAGGTGGTTGTCCTCCACCTCTTGATGATTGTCCTTCATCATTTTATCCAATGGCCCTCCCCATTGTTGATCTTTTGTTATCTGACATTCGTCCTATGTCATGATAAACCTTGAGAGCAGCCGTCCCCTGCTAGGTGGTCGTCCTCCACCTCTTGATGATCGTCCTTCATCATGCTCGTCCGATGGCCGTCCCCATCGTTGACCTTTTGTCCGACATTCGTCCTATGTCGCGATATTTTCGGCAGCCGTACCCTGCCAGGTGGTCATCCTCCACCTTAGATAACCGTCCCTCATCTTAACCCAACAGAGCAGCCGTCCCCTGCTAGGTGATCGTCCTTCACCTTTGATGATCGTACCTCATCATCTGTTTATTTCATTTATTCTTTAACCCGATGGCCGTCCCCGTCGTGGTCCCTTTTCCTTTTCCTGATGATCGTCCTTCATCAGTTTTAGCCCGGTGGCCGTCCCCATCGTTTGCTTACTTTACTTTATGAACTTGATGGCCGTCCCCGTCATGTTTCATTAATCCCCAGAAAATCTTATAGCTTTACTTGATGGCCGTCCCCATCATAATATCTTTTATCCCCAGCGTGTCGGCCGTCCCCCGTCATTGCTTTATTTTCCGCACTTTCCAGCATGTCGGCCGTCCCCGTCATTGCCCTTTACCCAGCAGTCGTCCTCTGCTTGACGGTCGTCCTCCGTCGCCCACACTTTACAATATACTCTATTTTCCTTTTACAATCTATATCCCTTTTCTTCTTCATTCTGTGAGTGCAAATTTTGGACTGTCTTTGGTATTCAACCACAAGTTATCTTGTTTGCCTGTTAAGCCGTTGCTTACACCCTGCACAGCTAACTCATGTTTGAATAGGGGCAGCTGTAAACACCCCAAATTTGCCCTCACCCATTCACACCATGGCTTATGATCATTTCATATGCATAAACACAATCATGACATCTCATACCACAATTTTGAGTCATTGCATTGGTTCTAAGTCATCTGCATCTAGGGTTTGTGATCTGAGCAATCCAAGAGCTTCTTGAGCCACTCCAAAGGCCATCAATCACTTCAAAGAGGCCTATGTGTGTTCAAGTATCATATTATATCCTCTCAAAGTCAAGAATGTCAAAGAATCACAAGAACTGAGAATGGCATGGAAGCAGAGCCAGGCTTGACTGCATAGATGACCTAGAATTAGGGTTTTGGTTTCAGAGGCCATAACTTCAAATTTTTTGGTCATTCTTGTTTATATTGGTCTCTATATGGTATAGGGAGTATGCATATCAATTTTCATGAAGAAATTCCATGGGGAAGTCATCTGATCAAGAGTTGACTTTTCAAGCAAGTCAGTGCAAAATCAGGGCATCTGAGGCCCCCAATGACCCAACCAAAGGGTGTTCTTCATCATTTTGAGTGTATATGATCTTTATTTGATCATGGAAGAGATTGGAAGTTCACAAAATTCAAGGATTTCAAGTCTTTTGCAAAGTTGACTTTTTGGGCAAGTTTGACTTTAAATGGAAATGTCATTTTAGGCAACTTTTTCAACCCTTACTTTTTGATTCAAGAAAGCTTCAAATGGAAAAACTTTGGTCATGAAAGTTGTAGGATAGATCTTTCCCTTTTCAAAAAGTACAAGAACATGACCTAATTCATTTTTGATCAAAAGTTATGGTTTGTCAAAGTTGGCAAAAATCACTAAATTTCAAGTCATGCACCAAAGAGGCAAAGTTGCAAATTCACTTCTCAAGGCCAATTAAGTCATCAAATGCACTTCTAATTCACACAACATGATCACACAACACTTAAAGTTCAGAATGCACCCAAAGAATCACATGTTTCATGGCCCATGGATCAAGATTTTTTCATAAGGACCAAAGTGAACCAAGTTGCAAAAGTCATCATAGCTCCTCATCCACTTGCTGGCTAGCTTGCTGATCAACCCTAGGCTTTTCCTCACCTCATGCTGCGCAGGACATGCCTCTTGTACTAGGCTAGCAAGTGGCCCATGCCCTTCTTACACAAAAGTTGACATTTTGCAAAAGCACTCATACCTATCACAAAAGCACACATCACATCTTCTGACCAATGGGAATTGTTTATACAAATCAATTGCAAGCCAAACATAACAAGAAGCAAGCCTGAAACCAGCCATAGACAGCATTCTCATTTTTCACCCTCTTGAGCAAAAGCATTCGAAACTCATCATACAGGCCATAAACTCATAAACAAACTTCACAAACCTTCTCACCATGCTTCACTGAACACAAACCAACCTTCAAAACAGCCTGAAACTCAAAGAATCACAAACACGATCCTCACCTGACCTTGAACAGAACCTCTGCAAACTCTCAAACCAGCCCAAATAAATTTGTTCCAAGCCTTTCAGAAGCACAAGGGAGGTCACAGGAGTGGTTTTGCACAAGAAAGGAGGTCAGAAAGTGCCAGACTGAAAAGCTTCAAACTCAGGTAGCTTCATGAACTTTTTTTCCAGAAATGGATTTTTAAGTTCCTAAGTTGTTCTTCATGATTCACTGATCACTCTGATGTTCTTGGTTTTGAAAATGGTTGAGAAATAAGCATTTAATCTAACTCTGAAACTTTTCTGACCTAAAAATGTTTGCTTTCGATTCATGTGATTGATGAAAGATAAATGAGTTTTGAGTTAGGGTTTTGATTCGGGGGGATGTGGGGATGCTTTCTGGGTTCTTAGTTTTCGTTTTAGTGAGGTTTTGAAGATTTTAGGGATTTTCAGGTGGAGTTCCCACCGGAGAAGACGACCGGAGGTCTTCTCCGGCCACCTGAAAATAATTAGGGTTAAACCCTGTCATTAAATGAGGTTTGAATCTGGAGCGTTGGATGAGCTGACCTAGGTTGACTGGCGCGCGTTTGAATGGTCAAGATGCACCATTAGGAACCCTAATCCACAATTAACTTAATTAATTCTGTTTAATTAATATAAAATGGAAATTAGGCCAGTTTGAATCTCAGCCTTAGGATCACGCGCGAAGTCTTTCCCTCCATCTCAGGTTTAAATGTGGACCACTGGATGCGCTGACTTTCATTTAAATTCAGTTTTTATTTCATTTAATTGCATTTGTTTTCTTCATTTTATTTAAAATAGCAAAATCAATTTAAAAATTCTGAAATTTTTTGTACTTTAATTTCAGAAACCAAAAATATTTTTATTTTTATTTTTTGCATTCAAAAAATATTCTTAAATATTTAAAAGTTTATTTTTAATTAATTAATGAGAATTAATTAATTAAAAATACTTTTAGGTATTTAAAAATCACCAAAAAATTCATGAAACCTTCATAATCATTTAGAAACATTGTCCAACCCTCAAACCAAATTTATTTTTTGATCTTGATGTCTTTTGAGAATTTTTCATGGAATTAAAATCATTTTAAGGCATTATTTTGATCCAAACTTCCAAAAATCATTTCTTCCTAACCATTGAGAGTTGGACCTTGATTCTTTTTGCATTGCATTGTGTTTAGCATGTAGTTTGTGAGGTTAAATTGGCATGATTTGATCTTTCATTTTCCATTTGTTTGACATTTTTCTTGTTAAGGAACCCTAAAACCCTAGAAAACTTAGGAAATTCATAACTTTTATTAGGTTAAGAGTTGGAACCTCTCCTTTGGGCAGTGGGTTAGTATAGGATTAGGGATCCTTTGAATGCATTTTCAATTTTTTATCTTGGTGTTTGCTTCTGATTTTGGTTTTTGTTTGATGCATTGATCATAAACCCTAATTTGGGCTTCCATTTGCATTCATCTTGCATTTGCTTACATAACATGACTTGCCATAGCATTTTATGCTCCCATTTGATTCATTTAACATCTTAAGACATATTGAAAGCATGTTTGATCATTGCATCTTTCATTTGCCATATTGTATGCCATTTGCATTCCATAACTTTTCATGTATGTTCATGGTTCTTAACTTGCTTCCTTTGCATCCATAAGCTTGTATGATCATCCCCATGTCTTGCTTCATGTTTGCATCATCTCATAGCATCATTACCATCTCATATATGCTTCTGGTTTTGGTTTGCATCATGTCACTTCATTCCATTTTGCATTGCATTGCATCCCTTTCACTAACTTTTCAGGTGGTAAGCAACTTTGAGAAGTGAATTTGCCTTCACTTCTCACACTTTCTTTTCATCTCTTTCATGTATCCTTGCTGCATTTTGTTATGTGTTTGAGATTGAGCTTGCTCATTCTTCTTCTTCTTACTTTCCTTCTTCAAGTGACTTGACTTCTTGAATGAAGCAAGTTACTTTGCTTCTCTTGATCCTTTCATCTGCTTCCTGGTGGTTCCATTGAAGATTTCTCTTGTAAACCTCACAAACCTTAGGAACAACCAAGCATGTCAATGATTAGGGTTTTGATTAGTCCCCCACTTAGTTTTACCTTTGTGTCTCTTTGAGTATTCTCTTCTCATCTCATAATCAGGGACTAAACCCTAAAGGCTTTAAGGCTTTGTGATTAAGCTTATGCCTGCATCCTTCTATTAGGATGGAGTGTATAACTTTAATCCTAAGTGTTAAACCCTTAATGTGTTTAAATCTCTTAACCAATCCATCTAATAATCATCAAGACATCAAACTTGTAACTTGGGCCTTGCATTAGGGTTCTAATTCTTCCTTAACTGGTTAAGAAGGACTAACCCTAGTGTTAATGGACAAGTCCCCCTCAAGTTGTCTTACAAACCCTAAAAATCACTTCTTCACCTCACCATTAACTAAAATCCACTTAACAAAGGCTTTGTTTTGTCATGAGTTTAATCCCTAATCATGGATTAAGTTGAGGAGCTTTCCTCAGCTTAAACATTCTCATCTATTATCCTTCTATTAGGATGGTGTAATGAGCCTGTTTAATCCCTGATTATGGCTTAATCTCATTACTCAACACTAAACAAAAACACCAAAAACATCTAAATAATCACAAGTAGGTTAATGATCTTAATCCTACATCAAAGGTAATCAAGTGTGAGAAGCTGACTTCACACTTAAGGTATTCTCATTACCCCTAATCAGAGGGAAGATGTGATGAGTTTACTAACCCATTGGTTTAGGCTTAAGCTCATTAACTTATGACAAACTTTCAAAAGCAATAAAAGACTGAAAACTCAAAAACAAACAATAATTGTCTCTTTGAGTATTCTTTTCTCATCTCATTCACTCACAACCGAGAACTTGCTTCTTCCGTCTAATGCAAGACAGTTTGCACCTGAGCCAGACAGGTCATACACTTGAGCATAGGCAAGCAAGCCGTTCACAAGTCAATTTACCTTTCAGTCTCTTTGGGTCGAACTACGGTGTTCTGACTTCCTCATTGCACGAGAGGATACGTAGGCATAACTTAACAGTTATCGAACAAAAGTCTTTGTATATTCCCCCTCCTTCCAGCTCATTTCTTTAAGCCTCATAATCTTGAGCAATTCATTCTTATTCTTACACTGACACTTCATATATCACACTTCACACTTCTTTTACACTGACACCTATACATCCTTTTCCAGCTCTTTTATACACAGATTGCACTGACACTACCCCTTTAAAACACAAATCTTTTAAGCGTGGATCCCGTCGAGTACGACGGACAATCTGGGTGCTAATACCTTCCCAGGTTGTAACCAACCCCCTTTCTCAGTCTCTCTGGTTCGCAGCCGTCTTATCCATATCTTTCCAGGTCTATGCAGCATTACCTTTCCTTCGGGATAAAAATGCCTAGCTGGCGACTCTTTTCTTTTCCAGTGGGTTCACTCCTGTGTGTTCTCCCTTCCTCCTTTCGCCGACCGTTCGCGTCTGTACCATATTTGAGCCAGTCTCATCTTTTGGGAGCGACAGTCTTCTTCTGTGAGGGACTTGGCAATCATGTCATCCACATAACATTCGATTTCTTTATGGATCATGTCATGGAATAATGTTACCATAGCCCGTTGATAAGTTGCACCAGCATTCTTTAGTCCGAATGGCATCACCTTGTAACAGAACGTGCCCCAGGGTGTGATAAAAGTTGTATTCTCCATGTCTTCAGATGACATCTTGATCTGATTGTATCCTGAAAATCCGTCCATGAAGGAGAACACCGAGAACTGAGTCGTATTATCAACCAATACATCAATGTGAGGTAAAGGGAAGTCATCTTTCGGACTGGCTCTGTTCAGATCCCGGTAGTCCACACACATCCTTACTTTGCCGTCTTTCTTAGGCACAGGTACAATATTAGCAACCCACGGTGGGTAACTAGTCACAGCAAGAAAACCGGCGTCCCACTGCTTTTGTACCTCTTCTTTGATCTTCATGGCCATATCTGGGCGAGTACGGCGCAGTTTCTGTTTTACTGGCGGGAAGTCTTCTTTCAAAGGAAGCTTGTGCATGACAATATCGGTGTCCAACCCTGGCATGTCCTGATAAGACCAAGCAAACACATCCACATATTCACGAAGCATGTCAATCAGTTGTTCCTTCACTGAATCCTGTAGGCAGGCCCCGATCTTAACTTCTTTCACATCTTCTTCCGTACCAAGATTAACCGTTTCGACCTCCTCCTGATGAGGAGTGATAACCTTCTCCTCTTGCCTTAACAACCTGGCTAGCTCTTCAGGAAGCTCATATTCTTCTTCAACCCCTTCATCAGCTTGATTGATTGGATTGTCAAAGTCATACGAAGTCATAGCTGTGCTGTTGTCGGTGCAGTCTGAAAGGCACTCTCTGCAAGGGTTTAGATTGTTCATTTTAGTGATCGATTTTAATCTTTTGTTTAGAAAAAAGTGAAGTAAAGTTATCATTTTGGAAAACATTGCCATTTTATTTTTGTACAAAAAGAAAAATGGAAAATAGTGAGCGGAAAAGAAAAAAAAAGACTCATTTGCAAAAGATGTCCGATATTCATTGATTGATCTGTTTGCACAAAATTACAAGATGGCCCGATTACAAAATGAGTCTTGACATCTTGGGCAAGATGTAAGACTTGAGGCATGCTTAAAATATACAGGAAATAATAATTACTCTGCAGGAGTAACCCTTATAATTTCCTGGGAAGACCAGTTTGAGATACGGCTCCCCGGGATCCTTGGACGTATCCAGCTCTCCAGGTTGCGCTCATCTTCCGACTCATCTTCCAAGTTGTTCACTGCATCCGGGGTGAGCATTCCCCCGCTGACAAAGTTGGGCTTCTTAGCAGTCTCTGATTGATCTTGTTGAGTTGGTTTGTAACCCAACCCAAATCTGTCCTCCTTCTTCTCCATAGGCAACAGCTTGCCCCAGCCTTGGGCAGTCCCCTCTTCAACAACCTTCCTGGCTTGCTGATAAGATGTCATGGAAGTTCCCAGTACAGCAGATGCTTCATTAATGTTCAGGGCCTCAAACCCCTGGCTCATGGTTTCATTGATTTCTCCATCCATCTCAATGTACTTGTACGTAGCCAGATGGCTAACAAAGATGTCCTCTTCACCACAGATGGTGATGATCTGGCCCTCCCACTCGAATTTCAACTTCTGGTGAAGGGTAGACGTAATTGCGCCAGCGGCATGGATCCAAGGTCTACCCAACAAACAGCTGTAGGCCGGCTGAATGTCCATCACATAGAAGGTAATCTTAAAAGTCTGCGGGCCAATCATCATAGGCAGATCAATCTCCCCTAGCACTGATCTTTTAGAGCCATCAAAAGCTCTTACCAACAAATTACTTGGACGTGGTGCCAAGCCATCATACTCTAGCTTCACCAAGGCTTTCTTTGGTAGGACATTGAGTGAAGACCCAGTGTCTACCAGTACATGGGATAGAACAGCACCCTTGCATTCTAGAGTGATGTGTAAAGCCTTGTTGTGGTTACGTCCCTCAGTTGTTAAGTCAGTGTTGGTAAAGCCCAGTCCATGACTGGTGTTGACATTTGCCACCACAGTTTCTAGCTGATTAACAGTGATCTCCTCAGGCACGTATGCTGCGTGCAAGACTTTCAGTAATGCATTCCTGTGAGCTTCGAAACACATGAGCAGGGATAATATGGAGATCTTTGAGGGGGTTTGGTGAAGCTGATCCACCACCTTGTAATCACTTCTCTTTATGATTCTCATGAACTCGTCTACATCTTGCTCAAAAGACGTCTTCTGAGTTTCTTTGACAGCCGGCTCTTCAAATACCACACTCTTTCCTTTTGCTTTGGCATTAGCTTCTGCTTCGGCATTAGGTCTTTGCACTTGTGAGGCAAAAAGGCGTCCGCTTCGAGTGAAGCCTCCGCCTCCCCCAACATTATCAATTTGTGGAGAAGGGGTTGAAGAATCCAAAGTGATTTTCTCTCTGTTGCAGTAGAGGTCAGAGCCATAATGCCAAGAGATGGCATTACTGCTTTCATATGGAACTGGTCCATGCACCGTGATGGTAACTTGACTGACTGCAGCAGAGGAGGGTACTGAAATGGTGTGCGGATCGTAGTAAATGGTGACTGGTGACCTGGCAGGAGGTGCCACTGTTCGTTGAAAGTTGTTGTTTGGAGGAACATTTGATGGATCATAGTAAATGGTGACTGCTGAGATATCTGTTGGCGTTGTAGAAGATTCTGCTGAATAAATGGGTGCTGATGTTGTATAAGGAATGGTTGATGACATTTGATTTGTTGAAGTGATGGATGGAACCATTGTTGATGATATTGATGAATTAGTCGGAATGATTGTTGTTGTAGTTGTAGAAGAGTCAGGAATTGTTGTCAAAGGGATTGCTGGATTTGCAGGTGCTGATGTTGTGATTTGAAGTATGCCACTCTGGATAAGACCATCTATGCCGCTTCTCAAGTTATCACACCCGTTGACCGAAATGTTGCAATAACCACAACCGAGCTCACACCCGGGGAACATCTGGCATTCTAGGAGCTGAGCTTTAATTTCTACCAGAGGTGTCCGAATCTGCCCAACACTGGTGATTATGAAATATGGCTTATCTTTCTCAATGGCATTAATTCTTGGTCCTCCATGATTGGGCATGGGATTCTTATTGACATTTGGTGGGGGTGCAAAGTTGAGGGCTTTAGAATCCACCAAATCCTGTACTTTCATTTGTAAAGCCCTGCATTTCTCTGTACTGTGGCCAGGTGCATTGGAATGGAAAGCACATCTGGCGTTGATATCATAATTTCTTGGAAGACTTGAAGGATCAGGTGGTGCCAATGTCCTTAATTCAACCAAGTTGAGTTTCAGGAGTTGTGGCAATAAAGCGGCATAAGGCATAGGGATTGGGTCAATCACCCTATTTGCCTGTGATGGTCTTTGTTGAAAGGGTCTCTGTTGTGGGTTGTTGTTGTTGTTGTAGGCTCTTTGTGGCGGATACTGAACTTGATGTTGATAATGTGGTTGTTGTTGTGGTTGATATGTTGGTTGTTGAGGAATCGGAGCTGGAATAGTGACAGCTGCTACTGATCTGTGGACATACTGGGGTCTGCCCCGGCTGGCATGGATGGCATTTGTCTCACCAGTTCTTCTAGGCCCCACAAAAGGCTTTCTGGGATTACTTGACGAACTTGCACCATTATCCGAGATCTTACCCATTTTCTGAAGGCTTTCAATTCTTTCTCCAGCTATGACTACGTCAGCGAAGCTGGTGGAAGAAAAGGCAGCTAGCCTATCAATATATGTTCCTTGCAGTGTATTCATAAACATGTCGGCCATTTCTCTTTCCGACATGGGTGGTTGGACAGCAGCAGCAAGCTGTCTCCACCTCTGGGCATATTCCCTGAAGCTTTCTCTGGAGGACTGAGACATTCCCATCAAAAGGGTTCTGTTAGGAGCCATGTCCAGATTGTATTGGTATTGTCTGATGAAAGCCTCAGCTAGGTCCTTCCAGCACCTGATAGTAGCTCTGGTCAAGTGAGAGTACCACTCCCTGAAAGCCCCAATCAAACTGTCTTCAAAGTAAAACATCCAAAGTTTTTCATCCATAGTGTATGCCTTAAGCCTCCCCAGAAAGGACTGCAAGTGAGTTCGTGGACAGGAAGTTCCGTTGTACTTCTCGAAGCACGGGGGTTTAAACTTATGAGGGATTCTTACCCCATCCACTAATCCCATATCCATGACATCAAATCCTAGGGAATTTTGGGACTCCAGGGATCTCAACTTCTCAGCAATTTCATCCAGCCTTCTATCATAGGCTTCATCCCCAGCTCCCATTACAGTGAATTGATCCTCTTGGGGGTCTTCCTGTAAGACTCTGCCTGCAGTAGTATTCCCTTGCACATTAGTAGGGATGTTGATCTCTGGATGAAGATGAGGCCCATATACTGGTGGGTTAACATGAGGTTGAACCCTCTCATTGTTACTTGTTCCTCTAGTCCCCAGATGGGGTTCTTCCTGGGTCTGCCTTTCTACCAATGCCCTCAATCTTTCTTGACTTTGAGCCAAGCCATTCATTACTTCCATGAACTGGGTCATTTGGTTTCTCATCTCTGTTCTTTCATTAGCCATCTGGGTTCTGACCTCTGTCAGATCTTGCTGTACTTGATCCATCTGTATACCAGGAAGATTGTTGCGAGTAGGATATCTGTGCGGACGGTTGAGAGGGAACACCCGACGGCGAGCAATAATTCCTGAATCACAACAGAGTTAGTAACAACAAAACAAAAGCCTACAAAACAAAACAAAAGTTAGTATGCAATGCAGTATGCTTATTTGCTTTCCAAGGTATCCGGCTTGGCACTTGGTTTTGACCTTTCCAGACCCTGAGGAAGATGCTTTGATGTTGCTTGAGAGAAAGAGAACTTAGTGAAACAATCTAACAAATATATTACAAATGGTGAATCATACATAGTTTGTTTTTACAACATATGCCCCTGAAGGGTCAAAATACAACACAAAAAGAAAAGTACATGAAATGGAAATAACAACAAGCAAATAAGTCAAATATCTAGGCCAAATTCATCCTCCTTAACCTCCTTCAAAAGTGCTTCAGTTACAGGATCAGCCGGATATTCTGTAATGCTTCTGATAAGAAGGTTCCTGGTGGTAATAGCAGTGGTCAGTTTCTTGTGTCTGTCTTGGTCCTTTGACCTCTTCACACCAGCCCTAAGCTTCAACTCTGAAATTTCCTTCTGGGCTGCCAGCAAAGCCTCCTGTTGTTTCTTTTCATTAGCCTCCAACTGCTCAATCCTAGCTTGAGTCCTCTTATCCTCTTGAGTGCAAGCTTCAGTGATTCTGACCCACCTATCCTAACTCTCTTTTAGATAGAGATCAGTCCTAGCCTTCTGAAATTGGGCCTCTTTACAGGCATTCTTTAGAATTTGCTCTCCTGCTCTTGATTTCTTGATGTAGTCCTCTGCTTTCTCAATCCTGGCTAGATGCTCCACCTTAATCTTTTCTAACCTTTCAATGTCTAGACGACCAACACTCCTCTCCCAGAGGGTTCTTTTCAGAGCTTGAGACAGATTCTCATTTCTCTCCTTCAGTTTCTCAAATTCTTCCAGGCTGACAGTGGTTGGAGGTGGTATTGTGGATGGTCCAGGTGCATCCTCAATGGTGAAAGGCATCCCAGAAATCTGAGCTCTAGCATGTGACCATTCATAATACTGAGCTGAAGCCACATTGTTGCATCTTCCAAGAATGGCCATCCCCTTGGTCTGGATGTTGTCCCAAGCCCAGGATGCTTGTCTGACAGCAGCCAAATTAGGCTTTATCTCACAATACAGGGTTTCTGCCAAGTCTTGCACTCTAGGAGGGTGAACCAAAGCATAGCCTAACTGTCTCTTAAACAGCAAAGGGTTGTAGTTGATGCAACCCTTCACTCCTATCAGAAGTACATTGGGGAACTGCCCACAGCTAGTAATTATGTCTCTGCCCTTGGTGCTTTGGGTGCACCATCTGATGTCATCTGAAGTCAAAGCAATAAGTCTCTTAGCCCAATTCTTCTGTTGGTGAGGATTCAGGAAGGCATCAGTCTTGGGTAAGTGTTTGAGTAGCCAGGTATGGAATAGAGGAGCACAGCATCTCACCAATCTCCCTCTCTGCTTCTCATTCCTTTGGTGAACAGAATAATAGAAATCTCCCAGTAAGGTGGGTACTGGGTTCCTCAAAAGGAAGATATGAATAGCATTCTTGCTGATAAACTTGGGCTCATCTGCAAACAATACAACCCCATATATGCTGAGGGCTAGTAATGCACAAACTGCCCTCCATTCTCCCAAGGAAGCCTTCAGGATAGCCTGAGAAGTCAAGAAATCCAAGTGTAGACCAGGAGTGCCAGCCTTTGTTGTCATGTTCTACTCAATCAAAATGGGCTCCAGGTACAGTGCCTTTGCCACCTCTTCATTGCTGGGAGAAGCCATCTCTAGGTTGAAGGGAATCCCACCTTTAATAGGCACTCCAATCAATGATGAAAACTCCTCCAACAGAGGTCCCAACTGAAAATTCTGGAAAGTGAAGCATCTCAAAGGAGGATCATAAAACTGTAAGCAAGTGTGAATCAAACTCCTCTGAGAAGGGTCTAAGTCCATAACCATATCAAGGATGCCTCCATAATGTTCTCTGAATAATGGGATATGGTCTGGAGTGATAAGTGCCTGGACCTGCCTGATGCCAGCCAGCACAGGCTCAAAGAAGTGGTATGAAATGTTGCTCTTCTTGGGTGCCATGTCTGCTGATGAAGAGCTGAAACAAATGCTGATGATAGAGACTAACACTGGAGATGATCCACTGACAGGCTGATGCTGGTGATGAAGGTAACTGAAGCGGGTAGCTGATGAAGATAGCTGAAGCAGATACTGATGAACAGGGGTCTATGCAGATGAAGGGGTCAAAACCAAGCCAAATGAAATGGGGATACCCTGAAAAGAAATAAACAAATGTTAAATGATGCAATGATGATGTATGCAAATGATATGCAAGGGTTTGTGATCAAGCTGGATCTGATTATTTGTCTTGATATAAAAAGGTCCATGTATGTTTAAGAAGTCCAGGTGGAGGTTCAGAAATCCAGTAACCTAGGTGGGGGACTCAAATAAAGAGTTACATGTCCAGGGTTAAATCACAAGAACTGTCCAAAGTGGAGTATTCTTAAACACAATAAGTAACAAGGTATGATGTGGCCAAGGGTTCCTGCAAACCTGTAAACAACCCAACCCCCTCACAGGTGATGTTCTAAAACAAGGATCTTCAGACTTGGATCAGTTATGAGAAGTGTAAACACTTCTAACCCAGAGGTACAGTGTTTACAATAACCATAAAAGATCCTCCTCTAATTCACCCCAGTTTCTGAAGGTCAATAATAAAGGTCATCCAGACTTAGCAGGATTCCCAGATAGCCCTAGCACTACAGGAGATCTGTAGCACAGAGTTCTCAAGAAGAAACCCATATCTGAACCGTGTTTCATATTCCCGCACCAGACCGAAATGGAATGGGAAAGAACATGAACCACTCTAGCCTAGGTGTCACTCAAGTCCCAGGTATAGGACCTTAAACTCTCAGTGAAACCCCACCCACCAAAACAAAAAAACAGATCCAGCCAGATGACAGTATGACAGTATGATATATAAAGCTGTAAAGAAAGCAATAAATAACTGTACATAAAGCAGTAAATAAAGCAAATATACAAACACAATTAGCACATAACACCCCAGTAAACACAAATCAAACAAACGCTAGGAGGAACCCACAAAAAGAACCAGAAGCCCTGGTTACAGTATAAGGGTCCTCAGCAGAGTCGCCAAGCTGTCGCTCCCAAAGATTTGCATCCCGGTACAAGCGCGAACGGTCGGCGAAAAGAATGGGATGAGAACACACAGGGGTGAACTCAGGAAGACAAGAGTCGCCAGCTAGGCATTTTTATCCCGGAGTTAAGGTAATGCTGCATAAACCTAAGAAGGATATTGATAAGACGGTTGCGAACCAGAGAGACTGAGAAAGGGGGTTGGTTACAACCTGGGAAGGTATTAGCACCCAGATTGTCCGCCGTACTCGACGGGATCCAAGCTTAAAATATTTGTGTTTTAAAGGGGCAATGTCAGTGCAATCTGTGTATAAAGAGCTGGAAAAGGATGTATAGGTGTCATTGTAAGAGAAGTGAAGTGTATAAGTGAAGTGTCAGTGTAAGGAAAGAGTATGCTCATGATTATGAGGCTTAAAGAATAATTGCTGGAAGGAGGGGGAATATACAGAGACTTTTGTTCGATAACTGTTAAGTTATGCCTACGTATCCTCTCGTGCAATGAGGAAGTCAGAACACCGTAGTTCGACCCAAAGAGACTGAAAGGTAAATTGACTTGTGAACTGCTTGCTTGCCTATGCTCAAGTGTATGACCTGTCTGGCTCAGGTGCAAACTGTCTTGCATTAGATGGAAGAAGCGAGTTCTCGTTTGTGAGTGAAGATGATGAGAAAAGAATCCCGGAGGAGACGATTATTGTTTGTTTTTTGCATTTTCAGTCTTTTATTGCTTTTTGTGTTTGTCATAAGAAAATGATCTTAAGCCTAAACCAATGGGTTAGTAAACTCATCACATCTTCCCTCTGATTAGGGGTAATGAGAATACCTTAAGTGTGAAGTCAGCATCTCACACTTAATCACCATGGTGTAGGATTAAGATCATTAACCTACTTGTGATTATTTAGATGTTTTTGTTGTTTTGGTTTAGTGTTGAGTAATGAGATTAAGCCATAATCAGGGATTAAAAAGACTCATTACACCATCCTAATAGAAGGATAATAGATGAGAATGTTTAAGCTGAGGAAAGCTCCTCAACTTAATCCATGATCAGGGATTAACCTCATGACAAAACAAAGCCTTTATTAAATGGATTTTAGATGAATAAATGATTTTTAGGGTTTGTAAGACAACTTGAGGGGGACTTGTCCATTAACACTAGGGTTAGTCCTTCTTAACCAATTAAGGAAGAATTAGAACCCTAATGCAAGGCCCAAGTTACAAGCTTGATGTCTTAGTGATTATTAGGTGAATTGATTAAAGGATTTAAACACATTAAGGGTTTAACACTTAGGATTAAAGTTATACACTCCATCCTAATAGAAGGATGCAGGCATAAGCTTAATCACAAAGCCTTAAAGCCTTTAGGGTTTAGTCCCTGATTATGAGATGAGGAGAGAAGACTCAAAGATGACACAAAGGTAAAAGCTAAATGGGGGACTAATCAAGCCCTAATTGTTATCATTCTTGGAGGTCCTAGGGTTTGTGAGGCTTAAGAGAGAAAGAAATCTTCAAATGCCACCAAGGAGAGAAGCAGATGAAAGGGGCAAAGAGAAGAAAAACAACTTGCTTCACTTAAGAAGACAAGTTGATTGAAGGAAGAAGGTAAGATGAACAAGAATGAGCAAGCTCAATCCAATACACATACAAAAATGCAGCAATGATGCATAAGAGAGATGAAAAGAGAATGTGAGAAATGAAGGCAAATCCACTTCTCAAAGTAACTTACCACCTGAAAAGTTAGTGAAAGAAATGAAATGCAATACAAAATGAGATGCAATGTGATGATGCAAACCAAAACCAGAAGCATGAACATGATGTTAATGATGTTAAGAGAAGATGCAATCATGAGGCAAGGCATTAGAATGATCATACAAACATATGGATGCAAGAGAAGCATGCTTAGAACCATGAATGTTCATGCAAAGTTATGGAATGCAAATGACATACAACATGGAAAATGAAAAATGCAATGATCAAACATGATCCTAATATGTCCTAAGATGTGTGATGAACCAAATGGATGCACAAAATGTCATGGCAAGTCATGGTATGCAAACAAATGGAAGATGGATGCAAAGGAAGGCATGAATTAGGGTTTATGATCAATGCACAAAGCAAAATTCAAAACCAGAAGCAAACATCATGATAAAAATTTGAAAATGCAATCAAAGGAACCTTAGACCTATACAAACTCACTGCCCAAAGGAGGGGATCCAACTCTTAACCTATTAGAAGTTATGAATTTCCTAAGATTGCTAGGGTTTTAAGGTACCTTGACAAGAAAAGTTCCAAACAAAAGGGAAATGCAAGATCAATTCTAGACAATTTAATCCTATAAACTACATGTTATGCAAGATGCAATGCAAAACGAATCATCATCCAACTCTCAATGGTTAGGCAGAAATGAATTTTTGAAGTTTGAATCAAAATAATGCCTTGAAATGATTTTAATTCCATTAAAAATTGTCAAAAGGCATTAAGATCAAAAAAGAAATTTGGTTTGAGAGTTGGACAATGTTTCTAAATGTTTTTAAATGTTTCATGAATTTTTTTTGTGATTTTTAAATACCCAAAAGTATTTTTAATTAATTAATTTTCATTAACTAATTAAAAATAAACTTTTAAATGATTTAAAAATAATTTTTAATGCAAAAAATAAAAATAAAAATATTTTTGGTTTCTGAAAATTAGTGAAATGCTTGACAAAAATTTTCAGAATTTTTCAATGTTTTTTGCTATTTTAAATTAAATGTACAAGATAAACAAAATAAAATGAAAATAAAAATGAATTAATGGGAAATTATGCAAAATCTAAGGCTGAGGTTCAAACTGGGAAGCGCGCGAATTGACTGGCGCCAGATCTAAGGGTTGAGATTCAAACTGGCCAGATTAATTTATAAACTTAATTAAATGGATAATGACGTGGATTAGGGCTTAAGTGAAACAATCCAGGCCATTGGAACGCGCGGGAGTCAACAAAAGTCAGCCAGATCAAGGGTCCACGTTTAAACTTTGCCCTAAACGCATTTAAGTCACTAATGACTTTCAGGTGGCCGGAGAAGACCTCCGGTCATCTTCTCTGGCCAGACTCTCACCTGAAAGTTGCTAACTTCTTCAAAACCTCCCCCCAAACCCCCTAAAGCTCCAGAATCACTCAACAAACATCAAGGAACAAGAATCCAGGCACAAAAATAATTTATTCTTAGAAACAAGCATGAATCGAATCAATCTCTTTTTAGGTCAGAAAGTTTCAGAGCAAGCATACATCCTGGTTTCTCAACCATTTTCAAAAATAATCACATCCCCATGATCAGGGGAGCACATAGAATCGTTTAAGAACTTAAAATGGAGTTTCTGGAAAAATGTTTTGGATGGTTACCTGAGCTGGAGTTCCTCTGATTCTAAGCTTCCTGGCCTCAAGCTTTGCACAAACCTCCTCCTTTGATCCTCCTGATGATGGAATGGAGCTTAGAATGCTTTGAGAGTGGCTGGTTTGGGAGATTGACAGAGTTCTGTTCAAGGGGGGAAGGAAATCTTGTTTTTGATTCAGGAGGTTTCAGTCTGTTTCAATGGTTGGTTTGTGATCAGTGAGTCATGTTGAGATCAATGGTGAAGTTTGTTTGTGTGTTTGAAGCTTGTGGAGTCAGTTTCGAATGGTTTTGCAAGTTGGAGCAATTTTGATAACTATGGCTTGGAGTGTGTTTCAGCATGAGTTGTGTGGTGTGTTTTGCTGGCTTTGGTCCACTTATCACAACTAGAGAGGTCAGAGGAGTTGGTGTGCCCTATTGTGATTGGTATGGGCAAGTTGCCAAAATGTCACACTTTGTGTAAGAGAGGTATGGGCTCATGGATAGCCAAGGACAAGTGGGGTGTCCTGCGCAGCAAGAAGTGTGGAGAGCCCTAGGATCAATTCTGAAGTCAGCAAGCAAGTGGATTAGGGTTTGAGTGAGGTTTTGCAACTTGGTTCACCTTTGGCCCTTTTGAAGTTTCTTGATCCACAAGTCATGAAAATGAGTGATCCTTTGATGAAATCTGATTTTTAGGCCTTGATTCATGTTTGTATGAAGATTAGAGGTCCATTTGAAAGCTCAATTTGCCTTGGCAAGTGGTTTTGCAACTTTGCCTCTTTGGTGCATAACTTGAAATTTTGTGATTTTGGCCAACTTTGACAAGCCATAACTTTTGATCCAAAATGAATTAGAATGAGTTCTTGTACTTTTTGAAAAAGGGAATGATCCATTCTACAACTTTCATGACCAAAGTTTTCTCATTTGAAGCATTTTTGAATCAAAAAGTAAGGGTTGAAAAAGTTTCCCAAAATGGCAAGTTTCCATTACAAGTCATTTTCCCAAAAAGTCAACTTTGCAAATAACTTGAAATTCTTCAATCTTGTGAACTTCTAACATCTTTAATGATCAAATAAAGATCATACACAATCAAAATGATGAAGAACAACCTTTGGTTGGGCCATTGGGGGCCTCAGATGCCCTGATTTTGCACTGACTTGCTCAAAAAGTCAACTCTTGATCAGATGCCTTCCCCATTGAATTTATTCATGAAAATTGATATGAATGATCCCTATACCATTAAGAGACCAATAGAAATAAGAATTACCAAAAAATTTGGAGTTATGGCCTTTGAAACCAAAATCCTAATTCTAGGTCATTTGTGCAGTTAAACCTGGCTCTACTTCCATGCCAATCCCAGTTCTTGTGATTTTTTGACATTCTTGACTTTGAGGAGATACAATATGATGCTTGAACATACATGGACCCCTTTGAAATGATTGATGACCTTTGGAGTGGCTCAAATGGCTCTGGGATAGCTCAAGTCACAAACCCTAGATGCAGATGACTTTGAACCAGTGCAGTGAAATAAAAGATGCAATATGAGATGCTATGATTGAACTTATGCATATGAAAAGATCACAAGCCATGGTGTGAATGGGTGAGGGAAAATTTGGGTTGTTTACACCGTCCCCATCATAATCTCTTATATCCCCAGCATGTCGGTCGTCCCCGTCATTGCTTCATCCCCCAGCAGTCGTCCCCTGCTCGACGGTCGTCCTCCGTCGCCCGCACTTTGTAATATACTTTATTTTCTTTTACAATCTATATCCCTTTTCTTCTTCATTCTGTGAGTGCAAATTTTGGACTGTCTTTGGTATTCAACCACAAGTTATCTTGTTTGCCTGTTAAGTTGTTGCTTACATCCTGCACAACTAACTCGTGCTTGAATAGGGGCAGCTGTAAACACCCCAAATTTGCCCTCACACATTCACACCATGGATTGTGATCTTCTCATATGCATAAGTTCAATCATGGCATCTCATATTACATTTGTGATTCACTGCATTGGTTCAAAGTCATCTGCATCTAGGGTTTGTGATCTGAGCCATCCAAGAGCCATTTGATCCACTCAAAAGGTCATCAATCACTTCAAAGGGGTCCATGTATGTTCAAGCATCATATTATATCCTCTCAAAGTCAAGAATGTCAAAAAATCACAAGAACTGAGATTGGCATGGAAGCAGAGCCAGGTTTGACTACACAGATGACCTAGAATTTGGGTTTTGGTTTCAAAGGACATAACTCCAATTTCTTTGGTCATTCTTGTTTCTATTGGTCTCTATATGGTATAGGGATCATACATATCAATTTTCATGAAGAAATTCAATGGGGAAGGCATCTGATCAAGAGTTGACTTTTTGAGCAAGTCAGTGCAAAATCAGGGCATCTGAAGCCCCCAATGACCCAACCAAAGGGTGTTCTTCATCATTTTGATTGTGTATGATCTTTATTTGATCATAGAAGATGTTTTAAGTTCACAAAATTGAAGAATTTCAAGCCATTTGCAAAGTTGACTTTTTGGGAAAATGACTTGTAATGAAAACTTGCCATTTTGGGAAACTTTTTCAACCCTTGCTTTTTGATTCAAGAATGCCTCAAATGGGAAAACTTTGGTCATGAAAGTTGTAGAATGGACCATTCCCTTTTCAAAAAGTACAAGAACTCATTCTAATTCATTTTGGATCAAAAGTTATGGCTTGTCAAAGTTGGGAAAAATCACATAATTTCAAGTTATGCACCAAAGAGGCAAAGTTACAAAATCCCTTGCCAAGGTAAAATGAGACCTCAAAGTGACTTCTAATCCTTGCACAAACATGAACCATGACCTAAAAGTCAGAATTGCACAAAGAAATCCCAAGTTTCATGCCTTGAACTTCAAGTAATTCAAAAGGGGCCAAACTTCCCCAAAATTGCAAAATGGATCAAATCTCTTCAGCCACTTGTGCCAGCTATAAACTATGACTTCCATGGACCTCCTTGAACCAAGCTGACTCGAGCCATGCCTTGAAACAGCCACTGAACCAGCCCATACCTCAAGTACACAAGTTGGTGACATTTTGGCAACTTGCCCATACCAATCAGCATAGGCCAGCACCCACTCTCTGACCTATCACACTTCTTTATGTGGATCAAATACAAGCAAAAGCACATAACAACTAAGCCTGAAACTCCAAGAACACAACATACTCAAAAATCCTCACATTTGCAAAAGCTTTCGAATCCCTTGATTCAGCCATCAAACCTTCAAACTTTTTCCACCATTCAACTCCATAAACCTCACTGATCATTTCCCACCCTCCATTTTGCCCTAAAACCTCCACAATCAAAAACACGATTTTCACATTTCATGAACTGAGATTCTGCAAACTCTCTCTAGAGGCCATTTAAACTCCAGCTAAGCATCACAAACACTTGGAGGGAATCATTGGAGTGGATTTGAAGCAAAGAACTGGCCAGAAAGTCCCTGATTCGAAAGCTCAAGCTCAGGTAGCCATGGCACTTATTTTTTCAGAACTCTCATTTTATGTTATAGAATGATTCCACATGTATCTCTGATCACCATGATGTGTTTAATTTTGAAAATAGTTGAGAAATAAGCATTTCATGAGCTTCTGAAATTTCTGAGTTCTTTTTTGTTTTGCTTCGATTCACAAGTTTGATGATGAATAAATGAATTTTGATGACTGATTCTTGTTGGGGTTGGGGAGAGGATCATTTCTGGAGAGTTTTAGGGCTTGGGGATGCGTATCAAGAGAGATAGCATGAATGGTTGGCCGGAGAAGATGACCGGAACACTGTTCCGGTCATCTGAAAGTAATTAGGGCACAAGATTAGGGTTTAAACATAATTAGTGAGATTTGAATTCTGGCCGTCCAGATGCGCGCGCTAGTCAATTCCCGCGCCCTAGGTTTGAACCACAGCCCTCAGATCAGTTGACTTTCCTATTTTTCATTTAAAATTCATTTTATTTTCATTTGTTTTGATTTATTTTGTACGAATTATTAAAAATAGCAAAATACCTTTAAAAATTCTGAAATTTTTTGTCAAAGGTTCAATTATTTTTCAGAACACAAAAATATTTTTATTTTTATTTTTTGCATTAAAATTTATTTTTAAATCATTTAAAAGTTTATTTTTAATTAGTTAATGAAAATTAATTAATTAAAAATACTTTTAGGTATTTAAAAATTACAAAAAAATTCATGTAACATTTAAAAACATTTAGAAACATTGTCCAACTCTCTAACCAAATTTCTTTTTTGATCTTGATGCCTTTTGATAATTTTCTTTGGAATTAATTTCATTTCAAGGCAATATTTTGTTTCAAACTTCAAAAATTCATTTCTGCCTAACCATTAAGAGTTGGATGATGATTCTTTTTGCATTACATCTTGTATAGCATGTAGTTGATAGGATAAAATTGGCTTGAATTGATCTTGCATTTTCAATTTGTTTGGCATTTTTCTTGACAAGGTACCTTAAAACCCTAGCAATCTTAGGAAAATCATAACTCTCACTAGGTTAAGAGTTGGATCCCCTCCTTTGGGCAGTGAGTTTTTATAGGTTTAGGGTTACTTTGATTGCATTTTCAAATTTTTATCATGTCATTTGCTTCTGGTTTTGGATTTTTGCTTTGCATGTTGCATATAACCCTAATTTATGCCTTCCTTTGCATCCATATTCCATTTTGCTTGCATACAATGACTTTCCATGACTTTTTGTGCATCCATTTGATTCATAATACATCTTAAGACACATTAGAATCATTTTTGATCATTGCATTTTTCATTTGCCATGTTATATGTCTTTTGCATTCCATAACTTTTCATGAACATCCATGGTTCAAAACATGCTTCTCTTGCATCCATATGTTTGTATGATCATTCTAATGCCTTGCCTCATGTTTACATCATCTCTTAGAATCATTCACATCATGTTTATGCTCCTGGTTTTGGTTTGCATCATCACATTGCATCTCATTTGCATTGCATTTCATTTCTTTACTAACTTTTCAGGTGGTAAGTTGTATTGAGAAGTGAATTTGCCTTCACTTCTCACAATCTCTTTTCATCTCTCTTATGCATCATTGCTGCATTTTATCTTGTGCTTTGGATTGAGCTTGCTCATTCTTGTTCATCTTACTTTCTTTCTTCAAGCAACTTGTCTTCTTAAGTGAAGCAAGTTGTTTTGCTTCTTCTTGATCCTTTCATCTGCTTCTCTCCTTGGTGGCTCTTTGAAGATTTCTTTCTCTCTTAAGCCTCACAAACCCTAGGAATGACCAAGCATGATAACAATTAGGGTTTGATTAGTCCCCCACTTAGCTTTTACCTTTGTTTCTCTTTGAGTTTTCTCTTCTCATCTCATAATCAGGGGCTAAACCCTAAAGGCTTTAAGGCTTTGTGATTAAGCTTATGCCTACACCCTTCTATTAGGATGGAGTGTATAACTTTAATCCTAAGTGTTAAACCCTTGATGTGTTTAAATCCTTTAATCAATTCACTTAATAACCATCAAGATATCAAGCTTGTAACTTGGGCCTTGCATTAGGGTTCTAATTCTTCCTTAATTGGTTAAGAAGGACTAACCCTAGTGTTAATGGACAAGTCCCCCTCAAGTTGTCTTACAAACCATAAAAAAATCACTTCTTCATCTTATCATTAACTAAAATCCACTTAATAAAGGCTTTGTTTTGTCATGAGGTTAATCCTTAATCATGGATTAAGTTGAGGAGTCTTCCTCAGCTTAAACATTCTCATCTATTATCCTTCTATTAGGATGGTGTAATGAGTCTGTTTAATCCCTGATTATGGCTTAATCTCATTACTCAACACTAAACAAAAACAACAAAAACATCTAAATAATCACAAGTAGGTCAATGATCTTAATCCTACATCAGGGTGATTAAGTGTGAGATGCTGACTTCACACTTAAAGTATTCTCATTACCCCTAATCAAAGGGAGGATGTGATGAGTTTACTAACCCATTGGTTTAGGCTTAAGCTCATTTGCTTATGACAAACTTTCAAAAGCAATAAAAGACTGAAAATACAAAAAAAAAACAATAATCGTCTCCTTCGGGATTCTTTTCTCATCTCATTCACTCACAAACGAGAACTTGCTTCTTCCGTCTAATGCAAGACAGTTTGCACCTGAGCCAGACAGGTCATACACTTGAGCATGGACAAGCAAGCAGTTCACAAGTCAATTCATCTTTCAGTCTCTTTGAGTCGAACTACGGTGTTTTGACTTCCTCATTGCACGAGAGGATACGTAGGCATAACTTAACAGTTATCGAACAAAAGTCTCTGTATATTCCCCCTCCTTCCAGCATTATTCTTTTAGCCTCATATCTTTGAGCTCCTTATTCTTGTTCTTACACTGACATTTCTCTTATACACTTCACATTCTTTTTACACTGACACTTGCATTCTTTCCAGCCTTGATACACAGATTGCACTGACACTACCCCATTAAAACACAAATCTTTTAAGCGTGGATCCCGTCGAGTACGGCGGACAATCTGGGTGCTAATACCTTCCCAGGTTGTAACCAACCCCCTTTCTCAGCTTCTCTAGTTCGCAACCGTCTTATCTATGTTCTTTTCTTAGGTTTATGCAGCATTACCTTTCCTTCGGGATAAAAATGCCTAGCTGGCGACTCTTGTCTTTCTGAGTTCACCCTTGTGTGTTCTCTTTCTTTTCGCCGACCGTTCGCGTCTGTACCCCTTCTGACCAGGTGTCATTTGGTGGGAGCGACAGGGTCAGATGATGGAAATGCTACAAGTCATTCGAGCAAAATTAGATACTCAATAGACTGTGGTGTCTAAGATTGTCACTGCAACGACTGAGCCTACACCATCAGTGACTACCCCTGTAACCTGGCCTCCTTTTAGGCTTCCTCACGGATTTGTACCTCCTCCTCAGGGTTTTGCTTCTCAAAGCTTTATTCCTCCTTCCCAAGGATTTGCTGCTCAGGGTTTCTTCCCTCCTTCCCAAGGATTTGCTTCTCAAAGTTTCGCGCCTCCTTCTCAGGGCTTTGCATTTCCTTCCCAAGGTTTTGTGCCTCCCCTTCAAGGATTTACTGCTCAGTAGACTATTCCTCTAACTACCGAAGAGAACCATGTGGTTACTAATTTTACACCATATATTGTACACACTCGTGTCCAACCATACTTTAACGACCCTCAGGTGTATGATGTGCCAGATATGTTTGAGAATGGAAATGAGAAACATGAGAAGATGCAAGAGAATTTTGATACCCTTGAAAAGAGGTTGAGGGCAATTGAAGGTGACCAGATCTTTGGGGTTGCTGCTAGAGAGATGTGTCTGGTGTCTGGACTGGTAATACCTCCAAAGTTCAAGATGCCCACTTTTGATATGTACGAGGGCGCAATGTGTCCTAAGAACCATCTCTTAATTTACTATCGAAGAATGGTTGCGCAGGTGGACAATGACAAATTAATGATCCATTGCTTCCAAGATAGTCTGAAGGGAATTTCCTCCAAGTGGTATCTAACGTTAGATCAGTCAAAGATCCGCAGTTTTCAAGACCTGACAGATGCTTTCATCCAGCAATACAAGTACAATATGGACCTTGCTCCCGATAGGAGGCAGCTGTTGAGTATGTCCCAGAAAGATTCCAAATCTTTTAAAGAATATGCTCAAAGGTGGAGAGGGACCGCTTCTCAGGTAGATCCCCCGTTGACTGAAAAAGAGTTAGCTGTTGGTTTGTTGACATGGTGCGACCATAATTCTTTGAGAGAATGGTGGGAAGCATAACCGCTAGCTTCTCTGGCCTTGTAGTTGTGGGAATCAAGGTTGAACTTGGTCTGAAGAATGGAAAGATGAGTGGTGCATCCAGCAGTTCTAGCAATAGTAGTGGAAACAATGTTAAGAAGTTTACTAACAATTTCCACAAAAAGAAAGAGGGCGAGACAAATGCAGTAATGACAAGTCAAAGGATAAATCAGCTTTGGCAGAGGCCTCCACCTGTGGCTCAATGGCAATATGCCTATCCATCACAGTATGTTCAACATCCCTATGTGGCGGCAATTCAGCCATCATATAATCAACAAGTTCCAATGTATCGGCCAACTCAAGCAGTACCGATGCTCAACAATCCAGGCTATCAACAAGCGCCCAATGCTTCAGCCTACCAGCAGAGGACTCCAGCTCCTCGTCCGAATCCCAACTTTCAGAATAGAAGACCAGGAGGAAGGCCTCCCCATCCTCAGATCCCTATGACCTACACTGAATTGTATCCCTCACTACTGAAGAAAGGCTTGGTTACTCCAAGGCCTTTGGGTCCTCCACCAGATCCGCTTCCACCAAGTTACAACTCAAGTGCACACTGCTTATTCCATGAAGGTGCTCCAGGGCACGATTTGGAAAATTGTATTGCTTTGAGGTATGTTGTGAAGGATTTAATGGATAAAAACATTTTGTCATTTGGAAATACTGGTCTGAATGTCAAAAATAATCCTCTACCCAAACATGGGTCCATAAATGCCATTGTTGACGAGTCTGACGAAGATTTTATTTTCAATGCCACAGAGATCAAAACCCCGCTTAGAAACTTCCATGCGAAGTTAGTCGAGGTGGGTATGCTGAAGAACTGTCATAAGAATTGTGAAGCTTGTGCTAATAATCCAAAGGGATGTGAACTGGTTTTGAGAGATGTTCAAAGTTTGATAAATCGGGGTGTTTTACAAGTAAGTGGTCGTGTGAAGAGGAATGAAGTGGCAATGATTGAACCCATTTTCAACTTGCCCGAATCTGATTCTACCATGGCACCAGTGTTTAACATGCTTGAATCCCCAAGAATTCAACCCATCTTCAATATGCCAGAGCCTGTGGTGCCCATTTTCAATATGCCAGAACCGAGGTTTGAGCAAAGAAGTAACCATTTCCTTTATGAAGATACCAAAGCAGTTCCGTGGAAGTATGATACAATGGGAATTCATCAGAAGTGGGAACAGGCTGGTCAGAAGGAAAGTTTAAAAGCGGCAAGTGCTGACATAGCAGGTGCCAGTCGATTAACTCGCAGTGGTCGCGTTTATACTCATCAAGTCAATACAATTCCACCCGTTCCACCTAAAGAAGTGATTCACACTGTTGCCAACAAGGATAAAGGGTTGATCTTGGAAGAAGAGGATGCAGAATTTCTCAGAATCATTAAGAAGAGTGATTATAAGGTTATTGATCAGCTGCATCAAACGCCTTCCAAAATATCTATCTTATCACTTCTTATGCATTCCCCGGCCCACCGAGGTGCTCTCCAGAAATTACTAGCCCAAGCTCATGTTACACACGACATAACTGTGAATCAGTTTGATGGTGTCATTGCCAATATTACCGCATGTAATAATCTCAGTTTCAGTATGGAGGATCTTCCGAAGGATGGCTTGGACCATAATAGTGCTCTTCATATATCTGTAAAATGTCAAGAGGATACCTTAGCAAGAGTTCTTGTGGATACAGGATCTTCATTGAATGTTTTGCCGAAAAGAACGCTTGCTAAGTTATCTTATCAAGGGGCAGAGATGAGGCCCAGTGCACTGATTGTGAAAGCTTTTGATGGGTCAAGGAGGACTATTATTGGAGAAGTAGACCTACCAATCTAATTGGACCACAGGTGTTCAAGATCACTTTCCAGGTTATGGACATTAATCCTAATTATAGTTGTTTGCTGGGAAGACCTTGGATCCATGCCGCTGGGGCAGTCACTTCTACCTTACACCAGAAGATGAAGTTTGTGGTCGATAATAAGTTGGTAACTGTGTCTGGTGAAGAAGATCTCATGGTCAGCAACCTTACTTCCTTTAGCTATATTGAAGCTGATGAAGATGCTTTAGAAACTGATTTCCAAGCTCTGGAGATAGCCAATGTTGTTCTTATGGAAGTAGAGGAACAAAAAGGGAAGGGTATTCCATCTTTTGCGTCACTGAAAAGTACCATTTCTACTATCGAAGAAGGATTCTATGAAGGTTGGGGTGATATCATTGAAGTCAAATAGAAGCTAGATCGCTACGGGTTGGGTTACAAACCAACTCATGTGAAAGAAGGAGCGTCAACCTCCGTTAAAGGACGTCCAAAGACCATTCAAGAGGTGTTTTCCAGTGCCGGCTACCAGATCAATGCAGTTAATGGGGATGCTGAAGATGAAGATGTGGATCATTTGGTTTATCAGTGTGAAGCAGCTTTGGGCAATTGGGAGGCATTTGAGATCCCAGAATTTTTTCCACTGTCAAAGTAATTTATAGTTTTTTTTAATGTTTTCAAAGTTCCCTAGCTTCGCCCAAGGCTATGGGATCATTTTGTAGGGCCCCTTCTCATTTTCAAGTTATTTAATCAATGAAGGCATTTTGTTAAATTCATGTTTTGTTTTATTTACTGCTTTTTCTCTTTTCACTTTTAAAAGAAAATGGAAATCTTTCAAAACCAATAAAAAAAATTTCTTGCATCTCTCTATTTTTCACTTTTAATAAAAGCAAATCATTCCCATTTGCAGAACAAATGAAAACCTTGTTGAATCCATTGACTCTATATTCTCTCCTAACTTCGATTCTCCCATCTACCAAGCGGAAGATGAAAGTGAGGAAGATTGTGATGTTCCCAAAGAACTGGCAAGATTAGTTGAGTATGAGCACACAGATCTTCAGCCACATAAGGAGCAGGTAGGGACCATCAATCTTGGCACTGATGAAGACAAGAAGGAAGTCAAGATTGGTACAACACTTGGGGCAGACGTCAGACGAAGATTGGTCAAGCTTCTCAAAGAATATGTGGATGTGTTTGCATGGTCGTATCAGGATATGCCCGGTTTGGACACAGACATAATTGTTCATAAGTTGCCGCTTCGACTAGATTGCCCGCCAGTAAAGCAAAAGCTCCGAAGAACAAGACCAGACATGGCTCTGAAGATTCGAGAAGAGGTCAAAAGACAATTTGATGTTGGATTCCTCGCAGTTACAAAGTACCTTGAGTGGGTAGCTAACATCGTGCCAGTCCCCAAAAACGATGGCAAGGTTAGAATGTGCGTAGACTATAGGGATTTGAACAAAGCCAGTCCAAAGGACGATTTTCCTCTTCCGCATATTGATACATTGGTTGACAATACTGCTAAGTTTGTTGTTTTCTCCTTCATGGATGGATTTTCAGGATACAACCAGATCAAGATGGATCCTGACGATATGGAAAAGACTACCTTCATCACACCATGGGGCACTTATTGTTACATAGTTATGCCATTCAGTCTCAGAAATGCAGGAGCCACTTATCAAAGGGCAATGGTCACCCTTTTCCATGATATGATGCATAAAGAAATAGAAGTCTACGTAGATGATATGATTTCCAAATCACAGAGTGAGGAGGATCATTTGAATCATCTCCTGAAGTTATTTGAGCGTCTCAGAAAGTTCCAACCGCGTCTAAATCCAGCTAAGTGTACCTTTGGTGTCCGATCAGGAAAATTACTCGGTTTTGTTGTTAGTTAGCAAGGAATTGAAGTAGATCCGGACAAGGTTAGAGCAATTCAAGAGATGCCAGCTCCAAAAACAGAAAAGCAAGTCAGAGGCTTCCTTGGAAGATTGAACTACATCTCCAGATTCATCTCTAACATGACTGCTACATGTGAGCCTTTATTCAAGTTGCTCTGAAAGAATCAAGCAATTGAGTGGAACTCTAATTGTTAAAAGGCTTTTGAGAAGATTAAGGTTTACCTACAGGAACCTCCTATCTTGATCCCACCTACTCCAGGGAAACCTCTCTTCATGTATCTGATTGTACTTGAGGGATCTATGGGTTATGTATTAGGCCAACAGGACGAAACCGATCGTAAGGAGCATGCCATTTATTACTTAAGCAAGAAGTTTACAGATTGTGAAAGCAGATATTCACTTTTAGAGAAGACTTGTTGTGTTTTGGCATGGGCTGCCAGATGCCCCAGGCAGTATATGATTTGTCACACTACTTTGTTGATCTTGAAAATGGATCCCATAAAGTACATTTTTGAGAAGCCTGCCCTGACTGGAAGACTTGCCCGTTGGCACATGCTGTTATCTGAATACGACATCCAATATGTAACCCAGAAGTCTATCAAGGGCAGTGTTTTGTCTGATTACCTTATTGATCAACCTGTTGAAGATTATGAACCTTTGAAATTCGATTTCCCAAACGAGGACATCATGTTGATAAAGGACTGTGAAGTTCCAGAGCCAGATGAAGGTCCCGAGCCAGGTTCTCGTTGGAAGATGATGTTTGATGGTTCCTCTAATTACATGGGGCATGGTGTGGGAGCTGTTTTGATGAATCCTGATGGTGGATATACTCCTTTCACTGCCAGATTATGTTTTGAATGTACAAACAACATCGCTGAGTATGAAGCATGTGTTTTGGGTATCGAAGCTGCAATTGATACCAGAATCAAGATCCTTGAAGTGTATGGAGACTCAGCTTTGGTAATCTACCAAGTCAATGGTGAATGGGAGACCCGTGATGAGAAGTTGATCCCTTACCGTGCCTACATTGTGGAATTAATTAAATACTTTGATGAAGTCACTTTCCATCATGTTCCAAGGGCAGAGAATCAAATAGCATACGTATTGGCTATGTTGGCCTCTATGTTTCAAGTCAAATTTCTTAATGAAGCTCCACTCATTACAATCGAGTGAAAAACTCCACCAACCTATTGTCTAATGGTCGAAGAAGAAACTGATGAGAAACCATGGTTCTATGACATCAAGAACTACTTGCAAAATCAGGAGGACCCAGCGGATGCAACAACTCTAGACAAGAAAACTCTGAGAAGATTGGCGTCCAAGTTCTTCCTCAGCAACAATGTGCTTTACAAGAGAAATCATGATATGGTTCTACTCAAATGTGTGGACCAACGCGAAGCAGACTTATTGATCAGGGAAATCCATGAAGGATCATTTGGAACACATGCCAATGGACATGCCATGTCCAGAAAGATTTTGAGAGTTGGATACTTCTGGCTGACCATGGAATCAGATTGTTTCAAATATGCCAGGAAGTGTCATAAATGCCAGATTTATGCCGACAAGGTGCACGTGCCTCCGACCCTTTTGAATGTTCTATCATCACCCTGGCCTTTCTCAATGTGGGGCATTGACATGATAGGGGAAATTGAGCCTAAAGCTTCCAATGGTCACCGGTTTATCTTAGTTGCGAACGATTACTTTACCAAGTGGGTAGAAGCAGCTTCCTATGCCAATGTGACAAAGCAAGTGGTTGCTCGTTTCATCAAGAACCAAATTATCTGCCGTTATGGGATCCCAAGCCGAATCATCACAGATAATGGGACCAATTTGAACAACAAGTCGATGAAGGAGTTATGCGAGACATTCAAGATTGAACATCATAACTCTTCTCCTTATCGTCCCAAGATGAATGGAGCCGTCGAAGCTGCGAATAAGAACATTAAGAAGATCCTGCAAAAGATGGTGAAAACTTACAAAGACTGGCACGAGATGTTACCATATGCCTTACACGGATACAGAACATCAGTTCGCACTTCAATAGGGGTAACCCCTTTCTCTTTGGTGTATTGGATGGATGCAGTTCTCCTTATCGAAGTAGAGATACCATCTTTGAGGATCTTGATGGAAACCAAACTGGAGGAAGCTGAGTGGGTCCAGAGCAGATATGACCAACTGAACCTCATTGATGAAAAGAGAATGACCGCCATGTGCCATGGCCAGTTGTACCGAAGCGCATCAAGAGGGCATTTGACAAGAAAGTCCGTCTCCGAGAATTCAAAGAAGGAGATCTTGTACTCAGGAAAATCTTGCCAGTCCACAAAGACATGCGTGGAAAGTGGAGTCCTAACTATGAAGGCCCATATATTGTGAAGGTGGCATTCTCCGGAGGTTCCCTAATCCTCACAACTATGGATGGTTAACAACTGAAACACCCGGTGAATTTTGATGCAGTCAAAAGATATTATGCCTAAATAAAGCCCGCTAGGTCGAAAACCAGAAATGGCGACCTAGGCAAAAATGGGTATTCCGGTGGATCACAACCTATGAAGGAGATCCAGGCAAAAGTTAGGGATTAAAACAAAAAAATAGAGCTTGCTAAGTTGAAAACTTGAAAGGGCGGCTTAGGCAAAAAAGAGCGTCCCGGTGGATTGAAAACCCGAAAGGGCGGTCCAGGCAAAAGTTAGGGACAAAGGCATTTGACTGTATCAGATGGTGTTTACCATTACTAAAGATCATCACTTGAAGGCTAATCCAGTTGCTCTTGTCAGAAGCAAAGTTTGAGCGGTCTTAGTTATTAGAGATTATAGTTGGTCGTTGGATTCAATGTAGACTTTTCCCCGTTGCCATTTTCAAATTGTAATTTTCCATGGAGTTTTGCTATTGGCAAGCTTCCATTCTTGAATGAAATACAACCTTTGCCTTCAAACTTTGCCTTACGGTTTCTTATTTTTCTTTTGTTATGCAAAATGTCTTTACTGAATTACCATTTAACTCCGAAAATGACAAATATATTAGAAAATTGTTTTTGGAAACACATGAAAAACTTTGAAATTTCTTTGACTTTGGAAATACTGAAAAATCTTCTGTCTTCTAAAATCCCTTGGGCTTGAAGCAACACTCTCATGCCATTATTATAAAATTCCCTATAAAGGATTAGAAGCCGGTAGCACTTTTGGATGGATCCTTGGACCAAACATTGATTTCCAAGTTTGGAGACATCGCCCTAGCATCTTTCATCATTTGCTCGTCTAAGTATTAGCGTTAAGATCCTACTCTCCCCTGCTTTATCAAACTCTTCGTCTCTCTAAATTCAACATTTGCATATCATGATCATTCACATCATGCTCAATCATACGCATTTAACATTATCATTTGTCCCTACCCAGTTGCTGTCTGTCTGACTCCAGGTCCGGATTACTGTCAATTTTTCATTTTTGAAATCCATTGTTGTGGGCACCTTGAAGTGTGGTTAACCAAAGTCTTATTCCAGTAATATTGGTATCCCCCGCAGAGGCCCTCATTGATATGTACCTTAGTACCACCAATATTTCTTTTAATCCCAATTATCATTGCCATAAATCCTTTAAGTTGTTTGCTTAGGATTTAGGGTTGTTTAATTCAGCACGCATCCGTGTTTTCCTGACGGTTTCTAAAGTTCTTCTTTGAACTCTTCATGTAAGGAATTTCCAGGGGTTGGTCATTTATCTCGTTGAAAAACTCTAACATTTATTCTTATTTGTCGGTCGGTCGCTTGGAGCCGTTTAATTTATCTTTAAATGCTTTGTATTCTACTCCCAGTATCAATTGGTCGCACAGGATCACTGCCAAAACACTGTGTTTGTTTTCTTTATCCTCGGTATCAACAGTTACACTTGAACCTGTTGATTTATCACTTGGGATTATTTATCTGTTATTTTATTTTCTGACCGCCGCGTCGATGACAGTTATTTATTTCTTCAACCGCCGCGTTGAGTTTTACTTTCCCGATCACCGTTGTCGACGCCTGTCATTTTATTTTCCCGACCACCGTTGTCGACGCCTGTCATTTTATTTTCCCGACCGCCGTGTCGACGTCTGTCATTTTATTTTTCCGACCACCGTGTTGATGTCTGTCATTTTATTTTCCCGACCACCGTTGTCGACGCCTGTCATTTTATTTTCCCGACCACTGTTGTCGACGCCTGTCATTTTATTTTCCCGACCACCGTTGTCGACGTCTGTCATTTTATTTTTCCGACCGCCGTGTCGATGTCTGTCATTTTATTTTCCCGACCACCGTTGTCGACGCCTGTCATTTTATTTTCCCGACCACCGTTGTCGACGCCTGTCATTTTATTTTCCCGACCACCGTTGTCGACGTCTGTCATTTTATTTTTCCGACCGCCGTGTCGATGTCTGTCATTTTATTTTCCCGACCACCATTGTTGACGCCTGTCATTTTATTTTCCCGACCACCGTTGTCGATGCCTGTCATTTTATTTTCCCGACCACCGTTGTCGACGCCTGTCATTTTATTTTCCCGACCACCGTTGTCGACGCCTGTCTTTTTATTTTTCCGATCGTCGTGTCGACGCCTGTCATTTTATTTTCCCGACCACCGTTGTCGACGCCTGTCATTTTATTTTCCCGACCACCGTTGTCGACGCCTGTCTTTTTATTTTTCTGACCGCCGTGTCGATGTCTGTTATTTCATTTCTCGACTGTCGTGCCGACGTCTGCTTTTTTTATTCCCGACCGCCGTGTCAATGTCTGTTATTTTGTTCTCCTGACCGCCGAGTCGATGTTATTTCAACTGTTTTTCCTAGTCACCGAGTTGCTCTATTGGGATCCCCAGCAGCCACCTTGGACTTGCTAACTCATCACTTCAGATAGTCTTTTTTTGTTCATAGTATCAGTTTTGGTCACATCAAGCCATTACGTTTTCACTTTGAACCATTTTCTTGCTATCATAGAGTATCAGTCGGTCTTTAACCTTATGCTCTGGATATTTGTTTGGTTTCCCGTCTTTTGTTATTCTTAGTGCCAGCAGTTACACTTGAACCTGCTGATCTATCACTTTGAACACATCTTGTTTTCGTCTCGTCATCCCCAACATATTGTTATCCCCAGTGAGTCTTCACCCTCAGTTTTTTTTTGTGGATCACCATTACAGGTTATCTGCATCATATCCCGCATACCATATTCAGCATATTCATCATTAAAAAAATCAGCATGCTAGGTTTCATTGCATCTCACATGTCATTTCACCAGCAAGTCCCTTATAAGTTCATAGCATACCATTGCATTTAGGGGCAAAATTTTCGGTTATTTCTATATTTAAATACCTTTCACTCCGATTTTATGAGGATTAGCATCACTTATTCTATCTGGTAAAGTTATTTAAATAGGGGCAACTGTCACACCCTAAATTTTACCCCTAACTATTCATATCATATTTTGCATTTCATCATCAACATACCAAATGCATACCATGTATTTTGAAGTTTTGCGGGAATGGCAAGAAGGATCTGTCGTTTCTATAACGAATATTGGAGATCTGATCGTCTGGTTCGAGAAATTAGGGTTCGGTGCTTTGGAGTTTATATTGGTGGATATATTTCTTAAGCTATGGATTATGGAATTTCAAGTTTGAATCATGGATGTGTTTAGGACCTCGAGTCACCTTTGGTTTTTGTCTGGTTGCAATGCCTCGGTACAAATTTGATGATACTTGGTTTGGTGGTTTTTCTGAGAAAAGAATTTAGGTTGTTATTTAGAAAAGGAAGGAAGGATAAATCTTTTGTTTCGTTAGGAATAGACTTTGCTTTTCTGGTATTTTGTTAAGGGAATTGATTCTAGTTTCAAATCTCGTTTCAAGTCTTATTTACATTATTTTCTAGCCTTATTTCGAGTCCAGATTTATTATTCAAGTCACAGTTCACATTCCTTTTTTTTTATTAATTTCATTCCCAGTTTTGTGACTTCCAAAATTTCAAGTTCTCATGTCGATTTTCCAATTTTTAAATTCAAATTCAAGACCCTTTTCTTTATTTCTTTTCCAAATCTCCATTTCATTTTTTAAGTTTAAATCCAAGTTCTAGTTTCAATTCACCTTCCTATTTCCGTTTCTATTTCTTCAAATTCCCATTTATATTCCCATTTTTGTCTTAATTCTAAGCCATTGTCAAGTACAAATTTAAATCCGTTCAATGTTCATATTTTTTTTAATCTATTATATTTCAAAAAAAAGTTTCCATTCAAAACTCCAAAATCATGTTTCAAAGTTCACTTCGTTTGAATATCATTCTCAAGTCGTTCCAGTTTCGAAAATCAAGTTATATTCCCATTTCATCCAAGGTCAATTACAGGCCAGCTCACAGTTACCGTCAAGTTTCTTATCTTTTATTATTTCATGTTATATTCAAGAGGAACATGTGAGAAAGAAATAAAATTTCAAATTTATTTAATTTAAGTGCAAAGGAGGGAAATGTGTTTCGTTTCTTAACATGATTCGAAATTCAAAAAAAAAACGTGATGAGGTACAATGTACAACACCAACAAGTGCTTCACCTCTATGTACAGTTTCCATAAGGCAAATGGCACCAATAGGACACTTTCAAGCAGCACGTCATTTCCAAATTACAAAAGGCAAAGAGAAAAGTTGTTTCAAGTTGGATTATAAAATTCTATTTTTGATATTCCTAAAGTTATGTTTCCACAAACCCTTTGCTAAACCTAAAAAGGTCATGAATTAAAAAGCCCAGGCTTAAGATTCTTCAGGCCATAGTTTCTTCCTTTCCAAGAAGCTTGCTATCTCTCCATTCCAAGGGTTCAGATGTGATAGGCTCCATGATCACTCTCGCACCAATTGGAAAGTCTCGCATCGCACATACATAAAAAAAGGAAAAGCGTGTTGGTTAATTGGTTGCACAAACAAAATATAGTTGCAAATTCAGTACTTAGCCAAATTTGGACCATTGCATTGTTTGATTATGAACCAAGTAATAGGACCTAGCATGCTATTTTACACACACAAAAGCTTTGACAAAAGACCTCACCCGTTTGCCGTTGGTACCGCCGTTGGTTATGGTTAGTACTCCAAACCCAAAGTCGTTGCTAAACCAAAGGTCAAGGCTACGAAGACGTTGACGAAGAATAAGCATAATAAATTATCAAAGTGCAACAAAAACCAATTTCTAAACATGAATACAGTTGAACAAGGTCCAAAAAAAATCTTACACAATGACAATTTTCCGATTTGCTCGTCATCATCCAGCCATCATTTTTCCCACAACAGCAGCAGCTCCAACAACAGGCCCGAACATCCTGCTTCCAAAGTGGGATCGCATATGCCTCATATACATGCACACAAATACAATTGACAAAGTGATTTGAATTTATCCAAAAAGTTGTATTCAAGTTTATGCATTTAGTGACATTTCATCAATACATATTTGAGATTTCGTATGTGACTCAAGATAATGTATCCATGTTATTTCACATGATCAACTCGTCAAAGTTTCAATTGGTAACCAAGAACAAATTTACCAAGGCATAAGTTAATTTCAAAAGAGGAAAATTCAGCAACAGGATACACGAAGTTTCAAGTTGGACAACAAAAATTTCGCATCAGTAACAAATATTTAGCATGGACTAAGTTCAAATATAGCTATATGGGTGCAAACATCGAAATCAGCAAGCACACCTTTCCCAAATCACAAACAGTACAGCAAAAAGCAGAAGGGGACCACAAGTCTGTTTCATTAACAGACAAAAACCAGACACACAAAAATAACAGTCAAAAATACCTCATTGATATGTTGCATTTTCAGACCTGCTGTAGCAAAGGTGGACTTTTGCAGCAGGGCACATCAGCCTTTCTTCTCTCTACCATTTCTCAGCAACACTAAAATGGAACCTGTCAACCTGTGGCCCAGAACCTGCTACTCAGATATACACAAAAATTTGATTTAACTCCCTCCCATGAGCCAAACCTGCAGGTTGAATGAGACAAGGCATAAGTATCAAACAAAACTCAGGTCAACACTTCTTTGACAAGCTATCAGAGGCAGCAAAAAGATCCTAAGTTCTATCAATATAAAAGGGAGAAGAGCCAATGATAAGAAGGAGTCTGAGAAAAGTTTGTCAAAAAAAACTGAGGAGAAACAATCAAAGAATACTCAGCCATACAAAATCAATAGAAGCCACAACTTGATTCACACAAAAACTAACCAACCACCAAAAACACAAAGCCACCATCACAAAAACTCAAAAGCCACCAACTTAGAAACCGTTTGCCTCCAATCCGAAAACCAACGTCAAAACCTATTGTTACTGTCACCGGAGTCGGAGCAGAGACAGAGTGAAGATCAAACCACTACCAAAACCGCGAAATACGAGCATCTTCATCATCGCCGCTCGCAAACCCTCGACCAAAACTCATTGCGAACATCGACCACCTGCACCAAACACCACTCTTTAAGCAAAAGCCGTGAACATCGAGAGTCGAGCAAGGAAGAGAAGGACCGAAGAAGCTCACCGTCGTCGGAGGACACTCGAATCGGATTTACTCCGATTTAGGTACAGTTCACACGTGATGCTTTCTTGTTTTTGTAATTGTCGCATATTTTAGCCTTGTAACCCTATGTCGATTTTTGTTTTGTTTGTGTTGTATGAGATCTTAGGGCTTTTTGACGTTTAGGGTTTCAGTTTTCTGGTGAAGTACCGAGTGATATTTTGGTTGGATTTAGGTTGTGTTCGATTTTTAGTTAGGTTTTGTAGAGAGACAAACACGCAAGTGGGAGAGACGAACAGGGTGTGGGGGGAGATTGTTGAGAGTTTCTGTGAGAGAAGAACGGGATAGCGTGAAAGCTTTTTGCTGTTACGATTTTCAGTCTTTGAAACTAATTGAGGGTTGCATCCAAGAATCAATCTTGTTTTCCCTATTTAGGAAATCACCGAACCGGGTCGCAGGCGAACCCGACCCAACCGGTCTGGGACTAAGACCCGGTTCTCACACCTTTTTCTTTTTTATTATGCTATGATATTTTTTTTCTTTTAAAACAAAAACCAAACCAATTATTTTATGATTTTGTTTATTATTTTAAATTATTATTATTTTATTTTTTATTTGGTTAATTAATCTATTAACATATCATTTTTTAAATCAGTTAATTTTTATTTTTATCCTTTTTTTTTCTTTTCTTTTTTTTTGCATTTTATTATTGTATTTCATTTTATGTTATTTATTTGTATCGGTTTATTTAATTGAACGACGATAGTCTATGGTTTGTACGAACTTGAATATTGTTCTCGCATTACGACGATAATTTATTAGGTAGAATAGATATGATCATTTTAACAATAACTGTAAAAAAATATATAAGTAAATTTCTTGGTCCAACGCCAAGTAAACTTTTTCAATCCATACGCCTACGCTGCATACACGTAAGTCGGTCACGAAGTGATCGCCGTCTGCACGACTTTTACGCGTCTTAATTAATTTAACGAGGAATTGAACTTCGGAATCTAGCATTCTGCGGGTTCTTTAATGAACCACTCTTGAGGCTAGCCCTCGAGTGTGTTTCATTTACTCCTTCGTTTCTAAAAATATTAAACCCTAATTCATCCAAATAATCGCAAAATGTCATAAATTCATAATTAATTAACGTAAGAACTAAACTCATGAATCTAGCATTCCTCGGGTTTTTGAATTGAATTACTGTTGGGGCTAGCTCTCGATTTGTAATTCATTCGCTCTTTCGTTTTCAAAACCTAAATCTTAATTTAAAATCGTGAAAGAACTAAACTCAGGAATCTAGCATTCCTCGGGTTTTTGAATTGAATTACTGTTGGGGTTAGCCCTCGATTTGTAATCCATTCACCCTTTCACAATGAAATAATACAATTTAAAACTTACCAACATACACAAATCACTTTACAATTAATCAACGAATAACTGAACTCTGGAGTCCAGCACTCCACGGGTCCTTGAATGCAATCACTCTTGAGGCCAGCCCTCGAGTTGTGGTTCATTCTCCTTTCGTTTAAAACACTTAACAAAGGTCAAACACCTTTTCAAAACGAACATTGTTCAAATCATTCTATTTCGCAAACAAGATAGCGCTTCAGCCTCCACCGCGAGTATAAGCCAACGCTTAGCAGTAGAATGCATTTTAAAACAATCGTTCAATTAAAAATTACAAACCGTAGTCGCATGAACTACGAAGCTCTGACTTTCCCATTGCACAAGGGAATATGTAGGCACGGGGATTTTAATCCTTCGCGAGCACAATAATAAAAAAAAATTAACTATCTCTCCGGCACAATAATAAAAATTAATTATCTCTCCGTCGCAATAATAAAAAACTTTAATCTTTTCCTCGTAACATTAATAATAATTTAAAAACTTTCTTTTCCTTTTAAAACAAACATATTAATAACCATTTAGAAGACAAAGACTTAAGGTCAACATTTAATCGCATAGTTAAGCTAAGAGGTTCCCGTTGAGTACAACAGACGTAAGGGGTGCTAATACCTTCCTCTTGCGTAACCGGCTCCCGGACTTAGAATTTGGTTTCGTTGACCATTTCTTATCCTTTATTTAGGTTGTATCTATATCTCCCTTTTCTTTAATTAGAATAAATAGAATTATGTGGCAACTCTGTTGTTTGTTTTTAGGATCGTATTTTTTCGAGGTACGACACTCATGAACATTTCCTTTAATAATCTCCCAAAGCATAGATTTTCTCCTTCAACAAAGGAGTACCCCTGTCAGTGCCTTCTCATCCCCAACAAGATTGAAAATGGAAGTTTTCTCCAGCAATGCAGCAAAGAGAAGATTACTTCCAGAGCAGAAGGGTATCATTATGTCTCGTCCCAAGCATGGGACGCTCTCACTCCCAGCGAGAGGGGATCAGAATTGTTATCCCCAGCAGGGAATGCTCCAGTGGTGTTATCCCCGTGGAGTCAGAATTTGAACCTTCTCCAGCAAAGTAGGTGAAGACTGATGATTCCTCCCCAGGCATAGATTTTCTACTTCAAGCGAAAGGAGTATCCCCACCGGAGTCTCCTTATCCCCAGAAGTGTGGAGAGGCCTCTTATTTCCTAGCAGAGATGAAGGTACATAAGAGCCCGAGAGTTCTCATCCTTGCCCAGCAGTGTTTGTTGTTTTCCCTAGCAAGGTTGCCAAGTAAAATCTAATCCTCATGGCATCTTTTCCCCCAAGAAGAAGATCGTGCATCCGAAGGATATCCCCAGCAGATTCCTTCATCAGCGGAGTACCGACACATGAGATTCCCTAACTGAGTTGGTAGGATATCATTTCTCCAACCAATTTTGGCGAGTATCATACCTCTCAGCAGATCAAGTTCATCCTCTATAGGGTCTTGGCTCTCCAATCTTGTTGTCCAATTTATTTTTGGCAATGACGACAATTCAGAGCCGGTGGATCGTTAACACTATCTTCCCGCTGAGTTGTTTCCCCATGGGGACTCACTATAATCAATGTATCATTTTCCTCTTCCCCAGCGAAGTTGTCCAGGATACCTGTTGTCTCCTCATCAGGAGATCATCGTTGCATTTGCATCTAGAAATCGTCATTAGATTTTCATCCACAAAAAGTGTAACGTTTCCATCAATATGGAGCATATGCATGCGGAGCATAATCCAGTTGTGGTACCCGACATGGAAGCCCGACACAGTACTCGAATCAAACTAGGATTTTCCCCACAAAGAACACCAAGTTCGTTTTCCAAATACCATACTTTTACAAGTTAATGTTTGTTTCCCCAGTTGAGTTATCATCCACGTTATGATAGTCTCTTTTCGGGTCTTTATCTTCCATATGGGATAAATTCCATTTGATTCCGCCACGTTCAGTCTCTCTTAGTTGAGTTATCATACACATTATGATAGTCTCTTTTTTAGGTCTTTATCTCCCACGTGGGATAAATTCTTTTCGATTCCGCCATGTTCGGTCTCGCTTAGTTGAGTTATCATCCACGTTATGATAGTCTCTTTTGGGGTCTTTATCCCCCACACGGGATAAATTCTCGTCGATTCTGCCACGTTCGGTCTCGCTTGTTCGAGTTATCATCCACGTCATGATGGTCTCTTCGGGTCTTTATCTCCCACGTGGGATAAATTCCTTTCGATTCTGCCATATTCGGTCTCGCTTAGCTGAGTTATCATCCACGTTATGATAGTCTCTTTTTCGGGTCTTTATCTCCCATGCGGGATGAATTCCTTTCGATTCCGCCACGTTCGGTCTCTCTTGTTCGAGTTATCATCCACGTTATGATAGTCTCTTTTTGGGTCTTTATCCCCCACGCGGGATAAATTCTCGTCGATTCTTCCATGTCCGGTCTCGCTTGTTCGAGTTATCATCCATGTTATGATAGTCTCTTTTTGGGTCTTTATCTCCCATGTGGGATAAATTCTCGTCAATTCCGCCACGTCGGTCTCGCTTTTTAGAGTTATCATCCACATTATGATAGTCTCTTTTTGGGTTTTTATCCCCCATGCGGGATAAATTCTCGTCGATTCCGCCACGTTCGATCTCGTTTGTTCGAGTTATCATCCATGTTATGATAATTGTTTCTAGATCCTATCTCCTACGCGGGATAAATGTTTGTTGAATCTGCCACGATGAGTTTTGCGTCTTTGAATTGTCATCCAAGTTATGTTGGTTTCTTTTCTGGCCCACTCACGGTGTGTCTTATTTGCTTCGTCATCCAAGAATGGCACTCACCTCAATACCTTTCATTACCCACAGAGCCCAAATTTTCCGGTTTATTTAGGTATTCAATCACTCCATACCTTGAACGTCTAAAAGCCATTGCTATCATCCATTTAGGTCTATAGATAATAAAATAGGGACAGCTGTAATACCCTAAAATTTTCCCTCTTAATTTATTTCCAACCTCAAGTGGTTTATGCTTCATCATTTTGCATCATCGTCCAAGCATCGCATTGCATTCAAAAAATAAATAAATAATAAAATAAATCATGATCATTTGCATGTGCATGAGGTATGTGATCGGGAAAGGCTTGTCAATATTTGGAGCTCAAGAGAAGAAAAATAATACCACAAAAAGATCCAAGGCATTTCCAAGCTAACCAACCAAGGAAAAGAAAAATCCAAGTTTTCACTCCGCTAACCGGTTAACGCCTGGGGTTAACCGGTTAACGGAGGCGAAAATTGGGCAAAAACTTCAAAAATTGGTTGCTTCTCACATTTCCCTCCACTTTTTCTCTTCTTTTTTTCCACTTTGTTTTCCACTTCACTTACACCTTGGATTTTTCTACCATCTTCTAGACTCTTCTAGCATATTCCAAGGAATATTCTAGAACTCCAACTAACTTCAACTACCTCCTAACCTAACTCCAAACCTAACCTAATACCCAAGAAAAGGCCATACCCAAACCTAACTCCTCACCTACCATATATATAAACCTAAATCATTCCAAAGCAAAGGGTCCCAACCTCATTTTCACTATTTTCCAATTTCCAAATCTCATTTATCTCTCAATTTTCCACCATTTCCAAAATCACAAGAGCTTCTCCATAGAAGTTCTTCAAAAATTTCATTGAAATTTGAAGAACTTGATGCTAGACCTTCATCAATCATCAATTGTGGAGCTTATTTGAAGAAGCAGTTCTATTTTTGGATTGGTTTTGAGCTTATCAGAAGCGATTAATCAAGTGTTCATCAAGAAGCATCATCAACCGCATTTATTTTGCGCGTTAGCGGATCTTCAGTTTTCTTCTTCATTTTTGTTTCAATTCACACTGCAACACTCACCAAAGCATTCCTCCGCTTTTTAGGTTGGTAATTCGATACAGCTTCGCACTTAACTTATTGTCTTCATCTCGCTGTAACGACATTCTTCAACGTTTCATTGATTGTGTTTGCGTTTTACCATTCAATTACGTTTCGATTGTGATTTCTGTGTTTCGATTGTTAGAAGCTAGATTTGTAGCTTAATCTAGATCCTAATAGGTGTTAGAGAACCCTAGTTAAGTGAAAATTCGTGCTAACATGTTCATGTATGTGTTAGGGGTTCTTAGAAGTAGGTTCATGACCATAAGTGCTTATTTCTTCACTTTTTCCACCATTATGTTCAGTGTTAATCGGTTAACGCATTTGGTTAACCGGTTAACACGTTAAAAGCACGCCTCTGGATTTGAAAATTGAAGGCGTTAACCGGTTAACATATAGTGTTAACCGGTTAATGTTGTTCAGAACTTGAAAAATGTTTTGTTTCACTCCATGTTTACATTGCATTGTATCTTGATTATTCATGTAGTGATAGATCATGAATTTAGGTTTTTTTTGGTATTTCATTCCATCATTTCGATTCGTTTCGACATGTTTCGTTACCTTTTACATATTTTATGCTTATTGGTTCATAAGTGCATAAATTGACTTGTGAATAGTTGTTTCCATGTTCAAACCTTTCATTTAGCATGCTCATATTTGTTTCACATTCTGTTTTGGTTTCATTTTCATTATCCATAATTGCATTGCATATTGCATGTTTCATTTCACATAACCATGAGTATGCACATTCTTGCATTTTGTTTGCATCTTTAAATACACAACTCATGTTAATCCAATTCTGATTTTTTGCATCAAGTTACATGTCATTTTTGATGATCTATATTGATGCATGATCATAATCCATGTTCGTTATACTTATATGTTAATACTTGAATGCATACTTGTTGCATATTTGTCATTTGGTGCATTATTTCATAATCACTCATTAAAAATAATCATGTTCATTTAACCATGCATTTTGATTCCACTTGATCATGTTACATGTTAATTGTGTATTTGCCATTGGTTTTGTGCATAAAAAATGAAAATAAACCAAATATGCCTTTGCATTTCATAGCTGTGTTTTCCTGCAGTATCTGTAAAATGTATGTTGATTGTTGCATTCCCTCACTTCTTACACTTGTTTTGCATGCTGATCGTGGGCTGTAAAAAGTTGTTTGTACTTTGCATTGTGTAACACCAACTTTTCCCATTTTCTAGAATAACATAATTTTTCAGATAAATCAGATTTTAATTAACAAGTGAGTAGCTACATTTTCAAAATCAACCAAAAGTGTAATCATTTATTAAAAACAGCGGAAATATCTTTTTATTCAACAATCGGCAATTCGCCAAATATCCACAAAATTCATCAATTCATATAATTTATAAGTTTCAACAAAATATGATACGTAACTATTACTGACAAGAATAATTAAATAACAAATATCCCCATTTCCCGTGTTACGTATCAGAGCGACTCCTAGGACTCGACCAAACAACTTGTACTCCGAGCATACTCAAGTACCTGAATCATCTGTACTTCCGAAGAAGCACAGACGCAACCAAACAACAGAGGGGTGAGAAAACAATTCAATATATTAACGGTACAAATAACATCTTACAGGGTAGTCTCACCTCTATTCATCAAATACACATCATACATCATACAGTTAATCAATATCTCAAATAATTCATCAACACATATCATACATCCTTAATTCAATCAATGCAAAGTGACTCAATGACACAATGCAAATGCGGTACCGACTCATAATAACGGTTCATCAAATAGAACCCTGAATGCATCGTTAACGTCTCCAACAAGACACGATCATCCCTGCAACCACGATTCTCAACGAATCCCGAATAATCACATCCACGACATGATTATTCCATCAAATGTATACGCATGCAGACACAACAACGCATACCATATCATAACATACATGAACATATCATGCTTTACGATCTTCATGATCCTCATCAAAACATATATATCATTTCATCATATAAATAGCACTAAGCACATAGTACACATCAACATAATTACACATGAATAAAATCATGTCAACACGATCCTCATGATCTTCATCAATTACCACACATCCCATCACATGGGTCACATAAATAATCAGACAATGTTCACACATGTTATTAATACAATTTGTATAGTTCATCATCAAGAGTCATATAAATCAACATAAGCACATATATTCATACACGCTAATTACCAAATGTCATATCTTATGAATTCCTCATTAATTCCACTCTCATTTATTCCCTATACATATATTCTAATACCACATGATCCTTCCGATCCTCACCGCTACCACACTTACATCATGGAGTCTAAGCAAGACATATAATCAACTATGTTACCAATCATCACGATCATCTTTGTTTATCACTATTCCTTCATATAACTGTGCAAGACTTATAGTAAACATTTCCATCATCAACACCTTTTAATCGACATATTAATAAAGTTATAATATCCCCAATAATCACATAACACGCACACGCTTATTATCGGTCGTCGGGTCCTATAGTTAAACATGGATGTCATCATCAAGGCCCTAGACTAATGGTACAAGTATCGAACAAGAACTCGGGATTAAACCCCTCAAAATACAGAAAAATTCCTCAAAACAGAGGCCTGACACGGCCCGTGTCATGTGGCCTGAACATCCCCTTCAAAACTCAAGATTTCGCAAAATACAGGGGGCTGACACGGCCGCCCGTGTCACACGACACTGCCCGTGTCAGGCCACCTGCACCCAAAATTCAACTTTTTCTAAAACTCACTTTTCTCTCCCAATTTCATACCAGTTCGAATTCTATCACTTATCTCTCACTTTTATCACTCAAAACAATCCAAATGTTGTTCTTAAATTAATTTTATACTTCTAATTCCTTATGATCTTCACAACCTAATATTAATAATCAAATTAAGAAAGATCCTAGCTTTGTTTCCAATTCTCCATTTGCATCATCATCAACATCATTATCTCTAATAACCACTCCCATACCAAACTTATCATATAACTCAAATCACCACCATTCCAATTACAATAATCAAGCATATAATTCAATAATAATTTCACACAACCATAATCAGTCATCATAACATATATATACATCATATCACAATTTCATCATAATCAACAACATTATACAATCCCTAAGGGAGTAAGGAACTCCCAATTACCCTTTCATGTTAGGTCACCAATAAAGAACCCTTTCTCCCCCCTTACCTCGAATTTGACAAATTCCTTGCAAATCCTTGTTCTTGAAGCTTTACGATTCTTGATTTCCTTTTTCCCTTCCCTTTTTCTCCAGAGCCCTCTTTCCTTCGTCAAAATACGATAATGAGAAAATGTATCGTGTTCTCCCCTTTTCATAACAGAATCAAATTACAACCTTGCCCCGTAAACATCCAACTTATATTTTATTTTATTTATTTAAATAACAATATTATAATAATAATACCACCTCATTATATTATCATTATTTAAATAAAATACTTCATCAACTTATTATTCCAAATACACCATCATACTCTTGATATTTATTTTATAAAATACTTTATAAAATTGGGGCGTTACACATTGCATTTCATTGCTGTTTGTGCATTTAGGAGTTGTAATAGGCTGCTGGATTTTCTTGCTTTGCATTTTTTAGGTCCCTTAAACTTAGGATTGAGTCTAGTTTAAGTCCTATATCCCTTATGATTTGTTTGGTAATTGCTTACCTCATTTCTTATTCATGTTTATCATGATAACCCTTGTTTTGTAGGGAGGTAAAGGTAAGTTCATACAACCTTATCCTTTTAATTCCTTTATGCTTTCAAGGTGTGTTTGTTTTAGCATTTTGTGTTTCATTTTTTCACAACTTCATGCTAATCCCCTTTAGAATCAAATTAACTTCACTAAGAAGTAAGTTTTATTCTAGTTCTCCTCTTCTTTTCCTTTTCTCATTAGGATAGAAAGTCACACTAACCATTAGGACCTCCAATGAATAAAAAATTTAGGGTTGTGTCTTAGTCCCCCTAGTTTGTCCTTTTGCAACTTGAGTCCTTCTTTCTCATCTCATGAAGAAAATAACAAAAACATCTAATAAAGGTTGAATGTTATCGTACGACACGGGACTTTGTCGTGGGTTACTCATACACGTCCTGTTTTGGGGCGAGGTGTAAGTCATCTACCACGATGAACAAGTCTTAGTATGAGAAAGTTCGCAAAAAAATAAAATCAAAACACTTATCTAACAGACAAAACAACAAAGAAGAATCGTCTTTTCCTGCGGGAATTCTCTTCTCACCTCACTCACTCTCAACGCGAACTTGCGACAACTTGTCTCATTTGCAAGATTGTAACGCACTCGTTCAAGGAGAGCCTGAAACACCTGAGCATAGACATAAGCAGTTCTAGCGCATAAAAAGCACAAACAGATAGTTCCCGCCATAGTTAAGCGAACTATGTCGAGTCTGATCCTCATTATTCCGATGAGGTACGTAGGCAGCAAGGTAGGGCCCGTTCGAGCATATTCTTTATTTTCCCTATATTTCCCCTTTTCTTTTCGTTCTCTTTTCCAGTTCCCTTCATCATTTCCATTTCCAGTTAGCATTTCTTTTGTTCAGCAGCATTTTATTTCTCACCCTTTGAAACAGACAAACAAGCGTGGATCTCATCGGGTACGGTGGACGGTCTAGGGTACTAATATCTTCCCAGGTCGTAACCAACTCCTGAACCCAGATCTTTGGTTCGCAAGACCTTGTCGTTTCCTTCTTCCTTAGGTTTGTGCAGCATTACCTTTTCCATTCATTTGGGATAAAAATGTCTGGCTGGCGACTCTACCTTTTCCGCGCCACTTTCGCATTTGTACTATGATGAAAATCCCGGGAGCGACAGCTGGCGATTCTACTGGGGACCAATCCCAGGATCTCTTGTATCCCTTGTAGAGTCAATCCTAGCGTCTGTTTGTCTCTAATTCTTTGGGTGTTTATTCGTGTGCTGCTGTGTGTTTATTTATTGTTTTTATTTACAATTTTACTTTACAGCTTTACAACATTTATTTACTGGTTTCAGTATTTATTGTCACATGCATCATTTATACTGGATTGTCTGGCTGTGTTGGTTTGCATTTTTTCTGTGGGATGGGAGTTACTATGAGATAAGCCAAACACCCTGCTTGAGTGAACCATAGGATTAGCGTGGACAGACATTGTACTTCCATGGTAACTCACCATAATGAGTGGCGATGTGTTCCACACCCAGATTGCGACCGTTTTGCAACTATTCTATGTGGGGGTTCTTCTCCACTTCAGGGTACGACCTCGATAGTTATGTGCATCTAGTAACCGATCCTTGAGGACCTTAATGGAAACACCCCTTTCCAGTGATGACAGTGGCAGACCATATTTGTTGGCAAACCCACTCGCATCTGAGGGTCCATTGGGAACTCGCATAGGATGTCCTGGTTCTCTCATAGGAATCCAGTTAAAGCAAATTGTTCGTATGACGATAGTATTGTATCCCAAGGGATGAATGTACTATTGTTTCTCGATTCAGTGCTTGAAGCTGGGGACTTATGAGGGATGCTTGTTTCCTTGGACTCAACTGAGACCTCCCTGAGTAGTACATAATGCCTAACTGATTCCTTGATTTGGTCATGAGACATTTCTCGGAAATGGTAAATATATTATTGGGATTCAGCTTTGAGATTCTGTAATGTTGACCCGGGTAGCACACCCGTGAGATGGGAGGGGTTTACAGGTTTGCAGGAACCCTAAAACCTCCAACATATCCATTTTTCCAGTATTGTTCAGTATTGTGATCTGTTTCTATGATCCTTGGTTCTGAGATCCGAAATATCTGTCCAGAGGAACTGTTACTGTGATTTCTATCTTAACCTTGCACATGCACTTGATTATATGATTGACATAGCACAAACATGTCACTGATCACATGTTTTGCCTTGCATAAGCATCATGACATCATTAATCATTGTGTTCTTTTTCATTCTCAGGGTTCATACTACTCCCGGTTCCTGGTCATACTTTTGTTTCAAATATGGAAGACGTCAGAAAAAGGACTATGCACTACAAATTCTTCGACACCAAAGTGGATTTGATCAACCATATGGTGTCCATTATTACCCCGAGTCAGTTGGGATACTTCAAGGAGAAATATGGCAATATTCTGGACTTGGTAGTGGATTTGGACAGTTCTCAATGGAGCGTCATTCATACTTTATTGTAGTACTATGACCCACGACTCAGATACTTCACTTTTCATGACTTTCAGTTAGGGCCTCTACTTGAAGAGTATGCTGAGATTCTAGGAGGGCCAATTCAAGATCAGATTCCCTTCAACTTAGAAATGACCAGACCAACTCATTTTGACATCGTCAAAGCTCTTTATTTGAGCTCATTTGAGGTGGCTGACAATCTGACTGCTACCAAAGCGGGAGTGCTTGGTTTATCTCTAGAGTTTCTGGTTAGAAGAGTTGGGGAACTTGTCGCGGCGAATCGGTGGGATTCAGTTTGTGCCATCCTGGCATTGTCCACATACGGGATTACCTTGTTTGCTGATATGGATAAGTTCGTGGACATCAACGACATTAATCTGTTTGTGCTGAAGAATCTGGTACCCACTCTCCTGGGTGATCTCTATTATTCAGTGCATTACAAGAAAGAGAAAAGAAAGGGTGGTTTGGTCAAGTGTTGTGCCTCTCTCTTCTACAGATGGCTTATGAGGCATCTCCCCATTGCTGAAGCTTTCACGAATCCTAAGGTGGTTTGGGCACAAAAGCTAAGCATGTTGTCAACCAAGGATATTAGATGGTTCACCTTAAGGCTAAAAGGGAAGGATCTCATCTCCAGCTACGGAGGGTATCCCAATGTTCCACTCTTAGGAGTAGTTAGGGGAATCAATTACAATCGCACCCTTCTGAGAAGACAATTGGGATATGCACTCGAGGCCATTCCCAAAGAATTAGAGCTGGTTCAAACTTTCTATTTTCCTATGAAGGATAATCTCCCCTTGGTTTGAAAAGCCGTAGGTGCTTGGAAACTCATCAAGAGGAACGGTATAGAGCACTTGGGTAAAAGAAATAATCAAATGTTTCCTGAGTTTGAAGCCTGGATAAGGGTTGCAACAGCTCTACCTCCAGCTATCGTATCGCTGGAAGACTACCGAAAGCTATAATATTTGGTCAAACAACTTAGGGCTGAAAACCAGGAAGCTGATAATTCTTGCCAAAAGCTGAAGATGCAGAACTAGAAGCTAGAAGAGAGAGCTCATCAAGCTGAAGAGATGGTCAGGCTCAAGTAGCAAGAATTCGAAGAGCGAGAGCTCTACTTCAAGAAAAGGGGTTTAACAGAGATCCACAGGGCGAGTCAGCGCCAAAAGGATAAGAAAGCTTTAGATGAAGCTAACGAAGCTGTGACCCTTTGGAAAGAGAAGTGGGAAAACCATCTGAGATAGAAGAAAGAGGCAGAGATTGAGTACAAGCTAAAGATCAAAGGCCTTCAAGAGACTCTGAGCGACCAGGCAGAGCTGCTCCAGAAAGCCCACCAGCAACGAAGAGACCCCTTACAGAAGATGGCCAACGTCCAGAATGAGGTAGAAGAGCTGAAGCTTCGGGCTGATATCAAAAAGGTCAAAACTGAGCTGAGTCCTAGCAAGGAAAAGGAGGAGGTATTCCTACAACAGATCAATGAGTTGCACGCTTCCTTTAATCTAAGGGATCTTCTTATCCATAAGTTCATCCGGGAGACGAATCATCCGGACATTGCCCAACTGTTCCAAGTCGCCAAGCGTCTTAGCTGGAGGTTGCAAGACATGGAGCTGCCTAGGGTGTAGTACTCTCGTACTTGGATTACCCACAAGCTTGTTATGGGGTTCCTCTTTATTTGCTTTGCTACTCTTTGATGTATGAATTGGAACCCTTCGGAGACTTTTGTTATTTTCAGATCCCAGTTTATGATATTTGTGACTTGGTTTGAATTTTTGGTTGTAATCTCTAGCACTAACACGGGGTACTAAGCACCGATTCACCATGGCTATCATCTTATCTGAATGTCATACAGGGTTTTCTTCCCTAAAAATCTGAAAAGGCTATCAGAATTCTTAAATACCAGAACGGGAGTGTAAAAAACCTTGAGAATAAAAAGAACACAACATTGCATGCATTCATATCATTTGCATTTTTCTTTTGTAGGTTGTCTGCAGTTCCTTAACTTATTTGTTTATTCATGCAGGATTGCGAAAGCCACCAAGACTCGTCTTCTCAGGCACGATATTCATACACACCGGTACGCTACTCGCCGTAATCAAAGGCACATTATGGATACAGTACAAACAGAGTTGAACGAGCTTCGCACTTGGATAGGAGATTTCATGCCGATGATGTAGGGAATGGCCCTGGGGCAGCGAGAGATGAGGGTTGCTATACAAAGGCGTACTCCCCCACAGACAGATCCACCAGTGGTTACCTTGGACGCCCAAGGTAATCCGATCAACAACATTGTTATTCCCCCTGTGGTGAACATGCATCCTACTCCTGAGGGTGGTGGCCCAATTCCTGAGCATGTGACAGACCGACGAGAGGATCAGTTCACCCTAGTCAACGAAGATATGGGATTTGGTACTAGGACCAATAATCAAGACTTCCAAATGTTGGTCGAGAAGGTAAGGGCTCTGGAGTGCAGAGACACCCTCGGCATTGACGTTGCTGATATGGGCTTGGTATCAGGAGTGGTCATCCCTCCAAAGTTCAGGCCTCCCGTTTTCGATAAGTACAGTGGTAGCTCTTACCCGAAGACTCCCTTGCAAGCCTTCTATTGCAAAATTGATGCACATACCAAAGATGAAAAGCTTTGGATGTATTACTTCCAGGACAGCCTATCTGGGAGCTCGCTGGAGTGGTACATGAAGTTGGAGAAGAATTATGTTCATTACTGGAAGGAACTTGGGAAGAGTTTCTCAAGCAGTACCAGTATAACAATCAACATAGCTCCCAGCCGAACTCAACTACAAAGCTTGTCTCAAAAGAATTCAGAAAGTTTCAAAGACTATGCGCAGAGGTGGCGCGAGGTTGCTGCCAGAGTCCAACCACCCTTGCTGGAAAGGGAGATGGTCGATCTCTTCATGGATACCCTCCCGGGGCATTTCATAGAGAGGTTGGTAGGTTGTTCCTCGCGTGGTTTCTTAGACATCATCTTAACGGGCGAAAGAATAGAAAGCTGGATGAAACAAGGAAAGATTCAGAGCGGCGGAGCGTCAACCTCCGGGGTCAAAAAAGCCTTTCGTGAAGAGAATGGAAGGAGAAGCTAGGTTCGTATATGCTCAAAAGAAAAGGGGAAATCGGAATGCTTATCATCAGGTGGCTCCCGTCACTATTTCTGCTCCTGCTAGTCAGCAACAGGTTCAGCAACCTTAACAACAGCACCAACAGGGTTATCAACAACAAAGGGATCCACGTCCATACTATCCTTCCAAAGCAAAGGATAGGCACTTTGAGGCGCCTCCAATGTCGTACTCCCAGCTACTACAGAATCTCCTTCAACTCCAGATGGTCCAGTTGAGAACCATGCAGCCTCCGAAGTCAAGTCAACTCCCAGCAGGCTACGATGCTAATTCCCGTTGTGATTTCCACTTCGTGGCTCCTGGTCATAGCACAGAGAACTGCCAGGCTCTAAAGCATGTTGTTCAAGATCTGATAGATTCGAAAGCGATCAACTTTGCTTCGACTCCAAATGTGTTACATAATCCCATGCCTGATCATGGAAGGAACATTGGAGTTGTCGATAGAGGTGAAGGTCTGAACTTGGTATCTGATGTCAAGAACTTGAAAACTTCATTGTTGGCCGTAAAAGCTTGCCTGGCTGAAAAGAGCATCTTTCTGGGTTGTGAAAAGGATTGTCTAGACTATGTTATGTTCGTCGATGGTTGTGCTCGATTGAGGTTGGTATACAGAATATGATGGATGAAGGAAGCATACAGTTTAATAAGATCGTGGAAGAAGACGAGGTATCAATTGTGACGATTTTCTACAATCCGGTACAAGTTCCTGCACCGGCAAGGGTGGCTCCATTAACCATTACTACTTCTGGACCAGTTCCTTACTAGAGTGATAACTCTATCCCTTGGAACAACGAGGGAGAAGTCTATTACAATGGTTAGAAGAAAAATCTGGCTGCATCCAGTTCATCTCCGCATCAAGTCGAGAATGTTGGGGTCGGAGGATTCACTAGAAGTGGCACATTGTTTGCACCTGAGACACAGAGAAGCAATGTGGTACCACCGAAAGACAAATGTTGAAGCTCAAGCATAAGCCAAGGGCAAGCAGCTTATGACCAATGATGCACGTGCACCTATGATGGATCCTGATAAGGAGGCAGAAGAGTTCCTGAGGATTATCAAGAAAAGTGATTACAAGATTATCGATCACTTAGAGCAGACTCCCTCTAAGATTTAGATCTTATCCTTATTGATGTGTTCAGACTTGCATCGAAAAGCTCTATTGAAGATCTTGAATAACATTTATGTGCCACAAGATATATCCGTAAACCATCTGGAAACAGTAGTGTCAAGTATAAATGCCAGCCAGGGGTATGGATTTACGGATATGGACCTAAATCCTGACGGACGCATCCATAACCGTGCCTTGCACATTTCCATGGAATGCAAAGGGGCCATTATTTCCCATGTGTTGGTAGACATGGGGTCGTCATTGAATGTATTGCCAAAGAAAGCACTGATCAAGATGGATTATGATGGGGTTGTGCTGAGGCCAAGTGACTTGGTCGTCCGAGCTTTCGACGGTTCGAAAAGGTCAGTATTCGGAGAGGTGGAGTTTCCAGTCAAGGTAGGGCCACAAGTCTTTAATACTACCTTTTACGCGATGGATATCCAACCGGCCTACACTTGCTTGTTGGTATGTTCTTGGATACATGGAGCAGACGCCGTGTCTTCTACCCTTCACCAAAAGCTTAAATTTATCCGGGAAGGGCAGATCGTGACGGTATGTGGGGAAGAAGATATTTTCATCAGCCACCTGGCCTCGTTCAAATACATATAGATGGATAAGGAGATTGTCGAAACCCCTTTCCAAGCCTTTGAGTCCATCAAGACTGCATGCACATCATCGTCAGCTGCCTTATCAGAGAATACAAAGAAAGGAGCTTCTGTAACGCCCCGATTCGATTTTCCCAATTTTGTGGAGTCTTTTATTTTATCTTTATAATAATTGTTTTATTTGTGAAATTATCATGATGATATTTGATGTTGAGGAATTAATGTAATGATATGTTATGTTGTGAGATTTTACCGTATTGTGAATTTACGGGTAAAATTGGTTTGGAGGGTATTTTAGATATTTGTTAATTAGTGATGAGGTAGAAAATAGTAGGATTGGTATTTTTGTGAGAATATGATATTTGGTTGGAAAGAAATAGAAAGAATAAAGTTAAGTATAGAAATAGAGAGAAAAGAATATAAGAGAGTGAGAAAGAGCGAAATAGAAAGTTAGTAAAGAAGAGAAAGAAAAGGAAGAGATAAGAAAAGAAGAGAAAAGAGGGAAAGTTGGAAAAGCTTCAAGATTGCTCCTAGGAATCGAAATAATCGGGTAAAGGTGATAAACATTGTTATCTTAATCTTGTATATGATTATGTATGTGTTAGATTTTGTGGGTTTTTGATTTGGTAGAAGTTAAAGAAGATGAATAGCTAGGGTTTGAGAGAAAATGTGAGAAATTTATGGATTAATCGGTTGGAAATTGTTATAGCCGAAGTATGATAGTTAGAATATGTTGTTGATCATGTTTATGGAAGTATTTTGGAGTTTTGGGATGTTTAGAGTTGATAGTTACGCAGCTGGAAATTCTGGAAATCGCAGTGGTCACTCAGCGAGCTACCCCTCGTTCAGCGAAAGTTCTAGTGTGATTCTCGCTCAGTGAACGAGGGGGCGCTCAGCGAGCCTGTAGGTTTTGAGGGGTTATGTGTTTTAATTCGTAGCTTTAGTTTCGGGTATCCGTTTTTAGTGATCCTTATATCGATTCGAAGCTAGAAATGTGTAGAAACTAATGATGCTAAGAAAAGTAATTTTTAGCCGACTTTTACCCAACTTTTCCGATAAAACGTAATTATATTAATTATGGAATTGTGGGTTTGATTGTTGTGTTGTGGCCGTTTGGCAAGTAGATACATTGCTTGAATTAAATGCGAATGTATGCTAATTGTATGAGATGAAATGCATAACTATATTGTGAATATGTATGCATTTTCAAGAATGTTGTGTGATATTTTGCATGTAAGCATAATGTATGCATTCTTGTGCTGTGGGATTCTTTATGAATCTGTTGTAGCATCGTGTGCTCATGTGGAGTGTGAGCGATGACTACAACAAGATCGTGTGCCCATGTGGGGTGTGAGCGATCGGATTGTGTGCCCGTGTGGGGTGTGAGCAATCCAGAAACATCGTGTGCCCGTGTGGGGTATGAGCGATGGGTGATTTATTCACATTGATTGTGTGCCCGTGTGGGGTGTGAGCAATCGGATTGTGTGCCCGTGTGGGGTGTGAGCAATCCATAAACATTGTGTGCCCATGTGGGGTGTGAGCAATGGGGAACATCGTGTGCCTAACGGGGAGTTACTTTAGGTAACAAGCGATGATTCCATTTGGTTCCTAAGTGAACCTGCTGAAATGTTGAGTCGGTACCGCATTTACATCTGCATAGAGTCATTTGTCGGTCTCTATGAGTTGCATTTTATCATTTTAATTATGATATGCAGAAATAAACATGAATGTGCATATGTTTATTTGGAGTATTATGGAGATGATAGTATGTGTGATGAAACATACTTGTTTGTATATATGCATATTTGATATATGTATATATATGTGATTTATACATTTGTAATGTATATGTGTGATTAAACATAGCTAGACGTATGTTTATGCGGAATGAATAGAATTGAGGAATAAACATAAATAATGTAAGTTTATGTGAATTAGTGAATTGGTGCATGATGAACATGTTTGATTTGTGTATGTGCACTTTGCGATATGTATAGGTGATGAGGTATGAATTGTGGTGAGAATATGTTTTATGTGCATTTTTATATGTTGAGATATATAATTATATGCAATGTTATTATGATAATGTTTCTCACCCTTCTGCTGTTTTATGATGCTCTATGAGGCATTGTAGAGTAGGTTGTTGGATGGCATATTTTTGTGAAGCTCGTCTTCATCTTTTGGTCGGTCGGCTCTGATATGTAGCACCGGGTAGTTAGGTTGGCTTAGTGCCATTTTTGTGATGCATTGTGTACATGTATCTGTTGGATGGATGCTTTGTATAAACATGAATGTTGTCGTTGGCATCAAACTTGTTGATATATATATATATATATATATATATATATATATATATATATATATATATATATATATATATATATATGAATGGAAATATATATGTTTGATGTTGTTGATTTAGTTTCCGCTGTGTAATAATATCTTTGGAAATGGATGTAAGGATTAAATTTCCTATGTTGAAAACTACCTCATCGTTGCATATCTTTAAATGAGCAGGTGTTGTATGTTTTTAATTTCAAGCATAATGTGACATGTCTCTTTTATACCATGTTCAATTGTACTCTGATGAAATTTTTATCATGTGCCTAAATGATTTAATTGATTATTTGGGGGTACAGAAAGGGGGTGTTACATTAAGTGGTATCAGAGCCAGTGTTCGAGTCAGTTGTGTTTGTCTTGTTGTTGTTTTGATTGAACTTTTGTTTAATCTTGTTGTTGTCTTTGGGAACAATCAGAATATGGCTGGTAGAAACGACAATGCTATGGCTGCTGCTTTGGAAGCAATGGCTAGGGCGGTGCAGGAAGCGCTGAATGTGAATGCTAATGATGAATTCAGAAAGAATCAACCGCCGGTCTTCAAAGGAAGATTTGATCCTGATGGTGCTCAGAATTGGTTGAAGGAGATTGAAAGAATCTTCAGAGTCATGGACTGTGCTGAAGAAAGTAAGGTGAGGCTTGGTTCTCACATGTTGAAGGAAGAAGCCGATGATTGGTGGGTCGATAGAAGTCAAGCCCTTGAGGAGGAGGATGAAGAGATAACTTGGGAAGTTTTTTGTACTGAGTTCTTAGGGAAGTACTACCCTGAGAGTGTGAAGGGAAAGAGGGAGATGGAATTACTTGAGCTGAAGCAAGGTAGTATGTCAGTGGTTGACTATACTGCTAAGTTTGTGGAATTGGTTCAGTTTCATCCTCATTATGCTGCTGCTACTCCTGAGTTTTCTAAGTGCATTAAGTATGAGAATGGCTTGCGTCCTGAGATTAAGCAAGTTGTGGGATATCCGATAATTAGAAGGTTTTCATATTTGACTGAATACAATCTTTGAAGAAGCTAGCAAAGCTCGTTCTACACATTACAAGAGTGTGAATGAGAGGAAAGGGAAGCAACAAGATAAAAGTGGACGGTATGTGACACCCGCTGATAAGGGAAAACATAGGGGAAACTTTGATAGAAGATTTGGTATAGGGAGTTCTGGTCCCGTTAAGTGTTTCAAGTGTGGCGATCTAGGCCACAAGTCTTTTGAGTGTGGGAAGAATATTGTGAAATGTTCAAACTGTGGAGGTCTTGGACATGCTACTACCGAGTGTAGGAGGAATGTTATGAAGTGCTTCAATTGTGGGGAAGTTGGTCACATTAGTACTAAGTATACTAAGCCGAAGCAAGCTCAGGCGGGCGGAAAGGTGTTTGCATTAGCAGGGAAGGATACTACTAGTGCAGACCGTTTGATTAAAGGTACATGCTTTATTAATAGTACGCCTTTAGTTACTATTATTGATACGGGAGCGACTCATTCGTTTATTTCTCTTGAGTGCGCTAAGCGTTTGAATTTCTTTATGTATTCTTGGGGTTGTGAGATGGTTATTGAGACTCCTACTTCAGGGTCGGTAACTACTTCTTTGGTGTGTGTAAGTTGTTCTTTGACCATGTATGGTAAATATTTTGTTATGGATTTAGTTTGTTTGCCGTTGGAAGGTTTGGACGTGATCTCGGGTATGAACTGGTTGCAATTTAATCGAGTTCATATAGATTTTTATCATAAGTTAGTAAGGTTTCCTTCTTTGGATGATGGAGAAGAGAGTTTCCTATCCACGAAAGAGTTGAAGAAACTTTTAATAGACGAAGTTCAATTGTTTGGTTTGTTTGCATCGTTGTCAGTGGAAGGCGAAGTGGAGATAAGTAGGTTTCCAGTGGTGTATGATTTTCCATAAGTTTTTCCGGATGATGTTAAGGATGTACCGCCGGAAAGAGAAGTTAAGTTTACTATTGATCTAGTTCCGGGTACTAGGCCGATTTCGATGGCACCGTATCGCATGTCAGCTTCAGAGTTGGTAGAATTGAAGAAGCAGTTGAATGACTTGTTGGATAAGAGGTTTGTTAGGCCGAGTGTTTCTCCTTGGAGTGCGCCGATATTGTTGGTAAAGAAGAAGTATGGAAGTATGCGGTTATGTATTGATTATCGACAGTTGAATAAGGTGACAATTAAGAACAAGTATCTGCTTCCGAGGATTGATGATTTGATGGACCAATTGGTTGGTGCGCGTGTTTTTAGTAAGATTGATTTGAGATTAGGATATCACCAGATTCGTGTGAAAGAGGAGGATATTAACAAGACGGCTTTTAGGACACGATATGGTCATTACGAGTATTCCGTGATGCCATTCGGGGTTTCTAATGCGCCGGGTGTGTTTATGGAATACATGAATCGTATTTTTCATGAACAGTTGGATCGTTTTGTGGTTGTGTTCATTGACGACATTTTGATTTATTCTAAGTCTCAAGAAGAGCATGAAGAGCATTTAAGGATTGTGTTACAGATTTTGAAAGAGAAACAATTGTATGCTAAGTTGTCAAAGTGTGAATTTTGGTTGTCGAAAGTAATTTTTCTTGGACATGTTATTTCCGATGGTGGTATTAGTGTTGATCCATCCAAGATTGATGCGGTAATGCAATGGGAAGTTCCTAGATCGGCTACGGAGATTCGAAGCTTTTTAGGCTTGGCGAGTTATTATCGGAGGTTTCTTGAAGGATTTTCAAAGTTGGCACTTCCGTTAACGCAATTGACTTGTAAAGGAAAGGCTTTCATTTGGGATATTCATTGCGAAGAAAGTTTTATGGAACTTAAGAGAAGGTTAACAACGGCTCCGATCTTGATTTTGTCGAATCCGACGGAACCATTTGTGGTGTTTTATGATGCTTCATTGTTTGGGTTAGGTGGTGTTTTGATGAAAGATGGAAAGGTTGTGGCTTATGCTTCAAGACAATTGAGAGTGCATGAAAAGAATTATCCTACGCACGATTTGGAATTAGCGGATGTGGTTTTTGCTCTAAAAATTTGGAGGCATTATCTTTATGGTGCAAGGTTCGAAGTTTTTAGTGATCATAAAAGTTTGAAGTATTTATTCGATCAAAAGGAATTGAACATGAGACAAAGGAGATGGTTAGAACATTTAAAGGATTATGATTTTGGTTTGAATTACCATTCGGGTAAGGCAAATGTGGTGGCCGATGCCTTGATTCGTAAGTTGTTACATATGTCCGCATTGATCATAAGAGAATGTGAACTTTTCGAGAATTTTAGAGACTTGAGTTTAGTTTGTGAGATGACGCCGAGAAGCGTGAGACTTGGTATGCTACGTGTTACGAATGACTTTCTTGCAACCGTTTGTGAAAAGCAAAAGTTGGATTTAAAATTTGTTGATTTTATAATGAATGAGAATGAGGATTTCAAGGTTGATAATTTTGGAGTTTTGAGATTCCGTGGTCGTATTTGTATTCCCGATGATGAGGAGTTTAAAAAGATGATATTGGAAGAGGGACACCAGAGTAATTTAAGTATACATCCGGGAGTGAATAAGATATATCAAGATTTGAAAAAGATCTTTTGGTGCTCCGGATTGAAGATAGATGTAGCTCATTTTGTGTATGCGTGTTTGACTTGTCATAAGTCTAAGGTGGAACATCAGAAGCCTAGTGGTTTGATGCAACCGTTGGATATTCCGGAATGGAAATGAGATAGTATATCGATGGATTTTGTTATGGGATTGCCGAATACGCAAAGAGGTCATAATGTTATTTGGGTGATTGTCGATAGACTCACTAAATCTGCTCACTTTATTCCGATGGATATTAGTTATTCTTTGGATAAGCTAGCCGATATTTATGTTTCTGTGGTTGTGAAGTTGCATGGAGTTCCTAAGAGTATGGTATCAGATAGAGATCCTAGATTTACATCGAGGTTTTGGGAAAGTTTGCAAAAAGCTTTGGGTTCTAAGCTAAGATTGAGTTCGGCTTACCATCCGCAAACGGACGGTCAAACCAAGAGGACAATTCAATCGTTAGAGGATTTGTTGCGTGCTTGTGTGCTAGAACAAGGCGGGTGTTTGGGATAGTTATTTAGAATTGATTGAGTTCACCTATAATAACAGTTTTCATTCGAGTATTGGTATGGCACCATTTGAGGCTTTGTATGGTTGGAGATGTCGAACACCTTTGTGTTGGCATGAAACCGGGGAAAGAACGGTAGTTAGACCGCAGATGGTACAACAAACGACGGAAAAAGTAAAGTTTATTCGGGAGAAGATGAGAGCTTCTCAGAGTAGGCAAAAGAGTTATCATGACAAGAGAAGGAAGGATCTTGAGTTTCAGGAAGGCGACCATGTGTTCTTGAGAGTTACACCGGTTACGGGTGTGGGTCGTGCTTTGAAGTCGAAGAAGTTGACTTCTCATTTTATTGGACCGTATCAGATTACTGCACGAGTGGGTGTTGTGGCTTATTGTGTGGTGTTGCCTACGAATCTTTCGAATTTGCATGATGTGTTCCATGTTTCGCAACTTCGGAAGTATGTTCCGGATCCGTCACATGTTATTCCTATGGACGAGGTTGAAGTAAGAGATAACCTTACGGTGGAAGCTTTGCCGGTTAGGATTTTGGATCGTGAAATTAAGAAGCTAAGAGGCAGGGATATTGCGCTTGTGAAAGTGGCGTGGGGAGGCGTTGCGGAAGGCAATATAACTTGGGAATTGGAGAGTAGGATGCACGAATCGTATTCGGAGTTGTTTGGATCAGGTAATATTTTCGAGGACGAAAATTTCTAAAGCGGGGGAGAGTTTTAACGCCCCGATTCGATTTTCCCAATTTTGTGGAGTCTTTTATTTTATTTGTATGATAATTGTTTTATTTGTGAAATTATCATGATGATATTTGATGTTGAGGAATTAATGTGATGATATATTATGTTGTGAGATTTTACCATTTTGTGAATTTTCGGGTTAAAATTGGTTTGGAGGGTATTTTAGATATTTGTTAATTAGTGATGAGTTAGAAAATAGTAGGATTGGTATTTTTGTGAGAATATGATATTTGGTTGGAAAGAAATAGAAAGAATAGAGTTAAGTATAGAAATAGAGAGAAAATAATATAAGAGAGTGAGAAAGAGTGAAATAGAAAGTTAGTAAAAAAGAGAAAGAAAAAGAGAAGAAAGAAAAGGAGGAGAAGAGAAAAGAAGAGAAAAGAGGGAAAGTTGGAAAAGCTTCAAGATTTCTCCTAGGAATCGAAATAATCGGGTAAGGGTGATAAACATTGTTATCTTAATCTTTTATATGATTATGTATGTGTTAGATTTTGTGGGTTTTTGATTTGGTAGAAGTTAGAGAAGATGAATAGTTAGGGTTTGAGAGAAAATGTGAGAAATTTATGGATTAATCGGTTGGAAATCATTATAGCCGAAGTATGATAGTTAGAATATGTTGTTGATCATGTTTATGGAAGTATTTTGGAGTTTTGGAATGTTTAGAGTTGACTGTTACGCAGATGGAAATTCTGGAAATTGGAGTGGTCGCTCAGCGAGCTACCCCTCGCTCAGCGAAAGTTCCAGGGTGATTCTCGCTCAGTGAGCGAGAGGGCGCTCAGTGAGCCTGTAGGTTTTGAGGGGTTATGTGTTTTAATCTGTAGCTTTAGTTTCGGGTATTATTTTTTAGTGATCCTTATATCGATTTGAAGCTAGAAACGCGTAAAAACTAATGATGCTAAGAAAAGTAATTTTTAGCCGACTTTTACCGGACTTTTCCGATAAAACGTAATTATGTTAATTATGGAATTGTGGGTTTGATTGTTGTGTTGTGGCCGTTTGGCAAGTAGATACATTGCTTGAATTAAATGTGAATGTATGTTAATTGTATGAGATGAAATGCATAACTATATTGTGAATATGCATGCATTTTCAAGAATGTTGTGTGTCGTTTTACATGTAAGCATAATCTATGCATTCTTGTGCTGTGGGATTCTTTGTGAATCCGTTGTAGCATTGTATGCTCATGTGGAGTGTGAGCGATGACTACAACAAGATCGTGTGCCCATGTGGGGTGTGAGCGATCGGATTGTGTGCCTGTGTGGGGTGTGAGCAATCCAGAAACATCATCTGCCCGTGTGGGGTGTGAGCGATGGGTGATTTATTCACATTGATTGTGTGCCCGTGTGGGGTGTGAGCAATTCATAAACATTGTGTGCCCATGTGGGGTGTGAGCAATGGGGAACATCGTGTGCCCGACGGGGAGTTACTTTAGGTAATAAGCGATGATTCCATTTGGTTCTTGAGTGAACCTGCTGAAATGTTGAGTCGGTACCGCATATGCATCTGCATAAAGTCGTGTGTCGGTCTCTATGAGTTGCATTTTATCATTTTAATTATGATATGCAGAAATAAACATGAATGTGCATATGTTTATTTGGAGAATTATGGAGATGATAGTATGTGTGATGAAACATACTTGTTTGTATATATGCATGTTTGATATATGTATATGTATGTGATTTATACATTTGTAATGTATATGTGTGATTAAACATAGCTAGACATATGTTTATGCGGAATGAATAGAATTGAGGAATAAACATAAATAATGTAAGTTTATGTGAATTAGTGAATTGGTGCATGATGAACATGTTTGATTTGTGTATGTACACATTGCGATATGTATAGGTGATGAGGTATGAATTGTGGTGAGAATATGTTTCATGTGCATTTTTATATGTTGAGATATATAATTATATGCAATGTTATTATTGTAATGTTTCTCACCCTTCTGCTGTTTTATGATGCTCTATGAGGCATTGCAGAGTAGGTTGTTGGATGTCATATTTTTGGGAAGCTCATCTTCATCTTTTGGTCGGTCGGCTCTGATATGTTGCACCGGGTAGTTAGGTTGGCTTAGTGTCATTTTTGTGATGCATTGTGTACATGTATCTGTTGGATGGATGTTTTGTATAAACATGAATGTTGTCGTTGGCATCAAACTTGTTGATATATATATATATATATATATATATATATATATATATATATATATATGTATATATATATATATATATATATATGAATGGAAATATATATGTTTGATGTTGTTGACTTATTTTCCGCTGTGTAATTATATCTTTGGAGATGGATGTAAGGATTAAATTTCCTATGTTGAAAACTACCACATCGTTGCATATATTTAAATGAGCAGGTGTTGTATGTTTTTAATTTCAAGCATAATGTGACATGCCTCTTTTATACCATGTTCAATTGTACTCTGATGAAATTTGTATCGTGTGCCTAAATGATTGAATTGATTATTTGAGGGGTACAGAAAGGGGGTGTTACAGCTTCCATAGTGTCCTATAAACAAGCCCTAAAGGTGGTAGGGTCAGGTACCATTGAGGGTTGGGGCAAGATGATCGAAGTCCCAGAGAAGAAGAATATGTTCAGAGTTGGCTACTAGCCTGGTCAGTCAACATCAGAGAAGAGTGATAAAGGTCGGAAAAGCCCAATTACCTTCACCAGTGCAGGATGGTTTGATCACAGCAACTTCTGCGTAGTGCAGGAAGAAGCAGTTGATAGTGATTGCGAACTGGATGAATGGATAAGGCCCTGTGCTCTAGGGAAGCAACTCAACAAATGGTCGGTCAAAGTGATCATCTCCGTTACATAACCAGAAGAGTAATTGTTTTATGTTTCTCTTCTCTTGTATTCAAGCTTTATGCCTTGCCTGGGGCATAGCAGCTCATTGTAAGGGCTCATTGTTCATACTGCAATATCATAATCATCAATAAAATGGATGTTTTTACATTCAATCATGTTGTTCCCTGTCTTTCATTTTTTTTCAAAAATACATGGCAATGTTTTTCCACGTCTCAAACTCCTTCTAAAATCTAGCATGGACCATCATTCATGAGGATGCTCCTCATCGGGTCTCATCAATGACGACCTGGCTATGGCTCAGTATGACTTCGACAATTCGATTTACCTAGCCGACGAGGAAGGTGAAGAAGATTGTGAACTGCCCGAAGAACTGGCCAGATTGCTCAACCAAGAGGAGAAGATGATTCAGCCACATGAGGAAGTCGTTGAGGTGGTACACGTGGGTACAGAGGAAGACAGAAAAGAGGTCAAGATCAGGGTCACATTGGAAGAAAAGGTCAAGAGCCGTTTGATCTCCATGCTTCGAGAGTATATTGATGTCTTTGTATGGTCTTACCAGGACATGTCAGGGTTGGATACTGATATTGTAGTGCATAAGCTACCACTTAGAGAAGACTGCCCACTGGTGAAGCAGAAATTGAGATGTATACGCCCTGATATGGCCATTAAAATTAAAGAAGAGGTGCAAAAGCAGTTTGACGTTGGATTCTTGGTCGTGACCATCATTGGTTGCGAATATTGTGCCAGTCCCTAAAAAGGATGGTAAAGTCAGAATGTGTGTGGACTATAGGGACATGAATCGGGCCAGCCCCAAAGATGACTTCCCATTGTCGCACATCGATGTGCTAGTTGACAACACTGCCCAATTTTCTGTATTTTCCTTCATTGATGGCTTCTCGGGCTACAACCAAATCAAAATGTCGCCAGAGGACATGGAAAAGACTACATTCATTAACCCATGGGGCACCTTCTGTTATAAAGTGATGTCGTTTGGTTTGAAAAATGCTGGAGCTACATACCAACATGCAATGGTGACTTTATTCCATGACATGATTCATCACGAGATTGAGGTCTACGTCAATAACATGATTGTGAAGTCACAAACAGAAGAAAAACATCTAGTCAACTTAGCCAAGCTATTTGACAGGCTTCGGAAATTCAGATTGAGGCTAAACCCGAACAAATGCACATTTGAGGTACGTTCTAGTAAGCTGTTGGGATTTATCGTCAGCGAAAGGGTAATCGAGGTTGACCCTGCAAAAGTAAAGGCAATTCAGGAGATGCCTGAGCCGAAAACCGAGAAAGAGGTACGCGGCTTCTTAGGGAGGTTGAACTACATTTCAAGGTTCATTTCACACCTAACAGCCACGTATGAACCTATTTTCAAACTTCTGAGGAAGAATCAGGCTATCTCATGGAATGACGACTGCCAACAAGCTCTCGATCGAATCAATGAGTACTTGCAAGAGCCTCCGATTCTTATGCCTCCGGTGATAGGGAGACCTCTAATTATGTACCTCATAGTACTGGAAGGATCAATGGGTTGTGTGCTAGGTCAGCAAGACGATTCTGGTCGAAAATAGCATGCAATCTATTACCTTAACAAAAAGTTTACCGACTGTGAGACCCGCTACTCACTGCTTGAGAAAACTTGTTGCACTTTGGCATGAACTGCTCGCCGACTAAAACAGTACATGCTGACTCACACCACCCTACTGATTTCCAAGATGGACCCTGTAAAGTACATCTTCAAAAAGCCAGCTTTAACCGGAAGAGTAGCCCGATGGCAAATGATTCTGACGGAATATGATATCCAATACACTTCACAAAAAGCCATCAAGGGAAGTGTATTATATGATTATCTGGCCCATCAGCCAATTGATGATTATCAACCAATGAGGTTCGAGTTTCCGGATGAGTACATCATGTTCCTCAAGTCGAAAGACTGTGAAGAACCACTCTCGGAGGAAGGGCCAGACCCCGAATCCAAATGGATTTTGATGTTTGACGGAGTCGTGAACATGAACCGAAGCGGAGTTGGTGTCGTTATTATCTCGCTGGAAGGGATTCATATGCCCTTCACTTCCTGACTGACATTCGAATGCACTAACAATCAAGATGAGTACGAAGCCTGCATAATGGGGATCAAGGAAGCAATTAACTTGATAATCAAGAACCTCGAGATCTTCAGCGATTCTGCTTTAGTCATCAACCAAGTTAACAACAAATGGTTGGTTCATCAACCTCATTTGACTCCTTATAGGGACTATACCAGGAGGCTGTTAACGTTCTTCACAAAGGTCAAATTGCACTACATACCTCGGGACGAGAATCAATTTGTGGATGCGTTGGCGACTTTATCTTCCATGATCAAGGTTCACCAAGAGAACTATGTGCCTCGAATCGATATATCTCGTCTTGAGAGACCGACTTATGTATTTGCAGTTGACAACACTAACGATAGGAAACACTGGTATTATGATATCAAGAAATTTATGAAGTCTGAGGAGTACCCGACATGGGCATCAAGCAAAGACAAGAAGACCCTCAGGAGGTTGGCAGGCAGGTTCTTCTTAAACCAAGACAATGTGCTCTACAAACGGAACTTCGACATGGTGTAAACACCCCAAATTTCCCCTCACTTTTTTCACACCATGGCTTGTGATCTTTCATTTTTGCATTAGCATAAGCATACCATCTCATATTGCATATTTGTTTCACTGCATAGTTCCATTTTCATCTGCATCTAGGGTTTGTGATCTGAGCAATCCAAGAATCAATCTGAGCCATCCCAGTGGTCTTGAAGCTTTCCAAGAGGGTCCATGTCTGTTCTATGATCACAATATGCTCCCCAAAGTTCATAAAAGTCAAGAGATCACAAAGAATGGCAAAGGCATGGGAGCAGAGCTAGGGTTTTCCTACACAGATGACCAAAATTAGGGTTTTGGTTTCAGAGGCCTTAACTCCAAAAAAAAATTGGTCATTCTTGTTTCTAATGTTCTTAATATGTTATAAGGATCATGTGTACCAAGTTTGATGAAGAAATTCACCGTGGAAGTCATCTGATCATTGGGTAACTTCTTGAGCAAGTAAAGTCAAAATCAGGGCATCTGAGGCCCCCAACAAGGGTACCAAAGGGTCATCATCATCATTTTGAGTCTCTATGATCTTTATTTGATCTTATAAGTGGTTGGAAGTTCACAAAGTTGAATAATTTTGAGCCAATTGCAAACTTGCCATTTTTGGAAATGACTTGTAATGGAAACTTTCCATTTTGGGAAAGATTTTCAACCTCCTCTTTCATAACCAAAAATGCTTCAAATGAAAAATTCTTGGACATGAAAGTTGTAGATTAGGTCTTTCCCTTTTCAAAAAGTACTAGAACATGTCTTGATTCATCCTAGAACTAAAGATATGGCTTTTCAAAGTTGGCAAAAATCCTATAATTTTCAAGTTCATGCCAAAGAGGGAATTTTGCAATTTCACTTGCCAAGCCTTTTTATGACCTCTAATCAACTTCTATGCATCATAACATGTCAAGGAAACTTCCAAAGAACAGAATTGGACCAAGATTGCATAGTTTTCATGACTTGATCTATAAGAAATCTCAAAAGGGCCAAAACACACAAACTTTGCAAAAAGCCTTGGAACCTTCCATCCACTTGTGCCAGCTGCATAAAACCAATTCTATGGCTCTCCATGAATCTTGCTAAGGCCAGACACCCCATTGAGCAGCTCCTGCCATGGCCCATACCTTCAAGTACATAAAATTGACTTTTTTGCAACTTGCACATACCAATCACACTAGGCCACACCAACTCTTCTGATCACTCCTATTGGTTTATACAAACCCTAAGGAACACAAAACACATAACCCACAAGCCTGCAAGCTCTCCCAACTCAGAATCCCAAAAATCACCATAGAGCTTCCCTTCTTCGAATTGCATAAACCAGCCATCAAACCTCAAAGCAAACTTCAGCAATCATCTTCAAATGGTCCATAGAACACAAAGCACCCTCTGAAAAGCCCTAAAACACAGCCAAACCAAAACATGATTTCTAGTGCAGAGGAGTTGTACCTCTCAACCAAGCCACACAAACTTGTTATAAGCATTGCAACATCATCAGGGGGTTCATTGGAGGTGGATTGAACCAAGAAAGAGGCCAAAAAGCTCAGGGAGTGAAAGCTTCATCTCAGGTAACCATGAAGAACAATTTTTCCAGAACTCCTATTTTAAGTTCTTAAATGCTTCTACATGATGCATTGATCATCCAGATATGTTTACTTTTGAAAATGGTTAAGAATCAAGCATGTATTAAACTTCTGAAAGTTTTGAATATTTTTCTGTTTTGCTTCGATTCATGATTTTGGTGGAACATAAATGTTATTTGATGTTGGATTCATGCTTAGGGATGTTAGAGATCATTTCTGGAGCTTTAGATTGTCTGGGTTAGCTCAGGGAAGAAGTTAGGTGGAGAGGGTGACCGGAGAAGATGACCGGAGCTAGCTCCGGTCACCTGAAAGTGCTTAGGGTTCTTAATCAGGGTTTAGGGATTAGTTTGAATATTGGCCGTAGGATAGGATTTTCGCGCGTGGATGAAGGGTCAAGATGCCTCCTTAAAACCCTAATCAGTTTAATTAGGTTTAATTAATTAGGATTAATTTAAAAATGCCAGATCAAATCCTGACCACCCAAATGCGCGCCAGTCAACTCCCTCCATTTTTATTTAAATCCTGGCCATTGGATGCATTTACTTTCCATTTAATTGCATTTTATTTCATTTTTCTTTATTTCTTTTGTACATTTTATTAAAAATAGTTAAAAACATCAAAAAAAATATAATCTTTTGCATTTCTGATCCAAATATTTTTCTCAACCCAAAAATGATTTTTATTTTATTTTTTGCAGTAAAAACGTATTTTTAAAATATTTAAATGTTATTTTTAATTAATTAAAGGATTTTAATTAATTAAAAATACATTTAGGTTTCTAAAATTCACCAAAAAAATCATGAAACATTCCAATACATTTAGAAACATTTTCAAACTCATCATACAAATTTCTTTTTAGGTTTGATCATAATTTCACAATTTTCTTTGAATTAGGGTTCTTGAAAATCACATTTTTCTAACCCTAATTTGTAAAATTCATTTATGTCTAACCATGATGAGTTTGAAATTGATTCTTTTTGCATTGTTTCACATATTGCATGTAGCTTCTAGGTTATTTTTCTCATGAATTTATCTTACATTTTCAATTTGATTTGCATTTTCCCTTGAGAATCATCCAAAAATCCTAGCAAACTTAGGAAAGCCATAACTTTCAATAGGATTAGCTTCTGGCCTTCTCCTTTGGGGTGTGACCTTATATGGGATTAGGGTTTGTTTGAGCTTGACTTTAATTTTTTATCATGTTGATTGCTTTTGTTTTGGTCATTTGCATCTCATACACTCATAAAACCCTAATTTCTCATGATCATTTGCATTCTCCTTTGCATATCATCATCATGTGAACTTGCCATGACATTTCAAACATTCATATGACATATTAGACATATTAGGACATGTTAGAACATTGCTTGATCATTTCTTCATTCATTTGCCATGTCTTGCATTCATTACATTTCATAAACATCCATGTGTTTTCATGCTTCTAAACAAGCTTCCTTTGCATCTCATCTTTGTATGATCATTCATATGAATCTTGTATGACTTTGAATCATCTCATATGACATTTTCATTGCATAATCACTTCTGACTTTGGTCTTCACATCTCATTTCAATTCATTTCTTTATGCTTTTTGTCTTATGCATTCATACTAACATTTCAGGTACCTTTGGTAAGTTATTTGGGAGGTGGATTTGCCTTCACTTCCCATATTTTCTTTCCTTTTCACATTCATATTTACATGTATTTGAAGTGAATCTAATTAACTTGTGTTCCATCCTTCTTACTTTCTTTCTTTAAGTCACTTATCTTCTTCAGGAAGTAACTTATTCTTCTCCTTCCTTCTCTTTTCATCTGCTTCTTCCATTGGTGGCCTTGAAGATCTTTCTCTTAAGCCTAACAAACCATAGGATACCCAAGCATGATAACTTTTAGGGTTGTATATAGTCCCATTAGTCTTTTACCTTTGAGTCTCCTTGAGTCTCTCTTCTCATCTCAATAATCAGAGACTAAACTCTTAAAGTTTTAGGACTTTGAATTAGGGTTATGCCTACATCCTTCTCTTAGGATGGAGTGTATAACTTTAATCCTAAGTGTTAAACCTTTAATTTGTTTATACCTCTTAATCAAAACACACTAATAATCACTAAGACTTTATCTTGTAACTTGGGCCTTACATTAGGGTTATATCTCTTCCTTATGGTTAAGAGGGACTAACCCTAGTGTTTAATAAATAAGTCCCCCTCAAGTTGTCTTACAAACCTAAAATACACTTCTTAATCTCATCCTTTAATTAAAATCCATTTAATAAAGGCTTGTTATATAATGAATTTAGTCCCTAACCATGGATTAAGTTGACGTATCTTCCTCAGCTTAAGTGTTCTCATCTATCATCCTTCTATTAGGATGGTGTAATGAGTTCACTAATCTGTGATTAGAGATTAAACTCATTACTTACACTAAACAAAAACCAAAAACATCTTAATAATCACAAGTAGGTTAATGATCTTAATCCTACATCATCATGGTAATTAAGTTGAGATGCTTATCTAACACTTAAGTAGGCTCATTATCCCTAATCAGGGAAGATATAATGAGTTTACAAGCCCTTGATTCAGGTTTAAGCTCATTAACTTATGCAAAACACCAAAAACAATAACAAGACTGAAAACACAAAAACAAACAATAATCGTCTCCTTCGGGATTCTTTTCTCATCACACTGATTCACAAACGATAACTTGTTTCTTCCGTCTAATGCAAGACAGTTAGCACTCGAGCCAGATGAGTCATACACTTGAGCATAGACAAGCAAGCAGTTCATAGTTATTTCATCCAGTCTCTTTGAGTCGAACTACGGTGTTCTGACTTCCTCATTGCACGAGAGGATACGTAGGCATAACTTAACAGTTATCGAATAAAAGTCTTTGTGTCTTCCCCCTCTTTCAGCATTATTTTTTTTAAGCCTCAGTTCCTGAGCAATTCGCACCTTTTGCACTGACACCTGTACATCCATTCCTAGTTTTTGCACACAGATAGCACATACACTACCCCTTTAAACACAATCTTGTAAGCGTGGATCCCGTCGAGTACGAAGGACAATCTGGGTGCTAATACCTTCCCAGGTTGTAACCAACCCCCTTTCTCAGTTTCTCTGGTTCGCAATCGTCTTATCCATCTCTTTCTAGGTTTATGCAGCATTACCTTTCCTTCGGGATAAAAATGCCTAGATGACGACTTTATTCAATTCATTTCCTTTCTACTCTCACCGACCATTCGCGTCTGCACCCTGGGACCCTGGTGTTTTTTCGGGGGAGCGACAGCTTGGCGACTCTGCTGGGGAATCTTATCTTGCAACCAGGGCTTTTGGTTCTTTTGTGAGTTTCTCCTAGCGCTTGTTTGATTTGTGTTTATGGGGGTGTTATGTGCTACTTGTGCTTTTTGTTTATTGCTTTTTGTATAGCTTTATTTATTGATTTCATTTACTGTTTTATTGCTTTCCATATTACTGTCATCATATCATTGTGCTGGATCTGTTGTTTACCTTGGTGGGAGGGATACTCAGTGAGTAAGGTTCCATATCGAGAGCCTGAGTGACACATAGGATAGAGTGGCTTCATATTCTTTCCCATTCCATTTCGGTCTGGTGCGGGAATATGAAACACGGTTCAGACATGGGTTTCTTCTTGAGAACTCTGTGCTACGAATTTCCTGTAGTACTAGGGCTATCTGGGAAGCCTGCTAAGTCTGGATGACCTTTTTAGATGACCTTCAGCATCTGAGGTGAATTAGAGGAGGATCCTTTATGATTATGTAAACATTGTACCTCCGGGTTAGAAGTGTTTACACTTCTCATAACTGATCCAAGTCTAAGGATCTTTGTTCTAGAACAATACCTGTGAGGGGGATGGGATGTTTACAGGTTTACAAGAACCCTTGGCCTCATCATACCCTGTTACCAGATTTTTTTTAAGGTTACATCATTTTGGACTGATTCTATGAAACCATGGACTTGTGACTCTTTATTTGAGTCCCCCACGTGGTCACTGGTTCTCTAAGCCTTCATCTGGACTTATGAACACACATGGACCTTATCAAGGCAGATAACAGATCCAGCACTTGATCACAAACCCTTGCATATCATTTTGCATTCATCATTTTGCATCATTTTAACATTTGTCTATTTGTTTTACAGGGTATCCACATCTTATCTTTGGTTTGGTTTTGACTGTTCTTCTGCTCAGACATCTTCATCAGATATATTCATTAGCCATCTTCATCAGAGATTCTCTTCAGCACCTTCATCAGTTGTCTTCATCAGTACTTCTCCTCAGTCATTTTCATCAGCATCCATAATCAGTATGGACCCATCCAGGAAGAGCAACATTACCTATTATTTCTTTGAGCCCTCTCTAGCAGGCATAAGGCAGATTCAGACACTCATCACTCCTGATCATGTCCCTTTATTCAGGGAACACTATGGTGGTATTATGGACATGATCATGGACTTGGATGCATCACAGAGGAGTATGATCCACACTTGCCTTCAGTTCTATGACCCTCCTCTCAGATGTTTTACCTTTCCAAACTTTCATTTGGGCCCTTTGTTAGAGGAGTTTTCCATGTTGTTGGGTGTCCCCATCAGGAGAGGGATTCCTTTCAACCCTGAGATGACTGCTCCTAGGAATGAAGACATAGCTAAGGCTCTTTATTTGGAAACTGCCATCATTGATTAGCATATGACCACCAAGGCTGGAATCTCAGGCCTCCATATGGACATTGTTTGTGCTTTCTTAGCCCTTAGCATATACGGTATCATCTTGTTTACAGACGAGCCTAAGTTTGTAAGCAATAGTGTTATCCATCTCTTCTTGCTGAAGAATCCAGTTCCTACCTTGCTAGGGGATTTCAATTACTCACTGCATCAGAGAAATGAGAAGCAGGGGGGAAGATTAGTCAGATGTTGTGCACCTCTCTTCTACTGCTGGTTATTGAGACACTTGCCAAAAATAAAAGCTTTCTTGAACCCTCATCAGTCAAGAAATTGGGCTAAGAGAATGATCGCCCTCACTTCAGAAGACATCAGGTGGTGCGCTCAGAGCACCAAGGGCAGAGACATAATCACCAGTTGTGGGCAATATCCCAATGTACCTCTGATTGGAGTAAAGGGTTGCATCAACTACAATCCTTTGTTGTTCAAAAGACAACTAGGGTATGCCTTAGTACATCCACCGAGAGAGAAGGACTTATTAGAAACCATTTACTGTGACATCCAGAATAATCATGCTATCACCCGACAAGCAGCCTGGGCTTGGGATAACATTTAGACAAAAGGGACTGCCATTCTTGGCAAGTGCAACAACATAGCTTCAGCTCAGTATATTGACTGGTCTCGCATCAGAGGACAGATCACCCGCATGCCATTCACCTTGGAAGATGTGCCTGGACAATCAGCAGTAGAGCCTGTAGTTATAGTCAGTTTAGAGGAGTTTGAGAAGTTGAAAGAGAGGAATACTCATCTTTCTGAAGCTCTAAAGAAGACCCTATGGGAGAGGAATGACAGTCGTCTAGACAATGAAAGGTTAGAGAAGCTCCGGGTCGAGCATATGACCAAGATTGAGAAGACAGATGATTACATCAGAAGGGCCCAAGCAGGGGAGTTGGTATTGAAGAATGCTTGCAAAGAAGCCAAGATTCAAAAGGCCAGAGCTGAGAACTACTTGGAAGAGAGTCAGGCTAGATGGATCAGAATTACTGAAGCTCGTTCACAGGAAGATCAGAAGACCTAGGCTAGGATAGAGCAGCTGGAAGCTAATGAGAAGAAGAGTCAGGAAGCCTTGTTAGCAGCACAGAAGGAAATCTCAGAGTTGAAACTCTGAGCGGGGTTGAAGAGATCCAAAGACCAAGACAAGTATAAGAAGTTGACAAATGCTATTGCCACCAGGAACCTTCTTATCAGGACCATCACAGAGCATCTAGTTGGACCAGTGACCAATGCTCTCCTGAAGGAAGTTAAAGAGGATGATTATGGGCTGGATGTCTGATTTCTTTGTATATGTACTTCACTTTGTTTGTACTTTTGTTGCTTTTGTTGTATTTTGACCCATCATGGGAACTTGTTGTAATCATGAACTATGTATCTTTGCATTTGTAATATATGGTTTGTGTGTTATTCTGTGGGCTTCGTTTCTCTTCAACATCATCATTCCTCGAGGTCTGGAAGGTCAAAACCAAAGAACCAAACCGGATACCCTTGGAAGACAAATAGACTACTGCATTGCATACTAACATCATTTCTTTGTTTTGTAGGTATTTTTGTTGTTGTTTTCTCACTTTGTTGTGGTTTCAGGAAACATTGCTCGTAGGAGAGTCTTCCCCATCAACAGAGTTCACCGGTATCCTACAAGAAACAACCTTCCAAGCTTACAGATGGACCAGGTTCAACAAGATCTGACTGACGTGAGAAACTAGATGGCTAATGAAAGAACTGAAATGAGGGCTCAGATGAACCAGTTCATGGCAGTAATGACTGGGTTAGCCCAAAGCCAAGAAAGATTAAGAGAGTTGGTCGAGCGACAAACTCCTGAAGAAAATCACCCAGGTACAGGGGGTACCAGCAATAATGATCATCTACAGCCACGTACTGACCCCCCGGAGTTTGGGCCTCATCTCAACCCTGAAGTTAACACTATCAGGAATACCTAAGGTAATACTGGAGGAAGGGCCTTGCAAGAGGGCCCTCGGGAGGAACAATTCAATGTAGTTGGAGCGGGAGATGAAGTATATGATCGTCGTCTAGACGAGATAGTAGAAAAGCTAAGATCTCTGGAGTCCCAAAACTCCTTAGGATTTGATGTTATGGATATGGGGCTAGTGGAGGGAGTAAGAATTACTTACAAATTCTAACCTCCCTATTTTGAAAGATATAATGGGACATCTTGCCCTCGCACCCATCTTTAATCCTTTATGGGAAGATTGAAGGCTTACACCATGGATGAAAAGCTATGGATGTTCTATTTTGAAGATAGCTTGACCGGGGCATCCCGTGAGTGGTACTCTCATTTGACCAAGGCAACAATCAAAAATTGGAAGGATTTGGCTGAGGCTTTCATACGCCAATTTCAATACAATTTAGACATGGCTCCTAACAGAACTCTTCTAATGGGTATGACACAATCCTCCAGAGAAAGTTTCAGAGAGTATGCTCAGAGATGGAGACAGTTAGCTGCTGCTGTTCAACCTCCAATGTCGGAAAGAGAAATGGCTGACATGTTTATGAATACCCTACAGGGGACATACATTGATAGGCTAACTGCTTTTTCTTCCACTAGTTTTGCTGACGTGGTCATAGCAGGAGAGAGGATTGAAAGTTTGTTAAAAATGGGTAAGATTTCTGATAACGGCGCCATCTCTAGAAGCACAAAGAAACCTTTTGTAGGGCCTCGCAGGTCGGGTGAAACCAATTCAATACACATGGGCAGAGGTAGAACCCAGTATATGCCAAGATCAATCGCCGTTGTCACAATTCCCACTCCATCACCTCAACAACAATATACTCTGCAACCACAACATTTCCCTCAGCAATATTTTCCTCAGCAAAAGTCCTACAACAACAACAACAACAACCAACAGCAACGTCCTTTCCAGCAAAGGCCATCTCAAGTCAACAGGGTAATCAATCTTATACCGATGCCCTATGCCACTTTACTACCACAACTTTTGAAGCTTAATCTTGTTGAATTAAGGACTCTGGCTCCACCAGATCCTCAGAACCTTCCAAGGAAATACAATGTCAATGCCAGATGTGCCTTCCATTCTAATTCACCTGACCATACCACAGAAAAGTGCAGAGCTTTGCACATGAAGGTCCAGGATCTAGTTGATTCAAAGGCTTTAAATTTTGCACCTCCTCTTAACGTCACAAAGAATCCTATGCCTAGCCACGGTGGGCCCAGGATAAATGCAATTGAGGAAGATCAACCCACGAACCTAATTGAAGATACTGTAAGCATTCAAACACCTATGGCTGAGGTTAAAGCTCAGCTTTTAAAGTGCCAGGTGTTCCTAGGTTGTGAGGCCTTCTGTGAATCTTGCAAAGTTTCCACAAATGGTTGTGCAAGTCTGAGAAGTGGCATCAATGGCCTTATCAGAAAAGGTATCTTGCAGATAATATCAACGGTTTCAGCGTCTACAACATCATCAATTCCTCCTACAACAACAACAAACGCCCCTCTTACAACTTCAAAAACAATTGTTCCGACAGACTCTACTATAAAATCAACAATCATCTCCTCTACCCCTTCAACAGACATTAGTTCAATCGCATCCGCTTCTACAACTACAGCAACCACTAATAATGGCATCTCCACAGTCACCATATATTACGATCCGCCAATGGTCCCCGATTCCAACAATTTTCAGCAACAAACTCAACAACAACCCAGCTTCAGTCTTTCACCACCACCACCATCAGTCAGAAGTTTTGTTACCATATATTATGATCCACAGACAATAACAGTTCCTACTTCCGCTCCAGTCAGTCCAGTCACCATCACGGTACCTGGACCCATTCCGTATGAAAAAGATAATGTTGTTCCATGGCACTATGGTTCAGACTTCTACTACAATGGGGAGAGAGTCGTTCTTGATTCTTAAACTTATACACCACAGGTCGATAATATAGGGGGCGGAGACTTCACTCGAAGCGGACGTCTCTTCGTGTCACAAATCCCGAGAGTTAATGTTGAGGCAGAGGCTTCTGCCAAGGCTAAAGGCAAAAATGTGGTGCCTGAAGAACCAGTGGCAAAAGAAGCTCATAAGACGTCTTTTGATCAGGATGTGGATGAATTTATGAGGATAATCAAGAGAAGCGATTAAAAGGTTGTGGATTAGCTCCACCAAACTCCTTCCAAGATCTCCATTCTATCATTGCTATTGTGTTCCGAAGCTCATCGGGATGCATTACTTAAAGTCCTGCACGCAGCCTATGTGCCTGAGGAGATCACAGTGAATCAGCTAGAGACAATGGTTTCTAATGTTAATACTAGTCATGGACTAGGCTTCACCAACGCTGATTTGACTGCGGAAGGTCGTCATCACAATAAAGCTTTGCACATCACTCTAGAGTGTAAAGGGGTTGTGCTTTCACATGTTTTAGTTGACATTGGGTCCTCACTCAATGTCTTGCCAAAGAAAGCCCTTGTTAAGCTTGAATATGATGGTATTGCTCTCCGACCAAGAAATCTGGTGGTTAGAGCTTTTGATGGTTCCAAGAGGTCTGTTCTTGGAGAAGTGGAGCTTCCTGTGATAATTGGCCCACAGGTCTTTCAAACTACTTTCTACGTGATGGACATTCAGCCGGCCTACAACTGTTTGTTGGGTCGACCATGGATTCACACTGCTAGCGCAGTCACGTCGACCCTTCACCAGAAATTAAAATACGAGTGGGAAGGGAAAATTATCACAATCTGTGGTGAAGAGGACATTTTTGTTAGCCATATGGCTACCTACAAATATATTGAGATGGATGGTGAAATCCACGAGACCATGAGCCAAGGTTTCGAAGCACTGAACGTCAATGAGGAGACAACTGAAGTATTTGCTGCGTCCCAGGAGGATAGGATGGGTACTTCAATTGTCTCCTACCAACAAGCTCGGAAGGTTGTTGAAGATGGAGACGCCCAAGGCTGGGGCAAGCTGCTACCTGTGGAGAAGGAGGAGGACAGATTCGGTTTGGGTTACAAACCATTCTGACAAGATCAAGCAGAGGCTGCTAAAGAGCCCAAGTTCGTGAGTGGGGGAATGCTAACCCCAGATGCTGTCAATAACGTGGAAGACGAGGCTGAAAGCAACCTCAACTTGGAGAGTTGGATTCATCCAAGGATCTCGGGCCAACAAGTCCTTAACTGGTCTTCCCAGGAAATTATAAGAGTTACTCCTGCAGAGTAATTATTATTTCCTGCTTAAGCATGCATCAAGTATTGCATCTTACCCAAGGTGTCATGACTCATTTTTTAATAGGGCCATATTTGTATTTTGTGCAAATGGAATATCAATGAACAATGGACATCTTTTGCAAACAATTTTCTTTTTTGCTCATTGTCTTGTCATTTTTGTTATTTTTCGCACAAAACAATAAATGGTAATGTTTTCAAAATAATAACTTCATTTACACTTTTTCTAAACAAGATTAAAATTAATCACTAAAAAGAACAAATCTCAACCCTTGCAGAGTTAATCCTCCATATTGCACCGACAACATCACTGCTATGACCTTGTATGACTTTGATAATCCAATTAATCAAGTAGAAGAAGGGTTTATGAAGACTATGAGTTGCCTGAAGAGTTGGCCAGGTTGTTGAGGCAAGAAGAGAAAGTGATTACTCCTCATCAGGAGGAAATTGAAACTGTTAATCTTGGTACCGAGGAAGATATGAAGGAAGTGAAGATTGAGGCCAGTCTGCAAGCTCCAGTGAAAGACCAGCTCATCAGTATGCTTCGGGAATACGTCGACGTCTTTGCTTGGTCCTATCAAGATATTCCAGGTCTAGATACGGATATTGTCATGCACATGCTACCCTTGAAAGAATATTGCCCTCCAATTAAACAAAAGTTGCGCCGTACTCGCCCAGATATGGCCATGAAGATTAAGGAAGAATTACAAAAGCAATGGGACGCCGGTTTCCTTGCCGTAACTAGTTACCCGCCGCGGGTTGCTAACATTGTACCCGTGCCTAAGAAGGATGGCAAGGTGCGTATGTGTTTGGATTACCGGGACCTGAATAGAGCTAGCCCGAAGGATGATTTCCCATTACCTCACATTGATGTATTGGTAGACAACACAACTCAGTTCTCGGTATTTTCTTTCATGGACGGATTTTCTTGATACGATCAGATTAAGATGTCACCCGAAGACATGGAGAAAACAACCTTCATCACACCTTGGGGCACATTCTACTATAAGGTAATGTCGTTCGGTCGAAAGAACGTCGGTGCAACTTATCAACGGGCTATGGTAACATTATTCCATAATATGATCCATAAGGAAATCGAGTGCTATGTGGATGACATGATTGCCAAGTCCCTCAGAGAAGAAGATCATTTGGTGAATCTGCTAAAATTGTTCAAGCGCCTAAGGAAGTATCAGTTGAAGTTGAACCCCAACAAATGCACATTCGGGGTGCATTCTGGTAAGCTGTTGGGTTTTATTGTAAGTGAAAAGGGAATTGAGGTTGATCCCGACAAAGTCAAAGCCATTCAGGAGATGCCTGCACCTAAGACTGAGAAAGAAGTTCGAGGGTTCCTAGGTAGATTGAACTACATCTCAAGGTTCATATCTCATCTCACTGCAACCTGTGAACCCTTGTTCAAACTGTTAAGGAAAGAACAAACAGTTAGGTGGAACGACGACTGTCAGAAGGCTTTTGACAAGATCAAGGAGTACCTGCAAGAACCTCCAATTCTCATGCCTCCAATTGAAGGAAGACCTCTGATAATGTACCTGGAAGTATTAGAAGGGTCAATGGGGTGTGTGTTGGGCCAGCATGATGAGTCTGGTCGAAAAGAGTATGCAATATACTACCTAAGCAAAAAGTTTACCGACTGTGAACAACGTTATTCACTGCTCGAGAAAACTTGTTGTGCTTTAGCGTGGGCTGCTCGCCGACTAAGACAGTATATGCTGACTCACACTACTTTGTTGATCTCAAAAATGGACTCCGTCAAGTACATATTTGAGAAGCCATCACTTACCGGAAGGGTTGAAAGATGGAAAATGATTCTAACAGAGTATGACATTCAGTACACCTCTCAAAAAGCCATCAAGGGCAATGTATTGTCTGATTATCTGGATGAGCAACCCATTGATGATTACCAGCCCATGAGATTTGACTTCCCGGATGAAGACATCATGTACTTAAAAGCAAAATATTTTGAAGAGCCAGTTCACACTGAAGGGCCTGACCCAGAAGAAGCATGGACTATGATGTTTGATGGGGCTGTCAATATGAATGGTCGTGGAGTTGGTGCAATGCTCATTACACCTAAAGGAGTTCACATGCCTTTCTCGGCAAAACTCACCTTTTCCTGCACTAACAACGAAGCAGAATATGAAGCTTGTATCATGGGTCTTGAGGAATCCATTGACCTCAGGATCAAAACCTTGAATGTATTCGGAGATTCAGCTTTGGTAATCAACCAGACCAACGACAAATGGTACACTCATCATGAGCATCTGATTCCATACCGTGATTATACGAGGAGATTGTTGACCTTCTTCACAACAGTTAAGCTTGAATACATCCCTCGAGATGAGAATCAGTTTGCATACGCTTTGGCTTGCATTTCCTCCATGATCAAAGTTCAAGCTGCCAATTATATGCCTCGGATTTTGTTATCCAGACTGGAACGACCGGCATATGTATTCTCTGTGGACACTGCTAGTGATGATAAGCCTTGGTTCCACGACATCAAATGCTTCGTAGAGAATCAGACGTACCCACCTGGGGAATTGTCAAATGATAAGAAGACATTGAGAAGGTTGGCCGACAGTTTCTTCCTCAATGCGGATGGTTCATTATACAAGCAAAACTTTGACATGGTCTTGCTCAGATGTGTTGACAAGAAGGAAGCAGACCTACTGATGCACGAGGTGCACGAAGGTTCTTTCGGCACCCATGCCGGAGGACATGCAATGGCAAAGAATTATTAAGATCGGGTTACTACTGGATCATAATGGATGCAGACTGTTGTGCCTATGCCAGAAAATGCCACAAATGCCAGATCTACGCAGATAAAGTGCATGTGCCTCCAAGTCCTTTGAACGTGATGTCTTCACCTTGGCCCTTTGCCATGTGGGGCATTGACATGATTGGAAATATTGAACCGAGTGCTTCAAATGGTCACCGATTCATCCTGGTAGCCATTGATTACTTCACCAAATGGGTTGAAGCAGCTTCGTATGCAAACGTCACCAGGCAAGTGGTAGCCAGATTTCTGAAAAGAGACATCATCTGTCGATATGGAGTTCCCGAGCGAATCATTACTGATAATGGTTCCAATTTGAACAACAAAATGATGGCAGAACATTGTCGGGACTTCAAAATCCAACATCACAACTCTTCTCCTTACTAGCCAAAGATGAATGGCGTTGTTGAGGCAGCCAACAAGAACATCAAGAAGATTGTGTAGAAGATGGTAGTTACCTACAAAGACTGGCATGAGATGCTACCATTTGCTTTGCATGGGTACCGAACCTCAGTCAAAACATCTACTGGGGCAACGCCTTATCAGCTTGTGTATGGTATGGAAGTTGTCCTACCTGTTGAAGTTGAGCTACCCTCCTTACGGGTAATGATGGATGTAAAAATGGATGAAGCAGAATGGGTCCGGTCTCGGTACAATCAACTGAATTTGTTTGAAGAGAAAAGATTAGCGGCCATCTGTCATGGGTAGTTATATCAGAAGCGAATGAAGAAAGCCTTTGATTAGAAAGTCAGACCTCGGGAATATCAAGTGGGAGAGCTTGTTCTGAAAAGAATCCTTCCTCCTCATACAGACCACAGGGGCAAGTGGACACCAAACTATGAAGGTCCCTACGTAATAACCAAAGTCTTCTCAGGAGGAGCACTGATGCTTGCAACCATGGATGGTGAAGACTTCCCGTATCCTATGAATTCAGATGCAGTTAAAAAATACTTCGCATAAAATGACCCGCTGAACATAAAAACAGAATGTAAGTCTAGGCAAAAATAGGGCATCCCGACGAGTCAAAAACAAAATAAAAGACACGGGCAAAAATAAGGGAAAAATCAAAAATAAAATGTATATCCGCTGAGTTGAAAAGCCGCATTAGACATCTCAGGCAAAAATGGGTATCCCGGTGGATTGAAAACCCGAAAGGGCGATCCACGCAAAATCATGGAATAAGCGAACAATTGCATTTTGTATACGTCTGTATCGCTCACAACATGGCAAGCTCCGAAAGGACAAAGCGTCAGTCAGAATCAGCCTTCTTCAGAAAGCAAGATAAGAAGAACGTCAAGGTCATACAGGTCATAGCAAAGGAAGCTCACTGGAGCGTCATCTTCAACATTGCCAACACTTTTATTTTCTCAATTTACAACAATCTCCTCCTTTCAGGGGATTCGCTTATTTGACTGTACTTGCCAATTCAGGGACCGCAAATTAATAAAATTAGAGTTTTCAGTCACACTTTGTTTTGTACAGTTTTGTTTCGTTTGCAAAATGTCCAATGTTCATAATACAACGTTTTCATGAAAACTTATAAGCTATTTTTAAAACAAAATGCTTGCAGGAAATACGTTGCTCTCAGGAAAATCTAACTCCTATGACGGAATCCGATTAAGGATACCTCAGGACACTTGTGCGTTTTCCTTTGTCTTAACAGGTTGCAGGTACTCAAGACAGACAATATTTCCGCGACATGGGGCATATCAAGCATTACATCCCCAGCACACTACTTCCCATAAGTTATCTCCTCCCCGAGCAGGACCTCCCAAGCAGTGCCTGACAGCCTCTTCCACAACAAAGTGGTCCAAGAACTTTCTTTTCCCCACCAGAGATACCAGATTCCTCTCATCCTCAGCAGAGTTGGTAGAATTGATTCCCCACAGAATTGCCTCCCCAGAAGAGCAATACCTGAAACACGTCCCCAATGGAGTTGCCAAAACTTCCTCATCCCCATTAAGGTTTTCTCCCTCCGGACAGATTTATCAATGATCTCTTCCCCCAGCTGGGTTATTCCTCTGAGAAAATCAGCCAGAGATCTTTATCCCTGTAGGATCCGAATCTCGGATCGAGTTTCTCATTTGCATAATCATAGCATTCTCATCATATTCACCGAAATAAGCGTAGCATTCCGTCTAATACGGAGCATTACGGAAAAAAATCAAACATTTGCATGATTGTAAGCCAGGTTCGAGCCAACCACTTGCAAATACAATCATGTTTCACCGGCAATATATGAAACTCATACCCCATGTGGATAAAAGCCAAAGCATCCCCTTTGCACTCTCAAAACAGATGCATGTTTATATTTATACATGCTCTTTTCGACACTCGTCCGTGTCATCTTATCCCCCGCAGGTCGCTAGAATACCTTTCGCACTCTCAAAATACATATATTGTTTCACAACTCGTACATATTCTTTTTGGCAATCGTCTGTGTCATACTTCCCCAGCAAGTCAAACATTCGTCTGTGTCCTTTGCCCAATCTTTCGACACTCGTCCGTGTCTTGCACATACATCACCATCAGTTCGTACTTGTGTATACTTATATCTTTAATACCCGTCTGTATCTTGTATATATCACCTCCTCAGCAGATCAACACTCATACTTATATAGAAGTTCTTGATACTCGTTCGTATCTTGTATATATTACCTCCCCGACAGATTTAACACTCGTCCGTGTTACTTGCTTGACTGATTGATACTCGTCTGTATCATCATCCTTAAAGCACGCGTCAACATTTGTTTCTATCAATACCCGTCCGTATCGTGGTCCTAAGGATGCTCGTCCGAATCTTTAATCTATGCACACCGTCAAAACACTTATATCTTTTATTTTTGAAACGTAAGCACTCGTCCGTGTTTACCATTCCCCAGTAAGTCACCAACAAAACAACTTTCTTCTATCCGACATTCATCCTATGTCGTGATACTTCCGGCAGTCGTCCCCTGCCAGGTGATCGTCCTTCACCTTCGGATGATCGTCCCTCATCCTTTTCCCCAGTGGAATCTCCATTATTGGAGCCTTCTATCCGGCATTCGTCCTATGTCGTGATATTTTTAGCAGTCGTCCCCTGCTAGGTGATCATCCTTCACCTTTGATGACCGTCCCTCATCATTTATCTGATGGCCGTCCCCATCGTTGATCTTGTTATCAGACATTCGTCCTATGTCGTGATAATCCCCGAGAGCAGTCGTACCCTGCTAGGTGATCGTCCTTCACCTCTTGATGATTGTTATTCATCATGCTTACCCGATGGTCGTCCCCATCGTTGATCTTTTCTATCCGACATTCGTCCAATGTCGTGTTATTTTTAGCAACCGATGGTCGTCCCCGTCGTGGTTCCTTTTCTTTTTCCTGGTGATCGTCCTTCATCAGTTTAGCCTGATGGTCGTCCCCATCATTGCTTTTCTCAATCCCCAGAGAGTTTTATTTTATTACCCGATGGTCGTCCCCATCGTGATCTCTTTATTTCCCCAGCTTGTCGGTCGTCCCCGTCATTGCTTAACTTACCATTTTATCCCCAGCAGTCGTCCTCTGCTCGATGGTCGTCCTCCATCGCTTTCATTTGATAATCATACTTTACTATCTTTTACAATTTATATCCCTTTTCTTCTCCCCAGCGAGTGCAAATTGTGGACTGTCTTTGGTATTCAACCACAAGTTATCTTGTTTGTCTGTTAAGCCAGACGCATACATCCTGCACAGCTAACTCATGCTTGAATAGGGGCAGCTGTAAACACCCCAAATTTTCCCTCACTTTTTCTCACACCATGGCTTGTGATCTTTCATTTTTGCATTAGCATAAGCATACCATCTTATATTGCATATTTGTTTCACTGCATAGTTCCATTTTCATATGCATCTAGGGTTTGTGATCTGAGCAATCCAAGAATCAATCTGAGCCATCCCAATGGTCTTGAAGCTTTCCAATAGGGTCCATGTGTGTTTTATGATCATAATATGCTCCCCAAAGTTCATAAACGTCAAGAGATCACAAAGAATGGAAAAGGCATGGAAGCAGAGCTAGGATTTTCCTGCACAGATGACCAGAATTAGGGTTTTGGTTTCAGAGGCCTTAACTCCAAAAACATTTTGGTCATTCTTGTTTCTAATATTCTTAATATTTTATAAGGATCATGTGTACCAAGTTTGATGAATAAATTCACTGTGGAAGTCATCTGATCATTGGGTAACTTCTTGAGCAAGTAAAGTCAAAATCAGGGCATCTGAGGCCCCCAACAAGGGTACCAAAGGGTCATCATCATAATTTTGAGTCTCTATGATCTTTATTTAATCTTATAAGTGGTTGGAAGTTCCCAAAGTTGAAGAATTTTGAGCCAATTGCAAACTTGCGATTTTTGGAAATGACTTGTAATTGAAACTTTCCATTGTGGGAAAGATTTTCAACCTCCTCTTTCATAACCAAAAATGCTTCAAATGAAAAATTCTTGGACATGAAAGTTGTAGATTAGGTCTTTCCCTTTTCAAAAAGAACTAGAACATGTCTTGATTCATCCTAGAACTCAAGATATGGCCTTTCAAAGTTGGCAAAAATCCTATAATTTTCAAGTTCATGCCAAAGAGGGAATTTTGCAATTTCACTTGCCAAGCCTTTTTATGACCTCTAATCAACTTCTATGCATCATAACATGTCAAGGCAACTTCCAAAGATCAGAATTGGCCCAAGATTGCATAGTTTTCATGACTTGATCTTTAAGAAATCTCAAAAGGGCCAAAACACACAAACTTTGCAAAAAGCCTTGGAACCTTCCATCCACTTGTGCCCGTTGCATAAAACCAATTCTATGGCTCTCCATGAATCTTGCTGAGGCCATACACCCCATTGAGCAGCTCTTGCCATGGCCCATACATTCAAGTACACAAAATTGACTTTTTTGCAACTTGCCCATACCAATCACACTAGGCCACACCAACTCTTCTGATCACTCCTATTGGTTTATACAAACCCTAAGGAACACAAAACACATAACACACAAGCCTGCAAGTTCTCTCAACTCAGAATCCCAAAAATCACCATAGAGATTCCCTTCTTCTAATTGCACAAACCAGCCATCAAACCTCAAAGCAAACTTCACCAATCATCTTCAAATGGTCCATAGAACACAAAGCACCCTCTGAAAAGCCCTAAATGTAAACACCCCAAATTTGCCCTCACCCATTCACACCATGGCTTGTGATCATCTCATATGCATAAACACAAACATATCATCTCATATTTCACTTTTGTTTCACTGCATAGTTTCTAAGGCATCTGCACCTAGGGTTTGTGATCTGAGCAATCCCAAAGCATCTTGAGCCATTCCAAAGGCCACCAATCACTTCAAAGGGGTCCATGTGTGTTCTTACATCATATTCCATCTCCTCAAAGTCAAAATTGCAGAGGAATCACAAGAACTAGGGTTTGAGGTGATGCAGAGCCAGTTTAGACTGCACAGTTGACCTAAAATTAGGGTTTTGGTTTCAGAGGCCATAACTCCAAATTTTTTTGGTCACTCTTGTTTCCATTGATCTCTATATGGTATAGGGAGTATGCATATCAATTTTCATGAAGAAATTCCATGGGGAAGTCATCTGATCAAGGGTTGACTTTTCAGACAAGTCAATGTAAAATCAGGGCATCTGAGGCCCCCAATGACCCAACCAATGGGTGATCTTCATCATTTTGAGTGCATATGATCTTTATTTGATCATGGAAGAAGGTTGAAGTTCATAAAAATCAAGAATTTAGGGTTTTTGCAAATGTTGACTTTTTGGGCATAGTTGACTTTTCAAGAATGCATCATTTTAGGTCAATTTTCAAGCCTTGATTCTTGATCCAAAAAGGCTTCAAATGGAAAAACTTTGGTCATGAAAGTTGTAGATCTCATCTTTCCCTTTTCAAAAAGTACAAGAACATGATTAAACTCTTCTTGGATCAAAAGTTATGGCAATGCAAAGTTGGCAAAAAATCATTAATTTCTAAGGCATGCTTCAAATGGAAATTTTGCAAAGTCTTGAACCAATGCACATTGCAGCCTCTAATTCATCTCAAACCATTGCATAAACATTCTCTAAGTCCCAAAAATCAGATTTGAACCAAAGATCACATGTGCTTAGTTCATGTAACAAGGCATTTTTCATGAAAATCCATAAAGTAACCAAGTTGCAAAACTCATGATCATGCTTCACCAACTTGCTGCATTGGTCCTTGAATCAAGCCAGCCTCACACACTCACCATGCTGCGCCAGCCCTAGCCCTTGTACTTGCCTAGTATCAAGCCCATGCTTCTCTTACAAGATTTTTGACTTTTGGCAAAAGCAAACTTACCAATCACAAAAGCACAAGTCACATCATCCAGCCAATCAGATTTGTTTATGTTATCAATTTGCAAGTTAGCCATAACAAAAAAAACAAGGCTGAAACCATCACACAAGACACATTCACAAAAACACTCCCATTTGCATCTTGCTTCGAATTCCTCTCCACAGCAAGCAAACACTCAAACCTTTTCCTCCATTCAACTCACCATGTATCATTGAGTTGAAATCACCAGGAACACAAGCCTAAAACAGCCAGAACATCTCACTGCCATTTCTCACTCCATTTTGCAGTTGCATTCGAAAATCTCATCCTAGCTCACAAATAGCCAAACAAACCTTGCAGACCTTCTCCATCCATCCTCAGGACCTCAAACAACCCATCACCATGGCCTGAAACCTCCAGAAACACCATTGCCATTTCTGAGCAAGCTTGAGCAGAAGCTGTCGAATCTCACTATCCAGCCAACTTGAACTCCCTTTGAGCATTCAAACATCATCTGGGGATCAAGTGGAGTAGATTGCACAAGGAGAGGTGGCCAGAAAGTTCTCAAACTGAAAGCTTCAAATCTCAGGTAGCTCGAAAATTATTTTTCCAGAAATCATTTTTATTGTTACAAACTTGTTCTTTGTGTTATCCTGATCATCCTGGTACCATTGGTTTTGAAAATGGTTGTGATTTGAGCATTTAATTTGTCTCTGAAACTGGTTTGCCCTAAAAATGTTTGCTTTCGATTCATGTGATTGATGAAGAATAAATTTGTTTGGGGTTAGGGTTTTGATTCAGGAGATCATGGGGTTCATTTCTATGTGCTTAGTTTTCATTTTCGTTACGTTTTGAGGGAGTTGGTGAGTTTTCAGGTGAGAAGCTGGCCGGAGAAGACGACCGGAAGTCTTCTCCGGCAGCCTGAGAGTGATTAGGGCTAATCCCTGTAATTAATGAGAGTTTGAATCCTGAGCGTTGGATGAGCTGACTTGGTCAATTCCCGCGTGCATTCAAGGGCCCAGATTCGTTCACTTAACCCTAATCCACGTCATTAACCCTTTTAATTCAGTTTAATTAATTTAAATATAGTTTAGCCCAGTTTGAATGTGGCCCATTGGATCTGGCGCGCAGTCAACCCCCTCATTTCCAGATTGAATCTCAACCCTTCATTGTGCATACTTCAGTTTTATTTAATTTTTATTCATTTTCTTTTCAATTAATTTGCATAATTATTTTAAAATAGTTAAAAATTCGTAAAAATTATGAAACTTTTTCCTAAAAGTTTTAATAATTTTTAAGACCCAAAAATATTTTTATTTTATTTTTTATCATTAAAAAAGTATTTTTAAATATTTAAAAGATTATTTTTAATTGATTAATGAGAATTAATTAATTAAAAATACTTTTAGGTATTTAAAAATTGCAAAAAAATTCATGAAATGTTCTAAGGCATTTAGAAACATTGTCCAACCTTCAAACCAAATTTCTTTTTTGATCTTGATGCATTTTAAGAATTTTTCATTGAATTAAATCATTTTTTATGCATTATTTTGATCACATGTTTGAAAATTCATTTCTGCCTTTTGGAGAAGGTTGAGACATTGATTCTTCTTGCATTGTTTTGTGTTTAGCATGTATTTTCAAAGATAAAATGGCCATGATTTGTTTCCTCATTTCCTATTTGTTTGGCATTTGTTTTGTTAGGAACCCTAAAAAACCCTAATAACTTAGAAAATTCATATCTTGAGTTTGGTTGAGAGTTGAGAGCTCCCCTTTGGGCAGTGGTTCATTATAGGTCTAGGGTTTCTTTGAATACCATTTTCCATTTTTTATCATGAGGTTTGCTTCTGTTTTGGGTTTTTGTTTGATGTTTGATCCATGAACCCTAATTTGGGCTTTCTCTTGCATCCTTCTTGCATTCTCTTGCATAACATGACTTGTCTTTGCATTTTGTGCATTCTTGTGATTCATTTGACATCTTAAGACATATAGAAGGCATGTTTGATCATTGCATTGCATATTTGCCATGTCATTTGCCTTGTATGCTTCATAACATTTCATGTTTGTTCATGCTCCTTAACTTGCATCACTTGCATTCATGATCTTGTATGAACATCCCCATGCCTTGTCTCATGCTTGTAGCATCTCATAACATCATAATCATCATCAACATGCTTCTGGTTTTGCTAAGCATCATACCATTTCATCTCATCTTGCATTGCATTGCATTTCTTTCTAACATTTCAGGTGGTAAGTAACTTGGGAAGTGAATTTGCCTTCACTTCTCATAACTTTTCTTTTCATCTCTCTTGCATCTATTGCTGCATTTCTATTTGTGTATGAGTTTGAGCTTGCTCATTCTTCTTCTTCCTACTTTCTTTCTTCAAGTGACTTGACTTCTTGAATGAAGCAAGTCACTTTGCTTCTCTTGATCCTGTTCATCTGCTTCCTGGTGGTTCCTCTGAAGATTGTTCTTGCAAACCTCACAAACCTTAGGATCAACCAAGCATGACAATGAATTAGGGTTTTGATTAGTCTCCCCTCATAGTTTTACCTTTGTGTCTCTCTTTGAGTCCTCTCTTCTCACCTCATAATCAGGGACTAAACCCTAAAGGCTTTAAGACTTTGTGATTAAGCTTATGCCTGCATCCTTCTCTTAGGATGGAGTGTATAACTTTAATCCTAAGTCTTGAACCCTTAAGGTGTTTAAATCTCTTAATCAATCCACTTAATAAGTATCAAGACTTCACACTTGTAACTTGGGCCTTGCATTAGGGTTCTAATTCTTCCTTAATTGGTTAAGAAGGACTAACCCTAGTGTTAATGGACAAGTCCCCCTCAAGTTGTCTTACAAACCCTAAAAATCACTTCATCATCATATCATTAAATAAAATCCACTTAATCAAAGGCTTGTTTTGTCATGGGTTTAATCCCTAATCATGGATTAAGTTGAGGAGCTTTCCTCAGCTTAAACATTCTCATCTATCATCCTTCTTTTAGGATGGTGTAATGGGTCTGTTTAATCCCTGATTATGGCTTAACCTCATTACTTAACACTAAACAAAATCACAAAAAACATCTAAATAATCACAAGTAGGTTAATGATCTTAATCCTACACCAAAGGTGATTAAGTGTGAGAATCTGACTTCACACTTAAGGTACTCTCATTACCCCTAATCAGAGGGAAGATGTGATGAGTTTACTAAATCCATTGGTTTAGGCTTAAGCTCATCAACTTATGACAAACTTTCAAAAGCAATAAAAGACTGAAAACACAAAAACAAACAATAATCGTCTCCTTCGGGATTCTTTTCTCTTCACACTCACTCACAATCGAGAACTTGCTTCTTCCGTCTAATGCAAGACAGTTAGCACCTGAGCCAGACAGGTCATACACTTGAGCATAGGCACGCAAGCAGTTCACAAGTCAATTCATCTTTCAGTCTTTTTGGGTCGAACTACGGTGTTCTGACTTCCTCATTGCACGAGAGGATACGTAGGCATAACTTAACAGTTATCGAACAAAAGTCTCTGTACATTCCCCCTCTTTCTAGCTCTATTCTTTAAGCCTCATGATCTTGAGCATTTCACTCCTGTTCTTACACTGACACTGTATATATTACACTTCACTTCCTTTACACTGACACCTGTACATTCTTTTCCAGCTCTTTTACACACAGATTACACTGACACTACCCCTTTAAAACACAAATCTTTCAAGCGTGGATCCCGTCGAGTACGACGGACAATCTGGGTGCTAATACCTTCCCAGGTTGTAACCAACCCCCTTTCTCAGTCTCTCTGGTTCGCAACCGTCTTATCCGTATCTTTCTAGGTCTATGCAGCATTACCTTTCCTCCGGGATAAAAATGCCTAGCTGGCGACTCTATTCATTCTCCAGTGAGTTCACGGCTGTGTGTTCTCACTGTTCCCTTCGCCGACCGTTCGCGCTTGTACCAGGATGCAAATCTATCGGGAGCGACACTAAAACACAGCCAAACCAAAACACGATTTCTGGTGCAGAGGAGCTGTACCTCTCAAACCAAGCCACACAAACTTATTCTAAGCATTGCAACATCATTAAGGGGTTCATTGGAGGTGGATTGAACCAAGAAAGAGGCCTAAAAGCTCAGGGAGTGAAAGCTTCATCTCAAGTAACCATGAAGAACAATTTTTCCAGAACTCCTATTTTAAGTTCTTAAATGCTTCTACATGATGCACTGATCATCCTGATATGTTTACTTTTGAAAATGGTTAAGAATCAAGCATGTATTGAACTTCTGAAAGTTTTGAATATTTTTCCGTTTTGCTTCGATTCATGATTTTGGTGGAACATAAATGTTATTTGATGCTGGATTCATGCTTAGGGATGTTAGAGGATCATTTCTAGAGCTTTAGAGGGTCTGGGTTAGCCTTGGGAAAAAGTTAGGTGGAGAGGGTGACCGGAAAAGATGACCGGAGCTAGCTCCGGTCACCTAAAAGTGCTTAGGGTTCTTAATTAGGGTTTAGGGATCAGTTGGAATATGGGCCGTAGGATAGGATTTTCGCGCGTGGATGAAGGGTCCAGATGCCTCATTAAAACCCTAATCAGTTTAATTAGGTTTAATTAATTAGGATTAATTTAAAAATGCCAGATCAAATCCTGACCACCCAAATGCGCGCCAGTCAACTCCCTCCCTTTTTATTTAAATCCTGGCCACTGGATGCGTTTACTTCCCATTAAATTGCATTTTATTTCATTTTTCTTTATTTCTTTTGTACATTTTATTAAAAATAGCTAAACACATAAAAAAAATATAATCTTTTGCATTTCTGATCCAAATATTTTTCTCAACCCAAAAATGATTTTTATTTTATTTTTTGCAGTAAAAAAGTATTTTTAAAATATTTAAATGTTATTTTTAATTAATTAATGGATTTTAATTAATTAAAAATACATTTAGGTTTCTAAAAATCACAAAAAAAATCATGAACCATTCCAATACATTTAGAAACATTTTCAAACTCATCATACAAATTTCTTTTTAGGTTTGATCATAATTTCACAATTTTCTTTGAATTAGGGTTCTTAAAAATCACATTTTTCTAACCCTAATTTGAAAAATTGATTTAAGCCTAACCATGATGAGTTTGAACTTGATTCTTTTTGCATTGTTTCACATATTGCATGTAGCTTCTAGGTTATTTTTCTCATGAATTTATCTTACATTTTCAATTTGATTTTCATTTTCCCTTGAGAATCATCCAAAAACCCTAGCAAACTTAGAAAATGCATAACTTTCAATAGGTTTAGCTTATGGCCTTCTCCTTTGGGGTGTGACCTTATATGGGATTAGGGTTTGTTTGAGCTTGAATTCAATTTTTTATCATGTTGATTGCTTCTTTTTTGGTCATTTGCATCTCATACACTCATAAAACCCTAATTTCTCATGATCATTTGCATTCTCCTTTGCATATCATCATCATGTGAACTTGCCATGGCATTTCAAACATTTATATGACATCTTAGGACATGTTAGAGCATTTCTTGATCATTTCTTCATTCATTTTCCATGTCTTGCATTCATTACATTTCATAAACATCCATGTGTTTTCATGCTTCTAAACATGCTTCCTTTGCATCTCATCTTTGTATGATCATTCATATGCATCTTTTATGACTTTGCATCATATCATATGCCATTTTAATTGCATAATTACTTCTGACTTTGGTCTTAACATCTCATTTCAATTCATTTCTTCATGCTTTTTGTCTTATGCATTCATACTAACATTTCAGGTACCTTTGGTAAGTTATTTGGGAGGTGGATTTTCCTTCACTTCCCATATTTTCTTTCCTTTTCACATGCATATTTACATGTCTTTAAAGTTAATCTAATTCACTTGTGTTCCATCCTTCTTACTTTCTTTCTTTAAGTCACTTATCTTCTTCAGGAAGTAAGTAACTTATTCTTCTCCTTCCTTCTCTTTTCAACTACTTCTTCCATTGGTGGCCTTGAAGATCTTTTCTCTTAAGCCTAACAAACCATATGATACCTAAGAATGATAACTTTTAGGTTTGTATATAGTCCCATTAGTCTTTTACCTTTGAGTCTCCTTGAGTCTCTCTTCTCATCTCAATAATCAGAGACTAAACTCTTAAAGTTTTAGGACTTTGAATTAGGGTTATGCCTGCATCCTTCTCTTAGGATGGAGTGTATAACTTTAATCCTAAGTGTTAAACCTTTAATTTGTTTACACCTCTTAATCAAAACACACTAATAATCACTAAGACTTTATCTTATAACTTGGGCCTTACATTAGGTTTCTATCTCTTCCTTATGGTTAAGAGGGACTAACCCTAGTGTTTAATGGACAAGTCCCCCTCAAGTTGTCTTACAAGCCTAAAATACACTTCTTAATCTCATCCTTTAATTAAAATTCATTTAATAAAGGCTTGTTATATAATGAATTTAGTACCTAACCATGGTTTAAGTTGAGGTATCTTCCTCAGCTTAAGTGTTATCATCTATCATCCTTCTATTAGGATGGTGTAATGAGTTCACTAATCTGTGATTAGAGATTAAACTCATTACTTAACACTAAAAAAACCAAAAACATCTTAATAATCACAAGTAGGTTAATGATCTTAATCCTACATCATCATGGTAATTAAGTTGAGATGTTTATCTCACACTTAAGTAGGCTCATTATCCCTAATCAGGGAAGATATAATGAGTTTACAAGCCCTTGATTCAGGTTTAAGCTCATTAACTTATGCAAAACACCAAAAAAATAACAATACTGAAAACACAAAAACGAACAATAATCGTTTCCTTTGGGATTCTTTTCTCATCACACTCATTCACAAATGAGAACTTGCTTCTTCCGTCTAATGCAATACAGTTAGCACTCGAGTCACACCTTTTGCACTGACACCTGTACATTCATTCCTAGCTTTTGCACACAGATAGAACATACACTACCCCTTTAAACACAATCTTGTAAGCGTGGATCCCGTCGAGTACGACGGACAATCTGGGTGCTAATACCTTCCCAAGTTGTAACCAATCCCCTTTCTCAGTTTCTCTGATTTGCAACCGTCTTATCCATCTCTTTCTAGGTTTATGCAGCATTACCTTTCCTTCGGGATAAAAATGCCTAGTTGGCGACTCTATTCAATTCATTTCCTTTCTCCTTTCACCGACCGTTTGCGTCTGTACCCTGGGACCCTGGTGTCTTTTCGGGGGAGCGACACATGGTCCTACTCAGATTCGTGGATAGACACGAAGTGGACCTGTTGATGCAAGAAGTACATGAAGGCTCCTTCGGTACCCATGCTGGAGGGCATGCTATGGCAAAGAAACTTCTCAGATCGGGGTATTATTGGATCACCATGGAATCTGATTGCTGCAAGCACGCCCGCAAATGCCACAAGTGCCAAATTTACGCTGACAAGGTCCACGTACCTCCAAATCTGTTGAGCGTCATGTCTTCACCTTGGCCATTTGCCACGTGGGCATTAATATGATTGGTAAGATTGAACTGACTGCTTCTAACAGTCACCGCTTTATCCTGGTGGCTATCGACTACTTCACAAAGTGGGTTGAAGCGGCGTCTTATGCCAATATTACAAAGCAAGTTGTAGCCCGATTCATCAAAAGGGATATCATCTGCTGATATGGAATTCCCGAGAGAATCATTACTGACAATGGTTCTAATCTTAACAACAGGATGATGGAAGACCTGTGCCAGGATTTCAAATTTGAGCATCACAACTCTTCGCCATATCGCCCGAAGATGAATGGCGTCGTCGAGGAGGCCAACAAGAACATCAAGAAGATCGTTCAGAAGATGGTTGTGACATAGAAAGATTGGCATGAGCTGCTACTGTTCGTGTTGCATGGGTACCGGACATTGGTGCGTACTTCAACTGGGGCAACCCCATTCTCGCTTGTGTACGGTATGGAGGTAGTCCTACCGGTTAAAGTCGAGATCCCCTTGCTTAGGTTAATGATGGACGTCAAGCTTGACGAAGCTGAATGGCTCCGGTCCAGGTACAATCAATTGAGCCTCATTGAAGAGAAACACCTAACAGTTGTATGCCATGGGCAGTTGTATCAACAACGGATGAAACAGGCTTTCGACAGGAAAGTATGGCGTCAACGGTACATACCAGGCGATCTGGGGCTGAAAAGGATTCTTCCTCCTCTAAACGATCACAGGGGGAAATGGACACCCAATTATGAAGGTCCATTCGTGTTTAAAATGGTATTCTCGGGCGGAGCTTTGATGTTAACGACCATGGATGGCGAAGATTTCCAATCCCCAGCCAACACAGATGCAGTTAGAAAATACTTCGTGTAAAAAGACCCACTGGACAAAAACAAAATAAGAGTCCAGGAAAAAAGGGGCATCCTGGCGAGCCAAAAACAGAATAAAAGGCTCGGGAAAAAATTAGGGAAATATCATAAAAGATGTACACCCTCTAAGTTGAAAAGCTGCATTGGATAACTCAGGAAAAAAAGGCATCCCGGTGGATTGAAAACCCGAAAGGGCGGTCCACGCAAAAAAGGGACTAAATCAAACAACTGCGATCTGTGAGATCTATGATTCGTCATTTGTAATCAAAGGCAATCCAAGGGTTGAATATCAATTAAATCGTCTTCCTCAAAGCAAAGCAAGCGGAGAGTCTTGAGGATATACAAGTCATAGTCGGGTCGGAGCTTGATGAGACTTGATTTTTTTCACATTGCCATTAGGATAGTTTATGTTTCCTTTTGTGCAATTTCCTCTTTCCAAGGATTTCTTCCCGATGTAATTCCTATTCATGGCCTTTCTTTCATCAATAAAAATGCAATTTCGGTAAAATTTGTTTCCACAAGTTTTTGTTTTTTATCTTCCATTGATTGATTACGAAAACATCCAACAAATGCTGATAAATATTGCATTATGTGTACATGATTGCCTTATGACTCATGCAGGAGATTAAAAACATTTGACACATATCTAATGAGTTGAGTGACTAGGATGGTGATTCAGACCACAAACCCGGGGCATGCAGGCCAAACTAACTCTCAATATTTTGCAGTCACTATCAATTGTGTTAATACAGGTGCAGATTTTGCAAGTAAGGCCATCACCAGCGCAGAGTTTCAGGAAGTCTCCTTCAGCATATTCCTCAGGAACATTTCCTTTAATGATCTCCCCAAGCATAGATTTTCTCCTTCAACAAAGGCGTACCCCCATCAGCGCCTTCTCATCCCCAGCAGGATTGGAAATGGAAGTTTTCTCCAGCAATGCAGCAAAGAGAAGATTACTTCCAGAGTAGAAGGGTATCATTATGTCTCGTCCCCAGCATGGGATGCTCTCCCTACCAACGATAGGGGATCAAAATTGTTATCCCCACTAGGGAATGCTCTAATGGTGTTATCCCCGTGGAGTCATAATTTGAACCTTCCCCAGCAAAGTAGTAGAAGACTGATGATTCCTCCCCAGGCAGAGATTTTCTACTTCAAGCGAAAGGAGTATCCCCACTGGAGTCTCCTTATCCCCAGAAGTGCGGAGAGGCCTCTCATTTCCTAGCAGAGATGAAGGTACTAAAGAGCCCGAGAGTTCTCCTCCTTGCCCAACAGTGTTCGCCGTTTTCCCCAGCAAGGTTGCCAAGTAAAATCCAATCCTCATTGGCATCTCTTCCCCAAGCAGAAGATCGTGCATCCAAAGGATATCTGTAAACACCCCAAATTTTCCCTCACTAAGTTCACACCATGGCTTGTGATCTTTTCATTTGCATAAGTTCAATCATATCATCTCATACTACATGTTTGCTTCACTGCATTGGTTCAAAGTCATCTGCATCTAGGGTTTGTGATCTGAGCAATCCCTGAGCTATCTGAGCCACTCCAAAGGTCTTCAATCATCTCAAGAGGCTCCATGTATTTTCAAGTATCATATTGTATCCTCCCAAGATCAAGAAAGTCAAAGAATCACAAGAACTTAGAAAGGCATGGAAGCAGAGCCAGGTTTAACTGCACAGATGACCTAAAATTAGGGTTTTGGTTTCAGAGGCCATAACTACATATTTTTTGGTCATTCTTGTTTCTAATGGTCTCAATATGTTATAAGGATCATACATACCAATTTTCATGAGGAAATTCATTGGGGGAGGCATCTGATCAATAGATGACTTCTTGAACAAATCAGTGCAAAATCAGGGCATCTGAGGCCCCCAATCATCCAACAAAAGGGTCTTCTCCATCATTTTGAGTGTATATGATCTTTATTTGGTCTTAGAAGAAGTTATAAGTTCACAAAATTGAAGAATTTCAAGCCATTTGCAAAGTTGCCATTTTGGGAAAGTGACTTGTAATGCAAACTTGCCATTTTGGGAAATTTTTTCAACCTCCTCTTTTTGATTCAAAAATGCTTCAAATGAAAAATTCTTGGTCATGAAAGTTGTAGATTGGATCATTCCCTTTTCAAAAAGTACAAGAATTTGATCTAATTCATCATAGAACTCAAGTTATGGCTTTGCAAAGTTGGGAAAAATCACTAAATTTCACTTATGTACCAAAGAGGGAAACTTGCAAAAACTCATACCAAGGCAATTTGTGACCTCAAAGTGACTTCTAACCATTACACAAACATCATACATGACCTATAATTCAGAATTTCCCAAAGAATTCTCAAGTTTCATGCCTTGAATCACAAGCTACCATAAGGCATTTTTCATAAATTTTCAAGGAACTTTTTGCAAGAAGAACTTTTAATGATTGGTTTGGTTGTTAATTGATCTCAATGCATCATAACAACTTCATATGGTCCATTTTGCTGCAAATTGGCCAAGAAATCATAAGTTTCCTTGCCTTGATTCACAAGAAACTCCAAAGAGGGAAATATGCAAGAACATTGGAAACTCTTGATCAAGACCATCCAGTTTACAAAACCTGATCCAAAGGCCTTCCTTGACTCAAGCTGAAGCAGGACAAGCCCTAAGATCTCCTCTGACCCGAGCCATACCTATGGTACACAAAATCTTGACTTTTTGCATCTTTGCCCATACCAATCAAGCTGCTCCACAACAACTCTCTGCCCAATCAGAACTTGTTATGTGGACCTCAAGGACTTGAAACATACACACACACAAGCCAGCATCCTCCCATAAGCCAGGATTCACAAAAACTGCAAAATCCTTCATCTCTTTGAAACTCTTCCCACAACCATCAAACCTCAAACTTTTCTTCACCAACAAGTCATATACCATCCATGGAACAAGAATCAAGCACTGAAACAGCCTAAAACATCACATACACAACCCTCCAAATCTGCTACACCAGAGCCAAAACCTTCAAACCAGGCCATACAAGCTTGTTCTAAGCTTCATTTCATCATCAGGAGGTTCATAGGAGGGGATTTGCACCAAAGAAGGATCCAGAAAGCTCAGCATCAGGAGGTTCAATCTCAGGTATAGCTTATGAACGTTTTTCCCAGAAGCTTGTTTTTAAGTTCTTTTATGATTCTCTGAGCTCCCCTGGTCATGGGGATGTGATAATTATTGAAAATGGTTGAGGAACCATGGTGTACGCATGTTCTGAAATTTTGGTCGTTTTCATGTTTTGGTTCGAATCTTGTTCATGATGCGAAATAAATGATTTTTGATTGAGGGTTTAGGTTTAGGAATGTTAGAGGATCATTTCTGGGCAAGAAATTTGGAGATTAAAGGCTTAGGGAAGATGTTAGGGTTTGTGTTCACCGGAGAAGATGACCGGAACACTGTTTCGGTCACCTGAATTTGTTTAAACCCTAATCCCATTAATTAGGCAACTTTGAATATTGGCCTTTAGATTAGGTTTCCCGCGTGCGTGTGAACGGTCCAGATGCCTCATTAAACCCTAATCCTAATTAATTAAATAAAACATAATTAATTAAGCCAGCTTTAAACCTAAGCCATCAGATTACGCGCGTTTAGCAACTTTAAATCCTAGCCTTGGATCCTGATTACCTTGGGTCAGCTTGACTTGCGTACAGGGCCTTTAGATCTCTCAACTTTTGATCTGAGCCACTCATATTGCATACTTCTCATTTTTATTTTATTTTCTTTGTATTTTATTCCTTGTATTTATTAAAAATAGTAAAATACATTAAAAAATTCAAAAAAAATTTATTAAATATTTTATGAATTTTCAGAACCCAAAAATATTTTTATTTTATTTTTTGCATTAAAAATTATTTTTAAATCATTTAAATATTTATTTTTAATTAGTTAATGGAAATTAATTAATTAAAAATACATTTAGGTATTTAAAAATCCCAAAAAAATTCAGAGAGCATTTTAAAATATTTAGAAACATTTACAAACTCACAAAGCAAATTTATTTTTGGTTTTGATCATACTTTGACAATTTTCATTTGAATTAGGGTTCTTTAATTTGAATATTTTTAACCCTAACTTCAAAAATTCATAACTTTTGATCCAAGTTGAGTTTGTGAATGATTCTTTTTGCATTGTGTTAAGCATACTTTCAAGCATCTAAAAACATTTTTATTTCATTTTTACCTTTCATTTTCAATTTGTTTGACATTTTCCCTTTAGGATCACCCTTAAAACCCTAAAAACTTAGGAAAATCATAAGTCCTTTAGGGTTTAGCTTCTGGCCTTCCCCTTTGGGCAGTGAACTTGTATAGGTTTAAGGTCCATTTGATCCCATTTTCAATTTTTTATCTTGTCATTTTGCTTCTGATTTTGAATTTTGCATCTCATGTTGTACATAAACCCTAATTTGCATCCATCTTACATAAGCTTGCATACATGAACTTGCCATGACTTTATGTACATCCAAATGACATATGAGACATCTTAGGACATATTATAATCATGTTTGATCATTGCATTGTCCATTTGCCATGCTTTTGCTTTCATTTGATGTCATATGCATTCATGAACTTTCATGCTTCTTACATGTCTCATTTGCATTCCCATCCTTGGTATGATCATCCTCATCTCATGACATCCATTTGCATCATCTCTTAGCATCATTTACATCTTGATCATGCTTCTGGTTTTGGTTTGCATCATTGCATCTTTCTCCTTTTCATTTCATTTCATTTCATTTCTTGTTGCTAACTTTTCAGGTGGTAAGTGTTTGAGAAGTGAATTTGCCTTCACTTCTCATAATCTCTTCTCATCTCTTTTATGCATTCTTTGCTGCATTTTACTTTTGTATTAGAGTGAGCTTGCTCATTCATGTTCCCACCTCACCTTCTTTCTTCAAGCAACTTATCTTCTTAAGTGAAGTAAGTTGTCTTGCTGCTTCTTGCTTCTCCTTCCTTCATCATGTTTCTTCCATGGGGGCTTTTCCTTGAAGATCTTATTGAAAGCCTCATAAACCCTAAGAGCACCCAAGCATGATCACAATTAGGGTTTGATTAGTCCCCCCCATTAGTTTTACCTTTGTGTCATCTTTGTGTCTTCTCTTCTCATCCCTTAATCAAGGACTAAACCTTAAAGGTTTTAAGGCTTTGTGATTAAGGTTATGCATGTATCCTTCTATTAGGATGGAGTGTATAACTTTAATCCTAAGTGTTAAAACCTTAATGTGTTTAAATCCTTTAATCAATTCACTTAATAATCATCAAGACATCAAACTTGTAACTTGGGCCTTGCATTAGGGTTCTAATTCTTCCTTAATTGGTTAAGAAGGACTAACCCTAGTGTTAATGGACAAGTCCCCCTCAAGTTGTCTTACAAACCATAAAATTCACTTCTTAATCTTACCATTAACTAAAATCCACTTTAATAAAGACTTTTTTTTGTCATGAGGTTAATCCCTAATCATGGATTAAGTTGAGGAGCCTTTCTCAGCTTAAATGTTCTCATCTATTATCCTTCTATTAGGATGGTTAATGAGTCCATTAAATATTTGATTATGGCTTAAACTCATTACTTAACATTAAACAAAAACTCCAAAAACATTTAAATAATTACAAGTAGGTTAATGATCTTAATCCTACATCATGGTGATTAAGTGTGAGGTGCTTACTTCATACTTAAAATATTCTCATTACCCCTAATCAGAGGGAGGATGTGATGAGTTTATTAACCCTTGGTTTAGGCTTAAGCTCATTTTCTTATGACAAACTTCAAAAGGCAAGAAAAGATTGAAAACACCAAAAACAAACAATAATCGTCTCCTCCGGGATTCTTTTCTCATCTCATTCACTCACAAACGAGAACTTGCTTCTTCCGTCTAATGCAAGACAGTTTGCACCTGAGCCAGATAGGTCATACACTTGAGCATAGACAAGTAAGCAGTTCACGAGTCAATTTATCTTTCAGTCTCTTTGAGTCGAACTATGGTGTTCTGACTTCCTCATTGCACGAGAGGATATGTAGGCATAACTTAACAGTTATCGAACAAAAGTCTCTGTACATCCCCCCCTCTTCTAGCATTATTCTTTAAGCCTCATAGTCTTGAGCTTCATATTCTTTCTCTGCACTGACACTTCTTCACTTCATTTCACATTTCTTTTACACTGACACTTGCATTCTTTTCCAGCTTTTGCACACAGATAGCACTGACACTACCCCTTTAAACACAAATCTTTCAAGCGTGGATCCCGTCGAGTACGACGGACAATCTGGGTGCTAATACCTTCCCAGGTTGTAACCAACCCCCTTTCTCAGTTTCTCTGGTTCGCGGCCGTCTTATCCATCTTTTCCTAGGTTTATGCAGCATTACCTTTCCTTCGGGATAAAAATGCCTAGCCGGCAACTCTTTTCAGTTCATCTTCATTGTTCTCCTTTCGCCGACCGTTCGCGTCTGTACCCCCCTCTTGGCCAGGTGTCATTTGGTGGGAGCGACAACTTGGCGACTCTGCTGGGGACCCTTATACTGTAACCAGGGCTTCTGGTTCTTTTTGTGGGTTCCTCCTAGCGTTTGTTTGATTTGTGTTTACTAGGGTGTTATGTGCTATATGTGCTTATTTATTTTGCTTTATTTATTGCTTTATGTAGAGCTTTATTTATTGCTTTCTTTACAGTCTTATGCATATTTCATACTGTCATTGTCACTGTGCTGGATCTGGTTTGCTGTTTTGATGGGTGGGGTTCCATTGAGAGTTTAAGGTCCTATACCTGGGACCTGAGTGACACCTAGGCTAGAGTGGTTCATGTTCTTTCCCATTCCATTTTGGTCTGGTGCGGGAATATGAAACACGGTTCAGATGTGGGTTTCTTCTTGAGAACTCTGTGCTACAGATTTCCTGTAGTGCTAGGGCTATCTGGGAAGCCTGCTAAGTCTGGATGACCTTCTATTATGACCTTCAGAATTTGGGGTGAATTAGAGGTGGATTTTTTATGGTTATTGTAAACAATGTACCTCCGGGTTGGAAGTGTTTACACTTCTCATAACTGATCCAAGTCTGAGGATCCTTGTTCTAGAACATTACTTGTGAGGGGGTTGGGTTGTTTACAGGTTTGCAGGAACCCTTTGGCCACATCATACCCTGTTACTGTTTTGTTTAAGAGTACTCCAATTTGGACAGTTCTTGTGATTAACCCTAGACATGTGACTCTTTATTTGAGTCCCCCACCCTGGTTAATGGATTTCTGAGCCTTCATCTAGACTTTTGAACATACATAGGCCTTATATCAAGACAGATAATCAGATCCAGCTTGATAACAAACCCTTTCATATCATTTTCATATCTCATCATTGCATCATTTGACATTTGTTTATTTTCTTTTCAGGGTATCCATCTCATTGTATCTTGGTTTTGGTTTTGACCCCTTCTTCTGCATAGACCTCTGCTTCAGCTGTCTTCACCAGTTATCTACTTCAGTTATCTCTATCCTTACCAGCACCAGTCTTTCAGTGGTCCACCTTCAGCATCTCAGTCTGTGATCTTCATCAGCACTTATTTTTCAGCTTCTTCAGCAGCATTCATGGCTACTCCCAGGAAGAGCAACATATCCTACCACTTTTTTGAGCCTGTTTTGACTGGCATCAGGCAGGTCCAGTCACTCATCACCCCTGACCATATCCCACTGTTTAGAGAGCACTATGGAGGTATCTTGGATATGGTTATGGACCTTGATCCTTCTCAGAGGAGCATGATCCACACATGCTTACAGTTTTATGACCCACCACTGAGATGCTTCACATTTCCAGACTTTTAGTTAGGGCCTCTGCTGGAAGAGTTTTCTTTATTGATTGGAGTACCTATCAGAGGTGGGATCCCCTTCAACCCAGAGATGACTGCTCCCAGAAGTGAAGAGATAGCAAGGGCATTGTACTTGGAGCCTGCCCTTATTGAGCAAAGTATGACAACAAAAGCTGGGATCCCTGGTGTCGCTCCCGGGATTTTTATCCTAGTACAAACGCGAAAGTGGCGCGGAAAGATAGAGTCGCCAGCCAGACATTTTTATCCCGAAAGAATGGGAAAGGTAATGTTGCACAAACCTGAGGAAAAAGGAAAGGACGAGGCCTTGCGAACCAAAGAGACTGAGCTCGGGAGTCGGTTACGACCTGGGAAGGTATTAGCACCCAGATCGTCCGCCGTACCCGACGGGATCCACGTTTGCAAAAGAAACTGTTTCAAAGGGTGAGGGTATGAAAGCTGCAGCAAAGAAATGAAAAGAAACTGGAACTGGAAAAGAACTGAAATAAGAAACAAAGAGAAAAATGTAGGGAAAATAAAGATTGTGCTCGAACGGGCCCTACCCCGCTGCCTACGTACCTCATCAGGATAATGAGGATCAGAGACGCCGTAGTTCCCCTAACTAGGGGTACTAAAAGGAAATTGCTTGTGAATTAAGGCTTGAACTGCCTATGCCATTGCTCAGGTGTTGCAGGCTCGGACGACGAGTGCGTAACCGTCTTGCAAAATGACAAGTAGGAGCAAGTTCGCGTACGGAGCGAAGGAGATGAGAAAAGAATTCCCGAAGGAAAGACGTTTATTGTTTGTTTGGTGTTTTTTAGAAGCTTTTATGAGTGAAAGTTTGCATAGGTAAGTGTACCCAAGTCTTACTCAATGGGATGTGTACATCTCACATCATCCCGAAATGGAATGCGCAAGAGGCACACCTATCTATGGAGGAAATCCCCAAAGCTAGTCCCACAAGTGAAGGCTCAAGCACACTAACCTATTATCATTATTAAGTGTTTTTGTGGTTTTGATTAAGAAGTGTTTTTTAGCTTTTCTTTGTGAGGTACTCATGTTAAGACCTATCCACCACGAGTGATGACTCGCACCTCGCCCCGAAATGGAACGCATGTGAGCATCTCATAGCAAAATCTCATGTCACATGAAAGTACTCAACCTTTATTAAATGAATTAGAATTAAGTTTGAAGATGAGAAGAGAGAGCACCAAAGGATCTTAAAGGAAAAATTCTAAAGGGGGACTAAAATAATCCTAAGTATTCACATGCATGGAAGTCCTAAAGGTTAGTGAGGTTTCTATCTTAATGAAGGAAAAAAGAAGAAGATAGAAGAAGGGATGAGAAAGGCCTAAGCCCAACAACAAAGGGTTAGTAACATAAACATAAGAGGAAGATGAGAATTGGAGATGTGGAACTCAATTCCCACACCTCTCACTTACCATAGCCCCTGCAAGGTTAGTATGCACAAAAAAAAAAACCAGCAAAGTGACCAACACAATCATGGAATTAGTCATGCTCAAAGGTTCTTGTGAACAAGAATCAAACATCATGCCAAACATTGCAAGTACACGACTTACGCGTCGAAAACATGAAAGCATACATCAACCAGCAAGCAAATCACCCTAAAATCTCATGTTTAATGATCATGCAATGATCCATGGCAATTAGAACAAGCAAAGGGATCAAACAAGCTCAAAACAACACTAAAAAGTCATTCTGCTTCAGTGTTAACCGGTTAACCAAATGCGTTAACCGGTTAACCAGCTCAAACCTGCACAAAATACGCACAAAACAGGGGCGTTAACCGGTTAACCATATACGTTAACCGGTTAACACTGATAAAACAGCAACAAATCCTGCAGAAAACAGCATCTCAAAACAGCTTATTCAAATAAGCTTGCACCAGACCAGCAATCAATTACACATGGAAAAATTAGATCAATTCACATTAATCCATATCATTAAGCTCATGAACAATAACATTCGGATCCGGATACAAATCAACCAATCAAATCAAACAACACAAGCAAATACACAAGCACATGGTGGATCTAAAGCACAAGCATGCAAATAAGCTAAAAACAAAGCTAGATCTGAAATTAACCAACCTACAAAGCTGAGGTATGCTTTGGTAACTGTTGATTGAGCTGAAAACGGTAGATCTCGCGCAAAACTTTAAAGATCCGATGCTAAGCTCCACACTCCATGCAAAATAAATGCAAGAACAAGCTCTTGATGCAGAATTTTGGATCCAAAAGCACTTCTAGATCTCAAACCAGATCTGAATCTCCAATAAAACCAGCAAAAAGATGCAAAGAAGCTATGAATGGAGGTTTAGTTCCAAGATCTACACACCTCAAGGCAAGGTTGTGTGATCTTCAAAGAGGAACTTTGAGTGATTTGGAAAATTGGGAGAGAAAAGTGAGAGAATTGTGAGTGAGAGGAATGAAAATTCAGAAATGAGAGTGACAAAATGAGTGAGAGCTCCTTTGGTTTGGAGGAAAATGGAATAAATATGATTTAGGTTTGGGGCCCAAAATTTTGGTTTGGGATCCAAAAATATGGCTTGGCATTAGCTTAGAAAGTGATTTGGATTTAGGGTTGGAATGAGGCTTGGATAAATGCTCTAGATCCTTCTCTCAAATTCAAATTAATTCAAATGAATAAAAATTAAAAAATTGGAAAATGGAACCAAAACACACATGCTGAAATTGCTGCTGGAAATTCAAATTTCGCAGCTGTTAACCGGTTAACCATATGCGTTAACCGGTTAACGCATGGAAAATTTGAATTTCCCTCCCTTTGGTGGGAACCTTCAAAAAATAGACCTGCACCAACCGTTTCAAGCAAATTTTGATCCACCTTCTCTTTCTAGGGCTCTGAACATGATACCAGGCTTGTGCAAAATGATCCTGTGAGATTCTTGCTAGATCACCATGCTCTTGATTTTGACTTGCAGATTCAGATTTTCCCAGATGACCGATCATATGCCTTATGCTGGAACATGCGAGTGTTATGCCTCATTTTTCTATGCTAAATGATAAGGATATGGTATGCTCATGATGATTATGATATGATAACGATGCTAAACAAGAAGAGGGCAAATTTGGGGTGTTACAGCTGCCCCTATTCAATCAACTGTTAATCTGAAAAGGATGAGAGCAGCGGCTATCAGACATTCGAGATAAACTGTGATTGAATACCAAGAAGACCTGAAATTTGCACTCTGACGAAGAATGCAACACTGGGAAATAAACCCAACCAGATGACGCTCTGGGGATAAGAAGGAGAGAAAAAAGCAGACGAGCTTCTTCCAAGTTGAAACTGATATCTGAAATACTATCACGCTGACAGACGAGTCTTCGCATGACCTGTGACGCCAGGTGCAGAGAGCGGACGAGCCCTTAAGGATCTTCAAAGTGACCTGAGATGGACGAATCTCCTTCACTAATCCTTACGCAGATAAGTGGAATAAGACGGACGAGTCTTCTTCGGATAACCCTTACGCAGGCTCCGGGAATGCATATAAGTCTGTGGGATAGACATGCAATCAAGGTAGACGAACCTTCTTCATATATTATCCGCGGATATATGGCATAAGACAGACGAGTCTTCTGAGCAAACCTGTTACGCCAGGTGCAGCGACCATAATAATTGATGCCCGAGACAGACGAGCCTCCTTCGGATTTACTTGTTACGCCAGGACCGGTAACCATTTTGACATTTAATTCCCACTGTCAGGATTCGAAACCTCTTCAATACAGACGAGTATTGGATGATCATCAAGATAACACATACGAGTGTCATAAGTCAATGATACAGACGAGTATCAGACGATGATCTGAGAAACACAAACGAGTGTTTCAGGCAATGACACAGACGAGTGTCCACAAATGTCAGGCATACCAAACACAGACGAGTGCTGGAAAGTTGCAGACGAGCAACAGCTGAAATTACATATCAAGGCACAGGCGAGTGCAACAAAGGATCCAATACCAAACACAGACGAGTGTTGGGAAGTTGCAGACGAGCAACAACAAATATCAAATTAGAACACAGACGAGTGTTGAGGAGTCAACAGCAAAAATATTATATCTCAAAGCACAGACGAGTGCTGGAAATTGCAGACGAGCAAACAACCACTGTTACAACCAAACGCAGACGAATGTTTGAAACTGCAGACGAGCAAAATCAAGGTAATCATAACCACTGCTGGGGAGAGCAAACGATCAACCACAGAGTCAACACAGACGAGTGTTGAAAGATGCAGACGAGCGGTAAACAAATGCCTGATTGGCCACAAGAGTTACAACTCCGCAGGGGAAGACAAGTCGAGAGGTCTAGATACCCAACTCTGACTGAGGTGATGAATACCTGGCCGTATCATCAAATACCCAGAAGACTAGCAACTTTTCTGGGAATATTTCACTGATGGAGAATCAAATATGAACTCTGTGGGGAATATCATCTAGTGACATCTTGCATTTTCCGGACTAGTTGACTGCTTGAAGATCATCCTAAGAGGATTTTACAGAAGACCTGACATCCAAAATGTCCAAGTCTCCAAACTCTTTAGAGATTCGTCGAATCTTGACGTAACTGCCCCAGACTGCCAATACTATAGCAGAATTTATCTCGCAAGGATTCCTGAAAACCTCGTGTCACTGCGAAATACTGTGCCCTGCAAGCACAAAGATATGCACACCTGCCCCGGGCATAAATGAATTCAGTGGTTGAACTTTGATGTTGTGATTTTTGAATTTTCTTTTATGACAGACTCACTAGGTATCAACTCAAGGGTTGAAGAAGTGAATACTATGATATCGACTCAAGGGTCGTAAGAAACGGAAATATCGACTCAAGGGTCGAAGAGAACACAACAACATCAACTCGAGGGTTGAGGAATAAGGCGACAACGACATCGACTCGAGAGTCGAGGATAGCAAAGCAACATCAACTCGAGGGTTGAGGGAATAAAACAGCAACATCGACTCGAGGGTCGAGGAAAGCAACAATATCGACTCAAGGGTCGAGGATAACAAAGCAACATCAACTCGAGGGTTGAGGGAATAAAACAGCAACATCGACTCGAGGGTCGAGGAAAGCAACAATATCGACTCAAGGGTCGAGGATAACCAAGCAACATCAACTCGAGGGTTGAGGAAACAAGATGACAATATTGACTCGAGGGTCGAGAACAAGATAAAGCAACATCGACTCGAGGGTTGAGGGAATAAAATAGCAACATCGACTCGAGGGTCGAGGATAACAAAACAACATCAACTCAAGGGTTGAGAAAACAGAAGCGATGATATCGACTCGAGGGTCGAAGAAAACCAGAGTGAAAATTGTCATACTCTACTAAAGTGAGAGGCTGAATGCATATGGATGCCAACATGTCATAGCTGAAGAGATGCCAACAAAAATTGGACTTTAACCTTGAAGATGCCAATGACTATTGGACTTTAGCCGTGTATGATGAAGAAACAATAACAACTGCGGATAAGTCCTCTGACTAGGGAAGCACCCTACTGGGATAAATCATCAGACATTCATTCTGGGAACAGCCTGGCATACCGTAATATTATCTCAAGAGGATTTTACAGAAACCTAGCATCTGAAATGCTTCAGTGTTTTCAAACTCTTGAATATCTCGAAGTAACCACTTCAAACTGTATGGTCCATGAAGGAATCTGCCCCAAGATCTCGCATCATCATGAGTTGTTCTGTCCCAGTATTCTGAACCTTGTTGTGGAGAAAACACCCGTGCTAACTGCTCTGTGAGAGATTTAAATCTCGAAGTGATTGCCCCAGATTGGCTGTTGAAGAGATCGATCGGCGTTATTGCCCCTGATTGGCTACCTTTAACCCAACTGGTTAGAAAAGTCCATATTCAAAGGAGTTTCTTGGAAAAGTGCCCCTTGGCATGAATGTCCTTCAGAAATTTCCGCCTTCACAACTTGGCAAGATTAAGCTTCTATACTGAGGTTCCATATGTGAACTTCTTTGATGCCAAACAAATGTATGCAAGCAGAAAATGTCTTATTCTGAGAATGCAAATTCTAATGCAACACATGTTAATCTTGAAGCTTTTATTGAAAAGATGTTGTTTATGAACGAATCACTGGTTAAGAAAATATAATTTTTTTTTTTATGAAATGAACATGCATATGCAATACCAACGAGGGTCTTTTAGCACAACTCGTAGGAGTCAGGAACGTTATCTCATGGTGACACACTCTCGAATTAACCCTGTTTCAATTAGGACTTTTAAGGGTTGTATCATGGCCTGGCTCATGGTTATAGAAACAAAGGATATAGGCTCGAATTTTATATGTGCCCACCCATCTTCGTGATGTCCTTCCATTCCTATGTTCAGCTAGTTTTCGCAAACGCTCACCTTTCCTAAGGCTTTCGTATTGGTTGAGGAACCATTACTCTAACAGTTTAAGCACCATTGAGGTTGTTGTTGGGATAACAGTCACCCTTATTGTCTTTTGTGTCTGTATCACACGACTTGTTCTTTCTTAAGGATCTTTCTTGTGCAATCCTTTTCGTCTTTCCTCTTTTCATTATTTTTCTTATGCCTAACTTTTGCCTGGACTGATTCTTTTGAATCTTTTGCAATTGGAGTCCAGCGGGATGCCCTAATTTTTGCCTAAGTCGCTTGTTTTCAAGTTTCGACTTAGCATGCTATTTATTTCCTTTTTTTTCTCTTTTTTTCCGAACAAATCGTGTGACACCGTTTGTCTTGACTGTTTTGTAAGGGTTGTGACTGTCTCACCTTTTGGTCAATGATGGATAACCGTTGTGGTTTCCGTCTTTGGACCTCTTGATTTGGTACAATGAAATGTTATGGATCCTCAGATGAACTCCTTTATGAAAGTCTGAACGCTTGGTCATACTAGCTGACCCTTACCCTGCCCCGGGTTAAATGTGAGGGGTTTTTTTTCGTGAAAAGACACTCCTACTTCAAGGCTCAAAGGGGTTAACGAAGGTTTATCTCCCTTATATCTCCGGTGTTTGGGAATTTGAAGCAATGCCTGTACATCGTCAACAGGGTCTTATTCAAGAGCACTCAATTGGAGATTTTTGCGTTTTCATTTCGTCATCCTCCATCACAGAGTTTAAGAACAACAGTTGGTATCGCAATGCATGCGCAAAATTAGAAGTAAAATGAATGAATTACTTCAAGAAAAACATGTGCGCTTCATTAATTAACATTCAAAAAGCAAACAAGTTTCATGCAAGCATACAAATGTTTAGACAAACATATAAAAGCTACACATGAAAATGCAGTAAAGAAACTGAGCAATGTCATTGTTGAGGAGACTTGACTCCGTCTGGACTTGTTGATCTTGAATACTTTCAGTGGTCAGCAGCTTTTCTTGATAAGATATGCAGTCTTCAATCCACTGGCCACATGACAGCACTATACTTCATTCCCAATTATTCTGACCTGAAGCTTCCGACATTCAAACATTGACACGAGATGTCTGAAGAAAATAGTGACACTGAGTTGAAATTGCCACATAAGTTTGACACCTAAGGTTGCTCGGAAAGACCTGATGATCTTCTGCCTACGTATCTCCATTGACCAAAGACCAATGAAGAATCAGAGCGACGTAGTTCCCCTCAATAGGGATCAAAGTGATGTACATAGCCGCTCTTCAGAATCAAACTGAGAATCACCTTCACGTACATCTTCAATAAATTCCTCCATAACATGAGCTGACGAACCCACATGACCGAACGGAGACTTGTTAACTTGAATGCCTTGAGGCGTCACTGAAATCAAACCAGACTCAATCAAATCCTGAACCTTATCCCTGAGAGGCTTACATTCTTCAGCTGAATGCCCTGGTGCGTTGCCATGGAATCCACATTGAACATTGGGATCAAAACTTGGTGGATACGGAAAAGGTATTGGACCCGGTTTCTTCGGCACTATCAATCCACTATCGATCAGGCATGTGAGTATCTGACTGTATGGTACTGCCAATGGATCAAAATACCTCTTGGATCTCTTAGTGTAGTAACGACGCCTTTGCGGAGTACGCTGCGGTTGGCATGGTCGCTGTTGATACTGAGGAGATTCACTGTTAACTGATATCTGACATACGGATTCAGAAGATTGACGACTCTGAGCAGCTGAAATGCATGGGTAAAGCGGATAAGTCAATGGAGTTTGAGGGTCTTCCCAGATTGCATCAATCACATCCTTATCTTGGGAACTAACAAAAGATTCATTCTCTTCAGCTGAGCCATCTGAAATGCCTTGGATCTTTCCCATCTTGATAAAACTCTCAATACGTTCTCCAACTATCACCAAGTCCGAGAAACTCGAAGTTCCACTGCCACTCAACCTCTCCAAGTACGGCCCCTGTAGAGTCTCTATGAAAAGATCAACCAACTCTCTATCTGATAGCGGGGGTTGCACCCGAGCAGCTACTTCTCTCCACCTCTGGGCATACTCTCTGAAAGATTCACCATCTCTCTGAGATAACACTTGCAAATCCATGCGGCTAAGAGCCCTGTCAAGATTGTAGTCGTACTGCTTCACAAATGCATTGGCTAGGTCTGACCATGACTGGATACGACTGCTCTCTAACTGCATATACCAATTCGACGATGCCTCACTCAGACTGTATTGGAAACAATGAATCATCAATTTTTCATTATGCTCATGTGAGGCCATCCTTCTGCAAAATCTCACCAAATGCTGCCTTGGACAACTATCCCCTTTGTACTTTTCAAACTTCGGTACTTTGAATTTTGGAGGTATTTCCAGGCCATGCACCAGACACATGCTTGCAGCACTTAAATCAACAACATTACGACTTTGAAGGGCTTTGATCTCCTCCTCCAACACACGGAATCTTTCCTCCCTCTCCACAATTCGTGGATCTGGGAGTCTTACCACAGGGATTGCCTCTTGAGGATCTGGCATAGTGAAAGCAAAACTGTGATAATCTGCAGCATCAACAGAAGAAGAATGTCCACTTCGGGCGACCTGACGCTCTTGAACATCTGGATTCCCAACAGGGGTCTGTACAGGCTGAGCTTGAGAGGAATTACGGTCATCCTGCCTTGCCAAAGTCATCATAGCCTCCAGAAGTTGGTCCCACTGATCTTTTGTCAACCCAACACTTGCAGACTGGCTTTGCTCTCCAGGGTCCATGATCTTCACAAAAGTTGCTTCAAGTCTGATACGAGAACTGGAGTCTCAACTGTAGATGGTGAACAAATAACGAATGAGCCCTGCTTGCTGAACATAAATGCAATGCAATTGCTATGAGATGCCATGTTCGGTTATTTCCAAGGAATCTATCTACTTTGATCCACCTTTTTATATAAAAATCCAACAGAGATAATTCAGGGATGAGATCCTCAGAAATAACTGAACATGTATGCTAGAATGCTATGATGGCATGTATGCAACTGGCAAGTGATCAAGAACTGGTGTCTGTCTGGATACGGAACACTGAGTTGAAAACCGAGCAACTGATGATATATGCCCTCTGAATAATAACCATCTGATAAGAACTCAAAACCAAGGGTCAAGAACTCCAGGATTATAATAACCGGATCAAAACATAGTATCACACTGATGATGAAGTGTATGTTGAAGTCAAGGGTTCCTGCAAACCTGTAAACCCCTCCCAATCTCACTGGTAGGCTCCGGGTCAGACATCACGGACTCTCAAAGCCGAATAGCAATAATACTTTCACCATTTCCGAGAAATGGCTCATGACCAAATCAGGGAATCGGTTAGGCATTATGTACTACGCAGGGAGGCCTCAGCTGAGTCCGGGAAAAACAAGCATCCCTTATAGGTTCCCAGCTTCAAGCGCTGCAATCGAGAAACAATAGTACATTCAGCCCGTAGGATACAGTACTAATGTCATACGACCAGATGCTTTGACTGAGTTCCTATAAAAGAACCAGGCCATCCTATGCGAGTCCCCAGTGGACCCTCGGGTGCGAATGGGTTTGCCACAAAATGTGGTCTGCCACTGTCACCACTGGAGAGGGTTGTTTCCACAAAGGTTCTCAATGATCGGTCCCCAGATGCACATAACTATCAAGGTCCTATCCCGAAGTGGAGGAAATCCCCACACAAGATATTTCCAAGACAATCGCAATCTGGGCGTGAAACACATCGCCACTCATCATGCCACATGCGAGTACAATATGTCCACTCTAATCCTAGGGTGCACTCAAGCCGGGTACTTGGCTTATCTCTCAGGAACAGTATCACCCATCCCACCAAACAGAAAACCAGTCCAGACAATCCAGTATGATATATATGATGCGGAAAATAAATACTGAAAACTGTAAATAAAGCTGTAAATAAAGCTGTAAACAACAACAATACAATACAACAAGCCACATCAAACAAGCATCACCCAATGAAACAGAAACAAACAAGCGCTAGGAGAGACTCACAGGGGAACCAGAGATTCTGGTGTGCAGTCCCCAGCAGAGTCGCCAGCTGTCGCTCCCGGGATTTTCATCCTAGTACAAACGCGAAAGTGGCGCGGAAAGATAGAGTCGCCAGCCAGACATTTTTATCCCGAAAGAATGGGAAAGGTAATGTTGCACAAACCTGAGGAAAAAGGAAAGGACGAGGCCTTGCGAACCAAAGAGACTGAGCTCGGGAGTCGGTTACGACCTGGGAAGGTATTAGCACCCAGATCGTCCGCCGTACTCGACGGGATCCACGTTTTCAAAAGAAACTGTTTCAAAGGGTGAGGGTATGAAAGCTGCAGCAAAGAAATGAAAAGAAACTGGAACTGGAAAAGAACTGAAATAAGAAACAAAGAGAAAAATGTAGGGAAAATAAAGATTGTGCTCGAACGGGCCCTACCCCGCTGCCTACGTACCTCATCAGGATAATGAGGATCAGAGACGCCGTAGTTCCCCTAACTAGGGGTACTAAAAGGAAATTGCTTGTGAATTAAGGCTTGAACTGCCTATGCCATTGCTCAGGTGTTGCAGGCTCGGACGACGAGTGCGTAACCGTCTTGCAAAATGACAAGTAGGAGCAAGTTCGCGTACGGAGCGAAGGAGATGAGAAAAGAATTCCCGAAGGAAAGACGTTTATTGTTTGTTTGGTGTTTTTTAGAAGCTTTTATGAGTGAAAGTTTGCATAGGTAAGTGTACCCAAGTCTTACTCAATGGGATGTGTACATCTCACATCATCCCGAAATGGAATGCGCAAGAGGCACACCTATCTATGGAGGAAATCCCCAAAGCTAGTCCCACAAGTGAAGGCTCAAGCACACTAACCTATTATCATTATTAAGTGTTTTTGTGGTTTTGATTAAGAAGTGTTTTTTAGCTTTTCTTTGTGAGGTACTCATGTTAAGACCTATCCACCACGAGTGATGACTCGCACCTCGCCCCGAAATGGAACGCATGTGAGCATCTCATAGCAAAATCTCATGTCACATGAAAGTACTCAACCTTTATTAAATGAATTAGAATTAAGTTTGAAGATGAGAAGAGAGAGCACCAAAGGATCTTAAAGGAAAAATTCTAAAGGGGGACTAAAATAATCCTAAGTATTCACATGCATGGAAGTCCTAAAGGTTAGTGAGGTTTCTATCTTAATGAAGGAAAAAAGAAGAAGATAGAAGAAGGGATGAGAAAGGCCTAAGCCCAACAACAAAGGGTTAGTAACATAAACATAAGAGGAAGATGAGAATTGGAGATGTGGAACTCAATTCCCACACCTCTCACTTACCATAGCCCCTGCAAGGTTAGTATGCACAAAAAAAAACCCAGCAAAGTGACCAACACAATCATGGAATTAGTCATGCTCAAAGGTTCTTGTGAACAAGAATCAAACATCATGCCAAACATTGCAAGTACACGACTTACGCGTCGAAAACATGAAAGCATACATCAACCAGCAAGCAAATCACCCTAAAATCTCATGTTTAATGATCATGCAATGATCCATGGCAATTAGAACAAGCAAAGGGATCAAACAAGCTCAAAACAACACTAAAAAGTCATTCTGCTTCAGTGTTAACCGGTTAACCAAATGCGTTAACCGGTTAACCAGCTCAAACCTGCACAAAATACGCACAAAACAGGGGCGTTAACCGGTTAACCATATACGTTAACCGGTTAACACTGATAAAACAGCAACAAATCCTGCAGAAAACAGCATCTCAAAACAGCTTATTCAAATAAGCTTGCACCAGACCAGCAATCAATTACACATGGAAAAATTAGATCAATTCACATTAATCCATATCATTAAGCTCATGAACAATAACATTCGGATCCGGATACAAATCAACCAATCAAATCAAACAACACAAGCAAATACACAAGCACATGGTGGATCTAAAGCACAAGCATGCAAATAAGCTAAAAACAGAGCTAGATCTGAAATTAACCAACCTACAAAGCTGAGGTATGCTTTGGTAACTGTTGATTGAGCTGAAAACGGTAGATCTCGCGCAAAACTTTAAAGATCCGATGCTAAGCTCCACACTCCATGCAAAATAAATGCAAGAACAAGCTCTTGATGCAGAATTTTGGATCCAAAAGCACTTCTAGATCTCAAACCAGATCTGAATCTCCAATAAAACCAGCAAAAAGATGCAAAGAAGCTATGAATGGAGGTTTAGTTCCAAGATCTACACACCTCAAGGCAAGGTTGTGTGATCTTCAAAGAGGAACTTTGAGTGATTTGGAAAATTGGGAGAGAAAAGTGAGAGAATTGTGAGTGAGAGGAATGAAAATTCAGAAATGAGAGTGACAAAATGAGTGAGAGCTCCTTTGGTTTGGAGGAAAATGGAATAAATATGATTTAGGTTTGGGGCCCAAAATTTTGGTTTGGGATCCAAAAATATGGCTTGGCATTAGCTTAGAAAGTGATTTGGATTTAGGGTTGGAATGAGGCTTGGATAAATGCTCTAGATCCTTCTCTCAAATTCAAATTAATTCAAATGAATAAAAATTAAAAAATTGGAAAATGGAACCAAAACACACATGCTGAAATTGCTGCTGGAAATTCAAATTTCGCAGCTGTTAACCGGTTAACCATATGCGTTAACCGGTTAACGCATGGAAAATTTGAATTTCCCTCCCTTTGGTGGGAACCTTCAAAAAATAGACCTGCACCAACCGTTTCAAGCAAATTTTGATCCACCTTCTCTTTCTAGGGCTCTGAACATGATACCAGGCTTGTGCAAAATGATCCTGTGAGATTCTTGCTAGATCACCATGCTCTTGATTTTGACTTGCAGATTCAGATTTTCCCAGATGACCGATCATATGCCTTATGCTGGAACATGCGAGTGTTATGCCTCATTTTTCTATGCTAAATGATAAGGATATGGTATGCTCATGATGATTATGATATGATAACGATGCTAAACAAGAAGAGGGCAAATTTGGGGTGTTACACCTGGTTTGCATTTGGACTTCTTGATTTCTTAGTCCATCCTGAAGGCTTCATTGGGAGAGTGGAGGGCAGTCTGTGCACTGTTAGCCCTCAGCATATATGGGGCTATACTGTTTGCAGATGAGCCTAAATTTGTCAGCAAGAAATCCATCCATTTGTTTCTTCTGAAGAACCCAGTACCCACATTGCTAGGAGATTTTTACTACTCCATTCATCAGAGGAATGAGAAACAAAGGAGGGAGTTGGTAAGATGTTGTGCTCCTTTGTTTTACACCTGGCTGCTCAGGCACCTGCCTAAATCAGATGCCTTCTTGAACCCACACCAGCATAAGAATTGGGCCAAGAGGTTCATTGCCTTGACTTCAAATGATATCAGATGGTGCACCCAGAGCACCAAGGGCAAGGACATTATCACCAGCTGTGGATAATACCCAAATGTGCCTCTGATAGGAGTGAAGGGTTGCATCAACTACAATCCTTTACTGTTTAAGAGACAATTGGGCTATGCCTTAGTTCACCCTCCTAGAGGACAAGATTTAGCTGAGACCCTATATTGTGAAGTGCAACCTAATTCAGTTGTTGTCAGACAAGCATCCTGGGCTTGGGACAACATCCAGAAAAAAGGGGTAGCTATTCTTGGAAGATGTAATAATGTTGCTTCAGCTTAGTATATAGACTGGTCCCGTACTAGAGCTCAGGTTACCAGGATGCCTTTCACCTTGGAAGACACACCAGGACCATCCACAGTACAGCCTGCAGCAACAGTTAGCCTGGAGGAATTTGAAAAGTTGAAGGAAAGGAATGAGCAGCTATCTCAAGCCTTGAAGAAAACTCTTTGGGAAAGGAGTGATGGTCGCCTGGACATTGAGAGATTGGAAAAGCTCAGGGTTGAGCATCTGGCCAAAATTGAAAAGACAGAGGACTACATAAGGAAAGCAAGGGCTGGGGAACAGATATTGAAGAATGCTTGTAGAGAGGCCAAGATTCAGAAAGCCAGGGCTGAGCACTATCTGCAAGAGAAACAGGCTAGATGGGTCAGGATCACTGAAGCCCATACACAAGAAGACCAGAAGACTCAAGCCAAGATTGAACAGCTAGAGGCCAATGAGAAGAAGCAACAGGAGGCTCTGTTGGCTGCACAGAAAGAGATATCAGAGTTGAAGCTCAGAGCAGGATTGAAGAGATTCAAGGACCAGGACAGGCATAAGAGGCTGACTACTGCCATTGCTACCAGGAACCTCCTCATTAGGACCATTACAGAGCACCCAGCTGGTCCAGTGACTGAGGCACTCCTGAAGGAGGTCAGAGAAGATGAGTTTAGACTGGATGTCTGATTCTTTGCTTGTTGTTTGTTTCCGTTTGATGTACTTTTCCTTTTGTTGTATTTTGACCCTCCATAGGCAAGTATTGTAAAACAAACTATGTATTGTTCATCATTTGTAATATATTTTAGTTTGTTTTCATTTGGGTTTTCTCTCAACAACATCAAGCATCTTCCTCGAGGTCTGGAAAGGTCAAAACCAAGAACCAAACCGGATACCTTGGAAAACAAATAAGCATACTGCATTGCATACTAACTTTGTTTTTGTTTTGTAGGTTTTGTTATTATTATTGTTTCTAACTTTGTTGTGATCTCAGGAAACATTGCTCGTCGCCAAGTGTTCCCTGTCAATCGCACGCACCGGTACCCGACTCGTAACAATCTTCCCGGTATTCAAATGGAGCAAGTATAGCAGGACCTGAATGAGGTCAGAAATCAGATGGCCAATGAGAGAGTAGAGATGAGAAACCATATGTCTCAATTCATGGTTGTCATGACTGGCCTAGCCCAGAGCCAGGAGAGACTGAGAGAGTTGGTGGAAAGACAGACACCTGAGGAGCCCCATCTTGGAACAGGGGGAACTAGCAATAATGAACGGGGACAGCCTCGTATTGACCCACCGGAGTATGGACCTCATTTGAATCCAGAAGTTAACATCCCGAGGAACGGTCAAGGTAATACTGCTGGGGGCAGAATCCTGCAGGAGGATCCCCAGGAAGAACAGTTTACTGTTATAGGGTGTAAACACCCCAAATTTGCCCTCACCCATTCACACCATGGCTTGTGATCTTTTCATATGCATAAGTTCAATCATAGCATCTCATATTGCATTTTTGCTTCACTGCATTGCTTCTAAGTCATCTGCATCTAGGGTTTGTGATCTGAGCCATCCTGAGCCATTTGAGCCACTCCAAAGGTCATCAATCACTTCAAAGGGGTCCATGTATGTTTAAGCATCATATTATATCCCCACAAAGTCAAGAAAGTCAAAGAATCACAAGAACTGAGAATGGCATGGAAGCAGAGCCAGGCTTGACTGCACAGATGACCTAGAATTAGGGTTTTGGTTTCAGAGGCCATAACCCTAATTTTTTCGGTCATTCTTATTTCTATTGGTCTCTATATGTCATAGGGATCATGAATATCAATTTTCATGAAGAAATTCCATGGGGAAGGCATCTGATCAAGAGTTGACTTCTTGAGCAAGTCAGTGTAAAATCAGGGCATCTGAGGCCCCCAATGACCCAACCAAAGGGTGTTCCTCATCATTTTGAATGTGTATGATCTTTATTTGATCATAGAAGATGTTAGAATTTCATAAAATTGAAGAATTTCAAGCCATTTGCAAAGTTGCCTTTTTGGGAAAGTGACTTGTAATGGAAACTTGCCATTTTGGGAAAGTTTTTCAACCTCCTCAAATTGATTCAAAAATGCCTCAAATGAGAAAACTTTGGTCATGAAAGTTGTAGAATGGATCATTCCCTTTTTAAAAAGTACAAGAACTCATTCTAATTCATTTTGGATCAAAAGTTATGGCTTTGCAAAGTTGGATAAAATCATTGAAATTTCACTTTTGCACAAAATGGAAAACTTGCAAATTCTCATGGCCAGCCTTTATGTGACTTCAATGTGACCTCTAATCATCATACAAATACAATGCATGACCTAAAAATCAGTTTGGCCCAAGGGACTTCCCATTTCTATGCCTTGATTTTCAAGTAACCATAAGCCATTCTTCATGAAAGTACAAAGAGGGATTTCTTGCAAAATGATTCTCAAAGGGATTGTATGACCTCTAGCTGGTCTCAAGACATTGCCATGACCTAATGAAGCATCCCACACCAAAAATTCAGCAAGAATTCTCACATATACATGGCCAAAAATCATGAAATGTAACAAGTTGCCATATTGCAAAAACACTTCAAACATGTGATCCATTGCACCCAGCTGTCTTCTCTTGATCCTAGGGTCTTCCTTGACTCAAGCTGAGGTAGGACAAGCCTCAAGATTGCCTTTGACCCGAGCCATGCTTAGAGTACACAATATCTTGACTTTCTTGCATTTTTCCCATACCAATCCCATAGTGCCACACCAACTCTCTGCCCAACCAGAGTATGATATGTGGCCATCAAGCAATCCAAAAACACACCATACACAAGCTGAATCCTCCCACATTGCAGCATACACAAAAACTGTCAAAAACTCTTCCCTCTTCGAATCACTCAACACAACCTTCAAACAACCAAAATTTCTTCACCCACAAACCACAAATCATTCATAGAACAGAATCCACCCTCTGAAATTGCATGAATCATCACATATCCAAATCTCCAAATATGCTACACCAGAACCAAAACCTTCAAACCAGGTCATACAAACTCATTCCAAGCCTCATTTCATCATCCAGAGGTTCATAGGAGGGGATTTGCAGCAAAGGAAAGTCCATAAAGCTCAGGAATAGAAAGTTCAATCTCAGGAATACTCCATGAACTTTTTCTCAGAAGCTTGTTTTTTAGTTCATTTATGATTCCTTGAGTTCCCCTGGTCATGGGGATATGTTTATTTTCGAAAATGGTTGAGAAACCACTATGTATGCAAGCTCTGAAATTTTACCCGTGAAAATGTTTTGCTTCGATTCTCTGTGTTCATGCTTGATAAATGATGTTTGATGATGGATTTGAGTTTAGTTTGGATAGGAGAATGTTTCTAGGCAATGAATTTGGGTTGGGGTGGCCTCTAGTGAAAGCTAGGTTTTTGGTTTCGCCGGAGAAGACGACCGGAACACTGTTCCGGTCGCCTGAATTTGTTTAACCCTAATTGTGTCATTAATGAGACTTTGAATCTGGACCTTAGATGTTGTTGACCTCCATTGACTCCCGCGCGTGTGTGTGGCCAGGATTTGTCATTAAAACCCTAATCAGTCATTTATTAAACTAACCTAGGATTAATTAAATATTAAAACAAAATTAGCCAGGTTTGAATCTGGGCCTTTGGATCTGGCGCGCAGTCAACCAGTCCAAACCCAGATCAAATCCTGGCCCTTCTTCTGGATTACTTTTCATTATTTTCATTTTAAATTCATTTTCTTTTCATTTTTTTTGCACGAATTATTAAAAATAGCTAAAATCATTTAAAAATTATGAAATTTTTTGTCAAAGATTTCATTAATTTTTAAAACCCAAAAATATTTTTATTTTTATTTTTTGCACTGAAAATTATTTTTAAATCATTTAAATGTTTATTTTTAATTAGTTAATGAAAATTAATTAATTAAAAATGCATTTAGGTATTTAAAAATAACAAAAAATTTCACATTGCATTTAGAAACATTTAGAAACATTATCCAACCCTCAAACAAAATTTATTTTTTGTTCTTGATACCTTTTGATCATTTTCATTGAAATTAAATTCATTTTAAGGCAATATTTTGTTTCAAACTTTAAAAATTTCATTCTGCCTAACCATTGAGAGTTGGATGATGATTCTTCTTGCATTGCACTCTTCATAGCATGTAGTTTATAGGATAATTTTGGTTTGAATCGATCTTTCATTTTCAATTTGTTTGGTATTTTTCTTGATGAGATGCCCCAAAACCCTAGTAATCTTAGGAAATTCATAACTTTCACTAGGTTAAGAGTTGGATCCCCTTCTTTGGGCAGTGAGCTTGTATAGGTTTAGGGTATCTTTGTTTGCATTTTCAAATTTTTATCATGTCATTTGCTTCTGGTTTTGGATTTTTGCTTTGCATGATGCATGTAACCCTAATTTGTGCCTTCCTTGCATCCATCTTCCATTTGCTTGCATACCATGACTTTCCATGACATTTTGTGCATCCACATGATTCATAATACATCTTAGGACATATTAGAACCATGATTGATCATTGCATAATTCCTTTGCCATGTTATATGTCCATTGCATCTCATAACCTTTCATGTACTTTCATGGTTCAATGCATGCTTTATTTGCATCCTTGTGCTTGTTTGATCATTCTCATGTCTTGCCTCATGATTTCATCATCTCTTGGAATCACTAACATCATGTAATTGCTTATGACTTTGGTTTGCATCATGACATTTCATCTCATTTACATTGCATTTCATTTCTTTTGGCTAACTTTTCAGGTGGTAAGTTGTTTTGAGGAGTGAATTTGCCTTCACTTCTCACAATCTCTTCTCATCTCTCTTGCATATTTACTGCATTTTGTATTTGTATTAGAGTGAGCTTTCTCATTCATGTTCATCTCCTACCTTCTTTCTTCAAGCAACTTGTCTTCTTAAGTGAAGCAAGTTGTTCTGCTTCTCTTTGCTTCGTGCTCCTTTCATCTGCTTCCTTCCTGGTGATTTCTCTGAAGATCTTCTTGCAAACTTCATTAACCCTAGGAATAACCAAGCATGACAATAATTAGGGTTTTGATTTAGTCCCCCTTTAATTTTTACCTTTGTGTCTTCTTTGTGTCTCTTTTCTCATCTCATAATCAGGGACTAAACCCTAAAGGCTTCAAGGCTTTGTGATTAAGCTTATGCCTGCATCCTTCCATTAGGATGGAGTGTATAACTTTAATCCTAAGTGTTAAACCCTTAATGTGTTTAAATCCTTTAATCAATCCACTTAATAATCATCAAGACATCAAGCTTGTAACTTGGGCCTTGCATTAGGGTTCTAATTCTTCCTTAATTGGTTAAGAAGGACTAACCCTGGTATTAATGGAAAAGTCCCCCTCAAGTTGTCTTACAAATCATAAAATCCACTTCTTAATCTTATCATTAACTAAAATCCACTTTAATAAAGGCTTTGTTTTGTCATGAGGTTAATCCCTAATCATGGATTAAGTTGAGGAGTCTTTCTCAGCTTAAATGTTCTCATCTATTATCCTTCTATTAGGATGGTGTAATGGGTCCATTAAATCCTTGATTATGGCTTAAACTCATTACTTAACACTAAACAAAAACACCAAAAACATCTAAATAAATACAAGTAGGTTAATGATCTTAATCCTACATCATGGTGATTAAGTGTGAGGTGTTTACTTCATACTTAAGGTATTCTCATTACCCCTAACCAGAGGGAGGATGTGATGAGTTTACTAACCCTTGGTTTAGGCTTAAGCTCATTTTCCTATGACAAACACAAAAAGCAATAAAAGATTGAAACTACAAAAACAAACCATAATCGTCTCCTCCGGGATTCTTTTCTCATCTCATTCACTCTTAACCGAGAATTTGCTTCTTCCGTCTAATGCAAGACAGTTTGCACCTGAGCCAGACAGGTCATACACTTGAGCATAGGCAAGTAGGCACTTCACAAGTCAATTTATCTTTCAGTCTCTTTGGGTCGAACTACGGTGTTCTGACTTCCTCATTGCACGAGAGGATACGTAGGCATAACTTAACGGTTATCGAACAAAAGTCTCTGTATATTCCCCCTCTTTCCAGCCTTATTCTTTTAGCCTCATTATCTTGAGCTTTGCACTCCTGTTCTCACACTGACACTTCCTTTATTTCACTTCACATTTCTTTTACACTGACACTTCCTTTATTTCACTTCACATCTCTTTTACACTGACACTTGCATTCTTTCCAGATTTGATACACAAATTGCACTGACACTACCCCTTTAAAACACAAATCTTTCAAGCGTGGATCCCGTCGAGTACGGCGGACAATCTGGGTGCTAATACCTTCCCAGATTGTAACCAACCCCCTTTCTCAGTCTCTCTGGTTCGCGACCGTCTTATCCATCTTTTCCTAGGTCTATGCAGCATTACCTTTCCTTCGGGATAAAAATGCCTAGCTGGCGACTCTATTCATTTCTTTCTTCTTTCGCCGACCGTTCGCGTCTGTACCCCTCTTGGCCCTATGTGTCATTTGGTGGGAGAGACAGCTTGACGACTCTGCTGGGGACCCTTATATTGTAACCAGGGCTTCTGGTTCGTTTTGTGGGTTCCTCCTAGCGCTTGTTTGATTTGTGTTTACTGGGGTGTTATGTGCTAATTGTGTTTATATGGTTGCTTTATTTATTGCTTTATGTACAACCTTATTTATTGCTTTCTTTACAGTTTTTTCATATTTCATACTTCCATTATCATTGCTGGATCTGGTTTCTGTTTTGTTGGGTGGGGTTCTACTGAGAGTTTAAGGTCCTATACCTGGGACCTGAGTGACACCTAGGCTAGAGTGGTTCATGTTCTTTCCCATTCCATTTCAGTCTGGTGCGGGAATATGAAACACGGTTCAGATGTGGGTTTTTTCTTGAGAACTTTGTGCTACAGATTTCCTGTAGTGCTAGGGCTATCTGGGAAGCTTGCTAAGTCTGGATGACCTTTATTATGACCTTCAGAAACTGAGGTGAATTAGAGGAGGATCTTTTATGGTTATTGTAAACACTGTACCTCCGGGTTAGAAGTGTTTACACTTCTCATAACTGATCCAAGTCTGAAGATCCTTGTTTTAGAACACCACCTATGAGGGGGTTGGGCTGTTTACAGGTTTGCAGGTACCTTTGGCCACATCATACCTTGATATCTATTTTATTTTAGAATGCTTCATTTTGGACAGTTCTTGTGATTTAACCCTGGACATGTGGCTCTTTATTTGAGCCCCCCATCTTGGTTACTGGATTTCTGAACCTCCATCTGGACTTCTTGAACATACATGAACTTATATCAAGACAGTTAATCAGATCCAGCTTGATCACAAACCCTTGCATATCATTTGCATACATCATCATTGCATCATTTTGACATTTGTTTATTTGTTTTTCAGGGTATCCACATTACATCTGGCTTGGTTTTGACCCCTTCATCTGCATAGACCTCTGTTCATCAGCTATTTGCTTCAGCTATCGTCATCAGTTGTCTGCTTCAGTCATCTTCATCATCACCAGCATCAGCCTATCAGTGGCTCATCTCCATTACCAGTCTTGATCCTCATCGGCACTTGTTTTCAGTTCTTCATCAGCAGTCATGGCACCCAGGAAGAGCAACATTTCATACCATTTCTTTGAGCCTGTGCTGACTGGCATCAGGCAGGTCCAGTCACTTATCACTCCAGACCATATCCCATTATTCAGAGAGCATTATGGAGGTATCCTGGATATGGTTATGGACCTGGACCCTTCCCAGAGGAGCATGATCCACACTTGCCTGCAGTTTTATGACCCTCCTCTAAGATGCTTCACTTTCCAGAACTTTCAGTTAGGACCTCTGCTGGAGGAGTTCTCATCATTGATTGGAGTACCTGTCAAGGGTGGGATCCCCTTCAACCAAGAGATGACTTATCCCAGCAATGGAGAAGTGGCAAAAGCACTATACCTAGAGCCTATATTGATTGAGCAGAACATGACCACAAAGGCTGGGATCCCTGGTTTGCACTTAGACTTTCTGACTTCTCAGGCTATCCTGAAGGCCTCCTTGGGAGAATGGAGGGCAGTTTGTGCATTGTTAGCCCTCAGTATATATGGGGTTATACTATTTGCAGATGAGCCCAAGTTTATCAGCAAGAATGCCATTCATCTTTTCCTTCTGAGGAACCTAGTACCCACCTTGCTGGGAGATTTCTATTATTCCATTCATCAGAGGAATGAGAAGCAAAGAGGAAAGTTGGTGAGATCTTGTGCTCCTCTATTCCATACCTGGTTGCTCAAACACTTACCCAGGACTGATGCCTTCCTGAATCCCCACCAACAGAAAAATTGGGCTAAGAGACTTATTGCTCTGACTTCAGATGACATCAGATGGTGTACCCAGAGCACCAAAGGCAAGGATATAATAACTAGTTGTGGGCAGTACCCCAATGTACCTCTAGTAGGAGTGAAGGGTTGTATCAACTACAATCCTTTGTTGTTTAAGAGACAATTGGGCTATGCTTTGGTCCACCCCCCGAGAGTGCAAGATTTAGCTGAAACCCTGTATTGTGAGATAAAGCCTAATCTAGTTGTTGTCAGACAAGCATCCTAGGCTTGGGACAACATCCAGACAAAAGGGATGGCCATTCTTGGGAGATGAAATAATGTGGCCTCAGCTCAGTATTATGAATGGTCTCATGCTAGAGCTCAGATTTCTGGGATGCCTTTCACCATTGAAGACATTCCTGGACCATCCACAGCACAGCCACCAGCCACTGTCAGCCTGGAAGAATTTGAGAAACTGAAGGAAAGGAATGAGAATCTGTCTCAAGCTCTGAAGAAGACCCTCTGGGAGAGGAGTGATGGTCGTCTAGACATTGAGAGGTTGGAGAAGCTTAAAGTGGAGCATCTAGCCAAGATTGAGAAAGCAGAGGACTACATCAAGAAATCAAAAGCTGGGGAGCAAATATTGAAGAATGCCTGCAAAGAGGCCCAGTTTCAGAAAGCTAGGACTGATCTCTATCTGCAAGAAAGTCAAGCTAGGTGGGTCAGGATCACTGAAGCTCGTACTCAAGAAGATCAGAAAACTCAGGCCAGGATTGAGCAGTTGGAGGCCAATGAAAAGAAACAACAGGAAGCTTTGCTGGCAGCCCAGAAGGAGATTTCAGAGTTAAAGCTTAGGGCTGGTTTGAAGAGGTCAAAGGACCAAGATAGGCACAAGAGGTTGACCACTGCTATTGCCACCAGAAACCTCCTCATCAGAAACATCACATAGCATTCGGCTGGTCCTGTAACTGAAGCACTTTTGAAGGAGGTTAAGGAGGATGAGTTTGGATTAGATGTTTGACTTCTTTGCTTGTTGTTATTTCCACTTGATGTATTTTTCTTTTTATGTTGTATTTTGACCCTTCAGGGGCATATGTTGTAAAAACAAACTATGTATGTTCCACCATTTGTAATGTATTTGTTAGTTTGTTTCAATGAGTTTCTTTTCTCAAGCAACATCAAAGCATCTTCCTCGGGGTCTAGAAAGGTCAAAACCAAGAGTCAAGCCGGATACCTTGGAAAACAAATAAGCATACTACATTGCATACTAACTTTTGTTTTGTTTTGTAGGTTTTTGTTTTTAGTCTGTTTGTTACTAACTCTGTTGTGGTTCAGGAATTATTGCTCGCCGCCGGGTGTTCCCTCTCAACCGTCCGCACCGGTATCCTACTCGCAACAACCTTCCTGGTATCCAAATGGATCAAGTACAGCAGGACCTGACAGAGGTCAGAACTCAGATGGCTAACGAAAGAGTGGAGATGAGGAACCAAATGGCCCAATTCATGACTGTAATGACTAACTTGGCCCAAAGTCAAGAGAGGTTAAGGGCATTGGTAGAAAGACAAAACCCCGAGGAACCTCATCCTGGGACTGGAGGAACTAGTAATAATGAGGGAGGTCAGCCTCATGTTAACCCACCCGTGTTTGGACCTCATCTAGATCCAGAGGTCAACATCCCAAGGAATGTACCAGGAAACACTGCTGCGGGCAGGATCCTGCAAGAAGATCCTCAAGAGGAGCAGTTTACTGTAATGGGAGCTGGGGATGAAGTTTATGATAGGAGGTTTGATGAAATTGTTGAGAAGTTGAGATCTCTGGAGTCTCAAAATTCCTTAGGCTTCGATGTTATGGATATGGGGTTAGTGGATGGGGTAAGGATTCCCCACAAGTTTAAGCCCCCGTGCTTCGAGAAGTACAATGGAACTTCCTGTCCACGAACTCACTTATAGTCCTTTCTGGGGAGACTTAAGGCATACACAATGGATGAGAAACTGTGGATGTTCTACTTTGAAGATAGCTTGACTGGGGGCTTCAAGGGAGTGGTACTCACACTTAACCAGAGCTACTATCAGATGTTGGAAGGACTTAGCTGAAGCTTTCATCAGGCAGTACCAATACAACCTGGACATGGCTCCTAACAGAACCCTCTTGATGGGAATGTCTCAATCCTCCAGGGAAAGCTTCAGGGAGTATGCCCAAAGGTGGAGACAGCTTGCTGCTGCTGTCCAACCACCCATGTCGGAAAGAGAAATGGCCGACATGTTCATGAATACTCTGCAAGGAACATATATTGATAGGCTAGCTGCCTTTTCTTCCACCAGTTTCGCTGACGTAGTCATAGCTGGGGAAAGAATTGAAAGCCTTTTGAAGATGGGTAAGATTTCTGATAATGGTGCAAGTTCGTCCATTAATCCCAGGAAGCCTTTTGTGGGACCTAGAAGAACCGGTGAGACAAATGCCATTCATTCCACCAGGGGCAGACCTCAGTATGTCCACAGATCAGTAGCAGCTGTCACTATTCCAGCTCTGATTCCTCAGCAACCAGCATATCAACCACAACAACAACCGCATTATCAACGGCAAGTTCAGTATCCGCCACAGAGAGCCTACAACAACAACAACAGCAATCAACAACAAAGACCTTTTCAACAAAGACCGTCACAGGCAAATAGGGTGATTGAACCTATCCCTATGCCTTATGCTGCCTTATTGCCACAACTCCTGAAACTCAACTTGGTTGAATTAAGGATATTGGCACCACCAGATCCCTCCAACCTTCCAAGAAATTATGATGCCAACGCCAGGTGTGCTTTCCACTCCAATGCACCAGGCCACAATACTGAGAAATGCAGGGCTTTACAAATGAAAGTACAAGATCTGGTGGATTCCAAAGCCCTCAACTTTGCACCTCCTCCAAGTGTCACCAAGAATCCCATGCCCAATCATGGAGGGCCAAGAATTAATGCCATTGAGGAAAACAAGCCATCTTTCTTGATAACCAGTGTTGGACAGATTCAGACACCTCTGGCCGAAATTAAAGCTCAGCTTCTAGAGTGCTAGATGTTCCCCGGGTGTGAGCTCGGTTGTGGGTATTGCAACATTGCAGTCAATGGGTGTGATAATTTAAGAAGCAACATAGATGGTCTTATCAGAAGTGGTATCCTTCAGATCTCAACAACGGCGCCTACAAATCCAGCAATTCCTTTGACAACAATTTCTGAGTCTCCTACAACAGCAGCAACAATCATTCCGACCGATTCATCAATATCATCAACAATGGCTCCATCCATCACTTCGACAAATCAAATGTCAACAACCCTTTCTTCTACAACATCAGCATCCATTTATTCGGCAGAATCTTCTACAACGCCAGCAGAAATTAATGAAGATATCTCAGCAGTCACCATATACTATGATCCGTCAAATGTTCCTCCAAACAACAACTTTCAACAACAAACAGTGGCATCTCCTTCCAGGTCACCAGTCACCATTTACTACAATCCGCACACCATTTCAATACCCTCCTCTGCAGCAGTCAGTCCAGTTACCATTACGGTGCCTGGACCAGTTCCATATGAAAGCAGCAATGCCATACCTTGGCATTATGGCTCTGACCTCTACTGCAACGGGGAGAAAATTGCTTTGGATTCTTCAACCTCTTCTCCACAAATTGGTAATGTTGGGGGAGGCGGAGGCTTCACCAGAAGCGGACGCCTTTTTGCCTCACAAGTGCAAAGACCTAATGCCGAAGCAGAAGCTGCTGCCAAAGCAAAAGGAAAGAGTGTGGTATTTGAAGAGCCGGCTGTCAAAGAAACTCAGAAGACATCTTTTGAACAGGATGTGGACGAGTTTATGAGAATCATAATGAGAAGTGACTACAAGGTGGTGGATCAGCTTCACAAAACTCCCTCAAAGATCTCCATATTATCCCTGTTGATGTGTTCTGAAGCTCACAGGAATGCATTACTGAAAGTCCTGCACGCAGCATACGTGCCAGAGGAGATCACTGTTAATCAGCTAGAAACTGTGGTAGCAAATGTCAATACCAGTCATGGACTGGGTTTTACCAATGCTGACTTAACAACTGAGGGACGTAACCACAACAAGGCTTTACATATTACCCTAGAATGCAAGGGTGTTGTTTTATCTCATGTACTGGTGGACACTGGGTCGTCACTCAATGTTCTACCGAAGAAAGCCTTGGTGAAGCTGGAATATGATGGCTTGGCATTGCGTCCGAGTAATTTGGTAGTGAGAGCATTCGATGGCTCTAAAAGATCAGTGCTTGGGGAGATTGATCTGCCTGTGATGATTGGCCCGCAGACTTTTAAGATTACCTTCTATGTGATGGACATTCAGCCGGCCTACAGCTGTTTGTTGGGTAGACCTTGGATCCATGCCGCTGGCGCTGTTATGTCTACCCTTCACCAAAAGCTGAAATTCGAGTGGGAAGGCCAGATCATCACCATCTGTGGGGAAGAGGACATCTTTGTTAGCCATCTGGCTACGTACAAATACATAGACATGGATGGAGAAATCCATGAAACTATGAGCCAAGGGTTTGAGGCCCTGAACATAAATGAAGCATCTGCTGTACTGGGAACTTCCATGACGTCTTATCAGCAAGCCAGGAAGGTTGTTAAGGAGGGTACTGCCCAAGGCTGGGGCAAGCTGCTACCCGTGGAAAAGAAGGAAGACAGATTTGGGTTGGGTTACAAACCAACTCAACAAGATCAATCGGAGGCTGCCAAGAAGCCCAACTTTGTCAGCGGGGGAATGCTCACCCCGGATGTTGTGAACAACTTGGAAGATGAGTCGGAATATGAGCGCAACCTGGAGAGCTGGATACGTCCAAGGACCCCGGGGAGCCATGTCTCAAACTGGTCTTCCCAGGAAATTATAAGGGTTACTCCTGCAGAGTAATTATTATTTCCTGTATATTTTTAAGCATGCATCAAGTCTGGCATCTTGCCCAAGATGTCAAGACTCATTTTGTAATCGGGCCATCTTGTAATTTTGTGCAAGCAGATCAATCAATGAATATCGGACATCTTTTGCAAATGAGTCTTTTCCTTTTCCGCTCACTGTTTTCCATTTTTCTTTTTGTACAAAAATAAAATGGCAATGTTTTCCAAAATGATAACTTCTTTTCACCTTTTCTAAACAAGATTAAAATCGATCACTAAAATGAACAATCTAAACCATTGCAGAGAGTGCCTTTCAGACTGCACCGACAACAACACAGCTATGACTCTGTATGACTTTGACAATCCAATCAATCAAGCTGATGAAGGGGTCGAAGAAGATTATGAGCTTCCTGAAGAGCTAGCCAGGTTGTTAAGGGCAAGAGGAGAAGGTTATCACTCCTCATCAGAAGGAGGTCGAAACGGTTAATCTTGGTACGGAAGAAGATGTGAAGGAGGTTAAGATCGGAGCCTGCTTACAAGATTCAGTAAAGGAACTACTGATTGATATGCTTCGGGAGTATGTGGATGTCTTTGCTTGGTCTTATCAGGATATGCCAGGGTTGGACACCGATATTGTCATGCACAAGCTTCCTTTAAAATAAGACTGCCCACCGGTGAAACAGAAACTGCGCCGTACTCGCCCAGATATGGCCATGAAGATCAAAGAAGAGGTACAAAAGCAGTGGGACGCCGGTTTCCTTGCTGTAACTAGCTACCCACCGTGGGTTGCTAATATTGTACCTGTGCCTAAGAAAGACGGCAAGGTGAGGATGTGTGTGGACTACCGGGATCTGAACAGAGCCAGTCCGAAAGATGACTTCCCTTTACCTCACATTGATGTATTGGTTGATAATACGGCTCAGTTCTCGGTATTCTCCTTCATGGATGGATTCTCAGGATACAATCAGATCAAGATGTCACCTGAAGACATGGAGAAGACCACTTTCATCACACCCTAGGGCACGTTCTGTTACAAGGTGATGCCATTCGGACTGAAGAATGCTGGTGCTACTTATCAACGGGCCATGGTAACATTATTCCATGACATGATCCACAAAGAAATTGAATGTTATGTGGATGACATGATTGCCAAGTCCCTTACAGAGGAATACCACCTGGTGAATCTGTTGAAGTTATTCAAGCGTCTGAGGAAGTACCAACTGAAGCTGAACCCCAACAAATGCACATTCGGGGTGCGATCCGGTAAGCTGCTGGGATTTATTGTAAGTGAAAAAGGGATTGAAGTTGACCCTGACAAAGTCAAAGCCATTCAAGAAATGCCTGCACCGAAGACTGAAAAAGAAGTTTGGGGGTTTCTAGGTAGATTGAACTACATTTCACGGTTCATATCCCACCTTACTGCGGCCTGTGAACCTCTGTTCAAGCTGTTAAGAAAAGAACAAACGGTCAGGTGGAATGAAGACTGCCAGAAGGCTTTTGACAAAATCAAGGAATACTTACAAGAGCCTCCAATCCTCATGCCTCCAATTGAAGGAAGACCTCTAATCATGTACCTGACAGTATTAGAAGAGTCAATGGCGTGTGTGATGGGCCAGCATGACGAGTCTGGTCGAAAAGAGTATGCAATATACTACCTAAGCAAAAAGTTTACCGACTGTGAACAACGTTATTCACTGCTCGAGAAAACTTGCTGTGCTTTAGCGTGGGCTGCTCGCCGACTAAGACAGTATATGTTGACTCACACTACCTTGTTGATCTCAAAGATGGATCCAGTCAAGTACATATTTGAGAAGCCAGCACTTACCGGAAGGGTTGCAAGATGGCAAATGATTCTGACAGAGTATGACCTTCAATACACATCTCAAAAGGCCATCAAGGGCAGTGTATTGTCTGACTATCTAGCTGAGCAACCCATTAATGATTACCAGCCAATGAGATTTGACTTCCCTGATGAAGACATCATGTTTTTAAAAGCAAAGGATCATGAAGAGCCTGCTCACACTGAAGGGCCTGACCCAGAAGAAGAATGGACTATGATGTTTGACGGGGCTGTTAATATGAATGGTCGTGGTGTCGGTGCAGTACTCATTACACCTAAAGGAGTTCACATGCCTTTTTCGGCAAAACTCACCTTTAACTGCACCAACAACGAAGCTGAATACGAAGCTTGTATTCTGGGTCTTGAGGAAGCCATCGACCTCAGGATCAAGACTTTGACTGTGTTCGGAGATTCAGCTCTGGTAATCAATCAAACCAACGGCAAATGGTACACCCACCAAGATCATCTGATACCTTACCGGGATTATACAAGGAGGTTGCTGACTTTCTTCACAACAGTCAAGCTTGAGTATATCCCTCGAGACGAAAATCAGTTTGCGGATGCTCTTGCTACCATTTCGTCCATGATCAAAGTTCAAGCCGCCAACTTTGTGCCTCGGATCTCAGTATCCAGACTCGACAGACCAGCATATGTATTTGCAACAGATGTTGTTAAAGATGATAAGCCTTGGTTCCACGACATCAAATGCTTCTTGGAGGATCAAACATACCCACCTGGGGCATCTTCCAATGATAAGAAGACATTAAGAAGGCTAGCTGGTAGTTTCTTCCTGAATACTGACGGTTCCTTGTACAAGAGAAACTTTGATATGGTACTTCTCAGATGCGTTGATAGGGCAGAAGCAGACTTGTTGATGCACGAGGTGCACGAAGGAACCTTTTGTACCCATGCAGGAGGGCATGCAATGGCTAAAAAGTTGCTAAGATCAGGCTATTATTGGATCACAATGGATGCAGACTGTTGTGCTTATGCCAGAAAATGCCATAAATGCCAGATTTATGTGGGTAAAGTGCATGTGCCTCCCAATCCTTTGAATATAATGTCTTCACCCTGGCCCTTTTCCATGTGGGGCATTGATATGATTGGCAAGATTGAAACAACTGCTTCAAACGGCCACAGATTCATCCTGGTTGCTATTGACTATTTTACCAAGTGGGTTGAAGCGGCTTCTTATGCAAATGTTACAAGGCAGGTGGTAGCCCGATTTCTGAAAAGAGATATCATTTGTTGGTATGGAGTGCCCGAACGAATCATTACTGATAATGGTTCCAACTTGAATAACAAAATGATGGCAGAACTGTGCGGGGACTTCAAGATCCAACATCACAATTCTTCTCCTTACAGGCCAAAGATGAATGGCGCTGTCGAGGCAGCTAATAAGAATATCAAGAAGATTGTGCAAAAGATGGTGGTTACCTATAAAGACTGGCATGAAATGCTACCGTTTGCCTTGCATGGGTACCGCACGTCAATCAGAACATCCACTGGGGCAACACCGTATCAGCTTGTTTATGGTATGGAGGCAGTCCTACCTGTTGAAGTTGAATTACCCTCCCTGCGGGTACTGATGGATGTTAAGCTGAACGAAGCAGAATGGGTCCGATCCCGATACGAGCAGCTGAATCTGATTGAAGAAAAAAGGTTAGCTGCAATTTGTCATGGGCAGCTGTATCAGAAGAGAATGAAGAAAGCCTTTGATCAGAAAGTCAGGCTTCGAGAATACCAAGTAGGAGATCTTGTGCTGAAAAGACTCCTTCCTCCTCATACAGACCACAGGGGCAAGTGGACTCCGAACTATGAAGGGCCATTCGTAGTAAAGAAAGTTTTCTCTGGTGTAGCACTGATGCTCAGTACTATGGATGGTGAAGACTTTCTATCCCCTGTGAATTCAGATGCAGTTAAAAAATACTTCGTATAAATGACCCGCTGGACATAAAAACAGAATGTAAGTCCAGGCAAAAATAGGGCATCCCGGCGAGTCAAAAACAGAATAAAAGACTCGGGCAAAAATAAGGGAAAATAAATAAAAGATGTACACCCGCTGAGTTGAAAAGCCGCATTGGACAACTCAGGCAAAAATGGGTATCCCGGTGGATTGAAAACCCGAAAGGGCGATCCACGCAAAATAAGGGAATAAGCGAACAACTGCATTCTGAATTCATCTGTATCACTTACAATATGGTAAGCTCCGAAAGGTTCGAGTGTCGGTCAGAATCAGCCTTCTTCGAAAAGCAAGGCGAGAAGAATGTCAAATGTCATACGAGTCATAGCCAGAGGGAAGCTCCTTGAAGCGTCATCAACATTGCCAACATCTTTTGTTTCTCGATTTGTAACGATCTCCTCATTTCAGGGGATCCGTTTCTTTGACTGTATCTTGCCAATTCAGGGCGCATAAATTAATAAAATCAGATTTTCAGTCATATCTTGTCTCGTACATTTTATTTTTCACTTGCAAAATGTCCGATGTCCTTAAGATATTGATTGCATAAATACAGATGCTTCCCTTCTAAAAATACGTGCTTACAGGAAATATATTTGCTCCCGGGAGTGTCTAAACTCCTATGACGGAATCCAGTAAGGGATACCTCGGGGAACTTGTACGTTTCTTTGTCATACAGGATTGCAGGTGTTCAAAGCACAACATGGGGCATGAAAGCTTCTCCCCAGTAAGCTGCCAAATCATCATTTCATCAGCACACCTTCCAAACAGAACCAGAGATGCCATCTCCCCATCAGAGTTGCCAGGCATCACTTCTTCAACATTTCCTTCAAAGGGCAGCACCAGGGGGTGTTCATACCCCAGCTGAGTTGTCAAGTATCATCCTCAGCAGGATCCCCACAGAGATCTCTAGGAGGATCTTTCAGTGATCTTTCTTCTTCCCCAGCCGAGTGCTAGACGGGGAACCATCTCCCCGCAGAGTTTCAGCCTCTATCCGGAAGAGCAATGCTTGAAGATCTCACAAACAGAGTGACGAAAGCTTCTACAGACCCCAGCTAGGTCCCTCATTACCAAGATAGGTTTATCAATGACCTACTTCCCCATGCAGAGTCATGTATGTCAAAACTACCAATGATCTTATCCCCAGCTGGGATATCCACTTCAAGCAGATCAACCAGAGATCTTCACGGCAACGGGATCCGAATCCCGGATCGGTATCTTTGCATAATCATAGCATTCGCATCATATTTTCCCCCAGAGCGTAGCATTCCGTCTAATACGGAGCATTGTGGCAAAAATCAAACATATTGCATAATCATGAGCCATGTGTCAAACCAAACACTTGTAAATACTGACCTCCCATCAACAATATAAAAATACCTCTCAAACTCCCCGGCAGAATGTCAAAGCATCTCCTTTACACTCACAAATACAGAAACGTGCTCCTTTTGGCACTCGTCCGTGTCATCATTCCCCAATAAAATTGCCCGAGCAAACAGATACTTATACATTGCAAATGCTTCTTGACACTCGTTTGTGTCATATCCCCAGCAGAAAGCCAAAGCGTCCCCTTTGCACTCACAAACACATGTTTACATATATCTATACACTTCTTTCTAACACCCGTCCGTGTTACCTCCCCAGCATAGTTACCTAAATACTTGTTTATAATACACTTCTTCCGACACCCGTCTGTATCGTGCTCTCCCCAGCAAGTTGAACACTCGTCTGTGTCTCATACATACCTTTTACTCATACAGATACTCGTCCGTATCTTGTTTACACCCCTTAAATCCTCTCAGATTTGACACTCGTCCGTGTTCTTTGTTAACCAGTTGGTACTCGTCCGTATCATCATCTCTGAACATGCGTCAAGCGTTTGTTTCTACCGATACTCGTCCATATCGTGGTCTTAAGGATGCTCGTCCTCATCTTAAATCTATACACCGTGCCAAACACTTACGTCTTCTTGAATTTAATCACTCGTCTGCGTCTACCATTCCCCAGAAGGGTCCCAGCAAATCCCATTAAATCATTTCCTTTCTATCTGACATTCGTCCTATGTCATGATACCTTTTCGGCAGCCGTGCCCTGCCAGGTGATCGTCCTTCACCTTCCTGATGATCGTCCTTCATCACCCCAGTAGAGTCTCTATTCATTAGAACCCCTTTTCATCCGACATTCGTCCTATGTCGTGATGCTTTTAGCATCCGTCCCCTGCTAGGTGATCGTCCTTCACCTCCTGATGATCGTCCTTCATCATTTTATCCGATGGTCGTCCCCATCGTTGATCTTGTTATCTGACATTTGTCCTATGTCAGGATAAACCCCGAGAGCAGCCGTACCCTGCTAGGTGATCGTCCTTCACCTCTTGATGATCGTCCTTCATCATGCTTATCTGATGGTCGTCCCCATCGTTGACTCTTTCTATCCGGCATTCGTCCTATGTCGTGATACTTTCGGCAACCGTACCTTGCCAGGTGATCGACCTTCACCTTAGATGACCGTCCCTCATCTTATTCCCCAACAGAGCAGCCTTCCCCTGCCAGGTGATCGTCCTTCACCTTTGATGATCGTACCTCATCATTTACCTCTTCAGCCCGATGGTCGTCCCCATCATTTACCTTTAAATCCCCAGAGAGTCTTATATCTCTATTTGATGGTTGTCCACATCATAATCTCTTATATCCCCAGCTTGTCGACCGTCCCCGTCACTGCTTCATTTCCCGCAATTTCCCCAGCATGTCGGCCATCCCCGTCATTGCTTCATCCCCAGCAGTCGTCCTCTGCTCGGCGGTCGTTCTCCGTCGACCGCACTTTATAATCACACTTTATTTTCTTTTACAATCTATATCCCTTTTCTTCTTCATTCTGTGAGTGCAAATTTTGGACTGTCTTTGGTATTCAACCACAAGTTATCTTGTTTGCCTGTTAAGTCGTTGCTTACATCCTGCACAGCTAACTCATGCTTTAATAGGGGCAGCTGTAAACACCCCAAATTTTCCCACACCCATTCACACCAAGGCTTGTGATCTTTTCATATGCATAAGTTCAATCATAGCATCTCATATTGCATTTTTGCTTCACTGCATTGCTTCTAAGTCATCTGCATCTAGGGTTTGTGATCTAAGCCATCCTGAGCCATTTGAGCCACTCCAAAGGTCATCAATCACTTCAAAGGGGTCCATGTATGTTTAAGCATCATATTATATCCCCACAAAGTCAAGAAAGTCAAAGAATCACAAGAACTGAGAATGGCATGGAAGCAGAGCCAGGCTTGACTGCACAGATGACCTAGAATTAGGGTTTTGGTTTCAGAGGCCATAACCCCAATTTTTTTGGTCATTCTTATTTCTATTGGTCTCTATATGTCATAGGGATCATGCATATCAATTTTCATGAAGAAATTCCATGGGGAAGGCATCTGATCAAGAGTTGACTTCTTGAGCAAGTCAGTGTAAAATCAGGGCATCTGAGGCCCCCAATGACCCAACCAAAGGGTGTTCCTCATCATTTTGAATGTTTATGATCTTTATTTGATCATAGAAGATGTTAGAAGTTCACAAAATTGAAGAATTTCAAGCCATTTGCAAAGTTGCCTTTTTGGGAAAGTGACTTGTAATGGAAACTTGCCATTTTGGGAAAGTTTTTCAACCTCCTTAAATTGATTCAAAAATACCTCAAATGAGAAAACTTTGGTCATGAAAGTTGTAGAATGGATCATTCCCTTTTCAAAAAGTACAAGAACTCATTCTAATTCATTTTGGATCAAACGTTATGGCTTTGCAAAGTTGGATAAAATCATTGAAATTTCACTTTTGCACAAAATGGAAAACTTGCAAATTCTCATGGCCAGCCTTTATGTGACTTCAATGTGACCTCTAATCATCATACAAATACAATGCATGACCTAAAAATCAGTTTGGCCCAAGGGACTTCCCATTTCTATGCCTTGATTTTCAAGTAACCATAAGCCATTCTTCATGAAAGTGCAAAGAGGGATTTCTTGCAAAATGATTCTCAAAGGGATTGTATGACCTCTAGCTGGTCTCAAGACATTGCCATGACCTAATGAAGCATCCCACACCAAAAATTCAGCAAGAATTCTCACATATACATGGCCAAAAATCATGAAATGTAACAAGTTGCCATATTGCAAAAACACTTCAAACATGTGATCCATTGCACCCAGTTGTCTTCTCTTGATCCTAGGGCCTTCCTTGACTCAAGCTGAGGCAGGACAAGCCTCAAGATTGCCTCTGACCCGAGCCATGCTTAGAGTACACAATATCTTGACTTTCTTGCATTTTGCCCATACCAATCCCACAATGCCACACCAACTCTCTGCCCAACCAGAGTATGATATGTGGACATCAAGCAATCCAAAAACACACCATACACAAGCTGAATCCTCCCACATTGCAGCATACACAAAAACTGTCAAAAACTCTTCCCTCTTCGAATCACTCAACACAACCTTCAAACAACCAAAATTTCTTCACCCACAAACCACAAATCATTCATAGAACAGAATCCACCCTCTGAAATTGCCTGAATCATCACATATCCAACTCTCCAAATCTGCTACACCAAAACCAAAACCTTCAAACCAGGCCATACAAACTCATTCCAAGCCTCATTTCATCATCCAGAGGTTCATAGGAGGGGATTTACAGCAAAGGAAAGTCCAGAAAGCTCAGGAATAGAAAGTTCAATCTCAGGTATACTCCATGAACTTTTTCTCAGAAGCTTGTTTTTTAGTTCATTTATGATTCCTTGAGTTCCCCTGGTCATGGGGATATGTTTATTTTCGAAAATGGTTGAGAAACCACTATGTATGCAAGCTCTGAAATTTTACCCGTGAAAATGTTTTGCTTCGATTCTCTGTGTTCATGCTTGATAAATGATGTTTGATGATGGATTTGAGTTTAGTTTGGATAGGAGAATGTTTCTGGGCAATTAATTTGGGTTGGGGTGGCCTCTAGTGAAAGCTAGGTTTTTGGTTTCGCCGGAGAAGACGACCGGAACACTGTTCCGGTCGCCTGAATTTGTTTAACCCTAATTGTGTCATTAATGAGACTTTGAATCTGGACCTTAGATGCTGTTGACCTCCATTGACTCCCGCGCGTGTGTGTGGCCAGGATTTGTCATTAAAACCCTAATCAGTCATTTATTAAACTAACCTAGGATTAATTAAATATTAAAACAAAATTAGCCAGGTTTGAATCTGGGCCTTTGGATCTGGCGCGCAGTCAACCAGTCCAAACCCAGATCAAATCCTGTCCCTTCTTCTGGATTACATTTCATTATTTTCATTTTAAATTCATTTTCTTTTCATTTTATTTGCACAAATTATTAAAAATAGCTAAAATCATTTAAAAATTATGAAATTTTTTGTCAAAGATTTCATTAATTTTTAAAACCCAAAAATATTTTTATTTTTATTTTTTGCACTGAAAATTATTTTTAAATCATTTAAATGTTTATTTTTAATTAGTTAATGAAAATTAATTAATTAAAAATGCATTTAGGTATTTAAAAATCACAAAAAATTCACATTGCATTTAGAAACATTATCCAACCCTCAAACCAAATTTCTTTTTTGTTCTTGATGCCTTTTGATCATTTTCATTGAAATTAAATTCATTTTAAGGCAATATTTTGTTTCAAACTTTAAAAATTTCATTTTGCCTAACCATTGAGAGTTGGATGATGATTCTTCTTGCATTGCACTCTTCATAGCATGTAGTTTATAGGATAATTTTGGTTTGAATCGATCTTTCATTTTCAATTTGTTTGGTATTTTTCTTGATGAGATGCCCCAAAACCCTAGTAATCTTAGGAAATTCATAACTTTCACTAGGTTAAGAGTTGGATCCCCTTCTTTGGGCAGTGAGCTTGTATAGGTTTAGGGTATCTTTGTTTGCATTTTCAAATTTTTATCATGTCATTTGCTTCTGGTTTTGGATTTTTGCTTTGCATGATGCATGTAACCCTAATTTTTGCCTTCCTTGCATCCATCTTCCATTTGCTTGCATACCATGACTTGCCATGACATTTTGTGCATCCACATGATTCATAATACATCTTAGGACATATTAGAACCATGATTGATCATTGCATCATTCCTTTTCCATGTTATATGTCCATTGCATCTCATAACCTTTCATGTACTTTCATGGTTCAATGCATGCTTCATTTGCATCCTTGTGCTTGTTTGATCATTCGCATGTCTTGCCTCATGATTGCATCATCTCTTGGCATCACTAACATCATGTAATTGCTTCTGACTTTGGTTTGCATCATGACATTTCATCTCATTTACATTGCATTTCATTTCTTTTGGCTAACTTTTTAGGTGGTAAGTTGTTTTGAGGAGTGAATTTGCCTTCACTTCTCACAATCTCTTCTCATCTCTCTTGCATATTTACTGCATTTTGTATTTGTATTAGAGTGAGCTTGCTCATTCATGTTCATCTCCTACCTTCTTTCTTCAAGCAACTTGTCTTCTTAAGTGAAGCAAGTTGTTCTGCTTCTCTTTGCTTCTTGCTCCTTTCATCTGCTTCCTTCCTGGTGATTTCTCTGAAGATCTTCTTGCAAACTTCATTAACCCTAGGAATAACCAAGCATGACAATAATTAGGGTTTTGATTTAGTCCCCCTTTAATTTTTACCTTTGTGTCTTCTTTGTGTCTCTTTTCTCATCTCATAATCAGGGACTAAACCCTAAAGGCTTCAAGGCTTTGTGATTAAGCTTATGCCTGCATCCTTCCATTAGGATGGAGTGTATAACTTTAATCCTAAGTGTTAAACCCTTAATGTGTTTAAATCCTTTAATCAATCCACTTAATAATCATCAAGACATCAAGCTTGTAACTTGGGCCTTGCATTAGGGTTCTAATTCTTCCTTAATTGGTTAAGAAGGACTAACCCTGGTATTAATGGACAAGTCCCCCTCAAGTTGTCTTACAAATCATAAAATCCACTTCTTAATCTTATCATTAACTAAAATCCACTTTAATAAAGGTTTTGTTTTGTCATGAGGTTAATCCCTAATCATGGATTAAGTTGAGGAGTCTTTCTCAGCTTAAATGTTCTCATCTATTATCCTTCTATTAGGATGGTGTAATGGGTCCATTAAATCCTTGATTATGGCTTAAACTCATTACTTAACACTAAACAAAAACACCAAAAACATCTAAATAAATACAAGTAGGTTAATGATCTTAATCCTACATCATGGTGATTAAGTGTGAGGTCTTTACTTCATACTTAAGGTATTCTCATTACCCCTAACCAGAGGGAGGATGTGATGAGTTTACTAACCCTTGGTTTAGGCTTAAGCTCATTTTCCTATGACAAACACAAAAAGCAATAAAAGATTGAAACTACAAAAACAAACCATAATCGTCTCCTCCGGGATTCTTTTCTCATCTCATTCACTCTTAACCGAGAATTTGCTTCTTCCGTCTAATGCAAGACAGTTTGCACCTGAGCCAGACAGGTCATACACTTGAGCATAGGCAAGTAGGCAGTTCACAAGTCAATTTATCTTTCAGTCTCTTTGGGTTGAACTACGGTGTTCTGACTTCCTCATTGCACGAGAGGATACGTAGGCATAACTTAACGGTTATCGAACAAAAGTCTCTGTATATCCCCCCTCTTTCCAGCCTTATTCTTTTAGCCTCATTATCTTGAGCTTTGCACTCCTATTCTCACACTGACACTTCCTTTATTTCACTTCACATTTCTTTTACACTGACACTTCCTTTATTTCACTTCACATCTCTTTTACACTGACACTTGCATTCTTTCCAGCTTTGATACACAAATTGCACTGACACTACCCCTTTAAAACACAAATCTTTCAAGCATGGATCCCGTCGAGTACGGCGTACAATCTGGGTGCTAATACCTTCCCAGATTGTAACCAACCCCCTTTCTCAGTCTCTCTGGTTCGCGACCGTCTTATCCATCTTTTCCTAGGTCTATGCAGCATTACCTTTCCTTCGGGATAAAAATGCCTAGCTGGCGACTCTATTCATTTCTTTCTCCTTTCGCCGACCGTTCGCGTCTGTACCCCTCTTGGCCCTATGTGTCATTTGGTGGGAGCGACATAGGGGCAGGAGATGAGGTATATGATAGAAGATTGGACGAGATTGCTGAAAAGTTAAGATCTTTGGAATCTCAGAATTCTTTGGGCTTCGATGTGATGGATATGGGATTAGTAGATGGGGTGAGAATTCCCCACAAATTCAAACCCCCATGCTTTGAAAAGTACAATGGTACCTCCTGTCCTCGCACTCATCTGCAATCTTTCTTGGGGAGGCTCAAAGCTTATAACATGGATGAAAAGCTATGGATGTTCTACTTTGAAGACAGTCTGACTGGAGCTTTGAGAGAATGGTATTCACACCTGACTAGGGCCACCATAAGGTGTTGGAAAGACTTGGCCGAGGCTTTCATCCGGCAATATCAGTACAACCTGGACATGGCTCCCAATAGAACTCTTCTAATGGGCATGTCTTAGTCTTCTAGAGAGAGCTTCCGGGATTATGCTCAAAGATGGAGACAACTTGATGCTGCTGTCCAACCACCCATGTCAGAAAGGGAAATGGCTGAGATGTTCATGAACACATTGCAAGGGACTTATATTGATAGACTGGCTGCTTTCTCCTCTACCAGTTTTGCTGATATGGTCATAGCTGGTGAGAGGATTGAAAGTCTCTTGAAGATGGGAAAAATCTCCGACAGTGGCGCGAGTTCCTCCAGCAATCCTAGAAAACCTTTTGTAGGGCCCCGAAGGGCAGGTGAAACAAATTCTATTCATACAAGCCGGGGCAGGCCCCAGTATTGTCACAAATCAGTGGCAGCTGTTACCATCCCAGCTCTAGTATCACAACAACCATTGTATCCTCAACAACAACAACCTCACTATCAGCAACCATCTCATTTTCCGCAACATAGAACCTACAACAACAACAATAGCAACCAACAACAGCGTCCCTTTCAACAAAGGCCATCTCAGGCAAATAGGGTAATTGACCCTATCCATATGCCTTATGCTGCTTTATTGCCACAACTCCTGAAGCTCAACCTGGTTGAGTTAAGGACATTGGCACCACCAGATCCTCTCAATCTCCCAAAGAATTATGATGTCAATGCCAGGTGTGCCTTCCACTCCAACGCACCTGGTCACAGTACTGAGAAATGCAGAGCTTTACAGATGAAGGTGCAAGACCTGGTTGATTCTAAAGCTCTCAACTTCGCACCTCCTCCGAATGTTAACAGAAATCATATGCCTAATCATGGTGGGCCTAGGATTAATGCTATTGAGGAGGACCAACCATCTACATTGATTGATAATGTTACACAGATTCAAACACCACTGGCTGAAGTCAAGACTCAACTCTTAAGATGCCAAGTGTTCCCGGGCTGTGGGGCCTGCTGTGAATTGTGTAAAACAGCTGATAATGGTTGTGAGAAGCTAAGGAGTGGCATAGATGGCCTTATCCAAGATGGAATCTTGCAAATTACTTCAACAGCTCCGGCAGCAACTCTTGTCTCCACAACAATAAATTCTCCTACAACACCAACAACAATCATTCCTACAGATTCATCAACATCACCAGCAATTATTCCGTCCATCATTTAAACAAGTCAAATTTCAACAACTATTTCTTCTACAACATCAGCATCCATTTTACCAAAGGAATCTTCTACAACGCCAGCAAAAGTTAATGAGGATGTCTCAACAGTTACAATCTACTATGACCCATCAAATGTTCCTCCCAGCAACAATTTCCAGCAACAAATTGTGGCACCTCCTGCCAGGCCTCCAGTCACAATATACTATGATCCTTACACCATTACAATTCCTTCTTCTGCAACAATCAGCCCAGTTACCATTACGGTAGCGGGGCCTGTTCCTTATGAAAGCAGTAATGCCATACCTTGGCATTATGGCTCTGATCTTTACTGTAATGGGGAGAAAATCACCTTGGATTCATCAACCTCTTCACCACAAATTGATAATGTTGGGGGAGGCGGAGGCTTCACCATAAGCGGACGCCTTTTTGCCTCACAAACACAAAGACCTAATGCTGAAGCAGAAGCTGCTGCTAAGGCAAAAGGAAAGAATGTGATATCTGAAGAGCCATCTGCCAAAGAAACTCAGAAGACATCTTTTGAGAAAGATGTAGGCGAGTTCATGAGAATCATAAAAAGGAGTGATTATAAGGTGGTAGACCAACTTCACCAAACACCCTCCAAAATCTCCATATTATCACTGTTGATGTGTTCCGAAGCTCACAGGAACGCATTGTTGAAAGTCCTGCACGCAACATACGTGCCGGAGGAGATTACTGTTAATCAGCTAGAAATTGTGGTTGCAAATGTCAACACCAGTCATGGACTGGGCTTTACAAGCACTGATTTAACAACGGAGGGACGCAACCACAACAAGGCTTTGCATATCACCTTGGAATGCAAGGGTGTTGTTTTGTCTCATGTACTGGTGGACACTGGGTCGTCACTCAATGTTCTACCAAAGAAAGCCTTAGTGAAGCTGGAGTATGATGGATTGGCATTACGCCCAAGTAATTTGGTGGTAAGAGCATTTGATGGCTCTAAAAGATCAGTGCTTTGAGAGATTGATCTGCCCGTGTTGATTGGCCTGCAAACTTTCAAAACTACCTTCTTTGTGATGGACATACAGTCGGCCTACAGCTGTCTGTTGGGTAGACCCTGGATCCACGCCGCTGGCGCTGTTATGTCTACCCTTCACCGGAAGTTAAAATTCGAGTGGGAAGGCCAAATCATCACCATCTGTGGGGAGGAGGACATCTTTGTTAGCCAGCTGGCTACGTATAAGTACATAGAAATGGATGGGGAGATCCATGAGACCATGAGTCAAGGGTTTGAGGCCCTTAATATCAATGAAGCATCTGCTGTGTCTGGGACTTCCATCACATCATATCAACAGGCCCGAAAGGTTGTTGAGGAGGGTACCGCTCAAGGCTGGGGCAAGCTGCTGCCAGTTGAAAAGAAAGAAGACCGATTCGGATTGGGTTACAGACCAACTCGACAAGAACAACCAGAGGCTGCAAAGGAGCCCAAATTTTTCAGCGGGGGGATGCTCACCCCAGATGCTGTGAATTGTTTGGAAGATGAGTCAGAAGACGAGCGCAACCTGGAAAGCTGGATACGTCCAAGGATCCCGGGGAACCATGTCTCAAACTGGTCTTCCCAGGAAATTATAAGAGTTACTCTTGCAGAGTAATTATTATTTCCTGTCTTTAAGCATGCATCAAGTCCTGCATCTTGCCCAAGATGTCAGTGCTCATTTTGTAATCGGGATATCTTGTATTTTGTGCAAACGATCAATTAATGAATATCAGGACATCTTTTGCAAATGAGTCTTTTCTTTTCCGCTCACTGTTTTTCATTTTTCATTTTTTGTACAAAAATAAAATGGCAATGTTTTTCAAAATAATAACTTCATTTTCACTTTTTTTTTCTAAACAAGATAAAACTTATCACTAAAATGAACAAATCTAAACCCTTGAAGAGAGTACCCTCCAGACTGCACCGACAACAACACTGCTATGACTTCGTATGACTTTAACAATCCGATTAATCAAGCTGATGAAGGGGTTGAAGAAGATTATGAGCTACCTGAAGAACTAGCCAGGTTGTTAAGACAAGAGGAGAAGGTTATAACTCCTCATCAGGAGGAGGTTGAAACGGTTAATCTTGGTACAGAAGAAGACCTGAAAGAAGTTAAGATCGGGGCCCGTCTGCAAGATTCAATGAAAGAACAACTCATTGACATGCTTCGGGAATATGTGGATGTTTTTTCTTGGTCTTATCAGGATATGCCAGGGTTGGACAACGACATTGTTATGCACAAACTGCCTCCAAAGGAAGACTGTCCTCCAGTAAAACATAAGTTGCGCCGTACTCGTCCGGATATGGCCATGAAGATAAAAGAGGAGGTACAAAAACAGTGGGACGCTGGTTTCCTTGATGTGACTAGTTACCCGCCGTGGGTTGCTAACATTGTACCTGTGCCTAAGAAGGACGGCAAGGTAAGGATGTGTGTGGACTACCGGGACCTGAACAGAGCCAGCCTGGAAGATGACTTCCCATTACCTCACATTGATGTATTGGTCGACAATACAGCTCAGTTCTCGGTGTTTTCCTTCATGGATGGATTTTCAGGATATAATCATATCAAGATGTCACCTGAAGACATGGAGAAGACAACTTTCATCACACCCTGGGGCACATTCTGTTATAAGGTAATGCCATTCGGACTGAAGAATGCTGGTGCCACTTATCAACGGGTTATGGTAACATTATTCCATGACATGATCCACAAAGAAATTGAATGTTATGTGGATGACATGATTGCCAAGTCCCTCACAGAAGAAGACCACCTGGTGAATCTGTTGAAGCTATTCAAGCGTCTGAGAAAGTACCAATTGAAGTTAAACCCCAACAAATGCACATTTGGGGTGCGATCCGGTAAGCTGCTGGGATTTATTGTAAGTGAAAAAGGGATTGAAGTTGACCCTGACAAAGTCAAATCCATTCAAGAAATGCCTGCACCTAAGACTGAGAAAGAAGTTCGAGGGTTCCTAGGTAGATTGAACTACATTTCAAGGTTCATATCTCACCTTACAGCAACTTGTGAACCCCTATTCAAGTTGTTAAGGAAAGAACAAACAGTCAGGTGGAATGAAGACTGCCAAAGGGCTTTTGATAAAATCAAGGAATACTTACAAGAGCCTCCAATCCTTATGCCTCCAGTTGAAGGAAGACCTCTAATAATGTACTTGACGGTATTAGAAGAGTCAATGGGGTGTGTGCTGGGCCAGCATGACGAGTCTGGTCGAAAAGAGTATGCAATTTACTACCTAAGCAAAACGTTTACCGACTGTGAACAACGGTATTCACATCTCGAAAAAACTTGTTGTGCTTTAGCGTGGGCTGTTCGCCGACTAAGGCAGTATATGTTGACCCACACTACCTTATTGATCTCCAAGATGGATCCAGTTAAATACATATTCGAGAAGCCAGCACTTACCGGACGGGTTGCAAGATGGCAAATGATTCTCACAGAATATGACATTCAGTACACATCTCAGAAAGCCATCAAAGGCAGTGTATTGTCTGATTATCTTGTTGAGCAACCCATTGATGATTACCAGCCTATGATATTTGACTTCCCTGATGAAGACATCATGTTCATAAAAGCAAAAGATCATGAAGAGCCTATTCACACTGAAGGGCCTGACCCTGAAGAAGAATGGACTATGATGTTTGATGGGGCTGTTAATATGAATGGTCGTGGTGTTGGTGCAGTGCTCATTACACCTAAGGGAGTTCACATGCCTTTCTCGGCAAAACTCACCTTTAACTGCACTAACAACGAAGCTGAATACGAAGCTTGTATTATGGGTCTTGAGGAAGGCATTGACCTCAGGATCAAGACTTTGACAGTTTTCGGAGATTCAGCTCTGGTAATTAATCAAACCAACGGCAAATGGTATACTCACCAGGAGCATCTGATACCTTACAGGGATTATACGAGGAGGTTACTCACATTTTTCACAACAGTCAAGCTTGAGTATATCCCTTGAGATGAAAATCAGTTTGCAGATGCTCTGGCTACCATTTCATCCATGATCAAAGTTCAAGCTGCCAACTTTGTGCCTCGGATTTCAGTATCCAGACTTAATAGACCAGCATACGTATTCTCAGTAGACGTAGCTAAAGATGATAAGCCTTGGTTCCATGACATCAAGTGCTTCTTGGAGGATCAAACATACCCACCTGGGGCATCATCCAATGATAATAAGACATTAAGAAGGTTGGCTGGTAGTTTCTTCCTGAATGCTGATGGTTCCTTGTACAAGAGAAACTTTGACATGGTACTTCTCAGGTGTGTGGATAAGGCAGAAGCAGACTTGTTGATGTACGAGGTGCATGAAGGATCTTTTGGTACCCATGCTGCAGGGCATGCAATTGCTAAGAAATTGTTGAGGTCGGGTTACTACTAGATCACAATGGATGCAAACTGTTGTGCTTATGCCAGAAAGTGCCACAAATGCCAGATTTATGCGGACAAAGTGCATGTGCCTCCGAATCCTTTGAATGTGATGTCTTCACCTTGGCCCTTTGCCATGTGGGGAATTGATATGATTGGCAAGATTGAACTGACTGCTTCAAATGGCCACAGATTCATCCTGGTAGCCATTGAATATTTTACCAAGTGGGTCGAAGCAGCTTCCTATGCAAATGTCACCAGGCAAGTGGTAGTCCGATTCCTGAAGAGAGACATCATCTGTCGGTATGGAGTGCCCGAGCGAATCATTACTGATAATGGTTCCAACTTGAACAATAAAATGATGGCAGAACTGTGTCGGGACTTCAAGATCCAACATCACAACTCTTCTCCTTACAGGCCAAAGATGAATGGCGCTGTTGAGGCAGCTAACAAGAATATCAAGAAGATTGTGCAAAAGATGGTGGTCACGTACAAAGAATGGCATGAAATGCTACCATTTTCCTTGCATGGGTACCGTACGTCAATCAGAACATCCACTAGGGCAACACCGTATCAGCTTGTGTATGGTATGGAGGCAGTCCTACCTGTTGAAGTTGAATTACCCTCCTTGCAGGTACTAATGGATGTTAAATTGAATGAAGCAGAATGGGTCTAATCCTGGTACGAAAAACTGAGTCTGATCGAAGAGAAGAGATTAGCTGCAATCTGTCATGGGCAGTTATATCAGAAGCGAATGAAGAAAGCCTTCGATCAGAAAGTCAGGCTTTGGGAATACCAAGTGGGAGATCTTGTGCTGAAAAGACTTCTCCCTCCTCATACAGACCACAGGGGCAAGTGGACTCCGAATTATGATGGACCGTTCATAGTAAAGAAAGTTTTCTCTGGTGGAGCACTGATGCTCAGTACTATGGATGGTGAAGATTTCCTGTCCCCTATGAATTCAGATGCAGTTAAAAAATACTTCGCATAAAATGACCCGCTGGACATAAAAAAAATGTAATTCCAGGCAAAAATAGGGCATCCCGGCGAGTCAAAAACAGAATAAAAGGCTCGGGCAAAAATAAGGGAAAATAAATAAAAAATGTACACCCGCTGAGTTGAAAAGCCGCATTGGACAGCTCAGGCAAAAATGGGTATCCCGGTGGATTGAAAACCCGAAAGGGCGACCCACGCAAAATAAGGGAATAAGCGAACAACTACATTCTGAATTCGTCTGTATCACTTACAACATGGCAAGCTTCGAAGGGTTAGAGCATCGGTCAGAATCAGCTTTCTCCAAAAAGAAAGATGAGAAGAATGTCAATGTCATACAAGTCATAACAAAAGGGGAAGCACTGAAGCGTCATCAACATTGCCAGCACCTTTTGTTTCTCAATTTGTAACAATCTCCTTATTTCAGGGGATTTGTTTTTTCGACTGTACTTGTCGATTCAGGGCACACAAATTAATAAAATCAGATTTTCAGTCACATTTCGTCTCGTACGTTTTATTTTCATTTGCAAAAATGTACAATGTCCTTATAATATTGATTACATAAATACAAATGCGTCTTTTCTAAATTACATGCTTACAGGAAATAGATCTGCTCCCGGGAGTGTCTAAACTCCTGTGATGGAATCCAGTAAGGGATACCTCGGGATACTTGTACGTTTTCTTTGTCATAACAGGATTGTAGGTAGTCAAAGTGCAACGAGGGGCATGAAGGCTTCTCCCCAGCAAGTTGTCGAATCACATCAGAGGTGCTCTCTCCCCATCAAGAGTTGTTGGACACCACTTCTCCAGCACTTTCTCTAAAGCAGCATCAGGAGGGGCTCATTTCCCTAACTGAGTTCATCATCCTCAACAGGATCCCCACAAAAATCACTAGGAAGGTCGTTCAGTGATCATTCCTCCCCAGCCAAGTGTTAGACAGGGAACCGTCTCCCCGCAAAACTCCAGCCTCTATCCAGAAGAGCAATGTCTTGAAGATCTCACAACGAAGTGACGGAAGCTTCTACAGCCCCAGTTGGGCTCCTCATCATCAAAGATAGGTCTATCAGTGACCTATTTCCCCAAGAAGAGTCATCTATATCAGATCTTCCAATGATCTCATCCCCAGCTGGGATTTTCTTTCAAAGCAGACCAGTCGGAAATCTCCACAGCAACGAGATCCGGATCCCGGATCGGTATCTTTTGCATAATCATAGCATTCGCATCATATTTCCCCCCATAGTGTAGCATTCCGTCTAATACGGAGCATTACGGCAAAAATCAAACATATTGCATAATCATTAGCCATGTTTTGAAACAAACACCTGTATATGCCAGCATTCCATCAACAATATATACAAAGACTCACAATCACAGCAGAAAGCCTAAGTGCCCCCGTTGCATTCACAAATACAGATACATGCTCCTTTTGGCACTCGTCTGTGTCATCATTCCCCAGTAAAGTCGCACGAATGCTCTCTACAAACTAATATATCTATACACACTCTTTTGACACTCGTCTGTGTCACTTTCCCCAGCAGGGTTTCCTAAAACACTTATTGTAAGTCAAGAACTTGTTTATAATACATTTCTTTTGACATCCGTCTGTGTCACCTTATCCCCACAAGATATCTCTTACAAATACATAACTTATACACTTTCTCTTATGATACTCGTTTGTAACATGCTTTCCCCAGCAAGTTGAACACTCGTCTGTATCTCACTCATGCTTAATTTTACTCATACAAATACTCGTCTATATCTTGTATACACCACTTATCTTTTCCCAGATTCAACACTCGTCTGTGTTCTTTGTTAACCAGTTGATACTCGTCCGTATCATCATCTCTGAACATGCGTCAGCGTTTGTTTCTACCGATACTCGTCTGTATCATAGTCTTAAGGATTCTCGTCTGCATCTTTAATCTATACACAGTGTCAAAAACTTATACCTTTTCTTTCTTGAATTTAGACACTCGTCTGTGTCTACCATTCCCCAGAAGAGTCCCTAGCAAATCCCAATAAATTATTTCCTTTCTATCTAACATTCGTCCTATGTCATGATACTTCCGGAAGCCGTACCCTGCCAGGTGATCGTCCTTCGCCTCTTGATGATCATCCTTCATCATTATTATCTGATGGCCGTCCCCATCGTTGCTCTTGTTATCTGACATTCGTCCTATGTCATGATGAACCCCGAGAGCAGTCGTACCCTGCTTGGTGATCGTCCTTCACCTCTTGATGATCGTCCTTCATCATGCTTATCCGATGGTTGTCCCCATCGTCAACCTTTTCTATCCGACATTTGTCCTATGTCGTGATACTTCCGGCAGCCGTACCCTGCCAGGTGATCGTCCTTCACCTTTTGATGATCGTCCTTCATCATCCCCAACGGGGTCTCCATTATTGGAACTCTTTCCTATCTGACATTCGTCCTATGTCGTGATATTTTTAGCAGTCGTCCCCTGCTAGTTGATCGTCCTTCACCAATAGATGATTGTCCCTCATCTTGTCCCCAACAGAGCAGTCGTCCCCTGCTAGGTGATCGTCTTTCACCTTTGATTTCGTTAACCCGGTGGCCGTCCCCACCGTTGTTTACCCATTACTTTGTAAACCTGATGGCCGTCCCCATCATGATACCTCCATCACCCCAACATGTCGGTCGTCCCCGTCATTGCTTTATCCCCAGCGGTCGTCCTCTGCTCGATGGTCATCTTCCATCGCCCGCACTTTACAATCATAATTTATTTCCTTTTACAATCTATATCCCTTTTCTTCTTCATTCAGTGAGTGCAAATTTTGGACTGTCTTTGGTATTCAACCACAAGTTATCTTGTTTGCCTGTTAAGCCCGTCGCTTACAACCTGCACAACTAACTCATGTTTGAATAGGGGCAGTTGTAAACACCCAAAATTTTCCCTCACTAAGTTCACACCATGGCTTGTGATCTTTTCATTTGCATAAGTTCAATCATATCATCTCATACTGCATGTTTGCTTCACTGCATTAGTTCAAAGTCATCTGCATCTAGGGTTTGTGATCTGAGCAATCCCTGAGCTATCTGAGCCACTCCAAAGGTCTTCAATCATCTCAAGAGGGTCCATGTATGTTCAAATATCATATTGTATCCTCCCAAGATCAAGAAAGTCAAAGAATCACAAGAACTGAGAAAGGCATGGAAGCAGAGCCAGGTTTAACTACACAGATGACCTAAAATTAGGGTTTTGGTTTCAGAGGCCATAACTACAAATTTTTTGGTCATTCTTGTTTCTAATGGTCTCAACATGTTATAAGGATCATACATACCAATTTTCATGAGGAAATTCATTGGGGGAGGCATCTGATCAATAGATGACTTCTTGAACAAGTCAGTGCAAAATCAGGGCATCTGAGGCCCCCAATCATCCAAACAAAGGGTCTTCTCCATCATTTTGAGTGTATATGATCTTTATTTGGTCTTAAAAAAAGTTAAAAGTTCACAAAATTGAAGAATTTCAAGCCATTTGCAAAGTTGCCATTTTGGGAAAGTGACTTGTAATGGAAACTTGCCATTTTGGGAAAGTTTTTCAACCTCCTCTTTTTGATTCAAAAATGCTTCAAATGAAAAATTCTTGGTCATGAAAGTTGTAGATTGGATCATTCCCTTTTCAAAAAGTACAAGAACTTGATCTAATTCATCATAGAACTCAAGTTATGGCTTTGCAAAGTTGGGAAAAATCACTAAATTTCACTTATGTACCAAAGAGGGAAACTTGCAAAAACTCATACCAAGGCAATTTGTGACCTCAAAGTGACTTCTAACCATTACACAAACATCATACATGACCTATAATTCAGAATTGTCCAAAGAATTCTCAAGTTTCATGCCTTGAATCACAAGCTACCATAAGGCATTTTTCATAAATTTTCAAGAAAGGAACTTTTTGCAAGAAGAACTTTTAATGATTGGTTTGGTTGTTAATTGATCTCAATGCATCATAACAACTTCATATGGTCCATTTTGATGCAAATTGGCCAAGAACTCATAAGTTTCCTTGCCTTGATTCACAAGAAACTCCAAAGAGGGAAATATGCAAGAACATTGGAAACTCTTGATCAAGACCATCCAGTTCACAAAATCTGATCCAAAGGCCTTCCTTAACTCAAGCTGAAGCAGGACAAGCCCTAAGATCTCCTCTGACCCGAGCCATACCTATGGTACACAAAATCTTGACTTTTTGCATCTTTGCCCATACCAATCAAGTTGCTCCACAACAACTCTCTGCCCAATCAGAACTTGTTATGTGGACCTCAAGGACTTGAAACATACACACACACAAGCTAATATCCTCCCATAAGCTAGGATTCACAAAAACTGCAAAATCCTTCATCTCTTCGAAACTCTTCCCACAGCCATCAAACCTCAAACTTTTCTTCACCAACAAGTCATATACCATCCATGGAACAAGAATCAAGCACTGAAACAGCCTAAAACATCACATACACAACCCTCCAAATCTGCTACACCAGAGCCAAAACCTTCAAACCAGGCCATACAAGCTTGTTCTAAGCTTCATTTCATCATCAGGAGGTTCATAGGAGGGGATTTGCACCAAAGAAGGATCCAGAAAGCTCAGCATTAGGAGGTTCAATCTCAGGTATAGCTTATGAACTTTTTTCCCAGAAGCTTGTTTTTAAATTCTTTTATGATTCTCTGAGCTCCCCTGGTCATGGGGATGTGATTATTATTGAAAATGGTTGAGGAACCATGGTGTACGCATGTTCTGAAATTTTGGCCGTTTTCATGTTTTGGTTTGAATCTTGTTCATGATGCGAAATAAATGATTTTTGATTGAGGGTTTAGGTTTAGGAATGTTAGAGGATCATTTTTGGGCAAGAAATTTGGAGATTAGAGGCTTAGGGAAGATGTTAGGGTTTGTGTTCACCGGAGAAGATGACCGGAACACTGTTCCGGTCACCTGAATTTGTTTAAACCCTAATCCCATTAATTAGGCAACTTTGAATATTGGCCTTTAGATTAGGTTTCCCGCGTGCGTGTGAACAGTCCAGATGCCTCATTAAACCCTAATCCTAATTAATTAAATAAAACATAATTAATTAAGCCAGCTTTAAACCTCAGCCATCAGATTACACGCGTTTAGCAACTTTAAATCCTAGCCTTGGATCCTGATTACCTTGGGTCAGCTTGACTTGCGTACAGGGCCTTTAGATCTCTCAACTTTTGATCTGAGCCACTCATATTGCATACTTCTCATTTTTATTTTATTTTCTTTGTATTTTATTCCTTGTATTTAATTAAAAATAGTAAGATACATCATAAAATTCTGAAAATCTTTATTAAATCTTTTATGAATTTTCAGAACCCAAAAATATTTTTATTTTTATTTTTTGCATTAAAAATTATTTTTAAATCATTTAAATTTTTATTTTTAATTAGTTAATGGAAATTAATTAATTAAAAATACATTTAGGTATTTAAAAATCCCAAAAAAATTCATAGAGCATTTTAAAACATTTACAAACTCACAAAGCAAATTTATTTTTGGTTTTGATCATACTTTGACAATTTTCATTTGAATTAAGGTTCTTTAATTTGAATATTTTTAACCCTAACTTCAAAAATTCATAACTTTTGATCCAAGTTGAGTTTGTGAATGATTCTTTTTGCATTGACATTTTCCCTTTAGGATCACCCTTAAAACCCTAGAAACTTAGGAAAATCATAAGTCCTTTAGGGTTTAGCTTCTGGCCTTCCCCTTTGGGCAGTGAACTTGTATAGGTTTAAGGTCCATTTGATCCCATTTTCAATTTTTTATCTTGTCATTTTGCTTCTGATTTTGAATTTTGCATCTCATGTTGTACATAAACCCTAATTTGCATCCATTTGATCCTATTTGAGCTCCCCTTCTTCCGTCTAATGCAAGACAGTTTGCACCTGAGCCAGACAGGTCATACACTTGAGTATAGATAAGTAAGCAGTTCACAAGTCAATTTATCTTTCAGTCTCTTTGAGTCGAACTACGGTGTTCTGACTTCCTCATTGCACGAGAGGATACGTAAGCATAACTTAACAATTATCGAACAAAAGTCTTTGTACATCCCCCCCCCTCTTCTAGCATTATTCTTTAAGCCTCATAGTCTTGAGCTTCATATTCTTTCTCTGCACTGACACTTCTTCACTTCATTTCACATTTCTTTTACACTGACACTTGCATTCTTTTCCAGCTTTTGCACACAGATAGCACTGACACTACCCCTTTAAACACAAATCTTTCAAGCGTGGATCCCGTCGAGTACGACGGACAATCTGGGTGCTAATACCTTCCCAGGTTGTAACCAATCCCCTTTCTCAGTTTCTCTGGTTCGCGACCGTCTTATCCATCTTTTCTTAGGTTTATGCAGCATTACCTTTCCTTCGGGATAAAAATGCCTAGCTGGCGACTCTTTTCAGTTCATCTTCATTGTTCTTCTTTCGCCGACCGTTCGCGTCTGTACCCCCTCTTGGCCAGGTGTCATTTGGTGGGAGCGACAATATCCCTAGCAGATTCCTTCCTCAGCGGAGTACCGACACATGAGATTCCCTAACTGAGTTGGTAGGATATCATTTCTCCAACCGATTTCGGAGGGCAGCGTACCTCTCAGCAGATCAAGTTCATCCTCTACAGGGTTTTGGCTCTCCAATCTCAAAGTCCAATTTATTTTTGGAAATGACGACAGTTCAGAGTCGGTGGATCATTAACACTATATCCCCTCATAGTTGTTTCCCCACAGGGACTCACCGTAATCAATACAACACTTACCTCTTCCCCATTAAAGTTGTCCAGGATACCTGTTGTCTCCTCATCAGGAAATCATCTTTGCATTTGCATCTAGTAATCATCATTACATTTGCATCCTCAAAAAGCATAACATTTCCATCATTATGGAGCATATGAATGCGGAGCATAATCCAGTTATGGTACCCGGCACGGAAGCCCGACACAGTACTCCAATCAGACTGGTATTTTCCCCAAAAAGATCGCCAAGTTCGTTTTCCAAATACCATTACTTTTTCAAGTTAATGTTTGTTTCCCCAGTTGATTTATCATCCACGTTATGATAGTGTCTTTTTTGGGTCTTTATCTCCCACGTGGGATAAATTCCTTTTGATTCCGCCATGTTCGGTCTCGCTTAGTTGAGTTATCATCCACATTATGATTCTCTTTTTCTGGTCTTTATCTCCCACGTGGGATAAGTTCCTTTCGATTCCGCCACGTTCGGTCTCGCTTAGTTGAGTTATCATCCACGTTATGATAGTCTCTTTTTGGGTCTTTATTCCCCACGCGGGATAAATTCTCGTCGATTCTACCACATTCAGTCTCGCTTGTTCGAGTTATCATCCATGTCATGATAGTCTCTTCTGGTCACGTGAGATAAATTCCTTTCCATTCTTCCACGTTCGGTCTCGCTTAGCTGAGTTATCATCCACATTATGATAGTCTCTTTTTTGGGTCTTTATCTCCCACGCGGGATAAATTCCTTTCGATTCCGCCATGTTCAGTCTCGCTTGTTCGAGTTATCATCCACGTTATGATAGTCTCTTTTTGGGTCTTTATCCCCCATGCGGGATATATTCTCGTCGATTTTGCCTTGTTCGGTCTCGCTTGTTAAAGTTATCATCCATGTTATGATATTCTCTTTTGGGGTCTTTATCTCCCACGTAGGATAAATTCTCGTCGATTCTACCATGTTCGATCTCGCTTGTTCGAGTTATCATCCACGTTATGATAGTCTCTTTTTGGGTCTTTATCCCCACGCGAGATAAATTCTCGTCGATTCCGCCACGTTTGGTCTCGTTTGTTCGATTTATCATCTATGTTATGATAATCGTTTCTAGATCCTATCTCCTACACGGGATAAATGTTTGTTGAATCTGCCACGATCAGTTTCGCGTCTTTGAATTGTCATCCAAGTTATGTTGCTTTCTTTTATGGCCCACTCACAATGTGTCTTATTTGCTTCTCCATCCAAGAATGGCACTCACCTCAATACCTTTCATTACCCACAGAGTCCAAATTTTCCGGTTTATTTGGGTATTCAATCACTCCATACCTTGAACGTCTGAAAGCCATTGCTATCGTCCATTCAGGTCTATAGATGATTGAATAGGGGAAGCTGTAATACCCTAAAATTGGCCCTCTTAATTTATTGTCAATCTCAAGTGGTTTATGCTTCATCATTTCGCATCATCGTCCAAGCATCGCATTGCATTCAAAAAATAAATAAATAAGAAAATAAATCATGATCATTTGCATGTGCATGAAGTATGTGATCGGGCAAGGTTTGCCAATATTTGGAGCTCAAGAGAAGAAAAATAATACCACAAAAAGATTCAAGGCATTTCCAAGCTAACCAACTAAGGAAAAGAAAAATCCAAGTTTTAACTCCTTTAATCGGTTAACGCCTGGGGTTAACCGGTTAACGGAGGCGAAAATTGGGCAAACACTTCAAAAATTGGTTGCTTCTCACATTTCCCTCCACTTTTTCTCATCTTTTTTTCCACTTTGTTTTCCACTTCACTTACACCTTGGATTTTTCTACCATCTTCTAGACTCTTTTAGCATATTCCAAGGAATATTCCAAGTAATATTCTAGAACTCCAACTAACTTCAACTACATCCTAACCTAACTCCAAACCTAACCTAATACCCAAGCAAAAGCCATACCCAAACCTAGCTCCTCACCTACCCTCTATATAAACCTAAATCATTCCAAAGCAAAGGGTCCCAACCTCATTTTCACTATTTTCCAATTTCCAAATCTCATTTCTCTCTCAATTCTCCACCATTTCCAAAATCACAAGAGCTTCTCCATAGAAGTTCTTCAAATTTTTCATTGAAATTTGAAGAACTTGAAGCTAGACCTTCATCAATCATCAATCGTGGAGCTTATTTGAAGAAGCAATTCTGTTTTTGGATTGGTTTTGAGCTTACCGGAAGCGATTAATCAAGTGTTCATCAAGAAGCATTATCAACCGCATTTATTTTGCGCGTTGCAGATCTTCGGTTTTCTTCTTCATTTTCGTTTCGATTCACACTACAACACTCACCAAAACAATCCTCCGCTTTGTAGGTTGGTAATTCGATACCGGTTCGCGCTTAACTTATTCTCGTCATCTCGCTGTAACGGCATTCTTCAACGTTTCATTGATTGTGTTTGCGTTTTACCGTTCAATTACGTTTCGATTGCAATTTGTGCGTTTCGTTTATTAGAATCTAGATTTGTAGCTTTATCTAGATCCTAATAGGTGTTAGAGAACCCTAGTTAAGTGAAAATTCGTGTTAACATGTTCATGTATGTGTTAGGGGTTCTTAGAAGTAGGTTCATGACCATAAGTGGTTATTTCTTCACTTTTTCACCATTCTATTCAGTGTCAACCGGTTAACGCATTTGGTTAACCGGTTAACACGTTAAAAGCACGCCTCTGGATTTGAAAAATTGAAGGCCTTAACCGGCTAACCTATAGCGTTAACTGGTTAACGCTGTTCAGAACTTGAAAAATGTTTTGTTTCACTCCATGTTTACATTGAATTGTATCTTGATTATTCATGTAATAATATATCATGAATTTAGGGTTTTTTAAGACTATTTTTGGTATTTCATTCCATCATTTCGAGTCGTTTCGACATGTTTCCGTTACCTTTTACATATTTTGTACTTATTGGTTCATAAGTGCATAAATTGACTTGTGATTAGTTGTTTCCATGTTTAAACCTTTCATTTAGCATGCTCATATTTATTTCACATTCTATTTTGGTTTCATTTTCATGATCCATAATTGCATTGCATATTGCATGTTTCATTTCACATAACCATGAGTATGCACATTCTTGCATTTTGTTTGCATCTTTAAATACACAACTCATGTTAATCCAATTCTGATTTTTTGCATCAAGTTACATTTCATTTTTGTTGATCGATGTTTATGCATGATCATAATCCATGTTCATTATGCTTATATGCCAATACTTGAATGCATATTTGTTGCATATTTTACATTTGGAGCATTCTTTCATAATCACTAATTAAAAATAATCATATTCATTTAATCATGCGTTTTGATTCCACTTGATCATGTTACATGTTAATTGTGCGTTTGCCATTGGTTTTGTGCATAAAAAATGAAAATAAACGAAATATGCCTTTGCATTTCATAGTTGTGTTTTCATGCAGTAGCTGTAAAATGTATGTTGATTATTGCATTCCCTCACTTTTTACATCTGTTTTACATGCTGTCCGTGGGCTGTAAAAAGTTGTTTGTACTTTGCATTGCATTCCATTGTTGTTTGTGCATTTAGGAGCTGTAATAGGTTGCTGGATTTTTTTTCTTTGCATTTTTTAGGTCCCTTAAACTTAGGATTGAGTCTAGTTTAGGTCCTAGATCCCTTATGATTTGTTTGGTAATTGCTTACCTCATTTCTTATTCATGTTTATCATTCTAACCCTTGTTTTGTAGGGAGGTAAAGCTAAATTCATACAACCTTATCCTTTTAATTCCTTTATGCTTTCAAGATGTGTTTGTTTTAGCATTTTGTGTTTCATTTTTTAACAACTTCATGCTAATCCCCTTTAGAATCAACTTAACTTCACTAAGAAGTAAGTTGTATTCTAGTTCTTCTCTTCTTTTCCTTTTCTCATTAGGATAGAAAGCCACACTAACCATTAGGACCTACATTGAATAAACATATTAGGGTTGTGTCTTAGTCCCCCTAGTTTGTCCTTTTGCAACTTGAGTCCTTCTTTCTCATCGCATGAAGAAAATAACAAAAACACCTAATAAAGGTCGAATGTTCTCATACGACACGAGACTTTGCCATGGGTTACTTATACACATCTTGTTTCGGGGCAAGGTGTAAGTCATCTACCACGATGAACAAGTCTTAGTATGAGCAAGTTCGTAAACAAATAAAATCAAAACACTTCTCTAAAAGACAAAACAACAAATAAAAATCGTCTTTCCTGCGGGAATTCTCTTCTCACCTCACTCACTCTCAACGCGAACTTGCGACGACTTGTCTCATTTGCAAGATGGTAACGCACTCATTCAAGGAGAGCCTGCAACACCTGAGCATAAACATAAGTAGTTCCAGCGCATAAAAAGCACAACACAAATAGTTCCCGCCTTAGTTAGGAGAACTACATCGACTCTAATCCTCATTTTCCCGATGAGGTACGTAGGCAGCGGGGTAGGGCCCGTTCGAACACATTCTTTATTTTCCCTACATTTCCCCTTTTCTTTTCTTTCTCTTTTCCAGTTCCCTTCCTCATTTCCAATTCCAGTTAGCAGTTCTTTTGTTCAGCAACATTTCATTTCTCACCCTTTGAAACAGACAAACAAGCGTGGATCCCGTCGGGTACGGCGGACGATCTGGGGTGCTAATACCTTCCCAGGTCGTAACCGACTCCTAAACCCAGATATTTGGTTTGCAGGACCTTGTCATTTCCTTTTTCCTTAGATATGTGCAGTATTACCTTTCCCATTCATTCGGGATAAAAATGCCTGGTTGGCGACTCTACATTTTCCGTGCCACTTTCGCATTTGTACTAGGATGAAAATCCCGGGAGTGACAACTACACATTATACTTTTCAAACAAAACAAATAATGAGCTAAGCAATTAAGAGCCCATGGATAACCATATATACAAAGGGTGCTAACACCTTCCCTTTGTATAACTTACCCCCCGAACTCAAAATATTTTAAAGGTCTTTCCTGTTCTTTTATGCCTTTACTTGTTTGAATTGATTGCTTTACTTTTAAGGGTACGTGTTGTGTGTGAGAAAGATCCTAACCCGAATCTAGTGTACCTTAGGTAATTAGCAATAGACCAAGGAAACTGTACGGCGTATACCAATATGGTTGATCTGGTGGCTATTGCTAGTGTGATATCTAGGTTGGTTCTGATGTTCTTCAAGTCAGTTGAGGATAACTTTAGGCTACCATATGGTGTCATTAACACTAACTACCCTTTAGAACCGTAATTGACCCATCTTGGCCTTTAGAAAGTAGTTAGATAACCGGCTTTGGTGAAGTCTAAAGTTGGTTGATACTTGATGCTACTCTCATTGAGATTCTAATCTCAGTAGGTTTTGGTTAGCAAGTCAGTTCCCATACTAAACAATAGCCTTTGAAAAGAATCAGTGATATTGAGATCCCTTAGAACCCGATTACTATTGCTAGGACAGGTTGAACCAACTAACTTCAGTGGGGAGAGTACTTACCTATGAACTTCATGCAAGCCTTTAAACCTAAGGCCATTGTGTGACTTTTTTGTGTTGGCCATATGCTTGTTTGAACATGATATCATAACATCATGGCATCATAACATATCATTTTCACTAACCATTTCAAGGACCAAAGGATTTATATTTGTTCTGTGTTGCAGGTTATGGCTTCCACTCGTAGGAATACTATCTGGATCAACTTTGTAAGGATACCTTCCAAGCTTAAGGAATTAGTCTCAAAAGTTCCAGAAAGCTCTCAATTCATCCAAAAGCATGGTCATCTACTTGATTTGGTTACTTCAGGGTTTAATGAAGATATGATGAGTGTTTTGTTCCAGTTCTTTAATCCTAAACATCATTGCTTCATATTTCCCGACTATCAGTTGGTGCCCACAATGGAAGAATTCTCCAAACTACTTGGTGTGCCTATTCTTGATCAGAAACCACTCACAGGCTTAGAGAATGAGCCTAAATCTGAAATTATTGTAGAAGCTTTGCATATGAATAAGTCAGACATTGTACTGGAAACAAGAAGTGGAGTTAGGGGTATTCTTGCTAAAGTATTGATAGAGAGAGCTCAGGTGTTCTTGGATGCTATGAGTTACGTTGATTTTAAGGAGATCTTAGCCTTGTTGATTTATGGTTTGGTATTGTTCCCTAATCCTGACCAATTCATAGATGTGCATGCAATCAACATATTTCTGACTCACAATCATGTACCTACCTTGCTTGGAGATATCTTACACTCTCTTCACACCCGTACTACGAAGGTGCGAGGAACTCAGATGTGTTGCATACCTCTACTATCAAGGTGGTTTATTTCACACCTTCCTCGATCTGTGATTTATGAACAAGGTTTGAGATGGTCTAGAAGGATAATTTCACTCTCTCATTCAGATATTCATTGGAGTTCCTGATCTATGGAAAAGATCATTATCATTGACCGCTGTTGAGAGTTCCCTAATGTTCCACTCTTTGGCATTATGAGATGTATTATTTATAATCCTTCTTTAGCACTACGTCAGTTTGGGTATGCTCGTAGTGATGGTCCTCATGATATGATTATTCAAGGTATTGTGTTTGATTATGACAATGATCTTCAAGGTTATCGTAAAAGGTTTATACGTGCTTGAAGCATGGTGAATAAGATTAACAACAGTACTCTGGAACCGAAATACTCCATCCCTATGGAGCCTTACCTCAGATAGGTGTGATCTCGTGCTCAAACTCTTATGATTCCATATCCTACTGTTCTATCGGTGATTGTTGAGCTTATTGTTGAAGGAGATGTTCCTTACACCATTCTTCATCCTGACATGCCTACTGATCTGGAAGAGTTGCAAAATTCTTGGATCCAACTGAAGGATCAAAGGGATACCTTTGAGGCTCAGTTCTATGCTAGAAAAGGGAAAGTATTGGAGCTAACAAGGCAACTTCACGAAGAGCGGAACCTCAATACATATCTCAACACAAAGAGGGAGCGTCCATGGGAGACTTGAGTCTCAAATTCTTATTTTCTTTGTAACTTTTCTTGTTTTCCTTCATTGTAAGCCCAATGGGAAAATATATTTTGAACTTATTAATAAAAAAAATGTTTTTGTTTTTCTTTCACAAATTTAAATCCTACGTGGTCCTTGAAAACATTGCATATGCATTACATGCCATACCATCGCATAACAGGTTTCCGTGACAGGTTTATTATCTTCTCGCTGTTTATTTCAGTGGAAATGGCTCTTGAACAGACTGTCAAAGATCTCCAAACCCAGAATGCTCAATTTCAAGAAGTGATCTTGAATTTGTCCAAGGGGCAAGAAGAGTTGAAAGCCTTCCTCAATAAGGACAAGAAAAAGAAGAATCCTGAAGACATCAAGGATAATCAGTTGGAACAACTGCAAGCTGAGATGGCAGAGATGAGAATCCAGATGAATGGGCAGGTGGCTCTTATCCAAAACTTAGCCCAGGGGCAAGAAGAGCTGAGAGTCATCGTCAATAAACTTAAAGACAACGGAGTCGGGAATCTAATTATCAATCAACCTCCGGTGAAACAAGCTGACTTGGTCAAAAAGAAGAAAAGGATAAGAGAAGGAAAGAGACAAGTTCCTACTGATAGTCTTTCAATTAAAAGAATAAGGTATTATAGGATTAATCTGCCTCAACACAAGGAACATAAAAGACAGTTTATCAAAATCAACACGCCAAAGTCGCAAACTTTGCAATGCTTGTTGGAGATGAAGTTGATTACCTTGAAATACTCTCCTCAGAATCCCAATATTTCCTCTCCTTGCTATAATCCTAATACAAAGTGTGCATATCACTCCAACTATTCTGGACATGACACTAATAACAGTTGGGAATTGAAGAATAAGATTCAAGACCTGGTTGACGAAGGAGTCCTCGAGGTTACGCTAGAAGACCAATTTGAATTCTCCTATCGTCCATCAAACATCAAAGCTTCCAGACATCCGGAGTGACAATTTTAGAGGAGGAGACTTTGAGAACATTTGAATTTTCCTTTGTAATTTCTTTTGTTAGTTTAAACACTTACTATTATGTAAGACTTTTTTGTTTTCATGATAGTGCATTGCATATGTTTGTCTTGAATTAATCCATTCGTTTCACTATATTTAAACTATGCTTCTTACTTCTCTTTTGTGATATCTAACTCTTGTTAAAGTTGTAAGCCTTTAGAGGAAGGATGACAAAGACGATACCATAATTTCATATAGTATGCTTTTGAACAGACTATGCTGACGATGTGCAGACATTGTCTCGATTCTTAAACAATGGAGATATAAGGAAGTTAATCCCTAGTCAACCCTTTTGAGCCTATGAAGTAGGAGTTTTCAATCTCACGCAAATTAAAACCCTTAATCATAACCTGGGGCAGGGTAGTTCCTCGGTTAACTAAATTTTCCAGTTGTCCTTTTGTACACAACTAATGAAGGTTCCCTATAATCGTTAAGTCTGACAGTCAATATCTAGCAAAAGAAAAGCTCACTAAGTCAAAACCTATGAAGGAGACTTAGTAAAAATTGAGACATCCCGCTGACTGTAATCTCGAAACAAATAGTTCAGACAAAAGGAAGGGATAACAAAGTCAAGAGAAAAAGAGGTCACTACAAATCCTCAACAAAAAACAAAGATGATTGGCTTTTCAAATAAACTTCTGTCAGTGTTACAATTCTAAACTCTTTTGGAGCCTCAATGCATAAGTTTACCGAACATTGGACTGAAGAACATCACGAAGGATGGGTTGGGTACAAATAAAATTTGAGCCTTTATCCTTTGTTTCTTAAACCGTGAACTAGGCCACATTACAACCCTTTAAAAGTCCTAACTGAAGCATGGTTAGTTCGAAAGCGTACTGCTACAAAAAGGTATCCTGACTCCTTTAGGGCTTATTATAAATCTTGAGTTAACATCACAATTTTTACAAATATTGTTTTGCTAAAATAATTTTTGTTCAAAACTTCAAGACAGACATAAGCCTTGCATTTTGAATATCATTGTTTGCATATAACTAAGTGTTTGACAGTAGAGAAGCTTACATGATGAACATTCAATGAACCAAAGTCCTCCTGACAGACAAAGTTACTTCCTAGGCCTAACTCAGTTGGATCAAAGCCAAAGTATACAAGGGGCACGGTCACTATCTTCCAATCAAGGGGGCATGCCATGTTATTGTCCAATTCATCTGGGGCAATCAGGTCAAGATTCAACGATGCTTAATAGCCAGGGGCACAGTCACTATCTTCCAATCAAGAGGGCATGCCATGTTATTGTCCAATTCATCTGGGGCATTCAGGTCAAGATTCAACGATGCTTAATAGCCGAGGGCAGATCTCCTCATCTGAATATCCAGAAGTAATATTACCGAGTTCACGATGCCAGGGGCATGTTATTATGGGGCATCTCATTTATTTCTCTTGAGGTAACTCTTTTCAAATACTTCCATTCTGGGATAAATTGTCCTCATCTAGGAGCAACACTCTCTTTTCAAATCTAATAAATCAAATTCAGTTGCAAGATCCTTAACCATTACCTAAGGCGTACACGATCCACCGCAGTCCGAAAGCACATTCCTCTCATTACATTGCCTTGATACTGGGTTTCAGTAGAAACCATTGTGGAAATTGATTGTCTGTGCCAATAGTATCAGATGGTGTCAATATCATGTCTTCGGATTCAGACATGATAATTCCTAGAAAATTACTCGGGGAAGTCGAGAATATCAGAAATTCTGAATCCATTGATTACTTTGAATGAATATATGCTTTCAAATATGATTTATGTTTATTAAAATTACAATAATAGCATTTACTAAAGACTCTTGGAGGTTGGAATCCCCAACAAAGTTCATATCCAACAAATCTCCGCAAGCTCATCCTCATAGAGTAATCTTTACAGATTTATTTCAGTGAAGTATTCCAAGTAGCCCCTTGTACTTCCAGCTCTACAAAATCCCAAGTAGATTTCTCTAAAAGTCTGATATCCGTCAAAGAATTGACACTTGGTCGGATAAGTCTCTCAGGGAAATGTCCGTCTTTTTTATCCCCAATCAAGTTATTTAGGAATTTAATCCTTCAATAAGAAGTGCGACGAACGGAAAACGAAAGATCTTAAGTACAATATTCTGAAACGAGACGGGAACAATGTCTTCATATTCCTTAGCAATGAATCAGGATTTATTTTCCCTAGCTAGCAATGGATATACGAAGCTATTAATAGGCTTCAACTACATAATTCATACATCATTTATAGCATATCATGGAATACGCATACGACATTCTCATTTACATTAAGAATGTCATGCCATGCATGCATATGTCAAATGACCTCACATAAAACTAAATTTTCCTTTTCAGGATAGTTCACTGTCAGATAAACATTATCAACTCCTAGAGACAGCATATATACGATCTAAACGAAGATCTAGTTATGATACTTAGTTCAGGATACTTTCCAGAAGTAGTTCAGAGACGATCGAAACAAAGATTTAGTTCTGACGCTTAGTTCAAGACATTTTCCCAGAGACAATATAGAGACGATCAAGACGAAGATCTAGTTTTGATACTTAGTTCAAGGTATTTTTCCCCCAGAGATTGTTCAGAGACGATCAAGACGAAGATCTAGTTCTGATACTTAGTTTAGGGTATTCTCCAGAGATAGTTCAGAGACGATCGAGACAAAGATCTAGTTCTGATACTTAGTTCATGGTATTCTCCAGAGATAGTACAGAGACAATCGAAACGAAGATCTAGTTCTGATACTTAGTTCATGGTATTCTCTAGAGATAGTACAGAGACGATCAAAATAAAGATCTAGTTCTGATACTTAGTTCAGAGTATTCTCTAGAGGTAGTACAAATATGATTGAAACAAAGATCTAGTTCTGATACTTAGTTCGGGATATTTTATAGAGACAGTTCAGAGACGATCGAGACGAAGATCTAGTTTTGATAATGTCGCTCCCAAAGATTTGCATCCCGGTACAAGCGCGAACTGTCGGCGAAAGGAGAAAATGAAAAGAGTCTCCAGCTAGGCATTTTTATCCCTAAGGAAAAGTAATGCTGCATAAACCTAAGAAAAGATGGACAAGACGGTCACGAACCAGAGAAACTGAGAAAGTGGGTTGGTTACAACCTGGGAAGGTATTAGCACCCAGATTGTCCGCCGTACTCGACGGGATCCACGCTTGAAAGTTTGTGTTTTAAAGGGGTAGTGTCAGTGCTATTCTGTGTGCCAAAGCTGGAAAAGAATGCAAGTGTCAGTGTAAAAGAAATGTGAAGTGAGATGAAAGAGTGTCAGTGTAAGAAAAGAATGTGGAGTTCAATATAATGAGGCTTAAAAGAATAATGTTGGAAGAGGGGGAATATACAGAGACTTTTGTTCGATAACTGTTAAGTTATCCCTACGTATCCTCTCGTGCAATGAGGAAGTCAGAACATCGTAGTTCGACTCAAAGAGACTGAAAGATAAATTGAATTGTGAATTTCTTACTTATCTATGCTCACGTGTATGACTTGTCTGGCTCAGGTGCAAACTGTCTTGCATTAGACGGAAGAAGCGAGTTCTCGTTTGTGAGTGAATGAGTTGAGAAAAGAATCCCGGAGGAGACGATTATTGTTTGTTTTTGGTGTTTTCAGTCTTTTATTGCTTTTTTGAGTTCGTCATAAGAAAATGAGCTTAAGCCTAAACCAAGGGTTAGTAAACTCATCACATCTTCCCTTTGATTAGGGGTAATGAGAATGCCTTAAGTATGAAGTAAGCACCTCACACTTAATCACCACGATGTAGGATTAAGATCATTAACCTACTTGCATTTATTTAGATGTTTTTGGAGTTTTTTTTTTAGTGTTAAGTAATGAGTTTAAGCCATAGTCAAGGATTTAATGGACTCATTACACCATCCTAATAGAAGGATAATAGATGAGAACATTTAAGCTGAGGAAGATACCCCAACTTAATCCATGATTAGGGATTAACCTCATGACAAAACAAAGCCTTTATTAAAGTGGATTTTAGTTAATGATAAGATTAAGAAGTGAGTTTTATGGTTTGTAAGACAACTTGAGGAGGACTTGTCCATTAACACTAGGATTAGTCCTTCTTAACCAATTAAGGAAGAATTAGAACCCTAATGCAAGGCCCAAGTTACAAGCTTGATGTCTTAGTGTTTAATTAGATGGATTGATTAAAGGATTTAAACACATTAAGGATTTAACACTTAGGATTAAAGTTATACACTTCATCCTAATAGAAGGATACAGGCATAACCCTAATCACAAAGCCTTAAAACCTTGAAGGTTTAGTCCTTGATTAAGAGATGAGAAGAGAAGACTCAAAGATGACACAAAGGTAGAAACTAATGGGGGACTAATCAAACCCTAATTGTGATCATGCTTGGGTGTTCCTAGGGTTTATGGGGCTTGCAAGAAGATCTTCAAGAGAAAAAGCCACCAAATTCCGGTCATCTTCTCTAGGCAATTTTAAACCCTCTAAAACTCCAGATCAGAACTTCTAGCAACCCTAAGCAAGAATCAAGCACAAAAACTCATTTATATTTCAACATAAACAAGAATCGAATCAAACACGTTTTTTAGGTCAAACTTTCAGAGGTACGGTTCAGGCTTAATACTCAACCATTTTTAAAACCAACAAGTGCAGCGTGATCAGTGAAGCATAAGCAACATTTCTATGGCATAAAAATCAATTTCTGGAAAAAATGTTCTTGGTGATACCTGAACTGGAGCTTTCACCTTTGGAGCCTTCTGACCAGTTCTTTGCTTCAAATCACCCCCAATGATCCCCCTGAAGAGTTTGCAAAGCTTGGTTGGAGTTTATATGGCCTCTATGTGAAGTTAAGTGGAGCTCAGGTCAAGGGAAATGAAAATTGTGTTTTTGATTTGGGGGCTTTCAAGGAAAAATGAAGGGTGGGAAATGATCAGTGGTGAATGTGGAGATGAATGGTGGAAAAAGTTTTGAATTTTGATGACTGAGCTATGAGTTTCGAAGAGGACAAGTTTGAGGCCAATATTTGAGAACTAAGTGTGTGTGATGATCTGAGTTCCAAGAAGTTATGAAATGTAACCCTTGAGGCATGTATGTGAAGCTGTGATTGGTCATAAGAGTTGTTGTGGAACAGTTTGATTGGCATGGCTCAAATTGCATAAAGTCAAGAAAGTTGGAAGTAGAAGCATGGGCTCATGGCAGGCTAGCTGTGAAGCATGGCTCAAGTCAGCTGGCTTTAGGGATGTCCATGGAGACTGATTTGATGAGCTGGCACAAGTGGATGGTGAGTTTTGGGGCATTTTGCAATTTGTGAAGGTTTTGGCCCCTTTGAGAATTCTTGATGATCAAGGCATGAAAATGAGTGATTCTTTGGGAAAATATGAGTTTTAGGTCATGTATCATGTTTGTGTAATGCTTAGAAGTTAATTAGGGGTCACAAATTGGCTTGGCATGAGCTTTTGCAAATTTCCCTCTTTGGTGCATAAGTGAAAATTTAGTGATTTTTCCCAACTTTGCAAGGCCATAACTTGAGTTCTAGGATGAATTAGATCAAGTTATTGTACTCTTTGAAAAGGGAATGATCCAATATACAACTTTCATGACCAAGAATTTTTCATTTGAAGCATTTTTGGTTGAGAAAGAGGAGGTTGAAAACTTTCCCAAAATGGCAATTTTGCATTACAAGTTACTTTCCCAAAATGGCAACTTTGCAAATGGCTTGAATTCTTCAATTTTGTGAACTTCTAACCTCTCCTAAGATTAAATAAAGATCATTTACACCTACAATGATGTAGAAGACCCTTTGGTTGGATGATTGGGGGCCTCAGATGCCCTGATTTTGCACTGACTTGCTCAAGAAGTCATCTATTGATCAGATGCCTTCCCCATTGAATTTCTTCATGAAAATTGGTGTGTAGGATCCTTATAACATATAGAGACCAATAGAAACAAGAATGACCAAAAAATTTGGAGTTATGGCCTCTGAAACCAAAACCCTAATTTTATGTCATCTGTGTAGTTAAGCTTGGCTCTGCTTCCATGCCTTTCTCAGTTCTTGTGATTTTCTGACTTCCTTGATCTTGGGAGGATATAATATGATACTTGAACATACATGGACCCTCTTGAGATGATTGAAGACCTTTGGAGTGGCTCAGATGACCCTTGGTTTGCTCAGATCACAAACCCTAGATGCTGATGAATTTGAGCCAATGCAGTGAAGCAAAAATGCAATATGAGATGATATGATTGAACCAATGAAAATGTGAAAGATCACAAGCCATGGTGTGAACTTAGTAAGGGCAAATTTGGGGTGTTTACAGATACTTAGTTCAATAACAGCATTCAGATAGAGTCAAATGTAGACACATTTTGATACTCCTACCAACAGTAATGCCATGATATAATATTCGCCATGACATCAGTATTCCGAGAGAGCCTAAATGAGTGGTGATCATAGAATTGATAGCACATAGGACTACTCCATGCATATCTTCTCTAATATCGCCGTCCTATCATAAGTTCACTCAGATTCGGGTATAAGATTTATCTCACTCACAGAGGATCATCAAACCAAAATAGAACAAGAAATAACAAATAAATCAAACCAAAGCAATAAATAAATCAAAGTAGGCCAAATCCACTTAGAGATTACTCCCCAATAGAGTCGCCACTTTTCTGTAGCAGGGAAATAATGAGTGTAAGCTATTAATTAACTTAACTCAAAGTAAACAGAGTCGCCATCGCGCTCTTATTTTATTCCAAAAGGAAAAGGAAAAAAGAGCGAATAAATCCTAATGAATCTAAAAGCAAAAAGCTAAAGAAACAAGCAGAGAAAGGGTAAGGGGATAGGTTACCAAATGGGAAGGTTTTAAGTACCCAAAATGTCTGTGGTACTCCACGGAAGCTCTTTGAATTTATTTTTGCTTTTGCTTTGAAAATGGTTTGTTTAAATAAGAGTGGGGATGAGAAAAGAATTAATTTTTAATGTTTTTGTGTTTGGAGAGGTTTACCACCATATGCCTACGTACCCACAATATGCAATGTGTTGTAACCCAAAATATTCCCTCATATCTTCAAGACAATATACCTCAAGAGGTCTCCTAATAGTCACAAGATTCTCAATTGCCCAAAGGGATTCAAGGTTTCATCAGACAAAGCCTCCTCCTAAGCAATGGATCTTAAATTAGGGTTTGAGTTTTTCAAAGAAAATTGGACTTCTAAATCCTCAAGTGGACTTCATGGTGTCCCATATACTTCAAAGGATCCTCATGTCATGTTTCAAGGCCTACCCTACAAATTTGGTCAGCAAGATGCTCAGAATATCAAAAATCAGTTAACTTGGTTAAAAGTCAATTGTGGTCAACACAAAGTCAAACTTCAAGATTTTTGGTCAACATCAAGATTATGAGGTAAAATTCATCATTTGATCAAGGGTTGATTATGATTCACCAAGGAAACCTCAAAATCATAAAGAATCAGGAGTTACTAAATTAGGGTTTGTGCAGGAAAAGTCAATTGTACTTTGACCAGCCATAAATTTCACATGCTTCATTAAAAATTTCCCATCCAAAGCTCATTTTTAAGGAAATTCAATTACCTACAACTTTATGTCTCACAAGCCAAGGCAAAAAATGCTTCATTTGAGAGATACGAGACAAGACATTACAGGTCCTTTTAAAAATCAACAAAAAGTCGACTTTTTTCAAAAGCTCATAACTTGAAAATAGAAGATCAAATGGACATGGGACCAAAAGAAGTGGTTATAGGACACTCTAAGCTTTCTAAAAAGTTCTAGAACACATACATGAGATAAAAATTGAGAGAGTTATGCATTGTTAAAGTTGGACAATTATGAGGAGGTGTATGAAGCAAATAATGACCAAAACTCAAGTTTCTTCCAAATGGGCCCATATTTTTCTAAGCCAAACTCAATTATAAGATCATTCATGACCCATAGATCTTAATATCTGATTTTTTATATTTATTTTATATTATATTGGATATAATTCATTTAAATTAAATTTTAATTAAGATAAATATTGAAAAATCAAATATTTGATCTTAGAACTATTTTAGGATCAAATATTTGATGTTTATGATCATTATAAGCATCCAATTTCGTGCAAAACCAAAAGAGTATGTCTTAATACCAAATTTGACCAAAATAGAAAGGAAGAAACTCCATCCTCAAGCAACTTCAAATCCATCACAAAAAGCCCAAAGTTTTGACCTAATTCACTATCCTATAAACATAGAACAAATCCAAATGTCAAGGGGATGAAGTTTTGAGCTTAGAAACCCTTATCACACTTCAAAAGAAAATTGAAGAAAACTCCAAATTCAGTTTGCCACTTTCAAGCACTTTCAAGAGGTTTTGAAGGTTTCATTAGCTTCTATCGCTCCCAGGATTTTCATCCTAGTACAAACGCGAAAGTGGCGCAGAAAAGGTAGAGTCGCCATCCTGGAATTTTTATCCCGGATGAATGGGAAATGTAATGCTACACAAACCTAAGAGAAAAAGGAAAGGGCGAGGCCTTGCGAACCAAAGATCTGGGTCCGGAAGTCGGTTACAAACTAGGAAGGTGTTGTACCCCCAAAATTTGCCATCCCACAATCAAGGAAATGTCTCTCAATATTTCTCAATGATCATAAGGTTCTCAAGGTCCCCAATTGGTCAGAAAGTTTGAGATTTTCCTCAGACAAAGCCTCTTCCTCATCAAGGAGATCTCAGATCATCAAGAATCAGGAAGTTTCTAAATTAGGGTTTCCTAGGAAAAGTCAACTGAACTTTGACCAGCCATAACTTTCAAATACTTCATCATAAATTTCCCATCCAAATCTAATTTTTAAGGAAATTGAATTCTATACAACTTTGTGTCTCACAAGCCAAGCCTAAAAATGCTTCATTTGGAGGGTATGAGCTAAGACATTATAGGTCATTTCAAAAGTCAACTTTTTCCAAAGAGCATAATTTGAAAATGGTAAAGGATATGGACATGAGACCAAAGAGGTTTGATATAGGACTCTTAAGCTTTCAAAAATGTCCAATATCATCTTCATAGCCTTAAAATTGAGAGAGTTAAGCCTTGGCAAAGTTAGTAAATTTTCAAGGGGTGCATTGAGCAAAAAGGGTCTCAAATCCAATTTTTTCCAAATGGGCTTGTGAAATTGCAATCCAATCTTCATAATAACATCAAGCATAACCCAATTCCAATTATTTCTGATTTTTATAATTTATTTATTTATTTGGATTTTATTCATTAAAATTCAATTTAAATCAAAATAAAATATAAAAACTCAATATTTGGATGTGATTCTTATTCTAGAAGCTTTTAAAAATCATTCAAGACTAATTGAGACTCTCCAAATTCGTGCACAACCAAAATATCCAGGATATATTGGATTAATTTTCATATTTTTGGTTGTATCTTCCTTCACCATCAAGTAATTCCAAAGGCCCAATAATCCACTTTTTCTTGACCTAAATTCACTCACATATAAGTATACAACATACACAAACATAGAGGATGATTTTTTGCAGCCAAGAACAAAGTAACAATTTCAAAATTTTCAAGAAAGGTGAGATTCGGTTTTGAACCTAGAGGCTATTTCCAAGCTTTTTCAAGGTTGAAACACCTTCGTTGAGGTTCATGGAACGCATTTGCATCATTCATATTGTCCAAAACCCTCTCATAATCCGAAACCGAACCACACTTATTCATGCGTTTTATTTTTTTGGTTTCATGTGAATCTTGGTTTTAAATGATTTTTGATGGTTGATTAATGTTTATATTGATGTTTAGAATAGTTCTGGATGCTTTAATTGAAAGTTCGATGCAGGAAACAGAAGGAGCCATTGTTAGGGTTCAAGCTCTCAATTCGGGGCTTTCTAAAATAACAAATATAAATGAATTATAAACATGTAAACGAACTGGATTTGTTGTGGGGAGTGGAGTAGTACTCTCAATTTGATGAAATTTTACAATTATGATGATCGTTGTGAAAAGCTAGGAAATCCTGTGAAGCTAAATTCGCAGGTAAGTTCGCAGGAAGAAACGCAGCTAAATTCGCAGGTACAAAGGTTTAAGAAGAAGCTGAGCGCGCGAAAATCTGATTTCAAATTTTTGTTTTATTTTATTATACTTTCTTTCTATTATAATTTCAAAGGAAGTTGATGGCTCAGCTGGTAAGGCTGGCGCGTTTGGAAACCATTGAACTTATGCTCGATTCCCAGGTCTTGCGTTTTTCGTTTTAATTTCGTTATATTTCACAGGATTAACATATTACATATGTTGGCCATTGGATATCACAAAAGCATGCGCAACCTAGTGGAGAAACCATAATTTGGGGAGGGTGAGGTCCTGGGATCAAAACCAGGCCTCACCATTATTTTTTGGGTCTTGTTTCCTTTTCTTTTTTTTTTATCTTTCGTAGTTTATTTTTATTATTTTCTTATTTTAATTAACTAATTATATTTTAACTAATTATTTTTACTAACTAATTACTTTACTAATTAATCATCTTATTAACCATTTATTTAATTCAATAACTTTATTAATTATATATATATATATATATATATATATATATATATATATATATATAATGTTGATTTTTCTTATTTTTAATTAATTAATTGCTATTAAATTATTAAATTAATTAATTTTTAATTAGATTAGGATTTTCTTAACAAGCCCTTTTTTTAATAAACCCTATATTCTCTAATTACCCTTAAAATAAATACTAACCCTAATTTATTTTTCTTTATTTATTTAATTTTGATTTACTTTTGGTTATATTTAATTCTTGCTTTATTTAAATTATTAGAGAAACAATGTATAGGCTTAATATTATTGTAATTTACTTTCCGCTCGTATCATTATGTATCTGCCCCAAAGCCCTGTAATAGCGTAGTTTTACTTTTTTCCGTCCTTTTAATTATATTATTTCACTGCGTGTTTAGTAATATAGGGAGTGTAAATTAATTGAATAATTGGATTTAGAAAACTAATTAAAAAGATAAAATATATGAATATAAACACTCACACACGTAAGTCGATCTAAGATCACTGTCTGCACTTCCTAGGGTATCCCTCTTGGTTGCCTTGTTTAAACGGTCAAGTCCCTCGAAAGTAGGGTGTCTTAAGCAAAGCCCCTCTAGGAAATAAATCATCTTGTCCCTCCCAGATTCTAAAAGATCAAGTCCCCACGAGGTTGCCTACGATAAATGATCTTGTCATTTCGGTTTAAAAGATTATAGTCCCTCCTAATTGCTAAAGACACCCTACAGTTGCCTCCGTTGACCCTACGATGACCCTACGCTCGTCCCTTAAACAAATCCAAGATAATGACTACCTATTCCTTAATAATAGGGATAGTCTTACCCTTGAAAGAATATAAAAGAACATGAATGACTTATTCTAGGGTAGGTACATCATAGTTACTTTCTCACACCTTTAAAAAATACTTTTCACACCTCACTATTTTCAAACATTTTCAAAACAAGACTTTGTATACATCCATACGAGGATCATTACAAAGTACTTAGAAAATTTCTAATCACACACTACACTTTTCAAAAACAGTTAAAGTGAGCTAAGTAACTAAGAGCCCATGGTTAACCATGGATATAAAGGGTGCTAACACCTTCCCTTTATATAACCTACCCCCCGAACTCAAGTCTTTTAAAATAGGTCTTTCCTGTTCTTTTATGTCCTTTCCACTTGGATAAAATAAAAGTCGATGGCGACTCTTGCTATCCGCAACATTTATAGAAAGTCAGTTCTCCCACCGTGTTACAGAACTGGCGACTCTGCTGGGGAGTTACTAAGTAAAAGAGGGGTACCCTTAGGAATTAGATCACTTAATTATTTGTCTTGTTTGCTTGACTTACTTGTTGGGATTTTTGTGTGAAAGAACCTAACCCGGATCTAGTGTACCCTAGGTAAATGGCAATAGACCAAGGAAACTGTACGACGTATACCGATATGGTTGATCTGGTGGCCATAGTTAGTGTGACTTCTTGGTTGGTGCTTATGTTCCTTAAGTAAGTTGAGGATAATATGGGGCTGTCATATGTTGTCAATACACTAATTGGCCTTTAGAACCCTAGTTATCCCATCTTGTCCTTTAGAAAGTAGTGAGATAACTAGCTTTGGAGAAGTCTAAAGTTGGTTGATACTCGATGCTACGCTCATTGAGATCCTAAACTTGGAGGGTTTTGGTTGGCAAGTTAGTTTCCTACTGAACAACCACCCTTGGGAAGGATCAGTGATATTGAGATCCCTTAGAACCCGGTTACTTTTGTAGGACAAGATGAACCATCTAAACTTCAGGGGAGGGTACTTACCTTTAAACCTCATGCAAGCCTTCAAACCTAGGGCTATTGTGTGACTTGTTTGTATCTGCCACATGTTTTTGATTGGACATAACATCATGACATCATAAGCATAGCATTTTCACTAACCATTTCAAGGACCAAAGGATTTATCTTTGTTCTTTGTTGCAGGTCATGGCTTATGCTCGTAGGAATACTATTCGGATCAACTTTGTAGGGATACCTTCTAAGCTTAAGGAATTGGTCGCTAAAGTTTCTGAAAGTTCCCAATTCATCAAGAAGCATGGTTACCTGCTGGATCTAATTACTTTAGGGTTCAATGAAGACATGATGAGTGTCTTGTTTCAGTTCTTTGATCCTAAACATCACTGCTTCACGTTCCCCGACTATCAGCTTGTTCCTACAATTGAGGAGTTCTCCAAGCTACTGGGTGTGCCTATCCTTGATCAGATACCCTTTACAGGCATAGAGAAAGAGCCTAAACCTGAAGTCATTGTTGCAGCCCTACATTTGAAGAAATCAGACATTGTCCTAGAAACGAGAAGCGGAGTTAAGGGTATTCTTGCTAAGGTATTGATGGAGAAAGCTCAGGTGTTCTTGGATGCTATGAGATATGATACTTTTGAGGAGATCTTAGCCTTATTAATCTATGGCTTAGTGTTGTTCCCTAATCCAGACTAGTTCATAGACGTACACGCCATCAACATATTTCTTACTCACAATCCAGTACCTACATTACTTGGAGATATCTTACATTTTCTTCACACTCGTACTACGAAGGCAAATGGGACTCTGATGTGTTGCATACCTTTACTGGCTAGGTGGTTTATTTCTCACCTTCCTCGATCAGTGATGAAGAATGAACAAGGGTTAAGGTGGTCTAAGAGGATCATGTCACTTTCTTATTCAGATATTCACTGGTGCTCTCAATCTATGGAGAATGTTACTATCATTGACCGTTGTGGGTAATTCCCTAATGTGCCACTCTTTGGCATAAGAGGGGGCATTACCTACAACCCTTCTTTAGCTCTATGTCAGTTTGGTTACGCTCGGAGTAATGGTCCTCATGACATGCTTATTCAGGGTATTGTGTTCGACTACGACAACGATCTTCAAGGTTACTGTCAAAGGTTTATACGAGCTTGGAGCAAAGTGAACAAGGTTAATAGCAAGACTCTGGAACCAAAGTACTCTATTCCTATGGAACCTTATCTTATATGGGTGCAATCTCATGCTCAGACTCTTATGATGCCATATCCTGCTGTTCTACCAGTTACTATGGAGCTTGTTGCTAAAGGAGATGTTCCTTATACCATCCTTCACCCAAACATGTCCACTGACTTGGAAGAGTTGCAGAAGTCCTGGATTCAGTTGAAGGAGCAAATGGATACTTTTGAGACTCATTTCAGAGCTAGTCAAGAAAGAATTTTGGAGCTGACAAGGCAACTTCACGAGGAGCGGAACCTCAACACATACATCAACCCAAAGAGGAAGCATCCATGGGAGACTTAAAACCCCATATATTCATCTCTTTATATTTTATTCTTATTTCCTTTCATTGTAAGCCCAAGGGGAAATTTATATTAAACATTTACTAATAAAAGTTTTGTTTTTGTCTTTCTTTAAACAAATTTAAATCCCGCGGTCCTTGAAAACATTGCATATGCATCTACATACCATATCATTACATCACAGGTTTCTTATAAACAGGTATCTTATCTTCTCGCTATTTATTTCAGCAAAAATGGCTCTCGAACAAACTGTCAAGGATCTTTAGACTCAGAATGCCCAATTTCAAGAGATGATCCTGAATTTGTCCAGGGGACAAGATGAGCTGAAGGCACTTCTGACCAAGAAAAAGAAGAAGACCAGAAAACCAGTTGGCTTCATCAACCTGGGTAGAAGATTCAAAGCTCCAATCAAGATAGATGCTGAGGTGGAAAACCCTGGAGATAAAAGTTATACATAAGAGGAAGGGAGTCAACATGGTACTACTGTGGATTCTGATTATGAGGAAAATTATTACCATGACCCTTCTAGTGAAGAGAAGTATAGGATACTGGAGAACCGAATGAATTCTATAGAACTACAGAAGACTTATGGGTTTGACTTTGAAGATTTGAGCTTGATTTCTGGAGTCTACATCCCTATGGGTTTCAAGGTCCCTACTTTTATGGTGTATGATGGTGTGACGTGTCCAAAATTGTATCTGAGGTCTTATGTCAAGAGAATTCAACCACATACTCCTGATAGGAAGTTATGGATGGATTTCTTTCAAGAGAGTTTGTCTGGGTCCCAACTGGAATAGTATTATCAACTAGAGAGTACCAACATTCATAACTGGAATGATCTTACTAAGGCTTTTTATAAGTAGTACCAATATAATTCTGATTTAGCACCAACTCGCATGCAGCTCCAGAGCATGTCCATGGGTTCTAAAGAAAGTTTCAAGGAGTATGCTCAGAAGTGGAGAGATCTGGCAAGTAGAGTTCAACCCCCTTTGACTGACAGGGAATTGGTTGATATGTTTATGAGTACGTTGACTGGTCCTTTCTATAGTCATCTCATTGGAAGCTCATCCTCTGGCTTCACTAAGCTGATAATGACTGGAGAACGTGTGGAGAGTGGGATACAAAGTGGAAAGATTCAGATGATTGCCTCTTCAAGTGCCACTAATAAGCCTTCTAATGGGAAGAAAGAATCCAATGTTGTGTATGGTTAACATGGTCGTAATAATCGTAACCAATCTGTGGGAGCTGTTTTGATTTCTAATCCTACACATGCACCACAAGAGCAGCATCAGAATAGTCAGCCCAAGCCTAGGAGGCAATTTACAAAGATCAACATGTCGTTGGCTCAGGCTTTGTAACACATGTTGAAAGGAGAGTTGATTACTTTGAAGGACCATCCTCAGAATACCAATACTTCCTTTCCTCGTTAAAATCCTAATGCAATGTGTGCATATCATTCTAATAGTCCTGGCCATGATACTGACAGTTGTTGGGCGTTGAAGAACAAAATTCAGGATATGATTGAAAATGGAGAAATTGAGTTTGACCCTCCTGAAACTCCTAATGTGATTATTGCTCCTATGCCTAAACATGAGAAGACTGTTAATGTTGTTGATGAGGTTTCTTATGTTTGTACTATGGCTGAAATAACTATTCCTCTATCCATTGTCAAGAAGAAACTTATGCAAGCTGGTTTATTTCCAGGTTGCAATGAATATTGTTTTTATTGTGCCTACAAATCTGATAGTTGTTGGAAGCTAAGGACAGGTATTCAACACTTGATAGACAATTATACTATATTGTTTGAGAAGGCCCCTTCTATAGAGAGTCTGTGTGGAGGTTTGGCCCAAGATTTGAAGATTGAAGATGTGGCTATGGTTGATAAGATTCTAGTGAAGATTAATTCCAAAGGTCCAGTGAGGATCACTTCTAAGGGTCCTGTGAAGATTATTGCTGAGCAAAAGGTGGCTCCAATGATTATTAATTTATTATCACTCCTGGTCCTATCCCATATACTTCAGATAAGCTATACCCTGGAATTATGGTTTTGATGTTTATATCTATGGTGTAAAGCAAGAGCCTTTGACTGATACACCTGTTATTGATGTTAATCTTGATGTTGACAATATTGCTGGGTCCAGTAAGGTTACCAGGAGTGGAAGAATTTTCTCTCCAGAAGATACCCCTTTCTATGTGATGGATATTTGTCCTACGTATTCATGTTTGCTTGGGCGCCCCTGGATCCATGGGGTAGGTGCTGTAACTTCTACTTTACATCAGAAGTTGAAATATCCGGTGAAAGGAAAGATTGTCACTGTTTATGGTGAAGAAGAATACATGGTCAATCATGTGAATACTTTTAAATATGTTGAGATGGAGGGTGAATTTGTTGAGACTCCTTGCCAGACATTTGAAGTAGTTCCTCAAACTGTTCCTGCTACTGAATCCATCCATGCTGCTAAAAGAGTTCTTGTGATTACCAGAGTACCTCCTACAATGGCCTCTCTCGAGGATGCTAAAGCTGTAGTTGAAGAAGGTGGTTGTACTATTTGGGGTCAGCTTCCTAACATTCCTTACAAGTCTGACAAGTTTGGTTTGGGTTTCACTGCAGAATCTCAGAAGGTTGTTCGTCGTGCTCATGTTGTTCGTATCACTAATAGAGGAATCATAAAGGACCAAGTCAATGTTGTGGGAGATTATGATGAAGATTACAACCTGGATGATTGGATCTTTCCTACCATTGGTGATGGACTCAACAACTGGAAGGCTGAAGACATTATTCCTATCTCCTTTAGTCAGGAGTAAATGCTATTTTGTTTTTCTAATTTTAATTTTTGTAACTTTGAACAACTAAATACTTTTGAGCCTTGTGCCTTGCCCGAGGCACAATGTTGTGCTTGTTAGGGTTGTCATTTCATTTGCATATTTGCATTCAATAAAATCAATGGACGTTTCTCGCTTTCGTAAATATTGCGCTCTTTGTCTTTCTTTTACTTTTTCCTTTTATCAAAAAGCTATGTGTTCTTACACACACCCACGTCACTAAAATGCAGATCCTCATCCACTCTGGATCCTGTTGATAATAGTTTTGCTATTGACAATTATGACTTCGAGAATCCGATCTATCAAGCCGAGGATGGAAAGGAGGAAGATTGTGAAGTACCTGTAGAGCTGGCTAGATTGCTACAGCAAGAAGAGAAAGTTATACAGCCACATGAGGAACCAATGGAAGTTGTGAATCTGGGAACTGAGGAAAACAGGAAAGAGGTCAAGATAGGTGCTGAATTGGAAGATGTTGTTAAGAATAGGTTGATTCAGATGTTACGCGACTATGTGGAAATTTTTGCTTGGTCTTATGAAGATATGCCAGGGTTGGATACTGATATTGTGGGTCACTGTCTTCCAGTGAAAGAGGATTGTCGCCCAATAAAACAGAAAGTTCGTCGTATGCATCCTGAAATATCATAAAAGATTAAGGCATAGGTGATGAAACAATTCAATGCAGGGTTCCTAGTTGTTACTTCTTATCCTCAGTGGGTTGCAAATGTGGTACCAGTACCTAAGAAAGATGGTAAAGTACGCATGTGTGTAGATTACAGGGATTTGAACAAATCCATTCCCAAAGATGACTTTCCACTTCCACATATTGATGTTCTGGTAGACAACATTACTCAACTTAAGGTATTCTCTTTTATGGATGGTTTCTCTAGTTACAATCAGATTAAGATGGCACCTGAAGATATGGAGAAGACTACATTTGTTACACAATGGGGCACTTTCTTTTATAAGGTGATGTCATTTGGTTTGAAGAATGTTGGGGCAACATATCAGCGTGCTATGGTGGCTTTGTTCCATGATATGATTCACCATGAGATAGAGGTATATGTGGATGATATGATAGCCAGATCTCAGACTGAAGAAGAGAATCTTGATCATCTGCACAAGTTGTTTGAGAGGATGAAGAAGTATAAGTTGAGATTAAATCTAAACAAGTGTACCTTTGGAGTTAGATCTGGTAAACTTTTGGGTTTCATTGTCAGTGGTAAGGGTATTGAAGTTGATCCTGCAAAGGTAAAAACTATACAAGAGATGCCTGCTCCCCATACTGAGAAGGAAGTTAGAGGTTTCCTGGGACGACTGAATTACATTGCAAGATTTATTTTCCAGTTGACTACTACTTGTGATCCAATCTTCAAGTTGTTGAAGAAAGATCAAGTAATGGAATGGAATGATGAATGCCAGGTAGCTTTTGATGAGATCAAAAAGTACCTACAGGAACCTCCTATATTGATGCCACCAGTGGAAGGAAGACCCTTGATTATGTACCTGACAGTATTGGATAACTCAATGGGGTGTGTGTTGGGGAAACATGACGAGTCTGGTCGAAAAGAGCAGGCAATATACTACCTAAGCAAAACGTTTACCGACTGTGAAACGAGATACTCGTTGCTCGAGAAAACTTGTTGCACTTTGGCATGGGTTGCTCGCCGACTAAGACATTATATGTTGACTCATACCACTTTATTGATTTCGAAGATGGATCCAATCAAGTACATATTTGAGAAACATGCTCTCTCCGTACGAATAGCAAGATGGCAAATGATCTTGACAGAATATGACATACAGTATACTACTCAAAAAGCAATCAAAGGAAGTATGGTAGCTGATCGTTTGGCTCATCAAGTAGTGGATGATTATCAGTTTATGAATTTTGAGTTTCCGGATGATGATATTATGATTATTACTAAAGAACCTAGACAATATGAAGGACCTGGACAAGGATCCCGATGGACTATGGTTTTTGATGGAGCTTCTAATGCGCTTGGTAATGGTGTTGGTGTTGTGATTATCTCTCCTAAAGGTTGTTATACTCCAATTACTGCATGGCTTTGTTTTAATTGTACCAATAATATGGCTGAGTATGAAGTGTGCATCATGGGTATCAAGGTTGCCATTAAGATGAAGATCCAATTTTTGAATGTGTATGGAGATTCAGCCTTGGTAGTTAGTCAAGTTAAAGGAGATTGGGACACCAAGCATCCTAATCTCATCCCTTACAGAGAGCATGTATTGTCTTTGATCCCATACTTTGAAGAGATCACCTTTGGACATATTCCACGAGAAGAGAATCAGTTGGCAGATGCATTAGCCACCATGGCATCTATGTTTGAAATCAGTTGGGATAATGAAGCTCCCATAATTATTATTGATCGATTTGATAAACCTGGATACTGCAATGAGGTTGGTACTAATGGAGTAGAGGAAAAACCTTGGTTCCATGAAGTGAAAAGGTATCTTGAAGCTCAAGAGTTCCCTGAAGGGGCATCTGTCAATGATAAGAAGTTTCTGAGGAGATTTTCTGCTAAGTTCTTCCTGAGTAATGGAATTTTGTACAAGCGCAATCATGATTCAACTTTGCTTCACTGTGTGGATAAGAAAGAAGCAGTAGAGATTATGGAGGACATGCATGATGGGATCTTTGGTACTCATTCTAGTGGGCATACTATGGCTAAGAAGATTCTGAGAGCAGGTTACTATGGAAGCTGATTGCTATCAACACTCTAAAACTTGTCACAAATGCCATATTTATGCTGATAAGGTTCATGTGCCTCCAGTTCCGTTGAATGTTCTGACTGTTCCATGGCCTTTTGCCATGTGGGGCATTGATATGATTGGTGAGATCAAACCTACTGCTTCCAATGGACATCGTTTCATCCTTGTGGCTATTAATTACTTCACAAAGTGGGTAGAGGCAACTTCATTTGCTTCTGTTACCAAGAATGTTGTGGCTCGATTCATCATGTATAATCTTATATTTAGATATGGCATCCCTGAAAGGATTATCACAGATAATGGTACTAATTTGAACAATATTATGATTACTGATCTCTACACGTAGTTCAAGATTAAGCATCACAATTCTTCTCTGTATCGTCCAAAGATGAATGGCGCAGTGGAAGTCGCCAACAAGAATATTAAGAAGATCTTGCAAAAGATGACAATTACATATAAGGATTGGCATGAGATGTTACCATTTGCTCTTCATGGTTATCGTACCACTATACATACTTCAACAGGGGCAACCCCATTTTACCTTGTCTATGGTATGGAAGCAGTTTTACCCATTGAAGTTCAGATTCCTTCTTTAAGGATTATGAAGGATGTAGGCTTGGATGAAGATGAATGGATTCAGACTCGACTTGACCAGATAAACTTGATTGATGAGAAAAGACTAGCAGTTGTTTGTCATGGTTAGATGTATCAGAAACGTATGATTAAAACCTTCAATAAGAAAGTTAAGCAGCAAGTATATCAGGCTGGTGATTTGGTGATCAAACGTATCATATTACCACAGGGTGATGCCAGAGGCAAATGGACCCCCACCTATGAAGGGCCATTTGTTTTTAAGAGAGTATTTTCTGGAGGTTCCATGATGCTTACCACTACGGATGGTGAGGATTTCCCACAGCCTGTCAACGCAGGCATTGTTAAAAAATACTACAAATAAAAAGAGACCCGCTAGGTTGACTGGCCTAGGAAAAAATAAGGGCATCCCGACGAACCCAAAGGGTTCGAGAAACAATTAGGGATGTATATAAAAAAAGTGTACACCCGGCAAGTCGAAAACCTGAAAAGGCGGCTTGGGCAAAAAGGGGTATCCCGGTGGATTGAAAAGCTGAAAAGGCAATCCAGGCAAAATTTAGGGATTAAAGCGTATGACTATGTCTCGTTGGATCACCCATGTAACCTCTACTAGTTGTGTTATCTATGTCAAATTCAACAGATACATATCAGTCTAATCGTTTCTTTTCCGACAGCTGAAGATGAGATACTTGAAGATAATGGCAATAGCGGAGTTGAAACTCAATAGGATTATTTACACATATCTATTTTTCCTTGTTTTTGTAAAAACAATTCTTTGACGAATTCCTCTTATTAGGATTTTTGTCTCCGTGTTAAAACTCTCCTGTTTATAGGCCACCCTCTAAATAAATAAAATTATATTTTTCATATTCAGGTTTACTTTTCCCTCTTTATTCAGGTTTACTTTTCCCCTTTTACTAAAGCGAAAAGCGTATGTTGGTTATGTTTGAATGTATATATGCTTTTGAATATGATTGATGTTTACCATTATTGCATAAAATACAATAATAGCATTTACTAAGAACGAACGGAGGTAGGAATTCAACGGATCTTCGCCAGTTCATCCCCACAGAGTAATCTTTATGAATATTCTTACGGAATAATTCAAATAATATCTTGTATTTCCAACACTACGAAGTCCTCAAACAGTTTCATATCCTTCGAAGAATTGATACTTAACTGAATAGGTCTCCCGGATCTATGTCCATCTCTTTTATCCTCAGTCAGGATATTCAGGAACTTAATCCTTCAATAAGAAGTACGACGAACAAAAACGGGAGGTTCTAAGTACAATATTCTTAAACAAAACGGGAATGAAGTCTTCATATTCATCAACAACGAATCGGGATTTATTTTCCCCAGCTAGCAGTTGTTCTATGAAGCTACTCGTACGCTTAAAACTACATAATTCATTCATTCATTCATACATACATCACATCATATCATATCATATCATACGCATACAACATTATCATGAAATGTTATCTTACAAAGTGTTATATACATCATGATATTCGCAAAGAACAAACCTTGTTTTTCAGGTTAATTCTCCAACAGACAGACTTCATGAACAACTTATACCTTGGGTCATTGTTTATCTTCCCAAGTACCCTATTATGACTTTGGGTCGTCGTTTATCTTCCCAAAAGTTATACCCTTACCTTGGGTCGTTGTTTATCTTCCCGAGTACCCTATTATGACTTTGGGCCGTCATTTATCTTCCCAAAAGTTATACCCTTACCTTGGGTCGTTATTTATCTTCCCGAGTACCCTATTATGACTTTGGATCGGCGTTTATCTTCCCAAAAGTTATACCCTTACCTTGGGCCGTTGTTTATCTTCCCGAGTACCCTATTATGACTTTTGGTCGTCGTTTATCTTCCCAAAAGTTATACCCTTACCTTGGGCCGTTGTTTATCTTCCCGAGTACCCTATTATGATTTTGGGTCGTCGTTTATCTTCCCAAAAGCTATACCCTCACCTTGGGCCGTTTTTTTTCTTCCCAAGTATCCTATTATCACTTTGGGTAGTTGCCAAAAGCTACATCATTACCTTGGGCAGTTGTTTATCTTCCCAAAAGTTGTATCTTCCTACTACCTTATTCTCCAAGAAGTATATTTGAAGAACTTTTCTCTGAATGACATATTTAAGCCCATTCAAGCAATACAATATTTTCTTCGAATGGCATCTTTAAGCCCATTCAAGTAATAAAACCAACCAACAATATCATTCTACGCATCGGCGAGTGCAAATTTTTGGGCTTTTGTGTTCAATCCCCTTCAACCTTCCAGTCACGAATGGCGTGCATGCCAATCTAACTCCTCAGGTTTCAGAAAATTGAACAGGGGCAGATGTTGTACCCCAAAATTTTCCCTCCCAAAATCAAGGCAATGTCTCTCAATATTTCTCAATGATCATAAGGTTCTCAAGGTCCCCAATTGGTCAGAAAGTTTGAGAGTTTCCTCATACAATGCCTCCTCCTAAGCAATGGATCCACAACTAGGATTTTGATTTTATCTAATATAAATGGATTTCCAAGGCCTCAAGTGAGATTTATAACATCCCATATGTATTCAAGAATCCTCATGTCAAGTTTCAGGGCTTTCCTAATAAGTTTGACCAGTCAGATGATCAGATGTTCAAAAATCAATCAAATTGATTAAAAAGTCAAATTGAGGTCAACTGTGGTCAAGTTAAAGTCAAACTTCAAGGTTTTTTTCCAACATCAAGATTATGAAGTAAAATTCATCATTTGATCAAGGGTTGATCATGATTCATCAAGGAGATCTCAGATCATCAAGAATCAGGAAGTTTCTAAATTAGGGTTTCCTAGGAAAAGTCAACTGAACTTTGACCAGCCATAAATTTCACATAATTCATCATAAAGTTCCCATCCAAAACTCATTTTGAATGAAATTTAATTCTCTACAACTTTGTGTCTCACAAGCCAAGCCTAAAAATGTTTCATTTGGAGGGTATGAGCTAAGACATTATAGGTCATTTCAAAATTCAACTTTTTCCAAAGAGCATAATTTGAAAATGGTAAAAGATATGTACATGAGACCAAAGAGTTTTGATAGAGGACTCTTTAAGCTTTCCAAAATGTCCAATATCATCTTCATAGCCTTAAAATTGAGAGGGTTAAGCCTTGGCAAAGTTGGGAAATTTTCAAGGGGTGCATTGAGCAAAAAGGGTCTCAAATCTAATTTTTTTCCAAATGGGCTTGTGAAATTGCAATCCAATCTTCATAATAACATCAAGAACGACCCAATTTCAATTATTTATGATTTTTATAATTTATTTATTATTTATTTGGATTTTATTCATTAAAATTCAATTTAAATCAAAATAAAATATAGAAACTCAATATTTGGATGTGATTCTTATTCTAGAAGCTTTTAAAAACCATTCAAGACTAATTGAGACTCTCCAAATTCGTGCAAAACCAAAATAGCAAGGATATATTTGATTATTTTTCATATTTTTGGTTGTATCTTCCTTCACCATCAAGTAATTCCAAAGGCCCAATAATCCACTTTTTCTTGACCTAAATTCACTCACATATAAGTATACAACATACACAAACATAAAGGACGGTTTTTCGCAGCCAAGAACAAAGTAACAATTTCAAAAATTTTCAAGAAAGGTGAGATTCAGTTTTGAGCCTAGAGGCCATTTCCAAGCTTTTTCAAGGTTGAAACACCTTTTTTGAGGTTCATGGAACGCATTTGCATCATTCATATTGTCCAAAACCCTCTCATAAGCCGAAACCGAACCACACTTATTCATGCGTTTTATTTTTTCGGTTTCATGTGAATCTTGGTTTTAAATGATTTTTGATGGTTGATTAATGTTATATTGATGTTTAGAATAGTTCTGGATGGTTTAATTGAAAGTTCGATGCAGGAAACACAAAGAGCCATTGTTAGGGTTCAAGCTCTCAATTTTGGGCTTTCTAAAATAACAAATATAAATTAATTCTAAACATGTAACCGAACTGGATGTGGGGAGTGCAGTGGTACTCTCAATTTAATGAAATTTTACAGTTATGATGATCGTTGTGAAAAGCTAGGAAATCCTGCGAAGCTAAATTCACATGTAAGTTCGCAGGAAGAAACACATGTAAATTCACAAGTACAAAGGTTGAAGAAGAAGTTGAGCGCGCGAAAATCTGATTTCAAATTTTTGTCTTATTTTATTATATTTTCTTTCTGTTATAATTTCAAAGTAAGTTGATGGCTCAGCTGGTAAGGCCGGCGCGTTTGGAAACCATTGAACTTGGGTTCGATTCCCAGGTTTTGCGTTTTTCGTTTTAATTTCATTATATTTCACAGGATTAACATATTACATATGTTGGCCATTGGATATCACAAAAGCATGCGCAGCCTAGTGGAGAAGCCCTAATTTGGTGAGGGTGAGGTCCTGGGATCAAAACCAGGCCTCGCCATTATTTTTTGGGTCTTGTTTCCTTTTTTTTTTATCTTTCTTAGTTTATTTTAATTATTTTCTTATTTTAATTAACTAATTATATTTTTACTAACTAATTACTTTACTAATTAATCATCTTATTAACCATTTATTTAATTCAATAACTTTATTAATTATATATATATATATATATATATATATAAAATAATGTTGGTTTTCCTTATTTTTAATTAATTAATTACTATTAAATTATAAATTAATTAATTTTTAATCAGATTAGGATTTTCTTAACAAACCCTATTTTAAAAAAAAAACATATATTCTCTAATTACCCTTAAAATATATACTAACCCTAATTTCTTTTTCTTTATTTATTTAATTTTTCTTTATTTTTGTTTCTATTTAATTCTTTCTTTATTTAAATTATTAGAGAAACAATGTATAGGCTTAATATTATTGTAATTTACTTTCCGCTCGTATCATTATGTATCTGCCCCAAAGCCTTGTAATAGCGTAGTTTTACTTTTCCGTCCTTTTAATTATATTATTTCACTGTGTGGTTAGTAATATAGGGAGTGTAAGAAATTAATTGAATAATTGGATTTAGAAAACTAATTAAAAAGATAAAATATTTGAATATAAACACTCACACACGTAAGTAGATCTAAGATCGTTGTTTGCACTTCTTAGGGTATACCTCTTGGTTGCCTTGTTTAAACGGTCAAGTCCCTCGAAAGTAGGGTGTCTTAAGCAAAGCCCCTCCAGGAAATAAAATATCTTGTCCCTCCCAGATTCTAAAAGATCAAGTCCCCACGAGGTTGCCTATGATAAATGATCTTGTCCCTTCAGTTTAAAAGATGATAGTCCCTCCCAATTGCTAAAGACACCCTACAGTTGCCTTCGTTGACCGTACGATGACCCTACACCCGACCCTTAAACAAATCCAAGGTAATGACTACCTATTCCTTAATAATAGGGATAGTCTTACCCTTGAAAGAATATAAAAGAACATGAATGACTTATTCTAGGGTAGGTACCTCATAGTTACTTGCTCACACCTTTAAAAAATACTTTTCACACCTCACTATTTTCAAACATTTTCAAAACAAAACTTTGTATACATCCATACGAGGATCATTACAAAGTACTTATAAAATTTCTAATCACACACTACACTTTTCAAAAACAGTTAATGTGAACTAAGTAACTAAGAGCCCATGGATAACCATGGATATAAATGGTACTAACACCTTCCTTTTATATAAACTACCCCCCAAACTCAAGTCTTTCAAAAATAGGTCTTTCCTGTTCTTTTATGTCCTTTCCACTTGGATAAAATAAAAGTCGGTGGAGACTCTTGCTATCCGCATCATTTATAGAAAGTCAGTTCTCCCACCGTGTTACAGAAGGTATTAACACCCCAATCTGTCTGTCGTACCCCGCGAGGCCTTGCCAGCCAAAGGAATTTAAAAAAAATCAATCTAATTTTTTATGTGTAAAAAATGCTATTTTTTAATTTTCTTTTTCGATTATTTTTGCATTTTATTTCGATTTTATGCTTTATGTGCTTTTAATATTTTTTGCAATTTCACCCATTAGTTCATTCGGCCATTTTTTTTTGCATATTCATTTTAATTTCATTTACTAACAATTTTTCTGTTGTGTAAGGTACTTTCGAGGACTATGCTTATGGAATCAGACTATTTTTATTATGCCTTGATTATACTTTTGTGGTTTATACTTTATGATGTAATAGTTGGAATTTTATGTGCAATACCTATAATTAGGGTAGAAAAAGATAAAATGAAGTGTTAGATAACCAAATTTCAAAAATAAAGAAAAGGAGTTATTCGATTCAAAGTCAAAGAATTTCAAAAAATATTAAATAAAGTTTCATGTGAAATTAGGATTCCTCGATTATCATCGTTCCACTCCAATACACCAAAAGCAAGTCTTGTATGTTGCAAACCATAAGTCGTGAGTCTCAGCACCACGCAATCGACCCACCCGATCCATCGTTTCATCCCATTTACGATTTACACACGTTCTTACCCATCATGACATAGGAGGACCATATTATTCACTATTACGTTTTGTACTCGCGTTTCTAGTCTAATATCCGCTTAGGTAGCTTTAATCTTTCAAGCTTAACTAACCATAGGATCACCATTGAACATAATCATTTAGGGTAAGTCTAGTTCCCTTAGATTTTTTCCTTTTGCAATTTGAGTCTCACTTCTCACCCTTAAAGAAAAATCAAAAACATTTAAAAGGAAAAGTGTGTACAAGGCGCCGCGAGCCTTACGCCATATGGGAAATGATTAGTGGAGGTGTCCTCCACTCTTCTAGAATGCTTTACAAACGTTCCATTGGGGGTGATCTTGGAAAGTATTCGCTCTTGTATCATAGTCTTTAGTGTTGTACATACAGCAAACACAAAATCAAAACACTTCTTCTAAAAGACAATAAACCAACAAGACAACACGTCTTTTCTTCTTATCTCCCATTCTTTGCAGACGAATACGACTCGTCTCGACAGTTCAAAAAATGATACGGTAAACACCCTCGAGTCAGAGCCAATGACACCTGAGTTAGAGCTATGGCAACGTCATCCTAAAAAACACAAAATAGTTCCCGCCTTAGTTAGGCGAACTACGTCGACTCTGATCCTCATTTTCCCGATGAGGTACGTAGGCAGCGGGGTAGGGCCCGTGCGAGCACATTCTTTATTTTCCTTACATTTCACCATTATTTCTTTCCGATCTCTTTTCCAGTTCCCTTTCTCATTTCAATTCCAGTTCCAGTTAGTAATTATTTCGTTCAGACAACATCTTATTTCTCACTCTTTGAAACAGACTAACAAGCGTGGATCGGTTGGGTACGGCGGACGAATTGGGGTGATAATACCTTCCCAATTCGTAACCAACTTCCGGACCCAAATCTTTGGTTCGCAAGGCCTCGCCCTTTCCTTTTTCTCTTAGGTTTGTGCAACATTAACCTTCCCATTCATTCGGGATAAAAATGCCTTGCTGGCGACTATACCTTTTCCGCGTCACTTTCGCGTTTGTACTAGGATGAAAATCCCGGGAGCGACAATTGGCGACTCTGCTGGGGATCGAACCCAGAATCTCTGGTTTCCCCTTTGAGAGTCAATCCTAGCGCTTGTCTGTTTCTGTTTTCTTTGGGTGTTTATTCGTTTGCTGTTGTGCTTTATTTTAGCTTTACTATTTTATTTATAGTTCATTGCTTTACTTTACAACTTTATTTACAGCTTTCTGCACTTTACTTTACTGTTGCATGTACTGGCATATATTGTATTGGCTGTTCTGGTTTTCCTTGGCGGGATGGGATTATTGTGAGATAAGCCAACTACCCGGCTTGAGTATAGACATAGGATTTAGAGTGGGAAGTCGTGTGGCTTGCGTGGTCTTAAGCACGTGTAGTTTTCACGAGTCCCACACCCAGATCAGGCTCTCTTGGGATATGTTTTATACTGCCTAGGCAGACCATAAAATGTTCCCACCTGAGCTGTTTGTAACGCCTTAATTTTATATTTATTTTGTGAAATAAATATTAATATTTTAATGGCATAATTGAATTAATTGGAGAAGAAAGTATTTTCTGAGAATAATAATAATAATATAAGGTATACTATTATAATGTTCTTATTATTTAAATAAAATAAAATAAAAGAGTTAGTTAGAGGTTTAAGGGGCAAAGGTGGAATTTTTGTTTTATGAAAAGAGGAAATAGGGAAACAACCCTCATTCATCATATTTTTGACGAAGAACAGAGAGGTCTGGAGAAAGAGGAGAAGAAGGGCAAGGTCAAGGATCATAGATCACCAAGACCAAAAGTTGTGAAGAAAAGCTTCGATTTTAAGGTAAGGGGGGGAAAGGGTTTATGATTGGTGATAGGACATCGAAGGGTAATTGGGAGTTCCTTCCTCCCTTAGGTATTTTTAAGAGATTCTGATAATAATGATTGAATTGATGCAATATTGTGAAATTGTTGATGAATATGATTATATGATGTGTTTTGAAAATATATTTGGTGTTGTATGTTTGGTATTGGGAGAATTGGCATATGAAGGTTGTGAGGGTTATGATGAACAGAAAAGAGGATTAAACCTCATAAATTCCCTAATTTGATCTAGGAAAGTTTATTAATAAAACTAGTTGTTGTTATAGGTATAAATGGATAATAAACATGTGAATTGGTTGGTTTTGAGTGTTAAATTCGACTGAATGATTGGAGTTCGTGCAAGTGAGAAAGGAGGAAGAAATTGGAACAATATAAAACTCTGAATTTTGGGAAGTCGGCTTCAGGAGGCCTGACACGGACCGTGTCAGGCAACACGGGCGGCCGTGTCAGCCTCCTAGAAAATGGGATTTGGTGATTTGGAGGGGACGTGTCCCCAGGCCACCTGACACGGGTTGTGTCAGGGGACACGGGAGGCCGTGTCAGGCCACTATAAATGTGATTTTTCGTCTGTTTTAAGGCGGATTTTACTCATTCTTCTAATGTAGGATTATATTAGTGAAATAAGACTTTGAGGATGTTCTAATAGTGAATATAGGACTTGACGATTAATTGTATAAGAAAGCCTAAGTGTTTAATTGAATTATATGAATATGTAGATTGTTATAATTGTGAAAAAAACATGAGATATGTGTATGCTCTATGTGTGAATAAGATGCACTGATGGTTGGTTGATGAGATCATGAGGATCGTAACGCATGATGTGTTCATGTATATTATGCTATGGTATGCGTTGTTGTGTCTGCATGCACATACATTTGATGGAATAATCATGTCGTGGATATGATTATTCAGGATTCGTTGAGAATCGTGGTTGCAGGGATGATCGTGTCTTGTTGGAGACTTTAACGATGCATTTGGGGTTCTATTTGATGAACCGTTATTGTGAGTCGGTACCGCATTTGCATTGTCCATTTGAGTCGCATTGCATTATGATTGATAGAATAATATGATTGATAATTTTGTGTGATTAGGGGTGAATTACTTCTTTATATATGTCGTATGCACCGTTATATTATGAATCTATTTCTCACCCCTCTGTTTGTTTTGTTGCGTCTGTGCTTCTTCGGAAGTGCGGACAATTCAGGTACTTGAGAAGTACGATGGTGTGATGTCCGTGTCCTAGGAGCTCTGATATGTAACGGGAACGGGGATATTTATCCATGTTTACTTTTAATGTTTAGCAAACTTATTTTTATAATTAAACTTGAATTGAAGAACCTTATTATGTTCGATTTGTTAAGCCTTTGAGCTATTGATATTAAAGAATTGGATTCCATTGTTCGTTTTTTATTAACGATTTTGATGAATGTTGATGGTGTAACATCTCACTCTAGAAAGGTAACTCTGATTTTATTAAAGATTTATATAAATATTTAAGTGGGAAAAGTGGGTGTTACACTGTTAAAATTGGGAACCGATCACCGAGGACCTTAGTGGAAACAACCCTCTCCAATGGTGACAGTGGCAGACCATATTTTGTGGCTAACCTATTCGCACCCGAGGGCCCACTGGGAAGTCGCATACGATGACCTTGTTCTCTCATAGGAACCTAGTTAAAGCAACTGATCGTATGACGGTAGTATTGCACCCTTCAGGATGAATGTACTATTGTTTCTCGACTTTAGTGCTTGAAGCCGGAAACTTATGAGGGATGCTTGTTTTCCGGACTCAGTTGAGACCTCCATGAGTAGTACATAATGCCAAACGATTTCCTGATTTGGTCATGAGCCATTTCTCGGAAATGGTGAACGTATTATTGTTGCTCGACTTTGAGAGTTCGTGATGTCGACCCGGAGCATACCAGTGAGGTGGGGGGACTGTTTACAAGTTTGCAGGAAAACGGACCTTCAACCTACCTTGTTCCTGATACTTGGGTTTTCTTTTGACACATACTTGTGATATGGTATTCTTGACAGTCGGTATTCAGGAAAATCAGAAGGCAGTACAACAATGCTCAGTATATGCAACAATGATCACATGCCATTGCATTGCATAAAATCATCCGCATACTTGCATTCCTAACGCATGTTTATTCATTTGCAGGGTTGCATATCACATCCTTGATTCCAGTTGTGGGTATTGTTTTATGAGCATGGAATCCAAGAAAAAGACCAAGTGTATTATCTCCCACAAGGTTCATCAGCCTGTTGTGAAGGAAATCCTCAAAGTGAAAGCCTTAGCTCCTCCAAAAGTTCTCAATGTCTTCAAGCAAGATTACAGGTGGATTTTGTATTTCATAGAGCCCATCAGTGATTATGCTTTTAGAGGGATGCACACCTTGCTACAGTTCTATGATCCATAGCTTAGATGCTTTGTACTTTCTGACTTCGTATTGGCACCTACATTAGAGGAGTACTCGAGCATCATGAGAGTTTCCGTGAAGGACTGTGCATCATTCTTTGGATCCAAGATTGACCCCGACTTCAAAGATGTAGCAACTGATCTTTATTTGAGCAAGTCATTATTGGAAGACCAGATTGATAGCAAAGGAGGCTTCCGAGGATATCATTTGAGTTTCTTGTTAGATGAGGCTACTAAAGCGGCTGAAGCAAAAAGTTGGAGTACCTTCAATACAATCCTAGCCTTGTGTGTCTATGGAATTTCTTTGTTTCCGAACATGCCGACTTCGTGGATGTCGATGTTATTCGCATTTTCATAGCAAAGAATCTTGTTCCTACTCTCTTAGGAGATCTCTACCAATATATGCATTATAAGAATAAGAAGCGAATGGGTGGAATGTTGAATTGTTGCACGACTGTATTCTATAAGTGGTTCACATGTTTTCTTCCATAATCAGGGGCTTTTGAGAGGAAGAAGAACTCACTCGAATGGTCGGAAAGACAGATGGGCTTGCAAGAAAAAGACATTGTCTGGGTTAATCAGGGATTGCGGTGCATTGACATTCTTCATAGTTGCGGAGGATTCCCTAACGTTCCATTGATCGGTAGGAAAGGGGGAATTAATTATAACCTTTCCCTCAGGGTTAGACAGCTCGGGTACGCCTTGAAGGAACCACCAACGGCTGTGGACATCACAGAGTCCTTATACTTCCAATCAATAGATGGGTTCGAGATTGCTCAATGTAAACACCCCAAATTTGCCCTCACCTATTCACACCATGGCTTGTGATCTTCTCATATGCATAAACTCAACCATAGCATCTCATACCACATTTTTGATTCACTGCATTGCTTCTAAGTCATCTGCATCTAGGGTTTGTGATCTGATCCATCCCTGAGCCATTTGAGCCACTCCAAAGGTCTTCAATCATTTCAAAGGGGTCCATGTATTTTCAAACATCATATTGTATCTTCACAAAGTCAAGAAAGTCAAAGAATCACAAGAACTGAGAAAGGCATGGAAGCAGAGCCAGGTTTAACTGCACAGATGACCTAGAATTAGGGTTTTGGTTTCAAAGGCCATAACTCCAAATTTTTTGGTCATTCTTGTTTCTATTGGTCTCTATATGGTATAAGGATCATGCATATCAATTTACATGAAGAAATTCAATGGGGAAGGCATTTGATCAAGAGTTGACTTTTTGAGCAAGTCAGTGCAAAATCAGGGCATCTGAGGCCCTCAATGACCCAACCAAAGGGTGTTCATCATCATTTTGATTATGTATGATCTTTATTTGATCATAGAAGATGTTGGAAGTTCACAAAATTGAAGAATTTCAAGCCATTTGCAAAGTTGACTTTTTGGGAAAATGACTTGTAATGGAAACTTGCCATTTTGGGAAACTTTTTCAACCCTTGCTTTTTGATTCAAAAATGCTTCAAATGAGAAAACTTTGGTCATGAAAGTTGTAGAATGGATCATTCCCTTTTCAAAAAGTACAAGAACTTGTTCTAATTCATTTTGGATCAAAAGTTATGGTTTGTCAAAGTTGGGAAAAATCACATAATTTCAAGTTTTCTACCAAAGAGGCAAAATTGCAAAACCACTTGCCAAGACAAATTGTGCTATCAAATGGACTTCTAACCTTCATACAAACATAAACCAAGGCCTAAGGATCAGATTGCATCAAAAGTTTACTCATTTTCATGGCTTATGGATCAAGAATTTTCAAAAGGGGCAAAGTGGAACAAAGTTGCAAAACATCCTTCAAACCCTAATCCACTTGCTGGCTGGCTTCAAAACTGATCCTATGGTCCTCCTCACTTCTTGCTGCGCAGGACACCCCTCTTGTCCTTGGCTAGCCATGAGCCCATACCTCTCTTACACAAAGCTTGACTTTTTTGCAAAAGACCCATACCAATCACAATAGGGCACAACCACTCTTCTGACCTACCCAAGATTGATAAGTGGACCAAATACATCACAACACACAACACAACTCATGCTGAAACACACTCCAAGCCATAGTTATCAAAAATCCTCCAACTTGCAAAACCGTTCGAATCTCTCAGCTCACTCAACCATTCTTCAAACCAACTTCACCATTGATCTCAAAATGACTCACTGATCACAAACCAACCATTGAAACAGCCAAAAACCTCACATAAACAAAACACGATTTTTGACCAGTTGGCTTGCAATCTCACAAACCAGCCAAAAGAAATTCCTTCCAAGCATCAAAACTTCATCAGGAGGTCAAGGGGAGTGGTTTGCACAAAGAGAGGAGGCCTAAAAGTCCAAAACTGAGAAAGCTCAAGCTTAGGTACCTTCTTGAAACATTTTTCCAGAACTTTTTTCTTTAGTTATAGAATGGTAGAGTGTGTTCCACTGATCACAATGAACTTTGAATGATGAAAAATGGTTGAGTTTTGAGTGTGTATGCATGTTCTGAAATTTTGTTCAGTTTTAGATTTTTGTTCGAATCTTGTTGTTGATGAAGAATAAATGAAATTTGGTGCTGGATTCTTGCTCTAGGGGGTTTGGGGATCATTTCTGGAGATTTGGGGGGTTTGATTTGACCTAGGGAGTGTTTTAGAGAAATCTCAGGGGAGAGGTGGCCGGAGAAGATGACCGGAGGTCATTTCCGGCCACCTGAGAGTCATTAGTGGCTTAAATGCGTTTAGGGCAAAATTTGAATTTGGACCCTTGATCTTGTGGACTTTCGTTGACTCCCGCGCGAATGGACGAACCAGATCCTTCATTAAACCCTAATCCTGATTTATTAAATTAATTAATTGGGATTAAATTTGAATTTTGCCAGAAATGATCTGAGCCTTCCATTTGCGCGCTAGTCAATTCGCACGTGTTTCATTCAAATCCCAGCCTTTGGATCAGTTGACTTCCTATTTAATTCATTTTAATTTCTTTTTCCTTGCATTTTCTTTCTCATTTTATTAAAAATAGTAAAACAAATCACAAAAATCCCATTTTTTGCATGCTGACTTAAAATAATTTTCTCATTCCAAAAATATTTTTATTTTTATTTTTTGCATTAAAAATTATTTTTAAATCATTTAAAAGTTTATTTTTAATTAGTTAATGAAAATTAATTAATTAAAAATACTTTTAGGTATTTAAAAATCACAAACAAATTCACATAGCATTTAAAAATATTTAGAAGCATTGTCCAACTCTCAAACCAAATTTCATTTTTGATCTTGATACCTTTTGATAATTTTCTTTGGAATTAATTTCATTTCAAGGCAATATTTTGTTTCAAACTTCAAAAATTCATTTCTGCCTAACCATTGAGAGTTTGACAATGATTCTTTTTGCATTTCATCTTGCATAACATGTAGTTTATATGATAAAATTGGTTTGAATTGATCTTGCATTTTCAATTTGTTTTGCATTTTTCTTGTCAAGGTGCCTCAAAACCCTAGCAATCTTAGAAAATTCATATCTCTCACTAGGTTAGGAGTTGGATCCCCTCCTTTGGGCAGTGAGTTTGTATAGGTCTAGGGTATCTTTGATTGCATTTTCAAATTTTTATCATGTCATTTGCTTTTGGTTTTGGATTTTGCTTTGTGTGTTGATCATAAACCCTAATTCATGCCTTCCTTTGCATCCATTTCTCATTTGCTTGCATACCATGATTTTCCATGACATTTTGTGCATCAACATGATTCATAATACATCCTAGGACATATTAGAATCATGTTTGATCATTGCATCTTTCATTTGCCTTGTTATATGTCTTTTGCATTTCATAACTTTTCATGAACATCCATGGTTCAAAACATGTTTCTTTTGCATCCATATGCTTGTATGATCATTCCCATGCCTTGTCTCATGTTTGCATCATCTCTTAGCATCATTAACTTCATGATCTTGCTTCTGTCTTTGCTTTGCATCATCACATTTCATCATATTTGCATTGCATTTCATTTCTTATACTAACATTTCAGGTGGTAAGTTGTTTGAGGAGTGAATTTGCCTTCACTCCTCACAATCTCTTTTCATCTCTTTCATACTTCCATTGCTGCATTTTGTATGTGTATTGGATTGAGCTTGCTCATTCTTGTTCATCTTACTTTCTTTCTTCAAGCAACATGCCTTCTTGAGTGAAGCAAGTTGTTTTGCTTCTCTCTGCTTCAGTCTCCTTTCATCTGCTTCTTTCCTGGTGGTTTCTCTGAAGATCTTTCTCTCTTAAGCCTCACAAACCCTAGGATCTCCAATTATGATAACAATTAGGGTTTTGTTTAGTCCCCCCATTTAATTTTACCTTTGTGTCATCTTTGAGTCTTCTCTCCTCACCTCATAATCAGGGACTAAACCCTAAAGGCTTTAAGGCTTTGTGATTAAGGTTATGCTTGCATCCTTCTATTAGGATGGAGTGTATAACTTTAATCCTAAGTGTTAAACCCTTAATGTGTTTAACTCCTTTAATCAAATCACCTAATAATCATCAAGACATTAAGCTTGTAACTTGGGCCTTGCATTAGGGTTCTAATTCTTCCTTAATTGGTTAAGAAGGACTAACCCTAGTGTTAATGGACAAGTCCCTCTCAAGTTGCCTTACAAACCCTAAAAATCACCTCTTAATCTTACCATTAATTAAAATCCATTTAATAAAGGCTTTGTTTTGTCATGAGGTTAATCCCTAATCATGGATTAAGTTGAGGAGTCTTTCTCAGCTTAAATGTTCTCATCTATTATCCTTCTATTAGGATGGTGTAATGGGTCCATTAAATCCTTGATTATGGCTTAATCTCATTATTTAACACTAAACAAAAACTCCAAAAACATCTAATTAATCACAAGTAGGTTAATGACCTTAATCCTACACCATGGTGATTAAGTGTGAGATACTGACTTCACACTTAAGGTATTCTCATTACCCCTAATCAGAGGGAAGATGTGATGAGTTTACTAACCCATTGGTTTAGGCTTAAGCTCATTTTCTTATGACAAACTCCAAAAAGCAATAAAAGATTGAAAACACAAAAAACAAACAATAACCGTCTCCTTCGGGATTCTTTTCTCATCTCATTCACACATAAACGAGAACTTGCTTCTTCCGTCTAATGCAAGACAGTTTGCACCTGAGCCAGACAGGTCATACACTTGAGCATAGACAAGTAAGCAGTTCATCAGTCAATTTACCTTTCAGTCTCTTTGGGTCGAACTACGGTGTTCTGACTTCCTCATTGCACGAGAGGATACGTAGGCATAACTTAACAGTTATCGAACAAAAGTCTCTGTATATCCCCCCTCTTCCAGAATTATTCTTTTAAGCCTCATAGTCTTGAGCTTCACTCTTCTTTTACACTGAAACTTCTCTTATACACTTCACATTATTTTTACACTGACACTTGCATTCTTTCCAGCTTTGATACACAAATAGCACTGACACTACCCCTTTAAACACAAATCTTTTAAGCGTGGATCCCGTCGAGTACGACGGACAATCTGGGTGCTAATACCTTCCCAGGTTGTAACCAACCCCCTTTCTCAGTCTCTCTGGTTCGCAACCATCTTATCCATATCTTTTCTAGGTTTATGCGGCATTACCTTTCCTTCGGGATAAAAATGCCTAGCTGGCGACTCTATTCATTCCTTCCCTTTCGCCGACCGTTCGCGTCTGTACCCCTTTTGACCTGGGTGTCATTTGGTGGGAGCGACAGCTTGGCGACTCTGCTGGGGACCCTTATACTGTAACCAGGGCTTCTGGTTCTTTTTGTGGGTTCCTCCTAGCGCTTGTTTGATTTGTGTTTACTGGGGTGTTATGTGCTAATTGTGTTTGTATAGTTTCTTTATTTACTGCTTTATGTACAGTTATTTATTGCTTTCTTTACAGCTTTATATATCATACTGTCATACTGTTATCTGGCTGGATCTGGTTTATTGTTCTGATGGGTGGGGTTCATTGAGAGTTTAAGGTCCTATACCTGGGACCTGAGTGACACCTAGGCTAGAGTGGTTCATGTTCTTTCCCATTCCATTTCGGTCTGGTGCGGGAATATGAAACACGGTTCAGATGTGGGTTTCTTCTTGAGAACTCTGTGCTACAGATTTCCTGTAGTGCTAGGGCTATCTGGGAAGCCTGCTAAGTCTGGATGACCTTTTATTATGACCTTCAGAATCTGAGGTGAATTAGAGGAGGATCTTTTATGGTTATTGTAAACACTGTACCTCCGGGTTAGAAGTGTTTACACTTCTCATAACTAATCCAAGTCTGAGGATCCTTGTTTTAGAACACTACCTGTGAGGGGGTTGGGCTGTTTACAGGTTTGCAGGAACCCTTGGCCACATCATACCCAGTTACTTATTGTGTTTAAGAATGCTTCACTTTGGACAGTTCTTGTGATTTAACCCAGGACATGTGACTCTTTATTTGAGTCCCCCACCTTGGTTACTGGATTTCTGAACCTCCATCTGGACTTCTTAGAACATACATGGGTTTATATCAAGACAGTTAATCAGATCCAGCCTGATCACAAACCCTTGCATATCATTTGCATACATCATCATTGCATCATTTAACATTTGTTTATTTGTTTTTCAGGGTATCCATATTACATCTGGCTTGGTTTTGACCCCTTCATCTGCATAGACCCTTGTTCATCAGTTATCTACTTCAGCTATCTTCATCAGTGGTTTGCTTCAGTTACCTTCATCATCAGCTTATCAGTGGCTCATCACCAGTATCAGTCTTCATCATCAGCATTTGTTTTCAGCTCTTCAACAGCAGTCATGGCACCCAAGAAGAGCAACATTTCATATCATTTCTTTGAGCCTGTGCTGACTGGCATCAGGCAGGTCCAGGCACTTATCACTCCAGACCACATCCCATTATTCAGAGAGCATTATGGAGGCATCCTTGATATGGTTATGGACCTGGATCCTTCTCAGAGGAGTTTGATTCACACTTGCCTACAGTTTTATGACCCTCCTTTGAGATGCTTTACCTTCCAGAACTTTCAGTTGGGACCTCTGCTGGAGGAGTTCTCATCACTGATTGGAGTACCTGTCAGGGGTGGTGTCCTCTTTAACCCTGAGATGACTTCTCCCAGCAATGGAGAAGTAGCAAAGGCACTATACCTAGAGCCTGTATTAATTGAGCAGAACATGACCACAAAGGCTGGGATCCCTGGATTACACTTGGACTTTCTGACTTCTCAGGCCATCCTGAAGGCCTCCTTGGGAGAATGGAAGGCAGTTTGTGCATTGTTAGCCCTCACTATATATGGGGTTATACTATTTGCAGATGAGCCCAAGTTTATCAGCAAGAATGCTATTCATCTCTTCCTTTTGAGAAACCCAGTACCCACGTTGCTGGGGGATTTCTATTATTCTGTTCACCAGAGAAATGAGAAACAAAGAGGAAAGTTGGTGAGATGTTGTGCTCCTCTATTTCACACTTGGCTGCTTAAACACTTACCCAAGACTGATGCCTTCCTGAATCCTCACCAACAGAAGAATTGGGCTAAGAGACTTATTGCTTTGACTTCAGATGACATCAGATGGTGCACCCAGAGCACCAAAGGCAGAGACATAATTACTAGCTGTGGGCAGTACCCCAATGTACCTCTAGTGGGAGTGAAGGGTTGCATCAACTACAACCCTTTGCTGTTTAAGAGACAATTGGGCTATGCTTTGGTTCACCCTCCTAGAGTGCAAGACTTGGCTGAAACCCTGTATTGTGAGATAAAACCTAATCTAGCTGCTGTCAGACAAGCACCCTGGGCTTGGGACAATATCCAGACCAAAGGGATGGCCATTCTTGGGAGATGCAATAATGTGGCTTCAGCTCAGTATTATGAATGGTCTCATGCTAGAGCTCAGATTTCTGGGATGCCTTTCACCATTGAGGATGCACCTGGACCATCCACAGTACCACCTCCAGCCACTGTCAGCCTGGAAGAATTTGAGAAGCTGAAGGAAAGGAATGAGAATCTGTCTCAAGCTCTGAAGAAGACCCTCTGGGAGAGGAGTGATGGTCGTTTAGACATTGAGAGGTTGGAGAAGCTTAAAGTGGAGCATCTAGCCAAGATTGAGAAAGCAGAAGACTACATCAAGAAATCAAGAGCTGGAGAGCAAATATTGAAGAATGCCTGTAAAGAGGCCCAGTTTCAGAAGGCTAGGACTGATCTCTATCTAGAGGAAAGTCAAGCCAGGTGGGTCAGGATCACTGAAGCTCGCACTCAAGAGGATAAGAGGACTCTGCATTTGGAGGTTAATGAAAAGAAGCAACAGGAGGCTTTGCTAGCAGCCTAAAAGGAAATCTCAGAATTGAAGCTTAGGGCTGGTGTGAAGAGGTCAAAGGACCAGGACAGGCACAAAAAGCTGACTGCTGCTATTGCCACCAGGAACCTTCTTATCAGAAACATCACAGAGCATCCAGCTGGTCCTGTAACTGAAGCACTTTTGAAGGAGGTTAAGGAGGATGAGTTTGGCTTAGATGTTTGATCACTTTGTTTGTTGTTATTTCCTTTTGATGTACTTTTCTTTTATGTTGTATTTTGACCCTTCAGGGGCATATGTTATAAAAACAAACTATGTATTATTCACTATTTGTAATATATTTGTTAGTTTGATTCATTAAATCTCTTTCTCTCAAGCAACATCAAAGTATCTTCCTCAGGGTCTGGAAAGGTCAAAACCAAGTGCCAAGCCGGATACCTTGGAAGCAAATAAGCATACTGCATTGCATACTAACTTTTGTTTTGTTTTGTAGGTTTTGTCATTATTTTATTTCTTTCTAACTCTGTTGTGGTTCAGGAATTATTGCTCGCCGTCGGGTGTTCCCTCTCAACCGTCCGCACAGGTATCCTACTCGCAACAACCTTCTTGATATCCAAATGGATCAAATACAGCAAGATCTGACAGAGGTCAGAACCTAGATGGCTAATGAAAGGCAGGAGATGAGGAACCAAATGACCCAATTCATGGAAGTAATGAATGGCTTGGCTCAAAGTCAAGAGAGGTTAAGGGCATTGGTAGAAAGACAAACTCCGGAAGAACCCCATCTGGGAACTGGAGGAACAAGTAACAATGAGAGGGGCCAGCCTCATGTTAATCCACCAGTATATGGGCCTCATCTACATCCGGAAGTCAACATCCCGGGTAATGTGCAAGGAAATACTACTGGAGGAAGGATTTTGCAAGAAGACCCCCAGGAAGAGCAGTTTACTGTAATGGGAGCTGGGGATGAAGCCTATGACAGAAGGTTTGATGAAATTGCTGAGAAGTTGAGATCTCTGGAGTCTCAAAACTCCCTAGGTTTTGATGTTATGGATATGAGGTTAGTGGACGGGGTAAGGATTCCCCACAAGTTTAAGCCCCCGTGCTTCGAGAAGTACAACGGAACTTCCTGTCCACGAACTCACTTACAGTCTTTTCTGGGAAGACTTAAGGCATACACCATGGATGAAAAACTGTGGATGTTTTACTTTGAAGATAGCTTGACTGGAGCTTCAAGAGAGTGGTATTCACACTTGACCAGGGCTACAATCAGATGTTGGAAGGACTTAGCTGAAGCTTTCATCAGGCAGTACCAATACAATCTGGACATGGCTCCTAACAGGACCCTTCTGATGGGAATGTCCCAGTCCTCCAGAGAAAGCTTCAGGGAATATGCCCAAAGGTGGAGACAGCTTGCTGCTGCTGTCCAACCACCCATGTCGGAAAGAGAAATGGCCGACATGTTCATGAATACTCTACAAGGAACATATATTGATAGGCTAGCTGCCTTTTCTTTCACCAGTTTCGCTGACGTAGTCATAGCTGGGGAAAGGATTGAAAGCCTTGTGAAAATGGGCAAGATTTCTGATAATGGTGCAAGTTCATCCGGTAATCCTAGGAAGCCTTTTGTGGGACCTAGAAGAACCGGTGAGACAAATGTCATTCATGCTAACAGGGGCAGACCTCAGTATGTTCACAGATCAGTGGCAGCTGTCACTATTCCAGCTCCGATTCCTCAGCAACCAGCATATCAACCACAACAACAACCACATTATCAACAGCAGGTTCAGTATCCGCCACAAATAACCTACAACAACAACAACAGCAATCAACAACAAAGACCTTTTCAGCAAAGACCGTCACAGGCAAATAAGGTGATTGACCCTATCCCTATGCCATATGCTGCCTTATTGCCACAACTCCTGAAACTCAACTTGGTTTAATTAAGGACGTTGGCACCACCGGATCCCTCCAATCTTCCAAGAAATTATGATGTCAACGCCCGGTGTGCTTTTCACTCCAATGCACCTGGCCACAATACTGAGAAATGCAGGGCTTTACAAATGAAGGTACAAGATCTGGTGGATTCTAAAGCCCTCAATTTTGCACCCCCTCCAAATGTCAACAAGAATCCCATGCCTAATCATGGAGGACCAAGAATTAATGCCATTGAGGAAGACAAGCCATCTTTCTTGATAACCAATGTTGGACAGATTCGAACACCTCTGGTAGAAATTAAAGCTCAGCTTTTAGAGTGCCAGATGTTCCCCGGGTGTGAGCTCGGTTGTGGTTATTGTAACATTTCGGTCAACGGGTGTGATAATTTGAGAAGCGGCATAGATAGTCTTATCAAAAGTGGTATACTTCAGATCACAACATCAGCGCCTACAAATCCAGCAATCCCTTTGACAACAATTCCTGATTCTTCTACAACTGCAACAACAATCATTCCGACCAATTCATCAATATCATCAACCATGGCTCCGTCCATCACCTCAACAGATCAGATGTCAACAACCCTTTCTTCTACAACATCAGCACCCATTTATTCGGCAGAATCTTCTACAACACCAGCAGAAATTAATGAAGATATCTTAGCAGTCACCATTTACTATGATCCATCAAATGTTCCTCCAAACAACAACTTTCAGCAACAAACAGTGGCATCTCCTGCCAGGTCACCAGTCACCATTTACTACGATCCGCACACCATTTCAATACCCTCCTTTGTTGCAGTCAGTCCAGTTACTATCACAGTACCTGGACCGGTTCCATATGAAAGCAGTAATGCCATACCCTGGAATTATGGCTCTGATCTTTACTGCAACGGGAAGAAAATCACTTTGAATTCTTCAACCTCTTCTCCACAAATTGATAATGTTGGGGGAGGCGGAGGCTTCACCAGAAGCGAACGCCTTTTTGCCTCACAATTGCAAAGACCTAATGCCGAAGCAGAAGCTGCTGCCAAAGCAAAAGGGAAGAGTGTGGTGCCTGAAGAACCAATTATCAAAGAAACTCAGAAGACATCTTTTGAGCAAGATGTAGACGAGTTTATGAGAATTATAAAAAGAAGTGATTACAAGGTGGTGGATCAGCTTCACCAAACTCCCTCAAAAATCTCCATATTATCCCTGCTGATGTGTTCTGAAGCTCACAGGAATGCATTACTGAAAGTCTTGCACGCAGCATACGTGCCAGAGGAGATCACTGTTAATCAGCTAGAAACTGTGGTGGCAAATGTCAACACCAGTCATGGACTGGGCTTTACCAATGTTGACTTAACAGCTGAGGGACGTAACCACAACAAGGCTTTACACATCACTCTAGAATGCAAGGGTGCTGTTCTATCTCATGTACTGGTGGACACTGGAACTTCACTCAATGTTCTACCAAAGAAAGCCTTAGTGAAGCTGGAATATGATGGCTTGGCATTGCGTCCGAGTAATTTGGTGGTAAGAGCATTTGATGGCTCTAAAAGATCAGTGCTAGGGGATATTGATCTGCCTGTGATGATTGGCCTGCAGACCTTCAAAATTACCTTCTATGTGATGGACATTCAGCCGGCCTACAGCTGTTTGTTGGGTAGACCTTGGATCCATGCCGCCGGCGCTGTTACGTCTACCCTTCACCAGAAGCTGAAATTCGAGTGGGAAGGCCAAATCATCACCATCTGTGGTGAAGAGGACATCTTTGTTAGCCATCTGGCTACGTACAAGTACATTGAAAATGACGGAGAGATCCATGAAACCATGAGCCAGGGGTTTGAGGCCCTGAACATAAATGAAGCATCTGCTGTACTGGGAACCTCCATGACATCTTATCAGCAAGCCAAGAAGGTTGTTGAAGAGGGTACGGCCCAAGGCTGGGGCAAGCTGCTACCTGTGGAGAAGAAGGAGGACAGATTTGGGTTGGGTTACAAACCAACTCAACAAGATCAATCAGAGGCTGTTAAGAAGCCCAATTTTGTCAGCGGGGGGATGCTCACCCCGGAAGCAGTGAACAACTTGGAAGATGAGTCGGAAGATGAACGCAACCTGGAGAGCTGGATACGTCCAAGGACCCCGGGGAGCCATATCTCAAACTGGTCTTCCCAGGAAATTATAAGGGTTACTCCTGCAGAGTAATTATTATTTCCTGTATATTTTAAGCATGCATCAAGTCTTGCATCTTGCCCAAGATGTCAAGACTCATTTTGTAATCGGGCCATCTTGTAATTTTGTGCAAATAGATCAATCAATGAATATCGGACATCTTTTGCAAATGAGTCTTTTTCCTTTTTCGCTCACTGTTTTCCATTTTTCTTTTTGTACAAAAATAAAATGGCAATGTTTTCAAAATGATAACTTTACTTCACTTTTTCTAAACAAAGATTAAAATCGATCACTAAAATGAACAATCTAAACCCTTGCAGATAGTGCCTTTCAGACTGCACCGACAACAGCACGACTATGGCTTCGTATGACTTTGACAATCCAATCAATCAAGCTGATGAAGGGGTTGAAGAAGATTATGAGCTTCCTGAAGAGCTAGCCAGGTTGTTAAGGCAAGAGGAGAAGGTTATCACTCCTCATCAGGAGGAGGTCGAAACGATTAATCTTGGTACGGAAGAAGACGTGAAAGAAGTTAAGATCGGGGCCTGCCTACAAGACTCAATAAAGGAACAACTGATTGACATGCTTCGTGAATATGTGGATGTGTTTGCTTGGTCTTATCGGGATATGCCAGGGTTGGACACCGATATTGTCATGCACAAGCTGCCTTTAAAAGAATACTGCCCACCAGTGAAACAGAAATTGCGCCGTACTCGCCCAGATATGGCAATGAAGATCAAAGAAGAGGTACAAAAGCAGTGGGACGCCGGGTTCCTTGCTGTGACTAGTTATCCGCCATGGGTTGCTAATATTGTACCTGTGCCTAAGAAGGACGGCCAGGTGAGAATGTGTGTGGATTACCGGGACTTGAACAGAGCCAGCCCGAAAGATGACTTCCCTTTACCTCACATTGATGTATTGGTTGATAATACGGCTCAGTTCTCGGTATTCTCCTTCATGGACGGATTTTCAGGATACAATCAGATCAAGATGTCACCTGAAGACATGGAGAAGACAACTTTCATCACACCCTGGGGCACGTTTTGTTATAAGGTGATGCCATTTGGACTGAATAATGCTGGTGCGACCTATCAACGGGCTATGGTGACATTATTCCATGACATGATCCACAAAGAAATTGAATGTTATGTGGATGACATGATTGCCAAGTCCCTCACAGAAGAAGATCACCTGGTGAATCTGTTGAAGTTATTCAAGCGTCTGAGGAAATACCAGCTGAAGTTAAACCCCAACAAATGCACATTCGGGGTGCGATCCGGTAAACTGCTGGGATTTATCGTAAGTGAGAAAGGGATTGAAGTTGACCCTGACAAAGTCAAAGCCATTCAAGAAATGCCTGCACCAAAATATGAAAAAGAAGTTCGGGGTTTTCTAGGTAGATTGAACTACATTTCTCGTTTCATATCTCACCTTACAGCAACCTGTGAGCCTTTGTTCAAGCTGTTAAGAAAGGAACAAACGGTCAGGTGGAACGAAGACTGTCAGAGGGCTTTTGACAAAATCAAGGAATACTTACAAGAACCTCCAATCCTTATGCCTCCAGTTGAAGGAAGACCTCTAATTATGTACTTGACAGTATTAGAAGAGTCAATGGGGTGTGTGTTGGGACAGCATGACGAGTCTGGTCGAAAAGAGTATGCAATATACTACCTAAGCAAAAAGTTTACCGACTGTGAACAACGTTATTCACTGCTTGAGAAAACTTGTTGTGCTTTAGCGTGGGCTGCTCGCCGACTAAGGCAGTATATGTTGACCCACACTACTTTATTGATTTCAAAGATGGATCCAGTTAAGTACATATTTGAGAAGCCAGCACTTACCAGACGGGTTGCAAGATGGAAAATGATCCTCACCGAATATGACATTCAGTACACATCTCAGAAAGCCATCAAAGGCAGTGTATTGTCTGATTATCTTGCTGAGCAACCCATTGACGATTACTAGCCTATGAGATTTGACTTCCCTGATGAAGACATCATGTTCATAAAAGCAAAAGATCATGAAGAGCCTGTTCACACTGAAGGGCCTGACCCAGAAGAAGAATGGACTATGATGTTTGATGGGGCTATTAATATGAATGGTCGTGGTGTTGGTGCAGTACTCATTACACCTAAGGGAGTTCACATGCCTTTCTCGGCAAAACTCACTTTCAACTGCACTAACAACGAAGCTGAATACGAAGCTTGTATTATGGGTCTTGAGGAAGCCATTGACCTCAGGATCAAAACTTTGACCGTGTTCGGAGATTCAGCTTTGGTAATCAATCAAACCAACGGCAAATGGTACACACACCAGGATCATCTGATACCTTACAGGGATTATACAAGGAGGTTATTGACTTTCTTTACAACGGTCAAGCTTGAGTGTATCCCTCGGGACGAGAATCAATTTGCAGATGCTCTTGCCACCATCTCATCCATGATCAAAGTTCAAGCTGCCAACTTTATGCCTCAAATTGTAGTATCCAGACTCGACAGACCAGCATATGTATTTGCAGCAGACGTTGTTAAAGATGATAAGCCTTGGTTCCACGACATTAAGTGCTTCTTGGAGGATCAAACATACCCACCTGGGGCATTTTCCAATGATAAGAAAACTTTGAAAAGGCTAGCTGGTAGTTTCTTCCTAAATACTGACGGTTCCCTGTACAAGAGAAACTTTGATATGGTACTCCTCAGATGCGTTGATAGGACAGAAGCAGACTTGTTAATGCACGAGGTGCACGAAGGATCCTTTGGTACCCATGTAGGAGGGCATGCAATGGCCAAAAAGTTGTTGAGATCAGGCTACTACTGGATCACAATGGATGCAGACTGTTGTGCCTATGCCAAAAAGTGCCATAAATGCCAGATTTATGCGGATAAAGTGCATGTGCCTCCAAATCCTCTGAATGTGATGTCTTCACCCTGGCCCTTTGCCATGTGGGGCATTGATATGATTGGCAAGATTGAACCGACTGCTTCAAACGGCCACAGATTCATCTTGGTTGCTATTGACTATTTCACCAAATGGGTTGAAGCAGCTTCCTATGCAAATGTTACAAGGCAAGTGGTAGCCCGATTTCTGAAGAGAGGCATTATCTGTCGGTATGGAGTGCCCGAGCGAATCATTACTGATAATGGTTCCAACTTAAACAACAAAATGATGGCAGAGCTGTGCCGGGACTTCAAGATCCAACACCACAACTCTTCTCCTTACAGGCCAAAGATGAATGGCGCTGTTGAGGCGGCTAATAAGAATATCAAGAAGATTGTGCAGAAGATGGTGGTCACCTACAAAGATTGGCATGAAATGCTACCATTTGCTTTGCATGGGTACCGCACGTCAATCAGAACATCCACTGGGGCAACACCGTATCAGCTTGTGTATGGTATGGAGGCAGTCCTACCTGTTGAAGTTGAATTACCCTCCTTGCGGGTATTGATGGATGTTAAACTAAATGAAGCAGAATGGGTCCGGTCCCGATACGAACAACTGAGTCTGATCAAAGAGAAGAGATTGGCTGCAATCTGTCATGGACAGCTGTATCAGAAAAGAATGAAGAAAGCCTTCGATCAGAAAGTCAGGCTCCGAGAGTACCAGATAGGGGATCTTGTGCTGAAAAGACTCGTCCCTCCTCATACAGACCACAGGGGCAAATGGACTCCGAATTATGAAGGACCATTCGTAGTAAAGAAAGTTTTCTCTGGTGGAGCACTCATGCTCAGTACTATGGATGGTGAAGACTTTCCGTCCCCTATGAATTCAGATGCAGTTAAAAAATACTTCGCATAAAATGACCCGCTGGACATAAAAACAGAATGTAAGTCCAGGAAAAAATAGGGCATCCTGGCGAGTCAAAAACAGAATAAAAGACTCGGGCAAAAATAAGGGAAAATAAACAAAAAAACGTATACCCGCTGAGTTGAAAAGCCACATCGGACAACTCAGGCAAAAATGGGTATCCCGATGGATTGAAAACCCGAAAGGGCGATCCATGCAAAATAAGGGAATAAGCGAACAACTGCATCCTGAATTCGTCTGTATCACTTACAACTTGGTAAGCTTCAAAAGGATCAAGCTTCTTTCAGAACCAGCTTTCTTCAGAAAGCAAGATAAGAAGAACATCAAATGTCATACGAGTCATAGCAAAGGAAAGCTCCCTGAAGCGTCATCAACATTGCCAATACCTTTTATTTCTCAATTTGTAACAATCTCCTCATTTTAGGGGATTTGTTTCTTTGACTGTATTTGCCAATTCAGGGCACATGAATTAATAAAATCAGATTTTCGGTCATGTTTCGTCTCGTACATTTTATTTTCATTTGCAAGAAAGTTCGATGTCTTTAAGATACTGATTGCATAAATACAGATGCTTTTCTTCTAAAAATACGTGCTTGCAGGAAATATACTCGCTCCCAGGAGTACCTAAACTCCTATGACGGAATCCGATGAAGGATACCTCGGGATCGCTTGTGCGTTTCTCTAACTTTTCAGGATTGCAGGTATTCAAGGCACAACATGGGGCATGAAAGCTTCATCCCAGCAAGCTGGCAAATCATTATCCACTCAATCTTAGCACCGGAGGTGCTTTCTCCCCAGCTGAGTTGCCATTTGTTATTTCCTCCTCAGCCAAATACAAAAGCCAGGGAATCATCTTCCCATAGAGTTTCAGCCTCTATCCGGAAGAGCAATGCCTGAGGATCTCACAACAGAGTGAAGAAAGCCTCTACAAACCCCAGCTGGGTCCCTCATTACCAAAAATAGGCCTATCGGTGACCTATATCCCCAAGCAGAGTCCCATATGTCAGGTCTACCAATGATCTCATCCCCAGATGGGATGTCCACTTCAAGCAGATCAGCCAGAGATCTTCGCTGCGACGGGATCCGAACCCCGGATCGGTATCTTTGCATAATCATAGCATTCGCATCATATTCCCCCCACAGAGCGTAGCATTCCGTTTAATACGGAGCATTATGGCAAAAATCAAACATATTGCATAATCATGAGCCATGTACTGGATCAAACACTTGTGAATAATGACAATCCGTCAGCAATATACAGAAAACTCTCCGAACTCCCCGGCAGAAAGCCAAGGCATTTGCCTTACACTCATAAATACAAATGAACACTCCTTTGGACACTCGTCCGTGTCATATTTCCCCAGTAAAGTCGCCCGAGCTTTCTTTACAAACAGGCACTTATATATTACAGATACTTCTTGACACCCGTCCGTGTCATATCCCCAGTAAAAAGCCAAAGTGCCCTCTTTGCGCTCACATATATCTATACAGATTCCCTGACACCCGTCTGTGTCACCTTCCCCGACATAGCTACCTAAACACTTTGTAAATCATACACTTGTTTATAATATACCTTTTGCCGACACTCGTCCGTGTCATACTCTCCCCAGCAAGTTAGACACTCGTGTACACCACTCATACTTATTACTCCTGTTTCACCCGTACAGATACTCGTCCGTATCTTGTATACACCACTTATATCCCCTCAGATCCGACACTCGTCCATATTCTTTGTTAACCAATTGGTACTCGTCCGTATCATCATCTTCGAACATGCGTCAGCGTTTGTTTCTACCTGATACTCGTCCGTATCATAGTCTTAAGGATGCTCGTCCGCATCTTTAATCCATACACGTGTCAAACACTTATGTCTTCTTGAATTTAGACACTCGTCTGTGTCTATTATTCCCCAGAAGAGTCCCCGCAGGATCAATACTCGTCTGTGTTCTTTGTTAGCTAGTTGATACTCGTCCGTATCATCATCTCCGAACATGTGTCAGCATTTGTTTCTATCTGATACCCGTCCATATCATAGTCTTAAGGGTGCTCGTCCGCATCTTTAGTCTATGCACAGTACCCAAACACTTATACCTCTCATTTCTTGGATGTAGACACTCGTCCGTGTTTACTTGACCCAGTAAATCTTGTTAATCTACGTCTTTCTATCTGACATTCGTCCTATGTCATGATACCTTTTCGGCAGCCGTACCCTGCCAGGTGATCGTCCTTCACCTTTGGATGACCGTCCCTCATCCTCTCCCCAGCGGAGCCTCCATTATTGGAACCTTTTTTATCCGGCATTCGTCCTGTGTCGTGATATTTAGCAGTCGTACCCTGCTAGGTGATCGTCCTTCACCTCTTGATGATCGTCCTTCATCATTTTATCTGATGGCCGTCCCCATCGTTGATCTTTGTTATCTGACATTCGTCCTATGTCATGATACCCTCAGAGCAGCCGTACCCTGCTAGGTGATCATCCTTCACCTATTGATGATCGTCCCTCATCATGCTTATCCGATGGCCGTCCCCATCGTCGACCTTATTTATCCGGCATTAGACCTATGTCGCGATACAAAGCAACCGTACCTTGCCAGGTGATCGTCCTTCACCTTAGATGACCGTCCCTCATCTTATCCCCAACAGAGCAGCCGTCCCCTGCTAGGTGATCGTCCTTCACCTTTGATGACCGTACCTCATCATTTATTTTATTTATGCCTTGAGCTTGATGGTCGTCACCATCATTTACCTATGTTCCCCAGAGAGTCTTATATCTTTATTTGATGGCCGTCCCCATCATGATCTCTTATATCCCCAGCATGTCGGTCGTCCCCGTCATTGCTACATCCCCAACAGTCGTCCTCTGCTCGACGGTCGTCCTCCGTCGCCCGCACTTTATAATATACTTCATTTTCCTTTACAATCTATATCCCTTTTCTTCTTCATTCTGTGAGTGCAAATTTTGGACTATCTTTGATATTCAACCACAAGTTATCTTGTTTGCCTGTTAAGCCGTTGCTTACATCCTGCACAACTAACTCATGCTTGAATAGGGGCAGCTGTAAACACCCCAAATTTGCCCTCACCCATTCACACCATGGCTTGTGATCTTCTCATATGCATAAACTCAACCATAGCATCTCATACCACATTTTTGATTCACTGCATTGCTTCTAAGTCATCTGCATCTAGGGTTTGTGATCTGATCCATCCCTGAGCCATTTGAGCCACTCCAAAGGTCTTCAATCATTTCAAAGGGGTCCATGTATGTTCAAACATCATATTGTATCTTCACAAAGTCAAGAAAGTCAAAGAATCACAAGAACTGAGAAAGGCATGGAAGCAGAGCCAGGTTTAATTGCACAGATGACCTAGAATTAGGGTTTTGGTTTCAAAGGCCATAACTCCAAATTTTTTGGTCATTCTTGTTTCTATTGGTCTCTATATGGTATAAGGATCATGCATATCAATTTACATGAAGAAATTCAATGGGGAAGGCATCTGATCAAGAGTTGACTTTTTGAGCAAGTCAGTGCAAAATCAGGGCATCTGAGGCCCTCAATGACCCAACCAAAGGGTGTTCATCATCATTTTGATTATGTATGATATTTATTTGATCATAGAAGATGTTGTAAGTTCACAAAATTGAAGAATTTCAAGCCATTTGCAAAGTTGACTTTTTGGGAAAATGACTTGTAATGGAAACTTGCCATTTTGGGAAACTTTTTCAACCCTTGCTTTTTTATTCAAAAATGCTTCAAATGAGAAAACTTTGGTCATGAAAGTTGTAGAATGGATCATTCCCTTTTCAAAAAGTACAAGAACTTGTTCTAATTCATTTTGGATCAAAAGTTATGGTTTGTCAAAGTTGGGAAAAATCACATAATTTCAAGTTTTCTACCAAAGAGGCAAAATTGCTAAACCACTTGCCAAGACAAGTTGTGCTATCAAATGGACTTCTAACCTTCATACAAACATAAACCAAGGCCTAAGGATCAGATTGCATCAAAAGTTTACTCATTTTCATGGCTTATGGATCAAGAATTTTCAAAAGGGGCAAAGTGGAACAAAGTTGCAAAACATCCTTCAAACCCTAATCCACTTGCTGGCTGGCTTCAAAACTGATCCTATGGTCCTCCTCACTTCTTGCTGCGCAGGACACCCCTCTTGTCCTTGGCTAGCCATGAGCTCATACCTCTCTTACACAAAGCTTGACTTTTTTGCAAAAGACCCATACCAATCACAATAGGGCACAACCACTCTTCTGACCTACCCAAGATTGATAAGTGGACCAAATACATCACAACACACAACACAACTCATGCTGAAACACACTCCAAGCCATAGTTATCAAAAATCCTCCAACTTGCAAAACCATTCGAATCTCTCAGCTCACTCAACCATTCTTCAAACCAACTTCACCATTGATCTCAAAATGACTCACTGATCACAAACCAACCATTGAAACAGCCAAAAACCTCACATAAACAAAACACGATTTCTGACCAGTTGGCTTGCAATCTCACAAACCAGCCAAACGAAATTCCTTCCAAGCATCAAAACTTCATCAGGAGGTCAAGGGGAGTGGTTTGCACAAAGAGAGGAGGCCTGAAAGTCCAAAACTGAGAAAGCTCAAGCTTAGGTACCTTCTTGAAACATTTTTCCAGAACTTGTTTCTTTAGTTATAGAATGGTAGAGTGTGTTCCACTGATCACAATGAACTTTGAATGATGAAAAATGGTTGAGTTTTGAGTGTGTATGCATGTTCTGAAATTTTGTTCAGTTTTAGATTTTTGTTCGAATTTTGTTGTTGATGAAGAATAAATGAAATTTGGTGCTGGATTCTTGCTCTAGGGGGTTTGGGGATCATTTCTGGAGATTTTGGGGGTTTGATTTGACCTAGGGAGTGTTTTAGAGAAATCTCAGGGGAGAGGTGGCCGGAGAAGATGACCGGAAGTCATTTCCGGCCACCTGAGAGTCATTAGTGGCTTAAATGCGTTTAGGGAAAAATTTGAATTTGGACCCTTGATCTTGTGGACTTTCGTTGACTCCCGCGCGAATGGACGAACCAGATCCTTCATTAAACCCTAATCCTGATTTATTAAATTAATTAATTGGGATTAAATTTGAATTTTGCCAAAAATGATCTGAGCCTTCCATTTGCGCGCTAGTCAATTCGCGTGTGTTTCATTCAAATCCCAGCCTTTGGATCAGTTGACTTCCTATTTAATTCATTTTAATTTCTTTTTCCTTGCATTTTCTTTCTCATTTTATTAAAAATAGTAAAACAAATCACAAAAATCCCATTTTTTGCATGCTGACTTAAAATAATTTTCTCATTCCAAAAATATTTTTAATTTTATTTTTTGCATTAAAAATTATTTTTAAATCATTTAAAAGTTTATTTTTAATTAGTTAATGAAAATTAATTAATTAAAAATACTTTTAGGTATTTAAAAATCACAAAAAAATTCACATAGCATTTAGAAAGATTTAGAAGCATTGTCCAACTCTCAAACCAAATTTCTTTTTTGATCTTGATGCCTTTTGATAATTTTCTTTGGAATTAATTTCATTTCAAGGCAATATTTTGTTTCAAACTTCAAAAATTCATTTCTGCCTAACCATTGAGAGTTTGACAATGATTCTTTTTGCATTTCATCTTGCATAACATGTAGTTTATATGATAAAATTGGTTTGAATTGATCTTGCATTTTCAATTTGTTTTGCATTTTTCTTGTCAAGGTGCCTCAAAACCCTAGCAATCTTAGAAAATTCATATTTCTCACTAGGTTAAGAGTTGGATCCCCTCCTTTGGGCAGTGAGTTTGTATAGGTCTAGGGTATCTTTGATTGCATTTTCAAATTTTTATCATGTCATTTGCTTTTGGTTTTGGATTTTGCTTTGTGTGTTGATCATAAACCCTAATTCATGCCTTCCTTTGCATCCATTTCTCATTTGCTTGCATACCATGATTTTCCATGACATTTTGTGCATCAACATGATTCATAATACATCCTAGGACATATTAGAATCATGTTTGATCATTGCATCTTTCATTTGCCTTGTTATATGTCTTTTGCATTTCATAACTTTTCATGAACATCCATGGTTCAAAACATGTTTCTTTTGCATCCATATGCTTGTATGATCATTCCCATGCCTTGTCTCATGTTTGCATCATCTCTTAGCATCATTAACTTCATGATCTTGCTTCTGGCTTTGCTTTGCATCATCACATTTCATCATATTTGCATTGCATTTCATTTCTTATACTAACATTTCAGGTGGTAAGTTGTTTGAGGAGTGAATTTGCCTTCACTCCTCACAATCTCTTTTCATCTCTTTCATACTTCTCTTGCTGCATTTTGTATGTGTATTGGATTGAGCTTGCTCATTCTTGTTCATCTTACTTTCTTTCTTCAAGCAACTTGCCTTCTTGAGTGAAGCAAGTTGTTTTGCTTCTCTCTGCTTCAGTCTCCTTTCATCTGCTTCTTTCCTGGTGGTTTCTCTGAAGATCTTTCTCTCTTAAGCCTCACAAACCCTAGGATCTCCAAGTATGATAACAATTAGGGTTTTGTTTAGTCCCCCCATTTAGTTTTACCTTTGTGTCATCTTTGAGTCTTCTCTCCTCACCTCATAATCAGGGACTAAACCCTAAAGGCTTTAAGGCTTTGTGATTAAGGTTATGCCTGCATCCTTCTATTAGGATGGAGTGTATAACTTTAATCCTAAGTGTTAAACCCTTAATGTGTTTAACTCCTTTAATCAAATCACCTAATAATCATCAAGACATTAAGCTTGTAACTTGGGCCTTGCATTAGGGTTCTAATTCTTCCTTAATTGGTTAAGAAGGACTAACCCTAGTGTTAATGGACAAGTCCCCCTCAAGTTGCCTTACAAACCCTAAAAATCACCTCTTAATCTTACCATTAATTAAAATCCATTTAATAAAGGCTTTGTTTTGTCATGAGATTAATCCCTAATCATGGATTAAGTTGAGGAGTCTTTCTCAGCTTAAATGTTCTCATCTATTATCCTTCTATTAGGATGGTGTAATGGGTCCATTAAATCCTTGATTATGGCTTAATCTCATTATTTAACACTAAACAAAAACTCCAAAAACATCTAATTAATCACAAGTAGGTTAATGACCTTAATCCTACACCATGGTGATTAAGTGTGAGATACTGACTTCACACTTAAGGTATTCTCATTATCCCTAATCAGAGGGAAGATGTGATGAGTTTACTAACCCATTGGTTTAGGCTTAAGCTCATTTTCTTATGACAAACTTCAAAAAGCAATAAAAGATTGAAAACACAAAAAACAAACAATAACCGTCTCCTTCGGGATTCTTTTCTCATCTCATTCACACATAAACGAGAACTTGCTTCTTCCGTCTAATGCAAGACAGTTTGCACCTGAGCCAGACAGGTCATACACTTGAGCATAGACAAGTAAGCAGTTCATCAGTCAATTTACCTTTCAGTCTCTTTGGGTCGAACTACGGTGTTCTGACTTCCTCATTACACGAGAGGATACATAGGCATAACTTAACAGTTATCGAACAAAAGTCTCTGTATATCCCCCTCTTCTAGAATTATTCTTTTAAGCCTCATAGTCTTGAGCTTCACTCTTCTTTTACACTGACACTTCTCTTATACACTTCACATTATTTTTACACTGACACTTGCATTCTTTCCAGCTTTGATACACAAATAGCACTGACACTACCCCTTTAAACACAAATATTTTAAGCGTGGATCCCGTCGAGTACGACGGACAATCTGGGTGCTAATACCTTCCCAGGTTGTAACCAACCCCCTTTCTCAGTCTCTCTGGTTCGCAACCATCTTATCCATATCTTTTCTAGGTTTATGCGGCATTACCTTTCCTTCGGGATAAAAATGCCTAGCTGGCGACTCTATTCATTCCTTCCCTTTCGCTGACTGTTCGCGTCTGTACCCCTTCTGACCTGGGTGTCATTTGGTGGGAGCGACACTCAAGAAGCTTCCAATGCTTGGCATAGTCGCCAAACAAGAGGGGAGAAGACTTTGGGAGTAAGGGATTTCCGAATGTATCCACCGTTTGTAGAATGGCTAAGAGAACGAGTTGAAGTGTTACTGTTGCCATTTGGGTCTGCGCCTCTTCTATATCCCATGGTCGTTGAACAACCTACCATAGTTAGCATTGAAGAGTTCTACAAAGTGAAGAAGGAAAGAGACAGGTTGTTAAATGAGAATGCACAATTGAGTCAAGAGCTTGTTAAGGCTAATCACGCCAAACTTGAGATTGAGTGGAAGGCTCAAGAAGATGCTGAGAAACATGCTATCGCAAGGAAGCAGTGTGAAGTTGAGTTAGCTCGGTATACGAGATTCGAGTTTTCTACTAGGAGTTCTTCCAAGGAACATATTGACACTAGAAGGCAACTAGATCAAAATACCTTGATGTTTGAGAACATGAAGAAGAGGCATGCTGCTTACAGGATCAAAAGAGAGGAACAAGATAAAGTTCAAGCTGAAGAGATCGCGAGTAAGCTAAAGGAGAAAGATGAAGAGATAGCCGATAAGTTGAAAGAAAAGGATGCAGAATTTCCTAAGGCCCGGGAGGAAGCTTCTTATTACAAGCGGATGATGATCTACTATCAGAAAAAGCTGAAGAGGGTTGAGGATGACCAGGTACAAACGAAGGAATTGGTAAAAGTTCCAAAAGCAAGACCGATCGTTGACCCAGACTTAGATAGAGGATCACATTGACGAAGACATCCTTTTGTTTGCTTGTATGTTGTGAGATTACCATCAGGACTGTTGATGGAATCTCTTTATCATTTCACTTCTGTTTAAGTTCCATGTTTCATATGTTTTGACTATATCAACAAGTGCTTATCATTAAAAGATCTTTTTACTATCATTCTGTGTGCTCTCGCTTCGTGATCACCGACACATATGGTACATTTGCAACACACCCTGGTCTTCATATTCTTGGAATTTTTTGGCACATCTGCTACACACACACACCTTATATTATCAACATTGCTTGTTATTTATAGCAAAAGGAGCTTCTGTCTTCATCAAACCCACAAAACTGGAATCAGGGGATGGAATGCCCTAAAAAATGAATAGACATGTCATAGCACATTATTGCATCCATTTCATACTTGCATTTTGATAGGTTGTCCGGAGTTTCTAACTTATTAAACTGCAGGCAATATAGCTGGTCAACACGTTCATCGATATCCGACTAAAAGAAACCAAGTAAGAATGGATGAGCGAATGCAGACTGAGCTCAACAAGTTCCGACAGAGGATGGATCAGATTATGGAAATGATGACTGGAATTGCTCAGAATCAAGAGCGTCTCAAATTGATGATTGAGCAGCCCCAGGCGAATGCTGGTACTAGAACCCTGACTGGGACGGTGGATTCGAATGTTGCCCGTAACGAAGGGCCAAATCCGAACGGGACTACTACCCGTAATGTGGTTATAGAAGATACACCCGAAGACCAGTTCACTCTACTGGATGCTGATATGGGCAATGTGAATGATCGTAGGTATGAGGAATTGGCAGAAAAGATTAGGGCCATGGAATGTCAAAATTCTTTGGGCATCAAAATGACAAGTTCCACGGCAACACGTACCCTAGAACTCACATTCGTTCATAGTTTGGAAGCATCTCAGCTCACATTGATGACGAGAAACTTTGGATGAATTTCTTCCAAGATAGCTTATTTGGAGCTTCATTGAGTTGGTACATGAAGCTAAGCAGGGTATCCATCCGAAGCTGGAAAGATTTAGCTGAAGCTTTTCTCAAGCAATATCAATATAATATTGATATGGCTCCGAACCGCACTCAGTTGCAGAACTTATCTCAAGGACTTAAGGAAAGTTTTAAGCAGTATGCCTAGAGGTGGCATGAGCTGGACGCACAGGTTCAACCTCCATTTCTCGATCGGGAAATGGCCGACATGTTTATGGGCACCTTACAAGGTGCATACTTGGAATGTCTGGCCTCTTGGCCGTCCATCGGTTTGCTGATATTGTCATCGCTGGAGAAAGGATAGAAAACTTCCTGAAATTAGGAAAGATCCAGGATGCAAGCATTGCTGGTTCTTCTGGTGTGAAAAACCCTTTTGGCAATGGCCAAAGAAGAAGAGAAGGTGAGGCAAATGTTGTATATAGTGGCCGAGACAAAGATCATTCTCAAGGGTACTACCAAGCCGCTGTAGTGACTATTACGCCGCAGGTTCAACAACAACCTCAAGGTCAGCAACAACAGGCACATAGACCATTTCAGGAAAGGACAAAAGCGAGGAACCGCAGACTTAATCCTATCCCATGTCCATATGTTGTATTGCTTCCAGAACTGCTGAAGTTGAACATGGTTGAGCTTCATACCATGAGAGCTCCTTCTCCTGACAATCTACCTCCGAATTTTGATGTAAATGCCAGATTTGAATTCCATTCAGGTGCTCAGGGGCACAATATTAAGAAGTGTTGGGCTTTTCAAAACAAGGTACAAGACCTAATTGACTCTAAGGAGATCAATTTTGCTCCTCGACCAAATGTACTCCAAAATCCAATGCCTAATCACGGTGGAGCCGGAATGAATAAGGGTGTCACGGTTGTTTTACCAGATGGTCCGCGTTAAGCCAAAATCTTTGAGTTAACCACCCAGGTTACAAGGGTATTCATGAAGCAAATAAACCCAGAAGTATCCAAATACTCTCAGTAATGGCAATTGTGTGTTTGTCTTTCTTCAATGCATTTTTCATCCCTATTGAGGGGAACTACGTCGCTCTGATTCTTCATTGGTCTTTGGTCAATGGAGGTCTTTCCGAGCAACCATATGGGGCAACTTTATTCCCCAGCTGTACTCTTTCTTCCAGGTGTCTCATGTCAGAGTCAGAATAAATAGAAGAAGAGGTATGATTGCCATGGTTGGGCATGCGACCTTTCACTTGAAGATTACAAGTCCATGAAAAAGCTACTGATTGTTGAAGGTATCCAAGACTGATAGGTTCAGACGGAGTCAAGTCTCCTCAACAACGACAATATTTAGTTTCTTTACTGCATTTCCATTTGTAGTTTCTTTTATTTGCTAAACATTTGTCTACATGTATGCAATTTGTTTGCTTTTGAATGTTAGCAATAATAAAACTCACATGTTTTTCTTGAAGTAATTCATTCGCATTCACTTATAACTTTGTATGTTTACATTGCAATACCAATTGTCGTGCTTAAAATGAAGGAGAATGACGAAACAAAAACGCAAGAATCTCTAATTGTGTTCTCTCTAATAAGACCATGATGACGATGTACAAGCTTTGTTTCAAATTCCTAAACACCGGAGATATAAGGGAGATAGACCCTCGCTAACCCCTTTGAGCCTTGAAGTAGAAGTTTCTTTTCGCATGAAAAAACCCTTACGTTTAACCCAGGGGCAGGGTAGGTGTTAACTAGTTGGACCAAGCGTTAAAACTTTCATAAAGGAGTGCATTTGAGGATCCATTACAGTCCATCATCCCAATAAAGAGGTCCAAAGACATAAAACCACAATGGTTATCCTAATCAAGAGGTCCCAAAAATTGGAGGACATAATGGTTATCCTTCATCGACCAAAGAATGAGGCAGTCACAACCTTCACGAAGCAGTCAATACAAACAGTGTCACACGATTTGTTCAAAAAAAAGAAATGAAAAAGTCCGCTAAGTCGAAACTTGAAAACAAGCGACTTAGGCAAAAGTTAAGGCATCCCGTTGGACTTCACAATCAAAGATTCACAAGAATTAGTCCAGGAAAAAGTTAGGGATAAGCAAAATAACGCAAAAGCGAAAGATGAAAAGGATTACACAAGAAAGATCCTCAAATAAGAACAAAGTCGTATAGCACAGACACAAAAGACGAAGGGGTGACTGACTCCAAACGACAACCTGATTGGTGCTTGAACCGATAGCAGCAATGGTTCCTCAACTGACACGAAACCCTTATGAAAGGTGAGCGCTTGTGAAAGCTAGTTGAATATAGGAATGGAAGACATCACAAAGAGAGGGGGCACAAATAAAATTCGAGCTTATATCCTTTATTTCTACTACCGTGAACCAGGACACGATACAAACCTCAAAAGTCCTAACTGAAACAAGGTTATTTTGAGAGTGTACTACCACGAGACCGCGTTCATGACTCCTATGAGTTGTGCTAAAAGATCCTTGTTGGTATTGCATGTGCATACTTTCATTTATTAAAAAACAATGTCGTATCTTAATCCAAATATTTGCTCACAAAGGTTTGCAACACCTTTTCAATAAATAATTTGAGATTAACATGTGTGTTGCATTAGAATTTTCATTCTAAGGATAGACATTTTCTGCTTGCATACATTTGTTTGGCATCATAAATGGTTCACATGCGGAAATTCAGTCCAGAAGCTTAAGCTTGCCAAGTTGAGAAGTCTAAAACTTCTGAAAGACAATCACATCAGGGTGCACTTTTCCGAGAAATCTCCATTGAATAAAAACTTTTCCAACTAGTCATGGTAAGAGCTAGCCAATCCGAGGCAGTTACGTCGAGCAATCTCTTCAAAATTCATCCAAACTGGGGCAATCACCTCGAGATTCAAATCTCTCCCAAAGCAATTAGTCCAGGTATTCCCTCAAAGATTAGTCAGTCAAAGAAAAAAAACTATTCAAAAACTCGTACTGGGGCAGGCCACCCCAGTAGCACGAGAATTCATTATTTCCTGAAGACAGACAATCGGAAGCACCGATCCGGGGTTTAGAGTACCAAGACAGCTTTACTCTCAAAGGGTTTCTAAGTCACCCTCTTGTATACTGATTGAGTCTATTACCCATCTAGTGGTCGCTCGTCAAGCCGATTATCTCATTCAACGCCTCCAAAAGCTCCAAGCTCATCTGTGTTGAAAATGGCTACCTCCCCAGCAAGGTTATTACGCCAGTTTATGCAGTCACTACGATACTTAAGAGTTTAAAGACACCAAGTCTTTTGTAAAATCCTCTTAAGGTAAAGTCCAGACGAAAGCAAATGATCCCCAACACGATACGACTTGAAATCATTCCTCCTTAGAAGGACGTTCTTCGATTTTGTTATCCCCGGCAGACGGATGGAAGTTATCCCCAGTAAAGTCGCCAAACTTTTTCTTCAGCAGGTTTCCTTGATCCTGTTTCCTCAACAGATCTAAGGTAACTCATATTCCCCAGCAGATCTCAGACAAATTTCTCTTCCCCAAGAGATCTTGGAAGATTTCCTTGCTCCAGCAGAGCAGCATGGATTGATAATTCCCAAGCAGAGTTCTCTTCCCACGGTGAAGTATTTCTTACATGAGTTCATGTATTCCGGCAACCAGCTAAACGGTTCCCTTCCCCACAGAGGTTCGGAAAATTCAGATAAACAGAAAGTTCTCCTTAGTAGAGCCTTGACAAGACGTTTCCCCAGCTAAATCGAAAAGTTGCAGATCCCCTAGCAGTCTTATGGGTGAAATTCAATCCCCAGTAGTTGTGGTATCCCCAAGCAGGTTCCTCAAATCTAAAGTCCAATTTATTTTTTGCAAAGGTGATAATTCGGGACAGATGAATTATTCACGATCTTCTCCAGCAGAGATGTTATCCCCGCAGGGCTTCTCGAGATCGAATACGCGATCATTGCATTCTCAGCAGAATCAGTAGGGACTTATTACTTTCGCATCAGGAATTCCCTTTGCATCTATATCCTTTCATTGATGTGCTCCAAACATAGCATCCCCAGTGTCATGGGGCATCATGCCATGCAATTTAATATATGAGTACCCAACATAATCCAAGTTGGATATCTTGCAAAGTCAAGCCGCAGACTGGCCAAAGTCCATCCTCCGGGTGGAAATTTCTTAAAGTTCAGCCACAGATTGGCCAAAGTCCATCCTCCGGGTGGCAATTTCTTAAAGTCCACCCGCAGACTTGCCAAAGTCCATCCTTCGGGTGGCAATTTCTTAAAGTCCAGCCGCAGATTAGCAAAATTCCATCCACAGGGTGGCAATTTGCAAAAGTCCCCTGCAGTGGGCAAAAGTCCCCCGTAGTGGGCAAAAGTCTCCCGCAGTGAGCAAATGTCCAACCGCAGATTAGCGAAAGTCCAACCACAGATTGGCAAAAGTCCATCCTCAGGGTGGAAAATTTCTAAAGTCTCCCGCAGTGAGCAAAAGTCCAACCGCAGATTGGCAAAAGTCCATCCTCAGGGTGGCAAAGTATCTGAAGTCCAACCGCAGATTGGCAAAAGTCCATCCTCAGGGTGGAAAATTTCTAAAGTCTCCCGCAGTGAGCAAAATTCCAACCACAGATTGGCAAAATTCCATCCTCAGGGTGGCAAAGTATTTGAAGTCCAACCGCAGATTGGCGAAAGTCCGTCCTCAAGGTGGCAAATTTCTAAAGTCTCCCGTAGTGAGCAAAAGTCTCCCGCAGAGAGCAAAAGTGCAACCGCAGATTGGTGAAAGTCCGTCCTCAGGGTGGCAAAGTATCTGAAGTCCAACCGCAGATTGGCGAAAGTCTATCCTCAGGGTGGCAAAGTATCTTGAAATCCGACCGTAAATTGGTGAAAGTCCACCCGCAATGTGGCAAGTCGTTAGTCGTCTGACTCAATCAGGAAGACATCATTAAGGCATTGTTGTAGCCTATCAAAGTCCACCCATAATGTGGCAAGTCAGTAGCCTTCTGGCATCACTCGAAAGGCATCCTCAATTTACTATTCTTCACGTCATAGTTCTCCCCAAGCAGAGTTCGTATGGTTGGGTGCATTTCCCTGTTCTTCTTCCAGAGGGCAAATTTTCTAGTTGTTTCTAGTATTCAATCCCTGCATACCTCAAACGTCTGAAAGCAACTGCTATCATTCATTCACGTCCATAGTGATTGAATAGGGGCAACTATAACACCCCAAAATTTCCCCTCTCATTTTCATAGCATCTAGTATTATTTTCGTACTTAGCATTACATTCTTTGCATAGAAAGATGAAGCAATAACATTCATTGTTGAAGCATAGAGCATGGTATGGATTTCTCTTCAGATGTGGCTATCTGGTTATGATCTGATCCGGATGGAAGTTTGACCTAATCTCGGTCAAACTATCAAGAGATTATTTCAACTACAAGTTTTTTGTGCCATGAGTTATTTCTCAGGCATTGAGGGTCTCAAGTCCATTTATCTTATGTGAGAGGGGTAAGGATACCAAGCAGTGATTAAGAAGCAGTTTGGTTCAAAGGTCATGGGTTATCAGGTTGTGGAATTCAGGAATTTCACGGTCTAAGATTCACAAAGTTGGATCATTTCCATCTAGGGTTTCATGCAGTATGTTGAGTTTAAGTTTTTAAGCCATAATCATATCTTCAAGGCATGTTCATAATAAATATTTCAGGCCCAGCTTGTTTCAAAAGGCTACAAGCGCAAGATTCATTCATTGAAGCTCTTAATTCAAGTCACAAACTCTAAGTCAAGATTACCATGTGAAGTCAACCCGAGGTCTATTGAGATTTGGTTACTCTTTTGGTCATTCTTTTAAGAGATAATCACTTGGTTTTATGGAAAATTTACTCAAGAAATATTGTGATTCGATCTTACAAATACAGATACAATTCCAATTCCCGGTAAGCCCATTGTCTTTTAATTCCAATGTCCAATACAAATTTGGCATGAAGGTTATAAAACATGGAGAGACAACCACGACTACTAAGTAACTTATAACAAAATGTGGCCTTAAGGAAAAGTTGTTTGTGATCTATCATATTTTCCCAGCAAGATGAGGGAGGTCGGTAAGGTTGCAAGGGCAATAGCCATCATGAACCATCTAATCCCTAGCATTAATGATTCCTAATCGGTGCAAGTTATTCCCATAGAAGCAATTGGGTGGAAAGTCAGACATAATGCTCGCATTTATCCTGTTGCTCATATTCTCACAATGTTTGCCCAAAAGGAAGATCAGTATTATGCATAGAATAAAACAAATATACCATGGAAAGACGGAAACACACAGGAAATATCAAGTAAAATAAATAAATAATAACATTGTAACTCCAATTTAAGTCACAACACATGAAAAAAGGGGGGGGCAACACCCTGATAGTTACACACCAGAATAAAATTAACTCCAGTATAATTCATAGCAAGAAAAATGCAGTACTAAGATGCTTCTAACTAAATAACAAGCGGAGAAATTCAGAATTACATAACAGATGGAAAAATTCAGAAGTTTACAACAGAAAAATCAGTTATGAAATAACTGATGTTACAAAAGCTCAAGCCAAGGTTGAGAAGAGAATCTGATACAAAGTTGTGAAAAACTCGAACTCATCTCTCGATCCCGTTTTTCTTCATTCCATCGTCACCAAATTCTTCAATCATTCCTCAACTGAATATCATAACCAAGTTCAATCTTCATCCTTGCTTTCATCACACAAAAACAAGAATATGATGACTCATCTCCATTAACAAAGTTCTCAAATCTTCTTGGTCGTAATTGAAGATCTCCATCACTCTGAAAAATCGTTTTGTATCTCTCTTCGTCAAAGTAGAATGATCTTCATCAGTTGAATTCATCATCAACTTCATCGTAGCCTAACCTACGCCATCATTCTTCTTCATCGAACGAAGCATTACTGAAATCAGCACATACTGAAAGAAACAAAAGAGGAAGTTAACAATAAAAAAAGGGTTTAGTTATGTAAAATAACTTCAACAAAATGGAAGCAGGGGCTGAAGAAAAAAATGAGAATCAGAGGATCAAATATAAAGTTCCAGCTTTAACAAAATCTAACTTCCATAACAAACTCTAACATAATCCAAACAGAAATCCTAACTGATCTAACAGAATTTACCTGAGAGCATCTTCTATAAAGCTGAAACTTGTTGCAATTGAAAAGAGGTTCTCTTCTCATTCTTTCAGATTTTCTGCTTCATCTTCATCTTCTCCCTCAATTTCATTTCTGAATTCTTCTTCATTCATCCTTCAACTCCATCTCTCTTCATCTCTCATATCTTCATCTCAGAACTTCATCACTCTCATATCTTCATCCCTTTTTTCATCACCATAACTCTGCAATCTCTCTATCCATTCTTCATCAAGCTTAAACCTTCAACATACATCAATCCCTAACCTTCTTCAAACAGATCACGGATCACTACCATTACACCATTTTTCTGAATTTCTCAGATCTTCAACCTCCTTCATCACTCTCAAATATCAGCAACTTCAAATCAAAACCTTCTTCAACTCTTCATCAAGCAAAGCATCATTCTAATTTCATCATCCAACTTCAGTCCACATCACCACCTCATCAAACTGAACCTGCAAGAGACGTAGATCAACATCAACAATAATGGCAACGAATAAAACCTGCAACAATTCCACATCTCAGTGACAACGAATTCAAGCTGTGAAGAGAAAGGTCAAATCACAACACATCGTCGCAATGTTGATAGGGAACTTTAGCAATTTGACGTAACTATAGAAAGGAGACGGAGAAGAGTTGAGCAAGAAAGATAAAGAGGCATAACTCACCGGAGTTCTTCAAAGAGTCGTAGTGCCACCGCAAATCAATCGGTACGTTATTTGAATCTCCTTTGTTGTAAGCTTTGAGGCGTTGATCTTTATTTATCTATGAGTATTAAACTTGTCTTTTTGCACCTATTCCTGCCGCAATTGAAAGGTTAGAGTTTAGATTATAGGAGCTTCGATCTCGTTTGTTAGAGGAGATATATGCTAAATTGGTTTAAGATTCGGAGAAATCATAGAAAATAGGGAAGGTTGGGGAAGAGAAGTTGGGTTTTCATGGTGGCGTGGCGGTTCTCCGGCAGGCGAATTAGGTTTCCGACGCCGCGGATGAGAGAAGAGAGAGGAGAGGATACAGAGCATGAACACATTGTGTGAGAGAAGAGTTTAGATGATTATGTGAGAGGAGATATTGGTGGAACCGAGTCTTTGGTGGCAGAGATGTTTGTTTTTCGGCGAGAGGTTCACATCGGCTAGGGTTTTTTGGTTTGAGAAAGGGAAGAAGATGAGAGTAGGTGAGAGAAGGGAAAGCATGAGGAGAGAATGCTGAGTTTCTTCTTTGCTTTTTAGGCTATGAGCATTCATACGGTTGATTTTCTTTTATGAATTAACTTAGTTTTTTGAAAAGATTAAGAGTCATAATATCATGATTAATGTACTGTTAATTGTATTAAAATTCATAAAGACTTTGAAAATGCCATAAAGTCATAAAATATGTTGTTAATATCCACCGCCTATTTGATTCTTTGAAGATAAGTTTTGATTTTGGGTCCAATCCGACGGTGACATTTGTCACCGTCCGGTTGGACCATTTTGCTGTGATTTTCTCTCTTCCCTCCATGCGAATCTGGGCCTAGAATAATTGCTATTGGCACCCTTGTTTGCTGGCCCATCTCGTCTTCAACTTGAAAATTGCTTCCAATGCACCTCAGACTCACCCTGCGTTATGGGCCTAGTACAAATACTATCTGCACCCCTGCATTCAAGCCCAACATTATTTTGAACTAGAATTTTGCTACTGCAACACCCCCCTGACATTTTCTCTAGACTTTCCTTATTTCTTTTAAAATGCTTTTCATAAAATCAATTAAAAAATAGTTTTCATCATTAATAAAATTCTAGAAATTTTAAAAATAGCATTTTTTACACATAAAAAATTAGATTGATTTTTTAAAATTCCTTTTTCGATTATTTTCGCATTTTATTTCGATTTTATGCTTTATGTGCTTTTAATATTTTTTGCAATTTCACCCATTAGTTCATTCAGCCATTTTTTTTTGCATATTCATTTTAATTTCATTTACTAACAATTTTTCTGTTGTGCAAGGTACTTTCAAGGACTATGCTTATGGAATCAGACTATTTTTATTATGCCTTGATTATATTTTTGTGGTTTATACTTTGTGATGTAATAGTTGGAATTTTATGTGCAATACCTATAATTAGGATAGAAAAAGATAAAATGAAGCGTTAGATAACATAATTTCAAAAATAAAGAAAAGGAGTTATTCGATTCAAAGTCGAAGAATTTCAAAAAATATATTAAATAAAGTTTCATGTGACATTAGGATTCCTCGATTATCATCGCTCCACTCTAATACACCAAAAGCAAGCCTTGTTAGTTGCAAACCATAAGTCGTGTGTCTCAGCACCACGTAATCGACCCACCCGATCCATCGTTTCATCCCATTTACGATTTACACACGTTTTTACCCACCATGACATAGGAGGACCATATTATTCACTATTACGTTTTGTACTTGCGTTTCTAGTCTAATATCCGCTTAGGTAGCTTTAATATTTCAAGCTTTACTAACCATAGGATTCACCATTGAACATAATCATTTAGGGTAAGTCTAGTTCCCTTAGATTTTTTCCTTTTGCAACTTGAGTCTCACTTCTCACCCTTAAAGAAAAATAAAAAACATTTAAAAGGAAAAGTGTGTACAAGGCACCGCGAGTTTTAAGCCATATGGGAAATGATTAGTGAAGGTGTCCTCCACTCTTCTAGAATGCTTTACAAACGTTCCATTGGGGGCGATCTTGGAAAGTATTCTCTCATGTATCATAGTCTTTAGTGTTGTACATACAACAAACTCAAAATTAAAACACTTATTCTAAAAGACAATAAACCAACAAGACAACACGTCTTCTCTTCTTATCTCCCATTCTTTGCGGACGAATACGACTTGTCTCGACAGTTCAAACAACGATACGGTAAACACCCTCGAGTCAGAGCCGGTGACACCTGAGTTAGAGCTATGGAAACGTCATCCTAAAAAACACAAATTAGTTCCCGCCTTAGTTAGGCGAACTACGTCGACTCTGATCCTCATTTACCCGATGAGGTACGTAGGCAGCGAGGTAGGGCCCGTGCGAGCATATTCTTTATTTTCCCTACATTTCCCCATTCTTTCTTTCCAATCTCTTTTCCAGTTCCCTTTCTCATTTCAATTCCAATTCCAATTAGTAATTCTTTCGTTCAGACAACATCTTATTTCTCACCCTTTGAAACAGACTAACAAGCGTGGATCCCATCGGGTACGACAGACGAATTGGGGTGCTAATACCTTCCCAGTTCGTAACCGACTTCCGAACCCAGATCTCTGGTTCGTAAGGCCTCTCCCTTTCGTTTTTCACTTAGGTTTGTGCAGCATTACCTTTCCCATTTATTCGGGATAAAAATGCCTGGCTGGTGACTCTACCTTTTTCGCGCCACTTTCGCGTTTGTACTAGGATGAAAATCCCGGGAGCGATAGCTTCCTGAGGACTTTTAGAATGCATACCAAGCATAATCATCATCAAAAGCATGCTGAATTGCACAAACCGAATCCACCTTTTAACTTATTTCTTGATTTTTTTATTCACATGATTTACGCATTATGAATACGATTTGATTGTTTAATGTTGTTTATATTGATGTGTATATGGTTTTTGGATAGTTTAATTGAAGCTTTAGTGCAGGTTCGACAATCCACCATTATTAGGGTTTTCAAGCTCGAATCTGGGAACCATGGCTAGAGACGACTTCAATCCAAATTGATGGGATAATTGAACTTATAAGATAACCTTTAATCGATTTGCATCGTTAAAACTAACTTATATTGTGTATATGATGATCTGGAAAAACGCAGGTGATCTAGTGACGGGAAAACCGTCACTAAAAGATGTAGCTACGGACAAACCGTAGGTAAAAGCTAACTGGACGGACCAACGAATAAGAAGAAGTTTAGGCGCGAATCTGACTTTCAAATTTTGTTTTAATATTTATTTTATGTTTTTTGTTTAATTACGTTGCAGGACTCATGGCCCAGCGGTTGGTGGAGCACGCGTGTGAAGCTAGACCTAGGTTTGATCCCAGACTCTCCCCTTTTCTTTTTAGGACCTTTTATTTATTACTTTTTGTTTTGTTTTCTATTTTTTCTTATTTTTAATTAATTAATTAATATTAAAACTAATTTTTTTAATTAAACAACTTTTTAACTAATCAACCATTTTAATTCTTTTAACATATAAAAAAATTTATAAACTTTTTCTAATTAACTTAATTGTTTTTTTTATAAATTTATTTTTTACACAAAAATTAGTTTTTAGGTTATTTCATTATTTAATCTTATAATTAATTTGTTATTAACTTAATAATTAGGGTTTAACCAATTTTAATTTCAAATTTTGTTTTCTAACCCTAATCCTAGATAAATTAATATTTTTGACCTAAATTTATTTTCTTAATGAAATTTTAATTAATTAATTTCTTTATTAATTTTATTATTATTCTTAGAAAATTGTATAGTTAATGTACTATCGTAGATTTATTTTCTCGCATTTTTAATTAATTATGTAACTGTTCTTGGTTTGTAATAGTTAATTAGACTTTTATTTTCCGTACTCCCCTAAAAATCAAAATGTATCCCCCTCTCTATGATGTAATAGTCTAGGGTTTATTTTCTGCTTTTTATTTTTCGTAAAATATTTACTGCATGGTTAGTAAACGTAGGGTGTGAAAAGACTTGTATGCGAACAAAATTGGACTTAGCCAACTAATTTCTAAGATAAATAATTGTAATTAACACACTCCATTCACACACGTATGTCGGTCGTCATACATACGCCATCAGCACCCCCAGGGTTTCTCCTCTTTGTTGCCTTACCATATGGTCATGTCCCTCGAACATAGGGATATCTTAGCAAAAGACGCTTACGAATAAATCATCATAGTTGCCTACGAAAAGATCATAGTCCCTCAATGACCCTTCGAGTTTCCTTCGAATAAATGATCTTGTCCCTACGAAAAAGATCATAGTCCCTCGATGGCCCTTCGAGTTGCCTTCGAATAAATGATCTTGTCCCTACGAAAATGATGATAGTCCCTTCGAATTGCTAAGGTATCCTTACATGTTGCCTTCTATGACCATTCGATGACCCTACGCTTGTCCCTACAAATCCAAGGATAAAATTACTTACTAACTAATAGTAAGGATAGTTCTATCCATATGGAAACGAAAATGACAAGAAAGACCTTACAACTTAGGGTAAGTAACTCTTAAACGCTTGCTCACAACTTTAAAAACAAATACTTTTTACACCACACCCTTTTTTTCAAAATAATTTTAAACAAGTAAACACTTTGTATACATTCATACGAGAATCATTACAAAGTTAATTTTTAATGAAAATATTTTAACCACACACTATACTTTTCAAACAAAACAAATAAATTGAGCTAAGCAATTAAGAGCCAATGGATAACCATGGATATAAAGGGTGCTAACACCTTCCCTATGTATAACTTACCCCTCGAACTCAAAATCTTTTAAAGGTCTTTCCTGTTCTTTTATGTCTTTCCTAAATTGGATGAAATAAAAGTCGGTGGCGACTCTTGCTTATCACAACATGTTGCGACAAATATTAAAAGTCAGTTCTCCCACCATGTTACACAATGTAAGATCAAAAATCTGTAGTTCATGGTACAAATAATGAAAATTGGTTGGTGTTGATTGATTTTATTAAGTGAAGGCAATTTATCATTTTCAAGTGGATAGCCTCACAAATCTACCATGAGAATGAGGGTGTAACACCCCAAATTTGCCCTCTTGTTTTTAAGCATCATAGAGCATCATGTTCATCATATTCATATCATTCTCGTATTTTTGTGTTGCGTCATTAGCATAGAAAAATGAAGCATAACATTCTCATGACCTAGCATTAGGCATATGATCATCTGTGGGTGGATTTGAGGCCTAGTGGATTGGTCCAAGTCCCATAAGAAATATACATGGCATTCACTAGTTCAGGATCAGTCACAAAGATTCAAGAGGTTGGGAGAGTATCAGAGAAATCTAGGCAAGCTCTTACACAATGAATCCAAGTTAGGGTTTCACTTTCAAGCATGAAACTTTGTGACTTTGGCCATTCCATCTGGGCAAAGTCCCTTATATGACAAGAGGATCCTATGGATGATATTTGGTGAGAAGTTCCTAAAGGAAGTCAGTTATTTTATTAGAAGTTCAAGAGTGCAACTTATTTTTTCTGTGTAAGGGAAATCCTGATTAGGGTTTTGGGCCTGATTCTCCTATTCTCTTAATTTTGACCATTTCTTATGGGCAAAGGCTTTCATTTGGTCTGCATGGCTTATATATGAAGTTTGAGGCAAAAATTCAGTGAAGAAGCCAAGATTTGGTCTAGTTACTTGAAGGTGAAGTAAGAAAGCCAACTGCACAGTCAGAAAAGTCAACACGAAAATTGCAGGGTTTTTTAATCAGGATTATCTATTTATGAGGCTATATCATGTCAAGGAATAATTCGGTTGAGCTTAGATGTCAAAAATCGGGAATATGCAAAAAATTACTAAATTTGGAATTTTAGAAGTTTTCATTTTTTGGAAATTATTTGTCCCGAAACTTCGAGCTATTATTTCATGTGCGAAAAAGCTCCGAACGATTTTTCAATGAACACGAAAGTTGTAAGGCCTGATTTTCCCTTTTCGAAAAGTCGTAGAACGCCTTCATAGCATTTGTAGAACTCAAGTTACGATTTTTTGAAGTTTGGAGCATTTTAGGGTTTTGTGGCTGGACACGTGTCATTTTGGGGTTGGTTCATTTTTATTATTATTTTTTTCTTTCTATTAAAATTATGTGAGGCGTGACATATTATATTGTTCACAAACTTTTAATAGGACCAATGTGTTAATGTTTGTGGCCAAATAGTGAAGTAATCTAAGTAAAAAATAATGGCACTTGGTGGTTTGTGTGGAAAGTGAGAAAATTAGCAATTGGGCTTAGTCAAACATGGCCCATCACGTTTCTTTGAAGGCTCCAGCATGCACATTTTTCTCACCCAATATCACCACATGCTGAATTCTCTAATAAAAGAAAACAAGAAGGTCATGTGCAGCTTCATGAATTCCATGCACTCACTCAATATCACCACGTGGATAGTTGTTTTTTAAAATAAAAAAAAAGCAAAATGGAGGGAAGTAAAGAAAGATGGTGCACTCTGCATTTGGATAACCGAATTGGTGCAGCCACCCTTAATGCTTCAAACGCACACCCCCAGCTATTTAATCATCAAGCACAAATTCAGTAGAGAGTTTTTTCATTTTTCACACACCATGCTCTTGAATCTTTCTCTCTTCTCTCATTGAAGCATAACAGAATAACCGAATTCAGAAGCTTCCGGATCTAAGATTCTGATCTCATTCTTCATCTTCAAAGAGTTCTGAGTTCTCACATTGAATCTGATATTGCCTCCATAGCAAGAGTTTTGGATCTTTGAGCAAGCTGAAGATCCCGCAGCACCTCTGAGTGTGGATCCTCTTCATCCACCAGCCTTTATTTGGCTTGCATCAGGTCCAAGGAAGCTTCAAGAAAACGAAGAATTCTCTGGATTTCTCAAATTCTTCAAGAAGCTTCAAGGTCAGGTTTGTGCTACTCAAACAATTGCTCCGATTTGGTTGTATTTTAGACTGTTTGATGTTGTTATGAATTAAGATGCACGATGTGAAATGATTAGAAGCTTTGTATGGCACAAAATCATGAATGTTAGTTTTGATGCATCATCTTGTTTTGATAGAGTGGCTCTGTATAATGCTTGTTGGTGAGAGATATTGGTATATCCGTGATCCTCGTATTTCATACTTCATTTTCGGTTTTTATGTTGTTAATTTTCATTGAAAGATGAAGAAGTTATAGTGTGATGAATCGTTGATGATGATGTTGAAAATCTTGTTCTGTTCTTGCATTTTTCGAATTTGATCATAAGCATGAGGAAGAAGATGATGTGGTGTTGAGTTGTGAGTGGACATGCTGAACTTTTGTCTTGTAGTGACTTAAGGATGGCTTGACCGATTGTTTTCAGGTTACATGATTTTGTTCATGTTTTTTCATATTAATAAAAGCATTAATAGCAGATAAAATAATAATAGGATTATTAGGGGAATTGCTTGGGAATTTCGGGTGGGCCTAAGGCCAGTTACTGACTGCACCCCATTGTTGGGCCCAGGTTGTGTTGTGTTAAACTTCTCTACTGTATGCACACCCTTGCAGCTTTTTTTTTCTGTTTCTTAATTTAATTTTTTTTTTCTTTTTTTTTTTTATTCATTAGAAATAGAATAGATTAGAATAATTAGTTAGATAAATGTTTAGAAAATAGTTTATAAGATATATAGTTTTAAGATTAGTATGTTTGCTTAGTTAATAGGAAATATGATATAGTTTAGGATTAGTTTAATTGCTTTAGAATTTGTTTAGGATTAATATAATAAAGTGTAGTTAGTATAATTGATTAAAGTTCAGTTAGTATAATTGCATAGAAAACTGTTAGAAAATTGTTAAAAATATAGTATTAAGTAATCATAGTTAGAATAGATTAATTAGGAATTATAATAATGTTTGATCAATTAGAATTTGTTAGAATAATTAGTTGGAATGTATTTAGGATAATATTTGTTTAGAATATATTGTGTAGTTTTTTGAATATTGTTTATAGAATAGGAGAGTGTAAAAAAGGGTTGTTTATGTGTTCAGACATGGGCCCATAATAGATTGCTTTTCGTCCCCCCATCCTGCCAGGCCCATTTGAATTCAGTGCAAATCTTTGCCAATTGCACCTTTCCTTTATTCCATTAAATTCTTTTTCTTCCATTTATTTTCTTTTTATTTCAGTTTGGTTTTAATTCGTATAAAATAGAAATATTCATCTAAAAATTCCCAAATAAATCATGGATGTTCCTTTGTGTCTCTAAAATTTTGTCATATTTTTATTTTATTTTTTTCATTGATTAGCGTGCCAGAATTAATTCATCTTTGCACCTAGTGTCATTTGCTTCATTTCTTGACCAGCCTGTCTTGTTGATTTTCTACAGACTTCAATATTTGGAGTTTTGATCCCATTCTTTTTGTATTGTGTTCCTAAGATCTTCTAGTTTTCATGTGATTTTTCTCAGAATTTTTAGAAATTTATTTCTTGAGTTTTGATCTGGTATCTTGTGATGTAAGTTTTCTGTCCTAGCTTGTGTTTATACATCCATTTAACCTAGTTCCTTTCTGAACTTTTGCAAGTCCTTTTGGCAAATTGATATATTGTGTTTTAAGATCATTTGGGTTCAGTTATAGAATTTTTAGATGGCTGGTTGATTATTTGTGGATTTTTATTCTCACCTTGTCCCATTTTGTTTCTTTTGGATTGTTAGATCTCTTATAAGCTTAGAAGGGCGCTTGTGCCAACTTTTTCTTCTTGTTTGGGGTTCCTTTGGGGTATAGGTACCTTCCTGGTCCTAGGATAGATCTTGGTTCTTCTAAATTTTTGAGTTTGCTTCATATTGAAGTCATATGTTCCTTTAAGGGTTTAGATTTCATCTTTTGGTTCCATTGCTTTTATTTTGACATTGTTTGGTATTGTGTGATTTCTCTCTTCATCTTATAGGCCTATTAGGCCATTCTTTTTACCATTTTGATTCTGATTGTGAACTTTGTGCTTGTATTCATTTGTGTATGCTAACCTTGCAGGAGCTATGGTAAGTGTGAGATGTGGGAATTGAGTTCCACATCTCTAATTCTTATCTCTTCCTTTTAGGTTTATGTGAGCTAACTCTCTTTTGTTGGGCCTAGGCCTTTCTCATCCCTTCTTCTATCTTCTTCTTCCTTCTTCATTAGGATAGGAACCTCACTAACCTTTAGGATATCCATGCATGTGAATACTTAGGATTATTTTAGTCCCCTTTAGAATTTTTTCCTTTGAGATCTTTTGGTTCTTCTTCTCTTCTCATCTCATAACTCTTAAAAAAAAACACTTTAATATATGTGAAGTGATGCATTGATCCATAGCCTTATTCCATGAGGTATGCTGGTAGTCTTCCCATCTTGGGATAGTACATGTTTACCTTGTGATGCACGAGTCTGATCAAGGTATCTTCTTCATAAAGAAAAGCATAAAAAACACTTCTTCATGTGAATAATCAAAACACTTAATAATTAAGCAAGTTAGTGAGCCTAAGCCCTAATCTCTGGGTTCAAGTTTTGGGGATCTTCTCCTTACTTGAGTGTGCTTGTTCTATTATTCCATCTTGGAATGTAGTGACAAGTGCACATTCCATTGATGAGAGCTTGAGTTCACTTCCTTGTGACACACTCATAAAAGCTTCATAAAAATCTCAAACAAACAATAAACGTCTTTCCTTCGGGAATTCTTTTCTCACCTCCTTCGCTCCGTACGCGAACTTGCTCCTACTTGTCACTTTGCAAGACGGTTACGCACTCGTCGTCCGAGCCTGCAACACCTGAGCATTGACATAGGCAGTTCAAGCCTTTAATTCATAAGCAATTTCTTTTCTACCCCTAGTTAGGGGAACTACGTCGACTCTGATCCTCATTATCCCGATGAGGTACGTAGGCAGCGGGGTAGGGCCCGTTCGAGCACAATCTTTATTTTCCCTACATTTCCCCTTTTATTCTCATTCTCTTTTTCAGTTCTTTTTTCATTTCCATTCCCTTTCTTCCAGTCAGCAGTTTTAGTCAACATCATCTTATTTTCTCACCCTTTGAAACAAAACAAGCAAGCGTGGATCCCGTCGGGTACGACGGACGAATTGGGGTGCTAATACCTTCCCAGTTCGTAACCGACTCCCGAACTCAGATCTTTGGTTCGCAGGGCCTTGTCCTTTCCTTCTTCCTCAGGTTTGTGCAACATTACCTTTCCCATTCATTCGGGATAAAAATGTCTGGCTGGCGACTCTAACCTTTCCGCGCCACTTTCGCGTTTGTACTAGGATGAAAATCCCGGGAGCGACAGCTGGCGACTCTGCTGGGGACGTCACACCAGATAATCTCTGGTTCCCCTGTGAGTCTCTCCTAGCGCTTGTGTGTTGCTGTTTCATTGGGTGATGTTTGTTTGTTGTGACTTGTTGTATTTTATGGTTGTTTATTTACAACTTTATTTATAGCTTTATTTACAGTTTTCAGTCGTTATTTTATGCATCATGTATATATACTGGACTGTCTGGACTGGTTTTCTTTGGTGGGATGGGTGTTACTGGTTCTTGAGAGATATGAGCCAAGTACCCGGCTCGAGTGCACCATAGGACTTAGAGTGGTTCCACTTTGGCCTCATGAGATCTTGTCATGGGGGTAGTAGTGAGTTCCACACCCAGGTTGCGATTGTCTTGGAAATGTCTTGATTTGGGGATCTTCCTCTCTCATTACATAACCCTGACAGTTATGTGCAGCTGGGGACCGATCATTGAGAACCTTTGTGGAAACAACCCTCTCCAGTGGTGACAGTGGCAGACCACATTTTGTGGCAAACCCATTCGCACCCGAGGGTCCACTGGGGACTCGCGTAGGATGGCCTGGTTCTCTTATAAGAACTCAGTTAAAGCATCTGGTCGTATGACATTAGTACTGTATCCTACGGGCTAAATGTACTATTGTTTCTCGATTTCAGCGCTTGAAGCTAGGGACCTATAAGGGATGCTTGTTTTTCCCGGACTCAGCTGAGGCCTCCCTGCATAGTACATAATGCCTAACCGATTCCCTGATTTGGTCATGAGCCATTTCTCGGAGATGGTGACAGTATTATTGCTATGTGGCTTTGAGAGTCTGTGATGTCTGACCCGGAGCCTTTTACCCGTGAGATTGGGGGGTGTTTACAGGTGTGCAGGAACCCATGACCTCAACATACACTCATCTGTTCAGTGGTTCTTGTTATGATCTGTGATCCTGTGATTATGATATGTGGTTCTATTGATTCTATGGTTCCGAAGTTATGGTCCTGGAATTCGGGATTTCTTGATACTGTGATTCTGATCTCTTCTATCAGAGGGTTGTGATTATCAGAGGATGTGACTCAGTAAACTTTTGGGTTGGCCAGTTATTCAGAGGGGCCCTTGTCAGTGTTCCAGTTCAGATGGTCCCAGCTAGTCATATGCTTGCATTGCATTACATTTGCATCATTCTTTGCATTAACTGTTTATGTTTCCCATTTTTCAGGTCATTAATCACATCTGTTCCCAGTTCTGGTATTCTTATCTCTATGGCAGAAATCAGAAGCGATCCGAGGAAAAAGAATGTGCATTATACCTTTCTTCAGCCGGAAGTCAGAAGTGTTCAGAGGTTAGCAGGTCTGATGAACGATCAAGTCTTGGGTAATTTCAAGAAAAGATATGGCCAGATACTGAAGTTTGTGGACAAGCCTACTACAGACCAAAAGGACAGCTTGCATACCTTGCTGCAATTTTATGATCCCATGTTGCGTTGCTTTATTCTTCCAGGTTACATCTTAGCTCCGACATTGGAAGAGATCTCCAGCATGCTGAGTGTTCCGATCAGAGAGACATTGCCGTTCTACGGGTCAGAGGTTGTGCTCAGAGATGAAGATATAGCCAAGGTTTGTAGGTTGCCAGTTGCTTCAGTCAGAAAAGCTTTGCAAGAGAGTAAAGGCAGAGGTCTACCATGGAGTGTGCTTATCCCAGAGGCTGAGAAGTATGCTACAGAAGCTAAGTGGAATGACTTTGGGGCCTTGCTGGCATTGATGGTATATGGGTCTAGCTTGTTTCCCGGAGAGAAAGAGTTTGTCAGCTTAGAAGTGATTTCAATCTTTGCAAAAGGCAATCCAGTGCCCACTTTATTGGGTGACTTTTATTTTAGTGTCCATTACAGAAACGAGAAAGGTAGAGGTGGTCCAGTGGTCTGCTGTGCTCCTTTGTTTGCTGAATGGTTCGCTAGACAGTTGCCTAAGTCAGGTGCCTTCAAGGATATACGAGGCGAATGGAGATGGTCCAGAAGATTGATGGGACTGACTGAAGAAGACATTGCTTGGGGTTATGACAGGGATTTGCTAGGAAAAGAGGTGATGGTTAGTTGCGGAAGGTTTGCTGGAGTACCTTTGCTGGGAAGGAAAGGTGTCATCAGTTACTACCCGACATTAGCCAGAAGGCAGTTTGGCTACCCTTTGAAGGATCCTCCTCAGATGGAAATGTTTGCTGAATCTTTGTATTTTCCTGTTGATGGAAACAGAGAGCTAGTCCAACAAGCAGTTCAATCCTGGGATCACAGGAAAAGGAAAGGGAAGAAGGACTTCGGCCGAGTTGATCCCAAGGCATATCCACCATATGCTGAATGGTTGAAAAGGCATATCGAGTCAGTTCTCATGCCTTTTTCAGTCGAAGCTCCACTTTATCCCCGAGAGGTACCAGGTCCGAGCAGTATGGTTTCCTTGGAGGAGTACAAGAAGCTAGAAGCCCAGCTGCATGAGGTCAGAGTAGAGAATATTGAGATGGTAAGCTTATACCACCAGGCCAATAGAGCCAAGAAGGAAGCTGAAGACAAGCTGCAGAAGCTCCAAGCCTCTTTGGAAAACAAAGAGAAGGATTTTGCTGGAAGAGAAGCCCATTTCCACAGATTGGGTATGATGGAAGCTCGAAGAGAAGTTAAGCGCAAGGAGACCTTAAAGACTCTCAGGAGTGCTCGGCAGTCCATTGTTTGGTTGAAAGGCCAAAGGGATGAAGACCAAAAGAAATTCAAAGAGAAGGAAGAGTTCTTCGAAGTTCAGATGGCTTTCAAGAAGGAGGAAGTGGAACAAGCCCACGCTATCCGGAGGGAAAGGACCCAACAGCTAGCCCAAAGTCAATTAGCTCTAGAGGAAGCCAGGAAAGAGATCGAAGAGCTCAAGCTGAGAGCAAGTGTCAAGAAAAGCAGGGCGGAGGTGGCAGAGCCGGGGTCCTTAGCTTAGTTTATTTGTCAGACTACCTACAGGCTTGTTGTAGGAGTCTTGCTTTCATTTCCTTTGTCTTTATGTACTGATTTGTAACCCTTCGGGGAAGTTTCTTGGAGGTATTCTGACTTTTAGCCTATAGTGGTTTGTCCATATTCAGTATTAATGTGCAAGTTATCACTTTGAATGTGCAAGACTTGTTTGTCCAGATACTGCTAAAGTCTGAACACTTATTAAAGAGAAAGTTTGAAAGATAAAAAGTGATTGCCGAGATAGATGCCAGAATTGGGGCATGCCAAATGCTTAAAATTGGGAACATGAACAGTTACATTGCATTGCATATAACATGTTTGTCTGTTTTGCAGGTGTTGCATCAATTACTAACGGGTTTTGTGTTTCAGGCACTATAGCTCCTCGAAAGGTTCGAGAACAACCAGCAGTGCACAGATACCCAACCAAGATTAACAGAGAGCGGGCCATGGATCAAATGCAGGCAGATTTGGCAGATCTAAGGCAGAGGATGGATAACTTCATGACATTAATGGCCGGCATGGGGCAGAATCAAGAGCGTCTGCGAGAGATGGTGGAGAATCAGAACAGAAACGCTGCTGCTGCTGCTAATACTGATAATCATACCGGTGCGGGCGCACGTCAGGGTGGACCTCATGTTATACAACCGGGGGCGACCGTAGTCAATGACGGGTTGCATAACATTCATGTGGACCACCAGGAGGACCAGTTCACTTTACTTGATGAGACCGAGGGTCAAGGGGTCGAAATGAACAAGAGGTTTGAAGAGATGGCCGAGCAAATCAAGGCTATTCAGTCCCAGAGTTCTTTGGGATTCGACATAACAGACTTGGGTTTGGTTCCGGGAGTCAGGATTCCGTATAAATTCAAAGTTCCTACTTTCGAGAAGTATAACGGCACTGCTTGCCCAAGGACCCATCTGCAATCATATGTTGGGAGAATCGCTGCGCATACGGACGATGAAAAACTGTGGATGTATTACTTTCAGGACAGCTTGGTGGGAGCTTCCCTTGAGTGGTACATGAAACTCAGCAGGGTCAATGTTAAGAGCTGGAAGGATCTCGCTGAGGCCTTCGTGAAGCAATACCAATATAATATGGACATGGCTCCGAATCGCACCCAGCTGCAACATATGGCTCAGACAGCAAAAGAAGGCTTTAAAGAATATGCCCAGAGGTGGCGCCAGCTAGCTGCCAGGGTACAACCACCCTTGTTAGAGAATGAAATGGCCGATATGTTTATGGGTACCCTCCAGGGGGTATTTCTTGAAAGACTGGCGTCAAGTTCTGCTACAAAGTTCAACGATATTGTCATTGCAGGGGAAAGGGTCGAAACGCTGTTGAAAATGGGGAAGATACAAGACCCAGGTGCTAGTAGCTCAAATGGAGCGAGGAAAGCTTTTAGTGGACCTCCGAGAAGGCGAGAAGGTGAGACCAATGCTGTATTCGGCCGAAGCCAGGGTCGTGGATACAGAAGACCTTATGAGCATATGGCTGCTGTTACCATTCCTGCAGCTCCCGTACAACAGATGCTACCTCCACCACAACAACAACAACAACCTAGAGCCAACTACCAGCAAAGACCTTATCAGCCGAGGCAGGCTCGTCCTGCTAACAGGGTGATTGAAGCTATTCCGATGACATATGTTGCCTTGTTGCCGAAACTATTAGACTTGAACCTTATTCAATTAAGGACTTTGGCACCACCACCTCCTGGAGAGCTTCCAGCTGGTTATGATGTCAACGCACGATGTTCTTTTCATTCAGGAGCACCCGGGCACTCAACCGAGAAGTGCAGGGCGCTGCATCACAAAGTTCAAGATCTTGTAGATTCAAAGGCAATCAACTTTGCGCCACCACCGAATATCAACTCGAACCCTATACCTAATCATGGAGGGGCGAGAGTTAATGCTGTTGAGCGTGATGACAAGTTGAGTTTGGTACTGAGTATTGATGAAGTCAAGACACCACTGAGGGTGGTGAAAGAGAGACTGTTGAAGGGTCAAGTGTTTCCGGGTTGTTGTCTCGATTGTGAAGATTGTATAAATGCTGTGAATGGCTGCGAGAAATTGAAGATGGGTTTGCAAAGATTAATTGATGATGGGTCTCTGCAATTTAGCAAGATTAGTAATGAAGAGGCTGATGATGTGTCAACCATTACTATCTTCTATGATGAAGCTGATATGCCCGTCAGACAAGGGCCGGTTACCATTTACGCTCCTCAGATTAGTCCTGTGACTATAACTGTACCTGGGCCGGTACCATATACCGATGATAGGGCTATTCCATGGCATTATGGTTCCGATGTCTATGTGGCGGGACAGAAGATGGAGAGTAGACCTGTTGCTGACTTGACTATTGAAAATGTGGGAGGTGTTGGAGGTTTTACTCGAAGTGGCCGTTTATTTGCTCCCCCTGCACTGAGAAAGGATCCTGAGGCCGAAGCTTCGTCTAAAGACAAAGGAAAACAGACTGCGATTGACGAGTCAACTACTCCTGTGGCTGGGCAGGGGACGTTTGAAAAGGAGGTAGAGGAGTTTATGAGGATCATCAAAAGGAGTGACTACAAGGTGGTGGATCAACTGAACCAGACACCTTCAAAGATTTCTATTTTGTCACTGCTGATGTGCTCACCTGCGCACCGAGAAGCCTTGCTGAAAGTACTTCAAATGGCTTACGTTCCTCAAGAGATTACGGTCAATCAACTTGAAGCTGTTGTTGGAAGTGTCAATGCTAGCCATGGATTAGGCTTCACTGACAGAGATCTCACTTCGGAGGGAAGAAATCACAATAAAGCACTGCATATCACGATGGAATGCAAGGGTGCTGTGTTATCCCATGTTCTTGTGGACACAGGCTCTTCTTTAAATGTGCTCCCGAAAAAGGCGTTGATGAAGCTTGACATTGATGGGATTGTCCTGACGCCGAGTGATCTGGTGGTTAAAGCTTTCGATGGTTCAAGAAGATCAGTTTTCGGAGAGGTTGAGTTGCCTGTTAAGATAGGCTCTCAAGTCTTCAAGAGTGTCTTCTATGTCATGGATATCCAGCCTGCGTATAGTTGCTTGTTGGGCAGACCGTGGATACATGCAGCTGGAGCCGTCACCTCAACTCTACACCAGAAGCTTAAGTATGTGGTGGACGGTCAGGTCATCACAGTTTGCGGGGAAGAAGATATATTCGTCAGCCATCTGTCAACATTTAAATATGTAGAAATGGACGGAGAAATTCACGAGACTTTGTGCCAAGCTTTTGAGGCAGATGTCAGTATCTTGACTCCGGTGAAGAAAAGCAACGAAGGCACGTCAATTCATTCTTACCAGGAAGCAAAGGAGGTCGTCCAATCAGGCAATGCTCAGGGCTGGGGCAAGCTGTTGGAGATGGAAAAGAAAGATGACAAATTCGGCTTAGGGTATCAACCTGGAGGGTCTACTCAGAGTGGTAAGGCTATCTCATTCACGAGTGCTGGGTTGCTAGACCGCGATCAAATCTGTATGGCAAGTCAAGACGGAGATAGTGACCGAGATTGGGACAACAATTGGATCCGCCCGTGTGCACCCGGCGAGGAGCTAGGAAATTGGTCTGCTGAAGACATTGTTCAAGTCACCTGGCTCTCAAAGTAATTGTTTGTTTCCTTTTAGTAGCATACTGCATTGTCAAGTCCAGCATTCTGCCCAAGATGCTTGGATCCATTGTATTGGGCCACCATGTTTTGTATCGCATTGTTATTTTGCTATGAAATAAAAGGACATTTTCAGACAAATTGTGCTCTCTTTCTTTGTTTTTAAACTTTTTCACAAAAACAATATAAAAATGGCAATGTGTTTTTTCATTTTTTGCTTTGTGTTAGCGTCTCTTTTCAAAATAAGCAGATTCTGAATAAGCACATCGTTTGTGCAGTGCTGATCATCCGGATTCCACGGATAACGTTCCTGCTATGACTATGCATGACTTTGATAATCCAGTCTACCAAGCTGATGAAGGGGTTGAGGAAGACTGTGACCTCCCTGAAGAGTTGGTCAGATTGTTGAAACAAGAGGAACGAATTATTCAGCCTCATCAAGAAGAGATTGAGACCATCAACATTGGCAGTGAAGATGCAAAGAAAGAAATCAAGATAGGGGCCAATCTGCAGGACGACGTCAAACAAGAGTTGATCAGTATGCTGAGAGAGTATGTAGATATCTTTGCTTGGTCATATCAAGATATGCCAGGGTTGGATACTGACATCGTGATGCATAAGCTACCCCTGAGAGAAGACTGTCCTCCTGTAAAGCAAAAATTGAGAAGAACTCGCCCGGATATGGCGATGAAGATTAAAGAGGAGGTTCAGAAGCAGTGGGATGCCGGGTTCCTTGCCGTGACTAGTTACCCGCCTTGGGTAGCTAATATCGTACCAGTACCTAAGAAGGACGGCAAGGTCCGAATGTGCGTTGACTATCGAGATTTGAACAGAGCAAGCCCAAAGGATGATTTTCCGTTGCCACACATTGACGTGTTGGTCGACAATACTGCTCAATTCTCGGTGTTCTCCTTCATGGATGGATTCTCCGGTTATAATCAGATAAAAATGGCGCCGGAAGACAGGGAGAAGACAACGTTCATTACCCCGTGGGGAACATTCTGCTATAAGGTCATGCCCTTCGGGATGAAGAACGCAGGGGCAACTTATCAACGGGCGATGGTCACGTTATTCCATGACATGATCCACAAGGAGATCGAATGTTATGTGGATGATATGATTGCAAAGTCCAAAGACGAAGAGGAGCATTTGATTAATTTGAAGAAGTTGTTTGATAGATTGATCCAGTATAAGCTGAGGTTGAATCCGAACAAGTGCACTTTCGGAGTGCGTTCCGGAAAATTGCTGGGTTTCATTGTAAGTCAAAGGGGAATTGAGGTAGATCCTGCTAAAGTGAAAGCTATTCAAGATATGCCTGCACCGAGGACAGAAAAAGAAGTGCGCGGTTTCTTAGGTAGATTGAACTACATTTCTCGGTTCATATCTCACCTAACTGCCACGTGCGAACCGATATTCAAGTTGCTAAGAAAAGAGCAAACGGTCAGGTGGAATGATGATTGCCAAAGAGCTTTCGACAAAATAAAGGAATACTTACAGGAGCCTCCAATTCTGATGCCTCCGGTGGAGGGGAGACCATTAATCATGTACTTGACCGTGCTAGAAGGGTCGATGGGGTGTGTGCTCGGCCAACAGGACGAGTCTGGTCGAAAAGAGTATGCCATTTATTACCTTAGCAAAAAGTTTACCGACTGTGAATCCCGATACTCACTGCTCGAGAAAACTTGCTGCGCTTTGGTATGGGCTGCTCGCCGACTAAGGCAGTATATGTTGACCCATACCACACTTCTCATTTCCAAGATGGATCCTGTCAAGTACATTTTTGAGAAACCAGCATTGACCGGAAGGGTTGCTAGATGGCAGATGATTTTAACTGAATACGATATCCAGTACACTTCTCAGAAAGCCATCAAAGGAAGTGTATTGTCGGAATACCTTGCTCAGCAACCTCTTGAGGATGACTATCAGCCGATGAGATTTGATTTCCCTGATGAGGACATCATGTACCTCAAAACAAACGATTATGAGGAACCACTTCCGGAGGAGGGGCCTGACCCTGAATCCAAATGGAAGTTGATGTTTGATGGGGCAGTCAATATCAATGGTCGTGGAGTTGGTGCCGTACTCATTAATCCTGAAGGTGTCCACTTACCCTTCGCTGCCAGAATTACTTTTGGCTGCACCAACAATGAAGCGGAATACGAGGCGTGTATAATGGGAATAGAGGAGGCAATTGATCTTCGGATTAAGAACCTCGATATATTCGGAGATTCAGCCCTCGTCATTAACCAAATTATCGGCAAGTGGTATACACATCAAGAGCATCTAGTTCCGTACAGGGATTATGCTAGAAAACTGTTGACATTCTTTACGACAGTTGAGCTCAAATACATACCACGTGATGAAAATCAATTTGCCGATGCTTTGGCCACTCTCTCTTCGTCGATTAAAGTCATGTGTTGGAATTTTGTGCCCAGAATTGACATCTCCAGGCTTGACTCTCCAGCTTATGCTTTCTCTGTAGACGCCGTGTCTGACGAGAAACCTTGGTATTTTGATATCAAGTTATTCCTGGAGAAGCAAGAATACCCAACAGGGGCATCGTCCAAAGACAAGAAGACCTTGAGACGACTTGCTGCTAGTTTCTTCTTGAACACAGACGGGGTTTTGTATAAGAGGAACTTCGACATGGTTTTGCTCAGATGCGTGGATGGACACGAAGCAAGCCTGTTGATGCAGGAAGTCCACGAAGGATCTTTTGGTACCCATGCAGGAGGGCATGCTATGGCAAAGAAACTGCTGAGATCAGGGTATTACTGGATGACAATGGATGCAGACTGTTGTTCGTTCGCTCGTAAATGCCACAAGTGCCAAATATATGCAGATAAAGTGCATGTTCCTCCTAACCCGCTCAACGTCATGTCATCTCCTTGGCCTTTCTCTATGTGGAGCATTGACATGATCGGGAAGATCGAGCCAACTGCTTCGAACGGTCATCGCTTCATCCTGGTCGCGATTGATTACTTTACCAAGTGGGTAGAAGCAGCGTCTTATGCCAATGTCACTCGCCAAGTGGTGGCAAGATTTCTGAAAAGAGATATCATATGCAGATATGGAGTGCCCGAAAGGATCATTACTGATAATGGTTCTAATCTCAACAACAAAATGATGGCAGACTTATGTCGGGACTTCAAAATACAGCATCACAATTCTTCTCCTTACCGACCAAAGATGAATGGTGCGGTAGAGGCAGCTAACAAGAATATCAAGAAGATTGTGCAGAAAATGGTTGTCACCTACAAGGATTGGCATGAGATGTTACCGTTTGCTTTGCATGGGTACCGAACGTCTGTCAGGACGTCAACAGGGGCAACTCCCTTCTCTCTAGTGTATGGCATGGAAGCAGTCCTGCCTGTTGAAGTAGAGATTCCTTCACTGCGTGTGATGATGGACGTCAAACTGGATGAGGCTGAATGGGTGCGTGCTCGTTACAACCAGCTATGTCTAATTGAGGAAAAGAGATTAGCGGCTATCTGTCATGGTCAGCTTTATCAGAGGAGAATGAAGCGGGCATTTGACCAACGAGTACGTACTCGAGAGTATCGAGTGGGAGAGCTTGTATTGAAGAGAATCGTTCCTCCAGGTTCAGATAACAGGGGCAAATGGACCCCGAATTACGAAGGACCATTCATAGTGAAGAAAGTATTCTCAGGAGGGGCACTGATGCTCACCACTATGGATGGAGAAGACTTCCCATCCCCTGTTAACTCGGACGCAGTTAAAAAATACTTCGCATAAAGAGACCCGCTGGACACAAAAACAGAATGTAAGTCCAGGCAAGAAAAGGGCATCCCGGCGAGCTAAAAACAGAATAAAAAGCTCGGGCAAAAGTTAGGGAAATAAATATAAAAAATGTGTACACCCGCTGAGTTGAAAAGCCACATTGGACAGCTCAGGCAAAAAAGGGTATCCCGATGGATTGAAAACCCGAGAGGGCGATCCACGCAAAATAAGGGAAATAAGCGAACAACTGTGATCCAAGTTATCTGAACCACGTCATCGTTTCGTATGGTTTGACAATATCAGAAGGATAGGAAATAGCTCCCTTGTCCTCTCAGAAGGCCGAAACAGAATGGAGAGTCTTGAAGACGTGCAGGTCATAGCAGAAATGGAACTCCTTGGAATGCCATGTACATTGCCATTAGGGTAGTTTCTTTTCTCAATTTTTATAGTGGCTACCTCTTTCCAGGTGGTTGCTTCTTGATGTAAATCTTTGCCTATTCAGAGGCCATCCAATAAAAATAATATTTAGTCAAAAAGCTGTGTGTGTTTATTTTTGTTTGCAAAATGTCCTGAATTTTTGGCAAAAATAGCATTGCATCTAAACATGGTGATAATCTTGAAAAGAAAACTGACATGCAGGGAAACTGTAACCCTCTTTGAGTGTCGGGTGACGATGGATGAATCGATCATTCCATGCAAATCCCCGGGACACACGTGTGTTTGCTGTTGTTGCAGGTTGCAAGATGGCGTTACATTCTCTCAAGCAATGTACTCTTCCCCAGTAGAGTATTCCCCCAAGCAGAGATTTCTTCTCCAGCATGTATCTAAAAGCCTGACTTGTTTGAATAGAGATTTTCCTCCAACTAAGTCTTGGCAGCAGCCCAAGCAGGGTCTTATCCCCCAGTGAAGTAGCAGTCCATTCTCCCCCAGCGAAGTATGCCTAGCAGGTACCTGAAGGCATGTCATCACCAGAATTGGAATTAACAGTATTTTATCATCAGCAAGAGTCCTTCCCAGTAGGTGTGACTGAAAGCTTGATATCCCCTCAGAGTCTTGAATCATCAGATGCTCTCCCCAGCCAGAGTATTTGCCCAAGAAGCTTCCCCAGCCGGGTCTGAAGATGATCCTGGCCCCACAGAGTTCATATTTGAGTTTCATCTCCGTCCGTTGAAATACTTCTATGAGCAAAGTTGCCTTATTGTTGTTTTATTTGATGATACAGCCAGGTATTCATCACCTCAGTCGGAGTGGGTATCCAGACCTCTTGACTTGTCTTCCCTTGCAGAGTTGTATCTCTTGTTGCCGATCAGGCATTCGTTTGTTGCTCGTCTGCAATCTTCAACACTCGTATGAGTTATTCCTAAGCAAAGTTTTCCCCAGCAAGGACATATTACTGCTTTATTGCCACTCGTCTGCATCTTTCAACACTCGTCCGTGTTAGCCTGTTGGTATTACTCGTTTGCTTTCCCCAGCGGTGGTTTATGATTACTTTGATTCTGCTTGCCTGCAATTTCAAACACTCGTCTGTGTTTGATTATATCAGTGTTGATTGCTCGCCTGCAAATTCCAGCACTCGTCTGTGCTTTGAGATATTATTTTGCTGTAGATTATCAACACTCGTCTGTGTTGTGATACCTCTATTGTTGCTCGTCTGCAACTGTCCAACACTCGTCTGTGTTTGGCTATGATAGTTGCTCGCCTGCAACTCCTCAACACTCGTCTGTGTTCTGAGATGATATTTGTTGATTGCTCGTCTGCAACCTCCCAACACTCGTCTGTGTTTGGTATGGGATCCTTCGCTGCACTCGTCTGTGCCTCGATATGTGTTCTCTATCGTTGCTCGTCTGCAACTGTCCAGTACTCGTATGTGTTTGTTTGAAGCTCGTCTGCTTTGCCTGGATACTCGTCTGTATCGTCCTCAGCACTCGTCTGTGCTAGCTTGCACCTGAATGTGAAGATTTGTTGTTTATCCTGATATTTCTGTGACTACTTCAAATGCTCGTCTGTGTTTGAATTTCTGGTATTCGTCTATACCAGTGGCTGATACTCGTCTGTATCATTGCCGGAGACACTCATCTGTGTTTCTCAGATCATCGTATGATACTCGTCTGTATCATTGACCTATAACATTCGTCTGTGTTATCTTGATGATCATCCAATACTCGTCTGTATTGAAGAGGTTTCGAATCCTGACAGTGGGAATTAAATGTCGAAATGGTTACCGGTCCTGGCGTAACAGGTAAATCCGAAGGAGGCTCGTCTGTCTCAGGCACCAATTATTGTTGTTGCTGCACCTGGCGTAACAGGTTTGTTAAGAAGACTCGTCTGCCTTATACCATATATCTGCGGATAATATATGAAGAAGGTTCGTCTACCTTGATTGCATGTCTATCCCACAGACTTATATGCGTTCCCGGAGCCTGCGTAAGGGTTATCCGAAGAAGACTCGTCCGTCTTATTCCACTTATCTGCGTAAGGATTAGTGAAGGAGATTCGGCTATCTCAGGCTATTTTGAAGATCCTTAAGGGCTCGTCCGCTCTCTGCACCTGGCGTCACAGGTCGTTCGAAGACCCGTTTGTCGACATGATAGTATCCCAGATATCAACTTCAACTTGGAAGAAGCTCGTCTGCTTTTTCTTCCCCTCAGCGTCATTTGATCGGGTTTATTTCCCGGAGTTGCGTTCTTCGTCAGAGTGCAAATTTCTGGTCTTCTTGGTATTCAATCACAGTTTATCTCGAATGTCTGATAGCCGTTGCTCTCATCCTTTTCAGATTAACAGTTGATTGAATAGGGGCAGCTGTAACACCCCAAATTTGCCCTCTTGTTTTTAAGCATCATAGAGCATCATGTTCATCATATTCATATCATTCTCGTATTTTTGTGTTGCGTCATTAGCATAGAAAAATGAAGCATAACATTCTCATGACCTAGCATTAGGCATATGATCATCTGTGGGTGGATTTGAGGCCTAGTGGATTGGTCCAAGTCCCATAAGAAATATACATGGCATTCACTAGTTCAGGATCAGTCACAAAGATTCAAGAGGTTGGGAGAGTATCAGAGAAATCTAGGCAAGCTCTTACACAATGAATCCAAGTTAGGGTTTCACTTTCAAGCATGAAACTTTGTGACTTTGGCCATTCCATCTGGGCAAAGTCCCTTATATGACAAGAGGATCCTATGGATGATATTTGGTGAGAAGTTCCTAAAGGAAGTCAGTTATTTTATTAGAAGTTCAAGAGTGCAACTTATTTTTTCTGTGTAAGGGAAATCCTGATTAGGGTTTTGGGCCTGATTCTCCTATTCTCTTAATTTTGACCATTTCTTATGGGCAAAGGCTTTCATTTGGTCTGCATGGCTTATATATGAAGTTTGAGGCAAAAATTCAGTGAAGAAGCCAAGATTTGGTCTAGTTACTTGAAGGTGAAGTAAGAAAGCCAACTGCACAGTCAGAAAAGTCAACACGAAAATTGCAGGGTTTTTTAATCAGGATTATCTATTTATGAGGCTATATCATGTCAAGGAATAATTCGGTTGAGCTTAGATGTCAAAAATCGGGAATATGCAAAAAATTACTAAATTTGGAATTTTAGAAGTTTTCATTTTTTGGAAATTATTTGTCCCGAAACTTCGAGCTATTATTTCATGTGCGAAAAAGCTCCGAACGATTTTTCAATGAACACGAAAGTTGTAAGGCCTGATTTTCCCTTTTCGAAAAGTCGTAGAACGCCTTCATAGCATTTGTAGAACTCAAGTTACGATTTTTTGAAGTTTGGAGCATTTTAGGGTTTTGTGGCTGGACACGTGTCATTTTGGGGTTGGTTCATTTTTATTATTATTTTTTTCTTTCTATTAAAATTATGTGAGGCGTGACATATTATATTGTTCACAAACTTTTAATAGGACCAATGTGTTAATGTTTGTGGCCAAATAGTGAAGTAATCTAAGTAAAAAATAATGGCACTTGGTGGTTTGTGTGGAAAGTGAGAAAATTAGCAATTGGGCTTAGTCAAACATGGCCCATCACGTTTCTTTGAAGGCTCCAGCATGCACATTTTTCTCACCCAATATCACCACATGCTGAATTCTCTAATAAAAGAAAACAAGAAGGTCATGTGCAGCTTCATGAATTCCATGCACTCACTCAATATCACCACGTGGATAGTTGTTTTTTAAAAAAAAAAAAAGCAAAATGGAGGGAAGTAAAGAAAGATGGTGCACTCTGCATTTGGATAACCGAATTGGTGCAGCCACCCTTAATGCTTCAAACGCACACCCCCAGCTATTTAATCATCAAGCACAAATTCAGTAGAGAGTTTTTTCATTTTTCACACACCATGCTCTTGAATCTTTCTCTCTTCTCTCATTGAAGCATAACAGAATAACCGAATTCAGAAGCTTCCGGATCTAAGATTCTGATCTCATTCTTCATCTTCAAAGAGTTCTGAGTTCTCACATTGAATCTGATATTGCCTCCATAGCAAGAGTTTTGGATCTTTGAGCAAGCTGAAGATCCCGCAGCACCTCTGAGTGTGGATCCTCTTCATCCACCAGCCTTTATTTGGCTTGCATCAGGTCCAAGGAAGCTTCAAGAAAACGAAGAATTCTCTGGATTTCTCAAATTCTTCAAGAAGCTTCAAGGTCAGGTTTGTGCTACTCAAACAATTGCTCCGATTTGGTTGTATTTTAGACTGTTTGATGTTGTTATGAATTAAGATGCACGATGTGAAATGATTAGAAGCTTTGTATGGCACAAAATCATGAATGTTAGTTTTGATGCATCATCTTGTTTTGATAGAGTGGCTCTGTATAATGCTTGTTGGTGAGAGATATTGGTATATCCGTGATCCTCGTATTTCATACTTCATTTTCGGTTTTTATGTTGTTAATTTTCATTGAAAGATGAAGAAGTTATAGTGTGATGAATCGTTGATGATGATGTTGAAAATCTTGTTCTGTTCTTGCATTTTTCGAATTTGATCATAAGCATGAGGAAGAAGATGATGTGGTGTTGAGTTGTGAGTGGACATGCTGAACTTTTGTCTTGTAGTGACTTAAGGATGGCTTGACCGATTGTTTTCAGGTTACATGATTTTGTTCATGTTTTTTCATATTAATAAAAGCATTAATAGCAGATAAAATAATAATAGGATTATTAGGGGAATTGCTTGGGAATTTCGGGTGGGCCTAAGGCCAGTTACTGACTGCACCCCATTGTTGGGCCCAGGTTGTGTTGTGTTAAACTTCTCTACTGTATGCACACCCTTGCAGCTTTTTTTTTCTGTTTCTTAATTTAATTTTTTTTTTCTTTTTTTTTTTTTTATTCATTAGAAATAGAATAGATTAGAATAATTAGTTAGATAAATGTTTAGAAAATAGTTTATAAGATATATAGTTTTAAGATTAGTATGTTTGCTTAGTTAATAGGAAATATGATATAGTTTAGGATTAGTTTAATTGCTTTAGAATTTGTTTAGGATTAATATAATAAAGTGTAGTTAGTATAATTGATTAAAGTTCAGTTAGTATAATTGCATAGAAAACTGTTAGAAAATTGTTAAAAATATAGTATTAAGTAATCATAGTTAGAATAGATTAATTAGGAATTATAATAATGTTTGATCAATTAGAATTTGTTAGAATAATTAGTTGGAATGTATTTAGGATAATATTTGTTTAGAATATATTGTGTAGTTTTTTGAATATTGTTTATAGAATAGGAGAGTGTAAAAAAGGGTTGTTTATGTGTTCAGACATGGGCCCATAATAGATTGCTTTTCGTCCCCCCATCCTGCCAGGCCCATTTGAATTCAGTGCAAATCTTTGCCAATTGCACCTTTCCTTTATTCCATTAAATTCTTTTTCTTCCATTTATTTTCTTTTTATTTCAGTTTGGTTTTAATTCGTATAAAATAGAAATATTCATCTAAAAATTCCCAAATAAATCATGGATGTTCCTTTGTGTCTCTAAAATTTTGTCATATTTTTATTTTATTTTTTTCATTGATTAGCGTGCCAGAATTAATTCATCTTTGCACCTAGTGTCATTTGCTTCATTTCTTGACCAGCCTGTCTTGTTGATTTTCTACAGACTTCAATATTTGGAGTTTTGATCCCATTCTTTTTGTATTGTGTTCCTAAGATCTTCTAGTTTTCATGTGATTTTTCTCAGAATTTTTAGAAATTTATTTCTTGAGTTTTGATCTGGTATCTTGTGATGTAAGTTTTCTGTCCTAGCTTGTGTTTATACATCCATTTAACCTAGTTCCTTTCTGAACTTTTGCAAGTCCTTTTGGCAAATTGATATATTGTGTTTTAAGATCATTTGGGTTCAGTTATAGAATTTTTAGATGGCTGGTTGATTATTTGTGGATTTTTATTCTCACCTTGTCCCATTTTGTTTCTTTTGGATTGTTAGATCTCTTATAAGCTTAGAAGGGCGCTTGTGCCAACTTTTTCTTCTTGTTTGGGGTTCCTTTGGGGTATAGGTACCTTCCTGGTCCTAGGATAGATCTTGGTTCTTCTAAATTTTTGAGTTTGCTTCATATTGAAGTCATATGTTCCTTTAAGGGTTTAGATTTCATCTTTTGGTTCCATTGCTTTTATTTTGACATTGTTTGGTATTGTGTGATTTCTCTCTTCATCTTATAGGCCTATTAGGCCATTCTTTTTACCATTTTGATTCTGATTGTGAACTTTGTGCTTGTATTCATTTGTGTATGCTAACCTTGCAGGAGCTATGGTAAGTGTGAGATGTGGGAATTGAGTTCCACATCTCTAATTCTTATCTCTTCCTTTTAGGTTTATGTGAGCTAACTCTCTTTTGTTGGGCCTAGGCCTTTCTCATCCCTTCTTCTATCTTCTTCTTCCTTCTTCATTAGGATAGGAACCTCACTAACCTTTAGGATATCCATGCATGTGAATACTTAGGATTATTTTAGTCCCCTTTAGAATTTTTTCCTTTGAGATCTTTTGGTTCTTCTTCTCTTCTCATCTCATAACTCTTAAAAAAAAAAACTTTAATATATGTGAAGTGATGCATTGATCCATAGCCTTATTCCATGAGGTATGCTGGTAGTCTTCCCATCTTGGGATAGTACATGTTTACCTTGTGATGCACGAGTCTGATCAAGGTATCTTCTTCATAAAGAAAAGCATAAAAAACACTTCTTCATGTGAATAATCAAAACACTTAATAATTAAGCAAGTTAGTGAGCCTAAGCCCTAATCTCTGGGTTCAAGTTTTGGGGATCTTCTCCTTACTTGAGTGTGCTTGTTCTATTATTCCATCTTGGAATGTAGTGACAAGTGCACATTCCATTGATGAGAGCTTGAGTTCACTTCCTTGTGACACACTCATAAAAGCTTCATAAAAATCTCAAACAAACAATAAACGTCTTTCCTTCGGGAATTCTTTTCTCACCTCCTTCGCTCCGTACGCGAACTTGCTCCTACTTGTCACTTTGCAAGACGGTTACGCACTCGTCGTCCGAGCCTGCAACACCTGAGCATTGACATAGGCAGTTCAAGCCTTTAATTCATAAGCAATTTCTTTTCTACCCCTAGTTAGGGGAACTACGTCGACTCTGATCCTCATTATCCCGATGAGGTACGTAGGCAGCGGGGTAGGGCCCGTTCGAGCACAATCTTTATTTTCCCTACATTTCCCCTTTTATTCTCATTCTCTTTTTCAGTTCTTTTTTCATTTCCATTCCCTTTCTTCCAGTCAGCAGTTTTAGTCAACATCATCTTATTTTCTCACCCTTTGAAACAAAACAAGCAAGCGTGGATCCCGTCGGGTACGACGGACGAATTGGGGTGCTAATACCTTCCCAGTTCGTAACCGACTCCCGAACTCAGATCTTTGGTTCGCAGGGCCTTGTCCTTTCCTTCTTCCTCAGGTTTGTGCAACATTACCTTTCCCATTCATTCGGGATAAAAATGTCTGGCTGGCGACTCTAACCTTTCCGCGCCACTTTCGCGTTTGTACTAGGATGAAAATCCCGGGAGCGACAGAGGGCATGGACTCATACATCATTATGGGGAGGGCGCCAACTCGGATAAAATCGACGAGTATGCCACTAAACCCTCACGAATGGAAAGAGACTTAATTACATCAAACTACAACCATGGAGATTGAGAGACTAGCATCTGACTAGAGAAAAATGACTCATAGTCTAAACTTGCAAAGAAAACAAAAAAATGGTGCACAAAGGCACAAAACAACTTGAATGAGTTTGTTTCTTTTTAATTTTTGAGTAGAAGTCAAAATGATTAAGTTCGTTGACATTTATTTTAAGAAAAGAAGAAGTAAAAATCCACTTGACAAAAGTCGAGGATTTATTTAATAAAATGGTGAGGGTTTTTTAAAACAAGAATCCTTTAAAAAAGAAGGAAGTTTTGAAAATTGAAGAAGGGGATGAGATGAAGAGGCTTTCCTAAAAAGAAAATAAAAAAGATAAAAGGAGGAAAGATCTAACCAAACTTGATGATGCTTCCAATCATAAGCCCAAGAGTTCCATCCTTATATGCATAAGCTAGCAAATGGCCAAATATAGGCTAAAGTACCAACTTCCATGATGATCAAAGAAAAGGGAATGTGTCCTAGAATCTAAGTCCAAAACTCCAATTAAAATGTTAAGGATAGTAACCATAGTCCAAGATCAAGATCACAAGTTTTTTAGAGGTTTAATCCTTTATTAATATTTGTGTGTCCAAATGGACAAAGGAAAAAGCACAAAGATATATGAACATAAACATAAACATGATAATGGATGATAAAACATAATAAAAGCATAATAAAAAAAGGAAATAAGGGAGCAAGAAGCAAATTAAAGAGGATTATGTGCAAGAGGAAAAACTAAAATAGTAATATAATAATATAATAATAATATATACATAATAGTGGTATGGTGAACTTAATCATCCACAACCAAAAGAAGTAACCAAGTAATTAGTGCTAAAAAACCGAAAAGGCAACCAATTCCGCTTAGTATCTTACGCTATAGTGATTAACCGATGCAATTAGACCCAAATTTGATGAAACTTGAAAGTAGATTGGGATACCCAAAGCAACTACGCATCAAGCTTCAAAAGTCGTGGATCTAATGCAAATGATTAACCACTTTGGGATTACGCGACCAACACGAGGTCTGGTCCACGAAAGTGAAAGTATCCAATTGAAATTTTATTCCGAAGTAGGGGCACATTTAGGTCTATGTTAAGCAATCTCCAATTAATTTACTGAGTAATTACCCTACAAATGAGACCGACCAAAACCAATTAAGGTTAACGATGTTAGTGCTAATACATGAGAGATAAATAATATGTAAATCGCCACCGAACACAAAGCCTCACAAAAATAAAGATGAATACCAAATTGAGCTACATTTATGGTATTCTTTCATCTTTAAGCTCAATCTCTCATTTTGGTGGATTCAAAGTATGAAAATATATCAATAATTCAAAGTGTAACACCCCGAAAATCTAAATTTAATTATTTAATCATTTATTTAATTAATTTAGAAAAATTTGAGAGTTTGGATTATTTTGAGAATTTTGGAGAAAATGAGTATTTTTATATAATAAGGATAAATAGTGTTTTATTATGCTATTTTATTATTATTATTAAAAATATATTAAAGAAAAGGGTAAGGTAGTCTTTTTGTGAAATTATGAGGGTAATATGGGAAAAGGCTAAGCTGGGATATTATAGCCAAAGAAGAGAATACGATCAGTTCTCATTTTGTTGTTTCTATCGTGTTTTGGAAGTGCTCTGAAGAAAAGAGAAGCTCAGAGTCAGGAGGCTGTGGAGAACCCAAGAGAAGCGTGTAAAGCGGCGAAATTCTCTAAGGTATGGGGAGTTTTCATAATCTATGATAAATGTATAGGAATTGGAATATGAATGGATTAGGATGGTATGAATTTTAGGAGTTTTGGGGTTTTAAGTTAGGTTGAGTTTTAGGAGAAATCTTGATGAATTAGAGCGATTAGAATGAGTTATAATCGTATATTTGTCTGTATAATTGTTGTCTGGATGTTGTTGAGGTTTAATTGATGCTTTTGAATGGTTTTTGGGTGTTATGATGTGAAATCCGTAATGGGGTTTGGGAATTTTGGAAATTGGAACAGTCTGCAATTGTGTAGCAGAAGACTGCTGGAACGCGTGCGTTAACCGGTTAACACTTTGGTTAACCGGTTAACCATTGGAAATTTTGTGGTATTTTCTGAAATTACGTAGGCGTTAACCGGTTAACGCTTTGGTTAACCGGTTAACACTGTTGGGACAGCAAATTTTATTTCTTTAAAAATTCATATCTTTTAAACCGTAAGTCCGATTCGCATTCCGTTTGAAGCGTCGGAACGAGTACAAACTGAACTTTATTTTGATGAATAGAAACGAGAAAAATACAACAGTTTTTGATAAATGAATTTGTGAAATAACCTTATAATTACCTTATAAATTACCGGGTGCGGGTTAATTCTTGATGTGTCAGGGTGGTTAGGAAACCAGTGTTCAGGGTGTAATGTCATGATGATATATATGAATATTTGCTGGTTGTTTTGCTGATTGAAATGAATGATGCAAATTATTTTGGTGAATTTTTCGATGTAGCGCATCATTGCATTTCATAACATTCACGATGGGGCTTCGGCCTATTTATTTGCTTCAATCCCATTGTGTGGATTGAAGTGTCTCGATGATTATGGTGTGCTCCCTTGTGGAGGGTTGATGGTCATGTATCCATCTCATGGTGAAAATGGTACCACATGCATATTGCATATCAGGATGTTAGAATTGCATATTTTGGATGAATTTCATGATTGTGTTGGTGTTAATTTATTTCATGTTAGTGTTGTGGTTGTTGCTGAATTTTGTAGTTGACGATGTCATGATATGTGTACTAATTTATTTATGATTCTATATTCTTGTAAGTTTATGATATATTATGATTACTCACCCTGCCTGCTTGGAAATGTTTCCCCCTTCGTGGGTAACTTGCAGATGTCGAAGAATAGTCCTGCAGTGCAATAGGAGTAATTCATGAGTCTCGGAGCGTGCTTTAGTGTTCTTTAGAAGTGGTTATGGTTTATGTGTCCTGCTCTGTGTCATGTAACACTGGGATGGGTTTTATTCTGTTAACTGTTTCAGTTATGTTATCATTGGATAAATGTTTTCCTATTTATATGATGTTAAATTCAGGATGGTGAAAATTATACTTATAAGGTTTTGAATTTTGAAGTTAAATTCCGCTGTGAAATGTTTATGATATTTTGATGTTGATTAACCCGTATTACGGGACAGGACACTATTGTGTATTTTTGATGAAAATGTGATACCCTTTATGATGATTACTCTGATATTATTTCAATATTATGTTTGGGGTAGAAGGGTGTTACATTAGTGGTATCAGAGCAGGTCGGTCTGTCCGGCCAAGTCTTGTTGTTGTCAGTCAGTTGTCAAGTCATTATTTATTTAACGATTATTCTCTTATGATGTGCTAAGTGTTGTGCAGAATGGCTAGAAACAACTCGCGTGCTCTCGCTGATGCTATTGCAACTCTTGCTCAGACTGCTGCTCGAAACAATGCGCATGATGAGTTTCGTGCCTTGGAGAAATTCCAGAGGAATAATCCACCTGTGTTTGAAGGAACTCATGACCCGACGAGTGCACAGAAGTGGCTCAAGGCAATTGAGAAGATTTTCAGAGTGATGGCGTGTGCTGACGCGCAGGAAGTTCAATTCGGAACTCATATGTTGTCCGAGGAAGCTGAAGACTGGTGGGATAATACCCGTCAGCGTCTCGAGGATGAGGCTGTTGTGGTGACTTGGACTGTGTTTAAGGCGGAGTTCCTTAAGAAGTATTTTCCGGAAGATGCTTGTGGTAAGTTGGAGATAGAATTCCTTGAGCTGAAGCAAGGAAACTTGACTGTGGCAGAGTATGCTGCCAAATTTGAAAGGCTGGTGAAGTTTTGTCCTCACTACAACAGGGCAGATGTTGAACTTTCCAAGTGTCTTAAGTTTGAGAATGGGCTGAGACCTGAAGTTAAGTAGGGAATTGGATGCCAACAAATTTGCAAGTATGCAGAGTTGGGGGATAAGAGCTGTATTTATAATGAGGACAGTCGAGCTCGGTCAGCTCACTATAAACAACTGAGCGAGAAGAAAGGCAAGAGTCAGTATAGAGGAAAACCTTATGTGACTACTGGTGATAAGGGGAAGCAGAAGGCATATGATGAGAAGAAGCAAAGTAGGGGAGCTGCTAATGTACCTGTTAAGTGTTACAACTGTGGAGAGGCAGGTCATAAGGGCGATGTGTGTACCACCAGAGTTATGAAATGTTACCGTTGTGGCAAGCTTGGGCATAAGGTGAGTGATTGTCCTAATGAAGGCCCAACCTGTTACAATTGTGGTGATCAGGGGCATATCAGCACCCAATGCCAGAAACAAAAGAAGAATGCTGCTACTACTCAGAATGCTGGAAGAGTTTTTGCATTAGCTGGTTCAGAAGCTCCAAAGAAGGACAACTTGATCAGAGGTACCTGTTTTATTAATAATATTGAGTTGATTGCTATTATTGACACTGGAGCTACACATTCATTTATTTCTCTTGAGTGTGCTAATAGATTGGGTTTAAAGTTGTCTAATATGAATGGTAATATGATAATAGAGACTCCTGCTAATGGTTCTGTGACTACCATGCTTGTCTGTTTGAAATGTCCTTTGACAATTTTCGAGAAGAATTTTGTGATGGATTTGGTGTGCCTACCATTACACCAAATCGATGTTATCCTTGGTATAAACTGGTTGGAATTCAATTATGTTCATATTAACTGTTATAGTAAGACGGTGCAGTTCCCTGATTTGAGCGGGAATGGTGAGTTGATGTTTTTATCTGCTAAGCAAGTGGATGCACTTGTTTTGGATGAAGCTTTGATGTTTGCAGTGTCTACCTCATTGCAAGTTGACGATAAGACTGTCAGTGCAGAGTTGCCTGTGGTTTGTGAATTTCAAGATGTGTTTCCTGGTGATATAAGTGATTTACCACCGGAACGTGAGATTGATTTTTCTGTGGACTTAGTACCGGGTACGAGTCCTGTCTCGATGGCTCCTTATAGAATGTCAGCTTCAGAGTTGAATGAGTTGAAGAAACAATTAGAAGAATTGTTAGAGAAGAGGTTCATTAGACCCAATGTTTCTCCTTGGGATGCTCCGGTGTTACTTGTTAAGAAGAAGGATGGTAGTATGAGATTGTGTGTCGATTACCGACAGTTGAATAAAGTGACTATCAAGAATAAGTACCCACTTCCGAGAATCGATGATTTGATGGATCAGCTAGTAGGTGCTTATGTCTTTAGTAAAATTGATCTGAGGTCTGGTTATCATCAGATTCGAGTTAAAGCTGATGATATTCCGAAGACAGCTTTCAGGACGAGATATGGGCATTATGAGTATACGGTGATGCCATTTGGGGTTTCTAATGCGCCTGGTGTGTTTATGGAATATATGAATAGAATCTTTCATGAGTATCTGGATAAGTTCGTGGTGGTTTTCATAGATGATATCTTGGTATATTCTAAATCAGAAGAGGAACATGCCGAGCATTTGAGAGTTGTGTTGCAAGTGTTGAGAGAAAAGAAATTGTTTGCTAAATTATCTAAGTGTGAATTTTGGCTAAGGGAAGTGAGTTTCCTCGGCCATGTAATTTCAAGTGGTGGAATTTCGGTGGATCCTTCAAAGATTGATGCGGTATTGCAGTGGGATACTCCGAAGTCAGCTACAGAAATTCGTAGTTTTCTTGGGTTGGCTGGTTACTATCGTAAGTTCATTGAAGGTTTTTCTAAGATAGCTTTACCGTTGACGCAATTGACTAGGAAGGGTCAAGCGTATGTGTGGGATGTTGCTTGCGAAGAGAGTTTCATAGAACTGAAGAAAAGATTAACGACTGCGCCAGTGTTGGTCTTACCGAATCCAGATGAGTCCTTTGTAGTTTATTATGATGCTTCCAAGATGGGTCTTGGTGGAGTTTTGATGCAGGATAATAAGGTGGTTGCTTATGCTTCTAGACAGTTAAGAGTTCATGAGAGGAACTATCCTGCTCACGACTTAGAGTTAGCAGCTGTGGTGTTTGTGCTTAAGATTTGGAGGCACTACTTGTTTGGTTCAAAATTTGAAGTATTCAGTTATCACAAAAGTTTAAGGTACTTGTTTGATCAAAAAGAGTTAAATATGAGACAGAGACGGTGGCTTGAATTATTGAAAGATTTTGATTTTGAGTTGAACTACCATCCGGGTAAGGCAAATGTTGTGGCTGATGCTTTGAGTAGGAAGTCATTACATATTTCAATGCTTATGGTGAAAGAATTAGAAATAATCGAGCAATTCAGAGATATGAGCTTGTTGTATGAAACTACTACTGATAGTGTGAAATTGGGAATGTTAAAGCTGACCAGTGAGATTTTGGAAGAGATTCGTAAGGGTCAGAAATCTGATTTGAAATTAGTCGATCAATTGATGTTGGTTGATCAAGGTAATGCAGGAGACTTTCGAGTTGATGAAGATGGGGTTTTAAGATTCCGAGATAGAGTATGTGTTCCGAATATTTCAGGAATTAAAAAGAGTATTTTAGAAGAGGGGCACAAGAGTCGACTGAGTATTCATCCTGGAGCTACGAAGATGTATCAGGATTTACGCAGATTGTTTTGGTGGCCGGGTATGAAAAGAGACATTGCTGAATTTGTATATGCTTGTTTGACATGTCAGAAGTCAAAAATAGAACATCAGAGACCTTTAGGTATGATGCAACCATTGAATGTTCCTGAGTGGAAATGGGATAGTATTTCCATGGATTTCGTGACTGGGTTACCTAAGACTGCTAGAGGTAATGATTCGATTTGGGTAATTATTGATCGGTTAACTAAGTCGGCACATTTCTTGCCAATGAGGATTAACCATTCCATGCAAAGGTTAGCTGAGATTTATATTGAGGAAATTGTGAAGTTGCATGGTGTACCTTCAAGTATTGTATCGGATAGAGATATGCGGTTTACATCGAGGTTTTGGAAGAGTTTGCAGGATGCTTTGGGTACTAAGTTGAGGATGAGTTCTGCTTATCACCCTCAAACGGATGGTCAGACGGAAAGAACAATCCAATCTTTAGAAGATTTTCTGAGAGCTTGTGTATTAGATCAAGGAGGGTCTTGGGATAGTCATTTGCCGTTGGTCGAGTTTACGTACAATAACAGTTTTCATGCTAGTATCGGGATGGCTCCATATGAGGCATTGTATGGTAGACGTTGTCGTACTCCATTATGTTGGTATGAGTCAGGAGAGAGTTTGGTGCTTGGGCCTGAGATTGTCCAAGAAACAACTTAAAAGATAAAAATGATTCAGGAAAGGATGAAAACATTGCAGAGTCGTCAAAAGAGTTATCACGATAAGAGAAGGAAAGCACTTGAGTTCCAAGAGGGAGATCACGTGTTCTTAAGAGTTACTCCTATGACTGGTGTGGGAAGAGCTTTGAAGTCTAGAAAGCTCACTCCAAGTTTCGTCGGTCTGTATCAGATTATGCAGAGGATAAGGGAAGTGGCCTATCGGGTGGCTTTACCTCCCTCTCTTGCGAATTTACATGATGTATTCCATGTATCACAGTTGAGGAAGTACATTCCAGACCCGTCGCATGTAATTCAGATAGATGATGTTCAGGTGAGAGATAATCTGACGGTTGAAGCTTTACTAGTGAGGATTGATGGTAGAGAATTGAAGCGACTTCGAGGTAAAGAAATTGCTTTAATGAAAGTATTGTGGGGAGGACCAGCTGGAGAAAGTTGGACTTGGGAGCGGGAAGATCAGATGAGGGAGTCATATCCGACTCTACTTACTTCAGGTAATTTTCGAGGACGAAAATTCTTTAAGTAGGGGAGAGTTGTAACACCCCGAAAATCTAAATTTAATTATTTAATCATTTATTTAATTAATTTAGAAAAATTTGAGAGTTTGAATTATTTTGAGAATTTTGGAGAAAATGAGTATTTTTATATAATAAGGATAAATAGTGTTTTATTATGCTATTTTATTATTATTATTAAAAATATATTAAAGAAAAGGGTAAGGTAGTCTTTTTGTGAAATTATGAGGGTAATATGGGAAAAGGCTAAGCTGGGATATTATAGCCAAAGAAGAGAATACGATCAATTTTCTCATTTTGTTGTTTCTATCGTGTTTTGGAAGTGCTCTGAAGAAAAGAGAAGCTCAGAGTCAGGAGGCTGTGGAAAACCCAAGAGAAGCGTGTAAAGCGGCGAAATTCTCTAAGGTATGGGGAGTTTTCATAATCTATGATAAATGTATAGGAATTGAATATGAATGGATTAGGATGGTATGAATTTTAGGAGTTTTGGGGTTTTGAGTTAGGTTGAGTTTTAGGAGAAATCTTGATGAATTAGAGTGATTAGAATGAGTTATAATCGTATATTTGTATGTATAATTGTTGTCTGGATGTTGTTGAGGTTTAATTGATGCTTTTGAATGGTTTTTGGGTGTTATGATGTGAAATTCGTAATGGGGTTTGGGAATTTTGGAAATTGGAACAGTCTGCAATTGTGTAGCAGAAGACTGCTGGAACGCGTGCGTTAACCGGTTAACACTTTGGTTAACCGGTTAACCATTGGAAATTTTGTGGTATTTTCTGAAATTACGCAGGCGTTAACCGGTTAACGCTTTGGTTAACCGGTTAACACTGTTGGGACAACAAATTTTATTTCTTTAAAAATTCATATCTTTTAAACCGTAAGTCCGATTCGCATTCCGTTTGAAGCGTCGGAACGAGTACAAACTGAACTTTATTTTGATGAATAGAAACGAGAAAAATACAACAATTTTTGATAAATGAATTTGTGAAATAACCTTATAATTACCTTATAAATTATCGGGTGCGGGTTAATTCTTGATGTGTCAGGGTGGTTAGGAAACCAGTGTTCAGGGTGTAATGTCATGATGATATATATGAATATTTGCTGGTTGTTTTGCTGATTGAAATGAATGATGCAAATTATTTTGGTGAATTTTTCGATGTAGCGCATCATTGCATTTCATAACATTCACGATGGGGCTTCGGCCTATTTATTTGCTTCAATCCCATTGTGTGGATTGAAGTGTCTCGATGATTATGGTGTGCTCCCTTGTGGAGGGTTGATGGTCATGTATCCATCTCATGGTGAAAATGGTACCACATGCATATTGCATATCAGGATGTTAGAATTGCATATTTTGGATGAATTTCATGATTGTGTTGGTGTTAATTTATTTCATGTTAGTGTTGTGGTTGTTGCTGAATTTTGTAGTTGACGATGTCATGATATGTGTACTAATTTATTTATGATTCTATATTCTTGTAAGTTTATGATATATTATGATTACTCACCCTGCCTGCTTGGAAATGTTTCCCCCTTCGTGGGTAACTTGTAGATGTCGAAGAATAGTCCTGCAGTGCAATAGGAGTAATTCATGAGTCTCGGAGCGTGCTTTAGTGTTCTTTAGAAGTGGTTATGGTTTATGTGTCCTGCTCTGTGTCATGTAACACTGGAATGGGTTTTATTCTGTTAAGTGTTTCAGTTATGTTATCATTGGATAAATGTTTTCCTATTTATATGATGTTAAATTCAGGATGGTGAAAATTATACTTATGAGGTTTTGAATTTTGAAGTTAAATTCCGCTGTGAAATGTTTATGATATTTTGATGTTGATTAACCCGTATTACGGGACAGGACATTGTTGTGTATTTTTGATGAAAATGTGATACCCTTTGTGATGATTACTCTGATATTATTTCAATATTATGTTTGGGGTAGAAGGGTGTTACACAAAGCACCTAAAGTGAATTAAATAATTCACTTATAGATCGATTTGAATTAATGAACATTAACTCCTCTAATCTACACCCAAAGTCCATTGAATTTAAAGAGAAATCAGTCCCAAAAATGTCTCCCAAGGTAAAAATAAGAAGAGAGGGGAAAAGGGGGGAAATGAGGCAAAATAATCCAAAAAACAAGTGAAAAATTCAATTCTATTCCAGAGTAACAGGTTACTACCAGGCTGATAACCAATTACTTTGCTCAGAAATGCAGTTTTTTGGACAAAATAACACTGAGTAACTGGTTACTACCAGGCTGGTAACCGATTACTCTGCACGTAGTAGCAAAACATTGGCCAAAATTAAGCATGATCCTCTTTTAAAACAATTTTTAAACACCTTATTGTAAACACCCCAAATTTGCCCTCACTCTTTATCACACCATGTCTTGTGATCTTTCATTTTTGTTTTAACATAAGCATTACATCTCATATTGCATGTTTGCTTCACTACATAGTTCAATTTCATCTGCACCTAGGGTTTGTGATCTGAGCAATCCAAGAATCAATCTGAGCCATCCCAAAGGTCTTAAATCTTTCCAAGAGGGTCCATGTGTGTTCCATGATCATATTATGCTCCCCAAAGTTCATGAAAGTCAAGGGATCACAAGAATTGGCAAAGGCGTGGAAGCAGAGCTAGGGTTTTCCTACACAAATGACCAGAATTAGGGTTTTGCTTTCAGAGGCCTTAACTCCAAATTTTTTGGTCATTCTTATTTATAATGTTCTTAATATGTTATAAGGATCATGTGTACCAAGTTTGATGAAGAAACTCGTTGTGGAAGTCATCTGATCATTGGGTAACTTCTTAAGCAAGTTAAGTCAAAATCAGGGCATCTGAGGCCCCCAACAAGGGTACCAAAGGATCATTTTCATCAAATTGAAGTTCTATGATCTTTATTTGATCTTAGAAGTGTTTATAAGTTCACAAAGTTGAAGAATTTTGTGCCAATTGCAAACTTGCCAAAAATGGAAATGACTTGTAATGGAAACTTTCCATTTTGGGAAAGATTTTCAACCTCCTCTTTCTTGACCAAAAAAAGCTTCAAATAAAAAATTCTTGGACATGAAAGTTGTAGATTAGGTCTTTCCCTTTTCAAAAAGTACAAGAACATGTCTTGATTCATCCTAGAACTCAAGATATGGCCTTTCAAAGTTGGCAAAAATCACATAATTTCAAGTTTCATGTCAAAGAGGGATTTTGCATATTGGCATTTTAAAGCTTCTAAATGACTTCTAATGTGCTCAATTATGTCATAACATGTTCAAGCAACCTTCAAAGATCAGAATTATGCATTGAACCTAGGGTTTTGGTGACTTAATTCTCAAGAAACACCAAAGTTGGAAAATTGCATAAAGCTTGCTATCTCTTCATCTAAGCCTTCCAGCTGCATTCTAATGATCTAAGGGCTCTCCATGAAGCATGCTGAGGCAATCTATGCTCAGAATCCACTGCTGCATTGACCCATACCTCAAGTACACATAAGTTGACATTTTTGCATTTCCTCTCATACCAATCAAACTGAGCCACAACAACTCTCTGAACCAATCAAGACCTCTTATGTGAACCCTAAGGACCTCATTCCAAAACACATTCAAGCCTGAAACATTGGATATCTCAGAATTCACAAAATTATCAAAAACATTCCCTTCTTCGAAACTAAAAACACAACCATCAAACTTCAAAACAAACTCCACCAATCATCTTCAAATCACTCATAGAACACAAAACACCCCTCGCCATGGTGTGAAACCCCCCAAATCAGAAATACGATTTCTGATTATCAGAACCAAACATCTCAAACCAGCCAAAATAAACTTGTTCTAAGCCTTTCAGAAGCACAAGGGGGATTATTGGAGTGGTTTTGCACAAGAGAGGATGTCAGAAAGCTCCAAACTGAAAAGCTTCATCTCAGGTAGCTCCTTAGAACTTTTTTTCCAGAAGTCTTATTTTATGTTCTAGAAATGTTCCCCATGCTCTCCTGATCACACTACACTTGTTGGTTTTGAAAATGATGAAGAATAAGCATGAACCGTATCTCTGAAACTTTGACCTAATTTTTGTTCTTCTTCGATTCTCTTCATTCTCTTCATTCACGCATGATTAATTGTTTTTGTTGCTGGATTTGCGTTTGTTGATGTTTAAGGATCAATTCTGGAGCTTGTGGTGAGTTTTTATGGAGTTTTGAGAGATTCAGGGAGATAGTCTGGCTGGAGAAGACGACCGGAGGTCTTCTCCGGCCACCTGAAAGTCATTAGAGCATAATTTTAATTAATTAGGCTAGTTTAAATCTGGGCCGTTGGATTCAGCTTCCCGCGCGTGTGGACGACCCAGATGCTTCATTAATTTTAATCTTTTAATTAATTAGTTTAATTAAGTTTAATTAAAATAAATTAATCAGAGTGAATCTCATCCACCCATCTACGCGTGCAACCAATTTCAGTTTAAACCCGGGCCAATGGATCTGATTACTTCCATTTTTATTCATTTTATTTTCATTTTAATTCATTTCTTTTGCATAATTTATTAAAAATATCAAAACACTTTCAAAAAATATGAAACTTTGCATTTTTGTTTTAAATATTTTTCTCAACCTGAAAATGATTTTTATTTTATTTTTGCATTTAAAAAGTATTTTTAAAATATTTAAATGTTATTTTTAATTAATTAAAGTATTTTAATTAATTAAAAATGCATTTAGGTTTCTAAAAATCACCAAAAAATCATGAACCATTCCAATACATTTAGAAACATTTTCAAACTCTTCATACGAATTTATTTTTAGGTTTGATCATAATTTCACAATTTTCTTTGAATTAGGGTTCTTTAAAATCACAATTTTTAACCCTAACTTTGAAAAATCATTTATGCCTAACCAAGAAGAGTTTGAACTTGATTCTTTTTGCATTGTTTCACATATTGCATGTAGTTTCTAGGTTATTTTCTTCATGAATTTATCTTGCATTTTCAAATTGATTTGCATTTTTCCTTTTGAATCACCCTAAAACCTTAGCAAACTTAGGAAAATCATAACTTTCAATAGGATAGGCTTCCGACCTTCTCCTTTGGGGTGTTACCTAATATGGGATTAGGGTTTGTTTGAGCTTGATTTCAATTTTTTTGTCATGTTTTATGCTTTTGTTTTTTCCATTTGCATCTCATATGTTCATAAACCCTAATTTCTCATGTTCATTTACATCCACCTTGCATATTCATCATCATATGAACTTGCCATGACATCTCAAGCATACATATGTCATCTTAGACATATTAGGACATGTTAGAACCTTGCTTGATCATTTCTTCATTCATTGGCCATGTGTAGCATTCATTTCATTTCATAAACATCCATGTGTTTTCAAGCTTCCAAGCATGCTTTCATGACATCCAATCTTTGTATGATCATTCATATATACATTGTATGACATTGCATCATCTTATATGCCATTTTCATTTAATAATCACTTCTGACTTTGGTCATTTCACCTCATTTCAATTCATTTCTTTATGCTTTATGTCTTATGCATTCATACTTACTTTTCAGGAGCTTTTGGTAAGTTATTGTGGGAGGTGGATTTGCCTTCACTTCTCACTTCTTCTTATCTCATCCATATGCATTTTATATGTCTTTTAAGTGAATCTAATTTACTTATGTTCCATATTTCTCACTTTCTTCCTTTAAGTTACTTATCTTCTTAGGAAGTAAGTAACTTATTCTTCTACTTCCTCCTCCTTTCATCTGCTTCTTCCATGGTGGCCTTCTTGAAGATTCTTTTTCTCCTAAGCCTAACAAACCATAGGATATCCAAGCATGATAATATTTAGGGTTGTGTTTAGTCCCTCTTAGATTTTTACCTTTGATTCTCCTTGAGTCTCTCTTCTCATCTCAATAATCAGAGACTAAACTCTTAAAGTTTTAGGACTTTGGAATTAGGGTTATGTCTGCATCCTTCTCTTAGGATGGAGTGTATACCTTTAATCCTAAGTGTTAAACCTTTAATTTGTTTAAACCTTTTAATCAAAACACACTAACAATCACCAAGACTTTATCTTGTAACTTGGGCCTTACATTAGGGTTCTATCTCTTCCTTATGGTTAAGAGGGACTAACCCTAGTGTTTAATGGACAAGTCCTCCTCAAGTTGTCTTACAAACTTAAAATCCACTTCATGATTTCATCTTTTAATTAAAATCCATTTTATAAAGGCTTGTTATATAATGAATTTAATCCCTAACCATGGATTAAGCTGAGGTATATTCCTCAGCTTAAGTGTTCTCATCTATTATCCTTCTATTAGGATGGTGTAATGAGTTCACTAATCTATGATTAGAGATTAAACTCATTACTTAACACTAAACAAAAACCCCCAAAACATCTAATTAATCACAAGTAGGTTAATGATCTTAATCCTACATAATCATGGTAATTAAGTTGAGATGCTTATCTCATACTTAAGTAGGCTCATTATCCCTAATCAGGGAGGATATAATGAGTTTACAAGCCCTTGATTTAGGCTTAAGCTCATAATCCTATGCAAAACACCCAAAAACAATAAAAAACTGAAAACATAAAAACAAACAATAATCGTCTCCTTCGGGATTCTTTTCTCATCACATTCACTCATAAACGAGAACTTGCTTCTTCCGTCTAATGCAAGACAGTTAGCACTCGAGCCAAACGAGTCATACACTTGAGCATAGATAAGTAAGCAGTTCACAGTCAAATTCATTTTCAGTCTCTTCGAGTCGAACTACGGTGTTCTGACTTCCTCATTGCACGAGAGGATACGTAGGCATAACTTAACTGTTATCGAACAAAAGTCTATGTGTCATCCCCCTCTTTCAGCATTCTTTTCTAAAGCCTCAGTTCCTGAGCAATTCACCCCTTTGCACTGACACCTATACATTCATTCTTTGGCTTTTGCACACAGATATCACATATACCTACCCCTTTTAAACACAATCTTGTAAGCGTGGATCCCGTCGAGTACGACGGACAATCTGGGTGCTAATACCTTCCCAGATTGTAACCAACCCCTTTTCTCAGTTTCTATGGTTCGCAACCGTCTTATCCATATTTTCTTAGGTTTATGCAGCATTACCTCTTCTTCGGGATAAAAATGCCTAGATGGCGACTCTATTCACTTCATTCTCATTTTCTCCTTTCACCGACCGTTCGTGTTTGCACCTTGGGACCTAGTGTCTTTTCAGGGGAGCGACACTTATGATAATGAACTGAATTGGCACGAACTTTAAAGTGAAAAAATAATGGAAATTTGTGCAATCAAATAATAATTTATGATCCAAAGGATCAACAACTAAAAGCACCTATGATCTATATCTTGAATGATGATGATGAAGGTGTAACAATGAAGGAAGATGAATTACCAAGAACAAACTTCAAATTACTCCACTAACAAGCTTGATCTACTGAAATTGATGAAGAAAAATGAAAAGGATGAAGGTTTAGCTCAAAGTTAATCAAGAATTGAATGCAAATTCTTGATAACTTTCAAAAGAAGAAAATGAGCTTTGGTGAATTTTGTGGTTTTGGGAAGATATTTTGCAAGGTATTTTTTGGCTATCAAAAGCTTGAGAAATGAATGAAATGAGGGTGATATTTAAAGACTTTAGGTACGAGAATTTGGTGAAATGAAGCTTGCTTTGGAAAATCAAAATTAGGCTTGGAATTCAAATTTGGAGGGAACTATCAAAAAAGTGGCGATTAATGAAGGTATATGGTGGGAATTAATTTTGATAATGTATGAGAATTAAATGGAGATGGTCTAAAATATTCCAAATGTGATCAAAAATGAAATTGGTACCAAAATCTCAAAGTTTGAATTTGCTGCCAACATTTTCAAATTTGCACGCTGGTAACCGGTTACCACCAGGGCATTAACCGATTACTCAGTGTAAAATTTAAAAAATATTTTCTTTTGTTGTACTGCTTATGGTTCCGACTCAATTCTCTTGCTTGTCAAAGAAGGCATGAAAATAAACACATGAACCTTGGAATTCCTTGAATAAATCATTTAAAACTTGGGAAATCCTTGATCAGATAAATTTGAATTGTTTGTGGATCAACTTCGACTTTTTATCTGTGAAATTCATTAGAGCAATGTACTGCTATTTTTTGGCATTTTTCACCTATTCTTCCCCTGAAAATGTTAATAAAAGAAAACAAAATATTTTTGGATTTTAATTAATGGTTAGTAAACATAAACAAATAAAAGCATATAAAAAGCAATGGTGATCCCCTGTGAGGCATAAACCTGCAACCAAAAAGGATTGAGGAACCAGTGCATGATCTTGTTTGTATGTAAAATGATTCAAATGCAAACACAAACTTAGGGGAAAAAATTAGGGTGTTACAATATGCCATTAAAGATCACTGATGAACTATTCTTTTGTAGGTAGATGATCTTTGAAAAAATGTTCTTTATATTTATTCAACTCTAATCTACTCTTAGAATCATGTATGTAAAACAAAATCGTCTACAATATGTATCATTATATCCCAAGTATGAGAAAAATAGGCGTGTGTTATTGTGATCTAAAACATCCAACTTAAATATTCTTGTTATTATTGTTGTTGATGTTGTGGTGGTGTTTCACGTGGAATGGTTGAATAGTTTTGTACTATATGTTTTTTTGCCATACAATAACGGTGAGCAAAATCTTCTTCCAAATTTAAATTGATGCGATAATGGTAGTAATTTAGGAAATTTACTTCACATACTCTACATAATCCTATGATTCTGAAGGAGGTATATAAATTGAATGCACAATGGCCAAAAACTTATCTAATATGAACCAAAATATGTGTATTTATTGTTGGTTAAAATATACCAGATAAGTTAGGTCACAGGTAGGGTTGTTGAAGATGAATTGATTTTGGGTGTGACATTATGTAGGATAAATGTTAGCCACATTCGAGCTTTAAAGGTAAGGTTGGATTTCTTGAATTGGATATGTCTGCTAGCTCCACCTATTTCATATGTATCATTTCCACCCAATAACATATAATGGTGTCTGATGAGAACTTGAGACCTTGTTGGTCCTTTCAAACCATCTTGTTCTCATTCTTAACAAAAATCAAAATGTTTATAATGAGTTCTAGAACGCCCCCGAGAGTCAAAATGCTGCCTAAATTTCATATCGCTAGGTTCCTAACCATTCAAGGTCCTATATACTTTGATATAGGAACATGCCCACAGGTCATCCCGATACACCTTACCAAACTCCGGTTACGCCATTGGCAATTCAGGATAAGAGAAGCCATGACAAGTTTTCCCTATGTCGTGACAAACCTAATCCATCCTTATGCCTTTCTTTGTAGCCCCTTGCATTTCCATCACTCGGTGGATCCACAAGTTACGACCACTTTCGATGGAACCCCTTGTACTCAAAACTATCACCAATCACTATGAGATTTGCGGGAGAGTGAATAACTTACAAAAGAACAATATTCAACACCTCTAGGTCCATTACCCATATACGAGACGAGGTGTCACTTATCTCATCACCTTTAGGTATATCTATGAAATTTTCATACCCATAACCTAAGTTTGCCATGTCTAAGAGGAAATATTATAAGTAATTACAATAAACAAAGAAGGATAGAAGCCGTACCTTGAAAAACTATAAAGGTGATTAATGCAACAGTGAAAAGACCACCAAGAAATGCGAGAGCCCAAAGTGAGTTGTGAAATATGGAAGAGAAAATAATTTGGCAAGGTAATGTGTCGTCGAAGCTTAAGGAAGGAAAGTTAAAACTGAGAGAAAATGATATTGTTTGTCCAAAGAAGCAAAAATATAACCTGAATGGAAAAACAACATTTGTATAATGGGACAAATGTGGTAGATCTGCGACCCAAAACAAAAAGAAGGTAGGTTAATAAAACCAATAGATGGATTTACCTTGACATCACAACGACACTTGAACACCTTTAATGTCATCGTCATGCCCTATCATAAGGACCTAATGCTATGTGTAAATGCAATCTTACGAAACATTTCATTGACACAACTAACATCTAATTCACATGCTCTCGAGGTCATTTTCTTCCACTCATCATTCTTCTCAACTTCCAACAAATCAATAGTCTATCAAGAAGACCACAATGGAGGACAAGGCCAACCCAATAATCTCAAGTCTTCACATTGCTTCGCAATGGCGAAACCTTGAGGGCAATTGTTCCAAGCTAACCGTAGGTCCAAAATACATAGAAGACTAATCATATAATGGTCAAATCCAAGAAGCATTTACTAGGTTCTTAAAGATCAAATGCAACCTCGATTAAGATGCAAACATTCAATCTTTACCATTCATTGATCTTCCACGTTAGATTAGTTCAAATGACTGCCCATGTCTCACGCGGTGAATATTGGTCGGTTCTACTTGCCATCTACATATAAAGTCTGTTACACAATAATCACAAACATATCTTCAACATAGTCACATCCCCATTTTCCACATTACACTGACTTAGACGTTATAATGCAAACCTCACATGTCCACCTCTCTCCACTGTATTAGAAATCATTCTATACTACTCTAATTAACTTTACATCTTTATATCCATCAATTTTGACTCTTGAATGAAACATATATCTTCAATTTTTATCATAAACCCAATAAAAAATTTAAATAAAAAACAATGCAAATATTAAAAAAAAAATCAAATTAAAATTGACTCAACACTGAAATTAAGGACTTCTAAAAAATTCAAATCTAAATTTAGAAAAAAACATTCTTCTAGATCTCAAATCCTAATTAAGAAAAAAAACATACTTTCTTTTACAAATAAACAAATTATTTAAAAAATGTTTCGGTCAATAAACACTAGAGCATAGCGTAGCAAGCACACCCGGATACACCACACCAACTCCTTTTATTATCACTCACATAATTAAATATGGCAAAATGAACCACCTGGCTGGTTCTACCCAACACTTCTTTATTAAACTAATTTCCAGAAAAAGAAAAAGAAAGCGCTGACGAAGAAACCAAACAAACATTACATAAAAGTTTCATGCACGCTACGTGTCAGCATCTAAGTGGTTCACCAAACGCACAAAATTTACATTTTACCACCTCACACAATTCATTTCACCCCAAACCCAACCGAACCTGTTAACACACAGTACAAAGTAGTACTACTACCATACACACATAAGTCAAGTGTGTTTAATATTTGTTAAATTCATCTAAAATACGCCGGCAATGCACAATGCGCACCCTCTCTCACTCTATGTGCGTTCTACGCACTTTGCGTATTAAAGTCTAACTCTTTCTCTTTCTCTCTCTTCACAAGTTAAACTCCGTTGACTGCAAGAATATCATAAATCCTTCTCTACTTTTTTTAATTTTGTTTTATTTTCTTTCCTTTTTTTGATTTTTTGATTTTATTTTCTCTCTTAGTACTTATCACCGCCACAACTCGCCGGGAATTTTTCAATAACCGTTTCTCTCTCTCTCCTTGATAACTCGTCGCTTAGGGTTTGAGAAAGAGAAACCCTAGCCACCATTTACATGAATTGATAGCTTTGTGACTTTATCTGGCTCTGCGTTTTTGGTGATTTGTTGTCGTTTTAATTTCGGTTCGTAATTATGAAGAGATTGCGGTCAAGTGAAGATCTTCACTCGTACAACAACGGTGGTGATAAGAACGGTGATAAGAATGGTGATAAGAATGGTTTTAAGGATTCGAATCTAAACCGTTCGTTTTCTTCTACTGGTCAGAGAAGCTTTTATTACAAACAAGAGAATGTTCGTAAGGGTTTAATCTTGTCCTCTTCGTCGCGCTACGAAAGGGATCGGACTGTGGAGGAAGATCGGGAGGGTCCGAGATTGGTTCGGAAACGATCTGACCATGATTTTGATGGTTTTGATCGGAGGAAGGGGTTTGATCGGTATAGCCGCGATGGTGGTGGTTATGGTGGTGGTGGTGGGAGTGGGGATAGGAATTCGATTCATAGGTCGGAGAGTTTCAGTGGACCGAGGAGGGAATTTCCGAAGGGGTTTCGTTCGGAGAGGGATCGATCGAGAAGAGAGGGAAGTGTGTCTTCGTGGAGAAGAGGGTTGAAGGATTTTGATGAGAGTGGTAGAGGGAGTAATAGTAGAGTTGAAGAGAGAGTAGTGCGTTCGCCTAAGGGGGGTTTTCCGAAGGAAGTGAAGTCACCTAGTTGGTCGAAGGATTCTGAGAGTGAACAATCCAAGAAGAGATCTTCTTCTCCAAGGGTGTTTAGAGATGCTAAGTCAGTGTCAAAGTCACCTTCTGGGTCTAAGGGTTCGGAGAGTACACAGTCCAAGAGTGTTAGTGTTGAGGTGAAGAGAATTGAAGAGTTATCGCAGCAGGTTCAGAGTGGAAGTGGTAGCGAAATGGAAGAGGGGGAGCTTGAACCTGAACCGGTCCCTGAATCGGAACCCAATCCGGCTTCTAAAGATGCAGCAGCTGGAAGTGATATCCAGCAAACCTCTGAGGACAAACAAGTTCATCAGCAGAATGAAGGCCGTTTGACTGATGCAGATGTTGTTATGGAAGAAAAACAAATGTTGTCGAGTGAGAAAGAGGCCAACACTACGGTGGATGTTGATTCTGAGGTAAAAGATGCAGAAAAAGAAGTTCATGAATTGCCTAAGACTCAAGATGTTTCAATTAAGGAAACACCTTTTACTGAGACTGTGATTGGAACTGTTGATAAGGATACTGATAAAAAGAATGCGAATTTAAATGGTGATGATACTCTCAAGGAAGAAACAGAGAAGAAAACAAATAAGGAGAAGGCATTGCTTAATGAAGAGGAACACGAGGCGGACAAGGGTGTATGTAGTGGTGACAAATCTGAGTCAAATGCTGAAGGCTCAACAGTGAATGCAGTTGCCGAAGTGAAGAGAGAAACAATGATGGAGAGTGTGACCAACAATGCCAAGGATAAAGGAAAAAGCATCTCGGTCACACCTGATGTTGCTCATTCTTCAGAAGACAGTTTGTGGGTTGATAGAGGGTTGAAAAATCTCACAAAATGTCCTGTAGATGCCATGGAAGGTCCGAGCACTAGAGGGTTTGAGCTTTTCGCTAGATCTCCTGTGAGAAAAGTAGAGAAGTCTAATCGCTTGGTTCTAAAAGAGGAGAATGATGACAGTCTTGCATTGGGGCAGCTTGATCTTACCCTTAGCTTGCCAAATGTTTTGTTACCGATAGGAGCTCAGGAGACAATAACACAAGCCCATGGATCTCCTAGTCAAGCACGGAGTGTTCAGTCTCTAAGTAATACATTTTGTACTAACTCAGATGGTTTTACCGCATCAATGTCATTTTCAGGTTCCCAATCACTATATCACAATCCAAGTTGTTCTCTCACGAGAAATTCAGTGGACTATGAACAATCTGTTGGCAAATCGGTTGGCAGTCGCCCCTTGTTCCAGGGATTTGATTGGCAAGCCCTATCTCAGGGTGATCCCAAGCTGAAAGAAATTCCCTCTGGTCAGAGAACTTTGATGAATGGGAATGGCTCTCTTTACCAGCCTCAAGCATCATGGGGCAATTTAGATACTCAAACTTTGAAAGGTCAACATTCTAGGGCTCTAGAAGGAAGCTCAAAAATGGGTAGTGGGTTTGAAAGGCAGTTGAGTTTTCATAAGCAGCTTTCAGGACAGTCAAGACGGCACGATGATGTTCGATCTCCTACACAGAGTGTTGGGTCTCACGACAATGGATCAAATTATAGTTTTGAGAAAAAGAGGGAGGTTAAGGAAAGAAGCAGTGGTAGTCTACATCGAACTACCAGTCAGAAAGGACAAGAACAATTTCTGATGGGGGGACTTGATTTTGTTAAGACAATCATTGCAAGAATAGTTTCTGAGCCTGTGCTCCCGATGTCCCAAAAGTTTCATGAAATGAATGCACAGTACATAACGCGTCTGAAAGAGGGTATTCGAGAACTCATGCTCAATTCAGATAACCATGGACAAATACTTGCTTTTCAAAAAGTTTTGATGAACAGGTCTGATATAACCTTGGATGTTCTAGTGAAGTGTCATCAAGTGCAACTGGAAATTTTGGTTGCTTTAAAAACTGGTTTAACCCACTATCTTCACCTAGATGATAATAACATTTCATCTTCTGATTTAGCTCAAGTGTTTCTAAGCTTGAAGTGTAGGAATGTTGCATGTCGAAGTCAGTTGCCTGTTGATGAATGTGATTGCAAGGTTTGTGTGCAGAAGAATGGTTTTTGCAGGGAATGTATGTGTCTTGTGTGTTCTAAGTTTGACAATGCGTCAAACACATGTAGTTGGGTTGGGTGTGATGTCTGTCTTCACTGGTGTCACACTGATTGTGGATTACGAGAATCTTATATTAGAAATGGGCATACTACTGGAATTAAAGGGACGACTGAGATGCAGTTTCACTGCATTGCTTGTGATCACCCTTCTGAGATGTTTGGCTTTGTCAAAGAGGTGTTTCAAAGTTTTGCAAAAGAGTGGTCAGCCGAATCTCTTCGCAAGGAACTTGAATATGTGAAGAGGATCTTTTCTGTTAGCAAGGATATAAGAGGGAGACAATTGTATGAGATTGCAGATAACATTCTTCCGAGGCTGGCTAAGTCTAACCTTCCTGAGGTTCAGAGACACATCATGTCTTTCCTTTCTGGTAAGTAATAAATGTCTTTAATGGCATCACCCTCTTAACTTTATCATCTGAATGCTTTTAGCCTAATATTCCAGTATGAAATGTTTGCATTATTAAGCATTGTTATCAAATATATTGAACTTAGCACATATGCCTGTCACTTGTCAGGTTTTATGTCTTTAAGGTCAAGGTTTATGGACCTGTACTTTAATTTTTTTGATAGTAAAAATTTAAAGAAGTCATTCTAAGAATACCTTTTCATCCTATTGAATGATTATATTATTCCAGACTTGTTCTTACTTGTCTGAATGACATATGGAAATATCGTGGTTGTCAGGTTTAAATGAGTCTTTCTTTTTGCTTCCAGAAATCATTATGTTAGACCTGGTGTTTTTGGAATGTATCGAACATGTCTACAATTCCTTGACTGATATATCTTGTATTCATGTTGTTTCCTCAATTTAGTGATGGTTTCCTCAATTTAGTTAGGCCTTTATATTTTTAGAGCTTTTGTATTATTGGTGTTTGTGAAGGCTAAATTGCATATATTTTACATGCATGGTTATTAGTATCTTACAAATATAACCATGTGACATGCATTATGGTTAATTGCAGATTGTGATTCTTCCAAATTAACCATGACAACAAACTTTTTTGGGAAGGAACAAGTCAAAGAAAACAATGGGGTAGCTGGGCCCAGCCAGGAAGCTGCATGGCTGAAATCTATTTATTCAGAAAAGCCACCACTATTAGAAAGAGCTCCAAACATCCTTCCAAGATTTGACCAGAATGATAAAAAGACACTGGTGCAAGAGTTGCAGATGAGTAGTGTTCAAAAGGACTTTGGTTTTGATGAATTGGAAAGTATAGTAAAAATCAAACATGCAGAGGCTAAAATGTTTCAATCTCGTGCTGATGATGCAAGGAGAGAAGCCGAAGGGTTGAAACGCATTGCCCTTGCGAAGAGTGAGAAAATTGAAGAAGAGTATACCAGTCAACTTGCCAAATTACGGTTCTCTGAGACAGATGAGTTGCGTAAACAAAAGATAGAAGAACTCCAAGCATTGGAGAGGGCACATCTGGAGTATTTGAACATGAAAAAGAGAATGGAGTCGGAGATTAAAGATCTGTTATCCAAAATGGAAGCCACTAAAATGAACCTTGCTATGTGACCAGATCAAACATATTTAGGATAGTTCTTTCAGGTAATGTATTATGGGCTCATCCTGAAATTTGTCGGTTCTAGTGCTCTGCCCTGTTGTTGTTTTGGTAGTTCTTTTGCTTATAAGCTGCTAACCAAAATCTGTAGATTGCATCACAGTAGTTATCAGTCTTATAAAACAATCGCGATTATGGAATTAGCTTAAAACAATTTATTATTTGAACAGACAAAAAATGGACAGCATGTGGCTGGATTTGCTGTACAGGCTTGTTGTACTAACTGTCAGCATAGGAAAAGTACAAATTAGAAACCTTGGTGGATACTGGGCTTTGAATTTAAATGTATTTGTTGCATTTAGGTCACATGATTTATAGTCTGTATAAGTTCAATCATAATTCTAAAGTCTTCCAGCTATCTTTCAAAACTCTTCTACATATCGTGTTGGTGTTATATCTGCCATTCTGACATGGATGACGAGGAATTGCATTCCCTTTTGAACGGATAACCTATTAGAATTGCCAACCCATAGGCTCAATGAAACTTTTTTTGCGACTGCAATTTTAAGGGTCAACGACCAGTTTTACCACTATATTGTGTCAAATGGTTGAAAAATGATTTTTGATGACGGTGGAGGTAGTGGTTGGCAAAATAGCCGTCGGTAGTTGTGGTAGTGGAGGGTGTTGCATCGTGGTTTGTTGAAGGGGTTAAATTAGTTTCGGTGGTGGAGGTAGTGGTTGGCAAAGTAGCCGTCGGTAGTTGTGGTAGTGGAGGGTGTTGCATCGTGGTTTGTTGAAGGGGTTAAATTAGTTTCGGTAATAAATTTAACTTTCGAAAAGATCAGACATAATTATAAAATTAATCTTCTGCACCCTCTCCTCTATCTGTCGTCTTGTCTGTCTCTACCGCCTCCTCGATCGCTTGGTCTGTGTCCTCGATCGTCGATCTTGTTCTAGTCAAATTTGGTTTGAACACCAAAGGTGCTAGCCCTTCCTTTTTATGTCGGAGAGAGCAACACCGTCTGTGTTGTGTAACACTTTAGTGTGCACATACCCGGATGCCGGATTAGAGAGAGTTGGACTCCTTGCTCACAAAAGGCGGGTTGGAGATGATAAGTTGTCCGAGTATGATGTACCTCCTAGTGACTTAGGTTATCTCTCCTGAATCTGACTACATAGTTCGACCAAAATATTTTTGGATATGAACATAAGCCCCCCGAGCTTTGTTTTCGTGTCATGGACATAATACTTGGTCATAACTGAAACCCGTATGTATTCTGCCGGCCCCAAAGCCTGACTACTACGTGGCACGAAGGTCTTGTCTCTTCATCTCTTTTAGCATAATCGTGATTTTATAGGTCATACTTTTCTAGACTCTTTAAATATTGTACTTTTAAAGTTTTCTTTCCACTTCATCTCTAACTCCAGTTCTTACCTTCTCTCCACATTTCAGAAGAAAAGCTTAATCATCCTCTCCAGTTTTTCCTCAATCTCAAATAACGTTTACTTGCCTTGTTAAACTTTATTTTTGCAATGCAACAATGTTTTTAGGCACTACAGTAGGTCATAGTTCTTTAGACGGTATGGATAGTTCTTATGAATACATTAGAAAGGATAAAGTTGTGGGATGAATGCATGTGGGAGATGGAGAACACTCAAGGTTTAGTGGAATTTAAGCGTGTTATAAACGAGGTCTATGGCGACCTTCCCATTCCTGAGAGTAATTTTACTTTTGCCTCCTATTCCACAAGTTTCCCAGAAGTTTCATTGTCGTCCATCTCAAGCTTTGATCTCGATGTCGTTAACCACAAACAAAGCATTGTGATGAAGAAGGAATTGTTGAACTATGATCGAGAAAACAATTATCTTCAACTGGATCAGAGGCCGACGTTATCCTGGATGCATGTTTTTCTGGGGAGCCGATTTGTCTTCTTCGCCCAAAGGGCGTTAAAGAAGATATATTTTGTTTTTGGAGTTTTGGAAGATTTCAACATCAAGATCCCCTTTTCTGATTTCGAATCAGACGTACTGAAAACCGCTAACGTAGCCCCTTCCCAACTCCGTCCTAATAATTGGGGCTTCAAGAAAGCCTTTGGGAGGATTTGTGAAGTCCTAGAAATCACACCCTCAATGGGTTTATTCTTTTCTCTCTTTGAAGTAAAGAATGCTGATAAGGGAAGCTGGGTGCAAATTAGTGGGATACTCGACCGTAGTTTCCGTCAACCATATTCCTCTAATTACAAACACTATAAAAATCGATTTTTAAGAGTAAGAAGTGGACCAACGTGTCCTCAAGTATTTTATTCATCAGATGGGTTGCCTCGTTTCCCCTTTTATTGGGTTGAAAACCCTATTGCTATTACTGAGTTTAACCCTGATAAACTGAATGAGTTGGAGACTCCGGCGTTAGAAATCTTTAGCTCTTTTCGCATGATGAAAGTTAAAGAGTTGTTGACTTTAGATGACGAGCAACTATTCGCCTTCCTGGGTAATTGTCTTTCTCTTGCTTTTCATACATGAGTCTGTTAAAATTCTCATTCGTATACTTTATTTTACAGGAACAATGACTCAAATCTCTTTAGTCGAGAAGAAGAAACTGATGCAAACAACCCGTGAGGCTATAAAGGGTACTGGAAGCACCGCATCCAAGTCAGATATGTTCCGGTTGGAAACACGATAGTCAAAGCGTACCAGGGCAGCCAGTTCTAAGGATGTTCTTAGTGGTACTATGGTTCCTCCTCCTTCATCCGTAGAAGAAGTCTTTCAAGGTGCTCCTAAGAGACTCAAAACCCTTATGTCTGACAAGCTATGCAAAGCTGATGCAGAGATTTATTCTCTCATGTGCGTTCCTGAAGGAGAAACGTCTTCCAAAGAGTTTAAATTTTGGTCCAACAATTTTGATGGGCTTAAATTCTTGAACGACCACTTAAATGCTACTGAGGACGCCAACAAAGTGAGAATGATATAGGTCAAGAAAATATTACTCAAAATCTGAGTTCTTATTTGATGCGGTGCGTTGTACTTTCTCGGGGTTTGTATGAATCTGACATCGACTCTGAGAAAGCATATTTAAGGTTGAAAGGAGAAGTCATTCAACTGCAAGAGAAACTCTCGAGCATGGATAAGGACTTGGCTGACAAAAAGAAAGCCAAAGAGACTTTGGAAACAGAGCATAAGAAGACTTTATCAAAGCTGAAGTTAGCTGAGTCCTCCTGTTAATAGCTTACCGAGTCCTTGAGAACATCTCAAATAGAAGTCCTCTTCGCCGATGATGAAGCGTTTGAGAAAGTTAAGGAATAAGTCCTCTGTCTCTATCCTGATTTGAATTTATCATAGTTGGACTTATTCAAGGTGGTGTAGGATGGCCTCCTTGTAGACCTTGAGGACCAGAATAAGGAAAACTAACCGGCTCTGTTGACATTGCCACTGCCGAGAATGTGAACCCATAGGACAATGCCGCCGACAATGTTATTTCCAGTTGATTGCTTTTTGCACTAGGACTTGTTAGTCATTATTTGAGATGCATTTTATGTAATCTTTTGTGAGGAAATGTGGTATCGTCTCCCCTATTTGTTTTGTAATTTTAACTGCCTCCGGGCGTGCACAATGTTTTTGCCCTTCCGTGGCTTTGTTTTCTTAATATTGTCGTTTTGGCTTTTCAGCTTTTGTTGTTCTATCTTAAAATAATCAAGTGCATATATCCTAGTTCCCCGGGCACTAAGTCAAGGTGACTTGTAGTGTCCAATCCAGAATTTCCAGGCATTGTTTTAATTTCCAAAGCCTTGGAATGGCTTGTTACTCGGTTATGCCTTATAATAAGAAGCCTCATGCGTGCTTCCTGGGCGTTCTTATTATAAACTTGCTCCGAGCTCTTACATGTATTAATAATTTGAGTATAAGAGAATACAAGCCCCAAGTTTATTTTGATGAATTGAAAGCTTTGGTATGTTGTTCTCACTGTTATTTTCATTGAAGGTTTTATACCCAAATCAAGTTGACGTATTCGCGACTTTTCAACTGTCCCATGTATGTGTAGCGCGTCGCTGTGCTTGCGGGCGACTACTAATTAATGGCGGACAGAGATTTTGAAAGCTTAGCTGGCTTTTTAGAGCCCTCTACTGTTTGAAGATGAGGTTAACTGATTTATCAGAGGCATCAAGTGCGCTTGGACTTTAGTTTTAATTATCTGGGTGCGCGGAGCAAGTCAACGCACTTAGGGTAATTTGTTCAGCCCTACGCAAAGCAAGTCGACACTTTGGTAGGCGACCTATACACACATATGTGATTAACGTGTTCCCGGAGTTAGCGGCCATCTTTAGAATATTATTCGTACAATGGACTACTCCCTAACCAATAACATTCTTAAGAAAGACCTCGTCCGAGTGTAGTATCGTGTGACAACCATCTCAGGTATACACCTGGATAGCTTCCGCACTACATTCCTAAAATGGCTTGGATGGGTTAAGGGTTCTACGATCCTCAGTATGATCAGCTCAAGGTCAGAAAAGTAATGCCATGGTACGACTACTCGTCATGACATCAGTAATATAAGATAGCCTAACTGAGTGGGGATTATCGAATTGATATCGCTTTGGACTACTCTGTCGCGTATCACTTCGAATATTACCGTCCTATCATAAGTTCCCTCAGATCCGGGTATATAGTCTATCTCACTCACATAGGATCACCAAACCAGAATAGAACAAGCAATAACAAACAAATCAAACCAAAGCAGTAAATAAATTAAAGTAGGCCGAATCCACTTAGAGACTACTCCCTAGCAGAGTCACTACTTTTCTGTAGCGGTAAAATCATGAGTGTAAGTTATTAGTTAACTTAACTCAAAGTAAATAGAGTCGCCACCACGCTTTTATTTTATTCCAAATGGAAAAGGAAAAAGAGCGAATACATCCTAATGAATCTAAAAGAAAAAAGCTAAAAGAGTCGAGCAGAGAACGAGTAAGGGGATAGGTCACAAAATGGGAAGATTTTACGCACCCAAAATATTTGTAGTACTCCATGGAAGCCCTTTGAAAAATTTAATGCTTTTAGTTTGAAAATGGTTTGTTAACAGAGATTGAAGAGATGAGAAGAGAAATGGTTTTTTTAAAGATTTTTGTGTTTGGCGAGACATTCGTTTCATGCCTAAGTACCCACGACGTGCAATGTGAGATCAAAACCCCGTAGTTCGCGGTACAAAAGTGAAAAATTAATGTGTTGGATTGTTTTTAAAATGTAAAGATAAGTCGTCATTCTTTAGCGAATAATTCCGCTAGAAAGAATGAAACATATCTAAACATGTGAAAATGGTTAAAAGGAAAAGTGCACGAGGGCACAAAAATGATTGAATGAGTTATGCGTCTTTTAAAGGTTTTTGAAAAAGGTTTCGATATGCTGATGTGGTTTAACATTTATTAAGAAGAATGAAAGAAAAGGTAAAATCGTTTGACCTAAGTCAAGGTTTGATTATGAAAGCGGTTAAAGTTTGAAAATAAAGAAGGTTTTGAAAAGAGAGAGAAGCTTTGAAAATTTAAGAAGTGGTAGGAGATGAAGAGGCTATCCTAAGACTTAAAGTAAAAATTAAAGTAAGAACAATCTAACTGCATGGCGAGCATTCTTCGAAGCATAAACAACAATAGGACTTCATCTTCATAAACAAGTGAACCAAATCAAGGCTAGGGTCTTCAATCCATAATAACTCGAGCAAAGGGAATTGTAATACCCCGTATTTTATTTACAGCTCTGGACATTATTAATTGGTAATAATATTATTTTAGAATACTCTAAGAAATCTTGATGGAACTAAATAGAGTAATTCATGGGATTATATTTTATTAATTGATAATTAGCTGACTCAGAGGTTTTATAAAATATCGGATTAAGAGACATTTTCGGATACTCTCAAATTTTGACTTATCGGTAAAAATATAAGCTTTTATATTTTATATATATAGAAAGATTATGAGAGAAAGAGAAAGTTAGTAAGAAAAGAAGAAAAGAAGAAAAGGAGAAGAGAAGAGAAGAAGAAGAGAGAAAAAGCCCTAAAGCTCCAATCATTCATTCCCGATCATCCGTCCGTCGAATCAACTCAATATTTCCGCCAATCTTCATCTCTCGAGGTGAGTTCTTAGTTAGAAACTCTTATCTTTGATTTTGGTTGAGTTTTAGAAATGTTTGTGGTTAGGGTTTAGTTGGAAACCTAAGAGAAATCGGAAGTTTAACGGTTAAAACTCGATTAAAACCTACCTAAAACACTCACATTATGATAATGGATACGTTTGATCATGTCTTGTTGCATTGGTTAAGGTTTGGGAGTGATTGGGTGTGGGGAGAGTGAATTCCCGTAAGGTTGGAACTTCCTGAACTGGTGTAGCTCGCTCAGCGAGCATACCTCGCTCAACGAAAGTTCCAGGGCGAGTTTCGCTCAGCGAGAAGGAGCTCGCTCAGCGAGACCTGTAGCTTCAAACTTTGGCTTTTAATTCGTAACTTATGATTCGGGTGTCCGTTTTGAGCGTTTCACATACCGTTTAGAAGCTTAAAGAATAATCTATCTATTAAGATTGAATAACATTAATTTCGAGCCGACTTTTACCCGACTAATTTCAAATGACCAAAACTTGATAAAATGGAACTTGTGAGTTAATGGAAATGGAGAAAAGGTACGACTTGTGAGGTATCTAGGTTTTCCCTTAAACTCGTTTGATTTATGTTTTATGTTTCGTTTTTAGGATCCTCCGTAAGGTCTTGTATAAGTCTCTATATGGTTACTATGTGTTTCCCTAGAGCATCCGTAAGGACTTGAGGTATTCGTTGTGTATACGTGGGTGTTGATTTGAGAAGTGTAGACTATAAGTCCCCCGTAAGGTCTTGTATAAGTCTCTATGTTGTTACTATGTGTTTCATTAGAGCATCCGTAAGGACTTGGGGCAAGTGCTATGCTAATTGTGTCAATCTTGAGTAAGTCTTGAGGTGGGTTATCCTGAGTCCCACGGGAAGCATTCGTAAGGATTGAAGCGCGTGTATGTCTTTCCTCCGTAAGGTCTTGTATAAGTCTCTAAGTTTTTACTATGTGTTTCACTAGAGCATCTGTAAGGACTTGAGGTAGGCATTTCTATTTTGTGTTTGGAAATCGTGTGTGGACCCTAGTTTTCCCTATATCCTTGTCCCTTGTGTAAATTGGTTCGTGAAGCATGCGAGTTTCGTTGGAAATGACCCTTAGAGCCGAGAGAACTCTAAGATAGTGAACCCACTGATATGTTTTATCTCACCCCATGTTGATGTTGTTATTTCAGGTACTTCAGGTTCTGCTAAGGGTAAAGATAAGGCGACTTGATTATCTTTGCTAGCTAATGGCTTAGTCTTCCGCTGTGGACTTTTGAGATCTTCAGATCTAGTTCTTAGATCTTTTTGTAGTTGAACATCTTGTATTATTATATAGCCTTGTTTAGTACCTTCAGTTGTAGTGGCTATATTTATGCAATGTGTTTCTAAGAACTTATTTGTATTTCAAGTACCAAATCATTAATATTATATATGAAAAATATGCTTTATGTATGTCTTTTGTATATGGGTATTACATGAATGATCCTAAAATCTAAGTCCAAAACTCCAAATCTAATGCAAAAGATAGTGGCCATAATCCATGATTAAAGTCACAAGTTTTTTAGAGGTTTAATCCTTTATTAATATTTTTGTGTCCAAATGGACAAAGGAAAAAGCACAAAGATATGAATATTAACATAAACAATATGATGAATGTAAAGCATAATAAAAACATAATAAAAGAGATAAGGAGCGAGAGATAAAATTAAAGAGGATAAAGTGCGAGAAGGAATTAAAATGTTAGTATAGTAATATTGATAATATGTACATAATAATGGTATGGTGAACTTAATCATCCACAACGAAAAGAGTAACAAGACATTTAATGCCAAAACTGAAAAAGGCAATTGGTTTCGCTTAGTATCTTTCACTATATTGATTAATCGGGGCGATTAGATCCAAATTCAATGAAACTTGAAAGAAGATTGAGATATCCAAAGCAATTACGCATCAAGCTTCAAAAGTCGTGGATCAACGCAAAATACTAACCACTTTGGGATTACGCGACCAATATGCGGTCCGGTCCACGAAAGTGCAAGTATCCAATTGGATTTTTATTCTGAATTCGGGACACATTTAGGTCTATGTTAAGCAATCGTTGAGTAATTTACGGAGTAATTACCCTACAAATGAGGCTGGTCAAAACCAAATAAGGTTAAAAATGTTAGTGATAATACATGCGAGATAAAAGATATTTAAATTGCCATCCGAACGCAATGTTGCACGAAAATAAAGATGAATACCAAATTGAGTTACACTTATGGTATTCTTTCATCTTTAAGTTCAATCACTCATTTTGGTGGATTCAAGTATGAAAATATCTCACTAATGCAAAGTACCTAAAGTGAATTAAATAATTCACTTAGAGGAAGTTTTGGACTAATGAATATTAACCACTCTAATATACACCCAAAATTCATTGAAATTAAAGAGAAATCAGTCCCCAAAAATGTCTCCCAAAGTAAAAATAAGAAGGAGGAAGATGAAGAAGCAAAAGGAACCAAATACAACTAAAAAACAAGCCAAAAACAACTTCTGGAGTTGTATTAATCGGTTAACCCATTGGTTAATCGGTTAACATAGTTAAAATTTCAAATCTGGCACAAATTCACACTAGTTAACCGGTTAACCATTTTGTACTAAAAATGTTTATCCGGTTAACACTGAACCAGTAGTAAAAAATTAGCCAAAATTCAACATGATCCTCTTTTAAAACCACTTCCAAAAACCATATGATCATAAACTGAATTGGCACGAATTTTAAAGTGAAAAAACAGTGAAATCCTTGCAATGAAACAATAATTTATGATCCAAAGGATCAACAACCAAAAGAACCAAAGATCTACATCTTGAATGTTGGTGATGCAGGTAGAACCATGGAAGAAAGTGAATTGGTAAGAACAATTTTCAAATTGATCCAATACCAAGCTTGATCTACTGAATTTGATGAATAAAATGAAAAGGATGAAGGTTTAGCTCAAAGTTAATAAAGGATTCAATGTGAATTCTTGATAACTTTCAAAAGACGGAAAAATGAGCTTTGGTGAATTTTGTGGTTTGGGAAGATAATTGACAAGGTATTTTTTGGCTATCAAAAGCTTGAGAATTGAATGAAATTAAGTCTCTATTTAAAGAGTTTAGGTATGAGAATTTGATGGAATGGAGCTTTCTTTGGAAATTCAAAATTAGGCTTGGAAATTCAAATTTGGAGGGAAATATAAAAGAATGGTGATTAGTGAGGGTTTATGATGGGTGATAACGAGAAAACATATTGATTATATTGCTAAGTTTCATTAACGTTTTATCGCATAATCATCGTTTTAACACTCGATTTCTCGAGTTTTTCTTACCATTTTGCAGGTACATCATATATGGAGCTAAATCATGAATTAAGAGCAAAAGGAACAAAAGCAACCATAAAAAGATGAAGAAATGAAGAAGCCTGCAGAACTGCATAATTTGTTGAAGTCACGGTCGTCACCAAGGTGTCACGACCGTGACACCCCAAAAGAAGCCATCACGACCGTGAGCACATTGTCACGACCGTGACACTTAAATTTCACAGAACACGAGCGTGAAGACCTTGTCACGACCGTGACAAGGTAAAAAGGAGGTTATTGACTGAGACCACGTCAAAACGTTACGTGAAGAAGATTTTGCCTATTTTTTAGCCACGTTCCTATATTTCCTCCACCACTTCAGCAAGGCCCAATGCAACAAAGTCCAAATATCGAGCCCATTAATTGTTCTATAAATAGTTCAAGTTTTATGAAGAAACTACAAAGCATTTTTTCTATTAATTTCCTGCGGAAGCTCTGCCGATTTATTTTACGACCCTGTTTTTATTTCTGCATTATTTTCAGTTTTTCATTCTTATTGTATCCAAACCCAACATATAACAATTTCCAACATCAGGAAATTGTTATACATTTACTTGTTTCTAAACCTTCAGAATTTGTTTATTTTCGATTTCCGCCAATTACTCCAAGCTTTCCGGTCTGTGGAAGAAGGAGTCTGCTATAATATTTGTTAACCAGGTTTTATTTATATTGCAATTTTAATATTCATAATGTTTATTTATTTTTCTGCCATGAGTATTCTATTATTTGTTTTTCTGTCTCTGTCTGGTTCAACATCAATGAGTAGCTAATTACCTTAGGGCGGTATGTAGTTAAAATAAACTTAATCGGTGAAATTTAATCATAGGCTTAAAATAATTAATAACTTAACATTCTGGCTGATACTTTTTAATTAAAATCGACCTTTTCGTTACGAGAGTAAGAAAAGAGTATTAGGTTAGGTCAAGACCACGAGAGTGTGAGATTTTAATCAGATAGCTAAAGTTAGGCATTTAAATTAAACACAGCGAGAGCGCTTTAAGATAAATTAGAATTACTAAGTTTCCAAAAATTATCTCTAAACACTTATGGGCTAGCGAGAGCAGGCATAGGGCTTTAGGGGTAAGATCTGAGATAAGACCACGAGAGTGTGAGTTGAGGGTATTTAAACTGGTAACCTCTACCGAATAGATTAAGTAAACACCTTTATAAGCCTAGGTTAGATTGACCCACCTAAGTTAGTATAATTACATACCGACCGCCTTAGTTTTATTTTATTAAAACTTAAATTTAATTCCGCCTTTAATATTTTAAAATCAACAAAAAAATCGTGACAACCCTTCACCTTAGCTAAACTAGAAGTCCATCTAGCACTAAGTAACCATAGAGTCCCTGTGGATCGATAATCTTAAATATTACTTCGATAGGCTGTGCACTTGCAGTTCAGATACCGCTAGACACATAATTAGACACGTCTTTAGCCCATCAAGTTTTTGGCGCCGTTGCCGGGGACCTTAATTTAGTTCCTAGTGCACTTTAGGTAGCATTGTCTAGACTAAGGTAGCAACTATTTAATTTATTTAATTTAATTTCCGAGTGTATGCCAAGTACTCGCTCTAAAAGCGAAGACTTGCAACCTCTAATCCCTGAATCGGAACGCTTCTTACACGTAAGAAGACGGATATTCGATTACGAAAAAAAACTACAATATTCCAGATCTTCAATTAGATTCACCTAAACCAGTCGTAACATCAAAGGACGTAGAGATGGCTGAAGAACAGAATCACCCACTCAAGTATTACGCTAGTACTTCGCAAGTTGAACCGCATTCAAGCATTGCAGCACCGGCTATCAACCGAAATGATTTCGAACTAAAACCTTCGTTGATATCATTCGTGCAACAAAATCAATTCGCCGGAAATCCTACCGAGGATCCGAACCTTCATCTTTCGATCTTTGTGCAATACGCAGATACCGTAAAAGCCAATGGAGTTACCCAAGAAGCTATTAGACTACGTTTGTTTCCTTTTTCACTTCGAGACAGAGCAAGAGCTTGACTTCAATCTCTGCCTTTGAACTCAGTAACTACGTGGGAGGAACTTAAGAGAGTTTTCTTGAACAGATATTTTCCACCTAGCAAGACAGCTATGCTGAGAGCTCAGATCAACGGATTTAAGCAAAGGGAAAGCGAATCATTATTCGAAGCTTGGGAACGCTATAAAGATTTGCTGAGACTCTGTCCACATCACGGATTAGTAGAATGGATGGTCATCCATACCTTCTATAATGGACTCTTGTACAATACAAGAATGACGATTGACGCTGCCGCAGGCGGTGCATTGATGGACAAGGAATATAATGATGCTTATGCACTTATCTAAAGTATGGCTCAAAACCATTACCTTTGGGGGAGCGAGAGAGTCGCAACTGAGAAACCAACAAAAGGAGGTATGTACGAAGTGAGTAGTATGGACCAAGTCAATGCAAAGTTTGACCAACTAAGCCAAAAGATCGACAACTTGGCCATAACACCAACAGCCACCGTGGCTGCAGTAACACCTAACTGTGAGTTATGTGGAGTTTCAAGACACAAAGTTTCTTATTGTCAACTATTGACAGGTACTCCCACTGATCAAGTGAATTATGCTCAAGGAAACCCATACTCAAACACATACAACCCAGGTTGGAAGAATCATCCGAACTTCTCCTATAAGAATAACAATGCTTTATACGCACCAGGTCAAGCACCAGCTACACCACCAGGATATCAAAAGACTGCTCCTAATGTCCCTAGAAAATCGAACCTTGAGTTGATGATGGAGAACTTTATAGCTAACCAATCTCAAAAGAACAAGGACTTCTTAAACCAAAACATTCACACTAGTGAGCAGATTAAACAATTAGTAAGCAAAGTAGATGCATTAGCTACACATAACAAAATGCTTGAAACTCAGATTTCACAAGTAGCTCAACAACAAGCACCTACCGCTGCACCAGCTGGAGTATTCCCTGGACAACCTCAACCTAATCCGAAAGGACATGCCAATGCCGTAATACTAAGAAGTGGCAAGGAACTTGACGGACCTACCGATCCAAGACTTGACAATCCAACCATGTACCAAAAACCAGATAAACCGACTGAAGTGGTGAATGATCCAGAAGAAAAGGAAGATGATAATCAAGAGGTAGTGGAGAAAGAACAACCTTATGTGCCTCCACCACCCTATAAACCACCAATTTCGTACCCTCAAAGATTAACAAATTCCAAGACGACGGGTCAATTTAAGAAATTTGTTGAACTTCTGAAACAGTTGAATATTACTATTCCGTTTACAGAAGCTATCACTCAAATACCCTCGTACGCTAAGTTTTTAAAAGAGATCTTATCCAATAAGAAAAAGATAGAGGATAACGGAACAGTTACACTTACTGCTGAGTGTAGCGCCATAATTCAGAATAATATGCCTCCTAAGCTAAAAGATCCAGGAAGTTTCTCTATACCCTGTGTAATAGGAAAATTCATCATCGACAAAGCTCTATGCGATTTAGGAGCCAGTATCAGTGTTATGCCCTTAATGATTTGCAAAAGACTAGACATGGGAGACCTTAGACCAACTAAAATGTCTGTTCAACTAGCCGATCGCTCTGTTAAGTATCCTATAGGCATACTAGAAAACGTCCCAGTACGTATAGGACAATTCTACATCCCTACTGATTTTATAATCATGGACATCTCTGAAGACTCCACTACACCTATCATACTAGGAAGACCATTCTTAGCTACCGCCGGAGCTATAATAGACGTAAAAAGAGGAAAACTAACCTTTGAAGTAGGTGAAGAGAAAGTTGAATTTATTTTAACACAATTCTTACAATCACCAGCTATAGAGGATACATGCTATCTATTGGACGTAATTGACGAATGTGTAAGAGAAATGGAACTGAAAGAGACTACCTATTCTGAAATAATGAAAATTCAAATCCCTCCGATTTTCGAAGATGATAATTGGCGTGCACCGTATCAAGACGATAGTCTAAGCGAAAGTTTAGCACTTACACCGGACCCCATGCCAAGTAAAGATAAACCTACATTAGGATTAAAAACTTTACCTAATAACCTAAGATACAAATTCTTAGACGTTGAATGTAAAAGACCAGTTATAATAAATTCCAGTTTAGGAATTATAGAAACAAAGAAACTTTTAGATGTCTTGAAGAAATATCCAACTGCATTAGGATATAACATATCTGATCTCAAAGGAATATGCCCTTCAGTCTGTATGCATCGTATTCTGCTAGAAGAAGATTGCCGAACCTCCAGAGAATCTCAAAGAATAATTAACCCAATCCTTAGCACTGTAGTAAAAGAAGAAGTTAAGAAACTACTAGACGCCGGAATAATATATCCAATCTCTGATAGTGAATGGGTTAGTCCAATACATGTAGTGCCAAAGAAAGGAGGTATCACTGTTGTGAAAAACGCTCAAGGCGAATCGATATCGCAAAGAGTAGTGACGGGACATAGAGTGTGCATAGATTATCGTAAACTAAACAAAGCCACTCGAAAAGATCATTTCCCACTACCCTTTATAGATCAAATGTTAGAACGATTAGCCAAGCATTCTTACTTCTGTTATCTTGACGGTTACTCAGGATTTTTCCAAATCTCTATCCATCCAGATGATCAAGAGAAGACTACATTCACATGCCCATATGGAATGTTCGCTTATAGACGAATGCCCTTTGGATTATGCAATGCTCCTGCAACCTTTCAAAGATGTATGATGTCAATCTTCGCAGATTTTATAGACAACATCATGGAAGTGTTCATGGACGACTTCTCTGTATGCGGGCAAAGTTTTGAAGGATGCCTATCAAACTTAGAAATGGTGTTAGAAAGATGTGTAAAAGTAAACCTCGTGCTTAACTGGGAGAAATGTCATTTTATGGTCAGAGAAGGAATCATATTAGGTCACGTAATATCCGACAAGGGAATTGAAGTTGATAAAGCTAAGATTGAAGTCATAAAAGATCTTCAACCCCCTAAAACCGTTCGAGAAATACGAAGCTTTTTAGGACACGCCGGTTTCTACCGACGATTCATCAAAGATTTCTCGAAAATCACTAAACCTCTTACTGGTTTATTAATGAAAGACGCTGAGTTCATATTCAATGAAGATTGTCTTAAAGCATTCGAAACTCTAAAAACAGCCCTCATCACCGCACCAATCATGCAACCCCCTGACTGGAGATTACCTTTCGAAATCATGTGCGATGCGAGTGACTATGCTGTAGGCGCAGTTCTAGGCCAGAGGAAGGAAAAGAAACTTCATGCGATTTACTATGCCAATAGAACCTTAGATTCTGCCCAGATGAACTACGCCACTACTGAAAAAGAATTGTTAGCAGTTGTCTTTGCGCTTGACAAATTCCGTTCTTACCTAGTAGGAGCGAAAATAATCATTTACACAGACCATGCTGCTATCCGATATCTATTAGCTAAGAAAGATGCTAAACCGAGACTCTTGAGATGGATTTTACTCTTACAAGAGTTTGATCTCGAAATAAAAGATAAGAAAGGTACTGAAAACGTTGTAGCGGACCATTTATCTAGAATAGAAGGTATTAAACCCGAACAAGTGCCGATTAACGATGATTTTTCGTATGAACAGCTGATAGCACAAATAGGAAGCGACCTAGTTCAGTTAGACTTAAATGAACCAGAACCCGTGGAAACAATCCAGACAACTATAGGACTGCCATGGTACGCTGACATTGTCAACTACCTAGCCGCAGGAGCTCTTCCACCCGATCTAACCTATCAGCAGAAAAAGAAATTCTTTCACAATCTAAAACATTATTACTGGGATGAACCATTATTGTTCAAAAGAGGACCCGATGGAATCTTTCGCCGATGTATTCCCGAAGAAGAAATAGAAGATGTCATTGCTCAATGCCATTCATCTCCTTATGGTGGACATGCAAGCACTTCCAAGACTTGTGCAAAAATCTTGCAAGCCGGCTTATTCTGGCCTAATTTATGGAAAGATGTCCACATCGCTGTTATAAATTGCGATCGGTGTCAACGCACCGGCAATATTTCAAGAAGAGATGAAATGCCTCAAAAAGGAATATTAGAAGTGGAAATCTTTGACGTCTGGGGAATAGATTTCATGGGACCATTCCCATCATCTTTCGGTAATAATTACATACTCGTAGCTGTCGATTATGTTTCGAAATGGATTGAAGCTATAGCTTCTCCTACAAACGATACACGAGTAGTAATAAAACTTTTCAAAAATATAATCTTTCCCAGATTTGGTGTGCCTAGACTCATCATAAGTGACGGTGGCTCGCACTTCATTTCAAAAATCTTTGACAAATTACTATCTAAGTATGGAGTAAGACACCATGTGGCAACACCATATCACCCACAAACAAGTGGACAAGTCGAAGTCTCAAACAGAGAAATTAAACAAATCTTAGAAAAGACTGTCGCCATATCTCGGAAAGATTGGTCATCTAAACTTAATGAAGCTTTATGGGCTTATAGGACCGCTTACAAGACGCCCATAGGTACTACACCTTTCAAACTAGTTTATGGAAAATCTTGTCACCTCCCGGTAGAACTAGAACACAAAGCTTATTGGGCGATTAGAACTCTCAATATAAACTATAATGCTGCAGGAGAAAAGCGAATCCTAGACATTAACGAATTAGAAGAATTAAGGCTAGATGCTTATGAGAATGCTAAGATATATAAAGAAAGAACTAAGCGATGGCATGATAAACGCCTATCTAGGAAAGAATTTAGTGTGGGAGACGTTGTACTCCTCTTTAATTCAAGACTTAGGCTCTTTCCTGGAAAATTAAAATCTAGATGGCCAGGACCCTTCGAAATAACTAAAGTATTCCCAAGTGGAGCAATAAAAATTAAGGGTAGGAATAGTGAACCATTCATAGTAAACGGACAACATTTAAAACATTATCATAAAGTTGAAAATAGAGATTATGCAAATAATCTAAGGCTTTTAGAATTGTCCACTAATTCCCCTGATTAATTTAAACCTAAGCATTACGTCAGGCTTTTGACGATAAAAACAGCGCTTAGTGGGAGGCAACCCATTTACTCATTTAATTATTTAAACTATTCTCTTTATCATTTTGTTATTTATCGTTTTACTATTTATTTATTTGTTTTGTCATTTCATAGTTTTCTTTTATATTACTATTATTGTCTTTAAATTATGCATTTCATTTTCTCATTTTTATCTTAAATCACTTTTTACAGATTTTCTAAAAGTCTTTTCCACTTTCCTTCACCCCCTGATTTGTTTCCTCCATATTTGCACTAACCATGGCTAACCAACCCATAAACCATATGGAAACCAAATTTAGAGGTAGAAACCAAAGAATGAAGTTTGAAGAGTTATCACAGAGGCAAATGGATTTGACCCTGTACCCGGATGATCAGACTATGGAAACCCTAGGTATACATGATAGCATCCTGTACTTGTTTAACCGACTTGGATGGGAGAATGCACGAATTCATCATAAGTTTGTGACTTACCGCGAGCTCACCCTTGAGTTCCTTAGCTCCTTAGTTTACCTACCTGAGCGCGGTTTTGGATTTAGGAAAGGATTTATCAGTTTCCGCCTGTTTGGAATAGAATATGACTTTAACCATAAAGAACTAGCTGACTTATTAGGATTCCCTAGTGGACCCTTTGCTTTTACTACCACACAGGTAGAATTGATGGATATTGAGCTAGATTTCTTTTGGGGAACTTTAACCGGAAACTACCACCCTGAACCAAATAGCATGAACAATGATGAGATCCATAATCCTGCTCTCCGTTACTTCCATAAAATCCTAGCCCACACCTTCTTTGGAAAAGAAGAAAACATTACCGGAGTTTCTAAAGATGAGATATTCATTATGTCTTGTTTCACTAATGGACAACCTGTTAATGGTGTACCTTTCATGATGCAAACCTTCACCCGTATCCAAGAAGAACCTGAATTACCTATATTAGTAGGAGGTCTTGTAACCATGATTGTTGATGCCTTAGGACTTAGATACCAATTGCACAGGTGCAACCGTTTAGGTAATATCCGTCCTATGAATCTTAACTTCTGCTTTAATCGCCATATCATAAGGAATTTAGGACATCCACCTTTCGAGTACCTAATCCGGAATGAGGTAGTAACCCTGTTCACACTGCCAAACCATGCTAGAGTAAGTGTTCACAATAAGGATAACTGGCTTTATGAGTTAACCCCACCTGATTATCCATCCACTCCTGAAACACCTCAGTCTTACAAGATAAAAGATGATATAATGACCGATGTCAAAACTGACCCTGAGACACCTCCTGGTTACCATGACATTGACCACACTGACGAAGTTATTGAGACCCCTGAAGTGAATCAAGGAGATTATGCTAACAACTTACAGAACATCATGAACACTCTTGAAGCTTACCAAACTGATATAAATTCATTTAAGGAAGACATTAAGAGCATGCGATTGGACATTATAGGTTTGACTGACATAACCTGCGAACAATTCTATCACTTGAACTCCGCAATCGAAGATTTGAAGAAATGCTTTTGAAAATGCTATAAGTGATTTAGTTTATTTTTTTCATTGTTTTCGTTTCTAGTTAGATTTATTTTTCGCAAACAATTTCGTACCGTATTTTCATTAATGTAATTTCATTTTCAATTACCTTATGCAATGCACTTCTAATTCCAAAATTTCTCCATTTTAATCAATTTATATATTTTTCATTCTATGTACTATTATGCTTGCATTTACTACTATTATATAAAAATCTCTCATGCCATGCAAGTTAGTAAAGTACTATGTTGAAATAAATTATTATATGGTGTTTAAATGTAATATTGAGTGAGAAGTGAAGAAAATAAATTATTATAAAGTATGTGAAATATATGAGATAGTGTTTTCTGGAAATTATTCAACGAAGCAAGCCCTCATGGTCGTCACCCCCCCCTAACGATCGTGACGTGCTCATTTAGCGTGTCATGACCGTACCTCCCTGTCACGACCGTGACAACCCTAAATATGGGATTCGTGAGAAACAGAACTGTTTCTTTTCGTGACCTCTTCTTCTTCTTCCTCCATAACTTCCAAAAACCACCCATTTTCTCCATAACTTCCGTAACCTCCCATTACCAACTTTAAACTCATTAACCCCCCATTATCACCACACCTATCACATTCTCACCTTCCAATATTTACCCGAAGCATTATTTCTCTCATTTTATCACTTTTTCACAAATATCAAAAATCTTCATCTCTCACTCTAGCTCTTGCATGCAATGGATACCATTCAATTTAGAGAAGGTGATGCTGGAGAAACCCAGAGAGAAAGATTTATCCGATTCCAGAACCGCGGTATGCAACCTACGCGTTATATCGACACTGAATGTTTGAGAGAGCTCGGAATGCTCAACAGTGTCAAGAACCTGCTCAAGAAGGTTAATCTATGGGTTCTATGCAGTCAGCCTCAGCCCACTTTCGAGTTGCTGACACTAGAGTTCCTAAGCTCGTTCTCTTACATCACCGGTTCCGGTTCTCAAAGTCAGCTTACCGGCGTTGCTAAATTCAGATTGTTTGGCCGGGAGTTTGAACTTTCTCAAGGAAGGATAGCCGAGTTGCTAGGCTTCGCTCACGGAAATGAAGCTCACCTCCGCGTGCCGGATAATTTTAGTGAAACCGCTTTCACTTTATGGCACGACATAACCAATACCCGTGCCTCAGCCTTCCAAAGCCTCAATGCTACACATATCCACAACCCGACAATCCGTTATTTCCACCGAGTCATTTGCAACACCATATTCGCTCGAGAAAGTAACCATAAGCTCAACTCCAAGGAGCTTCTATTCTTGCACTGCGCTCTAAATGACGAGCCGATCAACGCTGCCCCGTTCTTGCTTTCTCACATTCAGGCCATTGCGCAAAGAGCTTCCACCCCATTTTTCATTGGCGGCATTGTCACCGCCCTTTCCTTTCAGTTAGGGCTCAATGACTTGCTCGACAATTTGCCTCGCATAGCCGAAGAATTCCTCACCAAGAGCTACTGCAGGTCCGCTCACCTGATTGCGCAGCGAGAGGATGGCAGGTATAGCCCTGTTGTCCATGGCACCATTTTTCACCATATCATTCTGCCGTCCCGTGACCGCATCGACCCATCCAGCCGAGCCAACTGGCTCTTTATTTTACCAGATGCTGCCGACCACGCCCCTATTCATGATGATCAGGCAGATCCTCCAGCGGATGAGATGCAGGACGCTATGGATGCAGCTGAGCCTGTCCAGGACGTTCCAGAGACATCTACCCGACAGCCTCCTGCACAGGAAATCACACTTGAGGAAGTCCTCCGTACGATTCATCAGCAGAATCAGATGAACGCCGCACTAGAGCGAAGGCAGAAGGAGCAGTATGATGCTTTACTCCGCACTATTGCAAGCAACCAGACATCTACTAATGAGAAGCTCGACGAAATTTTTAGCGAGCTAGAAGCCTTACGCATTGACACCACTGCTACCACTGGTACCGGTTCTGATCCTGAAGCGACTCCTTTCAGACACTCTCGCACCAGAAGCCGAGCCCGCGGTCCTCAGCAGCCTTAGTTTTAGTTTTTGCTTATGTTTGTTTTTCGTTTTTGTAGTTTGTATTGTACTTTTACCGCTATTATATCACAACATTGAGGACAATGTCTGATATAGTGTGGGAGAGGTACCTTTCCATTCCGCATTTTTCCCTTTTCGCATTTTCCCATTCTGTTGTATTTCTTTTCTTAAGTTAATGAAACGAGAAAATCTTTGTGCTATTTTCTTTAGTTTCGAACTTTTCCCGTTTATTTAGCCATACCAGAAAAAATCTTTAATTATTCGCATTACCCGACTTACCTACGGAATCGTAATTAGGAAGCTGAGAACGATTAAACAAGACCAATACAATCTTGACACCTTTGACTTCCCACTTAAGCGATTCCATTCCGATTATCATTACGAGTACACTTTTAGTTTCAGTTCAAAAGTAACCCCTAGTAGTTTATACTAGCAGTCAGCACCGTCTGAACACAAACCACGTGGGGAGCCGATGAATATAAGCGTTTGATGCCTAATCAATAATGATCCTTCATATCTCGATGCAAAATGAAAAGAAATTGCCCCAAAGTACACGGTCGCATATAAGAAACGAGAAATATGAGAAGGAGTCCATTGCGGGTTGGTTCAGAGGTACTGGTTCTGAACTTGGTAGGGCGTGCTACGGCTCGATCCCCCACAACCTCCAAATCGGATAATATATGTAGGGTTACCACACTCGTGTACCAGACCCCGTGCTTAAAAAAGATCAAAGTCGCTAACCGGCTACTCCACTACGTGCGTTCTAAGGCAAAGGGCTTAATGTGATTGCGCTAGAATGAAACCGGGCGAAATAAGATCGAAAAACTCTAGGTGAAATCGTAAAGAAATTACCGATTGTTTCGTTTAACGGGAAGTCGACGATATAGCTTGTTGCTTGTGTCATTAGTGTATCGTTAGTGTTCTATCAAAGTACCGGTTTATCCGACAAAACGATCCCTCGTACGGTTTGTTACGTGTATGCGTCAATAAAAACTTGTCCGACGATTTTCAACCGACTATTTGCTTGAGGACAAGCAAATGTTTAAGTTTGGGGAAGTTTGATAACGAGAAAACGTATCGATTATATTGCTAAGTTTCATTAATGTTTTATCGCATAATCATCGTTTTAACACTCGATTTCTCGAGTTTTTCTTACCATTTTGCAGGTACATCATATATGGAGCTAAATCATGAATTAAGAGCAAAAGGAACAAAAGCAACCATAAAAAGATGAAGAAATGAAGAAGCCTGCAGAACTGCATAATTTGTTGCAGTCACGGTCGTCACTAAGGTGTCACGACCGTGACACCCCAAAAGAAGCCATCACGACCGTGAGCACATTGTCACGACCGTGACACTTAAATTGCACAGAACACGAGCGTGAAGACCTTGTCACGACCGTGACAAGGTAAAAAGGAGGTTATTGACTGAGACCACGTCAAAACGTTACGTGAAGAAGATTTTGCCTATTTTTTAGCCACGTTCCTATATTTCCTCCACCACTTCAGCAAGGCCCAATGCAACAAAGTCCAAATATCAAGCCCATTAATTGTTCTATAAATAGTTCAAGTTTTATGAAGAAACTATAAAGCATTTTTTCTATTAATTTCCTGCGGAAGCTCTGCCGATTTATTTTACGACCCTGTTTTTATTTCTGCATTATTTTCAGTTTTTCATTCTTATTGTATCCAAACCCAACATATAACAATTTCCAACATCAGGAAATTGTTATACATTTACTTGTTTCTAAACCTTCAGAATTTGTTTATTTTCGATTTCCGCCAATTACTCCAAGCTTTCCGGTCTGTGGAAGAAGGAGTCTGCTATAATATTTGTTAACCAGGTTTTATTTATATTGCAATTTTAATATTCATAATGTTTATTTATTTTTCTGCCATGAGTATTCTATTATTTGTTTTTCTGTCTCTGTCTGGTTCAACATCAATGAGTAGCTAATTACCTTAGGGCGGTATGTAGTTAAAACAAACTTAATCGGTGAAATTTAATCATAGGCTTAAAATAATTAATAACTTAACATTCTGGCTGATACTTTTTAATTAAAATCGACCTTTTCGTTACGAGAGTAAGAAAAGAGTATTAGGTTAGGTCAAGACCACGAGAGTGTGAGATTTTAATCAGATAGCTAAAGTTAGGCATTTAAATTAAACACAGCGAGAGCGCTTTAAGATAAATTAGAATTACTAAGTTTCCAAAAATTATCTCTAAACACTTATGGGCTAGCGAGAGCAGGCATAGGGCTTTAGGGGTAAGATCTGAGATAGGACCACGAGAGTGTGAGTTGAGGGTATTTAAACTGGTAACCTCTACCGAATAGATTAAGTAAACACCTTTATAAGCCTAGGTTAGATTGACCCACCTAAGTTAGTATAATTACATACCGACCGCCTTAGTTTTATTTTATTAAAACTTAAATTTAATTCCGCCTTTAATATTTTAAAATCAACAAAAAAATCGTGATAACCCTTCACCTTAGCTAAACTAGAAGTCCATCTAGCACTAAGTAACCATAGAGTCCCTGTGGATCGATAATCTTAAATATTACTTCGATAGGCTGTGCACTTGCAGTTCAGATACCGCTAGACATATAATTAGACACGTCTTTAGCCCATCAATGGGAAATGATCAAAGTGATGTAGAGAATTAAGAGGGAAATGAATCTAGAATATTCCAAATGAGATCAATGACTAAGATGTGCTGAAATTGAACAAAATATTCAAATTTCGCATTAGTTAATCAGTTAACACATTGGTTAACCGGTTAACCAAGTCAAATTTTGAATATTTTGTTTAATTTTGATTGCTTGATTGTTTCGGCCCGATTCTTTTGCGTGTCGAAGAAGGCGTGAAAATAAATACACGAACCTTGGAAATCCTTGAATAAATCAATTAAAACAGAGAAATCCTTGATCAGATAAATATGAATTAATTGCGTATCAACTTCGACTTTTACCTGTGAAATTCATTCGAGTTGCGAGACTACTATTTTTGGCATTTTTGACCTAAAAAAGATTAATAAAAGAAAACAAAAATATTTTTTTGGATTTTAAATAATGGTTAGTAAACATACACAAGTAAAAGAAAATAAAAGCAATGGTGATCCCCTGTGAGGCATAAACTCGCAACTGAAAAGGATAAACGAAGCAATGCGTGATCTTGTTTGTATGTAAAATGCAGATGAGATGCGAAAAATATTAGGGTCAAAAATTAGGGTGTGACACTTGTCCATTAGTCTGCAGGTGTTATACTAAAATAAATCGGTTCTCTATTCCAAAATCTTTGCAAAAGTCAACTACAGGAGTACCGGCGAACTGAGCCCCATTATCCGTGACTATAACTCTTGGAAGATCAAAGCGGCAGATGATGTTCTTCTAGTAGAATTTCCTTACCTTTTCAGCTGAGATTCGTGCAACAGCCTTAGCCTCCACCCATTATGTAAAGTAATCCACTGCTACAATGAGGAACTTGAGTTGCCCAGTAGCCAACAAGAATGGTCCCAGAATGTCCATTCCCCATTGATGGAACGACCAAGGAGAGGAAATTTAATGGAGGGTTTCAGTTGGCAAATACGTTCCCAGAGTGAATATTTGACACTTCTCACATCTATTGACTAAAGATATATAGTCTTGAATCATTCTTGGCCAATAGTACCCGACTCTTAAGATTTTTTCGGCCAATGCTCTTGCTCCAATGTGACCACCCCAAGCTCCTTCTTGGACTTCTTTTATTACTAGTCCGGCTTCTGCTTCTGATATGCACCTTAGCATGGGTTTTGAAGCCCCATTTTATACAACATATCTGCAATAATAGTAAATCGAGTAGATATTCTTTTAACTCTCCTAGCTTCATTGATATCATTGGGCAAGATGTCTTGGGTTAGATAAGCGATGATAGGTTTCATCCACCCTTGATCATCTTCCATCGTGAATATTTCTTCTGTTTGAATACTAGGCACCTCGAGAGTTTCTTGAATCACCATTTTGTTTATGCCTGAGCTTTTAGAACTGGCTAGACGAGCTAGCAAGTCTTCCCAAGTATTATCTTCCCTTGAGATATGCACCACTTCAAATTCAGAGAATGATTTGGACAAAACTTATGCCTTCTGAAAGCATTTTGTCAAGGCAGGATCCTTTATTTGAAACTCGCCACTCATCTGCCCAACCACCAATTTGGAATCCGTTTTTACAAGGAGACAGGTTGCTCATACTTCCATTGCTAGGCGCATTCCTGCAATCAAAGCCTCACACTATGCTTGGTTATTGCTGGTCTGAAAATTGAAACACATAGAATATTCTAATGTTAGTTCACCAGGGCCTTCCAATACTATCCTGACTAAACTTCCTTTGACATTAGAGGATCCGTCCACATGTAAGATCCATCCATTCATAACCTTCTCCTCTACTGGTGCAATTAATTCAACCATAAAATCAGCTAAAGCTTGAGATTTGATGTTGGTTCAAGGAACAAACTCAATGTCGTACTCGAAGAGCTCTATAGACCATTTCACCATGCGACCCTCAAAGCCCGACTTCTTTAAAATTTGCTTGACAGGGTAGTTGGTCTTGACCGTGATGGGATGTCCTTGGAAGTAATGTCTTAGCTTTCAGGCAATCACAACAACTGCCAAAGCCAACCACTCTCTCTTCTGATACTTAAACCTCGCTCCTTTTAAAACTTTGCTGAAAAAATACATTGGTCGCTCCTTGCCATTGTCATCTTGAATTAGGACCGAACTAAATGCTTTAGGCTTCGTTCCACTCAAAGTCTTTAGATTTCCTTATAACAGCAAAGAAGTGAATGAATTTGTCCCCAACGCATGATAGGAAGTGAGACAATGCTTCTAATCTACCAGTCAACTGCTAAACCTCTTTTTTATTAGTTAGACTCCTCATATCGATCACGACCTGGCATTTATCTGGGTTACCAAATGTAGTTTGCAAGATAAGGTATTCGAGCACTTGTACTTCTTCTCCTGAGAACCCTACCAAGCTACCTTTGAAAGGTAATAACTTGGTGGGATCCAACCCCATTGTAAGGAAAGTGTCCCAATACAAAATGTCTGCAAAGGTGCCAGGATCTACCAAAGTCCTCTTCACGATCCAATTTCCTATAAAAAAATTTATGACCAGGGGATCATTTTCGTGTGCTAATACGCATGTTGCATATTGTTTGGAAAATGTTATCACATATGAGTCGTTGTTGTCTTTCTCCAGAAATGTTCGGTCAATATACATGACCATCCTGGCATATCTTATCCTGGCAGAGTGGGTTTCTCCTCCACCTGCAAATCCTTCAGCTATCATGTTTAACGAATATTGGGCGGTACTTGTTGGCCTCAGGGAGACTGTCTTCTCTGTGTAAGGTTCTGATAGTGATGCTTCGAAATTATCTACAACATGTTTCTTTCGCTGATGCATATCCTTACGTGTAGATAAGAACGACTCAAGGTCTGTTAAAGGATCATCACTATTGTACATGTTGTGTTCAATAAATGGTGGCCTGCGAAAAGTTTTACCAGGCCCCACGGTGGGTGCAAAATGTTCTAGGAAAATTTAGTTAGAACACCCAAGATACTAGCCCTCCCCTTTTTAGTCGGAGAGAGCTACGTCGTATGTGTTGTGTAACACTTTGGGGGATTCGAGAGCAGTTCAAGGTATTAAGTCTCAAGATAATTGTGTCTTGCTTATCCCTCTGACGGGATCCTATTTTTATAGTTGTTCCTCTTTAGGAAGGCCATTAAGTGTCATTTTCTGCCTTCCCATTGTTGCAAGATCTTCAATTATTATCATTACTTGCCTTGATGGCTTGATAACGGCTGCCATTAATGTGCCAAGACCGTTACGTCTTTTACACTACTTGGTTTGCACATACCCGAATGTCGGGTTTGAGAGAGTTGGGCTCCTAGCTCATAAAAGGCGGGTTGGAGATGAGAAGTTTTCTGAGTAATATGTACCTCCTAGTGACTTATATTATCTCTCTTGAATTCGACTACATAGCCCGAGAATAATATTTTTGGGTATGAACAGATCCCACCCGTCCCGGCACGATGCTTGCGGTACAAAAGTGTCCTGTCTCTCCCGAGATTTTCATCCTAGTACAAACGCGAAAGTTATTTGTGTGACATAAAGGGTATTTTTAATGATGTCAAAAACTCGGTACTATGAAAATGGTGTTTAGGAATACAAGGAAAAAGTACGGTATCATAAAGAAAAGTTTTTCTGCATTTTTTAACTGCATGAGACGACTCATTTTGTTAGGTAAATTTGAGTAGACTCATTCTGTTAGGTAGATTTGAGTCGTCTCGTTCTGTTAGGTATATTTGAGTCGACTCATTAATTGCAACTGGTCGACTCATTTGAAGTGAATTATCCTTCAAAATTCTCGGGTCCCAACAGGCTGACAGAGGAAGGTTTTTTGGTCGACTCAAAGCAAGCCACATGTCGACTCAAAAGCATGACACAAGTCGACGCATTCTTGGAATGAATACAGGTCGACTCATTTGATCAGGGAGGTCGACTCATTACTGTTTTGTGCGCTCTTTTTTGGTTCTCACTCACTTACTTAGACTTAAATTTTATTCTTATTATTTCTAACCCATATAAATAGATGATACATGTTTTTGTGAGAGGTTAACAAGAAAAGTGAAATAGATACACAAGTGCTCTCTTCATCTTCTCCTTCTTTGCATTCATCAACAATTACACAATAATTTTTGTTGATCAAGGTGCAAATTAAGGTGATGACGTCCAATCGTGAGATCGAGATTTCAGTTTGGGTAGAGAGGTTGTGGGTTTTTCTTGGAAAAACCTTGAAGATTTTCTCCTCCAAGATCTTAGAGATTTGGGGAGGTTTTGTATGCATCATTCGTTCGTAAATTCAACCGAGTGAGGAGGATTGAAGATCGAGGTGATCGTTCATTCATATCACGGTAACCGGAGGATTACGAAGATCGTTGTGGGTTCACTAGCATAAAAGCAAAGCAACCTTTCTCAAACTTTGGAGAATTGTATATTCTTGCAAAAATGAAGCAATTAATCAGAGGTTTGCTCGACGCGTGTGAAGGACTTGGTTCATCTCGAATCAAGGGGCAAGAAGAGTTATCACAATAATTGCAATTTGGATTGGTTTGTTGTTCCAATTTTCTTCTTGTATTAACATTGCAATACTAATAAAAGATCCCAATTCGGGTTTTGAATTGGGGGCAGAGTACTCCTAGCGAGGATGGTGGATGAACTGTCTAAACAAATCTCTTGTGTTGTTAATCCTTTTACATTCTTTATATTTTATGCATATTTGAAGTTGTGTTGCTTGAAAAATTCTGTCTTGACTTAGTGTGTGTACACCAAGTATTTGTAAAATTGTTGCTACTAATTTTGGATAGCAACTTGATAAAAATTCTGCATTACACTAATTGTCAAAACTGCACTTTGGGTGGGTGCACACCAAGTGTTCGATAAAACTTCAAAATACACAATTCCTAACTTTTCGTGTTTATGTTTCTTCCATATACATTGTTGATAATGGTTATTCAAGAGTGCTGAACTTAAGTGATTTAGTGTGCATTGGTTAATTCTTCTTATCATTTCTTATTTCCCATTCGGTTTCAAACGCATATCCGATCACTGGTGACTCAATTTTGTTTTTAGATGTGTTTTCCGGGGAACTTCCGCTAGATATTTTTCAAAGTATTTTTTGAAAAGTTAAATTTTAAAAAGGGATCTATTCAACCCCCTTCTAGATCCGCGCAATCGTCTAACACGAAAGTGGTACAGAAAAGAAATATTGTCGCCAGTCAGACAATTTTTATCCCGAAAGAATGGGAAAGGTATTGCTGCACAGACCAAGGAAAAGGAAAGAACAAGGTCTTACGAACCAAAGAGACTGGGTTTGGGAGTCGGTTACGAACTGGGAAAGTATTAGCACCCTAGATCGTTTGTTGTAACTGACGGGATCCACGCTTGCCTGTACTGTTTTAAATGGTAAGAATAAACTGCTGCTGAACTGAAGCAGCTACTAGAACTGGATAAAGAAAAGGAACAGAAAGAAAGATGAGGAAAAATAAAGAATAGTGCTCGAATGGGCCCTACCCCCACTGCCTACATATCTCATCAAAAATGAGAATCAGAGTCGACGTAGTTCCCTAACTAGGGAGGAAATTTGCTTGTTTGTGTTTTTTATAATTGAACTGCTTATGTCTATGCTCAGGTGTTGCAGGATCGCCTTGAACAAATGCATTACCGTCTTTCAAAGAGACAAGTCGAAGTGATTTCTTTCATTAAGAGTGAGGAGATGAGATGAGAATTCCCACTGGAAAGACGCTTGTTGTTGGTCTGTAGCTTTTAGAAGCTTTTTCTGAGGCTTGCACAGGAAAATGTATTCAAGTCCTACTCCTCAGAGCTCCAAGTAAGGAGAGGATCCCCAAGACTTGGTTCCAAAGATTAGGGCTTAAGTACACTACCCCATTTGTATTTATTAAGTGTTTTTCCTTTTTGAAGTGAATAAGTTCTTTTTTAGGCTTTTCTTTATCAAATTGACTTCATGATTAAACTTGTACATCATGCTAGAAAAGTTTCACTATCCCAAGATGGGATGAATATAAATGCCCCATGGCATAAGTACATACACACAAAGTCACTTCAATCATTATTAGATGTTTTTAGCTTTTGTTTTGAGATGAGAGAGAGAGAAGCAATGTCGTACCTCGAAAAATATGATCCTCGCGATGGACGCGGAAAGAAACAACAGAGTCGTCACCTAATTCTATTTATTCTACGAGAGAAAAGGGAGATATAGATACAACCTAAATAGGATAAGAAATGGTCAACGAAACCAAATTCTAAGTTCAGGAATCGGTTACACAAGGGGAAGGTATTAACACCCCTCACATCCGTTGTACTCAACGGGAACCTCTTAGTCTAACTATGTGATTAAATGTTGATTAATGTCTTTGTCTTCTAAATGGTTATTAATATGTTTGTTTTAAGGGAAATTAAAGTTTCTTATTATTATAACGGAGAAAAGATTGAATTTTTTTATTATTGTGCTTGCAAAAGATTAAAATCCTTGTGCCTATGTCGCTCCCCGGATTTTCATCCCGGTGCAAACGCGAACCGTCGGCGATGTTGGAGGTTGAGGTTGAATAGAGTCGCCAGCTAGGCATTTTTATCCCGAAGGAAAGGTAATGCTGCATAAACCTGGAAGGATATGGATAAGACGGTTTCGAACCAAAGAGACTGAGAAAGGGGGTTTGTTATGACCTGGGAAGGTATTAGCACCCAGATCGTTCGTTGTACTCGAAGGGATTCACGCTTACTTGATTGTGTTTAAAAGGGGATAGTGTATGTGCTAAACTGTGTATGAAAAGTTAGGGGGAAAAGGATGTACAAAGTGTCAGTGCAAAAAGAAAGTGAGTGCTCAAAACTGAGGCTAAGAAAAGAAAGCTAGAAAGAGGAGAGGGGGGAGACAAAGAGACTTTTGTTCGATAACTGTTAAGTTATGCCTACGTATCCTCTCGTGCAATGAGGAAGTCAGAACACCGTAGTTCGACTCAAAGAGACTGGTTGATTTTGGTGTGAACTGCTTGCTTGTCTATGCTCAAGTGTACGACTCGTCTGGCTCGAGTGCTAACCGTCTTGCGTTAAATGGAAGAAGCAAGTTCTTGTTTTTAGAGTGAATGTGATGAGAAAAGAATCCCGGAGGAGACGTTTATTGTTTGTTTTTTGTGTTTTCAGTTTTTTTTATTGTTTTTTGGTGTTTTGCATAGGATAATGAGCTAAAGCCTTAATCAAGGGTTTACAAACTCCTTATATCACCCCTGATTAGGGATAATGAGTCTACTTAAGTATGAGATGAAAATCTCAACTTAATTACCCTAATGATGCAAGATTAAGACCATTAACCTCCTTGTGATTATTAAGTGTTTTTGGATTTTGTTTTGTGTTAAGTAATGAGTTTAATCTCTAATCAGGGATTAGTGAACTCATTACACCACCCTAAGAGAAGGATAATAAATGAGAACACTTAAGATGAGGAAGACTCCTCAACTTAATCCATGGTTAGGGATTAAAATCATTATATAACAAGCCTTTATTAAAGTGGATTTTAATTAAATGTTGGACTAAGAAATGGATTTTATGTTTGTAAGACTAAACCTGAGGGGGACTTGTCCATTAGACACCAAGGTTAGTCCCTCTGACCCAGAGGCAGAGATGTAACCCTAATATAAGGCCCAAGTTACAAGCTTAAGTCTTAATGATTATTAGGTGTTTTGATTAGGAGGTCTAAACAACTTAAAGGTTTAACATTAAGTATTAAAGTTATACACTCCATCCTAAGATAAAGATACTGGCATAACCCTAATACAGAGCCTCAAAACTTTAACTGTTTAGCCTTTGATTATGAGGTGAGAAGCAGAGACTCAAGGAGACTCAAAGGTGAAAAAACTAGGGGAGACTATGTACAACCCTGAAGTTATCATGCTTGGATATTCCTATGGTTTGTGAGGCTTAAGAAAATATCTTCATAAAGTCTTCAGATGGCCACCAAGGAAGAAGAAGAAGATGAAAAGATAAGAGGAAGAAGAATAGGTTACTTACTTCCTGAAGAAATTAAGTAACCTTAGAGAAAGAAAAGGAGCAAGAGAGAGCACAAGTGAGTCAAACTCACTTCAAAGACAAATAAATATGCAAATGAAGAGATAAGAAGAGGTTGGATGTGGAGGCAAATCCACATCCTGATCAACTTACCAGAAGCCCCTGAAATGGTTAGTATGATTGCATAAGGTGAAACAAGATGCAATGAAGCAAATATGAAGATGCAATGATGCCAACCAGAAGTGAATACATGATGCAAATGTGTCATGGAGAGTTGCATAGTCATATACAATTCATATGTATGATCATACAAGTGATGGATGCAAAAACAAGCATGTTAGAAGCTTAAGAATACATGAGCATACATAAGATGTAATGGTTGCAAAACATACCAAATTAATGCAACAATGATCAACCAATGTTCACACATGTCCTAAGGCATCTAAGATGACATACAATGCATGATATGTCATGACAAGTTCACATGATGAGGGTATGCAAAGATGAATGCAAATGAACATGGCAAATTAGGGTTTTAAGAAAGTATGAGATGCATATGATCAAAACAGAAGCAAAACACATGATAAAAAATTGAAATTGTAACCAAGTGAACCCTAAACACACATAAGATCACTCCCCAAAGATGGAATTCGGAAGCTATACCAAAGTCAAGTTATGGTTTTTCTAAGTTAGGCTAGGGTTTTGGATACTTCTTCATGAAAAATGCCAAAAAAATGGAAAATGAAATGTAAAAATATGAGTTAAATTCCCTAGATACTATATGCAATGTATGAAAGGATGCAAAAAGAAACATACACAAACTCATCTTGGTTGATCTTAAATGAATTTTTGAAGTTAGGGTTAGAAAAATAAGAAATTTGGAAACCATAATTCATGGTTAATTGTCAAAATGTGATCAAACCCTAAAAGAAATTTGTAAAATGAGTTTGTAAATTGTTCTAAACATGTAAGAATGCTTCATGATTTGTTTGGTGATTTTTAAATACCTAAAAGTATTTTTAATTAATTAAAATGGATTAACTAATTAAATAATACAATTAAATGATTTAAAAATATTTTTTTAATGCAAAAATTAAAAATAAAAATGTTTTTGGTTTTTTGAAATTATTTAAAGTGAGAATGCAAAAAATCAAATTTTTAGAAAATATTTTACTATTTTAAATAAATAAAGAAAATAAAATGAAATAAAAATGAATTAAAATGCAAAGTAATCAGGATGGAGGGTCAAGATTGTGCAGGGACTGGATGGAGGGCTAGGATGAAAGGTCAGCTTGACCAGGAGTATGAAGATCCTAAGGCTGTGGTTTAAACTTATGTTTCGCGCGTGATCCAATTGTCAGGGTTTAAACTAAGTTAATTAATTAGGTTTTAGTTAATTAATCAGGATTAAGGTTTAATGAATTATCTGATCCGTTCGTTGCTTAAACTAAACACAATCCAAGGGTCCTCATTCAATCTGGCAATCAAAACCCTAATTAATCTCAGGTGACCGGAGATAAGCTCTGGTCATCTTCTCCAGCAAGCCCCTCACCCCAACTTCACCTACAAGCTACTAAAACGCATAAAACCTGCCCCGAAATGATCCCCAAACATCATACCATCAAAATCAATCATCAAAAATCATTTAAACTTCATGAATCAAGAGAATCGAAGCAAAACATTTTTACGGGCAAACTTTCAGAACAACCATACATGCTCATTTCTCAACCATTTTCAATTCTAAATACATAAGAGTGATCAGCTAAGCATATAAAATCATTTTATAACAAGAAAAAGAAGTTCTGGAAAATTTGTTCTTGATGAATACCTGAACTGAGCTTCTTCAAAATGGAGCTTTCAGGACATCCCTCTTGTGCAAAGTGACTTCTTTGGACCTCCTGAAGCTAGTGGAGTGCTTAGAATGCTTTGAAAGTGGCTGGTTTTTGAAGTCCAGTTCTTATGAAGCAGAAATCGTGTTTTTGATATGTGGTGTTTCAGGCCATTTTGATGGTTGATTCTTGTTTTATGGATGATATGTGATTGATCCGTAAAAGAATTTTGGAAGTTTGATGGCTGATTTGAGAGAATCGAAGAGATGAAGTTTTTGAGGGATTTTTGCAATCTGAGTGTGTGGCTACTTTCAAGGCTTGAAGTGTTGTGTTTTATGATCATTAGGGTTTCTATAAACAAATGAAATCAGCCAGAGGAGTGGATATACACTATGGGATTGGTATGGTGCTATTGGCCAAAAAGTCAAAAGTTTGTGTAATTGAAGTATGGGCCATGGCAGAAGTGATTTGAGGTCTTAGGCTGCCTCAGCTGGGTTCAAGGAGATCCTTTGGATCGAAATTGGTGAGCTATATGGCTTGATTCATGAGTTTCCAAAGGTTTTGCATTTTCACAACTTTGTGCATTTTGAAGAAATTGTTCATGAAACTTGTGAAGCAAGGCATGAATTTTGGTCTTGAGATGTTTCTCATCAATGTCATGCAGTGTAGAAGTGAATTATAGGTCATTAGAATGCTTAAAAGTCCATTTTGCAAAATCCCCTCTTTGACATGAACTTGAAAATTACAAGATTTTTCCCAACTTTGACTTGCCATATCTTGAGTTCTAGGATGAATCAAGAGGAGTTCTTGTACTTTTTGAAAATGGGAAGATCAAATCTACAACTTTCATGTTTGAGGAAAATTCATTTGAACCCTTTTTGATCAAGAAAGAGGAGGTTGAAGATCTTTCCCAAAATGGAAAGTTTTCATTACAAGTCATGCCCAAAAATGGAAAGTTTTCAAATGGCTCAAAATTCTTCAATCTTGTGAACGTCTAAGAATTCCTAAGATCAAATAAAGATCATAGGATCTTAAATTGATGATGATGACCCTTTGGAACCCTTGTTAGTGGCCTCAGATGCCCTGATTCTGACTTTTCTTGCACAACAAGTCACCATTTGATCAGATGACTTCCACAAGGAATTTTTGCTTCAAATTTGATACACATGCTCCTTATAACATATATAGACCAATAGAATCAAGAATGGCCAAAAATTTTGAGTGTAAGGGCCTCAAACCCAAAACCTTAATTTCTAGGTCATCTGTGTAGGAGCCCTGAGCCTGCCTGGGCATCTATGCAATCCCTTGTGATTTCTTGACTTCAAAGAACCCATGGAGGCATAATATGATCATAGAACACTCATGGACCCTCTTGGAATGCTTCATGGCCTCTGAGATAGCTCAAAACACTTCTAAGATTCATCTGATCACAACCTAACTATGCAACTTATGTAGTGAAATAAATATGCAGTGTGAGATGGTATGCTTATGCAATGCAATATGAAAGATCATAAGCCAAGGTGTGAGTAAAAAGAGAGGGAAAAATTGGGGTGTTTACAGCTGCCCCTATTCAAGCATGAGTTAACTGTGTAGGATGTAAGCGCATGACTTAACAAACAAACAAGATAACTTGTGGTTGAATACCAAGACAGTCCAAAATTTGCACTCTTTATTATAAGAAGAAAGGGGATATAAATTGTAATAGACAATATAGACTGAATATCAAATGATAGCGATGGAGGACAACCATCGAGCAGAGGATGACTGCTGGGGATAAAAACGGTGAGAAACGCACTGACGGGGACGACCATCATGCTGGGAATAAAGAATCCGCGACGGGGACGGCCATCGGGTAAAGAAAAGCGACTTTATTGGGGATTAAAAGGCACTAACGGGGACGACCGTTGGGATGAAGAATAAAGAAACCGCGACGGGGACGGTCATCGGGTGAAGAATCAATAAATCAATGATGAGGGACGGTCATCAAGAGGTGAAGGACGATCACCTAGCAGGGGACGACTGCTAAAAGATATCACGATATAGGGAGAATGTCGGATAGAAAGATCAACGATGGGGACGGCCATCAGATAACATGATGAGGGACGGTCATCAAAATAAATGATGAGGGAAGGTCATCAAAAGGTGAAGGACGATCACCTAGCAGGGGGCGGCTGCTAAAAGATATCACAACGTAGGATGAACATCGGATAAAAAGATCAACGATGGGGATGACCATCAGATAACATGATGAGGGACGGTCATCAAAATAAATGATGAGGGATGGTCATCAAAAGGTGAAGGACGATCACCTAGCAGGGGACGACTGCTAAAAGATATCACGACATAGGATGAACGTCGGATAAAAAGATCAATGATGGGGACGACCATCAGATGAATGATGAGGTACGGTCATCAAAAGGTGAAGGACGATCACCTAGCAGGGGATGGATGCTCTGTTGGGGATTATCTCGACATAGGACGAATGCCGGATAAAAAGGTCGACGATGGGGACGACCATCAGATGAATGATGAGGTACGATCATCAAAAGGTGAAGGACAATCACCTAGTAGGGTACAGCTGCTGAAAGATCACGACATATGACGAATGCCATATAGAAAGTTGTTTTGTTGGTGATTTCGGGGAGAAATAAACACGGACGAGTGTTTAAGCCCTAAAAATAAAATGGTATAAGTGTTTCGACAGTGTGTATAGACTAAAGATACAGACGAGTATCTTTAGGACTACGATACAGACGAGTATCGATAGGAACAAAGCAATGACGCGTGTTTAAGGAGTGATAATACGGACGAGTATCAATTGCTTGAACAAGGAACACAAACGAGTGTTGACCTGCTGGGGAGATGTGTAAGATACAGGCGAGTATCAAAGAATTATGTAAAAGTTGGATACGAACGAGTATCATAAGGATCGTGTATAAGTATGTACAAATATTTTTATTGAGAGTGCAAAAGGATGTTTTGGCTTTTTATCTGCAGGGGATAAGTTTTTGCGTATTGCTGGAGGAGTGATTTTGGTTTTTGTTGGTGACTGGCTCGAACCCGGCTTACGATCATGCAAATGTTTGATTTTTGCTGTAATGCTCCGTATTAGATGGAATGCTACGCTTTGTTTGGGGAGAAATGATGTGAATGCTATGATTATGCAAATGAGAGAAACGAGATCTGAGATCTGAAATCTGCTGGCGATCTGTGGGGAGAAAGGATCACTACGCGATCTTTATAGAGAACTTTGAGGGAAGAATTCTGTGGGGATCCCAACCTGGGGATGAGAATATTTGGCCACTCGCTCGGAAAAAGTGATTCAGGCATTGCTTTGGAGATCCTTCTTGGGGAGGAGAGAACTTCTGGGAAGTAATCTGTTGGGGGACCAACTTTGTGGGGATACTTTGAGGGGATAAAAAGCTCCGTGGGGGAATAATTTCGTCAAGTAGTCCTTCTGATGATGTGACTGCCGGCTTGGCTGGGGATATAGTGCCTGAGATGCCCCATGCTGCAAAAGATTAACTGCCTTGAGTACCTGCAACCTGTTAAACAAAGGAAACGTACAAGTGCCCTGAGGTATCCTCAACCAGATTCCGTCATAGGAGTTAGGTTCACTTAAGAGCACATATTTTCTGCAAACATTTATTGGAAATGGCTTATATGTTTTCATGCAAATGTTGTATTACGAACTTTGGACAATTTGCAAACAAAACAAAGAGGTACAAAACAACGCGTGAATGAATATTTTACTTTATTGATTTGTGTGCCCTGAATAGGCGAGTACAGTGAGAAGCTAATCCCTAAAATGAGGAGATTGCTACAAATTTGAGAAAATAAAAAGTCCTATTTGGAAATGCTGAAGTTGATGCTTCAATCTTCGTCTTGCTATGACCTGTATGACCTAAACGCTCTTCTTATCTTGCTTTTTGAAGAAAGTTGATTCTGATCGAAACTTTTTCCTTTCAAAGCTTGCCATGTTATGTGAGTGATATAGACGAATTCAGAATGCAGTTGTTCGCTTTTTCCCTGATTTTGCGTGGATCGCCCTTTCGGTTTTTCAATCCACCGGGATACCCATTTTTTTCCTGAGCTGTCCGATGTGGCTTTTCAACTCAGCGGGTGTACATTTTTTTTAGTTTTTTCCCTTATTTTTGCCCGAGTCTTTTATTTTGTTTTTGACTCGCCGGGATGCCCTATTTTTTCCTGGAATTACATTCCGTTTTTATGTCCAGCGGGTTATTTATGCAAAGTATTTTTTAACTGCATCTGAATTCACAGGAGACGGGAAGTCTTCACCATCCATGGTTGCGAGCATTAGTGCTCCGCCTGAGAAGACTTTAGTTATCACATAGGGACCTTCATAGTTTGGTTTCCACTTACCCCTATGGTCTGTATGAGGAGGAAGGATTCTTTTCAGTACAAGCTCTCCCACTTGATATTCCCGAGGTCTGAATTTTTGATCAAAGGCTTTCTTCATCCGTTTCTGATATAACTGACCATGACAAATAGCCGCTAATCTCTTTTCTTCAATCAGGCTTAGTTGGTTATAACGAGATCTGACCCATTCTGCTTCGTCCAGTTTTACATCCATCATTACCCGCAAGGAGGGTAATTCAACTTCAACAGGTAGGACTGTTTCCATACCATACGCAAGCTGATAAGGTGTTGCCCCGATAGATGTTCTGATGGAAGTTCGGTACCCATGCAAGGCGAATGGTAACATTTAATGCCAGTCTTTGTATGTGACTACCATCTTTTGCACAATCTTCTTAATGTTCTTGTTAGCCGCCTCAACAACGCCATTCATCTTTGGCCTGTAAGGAGAAGAGTTGTAATGTTGAATTTTGAAGTCTCAGCACAGTTCCGCCATCATCTTGTTGTTAAGGTTTGAACCATTATCAGTAATGATTCGCTCGGGAACTCCATATCGACAAATGGTATCCTTTTTCAGAAATCGGGCTACCACTTGCCTGGTGACATTTGCATATGAAGCTGCTTCAACCCATTTGGTGAAGTAATAAATAGCTACCAGGATGAATATGTGACCATTTGAAGCAGTTGGTTCAATCTTTCCAATTATATCAATGCCCCACATGGCGAAGGGCCAGGGTGAAGACAAAACGTTCAAAGGATTGGGAGGCACATGCACTTTGTCTGCATAGATCTGGCACTTTCTGGCATAGGCGCAACAGTCTGCATCCATTATGATCTAGTAGTAACATGGTCTTAACAATTTCTTTGCCATTGTATGTCCTCCGGCATGGGTACCGAAAGAACCTTCATGTACTTCGTGCATTAGTAGGTCTGCTTCCTTCTTGCCAACACATCTGAGCAAGACCATGTCGAAGTTCCGCTTATATAAGGAGCCATCAATATTGAGGAAGAAACTGCCGGCTAGCCTTCTCAATGTCTTCTTATCATTGGACGATGCCCTAGGTGGGTATGTCCGAGTCTCCAAGAAGCATTTGATGTCGTGGAACCAAGGTTTTTTGTCAGTGACAGTGTCCAAAGAGAATACATACGTCGGTCGGTCTAGTCTCGATACTAAAATCCGAGGTACATAGTTAGCAGTCTGTACTTTGATCATAGATGAAATAGTGGCCAAGGCGTCTGCAAAGTGATTCTCATCTCGAGGGATGTATTCAAGCTTGACTGTTGTGAAGAAAGTCAACAATCTCCTCGTATAGTCACGGTAGGGAACCAGATTCTCTTAATGAGTATACCACTTGCCATTAGTTTGGTTGACCCCAAAGCGGAATCTCCAAATACATTCAAGGTTTTGATCCTGAGGTCAATGGCTTCCTCAAGACCCATGATACAAGCTTCGTACTCTGCTTCATTGTTAGTGCATGCAAAGGTGAGCCTTGCTAAGAAAGGCAGATGGACTCCTTTGGGTTTAATAAGCATTGCACCAACTTCACGACCGTTACAATTAACTTCCCCATCGAACATCATAATCCATGCTTCTTCTGGATCAGGCCCTTCAGTGTGAATAGGCTCTTCACAATCGTTTGACTTTAAGAACATGATGTCTTCATCAGGGAAATCAAATCTCATAGGCTGGTAGTCATCAATGGGTTGCTCAGCCAGATAGTCAGACAATACACTGCCCTTGATGGCTTTCTGAGAGGTGTACTGAGTATCATATTATGTTAGAATCATTTGCCACCTTGCAACCCTTCCGGTAAGTGTTGGCTTCTCAAATATGTACTTGATAGGGTCCATCTTTGAGATCAACAAGGTAGTATGAGTCAACATATACTGTCTTAGTCGGCGAGCAGCCCACGCTAAAGCACAACAAGTTTTCTCGAGCAGTGAATAACGTTGTTCACAGTCGGTAAACTTTTTACTTAGGTAGTATATTGCATACTCTTTTCGACCAGACTCGTCATGTTGGCCCAACACACACCCTATTGATTCATCTAATACTGTCAGGTACATTATTAGAGGTATTCCTTCAACTGGAGGCATGAGAATTGGAGGTTCTTGCAAATACTCTTTGATCTTGTCAAAAGCTTTCTAACAATCATCGTTCCACCTGACTGTTTGTTCCTTTCTTAGTAGTTTGAACAAAGGCTCGCAGGTTATAGTGAGATGAGATATGAACCTTGAAATGTAGTTCAATCTACCTAAGAACCCTCGAACTTCTTTCTCAGTCTTAGGTGCAGGCATTTCCTGAATTGATTTGACTTTGTCGGGATCAACCTCAATTCCTTTTCCGCTTACAATAAAACCCAGCAACTTACCAGAACGTACCCCAAATGTGCATTTGTTGGGGTTCAACCTTAAGTGATACTTCCTCAGACGCTCGAATAGTTTCAACAGGTTCACCAAATGCTCTTCCTCTGTTTGGGACTTGGCAATCATGTCATCCACGTAGCACTCAATTTCTTTATGGATCATGTCATGGAATAATGTTACCATAGCCCATTGATATTTTGCACCTACATTCTTCAAACATAACGACATTACTTTGTTGTAGAATGTGCCCCAGGGTGTGATGAAATTTGTCTTCTCCATGTCTTTGGGTGACATCTTGATCTGATTGTATCCAGAAAATCCGTCCATGAAGGAAAATACCGAGAACTGAGCTGTGTTGTCTACCAATACATCAATCTGAGGTAACGAGACATCATCTTTCGGGCTTGCTCTATTCAGATCCCGGTAATAGACACATATATGCAACTTGCCATCCTTGTTAGGTAGGGGTACAATGTTAGCAACCTAAGGCGGGTAACTAGTTACAGCGAGAAAACCGGCATCCCACTACTTTTGTACTTCCTCTTTGATTTTCATGGCCATGTCTGGGCGAGTACGGCGCAACTTCTGTTTGACCGGAGGGCAATCCTCTTTTAATGGCAACCTATGCATGACAATATCTGTATCCAAACCCGACATATCTTGATAGGACCAAGCAAAGACATCGACATATTCTCGCATCATACTGATAAGTTGTTCTTTTACTAGAGCTTGCACACTGACTCCAATCTTCACTTCTTTCACATCTTCCTTGGTACCAAGATTTAGAGTCTCAACCTCCTCCTGGTGAGGAGCAATCACCTTTTCCTCTTGTCTTAATAACCTGGTTAGCTCTTCAGGTAAATCGTAGTCTTCTTCAACCCCTTCATCTGCTTGATTAATCGGATTGTCGAAGTCATACGAGGTCATAGCAGTGTCGTTGTCGGTGCAATCTGGAGGGCTATCTCTGCAAGGGTTGAGATTTGGTTCATTTTAGTGATTGATTTTATCTTATTTGGGAAAAGTGAATGAAGTTATTATTGAGAAAACATTGCCATTTATTGTTTTGTGCGAAAATAACAAAAATGAAAAGACCAGGAGCGAAAAAAGATCGTTTGCAAAAAGATGTCCATTGTTCATTAATATTCAATTTGCACAAAATACATATGGCCCCATTACAAAATGAGTCCAAACATCTTGGGCAAGATGCAAGACTTTGATGCATGCTTAAAACAGGAAATAGTAATTACTCTGCAGCAGTAACCCTTATAATTTCCTGGGAAGACTAGTTGAGGACTTGTTGGCCCGGGACTCTTGGACGGATCCAGCTTTCCAGGTTGTAGTCGCTGTCAGCCTCGTCTTCCAAAGTGTTGACAACATCCGGGGTCAGCATTCCCCCACTTATGAACTTGGGAGCTTCAGCAGCCTCCTTTGGAACTTGTCGGGATGGTCTGTAACCCAAACCGAATTTGTATTCTTTTATCTGGACTTTCAGCAGCTTGCCCCAACCTTGGGCATTCCCTTCTTCCACAACCTTCCGAGCCTGTTTGTAGGAAGCAATTGAGGTGCCCATCCTTTCCTCTTGGGATGCAGTAAACACCTCAGTTGTAGCTTCGTTGATGTTCAAAGCTTCGAAACCCTGACTCATGGTTTCATGGATCTCTCCATCCATCTCTATGTACTTGTATGTAGCCAGGTGACTGACAAAGATGTCTTCTTCTCCATAGATGGTGATAATTTGGCCTTCCCCCTCATATTTTAACTTCTGGTGAATGGTCGATGTTACTGCACCGACGACATGAATCCAGGGTCGACCCAACAAACAACTATAGGAAGGCTGTATGTCCATCCCGTAGAAGGTAGTTTTGAAAACTTGTGGGCCAATTACCACAGGAAGCTCGATCTCTCCGAGAACCGATCTATTAGAACCATCAAAATATCTGACAACTAGGTTGCTCGGACGGAGTGCAAGACCATCATACTCCAACTTAACTAAAGCTTTCTATGGAAACACATTGAGTGATGATCCGGTATCAACAAGGACACGAGAAAGTACATCACCTTTGCATTCCAAAGTGATATGCAAATCCTTGTTGTGATTACGCCCCTCCATAGTCAAGTCAGCATTGGTGAAACCTAGTCCATGTCTAGTATTGACATTTGCGACCACTGTTTCTAACTGATTGATCGTGATCTCTTCAAGAACATAAGCTGCATGCAAGACCTTGAGTAGTGCATTTCGGTGGGCGTCAGAACACATGAGCAGAGATAGTATGGAGATCTTGGAGGGTGTTTGGTGGAGTTGATCCACAACTTTGTAGTCACTTCTCTTGATGATCCTCATAAACTCATTTACATCCTGATCAAAGGGTGTCTTCTGAGTTTCTTTTGTAGCTGGTTCTTCTGGCACCACACTTTTGCCTTTTGCTTTGGCAGCAGCTTTTGCCTCAGCATTAGCTCTAGGAAACTGTGAAGCGAAGAGACGTCCGCTTCGAGTGAAGCCTCCTCCTCCCCCAACATTGTCAACTTGTGGTACAGGTATTGAGGAGTCAATAGTGATCCTCTTTCCATGGCAGTAAAGATCCGAACCGTAATGCCAAGGAACAACATTGTTGTTATCATAAGGAACTGGTCAAAGTACTGTGATGGTCACCAGACTAATTACAGCAAAAGAAGGAGTTGTGATAGTATGTGGATCATAGTAGATGGTGACAGGAGGTGTGATTAAAGATGGTGCGGGTGCAGGAAGTTGTTGATGTGGGTGTTGTTGAAAGTTGTTGTTGAGAGATTCCAGAACATGAATGGTTGCTGGATCATAGTAAATGGTAACTGTTGAGATGTCGTCACAGGTGTTTGTTGTTGTTGTTGTAGCCGTTTCCGTTGAAATGACTTTTGCTGGCGTTGTAGAAGATTCTGTTGGGATAATGTTTGCTGGAGTTGTAGAAGAGATTTTTGTTGTCTTTGTAGAAGATGGAACTGTTGATGTGATCTGTAGAATGTCTTCTCTAATAAGACTGCTGATACCATTCTTCAGATTTGCACAACCATTGGCAGAAACTTTGCAAGCTTCACAATGGGCCTCACAACCCGGAAACACTTGGCACTTCAATAGCTGAGCTTTTACTTCGGCCAGTGGTGTTTGAATACTTGCAATGTCCTCAATCAGAATTGTTGGTTGGTCCTCCTCAATAGCATTAATCCTCGACCCATCGTGATTCAGTATTGGATTCTTTGTGACATTTGGTGGAGGTGCAAAATTCAAAGCTTTGGAGTCAATCAAATCTTGGACTTTCATGTGCAGGGCCCTGCACTTCTCTGTTGAATGACCATGTGAATTGGAGTGAAAAGCACATCTAGAGTTGACAACATAGTTCCTTGGAAGATTCAGAGGATCTGGTAGAGCCAAAGTCCTCAATTCAGTCAGGTTAAGCTTCTATAGCTGTGGGAGTAAGGCTGCATAGGGCATCGGGACGGGATCGATCACCTTGTTAATCTAAGAAGGCCTTTGTTGGAAAGGGCGTTGCTGTTGGTTATTGTTGTTGTAAGATCTTTGTTGGTGTTGAGGAAACTATTGTTGCTGAGGATACTGTTGTTGCTGAGGTACTGGAGTAGGAATGGTGACTGCGGCCACTGATATTTGCAAGTACTGGGGTCTAACTCTATTAACATGTACTGCATTGGTTTCCCCTGTCCTTCGAGATCCTGAGAAGGGTTTCTTTGCATTGCTGGAGCTAGCACCGTTGTCATAAATCTTACCCATCTTCAACAAACTTTCAATTCTCTCTCCCGCTATAACCATATCAGAAAAGCTAGTGGAAGAGAAGGCATCAAGTCTATCAATGTATGTCCCTTGCAAAGTATTCATGAACATATCATCCATTTCTCTTTCTTACATAGGCGGCTGGACAGCAGCAGCGAGTTGTCTCCACCTTCGAGCGTACTCGCGGAAACTTTCCCTCGAAGATTGAGACATACCCATCAAGAGGGTCCTATTAGGTGCCATATCCAGGTTGTACTGATACTGGCGTATAAAGGCCTCAGCTAGATCCTTCCAGTTCCTGACAATGGCCCTTGACAAGTGTGAGTACCATTCTCTAGATGCCCCGGTTAAACTGTCTTCAAAGTAAAACATCCACAGTTTCTCGTCCATGGTATATGCTTTCAATCTTCCCAGAAAAGATTGCAAATGGGTACGAGGACAGGAGGTACCGTTATACCTTTCAAAACACGGGGGTTTGAAATTGTAAGGAATCCTTACCCCTTCCACTAAGCCCATATCCATCACATCGAATCCCAAAGAGTTATGGGATTCTAGGGATCTCAACTTCTCAAATATCTCATCCAGTCGACGATCATAAGCTTCATCTGCCCCAACACCTAATACTGTAAATTGCTTATCCTGAGGGTCTTCTTGCAGAATACAATCTCTAGTGTTTCTTTGGCCATTCCCAAGGATATTAACTTCAGGATTGTTGTGAGGCCCAAACACTGCTGGAATTGTTTGCGGCTGATCGCTCGCATTGTTACTTGTACCCCCAGTGCCTGCATGGTTATCTTCTGGAGTTTTCCGCTCGACTAACTCCCTCAATATTTCCTGGGTCTGTGCCAGTCTAGTCATCACAGCCATGAATTGATTCATCTGAGTCCTCACTTCTGTCTTCACATTAGTCATCTGAGTCCTCACATCTGTCAGTTCCTGCTGTAGCTGATCCATTTGTAGACTCGGAAGGTTGTGTCGAGTTGGATATCTGTGGATGCGATTGACGGGAAAGACCATCATGCGAGCAATATTTCCTGAAACAATCAACAAAGTGTGAAGATAACAACAAAATCACCTACAAAAACAAAAGGTATGTCAGAATACAATGCATTATGCCTATTTGTCTTTCGAGGATATCCGATTTGGTTTTTTGGTTTTGACCTTCCAGACCTCTCTTGAGAAGATAAAGATGTCGAAGTATAAGAAAATCCAATACATAACCATAAAAATACAAGTGGCAATGCCAAAGTACAAATAGTTCATGAATTACAGCCAAACAAACTCCCATGGTGAATCAAAATACAACAAATTTAAGAATACAACAGACAAAATCACCATGTTGAGCTAAAGTAAAATCAAATAGATACAAGTAAAGAAAATCAGACATCCAGTCCAAAAGCATCCTCCCTGACTTCCTTCAGGAGAGCATCAGTTACTAGTCCAATTGGGTGCTCTGTAATGGTCCTGATGTGAAGGTTTATGGTTGCAATGGCATTTGTCATTTTCTGATACTTGTCTTGTTCTTTGGATCTCTTTAACCCTGCTTGGGGTTTCAATTATGAGATCTCCTTCTGAGCTGCTAGAAGTGCCTCTTGGCTTCTTTTCTCATTAGACTCTAACTGCTCTATCTTGGCTTGCATCTTCTGGTCTTCTTTCAGACGAGCCTTAGTTATCCAGATCCATCTATCCTGACTCTCCTCCAGATAATTCTCAGCTCTTGCCCTTTGAATCTTTGCTTCCTTACATGCATTTTTCAACACAAGTTCTCTTGCTCGGGCTTTCCTGATGAAGTCTTCAGTCTTCTCAATTTTGGTTACATGCTCGATGCGTAGCTTCTCTAACCTCTCAATGTCTAGACGACCATCATTCCTTTCCTAAAGGGTCTTCTTCAAAGCTTCAGCCAGTTAGGTATTTCTTTTTTCAACTTTTCAAACTCTTCCAGGTTTATAGTAGCTGTGGGCTCAACTGCTGATGGCCCTGGCACATCTTCCAAGGTGAATGGCATGCGAGTAATCTGTCCTCTGATTTCAGTGTACTGAGCAGAGGCTATGTTGTTGCACTTCCCCAAAATAGCAGTTCCTTTAGTCTGTATGTGGTCCCAAGCCCAGGCTGCTTGTCGGACAATGGCATGATTGTTATGAACAACACGATAAAGAGACTCTGCTAAGTCCTGCTCCCTAGGTGGATGTATCAAGGCATACCCCAACTGTCTCTTGAAAAGTAGAGGATTATAGTTGATGCAACCTTTCACTCCAATAAGTGGCACATTTGGGTATTGCCCACAACTTGTTATTATGTCTCGGCCCTTGGTGTTCTGAGTACACCATATGATATCTTCTGAAGTAAGGGCAATCATCCTCTTAGCCCAATTCCTTGACTGATGTGGATTCAGGAAAGCTTCCGTCTTCGACATATGTTTCATCAACCAACTGTAGAAAAGAGGTGCACAACATCTTACCAGTCTTCCTCTCTGTTTCTCATTCCTCTGATGAACTGAGTAGTATAAGTCTCCTAACAAGGTGGGAACCGGGTTCTTCAGTATGAAGATGTGAATAACATTCTTGCTTACAAACTTAGGCTCGTCTGCAAACAAGATGATACCATAAATGCTGAGGGCTAGGAGAGCACACACAGTTTCCCAATTCCCTACTGCAGCTTGCTTTGTAGCCTGAGTGACCAAGAAATCCAGATGAAGGCCTGGGATTCCAGCTTAGGAAGTCATGTGCTCATCAATGATAGTTACCTCCAGATGTAATGCCTTAGATATGTCTTCATTCCTTGGAGGAGTCATTTCAGGATTGAAAGGAATTCCTCTTCTGATAGAGACACCCAATAGCATAGAGCATTCTTCCAACAAAGGACCAATCTGAAAATCTGGGAAAGTGAAGCAACGGAGAGGAGGGTTATAAAACTGAAGACATGTGTGAATCATGCTCCTCTGTAATGTGTCCAAGTCCATGATCATGTCCAGGATTCCACCATAATGTTCTCTGAATAAGGAAACATGATCAGGGGTGATAATAGCCTGTATCTGCCTGATGCCTGTTAGAGGATACTCAAAGAAGTGGTAGGTGATGTTGCTTTTCCTGGTTGAATCCATGTTGAAGATGTGTGCTGAAGGAGATAACTGAAGAAGATATCTGAAGGAGTGTTGAAGAAGATAGCTGAGCAGAAGAACAGTCAAAACCAAACTAAGTGAAGATGAATACCCTGTAAAACAAATAGACAAATGTTAAATGATGCAATATGATGTATGCTTATGATATGCAAGGGTTTGTGATCATGTGCTGGATTATCAGTTTCTCTTTATAGGGTCCATGAGTGTTCAGAGTTTCGGATGGAAGTCTGAGAACCAGTAACCAGGTAGGGGACTCAAATAAAGAGTCAACAATCCAGGGTTTCAAAGAACTAGTCCAAAATGGTACAACCTTAATAACACATTCCAGTAGCAAGGTATGTTGAGGTCAAGGGTTCCTGCAAACCTGTAAACAACCCAATCCACTCACAGGTATTGTTCTAGAACAAGGATCCTCAAATTCAGATCTATTATGAGAAGTGTAAGCACTTCTAACCCGGAGGTACAGTGTTTACCCTAATCATAAAGGATCCCCCTCTAATTCACCTCAAATGCTGAAGGTCATCTAAAAAGGTCATCCAGACTTAGCAAGCTTCCCAGATAGCCCTAGCACTACTGTAAATTCGTAGCACAGAGTTCTCAAAAGGAAACCCATGTATGAACCGTGTTTTCATATTCCCGCACCAGACCGAAATGGAATGGGAAAGAATACAAAACCACTCTAATCCTATGTGTCACTCAGGCCTTTGTGTTGAGCCTTTCTCACTGGAATACCCCACCCACCAAGGTAAACAAAAATCCAACATAATGATATGATACAAAATGAAATACGAAAAGCAGTAAATGAAAGCAATAAAGTAAATGCAATAAATAAAGTTGTACAGGAAGCAATAAATAAAGCAAAAACATAAGCACAAGTAGCACATAACATCCCCAATAAACATAAACAAACAAGCTCTAGGAGAAACCCACAAGAGAACCAGAAGCCCTGGTTGCAAAAGTCCCCAGCAGAGTCGCCAAGCTATCGCTCCTCGGATTTTCATCCCGGTGCAAACGCGAACCGTCGGTGATGTTGGAGGTTAAGGTTGAATAAAGTCGCCAGCTAGGCATTTTTATCCCGAAGGAAAGGTAATGCTGCATAAACCTGGAAGGATATGGATAAGACGATTGCGAACCAAAGAGATTGAGAAACGGGGTTGGTTACAACCTGGGAAGGTATTAGGACCCAGATTGTCCGTCGTACTCGACGGGATCCACGCTTACTTGATTGTGTTTAAAAGGGGATAATGTATGTGCTAAACTGTGTATGAAAAGATAGGGGGAAAAGGATGTACGGAGTCTCAGTGCAAAAAGAAAGTGAATGCTCAAAACTGAGGCTAAGAAAAGAAAGATAGAAAGAGGAGAGGGGGGAGAAAAAGAGACTTTTGTTCGATAACTGTTAAGTTATGCCTACGTATCCTCTCGTGCAATGAGGAAGTCAGAACACTGTAGTTCGACTCAAAGATACTGGTTGATTTTGGTGTGAACTGCTTGCTTGTCTATGCTCAAGTGTACGACTCGTTTGGCTCGAGTGCTAACTGTCTTGCATTAAACTAAAGAATCGAGTTCTCGTTTTCAGAGTGAATGTGATGAGAAAAGAATCCCGGAGGAGACGTTTATTGTTTGTTTTTTGTGTTTTCAGTTTTTTTTATTGTTTTTTGGTGTTTTGCATAGGATAATGAGCTTAAGCCTTAATCAAGGGTTTGCAAACTCCTTATATTACCCCTGATTAGGGATAATGAGTCTACTTAAGTATGAGATGAAAATCTCAACTTAATTACCCTAATGATGCATGATTAAGATCATTAACCTCCTTGTGATTATTAAGTGTTTTGGGATTTTGTTTTGTGTTAAGTAATGAGTTAAATCTCTAATCAGGGATTAGTGAACTCATTACACCACCCTAAGAGAAGGATAATAAATGAGAACACTTATGATGAGGAAGACTCCTCAACTTAATCCATGGTTAGGGATTAAAATCATTATATAACAAGCCTTTATTAAAGTGGATTTTAATTAAATGTTGGACTAAGAAATGGATTTTATGTTTGTAAGACTAAACCTGAGGGGGACTTGTCCATTAGACACCAAGGTTAGTCCCTCTGACCCAGAGGCAGAGATGTAACCCTAATATAAGGCCCAAGTTACAAGCTTAAGTCTTAATGATTATTAGGTGTTTTGATTAGGAGGTCTAAACAACTTAAAGGTTTAACATTAAGTATTAAAGTTATACACTCCATCCTAAGATAAAGATACTGGCATAACCCTAATACAGAGCCTCAAAACTTTAACTGTTTAGCCTTTGATTATGAGGTGAGAAGCAGAGACTCAAGGAGACTCAAAGGTGAAAAAACTAGGGGAGACTATGTACAACCCTGAAGTTATCATGCTTGGATATTCCTATGGTTTGTGAGGCTTAAGAAAAGATCTTCATAAAGTCTTCAGATGGCCACCAAGGAAGAAGAAGCAGATGAAAAGATAAGAGGAAGAAGAATAGGTTACTTACTTCCTGAAGAAATTAAGTAACCTTAGAGAAAGAAAAGGAGCAAGAGAGAGCACAAGTGAGTCAAAATCACTTCAAAGACAAATAAATATGCAAATGAAGAGATAAGAAGAGGTTGGATGTGGAGGCAAATCCACATCTTGATCAACTTACCAGAAGCCCCTGAAATGGTTAGTATGATTGCATAAGGTGAAACAAGATGCAATGAAGCAAATATGAAGATGCAATGATTCCAACCAGAAGTGAATACATGATGCAAATGTGTCATGGAGAGATGCATAGTCATATACAATTCATATGTATGATCATACAAGTGATGGATGCAAAAACAAGCATGTTAGAAGCTTAAGAATACATGAGCATACATAAGATGTAATGGTTGCAAAACATACCAAATTAATGCAACAATGATCAACCAATGTTCACACATGTCCTAAGGCATCTAATATGACATACAATGCATGATATGTCATGACAAGTTCACATGATGAGGGTATGCAAAGATGAATGCAAATGAACATGGCAAATTAGGGTTTTAAGAAAGTATGAGATGCATATGATCAAAACAGAAGCAAAACACATGATAAAAAATTGAAATTGCAACCAAGTGAACCCTAAACACACATAAGATCACTCCCCAAAGATGGAATTCGGAAGCTATACCAAAGTCAAGTTATGGTTTTTCTAAGTTAGGCTAGGGTTTTGGATACTTCTTCATGAAAAATGCCAAAAAAATGGAAAATGAAATGTAAAAATATGAGTTAAATTCCCTAGATACTATATGCAATGTATGAAAGGATGCAAAAAGAAACATACACAAACTCATCTTGGTTGATCTTAAATGAATTTTTGAAGTTAGGGTTAGAAAAATAAGAAATTTGGAAACCATAATTCATGGTTAATTGTCAAAATGTGATCAAACCCTAAAAGAAATTTGTAAAATGAGTTTGTAAATTGTTCTAAACATGTAAGAATGCTTCATGATTTGTTTGGTGATTTTTAAATACCTAAAAGTATTTTTAATTAATTAAAATGGATTAACTAATTAAATAATACAATTAAATGATTTAAAAATATTTTATTAATGCAAAAATTAAAAATAAAAATGTTTTTGGTTTTTTGAAATTATTTAAAGTGAGAATGCAAAAAATCAAATTTTTAGAAAATATTTTACTATTTTAAATAAATAAAGAAAATAAAATGAAATAAAAATGAATTAAAATGCAAAGTAATCAGGATGGAGGGCTAGGATGAAAGGTCAGCTTGACCAGGAGTATGAAGATCCTAAGGCTGTGGTTTAAACTTATGTTTCGCGCGTGATCCAATTGTCAGGGTTTAAACTAAGTTAATTAATTAGGTTTTAGTTAATTAATCAGGATTAAGGTTTAATGAATTATCTGATCCGTTCGTTGCTTAAACTAAACACAATCCAAGGGTCCTCATTCAATCTGGCAATCAAAACCCTAATTAATCTCAGGTGACCGGAGATAAGCTCTGGTCATCTTCTCCAGCAAGCCCCTCACCCCAACTTCACCTACAAGCTACTAAAACGCATAAAACCTGCCCCGAAATGATCCCCAAACATCATACCATCAAAATCAATCATCAAAAATCATTTAAACTTCATGAATCAAGAGAATCGAAGCAAAACATTTTTACGGGCAAACTTTCAGAACAACCATACATGCTCATTTCTCAACCATTTTCAATTCTAAATACATAAGAGTGATCAGCTAAGCATATAAAATCATTTTATAACAAGAAAAAGAAGTTCTGGAAAATTTGTTCTTGATGAATACCTGAACTGAGCTTCTTCAAAATGGAGCTTTCAGGACATCCCTCTTGTGCAAAGTGACTTCTTTGGACCTCCTGAAGCTAGTGGAGTGCTTAGAATGCTTTGAAAGTGGCTGGTTTTTGAAGTCCAGTTCTTATGAAGCAGAAATCGTGTTTTTGATATGTGGTGTTTCAGGCCATTTTGATGGTTGATTCTTGTTCTATGGATGATATGTGATTGATCCGTAAAAGAATTTTGGAAGTTTGATGGCTGATTTGAGAGAATCGAAGAGATGAAGTTTTTGAGGGATTTTTGCAATCTGAGTGTGTGGCTACTTTCAAGGCTTGAAGTGTTGTGTTTTATGATCATTAGGGTTTCTATAAACAAATGAAATCAGCCAGAGGAGTGGATATACACTATGGGATTGGTATGGTGCTATTGGCCAAAAAGTCAAAAGTTTGTGTAATTGAAGTATGGGCCATGGCAGAAGTGATTTGAGGTCTTAGGCTGCCTCAGCTGGGTTCAAGGAGAGCCTTTGGATCGAAATTGGTGAGCTATATGGCTTGATTCATGAGTTTCCAAAGGTTTTGCATTTTCACAACTTTGTGCATTTTGAAGAAATTGTTCATGAAACTTGTGAAGCAAGGCATGAATTTTGGTCTTGAGATGTTTCTCATCAATGTCATGCAGTGTAGAAGTGAATTATAGGTCATTAGAATGCTTAAAAGTCCATTTTGCAAAATTCCCTCTTTGACATGAACTTGAAAATTACAAGATTTTTCCCAACTTTGACTTGCCATATCTTGAGTTCTAGGATGAATCAAGAGGAGTTCTTGTACTTTTTGAAAATGGGAAGATCAAATCTACAACTTTCATGTTTGAGGAAAATTCATTTGAACCCTTTTTGATCAAGAAAGAGGAGGTTGAAGATCTTTCCCAAAATGGAAAGTTTTCATTACAAGTCATGCCCAAAAATGGAAAGTTTTCAAATGGCTCAAAATTCTTCAATCTTGTGAACGTCTAAGAATTCCTAAGATCAAATAAAGATCATAGGATCTTAAATTGATGATGATGACCCTTTGGAACCCTTGTTAGTGGCCTCAGATGCCCTGATTCTGACTTTTCTTGCACAACAAGTCACCATTTGATCAGATGACTTCCACAAGGAATTTTTGCTTCAAATTTGATACACATGCTCCTTATAACATATATAGACCAATAGAATCAAGAATGGCCAAAAATTTTGAGTGTAAGGGCCTCAAACCCAAAACCTTAATTTCTAGGTCATCTGTGTAGGAGCCCTGAGCCTGCCTGGGCATCTATGCAATCCCTTGTGATTTCTTGACTTCAAAGAACCCATGGAGGCATAATATGATCATAGAACACTCATGGACCCTCTTGGAATGCTTCATGGCCTCTGAGATAGCTCAAAACACTTCTAAGATTCATCTGATCACAACCTAACTATGCAACTTATGTAGTGAAATAAATATGCAGTGTGAGATGGTATGCTTATGCAATGCAATATGAAAGATCATAAGCCAAGGTGTGAGTAAAAAGAGAGGGAAAAATTGGGGTGTTTACAGCTGCCCCTATTCAAGCATGAGTTAACTGTGTAGGATGTAAGCGCATGACTTAACAAACAAACAAGATAACTTGTGGTTGAATACCAAGACAGTCCAAAATTTGCACTCTTTATTATAAGAAGAAAGGGGATATAAATTGTAATAGACAGTATAGACTGAATATCAAATGATAGCGATGGAGGACAACCATCGAGCAGAGGATGACTGCTGGGGATAAAAACGGTGAGAAACGCACTGACGGGGACGACCATCATGCTGGGAATAAAGAATCCGCGACGGGGACGGCCATCGGGTAAAGAAAAGCGACTTTATTGGGGATTAAAAGGCACTAACGGGGACGACCGTTGGGATGAAGAATAAAGAAACCGCGACGGGGACGGTCATCGGGTGAAGAATCAATAAATCAATGATGAGGGACGGTCATCAAGAGGTGAAGGACGATCACCTAGCAGGGGACGACTGCTAAAAGATATCACGATATAGGGCGAATGTCGGATAGAAAGATCAACGATGGGGACGGCCATCGGATAACATGATGAGGGACGGTCATCAAAATAAATGATGAGGGAAGGTCATCAAAAGGTGAAGGACGATCACCTAGCAGGGGGCGGCTGCTAAAAGATATCACAACGTAGGATGAACATCGGATAGAAAGATCAACGATGGGGATGACCATCAGATAACATGATGAGGGACGGTCATCAAAATAAATGATGAGGGATGGTCATCAAAAGGTGAAGGACGATCACCTAGCAGGGGACGACTGCTAAAAGATATCACGACATAGGATGAACGTCGGATAAAAAGATCAATGATGGGGACGACCATCAGATGAATGATGAGGTACGGTCATCAAAAGGTGAAGGACGATCACCTAGCAGGGGATGGATGCTCTGTTGGGGATTATCTCGACATAGGACGAATGCCGGATAAAAAGGTCGACGATGGGGACGACCATCAGATGAATGATGAGGTACGATCATCAAAAGGTGAAGGACAATCACCTAGTAGGGTGCATCTGAATTCACAGGAGACGGGAAGTCTTCACCATCCATGGTTGCGAGCATTAGTGCTCCGCCTGAGAAGACTTTAGTTATCACATAGGGACCTTCATAGTTTGGTTTCCACTTACCCCTATGGTCTGTATGAGGAGGAAGGATTCTTTTCAGTACAAGCTCTCCCACTTGATATTCCCGAGGTCTGAATTTTTGATCAAAGGCTTTCTTCATCCGTTTCTGATATAAGTGACCATGACAAATAGCCGCTAATCTCTTTTCTTCAATCAGGCTTAGTTGGTTATAACGAGATCTGACCCATTCTGCTTCGTCCAGTTTTACATCCATCATTACCCGCAAGGAGGGTAATTCAACTTCAACAGGTAGGACTGTTTCCATACCATACGCAAGCTGATAAGGTGTTGCCCCGATAGATGTTCTGATGGAAGTTCGGTACCCATGCAAGGCGAATGGTAACATTTAATGCCAGTCTTTGTATGTGACTACCATCTTTTGCACAATCTTCTTAATGTTCTTGTTAGCCGCCTCAACAACGCCATTCATCTTTGGCCTGTAAGGAGAAGAGTTGTAATGTTGAATTTTGAAGTCTCAGCACAGTTCCGCCATCATCTTGTTGTTAAGGTTTGAACCATTATCAGTAATGATTCGCTCGGGAACTCCATATCGACAAATGGTATCCTTTTTCAGAAATCGGGCTACCACTTGCCTGGTGACATTTGCATATGAAGCTGCTTCAACCCATTTGGTGAAGTAATAAATAGCTACCAGGATGAATATGTGACCATTTGAAGCAGTTGGTTCGATCTTTCCAATTATATCAATGCCCCACATGGCGAAGGGCCAGGGTGAAGACAAAACGTTCAAAGGATTGGGAGGCACATGCACTTTGTCTGCATAGATCTGGCACTTATGGCACTTTCTGGCATAGGCGCAACAGTCTGCATCCATTATGATCTAGTAGTAACCTGGTCTTAACAATTTCTTTGCCATTGTATGTCCTCCGGCATGGGTACCGAAAGAACCTTCATGTACTTCGTGCATTAGTAGGTCTGCTTCCTTCTTGCCAACACATCTGAGCAAGACCATGTCGAAGTTCCGCTTATATAAGGAGCCATCAATATTGAGGAAGAAACTGCCGGCTAGCCTTCTCAATGTCTTCTTATCATTGGACGATGCCCTAGGTGGGTATGTCCGAGTCTCCAAGAAGCATTTGATGTCGTGGAACCAAGGTTTTTTGTCAGTGACAGTGTCCAAAGAGAATACATACGTCGGTCGGTCTAGTCTCGATACTAAAATCCGAGGTACATAGTTAGCAGTCTGTACTTTGATCATAGATGAAATAGTGGCCAAGGCGTCTGCAAACTGATTCTCATCTCGAGGGATGTATTCAAGCTTGACTGTTGTGAAGAAAGTCAACAATCTCCTCGTATAGTCACGGTAGGGAACCAGATTCTCTTGATGAGTATACCACTTGCCATTAGTTTGGTTGAACCCAAAGCGGAATCTCCAAATACATTCAAGGTTTTGATCCTGAGGTCAATGGCTTCCTCAAGACCCATGATACAAGCTTCGTACTCTGCTTCATTGTTAGTGCATGCAAAGGTGAGCCTTGCTAAGAAAGGCAGATGGACTTCTTTGGGTTTAATAAGCATTGCACCAACTTCACGAACGTTACAATTAACTTCCCCATCGAACATCATAATCCATGCTTCTTCTGGATCAGGCCCTTCAGTGTGAATAGGCTCTTCACAATCGTTTGACTTTAAGAACATGATGTCTTCATCAGGGAAATCAAATCTCATAGGCTGGTAGTCATCAATGGGTTGCTCAGCCAGATAGTCAGACAATACACTGCCCTTGATGGCTTTCTGAGAGGTGTACTGAGTATCATATTATGTTAGAATCATTTGCCACCTTGCAACCCTTCCGGTAAGTGTTGGCTTCTCAAATATGTACTTGACAGGGTCCATCTTTGAGATCAACAAGGTAGTATGAGTCAACATATACTGTCTTAGTCGGCGAGCAGCCCACGCTAAAGCACAACAAGTTTTCTCGAGCAGTGAATAACGTTGTTCACAGTCGGTAAACTTTTTACTTAGGTAGTATATTGCATACTCTTTTCGACCAGACTCGTCATGTTGGCCCAACACACACCCCATTGATTCATCTAATACTGTCAGGTACATTATTAGAGGTATTCCTTCAACTGGAGGCATGAGAATTGGAGGTTCTTGCAAATACTCTTTGATCTTGTCAAAAGCTTTCTAACAATCATCGTTCCACCTGACTGTTTGTTCCTTTCTTAGTAGTTTGAACAAAGGCTCGCAGGTTGCAGTGAGATGAGATATGAACCTTGAAATGTAGTTCAATCTACCTAAGAACCCTCGAACTTCTTTCTCAGTCTTAGGTGCAGGCATTTCCTGAATTGATTTGAATTTGTCGGGATCAACCTCAATTCCTTTTCCGCTTACAATAAAACCCAGCAACTTACCAGAACGTACCCCAAATGTGCATTTGTTGGGGTTCAACCTTAAGTGATACTTCCTCAGACGCTCGAATAGTTTCAACAGGTTCACCAAATGCTCTTCCTCTGTTTGGGACTTGGCAATCATGTCATCCACGTAGCACTCAATTTCTTTATGGATCATGTCATGGAATAATGTTACCATAGCCCATTGATATGTTGCACCTACATTCTTCAAACATAACGGCATTACTTTGTTGTAGAATGTGCCCCAGGGTGTGATGAAATTTGTCTTCTCCATGTCTTTGGGTGACATCTTGATCTGATTGTATCCAGAAAATCCGTCCATGAAGGAAAATACCGAGAACTGAGCTGTGTTGTCTACCAATACATCAATCTGAGGTAACGAGACATCATCTTTCGGGCTTGCTCTATTCAGATCCCGGTAATAGACACATATATGCAACTTGCCATCCTTGTTAGGTAGGGGTACAATGTTAGCAACCTAAGGCGGGTAACTAGTTACAGCGAGAAAACCGGCATCCCACTACTTTTGTACTTCCTCTTTGATTTTCATGGCCATGTCTGGGCGAGTACGGCGCAACTTCTGTTTGACCGGAGGGCAATCCTCTTTTAATGGCAACCTATGCATGACAATATCTGTATCCAAACCCGACATATCTTGATAGGACCAAGCAAAGACATCGACATATTCTCGCATCATACTGATAAGTTGTTCTTTTACTAGAGCTTGCACACTGACTCCAATCTTCACTTCTTTCACATCTTCCTTGGTACCAAGATTTAGAGTCTCAACCTCCTCCTGGTGAGGAGCAATCACCTTTTCCTCTTGTCTCAATAACCTGGTTAGCTCTTCAGGTAAATCGTAGTCTTCTTCAACCCCTTCATCTGCTTGATTAATCGGATTGTCGAAGTCATACGAGGTCATAGCAGTGTCGTTGTCGGTGCAATCTGGAGGGCTATCTCTGCAAGGGTTGAGATTTGGTTCATTTTAGTGATTGATTTTATCTTATTTGGGAAAAGTGAATGAAGTTATTATTGAGAAAACATTGCCATTTATTGTTTTGTGCGAAAATAACAAAAATGAAAAGACCAGGAGCGAAAAAAGATCGTTTGCAAAAAGATGTCCATTGTTCATTAATATTCAATTTGCACAAAATACATATGGCCCCATTACAAAATGAGTCCAAACATCTTGGGCAAGATGCAAGACTTTGATGCATGCTTAAAACAGGAAATAGTAATTACTCTGCAGCAGTAACCCTTATAATTTCCTGGGAAGACTAGTTGAGGACTTGTTGGCCCGGGACTCTTGGACGGATCCAGCTTTCCAGGTTGTAGTCGCTGTCAGCCTCGTCTTCCAAAGTGTTGACAACATCCGGGGTCAGCATTCCCCCACTTATGAACTTGGGAGCTTCAGCAGCCTCCTTTGGAACTTGTCGGGATGGTCTGTAACCCAAACCGAATTTGTATTCTTTTATCTGGACTTTCAGCAGCTTGCCCCAACCTTGGGCATTCCCTTCTTCCACAACCTTCCGAGCCTGTTTGTAGGAAGCAATTGAGGTGCCCATCCTTTCCTCTTGGGATGCAGCAAACACCTCAGTTGTAGCTTCGTTGATGTTCAAAGCTTCGAAACCCTGACTCATGGTTTCATGGATCTCTCCATCCATCTCTATGTACTTGTATGTAGCCAGGTGACTGACAAAGATGTCTTCTTCTCCATAGATGGTGATAATTTGGCCTTCCCCCTCATATTTTAACTTCTGGTGAATGGTCGATGTTACTGCACCGACGACATGAATCCAGGGTCGACCCAACAAACAACTATAGGAAGGCTGTATGTCCATCCCGTAGAAGGTAGTTTTGAAAACTTGTGGGCCAATTACCACAGGAAGCTCGATCTCTCCGAGAACCGATCTATTAGAACCATCAAAATATCTGACAACTAGGTTGCTCGGACGGAGTGCAAGACCATCATACTCCAACTTAACTAAAGCTTTCTATGGAAACACATTGAGTGATGATCCGGTATCAACAAGGACACGAGAAAGTACATCACCTTTGCATTCCAAAGTGATATGCAAATCCTTGTTGTGATTACGCCCCTCCATAGTCAAGTCAGCATTGGTGAAACCTAGTCCATGTCTAGTATTGACATTTGCGACCACCGTTTCTAACTGATTGATCGTGATCTCTTCAAGAACATAAGCTGCATGCAAGACCTTGAGTAGTGCATTTCGGTGGGCGTCAGAACACATGAGCAGAGATAGTATGGAGATCTTGGAGGGTGTTTGGTGGAGTTGATCCACAATTTTGTAGTCACTTCTCTTGATGATCCTCATAAACTCATTTACATCCTGATCAAAGGGTGTCTTCTGAGTTTCTTTTGTAGCTGGTTCTTCTGGCACCACACTTTTGCCTTTTGCTTTGGCAGCAGCTTTTGCCTCAGCATTAGCTCTAGGAAACTGTGAAGCGAAGAGACGTCCGCTTCGAGTGAAGCCTCCTCCTCCCCCAACATTGTCAACTTGTGGTACAGGTATTGAGGAGTCAAGAGTGATCCTCTTTCCATGGCAGTAAAGATCCGAACCGTAATGCCAAGGAACAACATTGTTGTTATCATAAGGAACTGGTCCAAGTACTGTGATGGTCACCAGACTAATTACAGCAAAAGAAGGAATTGTGATAGTATGTGGATCATAGTAGATGGTGACAGGAGGTGTGATTAAAGATGGTGCGGGTGCAGGAAGTTGTTGATGTGGGTGTTGTTGAAAGTTGTTGTTGAGAGATTCCAGAACATGAATGGTTGCTGGATCATAGTAAATGGTAACTGTTGAGATGTCGTCACAGGTGTTTGTTGTTGTTGTTGTAGCCGTTTCCGTTGAAATGACTTTTGCTGGCGTTGTAGAAGATTCTGTTGGGATAATGTTTGCTGGAGTTGTAGAAGAGATTTTTGTTGTCTTTGTAGAAGATGGAACTGTTGATGTGATCTGTAGAATGTCTTCTCTAATAAGACTGCTGATACCATTCTTCAGATTTGCACAACCATTGGCAGAAACTTTGCAAGCTTCACAATGGGCCTCACAACCCGGAAACACTTGGCACTTCAATAGCTGAGCTTTTACTTCGGCCAGTGGTGTTTGAATACTTGCAATGTCCTCAATCAGAATTGTTGGTTGGTCCTCCTCAATAGCATTAATCCTCGACCCATCGTGATTCAGTATTGGATTCTTTGTGACATTTGGTGGAGGTGCAAAATTCAAAGCTTTGGAGTCAATCAAATCTTGGACTTTCATGTGCAGGGCCCTGCACTTCTCTGTTGAATGACCATATGAATTGGAGTGAAAAGCACATCTAGAGTTGACAACATAGTTCCTTGGAAGATTCAGAGGATCTGGTAGAGCCAAAGTCCTCAATTCAGTCAGGTTAAGCTTCTATAGCTGTGGGAGTAAGGCTGCATAGGGCATCGGGTCGGGATCGATCACCTTGTTAATCTAAGAAGGCCTTTGTTGGAAAGGGCGTTGCTGTTGGTTATTGTTGTTGTAAGATCTTTGTTGGTGTTGAGGAAACTATTGTTGCTGAGGATACTGTTGTTGCTGAGGTACTGGAGTAGGAATGGTGACTGCGGCCACTGATCTTTGCAAGTACTGGGGTCTAACTCTATTAACATGTACTGCATTGGTTTCCCCTGTCCTTCGAGATCCTGAGAAGGGTTTCTTTGCATTGCTGGAGCTAGCACCGTTGTCATAAATCTTACCCATCTTCAACAAACTTTCAATTCTCTCTCCCGCTATAACCATATCAGAAAAGCTAGTGGAAGAGAAGGCATCAAGTCTATCAATGTATGTCCCTTGCAAAGTATTCATGAACATATCATCCATTTCTCTTTCTTACATAGGCGGCTGGACAGCAGCAGCGAGTTGTCTCCACCTTCGAGCGTACTCGCGGAAACTTTCCCTCGAAGATTACATACCCATCAAGAGGGTCCTATTAGGTGCCATATCCAGGTTGTACTGATACTGGCGTATAAAGGCCTCAGCTAGATCCTTCCAGTTCCTGACAATGGCCCTTGACAAGTGTGAGTACCATTCTCTAGATGCCCCGGTTAAACTGTCTTCAAAGTAAAACATCCACAGTTTCTCGTCCATGGTATATGCTTTCAATCTTCCCAGAAAAGATTGCAAATGGGTACGAGGACAGGAGGTACCGTTATACCTTTCAAAACACGGGGGTTTGAAATTGTGAGGAATCCTTACCCCTTCCACTAAGCCCATATCCATCACATCGAATCCCAAAGAGTTATGGGATTCTAGGGATCTCAACTTCTCAAATATCTCATCCAGTCGACGATCATAAGCTTCATCTGCCCCAACACCTAATACTGTAAATTGCTTATCCTGAGGGTCTTCTTGCAGAATACAATCTCTAGTGTTTCTTTGGCCATTCCCAAGGATATTAACTTCAGGATTGTTGTGAGGCCCAAACACTGCTGGAATTGTTTGCGGCTGATCGCTCGCATTGTTACTTGTACCCCCAGTGCCTGCATGGTTATCTTCTGGAGTTTTCCGCTCGACTAACTCCCTCAATATTTCCTGGGTCTGTGCCAGTCTAGTCATCACAGCCATGAATTGATTCATCTGAGTCCTCACTTCTGTCTTCACATTAGTCATCTGAGTCCTCACATCTGTCAGTTCCTGCTGTAGCTGATCCATTTGTAGACTCGGAAGGTTGTGTCGAGTTGGATATCTGTGGATGCGATTGACGGGAAAGACCATCATGCGAGCAATATTTCCTGAAACAATCAACAAAGTGTGAAGATAACAACAAAATCACCTACAAAAACAAAAGGTATGTCAGAATACAATGCATTATGCCTATTTGTCTTTCGAGGATATCCGATTTGGTTTTTTGGTTTTGACCTTCCAGACCTCTCTTGAGAAGATAAAGATGTCGAAGTATAAGAAAATCCAATACATAACCATAAAAATACAAGTGGCAATGCCAAAGTACAAATAGTTCATGAATTACAGCCAAACAAACTCCCATGGTGAATCAAAATACAACAAATTTAAGAATACAACAGACAAAATCACCATGTTGAGCTAAAGTAAAATCAAATAGATACAAGTAAAGAAAATCAGACATCCAGTCCAAAAGCATCCTCCCTGACTTCCTTCAGGAGAGCATCAGTTACTAGTCCAATTGGGTGCTCTGTAATGATCCTGATGTGAAGGTTTATGGTTGCAATGGCATTTGTCATTTTCTGATACTTGTCTTGTTCTTTGGATCTCTTTAACCCTGCTTGGGGTTTCAATTATGAGATCTCCTTCTGAGCTGCTAGAAGTGCCTCTTGGCTTCTTTTCTCATTAGACTCTAACTGCTCTATCTTGGCTTGCATCTTCTGGTCTTCTTTCAGACGAGCCTTAGTTATCCAGATCCATCTATCCTGACTCTCCTCCAGATAATTCTCAGCTCTTGCCCTTTGAATCTTTGCTTCCTTACATGCATTTTTCAACACAAGTTCTCTTGCTCGGGCTTTCCTGATGAAGTCTTCAGTCTTCTCAATTTTGGTTACATGCTCGATGCGTAGCTTCTCTAACCTCTCAATGTCTAGACGACCATCATTCCTTTCCTAAAGGGTCTTCTTCAAAGCTTCAGCCAGTTAGGTATTTCTTTTTTCAACTTTTCAAACTCTTCCAGGTTTATAGTAGCTGTGGGCTCAACTGCTGATGGCCCTGGCACATCTTCCAAGGTGAATGGCATGCGAGTAATCTGTCCTCTGATTTCAGTGTACTGAGCAGAGGCTATGTTGTTGCACTTCCCCAAAATAGCAGTTCCTTTAGTCTGTATGTGGTCCCAAGCCCAGGCTGCTTGTCGGACAATGGCATGATTGTTATGAACAACACGATAAAGAGACTCTGCTAAGTCCTGCTCCCTAGGTGGATGTATCAAGGCATACCCCAACTGTCTCTTGAAAAGTAGAGGATTATAGTTGATGCAACCTTTCACTCCAATAAGTGGCACATTTGGGTATTGCCCACAACTTGTTATTATGTCTCGGCCCTTGGTGTTCTGAGTACACCATATGATATCTTCTGAAGTAAGGGCAATCATCCTCTTAGCCCAATTCCTTGACTGATGTGGATTCAGGAAAGCTTCCGTCTTCGACATATGTTTCATCAACCAACTGTAGAAAAGAGGTGCACAACATCTTACCAGTCTTCCTCTCTGTTTCTCATTCCTCTGATGAACTGAGTAGTATAAGTCTCCTAACAAGGTGGGAACCGGGTTCTTCAGTATGAAGATGTGAATAACATTCTTGCTTACAAACTTAGGCTCGTCTGCAAACAAGATGATACCATAAATGCTGAGGGCTAGGAGAGCACACACAGTTTCCCAATTCCCTACTGCAGCTTGCTTTGTAGCCTGAGTGACCAAGAAATCCAGATGAAGGCCTGGGATTCCAGCTTAGGAAGTCATGTGCTCATCAATGATAGTAACCTCCAGATGTAATGCCTTAGATATGTCTTCATTCCTTGGAGGAGTCATTTCAGGATTGAAAGGAATTCCTCTTCTGATAGAGACACCCAATAGCATAGAGCATTCTTCCAGCAAAGGACCAATATGAAAATCTGGGAAAGTGAAGCAACGGAGAGGAGGGTTATAAAACTGAAGACATGTGTGAATCATGCTCCTCTGTAATGTGTCCAAGTCCATGATCATGTCCAGGATTCCACCATAATGTTCTCTGAATAAGGAAACATGATCAGGGGTGATAATAGCATGTATCTGCCTGATGCCTGTTAGAGGATACTCAAAGAAGTGGTAGGTGATGTTGCTTTTCCTGGTTGAATCCATGTTGAAGATGTGTGCTGAAGGAGATAACTGAAGAAGATATCTGAAGGAGTGTTGAAGAAGATAGCTAAGCAGAAGAACAGTCAAAACCAAACTAAGTGAAGATGAATACCCTGTAAAACAAATAGACAAATGTTAAATGATGCAATATGATGTATGCTTATGATATGCAAGGGTTTGTGATCATGTGCTGGATTATCAGTTTCTCTTTATAGGGTCCATGAGTGTTTAGAGTTTCAGATGGAAGTCTGAGAACCAGTAACCAGGTAGGGGACTCAAATAAAGAGTCAACAATCCAGGGTTTCAAAGAACTAGTCCAAAATGGTACAACCTTAATAACACATTCCAGTAGCAAGGTATGTTGAGGTCAAGGGTTCCTGCAAACCTGTAAACAACCCAACCCACTCACAGGTATTGTTCTAGAACAAGGATCCTCAAATTCAGATCTATTATGAGAAGTGTAAGCACTTCTAACCCGGAGGTACAGTGTTTACCCTAATCATAAAGGATCCCCCTCTAATTCACCTCAAATGCTGAAGGTCATCTAAAAAGGTCATCCAGACTTAGCAAGCTTCCCAGATAGCCCTAGCACTACTGTAAATTCATAGCACAGAGTTCTCAAAAGGAAACCCATGTCTGAACCGTGTTTTCATATTCCCGCACCAGACCGAAATGGAATGGGAAAGAATACAAAACCACTCTAATCCTATGTGTCACTCAGGCCTTTGTGTTGAGCCTTTCTCACTGGAATACCCCACCCACCAAGGTAAACAAAAATCCAACATAATGATATGATACAAAATGAAATACGAAAAGCAGTAAATGAAAGCAATAAAGTAAATGCAATAAATAAAGTTGTACAGGAAGCAATAAATAAAGCAAAAACATAAGCACAAGTAGCACATAACATCCCCAATAAACATAAACAAACAAGCTCTAGGAGAAACCCACAAGAGAACCAGAAGCCCTGGTTGCAAAAGTCCCCAGCAGAGTCGCCAAGCTATCGCTCCTCGGATTTTCATCCCGGTGCAAACGCGAACCGTCGGTGATGTTGGAGGTTAAGGTTGAATAGAGTCGCCAGCTAGGCATTTTTATCCCGAAGGAAAGGTAATGCTGCATAAACCTGGAAGGATATGGATAAGACGATTGCGAACCAAAGAGATTGAGAAACGGGGTTGGTTACAACCTGGGAAGGTATTAGGACCCAGATTGTCCGTCGTACTCGACGGGATCCACGCTTACTTGATTGTGTTTAAAAGGGGATAATGTATGTGCTAAACTGTGTATGAAAAGATAGGGGAAAAGGATGTACGGAGTCTCAGTGCAAAAAGAAAGTGAATGCTCAAAACTGAGGCTAAGAAAAGAAAGCTAGAAAGAGGAGAGGGGGGAGAAAAAGAGACTTTTGCTCGATAACTGTTAAGTTATGCCTACATATCCTCTCGTGCAATGAGGAAGTCAGAACACTGTAGTTCGACTCAAAGATACTGGTTGATTTTGGTGTGAACTGCTTGCTTGTCTATGCTCAAGTGTACGACTCGTTTGGCTCGAGTGCTAACTGTCTTGCATTAAACTAAAGAATCGAGTTCTCGTTTTCAGAGTGAATGTGATGAGAAAAGAATCCCGGAGGAGACGTTTATTGTTTGTTTTTTGTGTTTTCAGTTTTTTTATTGTTTTTTGGTGTTTTGCATAGGATAATGAGCTTAAGCCTTAATCAAGGGTTTGCAAACTCCTTATATTACCCCTGATTAGGGATAATGAGTCTACTTAAGTATGAGATGAAAATCTCAACTTAATTACCCTAATGATGCATGATTAAGATCATTAACCTCCTTGTGATTATTAAGTGTTTTGGGATTTTGTTTTGTGTTAAGTAATGAGTTAAATCTCTAATCAGGGATTAGTGAACTCATTACACCACCCTAAGAGAAGGATAATAAATGAGAACACTTAAGATGAGGAAGACTCCTAAACTTAATCCATGGTTAGGGATTAAAATCATTATATAACAAGCCTTTATTAAAGTGGATTTTAATTAAATGTTGGACTAAGAAATGGATTTTATGTTTGTAAGACTAAACCTGAGGGGGACTTGTCCATTAGACACCAAGGTTAGTCCCTCTGACCCAGAGGCAGAGATGTAACCCTAATATAAGGCCCAAGTTACAAGCTTAAGTCTTAATGATTATTAGGTGTTTTGATTAGGAGGTCTAAACAACTTAAAGGTTTAACATTAAGTATTAAAGTTATACACTCCATCCTAAGATAAAGATACCGGCATAACCCTAATACAGAGCCTCAAAACTTTAACTGTTTAGCCTTTGATTATGAGGTGAGAAGCAGAGACTCAAGGAGACTCAAAGGTGAAAAAACTAGGGGAGACTATGTACAACCCTGAAGTTATCATGCTTGGATATTCCTATGGTTTGTGAGGCTTAAGAAAAGATCTTCATAAAGTCTTCAGATGGCCACCAAGGAAGAAGAAGCAGATGAAAAGATAAGAGGAAGAAGAATAGGTTACTTACTTCCTGAAGAAATTAAGTAACCTTAGAGAAAGAAAAGGAGCAAGAGAGAGCACAAGTGAGTCAAACTCACTTCAAAGACAAATAAATATGCAAATGAAGAGATAAGAAGAGGTTGGATGTGGAGGCAAATCCACATCCTGATCAACTTACCAGAAGCCCCTGAAATGGTTAGTATGATTGCATAAGGTGAAACAAGATGCAATGAAGCAAATATGAAGATGCAATGATGCCAACCAGAAGTGAATACATGATGAAAATGTGTCATGGAGAGATGCATAGTCATATACAATTCATATGTATGATCATACAAGTGATGGATGCAAAAACAAGCATGTTAGAAGCTTAAGAATACATGAGCATACATAAGATGTAATGGTTGCAAAACATACCAAATTAATGCAACAATGATCAACCAATGTTCACACATGTCCTAAGGCATCTAATATGACATACAATGCATGATATGTCATGACAAGTTCACATGATGAGGGTATGCAAAGATGAATGCAAATGAACATGGCAAATTAGGGTTTTAAGAAAGTATGAGATGCATATGATCAAAACAGAAGCAAAACACATGATAAAAAATTGAAATTGCAACCAAGTGAACCCTAAACACACATAAGATCACTCCCCAAAGATGGAATTCGGAAGCTATACCAAAGTCAAGTTATGGTTTTTCTAAGTTAGGCTAGGGTTTTGGATACTTCTTCATGAAAAATGCCAAAAAAATGGAAAATGAAATGTAAAAATATGAGTTAAATTCCCTAGATACTATATGCAATGTATGAAAGGATGCAAAAAGAAACATACACAAACTCATCTTGGTTGATCTTAAATGAATTTTTGAAGTTAGGGTTAGAAAAATAAGAAATTTGGAAACCATAATTCATGGTTAATTGTCAAAATGTGATCAAACCCTAAAAGAAATTTGTAAAATGAGTTTGTAAATTGTTCTAAACATGTAAGAATGCTTCATGATTTGTTTGGTGATTTTTAAATACCTAAAAGTATTTGTAATTAATTAAAATGGATTAACTAATTAAATAATACAATTAAATGATTTAAAAATATTTTTTTAATGCAAAAAATTAAAAATAAATTTTTTTTTGGGTTTTTGAAATTATTTAAAGTGAGAATGCAAAAAATAAGATTTTTAGAAAATGTTTTACTATTTGAAATAAATAAAGAAAATAAAATGAAATAAAAATGAATAAAAATGCAAAGTAATCAGGATGGAGGGTCAGGATTGCGCAGGGACTGGATGGAGGGCTAGGATGAAAGGTCAGCTTGACCAGGAGTATGAAGATCCTAAGGCTGTGGTATAAACTTATGTTTCACGCTTGATCCAATGGTCAGGGTTTTAACTGAGTTAATTAATTAGGTTTTAGTTAATTAATCAGGATTAGGGTTTAATGAATTATCTGAGCCGTTCGTTGCTTAAACTAAACACAATCCAAGGGTCCTCATTCAATCTGGAAATCAAAACCCTAATTAATCTCAGGTGACCGGAGATAAGCTCCGATCACTTCTCCGACAAGCCCCTCACCCCATCTTCACCTACAAGCTACTAAAACGCATAAAACCTGCCCAGAAATGATCCCCAAACATCATACAATCAAAATCAATCATCAAACATCATTTAATACACATGCTCCTTATAACATATATAGACCAATAGAATCAAGAATGGCCAAAAAATTTAAGTGTAAGGGCCTCAAACCTAAAACCCTAATTTCTAGGTCATCTGTGTAGGAGCCCTGAGCCTGCCTGGACATCTATGCAATCCCTTGTGATTTCTTGACTTCAAAGAACCCTTGGAGGCATAATATGATCATAGAACACTCATGGACCCTCTTGGAATGCTTCATGGCCTCTGAGATAGCTCAAAACACTTCTAAGATTCATCTAATCACAAACCCTAACTATGAAACTTATGTAGTGAAATAACTATGCAGTGTGAGATGGTATGCTTATGCAATGCAATATGAAAGATCATAAGCCAAGGTGTGAGAAAAAAGAGAGGGAAAATTTGGGGTGTTTACAGCCTACGTATTCCCTTGTGCAATGGAAAAGTCAGAGCTTCGTAGTTCGTGCAACTACGGTTTGTGTTTTTTAATTGAACGATTGTTTGAAAACGCTTTCTAATCTGCTAAGCATTGGCTTATACTCGCGACGGAGGCTGAAGCGTTAACTTGATTGCGAGATAGAAAGATTTAAACAATGTTATTTTTGAGAAAATATGTTTGACCTTCGTTAAGGTGTTTTAAACGAAATGGCGAAAGAAGCACAACTCGAGGGCTAGCCTCAAGAGTAGTTCAATTCAAAAACCCGAGGAATGCTAGACTCCTGAGTTTTGTTCTTCTTGATTAATTATAAAATAATTTGCATTGGGTGGTAAGTATTAAGTTGTATACTTTTAATGCGAAAGGGCGAACGAAGTACAACTCGAGGGCTAGCGTCGAGATTAATTCAATTCAAAAATCCGAGGAATGCTAGATTCCTGAGTTTAGTTCTTTCACGATTTTAATTTGAGATTTAGATGTTTTGAAAATGAAAGGGCGAATGAATTACAACTCGAGGGATAGCCTCAAGAGTAATTCATTCAAAACCCGAGGAATGCTAGATTCCTGAGTTTAGTTCTTTTGCGATCTTTATTTGTGATTTAGACGTTTTGCGATTGTTTTGGATGAACTAGGGTTTAATGTCTTAGAAACGAAGGATTAAATGAAACACAACTCGAAGGCTAGCCTCAAGAGTGGTTCATTAAAGAACCCGAGGAATGCTAGATTCCTGAGTTCAGTTCCTCGTTGTTTTGTTATAAGATATTTGATAAAAATCGCATTTGTTAAAGAGATAAATGGTAGATGGCGACGCACGATGCGACCGACTTATAGGTTAAGGTGGGGCTTAATATGTAGATATGGGGTGAACATCAATAAAAGCATGATGTGTGAACCCATTATGACATCACCGTATTAAACAATCTTATAAAGCAATTGTACTAGACATAAATATATGGTTTCAACATAAACTTAAATCAACAATAGGCAAATAAATCAACAAAGTAACCAAATTAAATGATAAAGAAAAAAAATCCAAAATATTCAACAATTAATAAATGTCCTAATAATAAAAAAAATAAAAATAACAACTAAAATATTATTGGTTCCTCAAGATTGTTATTAAAACATATTCATCTTTGACTCTTTTAAATATTAAACTTATTATTACTAGATTACTATACATAAAAAAAACAAATAGTGATAATAGGCAAAGAATAAATCAATGATATGGGCCATGAATCAAACAAAACCGCAAGACCTAAGGCCCACGTGGAGCGCTCCAACGGGTCGGATCTAAAGGGGTTATTAGAAACCCTAAAACGCACACCAACACCCTTACTCAAACAAAAAAACGCTTCAGAAAAGATTAGAAAAAAAAATACCATTCAGTAAGGCTTTTGGGCAGTGAAAATACGATTGAAAACAGTTTTAACACAAACCAAATCACACTGTCCTTCTCACTCCGTTCTCTGTTCACTCTCAAGTCAGTTTCACCGCGGTTTGGCTTTGTATGTTTCTCTCGCTCAATCGCTCGGTGTTGTTTCGGTTTCTTTACGGTTCGGTTTTTGGGGTTTAAAGGTCGTGGGTTCGCGTTCACAACGGAGGTGGTTTCGATCTGCGGTTTTCAAGACCTCTCACTTGGCTCTCTCGCTCAATCGCTCAGTCTCCTCTCACGTAGTTCGTGACAGTGGGTTGAAGATGATGATGGACGACGGTTTCGTCCGGCGGTGGTTCGCGATGAGGATGGTTTTGTGAAGGTTTCTATGTCGATGCAGGTGGCGGCGGGATGGTGGTTCTCACAGTGTGCGGCTCGCGTTTCGGTGGATTGAAGATAAAGGATTTTCTTTTTGAATTTTCTCTTAAAAACAAAGAAGAGTGGTGAGTTCTATTTTGAAAAGGATTTTTCTTGCGTCTGTTTTTGGCCTCCCCCTCTGTCTATGAAATTCGTCCCTTTAAATAGGGTAGAATTAGGGTTTCCCTTTTGAACTTGTGAAAACTTATTGGTTAAGTTTATAGTGTCAAATTTTGTTTGGTACTGATGAGAAGTCCCTTTCCGTTTCAGATTTTGTTCATGGGGAGAGAGTCTTTCACAATTTTGTGCAAGCAAATTGATGCTCCTTATTGTTGACTTGCAGGACTACCAAATCTATGACCGTTGTGAAGTGGTGGAGAGAAGAAAAGCAACCGTGAATCTGCTTTGCAGTAGGTATGTGGTTCTGCTATAACATCTTGGGGATTTTGTCTGGTATGGATAAAGTAAAACTACTGGTTTCTTTGATGATATAATGGCCCAAACATTGTTTTTTATACAAAACAATGCAATATAACTATGTGTGAACCGTATTTTTAACATGCTAGATGAATGAATATTGTGATAATATGATAAAATATGTTTGATAAAAAATGTTGAATGCAAGTATGAAATATGGATAATGTATTTAAAATGCTTGAATGCTTTCTTTGAAATTGTATGTAAAAAATTGATGAAATGATCTTGTATGATGCATATTGATGAGCATGGTTTGGGATGAGATGGATTTGTATATGATGTATCATGCTTAAATGAACATGTTTGGGTGAATTATGTATGCGTAAATGCGAACTTTGAGCTGGATTATAAACATGATTGAAATATGGATGAATTTGAATTGAGACGAAATGAACACTAATCTTTATCCTCTTTTGATTTCATGTGCACCAGTATGAGGATAACGGATCCAAGAGGGTGGCTTGGAACAAATATGGAGGAGCTGAATCTTGAAGGTATGATCGTGGCATGAAGATGGAGTTTCAAACGGGCTAGCTTGGTTAGAAGGAAGGCGGAAGATGGCACAAAGATGAAATTCATAGCATGACCATTAGAAACAACAACAATTATGTGATTTGGAAAATAAGATCTTTATTATGAAGTTGTACATGTAATCTTGATTTGATATGTACTTGGATGAACAATTTTGAAATTGAAAAATTTGTAACCCTGTGTCCATTTTGTAAGTTTTGGATCTTGGCATTAATTTGAATTGGAAATGATTATTCCTAATCTTATAAGTTCATAAATCCTTGTCAAGATCTTTGAATTATTCCTTGCCATCCTTGAAAAAGAATCTTTGAATTTGTGTTATCCCAATTGTTTTGTTTTATCACTTTGAATGTAATTTCTTACTTCCAAAATGACTTGAAAATAAACTTAACTTCAAAATAAAGATCGCAAGGCTGGTATAATTCTGACAAAGTTGGTCACAAATTGAACTCTAAACTCAAAGTACAAATGAGCTCACACCAGGCTTGAACAGTCACAATTCTTATGGCTTAAAACACTCTTAAAACACCAACAAACTTGAAAACAAAAAAATCTATTTGAAGCTGAACTTTGAACTCTAAACTCAAAGTACAAATGAGCTCACACCAGGCTTGAACAGTCACAATTCTCATGGCTTAAAACACTCTTAAAACACCAACAAACTTGAAAACAAAAAAAATCTATTTGAAGCTGAACTTTGAACTTGAATTTGAAATGAACTTTTAGAAAAGATGGATTTTTATATATTTTTTTTAAAAATGAACTTGGGTAATGACTAGGAATTGAACTTGGAAAATTAACTTTAAGTTTGAAATGTAATTTTGGAATTTGAATTGAATTGTGAAAGAAATATTGAGTATGAATTTGGAACTAAATTTGAGGTGAAAAAGAGAATAAGAAATTGAAAATTAAACTTGGAAAAAGAAATTTAAAACTATGGATTAAGCTTGGAACAAAATTTAAAAAAGAAATTGAACTGTAAATGAAAACTAAGAAATTGGAATTCAAAACTTAAAAATGGAAATGAAATTAAAATAGGGATTGAAATAGATAAAAAAAAATAAGACCTTAAAAATTTGAAATTTGGAACAAGGGTAAGAATTAACATCTTAAAAGAAACTCAGGCTTGAACTGAGGGTTTGGGTATCTGGATATAACTAAAAAAGAAACAAGTTGAGACTTAGGGTGGAAATGTGAACTTCAAACTTGTGATTAGACTAACAACAAATACAAGAGAGAATTCTAATACCCTGATTCATGAGGACAAACTTCTAATACTTGTTTCAAAACTAAAGACGTCCTTTAGAATTCTTGCCAAGCCAACATGTATGATATGCACCATGTTATGCATGATATGAAATGCCATGGGTAAAATTTGGGGTGTGACAATTGCCCCTATTTAAATAATTTTTACCATATGACATGAGTGATGGTAATCTTCAGAAAATCGGAGTGAAAGGTATTTAAATATAGAAATAACCGAAAATTTTCCCCCTAAATGCAATGACATGCTATGAACTTATGAGGGACTCCTTTGTTTTGCTGGGGATATGACATGCGAGATGCAATGAACCCTAGCATGCTGATTTTTTAATGATGAATATGGCTGAATATGGGATGCGGGAAATGATGAATATAAATTGTAATGGTGATCCACAGAAACAAAACTAAGGGTGAAGCCTCACTGGGGATAACAAAATGTTGGGGCAACGAGATGAAAACATGAAGTATTCAAAGTGATAGATCAACAGGTTCAAGTATAACTGCTGACACTAAGAATAACAAAAGACATGAAACAAAACAAAAATCCAGAGCATAAGATTAATGAACAGACCGACACTTTAGGATAGCAAGAAAATAGTTCAAAGTGAAAACGTAATAGCTTGATGCGCCCAACTGATACTATGAACGAGAACAAACTACCCGAAGTGATGACTTAGCAAGTTCAAGGATGACTGATGGGGATCACAATACAGCTACTCGGTGGCTAAGAAAGGTAGTTGAAATGACATCGACTCAACGGTCGGGAAAACAAACTCAACAAGACGATTGAGGAAAAGACACTGAAATGGTGGTCGGGAAAACAAATTCAACACGACGATTGAGGAAATAACTAAAAACGACATCGACACGACGGTCGGGAAAGCAATTCAACACGGCGGTTGAGGAAATAAATAACAGACATCGACACAGCGGTCGGGAAAACAATTCAACACGTAAATTGAGGAAAATAAATAACAGACATTGACATGGTGGTCAGAAAAGCAGTTCAACACGACATTTGCGGAAATAAATAACAAACATCGACATGGCGGTCGGGAAAGAAAATTCAACACAGCGGCTGAGGAAATAAATAACAGACATCGACACGGCGGTCGTGAAAGCAAACTCAACATGGCGGCTGAGGAAATAAATAACAGACATCGACACGGCGGTCGGGAAAGCAAACTCAACACGACGGCTGAGGAAATAAATAATAGACATCGACACGGCGGTCAGGAAAGAAAACTCAACACGATGGCTGAGGAAATAAATAAAAGACATCGACACGGCGGTCGAGAAACAAAATTCAACATGGCGGCTGAGGAAATAAATAACAGACATCGACACGGAGGTCGGGAAAGCAAACTCAACACGGCGGCGAGGAAATGACTTAAAAGGCATCGAATCGGCGGTCGGGAAAACAATTCAACACGGCGGTTGAGGAAATAAAATAATCCAAAGTGATAAATCAACAGGTTCAAGTGTGACTGCTGGCACTAAGGATAAATAAGACAAACACAGTGTTTGGGCAGTGGCTCTATGCGACCAACTGATACTGGGAGTAGAAAGCAACGTACTTAAATATAGATCAACGACTCCAAGCGACCGGCTGAAGAAATAAAGAAATGTTGGAGCTCAAAACATACGACCTCTAGAAATTCCTTAAATGAAGAGTCAAAATAAGAACTTTAGGAACTACCAGGAAAACACGGATGCGTGTTGAATTAAACGACCTTAAATCGTAAGCAAACAGCTTAAAGGATTTATGCTGATGATAATTGGACTTAAAAGAAATATTGGTGGTAATAAGATACATACCAACAACAAAATGGACTTCTGCGGGGGATACCGGTGTTACTGGGAAGAATACCTTGATTAACCACACCGGGGTGCCAACGACAATGGATTCCAAAATGAAAGCTAATAGTAATATGGACCTGGAGTCAGACAGACGACAAACTGGGGAAAGACAAAAGATTATGTCAAATGCGTATGATTGAGCATGATGCGAATGATCATGATATGCAAATGCTTACTCTAGGGGAGACAAAGAGTTTTGACAAAGTTCAAGGGAGAGTAGGATCTCAACGCCAATACTTGACGAGCAATACGAAAGATGCTAGGGAGATGTCTTAAAACTCGGAACTCAATGCTTGGTCCAAGGATTCATCCAAGAGTGCTACCAGCTTCTAATCCTTTATGGGGATTTCTATAATAATGGCATGCGAGTGTTGCTGCAAGCCAGAGGGTTTTTGAAAAAACAAAAGATTTTTTAATCTTTCTAAAGTCAAAGAAATTTGAAAGTTTTCCAGTATGTTTTCAAAAACTATTTCTAAATTTTTTGTCATTTCCAGAGTTAAATTGTAATTCAGTAAAGACATTTTGCATAACAAAAGAAAATAAGAAGCTGATAAACAAAGGTTATAGGCAAAGGTTGTATTTCATTCAAGAATGGTAGTTTGCCAATAGCAAAAACTCCATGGAAAATTACAATTTGAAAATGGAAATGGGGAAAGGTCTACATTGAATCCAACGACCATTATAATCCCTAATGACTAAAACTGCCCAACACCTTGCTTCTGACAAGAGCAACTGGTTTGGTCTTCAAGTAATGATCTTCAATAATGGTAAACACCATCTGATACAAACAAATGCCTTTGTCCCTAATTTTTGCCTGGACGTCCCTTTCGGGTTTTCAATCCACCGGGACGCTCCTTTTTGCCTAAGCCGCCCTTTCGGGTTTTCAACTTAGCGAGCTCTCCTTTTTTGTTTTATCCCTAACTTTTGCCTGGATCTCCTTCATAGGTTTTGATTCACCGGGATACCCATTTTACCTAGGTCGCCATTTCTGGTTTTCGACCTATCGGGTTTTATTTAGGCATAATATTTTTTGACTTCATCAGAATTCACCGGGTGTTTAAGCTGTTCACCATCCATAGTTGTGAGGATTAAGGAACCTCCGGATAATGCCACCTTCACAATATATGTGCCTTCATAGTTAGGACTCCATTTTCCACGCATGTCTTTGTGGATTGGCAATATTTTCTTGAGTACAAGATCTCCTTCTTTGAATTCTCGGAGACATACTTTCTTGTCAAATGCTCTCTTGACGCGCTTCTGGTACAACTGGCCATGGCACATGGCGGTCATTCTCTTTTCATCAATGAGGTTCAGTTGGTCATATATGTTCTGGACCCACTCAGCTTTCTCCAGTTTGGTTTCCATCAAGATCCTCAAAGATGGTATCTCTACTTCAATAGGGAGAACTGCATCCATCCCATACACCAAAGAGAAAGGGGTTGCCCCGGTTGAAGTGCGAACTGATGTTCTGTATCCGTGTAAGGCATACGATAACATCTCATGCCAGTCTTTGTAAGTTTTCACCATCTTCTGCAAAATCTTCTTGATGTTCTTGTTCGCAGCTTCAACAACTCCATTCATCTTCGGACGGTAAGGAGAAGAGTTATGATGTTCAATCTTGAATGTCTCACAAAAAACTTTCATTGTCTTGTTGTTAAAATTGGTCCCATAGTCTGTGGTGATTCGGCTTGGGATCCCATAACGGCAGATAATTTGGTTCTTGATGAAACGGGCAACCACTTGCTTTGTCACATTGGCATAAAAAGCTGCTTCTACCCACTTGGTAAAGTAATCGATCGCAACCAAGATTAACCGGTGACCATTGGAAGCTTTAGGCTCAATTTCCCCTATCATGTCAATTCCCCACATTGAGAAAGGCCAAGGCGATGACATAACGTTCAACAGGGTCGAAGGTACATGCACCTTGTCAGCATAAATCTGGCATTTATGACACTTCCTGGCATATTTGAAACAATCTGATTCCATGGTTAACCAGAAGTAACCAGCTCTCAAGATCTTCAAGGACATGGCATGTCCATTGGCATGTGTTCCAAATGATCCTTCCTGGATTTCTCTGATCAATAAGTCTGCTTCGCGATTGTCCACACATCTGAGCAGAACCATATCATGACTTCTCTTGTAGAGCACATTGTTGCTAAGGAAAAACTTGGACGCCAATCTTCTCAGAGTATTCTTGTCTAGAGTTGTTGCATCCGTTGGGTTCTCCTGATTTTGCAAGTAGTTCTTGATGTCATAGAACCACAGTTTCTCATCAGTTTCTTCTTCGACCAATAGACAGTAGGCTGGTGTAGTTTTTCGCTTGATTGTAATGAGTGGAGCTTCATTAAGAAATCTGAATTGAAACATAGAGGCCAACATAGCCAAGGCATCTTCTATTTGATTATCCGCCCTTGGAACATGATGGAAAGTGACTTCATCAAAGTATTTTATCAATTCCACAATGTGGGCACGGTACAGGATCAACTTCTCATCACGAGTTTCCCATTCACCTTTGGCTTGGTATATTACCAAAGCTGAGTCTCCATATACTTCTAGGATCTTGATTCTGGTATCAATTACAGCTTCGATACCCAAAACACATGCTTCATACTCTGCAATGTTGTTTGTACATTCAAAACATAATCTAGCTGTGAAAGGAGTATAACCACCATCAGTATTCATCAAAACAGCTCCCACACCATGCCCCGTGTAATTAGAGGAACCATCAAACTTCATCTTCCAACGAGAACCTGGCTCTGGACCCTCATCTGGACCTGGAACTTCACAGTCCTTTATCAACATAGAATCCTCGTCTGGGAAATCAAATTTCAAGGGTTCATAATCTTCAACAGGTTGATCAACAAGGTAATCAAACAAAACATTGCCCTTGATAGACTTTTGGGTTACATATTGGATGCCATATTCTGATAACAACATGTGCCAACGAGCGAGTCTTCCAGTCAAGGCAGGCTTCTCAAAAATGTACTTTATTGGATCCATCTTCGAGATCAACAAAGTAGTGTGACAAATCATATACTGCCTGAGGCGTCTGGCAACCCATTCTAAAACACAACAAGTCTTCTCTAGAAGTGAATATCTGCATTCACAATCTGTAAACTTCTTGCTTAAGTAATAAATGGCATGTTCCTTGCGACCAGTTTCATCCTGTTGGCCTAAAATGCAACCCATAGATCCCTAAAGTACAGTCAGATACATGAAAAGAGGCTTCCCTGGAGTAGGTGGGATCAAGATAGGAGGTTCATGTAGGTAAAACTTAATCTTCTAAAAAGCCTGTTGACTATCAGAATTCCACTCAATTGCTTGATTTTTTCGGAGCAACCTGAATAAGGGCTCACATGTAGCAGTCATGTTGGAGATAAATCTGGAGATGTAGTTCAATCTTCCGAGGAAACCTCTGACTTGCTTTTCTGTTTTTGGAGCTGGCATCTCTTGAATTTCTCTGACCTTGTCTGGATCTACCTCAATTCCTTGCCGACTAACAATAAAACCAAGTAAATTTCCTGATCGGATACCAAAGGTACACTTAACTGGATTCAGACGCAGTTGGAACTTTCTGAGGCACTCAAATAACTTCAAGAGATGATTCAAATGATCCTCCTCACTCTGTGATTTTGAAATCATGTCATCCATGTAAAATTCTATCTCTTTATGCATCATATCATGGAAAAGGGTGACCATTGCCCTCTGTTAAGTGGCTCCTGCATTTCTGAGACCAAATGGCATAACCTTGTAATAATAAGTGCCCTAAGTGTAATGAAGGTGGTCTTTTCCATATCGTCAGGATCCATCTTGATCTGGTTGTATCCTGAAAACCCATCCATGAAGGAGAAAACAACAAAATTAGCAGTGTTATCAACCAAAGTATCAATATGTGGAAGAGGGAAATCTTCCTTTGGACTGGCTTTGTTCAAATCCCTATAGTCCACGCACATTCTAACCTTGCCATCCTTCTTGGGGACTGGCACGATGTTAGCTACCTGTCGCTCCCACCAAATGAGGCTAGGTCAAATAGGGTACAGACGCGAACGGTCGGCGAAAAGAGAATGAGAACACACAGGGGTGAACTCAGAAAGGAAAGAGTCGCCAACTAGGCATTTTTATCCCGAAGGAAAGGTAATGCTGCATAGACCTAGAAAAGATATGGATAAGACGGTTGCGAACTAGAGAGACTGAGAAAGGGGGTTGGTTACAACCTGGGAAGGTATTAGCACCCAAATTGTCCGTCGTACTCGACGGGATCCACGCTTAAAAGATTTGTGTCTTAAAGGGGTAGTGTCAGTGCAATTTGTGTGTCAAAGCTGGAAAAGAATACAAGTGTCAGTGTAAAAGGAATGTGAGGTGTATAAGAGAAGTGTCAGTGTAAGAGAAGAATGAAATGCTCATGACTATGAGGCTAAAAGAATAAAGCTAGAAAGAGGGGGAATATACAGAGACTTTTGTTCGATAACTGTTAAGTTATGCCTACGTATCCTCTCGTGCAATGAGGAAGTCAGAACACCATAGTTCGACCCAAATAGACTGAAGATAGATTGACTGTGAACTGCTTACATGCCTATGCTCAAGTGTATGACCTGTCTGGCTCAGGTGCAAACTGTCTTGCATTAGACGGAAGAAGAAAGTTCTCGTTTGTGAGTGAATGAGATGAGAAAAGAATCCCGGAGGAGACGATTATTGTTTGTTTTTGGTATTTTCAGTCTTTTATTGCTTTTGAAAGTTTGTCATAAGTTAATGAGCTTAAGCCTAAACCAAGGGTTAGTAAACTCATCACATCCTCCCTCAGATTAGGGGTAATGAGAATACCTTAAATGTGAAATAAGCACCTCACACTTAATCACCATGATGTATGATTAAGATCATTAACCTACTTGTGATTATTTAGATGTTTTTGTTGTTTTTGTTTAGTGTTGAGTAATGAGATTAAGCCATAATCAGGGATTAAACAGACTCATTACACCATCCTAATAGAAGGATAATAGATGAGAATGTTTAACCTGAGGAAGACTCCTCAACTTAATCCATGATTAGGGATTAACCTCATGACAAAACAAAGCCTTTATTAAGTGGATTTTAGTTAATGATAAGATGAAGAAGTGATTTTTTATGGTTTGTAAGACAACTTGAGGGGGACTTGTCCATTAACACTAGGGTTAGTCCTTCTTAACCAATTAAGGAAGAATTAGAACCCTAATGCAAGGCCCAAGTTACAAGCTTGATGTCTTGATGGTTATTAAGTGAATTGATTAAAGGATTTAAACACATCAAGGGTTTAACACTTAGGATTAAAGTTATACACTCCATCCTAATAAAAGGATGTAGGCATAAGCTTAATCACAAAGCCTTAAAGCCTTTAGGGTTTAGCCCCTGATTATGAGATGAGAAGAGAAAACTCAAAGAGACACAAAGGTAAAAGCTAAGTGGGGGACTAATAAAACCCTAATTGTTATCATGCTTGGTCATTCCTAGGGTTTGTGAGGCTTAAGAGAGAATGAAATCTTCAAAGAGCCACCAAGGAGAGAAGCAGATGAAAGGATCAAGAAGAAGCAAAACAACTTGCTTCACTTAAGAAGACAAGTTGCTTGAAGAAAAAAAGTAAGATGAACAAGAATGAGCAAGCTCAATCCAAAGCACAAGATAAAATGCAGCAATGATGCATAATAGAGATGAAAAGAGATTGTGAGAAGTGAAGGCAAATTCACTTCTCAATACAACTTACCACCTGAAAAGTTAGTAAAGAAATGAAATGCAATGCAAATGAGATGCAATGTGATGATGCAAACCAAAACCAGGAGCATAAACATGATGTGAATGATGCTAAGAGATGATGTAAACATGAGGCAAGGCATTAGAATGATCATACAAACATATGGATGCAAGAGAAGCCTGTTTTGAACCATGGATGTTCATGAAAAGTTATGGAATGCAAAAGACATATAACATGGCAAATGAAAGATGCAATGATCAAACATGATTCTAATGTGTCTTAAGATGTATTATGAATCGATTGGATGCACAAAAAGTCATGGCAAGTCATGGTGTGCAATCAAAATGGAATATGGATGCAAAGGAAGGCATAAATTAGGGTTATATGCAACATGCAAAGCAAAAATACAAAATCAGAAGCAAATGACATGATAAAAATTTGAAAATGCAATCAAAGGAACCCTAAACCTATACAAACTCACTGCCCAAAGGAGGGTATCCAACTCTTAACCTAGTGAGAGTTATGATTTTCCTAAGACTGCTAGGGTTTTAAGGTACCTTGTCAAGAAAAATGCCAAACAAATTGAAAATGCAAGATCAATTCAAGCCAATTTTATTTGTAAAGCCCTGCATTTCTCAGTATTATGGCCAGGTGCATTCGAGTGAAAAGCACATCTGGCGTTGACATCATAATTTCTTGGAAGATTGGAAGGATCTGGAGGTGCCAATGTCCTTAACTCAACCAAGTTGAGCTTCAGGAGTTGTGGCAATAAGGCATCATAAGGCATAGGGATAGGGTCAATCACCCTATTTGCCTGTGACGGTCTTTGCTGAAAAGGTCTTTGCTGTTGATTGTTGTTGTTGTTGTTGTAGGCTCTTTGTGGCGGATACTGAACTTGCTGTTGATAAAGTGGTTGTTGTTGTGGTTGATATGTTGGTTGCTGAGGAATCGGAGCTGGAATAGTGACAGCTGCTACTGATCTGTGGACATACTGAGGTCTGCCCCTGTTGGCATGGATGGCATTTGTCTCACCAGTTCTTCTAGGTCCCACAAAAGGCTTCCTGGGATTACTTGACGAACTTGCACCATTGTCAGAAATCTTACCCATCTTCAGAAGGCTTTCAATTCTTTCTCCAGCTATGACTACGTCAGCGAAACTGGTGGAAGAAAAGGCAGCTAGCCTATCAATATATGTCCCTTGCAGAGTGTTCATAAACATGTCGGCCATTTCTCTTTCCGACATGGGTGGCTGGACAGCAGCAGCAAGCTGTCTCCACCTTTGGGCATATTCCCTGAAGCTTTCCCTAGAGGATTGAGACATTCCCATCAGAAGGGTTCTGTTAGGAGCCATGTCCAGATTGTATTGGTACTGTCTGATGAAGGCTTCAGCTAGGTCCTTCCAGCACCTGATAGTGGCTCTGGTCAAATGTGAATACCACTCCCTTGAAGCCCCAGTCAAACTGTCTTCAAAGTAAAACATCCACAGTTTTTCATCCATGGTGTATGCCTTAAGTCTTCCCAGAAAAGACTGTAAGTGAGTTTGTGGACAGGAAGTTCCGTTGTACTTCTCGAAGCACGGGGGCTTAAACTTGTGGGGAATCCTTACTCCGTCCACTAACCCCATATCCATAACATCAAAACCTAGGGAGTTTTGAGACTCCAGAGATCTCAACTTCTCAGCAATTTCATCAAACCTTCTGTCATAAACTTCATCCCCAGCTCCCATCACAGTGAACTGTTCTTCTTGGGGGTCTTCTTGTAAGATCCTTCCTCCAGTAGTATTTCCTTGCACATTAACCGGGATGTTGACTTCCGGATGTAGATGAGGCCCATATACTGGTGGATTAACATGAGGCTGTCCCCTTTCATTGTTACTTGTTCCTCCAGTTCCCAGATGGGGTTCCTCTGGAGTTTGTCTTTCTACCAATGCCCTTAACCTCTCTTGACTTTGAGCCAAGCCATTCATTACTTTCATGAACTGGGTCATTTGGTTTCTCATCTCTGTTCTTTCATTAGCCATCTGAGTTCTGACCTCTGTCAGATCTTGATGTACTTGATCCATTTGGATACCAGGAAAGTTGTTGCGAGTAGGATACCTGTGCGGACGGTTGAGAGGGAACACCCGACGTCGAGCAATAATTCCTGAACCACAACAGAGTTAGAAACAAATAACATAATGACAAAACCTACAAAACAAAACAAAAGTTAGCATGCAATGCAGTATGCTTATTTGTTTCCAAGGTATCCGGCTTGGCACTTGGTTTTGACCTTTCCAGACCCTGAGGAAGATACTTTGATGTTGCTTGAGAGAAAGAGATTTAATGAATCAAACTAACAAATATATTACAAATAGTGAATAATACATAGTTTGTTTTTACAACATATGCCCCTGAAGGGTCAAAATACAACATAAAAGAAAAGTACATCAGATGGAAATAACAACAAACAAAGTGATCAAACATCTAAGCCAAACTTATCCTCCTTAACCTCCTTCAAAAGTGCTTCAGTTACAGGACCAGCTGGATGCTCTGTGATGTTTCTGATAAGAAGGTTCCTGGTGGCAATAGCAGCAGTCAGCTTTTTGTGCCTGTCCTGGTCTTTTGACCTCTTCACACCAGCCCTAAGCTTCAATTCTGAGATTTCCTTTTAGGCTGCTAGCAAAGCCTCCTGTTGCTTCTTTTCATTAACCTCCAACTGCTCAATCCTAGCTTGAGTCCTCTTATCCTCTTGAGTGCGAACTTCAGTGATCCTGACCCACCTAGCTTGACTTTCCTCTAGATAGAGATCAGTCCTAGCCTTCTGAAACTGGGCCTCTTTACAGGCATTCTTCAATATTTGCTCTCCAGCTCTTGATTTCTTGATGTAGTCTTCTGCTTTCTCAATCTTGGCCAGATGTTCTACCTTAAGCTTCTCTAACCTCTCAATGTCTAAACGACCATCACTCCTCTCCCAGAGGGTCTTCTTCAGAGCTTGAGACAGATTCTCATTCCTTTCCTTCAGCTTCTCAAATTCTTCCAGGTTGACAGTAACTGGAGGTGGTACTGTGGAAGGTCCAGGTGTATCTTCAATGGTGAAAGGCATCCCAGAAATCTGAGCTCTAGCATGAGACCATTCATAATACTGAGCTGAAGCCACATTATTGCATCTCCCAAGAATGGCCATCCCTTTGGTCTGGATGTTGTCCCAAGCCCAGGATGCCTGTCTGACAACAACTAGATTAGGTTTTATCTCATAATACAGGGTTTCAGCCAAGTCTTGCACTCTAGGAGGGTGAACCAAAGCATAGCCCAATTGTCTCTTAAACAGCAAAGGGTTGTAGTTGATGCAACCCTTCACTCCCACTAGAGGTACATTGGGGTACTGCCCACAGCTAGTAATTATGTCTCTACCTTTGGTTCTCTGGGTGCACCATCTGATGTCATCTGAAGTCAAAGCAATAAGTCTCTTAGCCCAATTCTTCTGCTGGTGGGGGTTCAGGAAGGCATCAGTCCTAGGTAAGTGTTTGAGAAACCAGGTATGGAATAGAGGAGCACAGCATCTCACCAACTTTCCTCTTTGCTTCTCATTCCTTTGGTGAACAGAATAATAGAAATCTCCCAGCAAGGTGGGCGCTGGGTTCCTCAGAAGGAAGAGATGAATGGCATTCTTGCTGATAAAATTGGGCTCATCTGCAAAAAGTATAACCCCATATATACTGAGGGCTAACAGTGCACAAACTGCCTTCCATTCTCCCAAGGAGGCCTTCAGGATAGCCTGAGAAGTCAAGAAATCTAAGTGCAAACCAGGGATTCCAGCCTTTGTAGTCATGTTCTGCTCAATCACAATAGGTTCCAGGTGCAGTGCTTTGGCCACTTCTCCATTACTGGGAGAAGTCATCTCAGGGTTGAAGGGGACACCACCCCTGATAGGCACTCCAATCAGTGATGAGAACTCCTCCAGCAGAGGTCCTAACTGAAAGTTCTGGAAAGTGAAGCATCTCAAAGAAGGGTCAAAAAACTGTAGGCAAGTGTGGATCAAACTCCTATGAGAAGGGTCTAAGTCCATAACCATGTCAAGGATGCCTCCATAATGCTCTCTGAATAATGGGATGTGGTCTGGAGTGATAAGTGCCTGGACCTGCCTGATGCCAGCCAGCACAGGCTCAAAGAAGTGGTATGAAATGTTGCTCTTCTTGGGTGCCATAACTGCTGATGAAGAGCTAAAAACAGATGCTGATGATGAAGACTGGTACTGGAGATGAACCACTGATAGGATGATGATGAAGGTAACTGAAGTAAACCACTGATGAAGATAGCTAAAGCAGATAACTGGTGAACAAGGGTCTATGCAGATGAAGGGGTCAAAACCAAGCCAAATGTAAAGTGGATACCCTGAAAAACAAATAAACAAATGTTAAATGATGCAATGATGATGTATGCAAATGATACGCAAGGGTTTGTGATCAAGCTGGATCTGATTACTGTCTTGATATAAGTCCATGTATGTTCAAGAAGTCCAGATGGAGGTTCAGAAATCCAGTAACCAAGGTGGGGGACTCAAATAAAGAGTCACATGTCCAGGGTTAATCACAAGAACTGTCCAAAGTGAAGCATTCTCAAACAAAACAGGTATCAGGGTATGATGTGGCCAAGGGTTTCTGCAAACCTGTAAACAGCCCAACCCCCTCACAGGTAGTGTTCTAAAACAAGGATCCTCAGACTTGGATCAGTTATGAGAAGTGTAAACACTTCTAACCTGGAGGTACAGTGTTTACAATAATCATAAAATATCCTCCTCTAATTCACCTCAGTTTTTGAAGGTCATAATAAAAGGTCATCCAGACTTAGCAGGCTTCCCAGATAGCCCTAGCACTACAGGAAATCTGTAGCACAGAGTTCTCAAGAAGAAACCCACATCTGAACCGTGTTTCATATTCCCGCACCAGACCGAAATGGAATGGGAAAGAACATGGACCACTCTAGCCTAGGTGTCACTCAGGTCCCAGGTATAGGACCTTAAACTCTCAATAAACCCCACCCACCAAAACAAAAACCAGATCCAGCCAGATAACAGTATGACAAAATGATGTATATAAAGCTGTAAAGAAAGCAATAAGTAACTGTACATAAAGTAGTAAATAAAGCAAATATACAAACACAATTAGCACATAACACCCCAGTAAACACAAATCAAACAAGCGCTAGGAGGAACCCACAAAAAGAACCAGAAGCCCTGGTTACAGTATAAGGGTCCCCAGTAGAGTCGCCAAGCTGGCGCTCCCACCAAATGAGGCTAGGTCAAATAGGGTACAGACGCGAACGGTCGGCGACAAGAGAATGAGAACACACAGGGGTGAAGGAAAGGTAATGCTGCATAGACCTAGAAAAGATATGGATAAGACGGTTGCGAACCAGAGAGACTGAGAAATGGGGTTGGTTACAACCTGGGAAGGTATTAGCACCCAGATTGTCCGTCGTACTCGACGGGATCCACGCTTAAAAGATTTGTGTCTTAAAGGGGTAGTGTCAGTGCAATTTGTGTGTCAAAGCTGGAAAAGAATACAAGTGTCAGTGTAAAAGGAATGTGAGGTGTATAAGAGAAGTGTCAGTGTAAGAGAAGAATGAAATGCTCATGACTATGAGGCTAAAAGAATAAAGCTAGAAAGAGGGGGAATATACAGAGACTTTTGTTCGATAACTGTTAAGTTATGCCTACGTATCCTCTCGTGCAATGAGGAAGTCAGAACACCGTAGTTCGACCCAAAGAGACTGAAGATAAATTGACTGTGAACTGCTTACTTGCCTATGCTCAAGTGTATGACCTGTCTGGCTCAGGTGCAAACTGTCTTGCATTAGACGGAAGAAGCAAGTTCTCGTTTGTGAGTGAATGAGATGAGAAAAGAATCCCGAAGGAGACGATTATTGTTTGTTTTTGGTATTTTCAGTCTTTTATTGCTTTTGAAAGTTTTTCATAAGTTAATGAGCTTAAGCCTAAACCAAGGGTTAGTAAACTCATCACATCCTCCCTCAGATTAGGGGTAATGACAATACCTTAAATGTGAAATAAGCACCTCACACTTAATCACCATGATGTATGATTAAGATCATTAACCTACTTGTGATTATTTAGATGTTTTTGTTGTTTTTGTTTAGTGTTGAGTAATGAGATTAAGCCATAATCAGGGATTAAACAGACTCATTACACCATCATAATAGAAGGATAATAGATGAGAATGTTTAAGCTAAGGAAGACTCCTCAACTTAATCCATGATTAGGGATTAACCTCATGACAAAACAAAGCCTTTATTAAGTGGATTTTAGTTAATGATAAGATGAAGAAGTGATTTTTTATGGTTTGTAAGACAACTTGAGGGGGACTTGTCCATTAACACTAGGGTTAGTCCTTCTTAACCAATTAAGGAAGAATTAGAACCCTAATGCAAGGCCCAAGTTACAAGCTTGATGTCTTGATGGTTATTAAGTGAATTGATTAAAGGATTTTAACACATCAAGGGTTTAACACTTAGGATTAAAGTTATACACTCCATCCTAATAGAAGGATGTAGGCATAAGCTTAATCACAAAGCCTTAAAGCCTTTAGGGTTTAGCCCCTGATTATGAGATGAGAAGAGAAAACTCAAAGAGACACAAAGGTAAAAGCTAAGTGGGGGACTAATCAAACCCTAATTGTTATCATTCTTGGTCATTCCTAGGGTTTGTGAGGCTTAAGAGAGAAAGAAATCTTCAAAGAGCCACCAAGGAGAGAAGCAGATGAAAGGATCAAGAAGAAGCAAAACAACTTGCTTCACTTAAGAAGACAAGTTGCTTGAAGAAAAAAAGTAAGATGAACAAGAATGAGCAAGCTCAATCCAAAGCACAAGATAAAATGCAACAATGATTCATAAGAGAGATGAAAAGAGATTGTGAGAAGTGAAGGCAAATTCACTTCTCAATACAACTTACCACCTGAAAAGTTAGTAAAGAAATGAAATGCAATGCAAATGAGATGCAATGTGATGATGCAAACCAAAACCAGGAGCATAAACATGATGTGAATGATGCTAAGAGATGATGTAAACATGAGGCAAGGCATTAGAATGATCATACAAACATATGGATGCAAGAGAATTATGTTTTGAACCATGGATGTTCATGAAAAGTTGTGGAATGCAAAAGACATATAACATGACAAATGAAAGATGCAATGATCAAACATGATTCTAATGTGTCTTAAGATGTATTATGAATCGAATGGATGCACAAAAAGTCATGGCAAGTCATGGTGTGCAAGCAAAATGGAATATGGATGCAAAGGAAGGCATAAATTAGGGTTATATGCAACATGCAAAGCAAAAATCCAAAATCAGAAGCAAATGACATGATACAAATTTGAAAATGCAATCAAAGGAACCCTAAACCTATACAAACTCACTGCCCAAAGGATGGTATCCAACTCTTAACCTAGTGAGAGTTATGATTTTCCTAAGGTTGCTAGGGTTTTAAGGTACCTTGTCAAGAAAAATGCCAAACAAATTGAAAATGCAAGATCAATTCAAGCCAATTTTATCCTATAAACTACATGCTATACAAGGTGCAATGCAAAAAGAATCATCATCCAACTCTCAATGGTTAGGCAGAAATGAATTTTTGAAGTTTGAAACAAAATATTGCCTTGAAATGAAATTAATTCCAAAGAAAATTATCAAAAGGCATCAAGATCAAAAAAGAATTTTGGTTTGAGAGTTGGACAATGTTTCTAAATGTTTTTTAATGTTACATGAATTTTTTTGTAATTTTTAAATACCTAAAAGTATTTTTAATTAATTTTCATTAACTAATTAAAAATAAACTTTTAAATGATTTAAAAATAAATTTTAATGCAAAAAATAAAAATAAAAATATTTTTGTGTTCTGAAAATTAATTGAACCTTTGACAAAAATTTTCAGAATTTTTAAAGGTATTTTGCTATTTTTAATAATTCGTACAAAATAAATCAAAACAAATGAAAATAAAATGAATTTTAAATGAAAAATAGGAAAGTCAACTGATCTGAGGGCTGTGGTTCAAACCTAGGGCGCGGGAATTGACTAGCGCGCGCATCTGGACGGCCAGAATTCAAATCTCACTAATTATGTTTAAACCCTAATCATGTGCCCTAATTACTTTCAGATGACCGGAACAGTGTTCCGGTCATCTTCTCCGGCAAGGTGTTCATGCTATCTCACTCCCTACGCATCAAAACTTCACCAAAATCTCCAGATTCCATCTTTAAACATCATTAAACCTAAACCCCACCCCAAAATCCATTTATTTTCACTGAATCATAAGAATCAAAGCAAAACTCATTTCACGGGCAAAGTTTCAGAACAAGCATACATGGCCATTTTTCATTCATTTTCAAAACAAATCACATCATGATAATCAGTGAAGCATAAGGAAGCATTTAGAAACTAAAAATGGAAGTTCTGGAAAAATAAATGCCATGGCTACCTGAGCTTGAGCTTTCGAAACAAGGACTTTCTGGCTGCTTCTTTGGTTTAAACAAGCTCCAATGATCCTCCTTTGAAGCTTTTGACACTTAGCTGGAGTTTATATGGCCTCTAGAGAGAGTTGGCAGAAGCTCAGGCCAAGGGAGTGTGAAAATCGTATTTGTGATGTGGGAGGTTTCAGGCCAAAACAATGGTTGGGAAATGATCAGAGGATCATGGTGAGTTGATTAGTGAAAGAATTTCCAGGCTTTTGTGGCTGGGTTAAGAGATTCGATAGAAAATGAAAAGGGGGTGATTTTTGTGTATGATGGCTTGTGGGAGAGATCAGGATGAGTTGTGTGTTGTGTTGAGTTCCATTTTGTCCACTTATCACTCTTGGATAGGTCAGAGAGTGGGTGCTGGCCTAGGTTGATTGGTATGGGCAAGTTGCAAAAATGTCACCAACTTGTGTACTTGAGGTATGGGCTGGTTCAGTGGTTGTTTCAAGGCATGGCTCGAGTCAGCTTGGTTCAAGGAGGTCCATGGAAATCATAGTTTGTAGCTGGCACAAGTGGCTGAAGAGATATGATCCATTTTGCAATTTTGGGGAAGTTTGGCCCCTTTTGAATTTCTTGAAGTTCAAGGCATGAAACATGGGATTTATTTGTGCAATTCTGACTTTTGGGTCATGTGTGATGCTTATGTAATGGTTAGAAGTCACTTTGAGGTCTCAATTTGCCTTGGCAAGTGATTTTGCAACTTTGCCTCTTTGGTGCATAACTTGAAATTATGTGATTTTTCCCAACTTTGACAAGCCATAACTTTTGATCCAAAATGAATTAGAATGAGTTCTTGTACTTTTTGAAAAGGGAATGATCCATTCTACAACTTTCATGGCCAAAGTTTTCCCATTTGAAGCATTTTTGAATCAAAAAGCAAGGGTTGAAAAAGTTTCCCAAAATGGCAAGTTTCCATTACAAGTCATTTTCCCAAAAAGTAAACTTTGCAAATGGCTTGAAATTCTTCAATTTTTGTGAACTTCTAACATCTTCTATGATCAAATAAAGATCATACACCATCAAAATGATGAAGAACACCCTTTGGTTGGGTCATTGGGGGCCTCAGATGCCCTGATTTTGCACTGACTTGCTCAAGAAGTCAACTCTTGATTAGATGCCTTCCCCATGGAATTTCTTCATGAAAATTGATATGCATGATCCCTATACCATATAGAGACCAATAGAAACAAGAATGACCAAAAAAATTGGAGTTATGGCCTTTGAAACCAAAACCCTAATTCTAGGTCATCTGTGCAGTCAAACCTGGCTCTGCTTCCATGCCCATCTCAGTTCTTGTGATTTTTTGACATTCTTGACTTTGAGAGGATATAATATGATGCTTGAACATACATGGACCCCTTTGAAGTGATTAGTGACTTTTGGAGTGGCTCAAATGGCTCAGGATGGCTCAGATCACAAACCCTAGATGCAGATGACCTTGAATCAATGCAGTGAAGCAAAAGTGCAATATGAGATGCTATGATTGAATTTATGCATATAAAGAGATCACAAGCCATGGTGTGAATGGGTGATGGCAAATTTGGGGTGTTTACAGCTGCCCCTATTCAAGCATGAGTTAGCTGTGCAGGATGTAAGCAACGGCTTAACAGGCAAACAAGATAACTTGTGGTTGAATACCAAAGACAGTCCAAAATTTGTACTCACAGAGTGAAGAAGAAAAGGGATATAGATTGTAAAAGAAAAATAAAGTATAATTATAAAGTGCGGGCGACGGAGGACGACCGTCGAGCAGAGGACGACTGCTGGGGAAGGAGCAATGACGGGGACGACCGACATGCTGGGGATATAAGGGATTAAGATATGAGACTCTCTGGGGATTATAGGTAAAAATAACTGATGAGGTACGGTCATCAAAGGTAAAGGACGATCACCTAGCAGGGGACGGATGCTCTATTGGGGGATAAGATGAGGGACGGTCATCTGAGGTGAAGGACGATCACCTGGCCAGGTTTGGTTGCCAAAAGTATCGCGACACAGGACGAATGCCGGATAAAAAGGTCGACGATGGGGACGGCCATCGGATAAGCATGATGAAGGACGATCATCAAGAGGTGAAGGACGATCACCTAGCAGGGTACGGCTGCTCTCAGGGTTTGTCATGCCATAGGACGAATGTCAGATAACAAGATCAACGATGGGGACGGCCATCGGATAAAATGATGAAGGACGATCATCAGGAGGTGAAGAACGATCACCTAGCAGGGGACGGCTGCTAAATATCACGACATAGGACGAATGCCGGATAGAAAGGGGTTCCAATAATGGAGACTCCGTTGGGGAAAGGATGAGGGACGGTCATCCAAAGGTGAAGGACGATCACCGGGCAGGGTACGGCTGCCGAAAGGTATCATGACATAGGACGAATGTCAGATAGAAAAGAAGTTTTGCTGGGGACTTCGCTGGGGAAAAATAGACACGGACGAGTGTCTAATCTCATGAAGACATAAGTGTTTGGCACTGTGTATATATTAAAGATGCGGACGAGCATCCTTAAGACTATGATACAGACGGGTATCAGGTAGAAACAAACGCTGACGCGTGTTCGGAGATGACGATACGGACGAGTATCAACTAGTTTAACAAAGAACACGGACGAGTATTGATTCTGAGGGGACTCTTCTGGGGAATAATTGACACAGACGAGTGTCTAAATTCTAGGAAGAGGTAACAGTATCTGACATTGTGTATGGATTAAAGATGCGGACGAGCATCCTTAAGATTATGATACAGATGAGTATCAGGTAGAAACAAACGCTGGCGCATGTTCAGAGATGATGGTACGGACGAGTACCAACTGGTTAACAAAGAACACGGACGAGTGTTGAATCTGGAGGGATTATAAGTGGTATATACAAGATACGGACGAGTATCTGTATGAGTAAAAGATAATGAGTAACACAGACGAGTGTTTAACTTGCTGGGGAGGGTGACACGGACGAGTGCCAAAAGGTACATTATAAACAAGTATATGCTTTACAAAGTGTTCAAGTAGCTATGTTTGGGGAAGGTGACACAGACGGGTGTCAGGGAATCTGTATGGATATATGCATCTGTGAGTGCAAAGAGGACGCTTTGGCTTTCTACTGGGGATATGACACGGACGGGTGTCAAGAAGTATCTGTAATATATAAGTGTCTGTTTGTAAAGAAAGCCTGGGCGACTTTACTGGGGAGTGATGACACGGACGGGTGCCAAAAGGAGTATGCATTGGTATTTATGAGTGTAAGGCAAATGCCTTGGCTTTCTGCCGGGGAATCCGGGGAGTGTTCTGTATATCGTTGCTGGATTGCCAGTATTTACAAGTGTTTGATTTAGAACATGGCTTATGATTATGCAATATGTTTGATTTTTGCCGTAATGCTCCGTATTAGACGAAATGTTACGCTTTGTGGGGAGAATATGATGCTAATGCTATGATTATGCAAAGATAACGACCCAGGATTCGGATCCCGCTGCTGCGAAGATCTCTGGCTGATCTGCTTGAAGTGGACATCCCAGCTGGGGATGAGATTATTGATGGATCTGACATATGAGACTCTGCTTGGGGATATAGGTCACTGATAGACCTATTTTGGTAATGAGGGACCCAGCTGGGGTTTGTAGAAGCTTTCGTCACTCTGTTGTGAGGTCTTCGGGCGTTGCTGATAGAGACTGAATCTCTGTGGGGAGATGATTCTCTGGCCTTTTCCTTTGGCCGAGGAGGACTGATGTCTGGCAACTCAGCTGGGGAGAAAGAGAGATCCCTGAAAGACCTTCCTAGAGATTTCTGTGGGGGATCCTGTTGAGGATGATACTGGACGACTCAGCTGGGGAATGTGAACACCTTCTAGTGCTGCCCTTTGAAGGAAGTATCGGGGAAGTGACGCCTGGCAACTCTTGATGGGGAGAAAGCATCTCTAGTGCTGAGACTGAGTGGATAATGATTTGCCAGCTTGCTGGGATGAAGCTTTCATGCCCCATGCTATGCTTTGAATGTCTGCAATCCTGAAAAGACAAAGAAACATGCAAGTACCCTTGAGGTATCCCTTACCGGATTCCATCATAGGAGTCTAGGCACTCCTGGGAGAGAGTATATTTCCTGTAAGCACGTATTTTTTAGAAGAGAAACATCTGTATTCATGCAATCAGTAGCTTAAAGACATCGGACATTTTGCAAACGAAAATAAAATGTACGAGACGAAACATGACTGAAAATCTGATTTTATTAATTCATGTGCCCTGAATTGGCAAATACAGTCAAAGGAACAAATCCCCTAAAATGAGGAGATTGTTATAAATTGAGAAATAAAAGGTATTGGCAATGTTGATGACGCTTCAGGGAGCTTTCCTTTGCTATGACTCGTATGACATTTGACGTTCTTCTTATCTTGCTTTCTGGAGAAGGCTGATTCTGAAAGAAGCTTGATCCTTTTGAAGCTTACCAAGTTGTAAGTGATACAGACGAATTCAGAATGCAGTTGTTCGCTTACTCCCTTATTTTGCATGGATCGCCCTTTCGGGTTTTCGATCCATCGGGATACCCATTTTTGCCTGAGTTGTCCGATGCGGCTTTTCAACTCAGCGGGTGTACATTTTTTATTTATTTTCCCTTATTTTTGCCCGAGTTTTTTATTCTGTTTTTGACTCGCCGGGATGCCCTATTTTTGCCTGGACTTACATTCTGTTTTTATGTCCAGCGGGTCATTTTTATGCGAAGTATTTTTTAACTGCATCTGAATTCACAGGGGACGGGAAGTCTTCACCATCCATAGTACCGAGCATGAGTGCTCCACCGGAGAAAACTTTCTTTACTACGAATGGTCCTTCATAGTTCGGAGTCCACTTGCCCCTGTGGTCTGTATGAGGAGGGAGGAGTCTTTTCAGCACAAGATCTCCCACTTGGTACTCTCGGAGCCTGACTTTCTGATCGAAGGCTTTCTTCATTCTTTTCTGATACAGCTGCCCATGACAGATTGCATCTAATCTCTTCTCTTCAATCAGACTCAGTTGCTCGTATCGGGATCGGACCCATTCTGCTTCATTCAACTTAACATCCATTAATACCCGTAAAGAGGGTAATTCAACTTCAACAGGTAGGACTGCTTCCATACCATACACAAGTTGATACGGTGTTGCCCCAGTGGATGTTCTGATTGACGTATGGTACCCATGCAAGGCAAACGGTAGCATTTCATGCCAGTCTTTGTAGGTAACTACCATCTTTTGCACAATCTTCTTGATATTCTTATTAGCTGCCTCAACAACGCCATTCATCTTTGGCCTGTAAGGAGAAGAATTGTGGTGTTGGATCTTGAAGTCCCGACACAGCTCTGCCATCATTTTGTTGTTTAAGTTGGAACCATTATCAGTAATTATTCGCTCGGGCACTCCATACCGACAGATGATGTCTCTCTTCATAAATCGGGCTACCACTTGCCTTGTAACATTTGCATAGGAAGCTGCTTCGACCCACTTGGTGAAATAGTCAATGGCAACCAGGATGAATCTGTGGCCATTTGAAGCAGTTGGTTCAATCTTTCCAATCATATCAATGCACCACATGGCAAAGGGCCAGGGCGAAGACATCACATTCAGAGGATTTGGAGGCACATGCACCTTATCCGCATAAATCTGGCATTTATGGCACTTTCTGGCATAGGCACAACAGTCGGCATCCATTGTGATCCAGTAATAACCTGATCTTAGCAACTTCTTGGCCATGGCATGCCCTCCTGCATGGGTACCAAAGGAACCTTCGTGCACCTCGTGCATCAACAAGCCTGCTTTAGTTTTATCAACGCATCTGAGGAGTACCATATCAAAGTTTCTCTTGTAAAGGGAACCATCAGTATTCAAGAAGAAACTACCAGCAAGCCTTCTTAATGTCTTCTTATCATTGGAGGATGCCCCAGGTGGGTATGTCTGATCCTCCAAGAAGCACTAGATATCATGGAACCAAGGCTTATCATCTTTAACAACATCTGCTGAGAACACGTATGCTGGTCTGTCAAGTCTGGATACTGCAATTTGAGGCACAAAGTTGGCAGCTTGAACTTTGATCATGGATGAAATGGTAGCAAGAGCATCTGCAAACTGATTCTCATCTCGAGGGATATACTCAAGCTTGACTGTTGTGAAGAAAGTCAGTAACCTTCTTGTATAATCCCGGTAAGGTATCAGATGATCTTGGTGGGTGTACCATTTGCCGTTGGTTTGATTAATTACCAGAGCTGAATCTCCGAATACAGTCAAAGTCTTGATCCTGAGGTCAATGGCTTCCTCAAGACCCATAATACAAGCTTCGTATTCAGCTTCATTGTTAGTGCAGTTAAAGGTGAGCTTTGCCGAGAAAGGCATGTGAACTCCTTTTGGTGTAATGAGTATTGCACCAACACCACGACCATTCATGTTAACAGCCCCATCAAACATCATAGTCCATTCTTCTTCTGGGTCAGGCCCTTCAGTGTGAACAGGCTCTTCATGATCTTTTGCTTTGATGAACATGATGTCTTCATCAGTGAAGTCAAATCTTATAGGTTGGTAATCATCAATGGGTTGCTCAGCTAGATAGTCAGACAACACACTGCCCTTGATGGCTTTCTGAGATGTGTACTGAATGTCATATTCTGTGAGGATCATTTGCCATCTTGCAACCCGTCCGGTAAGTGCTGGCTTCTCAAAAATGTACTTAACTGGGTCCATTTTTGATATCAATAAGGTAGTGTGGGTCAACATATACTGCCTTAGTCGGCGAGCAGCCCACGCTAAAGCACAACAAGTTTTCTCGAGCAGTGAATAACGTTGTTCACAGTCGGTAAACTTTTTTCTTAGGTAGTATATTGCATACTCTTTTCGACCAGACTCGTCATGCTGGCCCAACACACACCCCATTGACTCTTCTAATACTGTCAAGTACATAATTAGAGGTCTTCCTTCAACTGGAGGCATAAGGATTGGAGGTTCTTGCAAGTATTCCTTGATTTTGTCAAAAGCCCTTTGGCAGTTTTCGTTCCACCTGACTGTTTGTTCTTTTCTTAGCAGCTTGAACAAGGGTTCACAGGTTGCTGTAAGGTGAGATATGAACCGTGAAATGTAATTCAATCTACCTAGGAAACCTCGAACTTCTTTTTCCGTCTTCGGTGCAGGCATTTCTTGAATGGCTTTGACTTTGTTAGGGTCAACTTCAATCCCTTTTTCGCTTACAATAAATCCCAGCAGCTTACCGGATCGCACCCCGAATGTGCATTTGTTGGGGTTCAACTTCAATTGGTACTTCCTCAGACGCTTGAATAACTTCAACAGATTTACCAGGTGGTCTTCTTCTGTGAGGGACTTGGCATTCATATCATCCACATAACATTCAATTTCTTTGTGGATCATGTCATGGAATAATGTTACCATAGCCCGTTGATAAGTTGCACCAACATTCTTCAGTCCGAATGGCATCACCTTGTAACAGAACGTGCCCCAGGGTGTGATGAAAGTTGTCTTCTCCATGTCTTCAGGTGACATCTTGATCTGATTGTATCCTGAAAATCCGTCCATGAAGGAGAACACCGAGAATTGAGCCGTATTATCAACCAATACATCAATGTGAGGTAAAGGGAAGTCATCTTTCGGGCTAGCTCTGTTCAAGTCCCGGTAGTCCACACACATCCTCACCTTGCCGTCTTTCTTAGGCACAGGTACAATATTAGCAACCCACGGCGGATAACTAGTCACAGCAAGGAACCCGGCGTCCCACTGCTTTTGTACCTCTTCCTTAATTTTCATTGCCATATCTGGGCGAGTACGGCGCAGTTTCTGTTTAACCGGTGGGAAATCTTCTCTCAAAGGCAGCTTGTGCATAACAATATCGGTGTCCAACCCTGGCATATCCTGATAAGACCAAGCAAAGACATCCACATACTCCCGAAGCATATCAATCAGTTGTTCCTTTACTGAGTCTTGTAAGCAGGCTTTGATCTTAACTTCTTTCACATCTTCTTCTGTACCAAGATTAACCGCTTCAATCTCCTCCTGATGAGGAGTGATAACCTTCTCCTCTTGCCTTAACAACCTGGCTAGCTCTTCAGGAAGATCATAATCTTCTTCAACCCCTTCATCAGCTTGATTGATTGGATTGTCAAAGTCATACAGAGTCATAGCTGTGTTGTTGTCGGTGCAGTCTGAAAGGCACTCTCTGCAAGGGTTTAGATTGTTCATTTTAGTGATCGATTTTAATCTTGTTTAGAAAAAGTGAAAGGAAGTTATCATTTTGGAAAACATTGCCATTTTATTTTTGTACAAAAAGAAAAATGGAAAAACAGTGAGCGGAAAAGAAAAAGACTCATTTGCAAAAGATGTCCGATATTCATTAATTGATCTGTTTGCACAAAATTACAAGATGGCCCGATTACAAAATGAGTCTTGACATCTTAGGCAAGATGCAAGACTTGATGCATGCTTAAAATATACAGGAAATACTAATTACTCTGCAGGAGTAACCCTTATAATTTCCTGGGAAGACCAGTTTGAGATATGGCTCCCCGGGGTCCTTGGACGTATCCAGCTCTCCAGGTTGCGCTCATCTTCCGACTCATCTTCCAAGTTGTTCACAGCATCCGGGGTGAGCATCCCCCCGCTGACAAAACTGGGCTTTTTAGCAGCCTCTGATTGATCTTGTTGAGTTGGTTTGTAACCTAACCCAAATCTGTCTTCCTTCTTCTCCACAGGTAGCAACTTGCCCCAGCCTTGGGCAGTACCCTCTTCAACAACCTTCCTGGCTTGCTGATAAGATGTCATGGAGGTTCCCAGTACAGCAGATGCTTCATTTATGTTCAGGGCTTCAAACCCTTGGCTCATGGTTTCATGGATTTCTCCATCCATCTCAATGTATTTGTACGTAGCCAGATGGCTAACAAAAATGTCCTCTTCCCCGCAGATGGTGATGATTTGGCCTTCCCACTCGAATTTCAGCTTCTGGTGAAGGGTAGACGTAACTGCGCCAGCGGCATGGATCCAAGGTCTACCCAACAAACAGCTGTAGGTCGGCCGAATGTCCATCACATAGAAGGTAATTTTAAAAGTCTGCGGGCCAATCATCACAGGCAGATCAATCTCCCCAAGCACTGATCTTTTTGAGCCATCGAATGCTCTTACCACCAAATTACTCGGACGCAATGCCAAGCCATCATACTCCAGCTTCACCAAGGCTTTCTTTGGTAGAACATTGAGTGAAGACCCAGTGTCCACCAGTACATGGGATAGAACAACACCCTTGCATTCTAGAGTGATGTGTAAAGCCTTGTTGTGGTTACGCCCCTTAGTAGTTAAGTCAGCATTGGTAAAGCCCAGTCCATGACTGGTATTGACATTTTCTACCACGGTTTCTAGCTGATTAACAGTGATCTCCTCTGTCACGTATGCTGCGTGCAAGACTTTCAGTAATGCATTCCTGTGAGCTTCGGAACACATCAGCAGGGATAATATGGAGATTTTTGAGGGAGTTTGGTGAAGCTGATCCACTACCTTGCAATCACTTCTCTTTATGATTCTCATAAACTCATCTATATCTTGTTCAAAAGATGTCTTCTGAGTTTCTTTGACAGCCGGCTCTTCAAAAACCACACTCTTTCCTTTTGCTTTGGCAGCAGCTTCTGCTTCGACATTAGGTCTTTGCAATTGTGAGGCAAAAAGACGTCCGCTTCTGGTGAAGCCTCCGCCTCCCCTAACATTATCAATTTGTGGAGAAGAGGTTGAAGAATCCAAAGTGATTTTCTCCCAGTTGCAGTAAAGATCAGAGCCATAATGCCAGGGTATGACATTACTGCTTTCATATGGAACTGGTCCAGGCACCGTGATGGTAACTGGACTGACTGCAGCAGAGGAGGGTACTGAAATGGTGTGCGGATCATAGTAAATGGTGATTGGTGGTCTGGCAAGAGGTGCCACTGTTTGTTGTTGAAAGTTGTTGTTTGGAGGAACATTTGATGGATCATAGTAAATGGTGACTGCTGAGATATCTTCATTAATTTCTGCTGGTGTTGTAGAAGATTCTGCCAAATAAATGGGTGTTGATGTTGTAGAAGAAAAGGTTGTTGACATCTGATCTGTTGAAGTGATGGACGGAGCCATGGTTGATGATATTGATGAATTGGTCGGAATGATTGTTGTTGCAGTTGTAGAAGAATCAGGAATTGTTGTCAAAGGGATTGCTGGATTTGTAGGCGTTGATGTTGTGATCTGAAGTATACCACTTTTGATAAGACCATCTATGCCGCTTCTCAAGTTATCACACCCGTTAACCGAAATGTTGCAATAACCACAACCGAGCTCACACCCGGGGAACATCTGGCACTCTAGGAGCTGAGCTTTAATTTCTACCAGAGGTGTCCGAATCTGCCCAACACTGGTGATTAAGAAAGATGGCTTGTCTTCCTCAATGGCATTAATTCTTGGTCCTCCATGATTGGGCATGGGATTCTTGTTGACATTTGGCGGGGGTGCGAAATTGAGGGCTTTGGAATCCACTAGATCTTGCACTTTCATTTGTAAAGCCCTGCATTTCTCAGTATTATGGCCAGGTGCATTCGAGTGAAAAGCACATCTGGCGTTGACATCATAATTTCTTGGAAGATTGGAAGGATCTGGAGGTGCCAATGTCTTTAACTCAACCAAGTTGAGCTTCAGGAGTTGTGGCAATAAGGCAACATAAGGCATAGGGATAGGGTCAATCACCCTATTTTCCTGTGACGGTCTTTGCTGAAAAGGTCTTTGCTGTTGATTGCTGTTGTTGTTGTTGTAGGCTCTTTGTGGCGGATACTGAACTTGCTGTTGATAAAGTGGTTGCTGTTGTGGTTGATATGTTGGTTATTGAGGAATCGGAGCTGGAATAGTGACAGCTGCTACTGATCTGTGGACATACTGAGGTCTTCCCCTGTTGGCATGGATGGCATTTGTCTCACCAGTTCTTCTAGGTCCCACAAAAGGCTTCCTGGGATTACTTGACGAACTTGCACCATTGTCAGAAATCTTACCCATCTTCAAAAGGCTTTCAATTCTTTCTCCAGCTATGACTACGTCAGCGAAGCTGGTGGAAGAAAAGGCAGCTAGCCTATCAATATATGTCCCTTGCAGAGTGTTCATAAACATGTCGGCCATTTCTCTTTCCAACATGGGTGGCTGGACAGCAGCAGCAAGCTGTCTCCACCTTTGGGCATATTCCCTGAAGCTTTCCCTAGAGGATTGAGACATTCCCATCAGAAGGGTTCTGTTAGGAGCCATGTCCAGATTGTATTGGTACTGTCTGATGAAGGCTTCAGCTAGGTCCTTCTAGCACCTGATAGTGGCTCTGGTCAAGTGTGAATACCACTCCCTTGAAGCCCCAGTCAAACTGTCTTCAAAGTAAAACATCCACAGTTTTTCATCCATGGTGTATGCCTTAAGTCTTCCCAGAAAAGACTGTAAGTGAGTTTGTGGACAAGAAGTTCCGTTGTACTTCTCGAAGCACGGGGGCTTAAACTTGTGGGGAATCCTTACCCCGTCCACTAACCCCATATCCATAACATCAAAACCTAGGGAGTTTTGAGACTCCAGAGATCTCAACTTCTCAGCAATTTCATCAAACCTTCTGTCATAAACTTCATCCCCAGCTCCCATCATAATGAACTGTTCTTCTTGGGGGTCTTCTTGTAAGATCCTTCCTCCAGTAGTATTTCCTTGCACATTAATCGGGATGTTGACTTCCGGATGTAGATGAGGCCCATATACTGGTGGATTAACATGAGGCTGTCCCCTTTCATTGTTACTTGTTCCTCCAGTTCCCAGATGGGGTTCCTCAGGAGTTTGTCTTTCTACCAATGCCCTAACCTCTCTTGACTTTGAGCCAAGCCATTCATTACTTCCATGAACTGGGTCATTTGGTTTCTCATCTCTGTTCTTTCATTAGCCATCTGAGTTCTGACCTCTGTCAGATCTTGCTGTACTTGATCCATTTGGATACCAGGAAAGTTGTTGCGAGTAGGATACCTATGCGGACGGTTGAGAGGGAACACCCGACGTCGAGCAATAATTCCTGAACCACAACAGAGTTAGAAACAAATAACATAATGACAAAACCTACAAAACAAAACAAAAGTTAGCATGCAATGCAGTATGCTTATTTGTTTCCAAGGTATCCGGCTTGGCACTTGGTTTTGACCTTTCCAGACCCTGAGGAAGATACTTTGATGTTGCTTGAGAGAAAGAGATTTAATGAATCAAACTAACAAATATATTACAAATAGTGAATAATACATAGTTTGTTTTTACAACATATGCCCCTGAAGGGTCAAAATACAACATAAAAGAAAAGTACATCAGATGGAAATAACAACAAACAAAGTGATCAAACATCTAAGCCAAACTCATCCTCCTTAACCTCCTTCAAAAGTGCTTCAGTTACAGGACCAGCTGGATGCTCTGTGATGTTTCTGATAAGAAGGTTCCTGGTGGCAATAGCAGCAGTCAGCTTTTTGTGCCTGTCCTGGTCTTTTGACCTCTTCACACCAGCCCTAAGCTTCAATTCTGAGATTTCCTTTTGGGCTGCTAGCAAAGCCTCCTGTTGCTTCTTTTCATTAACCTCCAACTTCTCAATCCTAGCTTGAGTCCTCTTATCCTCTTGAGTGCGAGCTTCAGTGATCCTGACCCACCTAGCTTGACTTTCCTCTAGATAGAGATCAGTCCTAGCCTTCTGAAACTGGGCCTCTTTACAGGCATTCTTCAATATTTGCTCTCCAGCTCTTGATTTCTTGATGTAGTCTTCTGCTTTATCAATCTTGGCCAGATGTTCTACCTTAAGCTTCTCCAACCTCTCAATGTCTAAACGACCATCACTCCTCTCCCAGAGGGTCTTCTTCAGAGCTTGAGACAGATTCTCATTCCTTTCCTTCAGCTTCTCAAATTCTTCCAGGCTGACAGTAACTGGAGGTGGTACTGTGGAAGGTCCAGGTGTATCTTCAATGGTGAAAGGCATCCCAGAAATCTGAGCTCTAGAATGAGACCATTCATAATACTGAGCTGAAGCCACATTATTGCATCTCCCAAGAATGGCCATCCCTTTGGTCTGGATGTTGTCCCAAGCCCAGGATGCCTGTCTGACAACAGCTAGATTAGGTTTTATCTCACAATACAGGGTTTCAGCCAAGTCTTGCACTCTAGGAGGGTGAACCAAAGCATAGCCCAATTGTCTCTTAAACAGCAAAGGGTTGTAGTTGATGCAACCCTTCACTCCCACTAGAGGTACATTGGGGTACTGCCCACAGCTAGTAATTATGTCTCTGCCTTTGGTGCTCTGGGTGCACCATCTGATGTCATCTGAAGTCAAAGCAATAAGTCTCTTAGCCCAATTCTTCTGCTGGTGGGGGTTCAGGAAGGCATCAGTCCTAGGTAAGTGTTTGAGAAACCAGGTATGGAATAGAGGAGCACGGCATCTCACCAACTTTCCTCTTTGCTTCTCATTCCTTTGGTGAACAGAATAATAGAAATCTCCCAGCAAGGTGGGCGTTGGGTTCCTCAGAAGGAAGAGATGAATGGCATTCTTGCTGATAAACTTGGGCTCATCTGCAAAAAGTATAACCCCATATATACTGAGGGCTAACAGTGCACAAACTGCCTTCCAGTTTCCCAAGGAGGCCTTCAGGATAGCCTGAGAAGTCAAGAAATCTAAGTGCAAACCAGGGATTCCAGCCTTTGTAGTCATGTTCTGCTCAATCACAATAGGTTCCAGGTGCAATGCTTTGGCCACTTCTCCATTGCTGGGAGAAGTCATCTCAGGGTTGAAGGGGACACCACCCCTGATAGGCACTCCAATCAGTGATGAGAACTCCTCCAGCAGAGGTCCTAACTGAAAGTTCTGGAAAGTGAAGCATCTCAAAGGAGGGTCATAAAACTGTAGGCAAGTGTGGATCAAACTCCTCTAAGAAGGGTCTATGTCCATAACCATGTCAAGGATGCCTCCATAATGCTCTCTGAATAATGGGATGTGGTCTGGAGTGATAAGTGCCTGGACCTGCCTGATGCCAGCCAGCACAGGCTCAAAGGAGTGGTATGAAATGTTGCTCTTCTTGGGTGCCATAACTGCTGATGAAGAGCTGAAAACAGATGCTGATGATGAAGACTGGTACTGGAGATTAACCACTGATAGGCTGATGATGAAGGTAACTGAAGCAAACCACTGATGAAGATAGCTGAAGCAGATAACTGGTGAACAAGGGTCTATGCAGATGAAGGGGTCAAAACCAAGCCAAATGTAAAGTGGATACCCTGAAAAACAAATAAACAAATGTTAAATGATGCAATGATGATGTATGCAAATGATATGCAAGGGTTTGTGATCAAGCTGGATCTGATTACTGTCTTGATATAAGTCCATGTATGTTCAAGAAGTCCAGATGGAGGTTCAGAAATCCAGTAACCAAGGTGGGGGACTCAAATAAAGAGTCACATGTCCAGGGTTAATCACAAGAACTGTCCAAAGTGAAGCATTCTCAAACAAAACAGGTATCAGGGTATGATGTGGCCAAGGGTTTCTACAAACCTGTAAACAGCCCAACCCCCTCACAGGTAGTGTTCTAAAACAAGGATCCTCAGACTTGGATCAGTTATGAGAAGTGTAAACACTTCTAACCTGGAGGTACAGTGTTTACAATAATCATAAAAGATCCTCCTCTAATTCACCTCAGTTTCTGAAGGTCATAATAAAAGGTCATCCAGACTTAGCAGGCTTCCCAGATAGCCCTAGCACTACAGAAAATCTGTAGCACAGAGTTCTCAAGAAGAAACCCACATCTGAATCGTGTTTCATATTCCCGCACCAGACCGAAATGGAATGGGAAAGAACATGAACCACTCTAGCCTAGGTGTCACTCAGGTCCCAGGTATAGGACCTTAAACTCTCAATAAACCCCACCCACCAAAACAAAAACCAGATCCAGCCAGATAACAGTATGACAGAATGATGTATATAAAGCTGTAAAGAAAGCAATAAGTAATTGTACATAAAGCAGTAAATAAAGCAAATATACAAACACAATTAGCACATAACACCCTGTAACACGGTGGGAGAACTGACTTTAGTTATGTTGCGGATAGCAAGAGTCGCCACCGACTTTTATTTTATCCAAAGGAAAGGCATAAAAGAACAGGAAAGACCTTTTTAAAAGATTTTTGGGTTCGGGGGGTAGGTTATGTAAAGGGAAGGTGTTAGCACCCTTTACATCCATGGTTATCCATTTGCTCTTAGTTACTTAGCTCACTTTGAATTGTTTTTGAAATGTGAAGTGTGTGAATAGAAATTTTCATAAGAGTTTGATAATGATCCATGTACGGATGCGTAAAAAACTTGTGTTTGAAAATTGTTTGAAATCATGAAGTGTTTGAAAAGTTTTTGAATAGTGAGCAAGTAACTATGAGGAACCTACCCTAGAGTTTAAGTCTTTCTGTTCTTGAATCCTTTAAATGGCAAGACTATCCCTATTATTAAGGAATAGGTAGTCATTACCTTGGATGTGAGGGACATATGAAGAGACATCTGTTTATGTAGGCAACTGTGGGGTGTATTAAGCAATTTTGGAGGGACTGTCATCCTTATTCGAAAGGGACAAGATCATTATGAAGGCAACCATTAAGGGACTTGATCTTTTATTGTTAAGGGACTAGATGACTTTATTTTTAAGGGACTTTTTGCTTTATACACCCTACTTGACCTTTTGATTAGGCAACAATGAGAGGTAACCCTAGAAAGTGAGATGGCGATCAAAGATCGACTTACGTGTGTGAGTGTTCAATTTTAAATATTTATCTTTAAAATTAAGTGATCTAAATTAATTTTAAATGACATACATGTTACACTCCCTATTTACTAACCATGGCATAAAATTAAATAATTTAAACATTATAAAAATATTACATCCAGGAACAATTACAAAAATAATAATAAAAGCAATTTAAATAAATAAGCAGAATAAGCAAAATAAATAAATAAGCAAAATAAGCAAAATAAATAAATAAGCAAAATAAGAGGGTTAGTAGAAAATAATAATAATAATAATTTAAAAAATAAATGGGGTTAGTAATAATCATATAAACATAATTAATAATAATAATAACGAAATAAACACAAATAATTAAAAGATCAAATTTTTATATGAGCAATTATTTAAGATTAATAAGAAAAATATGAACAATTATATTAATTATAAAGTTTTAAGTTATTTGTAAATTATATAGAAAAATAAGTTAATGACAAACACATTATAAATATAATTACAAAATTAATTTAACAATTTTTTTTAATTATTCCTAAGCATATATTAACAATTATTTAAATGCAAAATTAAAAATACAAACAATTTAGGTCATGTTTACATATTATAAAAAATAGGATTAATTATGATTATATTTACAAAATTTAATTATATTAAATAAAATATATACATGATTAAAAAAATGTGATCATACAATTATATTTACAAATTTAAAGATTATAATAAAATTTTATTTTCTAATTAAAATATAAGCAAGAATTACAATTAGGATTTTAGAAAATTATTGAGATTAATTAGGATTTGATAAAAATTAGGGTTTTATATACAAAAATATTAGGTTTTTTAGTATACAATATTAATTATATACATATGAATATATTAAAAAAAAACATAATATAAGTTTTATAAGAGAAAAATAATTTATATATATTGTTTAGAAATTTGTTGAGATTAATTTAGAAAAATAATATAAGAAATAATAGAAGAAATAAGAAAAGAAACAAAACCAAAAAAAACAGGACCTGGGATTTGAACCCAGGTCCTTTACCTGGACAAGCAAGAACCTAGCCACTGGGCTGCACGCTGCTAGCTGATAATATCCCAGCTTCATTTGGTTTTATGCTTTAACCCTGAAAATCATGAAAAAAATACACAAAACAAAAGGCCTGGGGGAATCGAACCCAGGACCTTCACAATACAAACAAACGCCTTAACCAATCCAGCTGGGAGAGCTAACCTGTTCATATAATCACCACAATTCATAATATATTAAAATTGTTAATTATGTGAAAAAACAAGAAAAAGATGGTGAAGCCAGGACTCGAACGCAGGTCATCAGGCTACACACGCACGCGTTCATACCACTGGGACAAGCATCAACTTGTGATATTAAACAGAAACAAAACATAAAAATATTAAAATCAAATTCAAATTCCAGAAACGCGCGCGCAGGGCCTTCATCTTCTTCATATTACCTGCGAAAATTAATACAACTTTTCCTGCGAAATTTCATACAAGTTCTTCTATGTTCATGTCCTGCGAAATTCAAACACCAAACAAACAGTACAATTACATCAAATTGTTTATACCAACGAGTTCCTTATGGTTCACACAATCAATCCACGTTGTTAGAATTTATTTATATTGTCTAAATCGTAAAACCCTAATTCGGCCATTCAAACCCTAACAATGGTGAAATACGATTGGGAGTACCAAGCTTCAAGGTTACTGTCCAGAAACATTCCTATCATCATCACAAACATCAAACAATCATCAAATTTCATTTAAATCAAGTAAATATATGGAATCGAAAAACTCATATTCAAGAACAAAGTTTGATTCGGTTTGAATAATTTAAGGTGTTATGGATGCATATGAACATTGGTACACATTCAGTGAAGCTTAGGGATCATTGTTGTGTCCTTAGAATACCTTCAAATGCCCTCAAATGAAGAACCCGAAAATTGATTTTTGGATGATTTTTTGGTTTGTGAAACTTACTCTTGGGAGGCAGAAATTCATCCTTTGTGATTAGGGTTATGTAGTGTACTTATAGTATGATCAATTAGGTCCGAAAAGATCATTGCTTGTGTGAAGAATTTGATATAAAAAGATTCAAAAAGATAAGCCTTAAAAATCAAATATTTTTGCATAAACACTTGCTATTTTAGGCCAATCATCATGATCTTCTTTCCACTTCAATTCCAATCATATTTATGAATTTCTAGAAGCTTGATCTTTTTTAAATCTTTGATTTTTATATTTTATTTTAATTTAAAATGATTTTTAATGAATTAAATCAAAATAAATAAAAATAAGATGATAAAAAATCTGATTTTTGTTGACTTGGGTCGTGCATGAGGTTATAGTATGGATTGGGTCATCATATGGCAAGCCCATTTAGAAAAAATTGGTTTTAGACCTCCATTTTCTTCATAAACCAACCAAAAATTTCCCAACTTTGCAAGGGCACATATCCCTCAATTTTAATGCTATGAGGGTGTTCTTGGACATTTTGTAAAGCTTGAAGAGTCCTATAACCAACCCCACTGGTTTCATGTCCATATCATTTACCATTCTCAAGTTATGCCCTCTTGAAGTTGTTGACTTTTTGTTGACTTTCAAAAGGACCTATAATGTCTTAGCTCATACCTTCCAAATGAAGCATTTTTGGGCTTGGCTTTTGAGACACAAAGTTGTAGAGAATTCAATTTCCTTTAAAATGAGCTTTGGATGGAGACTTGGTGATGAAGCATGTGAAAGTTATGGCTGGTCAAAGTTTAGTTGACTTTTACTGAGGAAACCCTAATTTAGAAACTCCTGATTCTTGATGATCTGAAATCTCCTTGATGAATCATGATCAACCCTTGATCAAATGATGAATTTTACTTCATATACTTGATGTTGGCAAAAAATCATGAAGTTTGACTTTGGTTTGACCACAGTTGACCTTAGTTTGATTTTTTAACTGCTTTGACTGGTTTTGACTTATCTGATCATCTGACTGAGCAAACTTCTGAGAAAAGTCTTGAAACTTGTCATGGGGGTTCTTACACACATATAAGATGTTATGAAGCTCACTTGAAGTCTTGGAAGTTCATTTAGCCTGATTAAAGTCAAAACCCTAGTTTTGGATGCACTGCTTAGGAGGTGCATTGTCTGAGGGGATTGTCAACTCTTCTGACTATTTGTGAACTTTGTGAACCTTGTGAACCATCATAAGATGTATTGTGAACCTTGTGAACCTCATGGGAGGTCTTGTGAACCTTGTGAACCTCATAAAGTGTCTTGTAGACTTCATGAACCTCCTGAAAGGTCTTGTAAGCATTGTGAATCTTGTGAACCTTGTGAACCTCATAAAGTGACTTGTAGACTTCATGAACCTCATGACAGGTCTTGTAAGTATTGTGAATCTTGTGAACCTTGTGAACCTCATAAAGTGACTTGTAGACTTCATGAACCTCATGACAGGTCTTATGAACCTTGTGAACCTTCTTAGCACACAAAGTCTTGTATTGTGAGGGCAAATTTTGGGGTGCAACAGCTGCCCCTGTTCAATTTTCTGAAACCTGAGGGGTTAGATTGGTATATTTGCCAATCATAACTTGGAAGGTTGAAGGGGATTGAACATAAAAGCCCAAAAATTTGCACTCACCAGTGCATAGAGTGATACAGATGATTAGTTGAGTATGCTTGAGTGGGCTTAAAGATGCCACTTGGAGAAAAATTCTTCAGGTACATTTCTTGGAGGATAAAGCAGTCCAAAATATGAAGATATAATGATAGCTTTCAGGAAGATAAACAACATCCCGAGGTAATAATATGCTTTCAGGAGGATAAACAACATCCCGAGGTAATAATATGCTTTCAAGAGGATAAAGCAGTCCTGAGTTAATAGTATGCTTTCAGGAGGCTAAAGCAGTCCTGATGTAATAATGTGCTTTCAGGAGGATGAAGCAGTCCTGATGTAATAATGTGCTTTCAGGAGGATAAAGCAGTCCTGAGTTAACAGTATGTTTTCAGGAGGATAAAGCAGTCCTGAGGTAGGGGTGATAGCTTTCAGGAAGATAAACAACGTCCCGAGGAGATAATATGCTTTCAGGAGGATAAAGCAGTCCTGAGGGATTGATAGCTTTCAGAAAGATGAACAACGTTCTGAGGTATAAGAAGCTTTCAGGAGGATAAAGCAGTCCTGAGGGATTGATAGCTTTCAGGAGGATAAAGCAGTCCTGAGGAGATGATGATAGCTTTCAGGAGGATAAAGCAGTCCTGAGGTGATAATATGCTTTCAGGAGGATAAAGCAATCCTGAGGTAATGATGATAGCTTTCAGGAGGATAAAGCAGTCCTGAGGTGATAATATGCTTTCAGGAGGATAAAGCAATCCTGAGGGATTAATACCTTTCAGGAGGATAAAGCAGTCCTGATAGTCACAAATTGTTGATGAAGTTTGTTTGCTGGAGAATTAACCTAAAAACAAGGTAGCATTCTGTATGGTAGTATTAGTTTATGCATTATGTATGCATGTATGGTATGATGCACTTAGGTAATGTATTATGTACCTATGGACATGTATGTTATGGTATGATGTAAATGATATATGTATGCATCATGCAGCCTGAAGCATCTGGATATTTTTGTATAACAACTGCTGGTCAGGGAAAATAAATCCCGATTCGTTGTCGAAGAATATGAGGAACTCATTCCCTTCTTGTTTGATAATATATTACACATAACCTCCCGTCTGCTGAGGATAGCAAGGTATACATAACCTCCCGTCTGCTGGGAATAGCAAGGTATACATAACCTCCCATCTGCTGAGGATAGCAAGGTATACATAACCTCCCGCCTGCTGGGGATAGCAAGGTATACATAACCTCCCGTCTTCGTTTGATAGTAGGGTAAATATAACCTCCCGTCTGCTGGGGATAGCAAGGTATACATAACCTCCCGTCTTCGTTCGGTGATAGGGTATATATAACCTCCCGTCTTCGTTCGTCGTACTCCTATTGGAAAGTAAATTCCCGAATATCCGTATGAGGATAAAAGAGATGGATATAAATTCCAGGGGAGATATGACTTTATGAAGATGGATTTGTCCTACTGAGGGTTTGTAGCTGTTTTGTTGAGATGAACCGGCGAAGCTTCGTTGAAATCCTTCCCTCGTTCGTCCTTAGTAAATACTATTACTGCATTTTTATGCATTTCTGGTAAACATCAATCATATTCAAAAGCATAATACATTCAAACACAACCAATGGACGTTCCGTTTATGTAAATAGGGTAAAAGTAAATCTGGATTCAAAGATGGAATTTTATTCATATCAAACAAGTGACCCATACATGGGTAAGTTTGTACAAGGAGACATAAACCCTAGTAAAAGGATTTTGTCATAAAATTTTACAAAATAAAAGAAATCAGCTATGTGGGAAATAATCCTATTGAGTTTCAATTCTACTATTGCCATTATCTTCAAGTATCTCATCTTCTGCTGTTGAGACGGAAATGGTTGGATTGAGCTTTATCTGTTCGAACTTGAGTAAGTATCACAGCTGGTTGCAGCTTCATGGGTGATCCAAACGAGACATAGTCATACGCTTTAATCCCTAACTTTTGCCTGGATTTCCCTTTCAGGTTTTCAATCCACCGGGATACCCTTTTTTGCCCAAGCCGCCTTTTCAGGTTTTCGACTTGCCGGGTGTACATCTTTTTATATATATCCCTAATTTTTGCCCAAACCCTTTTGGTTTGCCGGGATGCCCTTATTTTTGCCTAGGCCTGTCAACCTAGCGGGTCTCTTTTCATGCGTAGTATTTTTTAACTATGTCTGCGTTTACAGGCTGTGGGAAGTATTCACCATCCATAGTAGTAAGTATCATGGCACCTCCTGAGAACACTGTCTTGACTACAAATGGTCCTTCATATGTTGGAGTCCACTTGCCCCTAGGATCACCCTGTGGTAATATGATACGTTTTATTACCAAGTGTAAACACCCCAAATTTGCCCTCACCCATTCACACCATGTCTTGTGATCATTTCATATGCATAAACTCAATCATACCATCTCATATCACAATTTTGAGTCATTTGCATTGGTTCTAAGTCATCTGCATCTAGGGTTTGTGATCTGAGCAATCCAAGAGCTTCTTGAGCCACTCCAAAGGTCATCAATCACTTCAAAGATGTCTATGTGTGTTCAAGTATCATATTATATCCTCTCAAGTCAAGAATGTCAAAAAATCACAAGAACTGGGATTGGTGTAGAAGCAGAGCCAGGCTTGACTGCACAGATAACCTAAAATTAGGGTTTTGGTTTCAGAGGCCATAACTCCAAAATTTTTGGTCATCCTTGTTTCTATTGGTCTCTATATGGTATAGGGAGTATGCATATCAATTTTCATGAAGAAATTCCATGGGGAAGTCATCTGATCAAGAGTTGACTTTTCAAGCAAGTCAGTGCAAAATCAGGGCATCTGAGGTCCCCAATGACCCAACCAAAGGGTGTTCTTCATCATTTTGATTGTATATGATCTTTATTTGATCATAGAAGAAGTTAGAAGTTCACAAAATTGAAGAATTTCAAATCTTTTGCAAAGTTGACTTTTTGGGCAAGTTTGACTTTTAATGGAAATGCCATTTTAGGCAACTTTTTCAACCCTTACTTTTTGATCCAAAAATGCTTCAAATGAAAAAACTTTGGTCATGAAAGTTGTAGAATAGATCTTTCCCTTTTCAAAAAGTACAAGAACATGACCTAATTCATTTTGGATCAAAAGTTATGGCTTGTCAAAGTTGGCAAAAATCACTAAATTTTAAGTTATGCACCAAAGAGGCAAAGTTGCAAATTCACTTCTCAAGGCAAATTGGGCTGTCAAATGCATTTCTAAACTTCACCAAATGATCACACAAGTCCTAAAAGTCATATTGCACCCAAAGAATCACATGTTTCATGGCCCATGGATCAAGTTTCTTTCATAAGAACCAAAGGCAAGGCAAGTTGCAAAAATCATGATAGCTTCTCATCCACTTGCTGGCTAGTTGGCTGATCAGTCCTAGGCTTTTCCTCACCTCATGCTGCGCAGGACATGCCTCTTGTACTCAGCTAGCAAGTAGCCCATGCCCTTCTTACACAAAGTTGACATTTTTGCAAAAGCACCCATACCAATCAATAAAGCACATGTCACTTCTTCTGACCAATGGCATTTGTTTATACAAAGAAAATGCAAGCCAAACACAACAAGAGGCAAGCCTGAAACCAGCCATAGACAGCATTCTCATTTTTCACCCTCTCTTGCAAAAGCCTTCGAAACTCATCACACAACTCACAAACACACAAACAAACTTCATAAACCTTCTCACCATGCTTCACTGAACACAAAGCAACCCTCAAAACAGCCTGAAAGCCATAGAATCACAAACACGATCCTCACCTGACCTTGAACAGAACTGCTGCAAACTCTCAAACCAGCCATCACAAACTCTTTCTAAGCATCCAAACTTCATCAAGGGCCCAAAAGGAGTGGATTGCACAAAGAGAAGAGGTCAGAAAGTTGTAAACTGAAAAGCTTCAAACTCAGGTAGCTTCATGAACTTTTTTTCCAGAAGCATGATTTTAAGTTCTTAATAGCTTCTATACACTTCCCTGATCATGAATATGTGATTATTTTTGAAAATGGTTGAGAAATCAGGATGTATGCGTTGTCTGAAACTTTTTCCCTAAAAACATGTTTGATTCGATTCTCCCTGTTTTTGGATGATAAATGTTGTTTGATTGAGGGGTTTAATTCGTTTTTAGGTGGGGAAGAGTTCTGGGCATTTAGATTTCGTTTTAGATGCGTGTAGAGAGAGTTTGTGTTTTTGGTTGATCGGAGAAGACGACCGGAACAGTGTTCCGGTCGCCTGAAAGTCATTAGGGCACGAATTAGGGCTTAATCAGTTAATTAGCCAAGTTTGAATTCCCACCATTGGATGTGGCGCCAAGTCTCTTCCCGCGCGCGTATGTTTGAATCTGGATCCTTGGATGTGCATACTTTTCTATTTTCAGTTTTATTTCATTTTTATTTTTCACTTAATTGCATTGTTTTGTCCAATTTATTAAAAATAGTAAAATCATTTTAAAAATTCTGAAATTTTTTGTACAAACTTTTATTTAATTTCAGAAACCAAAAATATTTTTATTTTTATTTTTAGCATTAAAAAATATTTTTAAATCATTTAAAAGTTTATTTTTAATTAATTAATGAGAATTAATTAATTAAAAATACTTTTAAGTATTTAAAAATCACCTGGTGGTTCCATTGAATATCTTCTCTTGTAAACCTCACAAACCTTAGGAACAACCAAGCATGTCAATGATTAGGGTTTTGATTAGTCTCCCCTCTTAGTTTTTACCTTTGTGTCTCTTTGAGTCTTCTCTTCTCACCTCATAATCAGGGACTAAACCATAAAGGCTTTAAGGCTTTGTGATTAAGCTTATGCCTGCATCCTTCTATTAGGATGGAGTGTATAACTTTAATCCTAAGTGTTAAACCCTTAATGTTGTTTAAATCCTTTAATCAATTCATCTAATAATCATCAAGACATCAAGCTTGTAACTTGGGCCTTGCATTAGGGTTCTAATTCTTCCTTAATTGGTTAAGAAGGACTAACCCTAGTGTTAATGGACAAGTCCCCCTCAAGTTGTCTTACAAACCCTAAAAATCACTTCTTCATCATATCATTAAATAAAATCCACTTAATAAAGGCTTTGTTTTGTCATGGGTTTAATCCCTAATCATGGATTAAGTTGAGGAGCTTTCCTCAACTTAAACCTTCTCATCTATTATCCTTCTATTAGGATGGTGTAATGAGTCTGTTTAATCCCTGATTATGGCTTAATCTCATTACTCAACACTAAACAAAAACACCAAAAACATCTAAATAATCACAAGTAGGTTAATGATCTTAATCCTACATCATGGTGATTAAGTGTGAGATGCTGACTTCACACTTAAGGTATTCTCTTTACCCCTAATCAGAGGGAAGATGTGATGAGTTTACTAACCCTTGGTTTAGGCTTAAGCTCATTAACTTATGACAAATTCTCAAAAGTAATAAAAGACTGAAAACTCAAAAACAAACAATAATCGTCTCCTCCGGGATTCTTTTCTCATCTCATTCACTCATAAACGAGAACTTGCTTCTTCCGTCTAATGCAAGACAGTTTGCACCTGAGCCAGACAGGTCATACACTTGAGCATAGGCAAGCAAGCAGTTCACAAGTCAATTCACCTTTCAGTCTCTTTGGGTCGAACTACGGTGTTCTGACTTCCTCATTGCACGAGAGGATACGTAGGCATAACTTAACAGTTATCGAACAAAAGTCTCTGTATATTCCCCCTCTTCCAGCATCATTCTTTAAGCCTCATTATCATGAGCATTTCACTCCTGTCCTTACACTGACACTGTATATATCATACTTTGCATTTCTTTTACACTGACACCTGTACATCCTTTTCCAGCTCTTTTATACACAGATTGCACTGACACTACCCCTTTAAAACACAAATCTTTTAAGCGTGGATCCCGTCGAGTACGACGGACAATCTGGGTGCTAATACCTTCCCAGGTTGTAACCAACCCCCTTTCTCAGTCTCTCTGGTTCGCAACCGTCTTATCCGTATCTTTCCAGGCCTATGCAGCATTGCCTTTCCTCCGGGATAAAAATGCCTAGCTGGCGAATCTTTTCATTTCCTGTGAGTTCACTCCTGTGTGTTCTCACATCCTCCTCTCGCCGACCGTTCGCGTCTGTACCCCTCTTGACCCGGTGTCATTTGGTGGGAGCGACAGCAAGCCACCAGCCTGATATACCTTTGGCTTAACCTTCTTATTAAAAGCTTTGATCATCCGTTTATGGTACATCTGGCCATGACAAACTGCTGCTAACCTCTTCTCATCAATCAAATTTATCTGGTCAAGTCGAGTCTGAATCCATTCATCTTCATCCAAACCTGCATCCTTCATAATTCTTAATGAGGGAATCTGAACTTCAATGGGCAGAACTGCTTCCATACCATAGACCAAGGAGAATGGGGTTTCCCCTGTTGAAGTACGTATTGTAGTACGATAACCATGAAGAGCAAATGGTAACATCTCATGCCAATCCTTGTAAGTAACAATCATCTTCTGTACAATCTTCTTAATGTTCTTATTAGCAGCTTCAACTGCCCCATTCATTTTCGAACGATATGGCAAAGAGTTGTGATGCTTAATCTTGAACTGCGTGCAGAGATCAGTAATCATAGTGTTGTTCAGATTAGAGCCATTGTCAGTGATAATCCTTTCAGGGATTCCATACCTACATATGAGATTATTCTTAATGAATCGTGCCACAACATTCTTAGTAACAGATGCAAATGAAGCTGCCTCCACCCACTTCGTGAAGTAATCAATAGCAACTAGGATGAAACGATGCCCATTAGAAGCAGTAGGTTTGATCTCACCAATCATATCAATGCCCCACATGGCGAAGGGCCAAGGAGCAGTCAACACATTCAATGGTGATGGAGGTATATGTACTTTATCATCATAAATTTGACACTTGTGACATGTTCTGGAGTGTTGATAGCAATCAGCTTCCATGGTAGACCCTTACTGAAGAAGATCACCTGGTGAATTTACTGAAGCTATTCAAACGTCTGAGGAAGTACCAACTGAAGTTGAACCCCAACAAATGCACATTCGGGGTGCGATCCGGTAAGCTGTTGGGATTTATTGTAAGTGAAAAAGGGATTGAAGTTGACCCTGACAAAGTCAAAGCTATTCAAGAAATGCCTGCACCGAAAACTGAAAAAGAGGTTCGGGGGTTTTTAGGTAGATTGAACTACATTTCGAGGTTCATATCTCACCTTACTGCAACCTGTGAACCCTTGTTCAAGCTATTAAGAAAAGAACAAACGGTCAGGTGGAATGAAGACTGCCAGAGGGCTTTTGACAAGATCAAGGAATACTTACAAGAGCCTCCAATCCTTATGCCTCCAGTTGAAGGAAGACCTCTAATCATGTACTTAACAGTATTAGAAGAGTCAATGGGGTGTGTGTTGGGCCAGCATGACGAGTCTGGTCGAAAAGAGTATGCAATATACTACCTAAGCAAAAAGTTTACCGACTGTGAACAACGTTATTCACTGCTCGAGAAAACTTGTTGTGCTTTAGCGTGGGCTGCTCGCCGACTGAGACAGTATATGTTGACCCACACTACCTTATTGATCTCAAAGATGGACCCAGTCAAGTACATATTTGAGAAGCCAGCGCTTACAGGACGGGTTGCAAGATGGCAAATGATTCTTACAGAATATGACATCCAGTACACTTCTTAGAAAGCCATCAAGGGCAGTGTATTGTCTGAATATCTTGCTGAGCAACCTATTGAGGATTACCAGCCTATGAGATTTGACTTCCCTGATGAAGACATCATGTTCATAAAAGCAAAAAATCATGAAGAGCCTATTCACACTGAAGGGCCTGACCCGGGAGAAGAATGGACTATGATGTTTGATGGGGCTGTTAACATGAATGGTCGTGGTGTTGGTGCAGTACTCATTACACCTAAAGGAGTTCACATGCCTTTCTCGGCAAAACTCACCTTTAACTGCACTAACAACGAAGCTGAATACGAAGCTTGCATTATGGGTCTTGAGGAAGCCATTGACCTCGGGATCAAGACGTTGACTGTATTCGGAGATTCAACTCTGGTAGTTAATCAAACCAACGACAAATGGTACACCCACCAGGATCATCTGATACCTTACAGGGATTATACAAGGAGGTTATTGACTTTCTTTACAACAGTCAAGCTCGAGTATATCCCTCGGGACGAGAATCAGTTTGCAGATGCTCTTGCCACCATTTCATCCATGATCAAAGTTCAAGCTGCCAACTTTGTACCTCAGATTTCAGTATCCAGACTTGACAGACCGGCATATGTATTTGCAGCAGATGTTGTCAAGGATGATAAGCCTTGGTTCCATGACATTAAGTGCTTCTTGGAGGATCAAACATACCCACCTGGGGCATCTTCCAATGATAAGAAGACATTAAAGAGGCTTGCTGGCAGCTTCTTCCTGAATACTGATGGTTCCCTATACAAGAGAAACTTTGATATGGTACTCCTCAGATGTGTTGATAGAACAGAAGCAGACTTGTTGATGCACGAGGTGCACGAAGGATCCTTTGGTACCCATGCTGGGGGGCATGCAATGGCCAAGAAATTGTTAAGATCAGGCTATTACTGGATTACAATGGATGCAGACTGTTGTGCCTACGCCAGAAAATGCCATAAATGCCAGATTTACGCGGATAAGGTGCATGTGCCTCCCAATCCTTTGATTGTGATGTCTTCGCCCTGGCCCTTTGCTATGTGGGGCATTGATATGATTGGCAAGATTGAACCGACTGCTTCAAATGGCCACAGATTCATCCTGGTTGCCATTGACTATTTCACCAAATGGGTCGAAGCAGCTTCCTATGCAAACGTCACAAGGCAAGTGGTAGCTAGGTTTCTGAAGAGAGATATCATCTGTCGGTACGGAGTTCCCGAGCGAATCATTATTGATAATGGTTCCAACTTAAACAACAAAATGATGGCAGAACTGTGCCGGGACTTCAAGATCCAACACCACAATTCTTCTCCTTACAAGCCAAAGATGAATGGCGCTGTTGAGGCAGCTAATAAGAATATCAAGAAGATTGTGCAAAAGATGGTAGTCACCTACAAAGACTGGCATGAAATGCTACCATTTGCCTTGCATGGGTACCGAACATCAATCAGAACATCCACTGGGGCAACACCGTATCAGCTTGTGTATGGTATGGAAGCAGTCCTACCAGTTGAAGTTGAATTACCCTCCCTACGGGTGTTGATGGATGTTAAGCTGAACGAAGCAGAGTGGGTCCGGTTCCGATACGTACAACTGAGTCTGGTTGAAGAAAAAAGATTGGCTGCAATCTGTCATGGGCAGTTATATCAAAAAAGAATGAAGAAGGCCTTCGATCAGAAAGTCAGGCACCGAGAGTACCAAGTAGGAGATCTTGTGCTGAAAAGAATCCTCCCTCCTCATACGGACCACAGGGGCAAGGGGACTCCGAATTATGAAGGACCATTCGTAGTAAAGAAAGTTTTCTCTGGTGGAGCACTCATGCTCAGCACTATGGATGGTGAAGACTTCCCGTCCCCTGTGAATTCAGATGCAGTTAAAAAATACTTCGCATAAAAACGACCCGCTGGACATAAAAACAGAATGAAAGTCCAGGCAAAAATAGGGCATCCCGGCGAGTCAAAAACAGAATAAAAGACTCGGGCAAAAATAAGGGAAAATAAACAAAAAATGTACACCCGCTGAGTTGAAAAGCCACATTGGACAGCTCAGGCAAAAATGGGTATCCCGATGGATTGAAAACCCGAAAGGGCGATCCATGAAAAATAAGGGAATAAGCGAACAACTGCATTCTGAATTCGTCTGTATCACCTACAATTTGGTAAACCTCGGAAGGATCAAGCTTCTGTTAGAATCAGCCTTCTTCAGAAAGCGAGACGAGAAGAACGTCAAAAGTCATACGACTCATAGCAAAAGAGGAAGCTCCTTAAAGCGTCATCAACATTGCCAGCATTTTGTTTCTCAATTTGTAACAATCTCCTCATTTTAGGAGATATGTTTCTTTGACTGTATCTTGCCAATTCAGGGCACATGAATTAATAAAATCAGATTTTCAGTCATGTCTCGTCTCGTACATTTTATTTTCATTTGCAAAATGTCTGATGTCTCTAAAGAAATTTTTTTCGCATGAATACAGATGCTTATCTTCAAAAATAAAAACACGTGCTTGCAGGAAATATGTTTACTCTCAGAAGTGTCTAAACTCCTATGACGGAATCCAGTAAAGGATACCTCGGGATTACTTGTGCGTTTCTCTATCTTTGCAGGATTGCAGGTATCCAAAACGCAACTCAGGGCATGAAAGCTTCACCCCAGCAAGCTGGCAAGTCAACCAACATTCAGTTTTAGCACTCCAAGTGTTCTCTCCCCAGCGGAGTTGCCACTTGTCACTTCTCCCAGCCGAGGTGCCAATCTTTCTTCCCCAACTAAGTATCAAAAGCCAGGGAACCATCTCCCCACAGAGTTTCAGCCTCTAATCAGAAGAGCAGCGCATGAAGGGATCACAACAGAGTGACGAAAGCTTCTACAAACCCCGGCTGGGTCCCTCGTTACAAGGATGTGTCTATCAGTGACCTATCTCCCCAAGCAGATACATCTCACCAGATCTACCAATGATCTCATTCCCATCTGGGATGTCCACTTCAAGCAGATCGACTAGAGATCTTCACGGCAACGGGATCCGAATCCCGGTTTGGTATCTTTGCATAACCATAGCATTCGCATCATATTCACCCACAAAGCGTAGCATTCCGTTTAATATGGAGAATTACGGCAAAAAATCAAACATATTGCATAATCATAAGCCATGGTCTGAATCAAACACTCGTGAATATTGACAATCCATCAACAGTATACAGAATACCCCCCCCCCCCCAGATTCCCCAGCTAAAGCAGTTGCCTCACATTCACAAACACCAGTACATACTCCTTGTGACACCCGTCCGTGTCATCATTCCCCAGTAAAGTCACCCGAGCACTCTTTACAAGCAAACCACCCGTATTACAGATACTTTTTGACACCCGTCCGTGTCATACCCCCAGCAGAAGACCAAAGCATCCTCTTTACACTCACAGATACCTATATATATATAACTCTCTCGACATTCGTCCGTGTCACCTTTCACCAGCACAATAACATAAACACTTTGTATATTAGATATTTGTTTATACTTTCCTTTTTGACACTCGTCCGTGTCACCCTCCCCAGCAGATTAAACACTCATCATACCTTTTACTTATACAGATACTCGTCCGTATCTTGTATACACCACTTAAATCCCCACAGATTCGACACTCGTCCGTGTTCTCTGTTAACCAGTTGGTACTCGTCCGTACCATCATCTTAGAACATGCGTCAAGCGTTTGTTTCTACCTGATACTCGTCCGTATCATAGTCTTAAGGATGCTCGTCCGCATCTTTAATCCATACACTGTGTCAAACACTTTTGTCTTCTTGAATATGGACACTCGTCTGTGTCTGCTATTCCCCAGAAGAGTCCCCTCAGATTCAACACTCGTCCGTGTTCATTATTAACCAGTTGATACTCGTCCGTATCATCATCTCTGAACGCGTGTCGGTATTTGTTTCTACCCGATACTCGTCCGTATCGTAGTCTTAAGGATGCTCGTCCGCATCTTTAATCTATACACAGCGTCGATACACTTATACCTTTTGTTTCATGGATGTAAACACTCGTCCGTGTTTACTATCTCCCCAGTAGATCGCCAACAAAGCAAATTTTCCTTTTTTATCTGACATTCGTCCTGTGTCATGATAAACCCTGAGAGCAGCCGTACCCTGCTAGGTGGTCGTCCTCCATCATGCTCATCCGATAGCCGTCCCCATCGTTGATTTTCAATCCGACATTCGCCCTATGTCGTGATATTTAGCAGTTGTCCCCTGCTAGGTGGTCGTCCTCCACCTTTTGATGATCGTCCTTCATCATTTTATCCAATGGCCGTCCCCATTGTTGATCTTTGGTTATCTGACATTCGTCCTGTGTCATGATAAACCTTGAGAGCAGCCGTCCCCTGCTAGGTGGTCGTCCTCCACCTCTTGATGGTCGTCCTCCATCATGCTCGTCCGATGGCCGTCCCCATCGTTGACCTTTTTATCCGGCATTCATCCTATGTCACGGTATTTTCGGCAGCCGTACCCTGCCAGGTGATCGTCCTTCACCTTAGATGACCGTCCCTCATCTTATCCCCAACAGAGCAGCCGTCCCCTGCTAGGTGATCGTCCTTCACCTTTGATGACCGTACCTCATCATCTGTTCATTTCATTTATTCTTTAACCCGATGGCCGTCCCCGTCGTGGTCCCTTTTTCTTTCAGTTTAGCCCGATGGCCGTCCCCATCGTTGGTTACTTTACTTTATGAACTTGATGGCCGTCCCCGTCATGTCTCATTAATCCCCAGAGAATCTTATAGCTGAACTTGATGGTCGTCCCCATCATCATACCTTTTATCCCCAGCATGTCGGCCGTCCCCGTCATTGCTCTTTACCCAGCAGTCGTCCTCTGCTCGACGGTCGTCCTCCGTCGCCCACACTTTACAATATACTTTATTTTCCTTTAGAATCTATATCCCTTTTCTTCTTCATTCTGTGAGTGCAAATTTTGGACTGTCTTTGGTATTCAACCACAAGTTATCTTGTTTGCCTGTTAAGCCGTTGCTTACACCCTGCACAGCTAACTCATGTTTGAATAGGGGCAGCTGTAAACACCCCAAATTTGCCCTCACCCATTCACACCATGGCTTGTGATCATTTCATATGCATAAACTCAATCATACCATCTCATATCACAATTTTGAGTCATTTGCATTGGTTCTAAGTCATCTACATCTAGGGTTTGTGATCTGAGCAATCCAAGAGCTTCTTGAGCCACTCCAAAGGTCATCAATCACTTCAAAGAGGTCTATGTGTGTTCAAGTATCATATTATATCCTCTCAAGTCAAGAATGTCAAAAAATCACAAGAACTGGGATTGGTGTAGAAGCAGAGCCAGGCTTGACTACACAGATGACCTAAAATTAGGGTTTTGGTTTCAGAGGCCATAACTCCAAAAATTTTGGTCATCCTTGTTTCTATTGGTCTCTATATGGTATAGGGAGTATGCATATCAATTTTCATGAAGAAATTCCATGGGGAAGTCATCTGATCAAGAGTTGACTTTTCAAGCAAGTCAGTGCAAAATCAGGGCATCTGAGGCCCCCAATGACCCAACCAAAGGGTGTTCTTCATCATTTTGATTGTATATGATCTTTATTTGATCATAGAAGAAGTTGGAAGTTCACAAAATTGAAGAATTTCAAATCTTTTGCAAAGTTGACTTTTTGGGCAAGTTTGACTTTTAATGGAAATGCCATTTTAGGCAACTTTTTCAACCCTTACTTTTTGATCCAAAAATGCTTCAAATGAAAAAACTTTGGTCATGAAAGTTGTAGAATAGATCTTTCCCTTTTCAAAAAGTACAAGAACATGACCTAATTCATTTTGGATCAAAAGTTATGGCTTGTCAAAGTTGGCAAAAATCACTAAATTTTAAGTTATGCACCAAAGAGGCAAAGTTGCAAATTCACTTCTCAAGGCAAATTGGGCTGTCAAATGCATTTCTAAACTTCACCACATGATCACACAAGTCCTAAAAGTCAGATTGCACCCAAAGAATCACATGTTTCATGGCCCATGGATCAAGTTTCTTTCATAAGAACCAAAGGCAAGGCAAGTTGCAAAAGTCATGATAGCTTCTCATCCACTTGCTGGCTAGTTGGCTGATCAGTCCTAGGCTTTTCCTCACCTCATGCTGCGCAGGACATGCCTCTTGTACTCAGCTAGCAAGTAGCCCATGCCCTTCTTACACAAAGTTGACATTTTTGCAAAAGCACCCATACCAATCAATAAAGCACATGTCACTTCTTCTGACCAATGACATTTGTTTATACAAAGAAAATGCAAGCCAAACACAACAAGAGGCAAGCCTGAAACCAGCCATAGACAGCATTCTCATTTTTCACCCTCTCTTGCAAAAGCCTTCGAAACTCATCACACAACTCACAAACACACAAACAAACTTCATAAACCTTCTCACCATGCTTCACTGAACACAAAGCAACCCTCAAAACAGCCTGAAAGCCATAGAATCACAAACACGATCCTCACCTGACCTTGAACAGAACTACTGCAAACTCTCAAACCAGCCATCACAAACTCTTTCTAAGCATCCAGACTTCATCAAGGGCCCAAAAGGAGTGGATTGCACAAAGAGAAGAGGTCAGAAAGTTGTAAACTGAAAAGCTTCAAACTCAGGTAGCTTCATGAACTTTTTTTCCAGAAGCATGATTTTAAGTTCTTAATAGCTTCTATACACTTCCCTGATCATGAATATGTGATTATTTTTTAAAATGGTTGAGAAATCAGGATGTATGCGTTGTCTGAAACTTTTGCCCTAAAAACATGTTTGATTCGATTCTCCCTGTTTCTGGATGATAAATGTTGTTTGATTGAGGGGTTTAATTCGTTTTTGGGTGGGGAAGAGTTCTGGGCATTTAGATTTCGTTTTAGATGCGTATAGAGAGAGTTTGTGTTTTTGGTTGATCGGAGAAGACGACCGGAACAGTGTTCCGGTCGCCTGAAAGTCATTAGGGCACGAATTAGGGCTTAATCAGTTAATTAGCCAAGTTTGAATTCCCACCCTTGGATGTGGCGCCAAGTCTCTTCCCGCGCGCGTATGTTTGAATCTGGATCCTTGGATGTGCATACTTTTCTATTTTCAGTTTTATTTCATTTTTATTTTTCACTTAATTGCATTGTTTTGTCCAATTTATTAAAAATAGTAAAATCATTTTAAAAATTCTGAAATTTTTTGTACAAACTTTTATTTAATTTCAGAAACCAAAAATATTTTTATTTTTATTTTTAGCATTAAAAAATATTTTTAAATCATTTAAAAGTTTATTTTTAATTAATTAATGAGAATTAATTAATTAAAAATACTTTTAAGTATTTAAAAATCACCTGGTGGTTCCATTGAAGATCTTCTCTTGTAAACCTCACAAACCTTAGGAACAACCAAGCATGTCAATGATTAGGGTTTTGATTAGTCTCCCCTCTTAGTTTTTACCTTTGTGTCTCTTTGAGTCTTCTCTTCTCACCTCATAATCAGGGACTAAACCATAAAGGCTTTAAGGCTTTGTGATTAAGCTTATGCCTGCATCCTTCTATTAGGATGGAGTGTATAACTTTAATCCTAAGTGTTAAACCCTTAATGTTGTTTAAATCCTTTAATCAATTCATCTAATAATCATCAAGACATCAAGCTTGTAACTTGGGCCTTGCATTAGGGTTCTAATTCTTCCTTAATTGGTTAAGAAGGACTAACCCTAGTGTTAATGGACAAGTCCCCCTCAAGTTGTCTTACAAACCCTAAAAATCACTTCTTCATCATATCATTAAATAAAATCCACTTAATAAAGGCTTTGTTTTGTCATGGGTTTAATCCCTAATCATGGATTAAGTTGAGGAGCTTTCCTCAACTTAAACCTTCTCATTTATTATCCTTCTATTAGGATGGTGTAATGAGTCTGTTTAATCCCTGATTATGGCTTAATCTCATTACTCAACACTAAACAAAAACACCAAAAACATCTAAATAATCACAAGTAGGTTAATGATCTTAATCCTACATCATGGTGATTAAGTGTGAGATGCTGACTTCACACTTAAGGTATTCTCATTACCCCTAATCAGAGGTAAGATGTGATGAGTTTACTAACCCTTGGTTTAGGCTTAAGCTCATTAACTTATGACAAATTCTCAAAAGTAATAAAAGACTGAAAACTCAAAAACAAACAATAATCGTCTCCTCCGGGATTCTTTTCTCATCTCATTCACTCATAAACGAGAACTTGCTTCTTCCGTCTAATGCAAGACAGTTTGCACCTGAGCCAGACATGTCATACACTTGAGCATAGGCAAGCAAGCAGTTCACAAGTCAATTCACCTTTCAGTCTCTTTGGGTCGAACTACGGTGTTCTGACTTCCTCATTGCACGAGAGGATACGTAGGCATAACTTAACAGTTATCGAACAAAAGTCTCTGTATATTCCCCCTCTTCCAGCATCATTCTTTAAGCCTCATTATCATGAGCATTTCACTCCTGTCCTTACACTGACACTGTATATATCATACTTTGCATTTCTTTTACACTGACACCTGTACATCCTTTTCCAGCTCTTTTATACACAGATTGCACTGACACTACCCCTTTAAAACACAAATCTTTTAAGCGTGGATCCCGTCGAGTACGACGGACAATATGTGTGCTAATACCTTCCCAGGTTGTAACCAACCCCCTTTCTCAGTCTCTCTGGTTCGCAACCGTCTTATCCGTATCTTTCCAGGCCTATGCAGCATTGCCTTTCCTCCGGGATAAAAATGCCTAGCTGGCGACTCTTTTCATTTCCTGTGAGTTCACTCATGTGTGTTCTCGCATCCTCCTCTCGCCGACCGTTCGCGTCTGTACCCCTCTTGACCCGGTGTCATTTGGTGGGAGCGACACCAAGTCACCAGCCTGATATACCTTTGGCTTAACCTTCTTATTAAAAGCTTTGATCATCCGTTTATGGTACATCTGGACATGACAAACTGCTGCTAACCTCTTCTCATCAATCAAATTTATCTGGTCAAGTCTAGTCTGAATCCATTCATCTTCATCCAAACCTGCATCCTTCATAATTCTTAATGAGGGAATCTGAACTTCAATGGGCAGAACTGCTTCCATACCATAGACCAAGGAGAATGGGGTTGCCCCTGTTGAAGTACGTATTGTAGTACGATAACCATGAAGAGCAAATGGTAACATCTCATGCCAATCCTTGTAAGTAACAATCATATTCTGTACAATCTTCTTAATGTTCTTATTAGCAGCTTCAACTGCCCCATTCATTTTCGGACGATATGGCGAAGAGTTGTGATGCTTAATCTTGAACTGCGTGCAGAGATCAGTAATCATAGTGTTGTTCAGATTAGAGCCATTGTCAGTGATAATCCTTTCAGGGATTCCATACCTACATATGAGATTATTCTTAATGAATCGTGCCACAACATTCTTAGTAACAGATGCAAATGAAGCTGCCTCCACCCACTTCGTGAAGTAATCAATAGCAACTAGGATGAAACGATGCCCATTAGAAGCAGTAGGTTTGATCTCACCAATCATATCAATGCCCCACATGGCGAAGGGCCAAGGAGCAGTCAACACATTCAATGGTGATGGAGGTATATGTACTTTATCAGCATAAATTTGACACTTGTGACATGTTCTGGAGTGTTGATAGCAATCAGCTTCCATGGTAGACCAATAATATCCTGCTCTCTATATCTTCTTTGCCATGGTATGACCACTAGAGTGAGTGCCAAAAATCCCATCATGCATGTCTTCCATAATCTCTGTTGCTTCCTTCTTATCCACACAACGAAGCAGAGTTGAATCATGATTGCGCTTGTACAAAATCCCATTACTCCAAAAGAACTTAGCAGAAAACCTCCTCAGAAACTTCCTGTCTTTGACAGATGCCCCTTCAGGGAACTCCTGAGCTTCAAGATATCTTTTTACTTCATAGAACCAAGGCTTCTCCTCTGCCCCTTCCGTGTCAATCTCATTGCAGTATGCAGGATTTTCAAATCTATCAATAGTAATCTTGGGAGCTTCATCATCCCAGCTGATCTCAAACATAGATGCCATGGTGGCTAAGGCATCTGCCAACTGATTCTCTCTTCGTGGAATATGTCCAAAGGTAACCTCTTTGAAATGTGGGATCAAAGACAACACATACTCTCTGTAAGGAATGAGATTATCATGCTTGGTATCCCAATCTCCTTTAATCTGACTTACTACCAGGGCTGAATCTCCATACACATCAAGGAACTGAATCTTCATATCAATGGCAGCTTTAATACCCAGGATACATGCCTCATACTCAGCCATGTTATTGGTACAATAGAAACAAAGTCTGGCAGTAATCGGGGTATGACAACCTTCAGGGGAACTGATCACAACACCAACCCCATTACCAAGTGCATTGGAAGCACCATCAAAAACCATAGTCCATCGGGATCCTTGTTCAGGTCCGTCATATTGTCCAGGTTCTTTGGTAATCATCCACTGCTTGATGGGCCAAATGATCAGCTACAACACTTCCTTTAATGGCCTTTTGAGTAGTATACTGTATGTCATATTCTGTCAAGATCATTTGCCATCTTGCAATTCTTCCGGAGAGAGCAGGTTTCTCAAATATGTACTTGATTGGATCCATCTTTGAAATCAATAAGGTGGTATGAGTCAACATATACTGTCTTAGTCGGCGAGCAGCCCATGCCAAAGCGCAGCAAGTTTTCTCGAGCAGTGAGTATCTTGTTTCACAGTCGGTAAACTTTTTGCTAAGGTAGTATATTGCCTGTTCTTTTCGACCAGACTCGTCATGTTGCCCCAACACACACCCCATTGAATTGTCTAACACTGTTAAGTACATAATCAAGGGTCTTCCATCAACTGGTGGAATCAAAATTGGAGGTTCTAGCAGATATCTCTTGATTTCATCAAAGGCAGTCTGGCACTCATCATTCCATTCCATCACCTGATCTTTCTTCAACAACTTGAAGATTGGCTCACAGATGGCAGTTAATTGGGAAATAAATCTTTCAATATAATTCAATCGTCCCAAGAAACCTCTAACCTCTTTCTCAGTACGGGGAGCTGGCATCTCTCGTATAGCTTTCACTTTTGCAGGATCCACTTCAATACCTTTTCCACTGACTATGAAACCCAGGAGTTTACCAGACCTAACTCCAAAAGTACACTTGTTTGGGTTCAATCTCAACTTGTATTTCTTCAACCTTTCAAACAATTTATGCAAATGATCAAGATGTTGCTCTTCATTCTGGGACCTGGCTATCATATCATCCACATACACCTCTATCTCATGATGAATCATATCATGAAACAAAGCCACCATAGCACGCTGATATGTTGCCCCTGCGTTCTTCAAACCAAATGGCATCACTTTATAGCAAAAGGTGCCCCACTGTGTAACAAATGTTGTTTTCTCCATGTCTTCAGGAGCCATCTTGATTTGATTGTAACCAGAGAAACCATCCATAAAAGAGAATACCTTATGCTGAGCAGTGTTATCTACCAGAACATCAATATGAGGAAGTGGAAAGTCATCTTTGGGGCTGGCCTTGTTCAAATCCCTGTAGTCTACACACATACGTACCTTACCATCTTTCTTAGGTACCGGTACCACATTTGCAACCCACTGAGGATAGGAAGTCACAGCTAAGAACCCTGCATCAAACTGTTTCATTACCTCTGCTTTGATCTTCTCTGACATTTCAGGATGCATACGACGAACCTTCTGTTTCTTTGGACGACAATCTTCTTTTACTGGTAAACGGTGAACTACGATGTCTGTATCTAACCCTGGCATATCTTCATAGGACCAAGCAAAGATCTCCACATAGTCACGTAACATCTGAATCAACCTGCTCTTGACACAATCCTCTAATTCAGCCCCTATCTTGACCTCTTTCCTGTTTTCTTCAGTTCCCAGATTCACAACTTCGACTGGCTCTTCATGTGGCTATATAGCTTTCTCTTCTTGTTGTAACAACCTAGCAAGCTCTACAGGTACTTCACAATCGTCCTCATTTCCGTCTTCAGTTTGATAGATCGGATTCTCGAAATTATAATTGGCAATAGTAGAACTGTTATCAACAGGATCCAGAGTGGATGAGGATCTGCATTTTAGTGATGTGGGTGTGTGTAAGAACACATAGCTGATAAAACAAAAATAAAAGGAAAAGAAAGACAAAGAACACAATATTTACGAAAACGAAACGTCCACTGATTTTTATTGAATGAAGTATGCAAATGAAATGACATCCCGTAACAAGCACACCATTGTGCCCCGGGTAAGGCACAAGGCTTAAGAGTTCAATTGTTCAAGAAATTACAAACTTAAAAGCAACAACACAATAATAGTATTTACTCCTGACTAAAGGAGATAGGGATAACATCTTCAGCTTTCCAATTATTGAGTCCAGCACCCACAGTAGGAAAAATCCAAGCATCCAAATTGTAGTCTTCATCATAGTCTCCCACAGCATTGATCTGATCTTTCATAACCCCTTGATTGGTGATACGAACAGCACGAGCACGACGAACAGCCTTCTGGGACTCTGCAGTGAAACCCAAACCAAATTTGTTAGACTTGTATGGGATATCAGGAAGTTGACCCCAAATAGTACAACCACCTTCATCCACCACAGCTCTAGCATCTTTAAGGGAGGCCATTGTAGGAGGTACTATGGTGACCACAGGAACTTTCTTGACAACCGGAGGAGCTTCATAATCATTAACAATCCAAGGAACCACTTCAAATGTCTGACACGGAGTTTCAACATATTCACCTTCCACTTCCAGATACTTGAAGGTGTTCAGATGGCTGACAAAATATTCTTCCTCTCCATAGACAGTAACAACCTTTCCTTCTACCGGATATCTCAGCTTCTGATGTAAGGTAGAGGTTACAGCACCTGCCCCATGGATCCAGGGACGACCAAGCAAACAAGAGTACGAAGGACGAATATCCATCACATAAAATGTAGCGTTAAAAGTCTAATAACCAACTTTGATTGGGAGATCAATTTCCCCATGCACTACTCTTCTAGAACCATCAAAAGCCTTCACCAATATACTACTGGGCTTTAGCACAGCATCTTCAGGACTCAGCTTGTTCAGGACTTCTTTGGGCAACACATTCAGAGAGGAACCATTGTCTATCAATACATGTGACAGGGTAGTGCCCCTGCATTCAATTGAGATATGCAAGGCCCTGTTATGATCCCTCTTGGCAGGGGTCAAATCAGCATCAGAAAACCCTAACCCATTATCATAAGTCAGGTGGGCAACACAATTCTCAAACTGGTCAACAGAAATTGCATTGGGTACATGAGCAGTCTTCAGAAACTTGATCAAAGCTTTGGCATGAGCCTCAGAACATAATAACAAGGACAACATAGAAATCTTGGAGGGAGTATGCCCCAACTGATCAACAATGTCATAATCACTCTTGCGAATGATTTTCAATACTTCTTCCATCTGCTTAGCAAGGTCATCAGCAGCTGGCACATCAGTAGGTACTGGTTCAATAACAGGACCCTTGCCCCGAGCATCAGTGGTAGAGGTAGCAGCTGGAGTAACTGCATTCTTGGAAATAACTGGAGGAGAGAAAACTCTTCCGCTTCGTGTGATCTTACTAGACCCAACAATGTTATCAACATCAACAGGCACATCAGCTAAAGGTTCTTGCTTAACACCATGGATATAAACATCAGACCCATAGTGCCAAGGCACAGCTTTATCAGACGTATACGGAATAGGACCAGGAGTAGTAATGACCATAGGAGCCACTCTGGCTTCAGCGACAATTTTCATAGGGCCTTCAGCAGTAATCTTAATTGGACCCTTATGAGTGATTTTAATAGGACCTTTGGAAGTGATCCTCACCGGCACTTTTTCAACCATATCAATCTCTTCAGTCTTCCTTCCTATAGTAATATGATCCACCATACTCTCCACAGAAGGTGGTGTCCTCTCGAATACTATGGTGTAATTATTCATGAGGCGTTGAATCCCATCCTTCAACCTCCAACAACTATCTGGATTATACTCACAATAGACACAATCTCCACGACAACCCGGAAAGAACCCAACTTGTACTAACTTCTTCCTGATGACAGACAATGGTGTGGTCAACTCTGCAACTGAATAGATATGTAAATCTTCATCAATGGCATTGACAGTCTTTTCATGATTTGGCATGGGAGCAGTAATCACATTTGGAGTACCCGGAGGGTCAAACTCAATTTCTCCGGCCTCAATCATATCTTGAATTTTGTTCTTCAAGACCCAGCAGCTATTAGTATCATGTCCCTGACAGTTTGAATGATATGCACATCGTGCATTGGGATTGTACCTGGGTGAGGTAACATTGGGATTCTGAGGAGCCTCTTTCAAAGTAATAAGTTCAGCCTTCAACAAGTGCTGCAATGCCTGAGCCATTGACATGTTGATCTTAGTGAACTGCCTTCTAGCCCTCTGTTGGTTGCCCTGTGGCTGCTCTGGTGTTGTAGGAGTTGGATTTGAAATATGAACTGCACTAACAGACTGATGCCTTCTATTACGATCAGGTTGACCATAAACAGCATTTGATTCTTTCTTCCCAGTGGGAGGCTTCTTTGCAGTACCTGATGAAGAAGTACCCACCTGGATCTTGCCACTCTTTATACCATTTTCCACGCGCTCTCCTGTAATTATCAACTCAGTGAAGCCAGATGATGAGCTTCCAATGAGATGGCTGTAAAAAGGACCATTCAGCGTACACATGAACATATCAACCAATTCCCTGTCAGTTAAAGGGGGTTGTACTCTTCCAGCTAAATCTCTCCACTTCTGAGCATACTCCTTGAAACTTTCTTTGGCACCCATGGACATGCTTTGCAGCTGCATGCGAGTGGGGGCTAAATCAGCATTGTATTGATATTGCTTATAAAAAACTTCAGCAAGATCATTCCAATCCCTGATGTTGACACTCTCCAATTGATAATACCACTCTAATTGAGCTCCAGATAAGCTCTCTTGGAAGAAATGGATCCACAACTTCTTATCAGCAGTGTGGGGTTGAATTCTTCTGACATAAGACCTCAGATGCAGCTTGGGACAAGAGACCCCATCATAAACAACAAAGGTAGGAACCTTGAAACCAATGGGTATGACTACCCCAGATATCAGACTCAAATCTTCAAAATCCAGCCCAAAAGACTTCTGTAACTCCATAGCATCCAATCTATCCACCAGCATCTTGAATTTGTCTTCATTAAGCTCATGGTAGTAATTAGCCTCAGAATCAGAGTCCTCCATAGTGATGTGGAGATTGCCTCCCTCTTTTTCAGATTCTTCAGACTCATAATCTTCAACTGGTTCTTTGGTCTTGGCAAGACCTTTGAACCTTCTTCCCATGTTGATCAGGCCACCTGACCTTCTGGTCTTCTTAGTCTTCTTGGCCAGCAGTGTCTTCAATTCATCCTGCCCCTTGGACAGATTCAGGATCAGCTCTTGGAACTGTGCATTTTGTTCCTGGAGATCCTTAACTGTTTGTTCAAGAGCCATTGCTGAAATAAACAGCGAGAAGATAAGAAACCTGTGCACAATTATAAACCTGTGATGTAATGATATGATATGTGAATGCGTATGCAATGTTTTCAAGGACCGTAGGATTTAAATTTGCTTAAACAAACACGAAGGTAAACTTTTATTAGTAATAAATTTATTTTGCCTCTTGGGCTTACAGAAAATGAAATGAAATAAATACAAGAGATGGGGTTTTAAGTCTCCCATGGACGTTTCCTCTTTGTGTTGAGGTATGAGTTGAGATTCCGCTCCTCGTGAAGTTGCTTTGTTAGTTCCAGGATTCTTTCTTGGCTTGCTTTGTAATGAGCCTCGAAAGTATCCCTTTGCTCCTTTAGTTGGATCCAGGATCTCTGCAAGTCTTCCATGTCAGTAGGCATGTCTGGGTGAAGGATGGTATAAGCAGTGTCTCCTTCAGCAACAGGTTCCATGGTAACTGGCAGGATAGCAGGATATGGCATCATGAGAGTCTGAGCACGAGATCGCACCCATCTGAGATAAGCCTCCATAGGAATAGTGTACTTATGCTCTAGAGTCTTGCTGTCAACCCTGTTTACTTTTCCCCATGCTCGTATGAATCTCTGACGGTAACCTTGAAGATCGTTGTCGTAGTCAAACACAATGCCCTGAATCAACATGTCATGTGGGCCATCACTCCGAGCATAACCAAACTGTCGTAAAGCTAGAGAGGGGTTGTAGGTGATGCCTCCTCTTATGCCTAGAAGTGGCACATTAGGAAACTCCCCACAACGGTCAATGATAGTGATATTCTCCATAGATCTGGAGCACCAATGGATATCTGAATGCGAGAGTGACATGATCCTTTGGACCACCTGAACCCTTGCTCATTCTTCATCACTGAGCGAGGAAGGTGAGAAATAAACCACCTAGAAAGCAAAGGTATGCAGCACATCAAAGTTCCTCTTGCCCTTGTAGTACGAGTATGAAGAGAATGTAAGATGTCTCCAAGCAATGTAGGCACTGGATTATGACTTAGGAATATATTGATGGCATGAACGTCTATGAACTGATCTGGATTGGGGAACAATACTAAGCCATAAATCAGCAAGGCTAAGATTTCCTCAAAAGCATCATAGCTCATGGCCTTCAAGAACATCTGAGCTTTCTCTATTAACACCTTGGCAAGAATACCCTTAACTCCGCTCCTCGTTTCTAGAACAATGTTAGACTTCTTCAGATGTAGAGCTGCAGCAATGACCTCTGGTTTAAGCTCCTTCTCCAAGCCTGTGAAGGGTCTTTGATCAAGAACAGGTATACCCAGAAGTTTAGAGAACTCTTCCATTGTAGGTACCAACTGATAGTCAGGGAATGTGAAGCAATGGTGCTTAGGATCAAAGAACTGAAATAGGACACTCATCATGTCTTCATTGAATCCTGATGTGACTAGATCCAATAGGTGACCATGTCTCTTGATAAACTGGGAATGATCAGACACTTGAGAAACCAACTCTTTAAGCTTAGCAGGTATGCCCACAAAGTTGATCCTGATGGTGTTTCTACGAGCAGAAGCCATGACCTGCAACAAATAACAAAGATAAATCCTTTGGTCCTTGAAATGGTTAGTGAAAATGCTATGCTTATGATGCATGATGATGTCATGATGTTATGCTCAATCACAAACATGTGGCACACACAAACAAATCACACCATAGCCCTAGGTTTAAAGGCTTGCATGAGGTTCAAAGGTAAGTACCCTCCCCTGAGGTTTAGATGGTTCATCCTGTCCTACAAAAGTAACCAGGTTCTAAAGGATCTCAATATCATTGATCCTTCACAAGGGTGGTTGTTCAGTAGGCAACTTACTTGCCAACCAAAACCCTCCAAGTTTAGAATCTCAATGAGTGTAGCATCGAGTATCAACCAACTTCAGTCTTCACCAAAGCCGGTTATCTCACTACTTTCTAAAGGCCAAGATGGGATAACTAGGGTTCTAAAAGTTAGTTAGTGCATTGACAACATATGGCAGCCTCATATTATCCTCAACTTGACTTAAGGAACATAAGCACCAACCAAGAAGTCACACTAACTATGGCCACCAGATCAACCATATCGGTATACGCCGTACAGTTTCCTTGGTCTATTGCCATTTACCTAAGGTACACTAGATCCGGGTTAGGATCTTTCACACATAAGAGCACCCAACAAGTAAAGTAAAGCAAACAAAGCAAACAAGTTTAAAGTGATCTAATTCCTAAGGGTACCCCTCTTTTATTATATCCCCAGCAGAGTCACCAGTTCTGTAACACGGTGGGAGAACTGACTTTAGTTATGTTGCGGATAGCAAGAGTCGCCACCGACTTTTATTTTATCCAAAGGAAAGGCATAAAAGAACAGGAAAGACCTTTTTAAAAGATTTTTGGGTCCGGGGGGTAGGTTATGTAAAGGGAAGGTGTTAGCACCCTTTACATCCATGGTTATCCATGGGCTCTTAGTTACTTAGCTCACTTTGAATTGTTTTTGAAATGTGAAGTGTGTGAATAGAAATTTTCATAAGAGTTTGATAATGATCCATGTACGGATGCGTAAAAAACTTGTGTTTGAAAATTGTTTGAAATCATGAAGTGTTTGAAAAGTTTTTGAATAGTGAGCAAGTAACTATGAGGAACCTACCCTAGAGTTTAAGTCTTTCTGTTCTTGAATCCTTTAAATGGAAAGACTATCCCTATTATTAAGGAATAGGTAGTCATTACCTTGGATGTGAGAGACATATGAAGAGACATCTGTTTATGTAGGCAACTGTGGGGTGTATTAAGCAATTTTGGAGGGACTGTCATCCTTATTCGAAAGGGACAAGATCATTATGAAGGCAACCATTAAGGGACTTGATCTTTTATTGTTAAGGGACTAGATGACTTTATTTTTAAGGGACTTTTTGCTTTATACACCCTACTTGACCTTTTGATTAGGCAACAATGAGAGGTAACCCTAGAAAGTGAGATGGCGATCAAAGATCGACTTACGTGTGTGAGTGTTCAATTTTAAATATTTATCTTTTAAATTAAGTGATCTAAATTAATTTTAAATGACATACATGTTACACTCCCTATTTACTAACCATGGCATAAAATTAAATAATTTAAACATTATAAAAATATTACATCCAGGAACAATTACAAAAATAATAATAAAAGCAATTTAAATAAATAAGCAGAATAAGCAAAATAAATAAATAAGCAAAATAAGCAAAATAAATAAATAAGCAAAATAAGAGGGTTAGTAGAAAATAATAATAATAATAATTTAAAAAATAAATGGGGTTAGTAATAATCATATAAACATAATTAATAATAATAATAACGAAATAAACACAAATAATTAAAAGATCAAATTTTTATATGAGCAATTATTTAAGATTAATAAGAAAAATATGAACAATTATATTAATTATAAAGTTTTAAGTTATTTGTAAATTATATAGAAAAATAAGTTAATGACAAACACATTATAAATATAATTACAAAATTAATTTAACAATTTTTTTTTAATTATTCCTAAGCATATATTAACAATTATTTAAATGCAAAATTAAAAATACAAACAATTTAGGTCATGTTTACATATTATAAAAAATAGGATTAATTATGATTATATTTACAAAATTTAATTATATTAAATAAAATATATACATGATTAAAAAAATGTGATCATACAATTATATTTACAAATTTAAAGATTATAATAAAATTTTATTTGCTAATTAAAATATAAGCAAGAATTACAATTAGGATTTTAGAAAATTATTGAGATTAATTAGGATTTGATAAAAATTAGGGTTTTATATACAAAAATATTAGGTTTTTTAATATACAATATTAATTATATACATATGAATATATTAAAAAAAACATAATATAAGTTTTATAAGAGAAAAATAATTTATATATATTGTTTAGAAATTTGTTGAGATTAATTTAGAAAAATAATATAAGAAATAATAGAAGAAATAAGAAAAGAAACAAAACCAAAAAAAACAGGACCTGGGATTTGAACCCAGGTCCTTTACCTGGACAAGCAAGAACCTAGCCACTGGGTTGCACGCTGCTAGCTGATAATATCCCAGCTTCATTTGGTTTTATGCTTTAACCCTGAAAATCATGAAAAAAATAAACAAAACAAAAGGCCTGGGGGAATCGAACCCAGGACCTTCACAATACAAACAAACGCCTTAACCAATCCAGTTGGGAGAGCTAACCTGTTCATATAATCACCACAATTCATAATATATTAAAATTGCTAATTATGTGAAAAAACAAGAAAAAGATGGTGAAGCCAGGACTCGAACGCAGGTCATCAGGCTACACACGCACGCGTTCATACCACTGGGACAAGCATCAACTTGTGATATTAAACAGAAACAAAACATAAAAATATTAAAATAAAATTCAAATTCCAGAAACCCGCGCGCAGGGCCTTCATCTTCTTCATATTACCTGCGAAAATTAATACAACTTTTCCTGCGAAATTTCATACAAGTTCTTCTATGTTCATGTCCTGCGAAATTCAAACACCAAACAAACAGTACAATTACATCAAATTGTTTATACCAACGAGTTCCTTATGGTTCACACAATCAATCCACGTTGTTAGAATTTATTTATACTGTCTAAATCGTAAAACCCTAATTCGGCCATTCAAACCCTAACAATGGTGAAATACGATTGGGAGTACCAAGCTTCAAGGTTACTGTCCAGAAACATTCCTATCATCATCACAAACATCAAACAATCATCAAATTTCATTTAAATCAAGTAAATATATGGAATCGAAAAACTCATATTCAAGAACAAAGTTTGATTCGGTTTGAATAATTTAAGGTGTTATGGATGCATATGAACATTGGTACACATTCAGTGAAGCTTAGGGATCATTGATGTGTCCTTAGAATACCTTCAAATGCCCTCAAATGAAGAACCCGAAAATTGATTTTTGGATGATTTTTTGGTTTGTGAAACTTACTCTTGGGAGGCAGAAATTCGTCCTTTGTGATTAGGGTTATGTAGTGTACTTATAGTATGATCAATTAGGTCCGAAAAGATCATTGCTTGTGTGAAGAATTTGATCTAAAAAGATTCAAAAAGATAAGCCTTAAAAATCAAATATTTCTGCATAAACACTTGCTATTTTAGGCCAATAATCATGATCTTCTTTCCACTTCAATTCCAATCATATTTATGAATTTCTAGAAGCTTGATCTTTTTTAAATCTTTGATTTTTATATTTTATTTTAATTTAAAATGATTTTTAATGAATTAAATCAAAATAAATAAAAATAAGATGATAAAAAATCTGATTTTTGTTGGCTTGGGTCGTGCATGAGGTTATAGTATGGATTGGGTCATCATATGGCAAGCCCATTTAGAAAAAATTGGTTTTAGACCTCCATTTTCTTCATAAACCAACCAAAAATTTCCCAACTTTGCAAGGGCACACATCCCTCAATTTTAATGCTATGAGGGTGTTCTTGGACATTTTGGAAATCTTGAAGAGTCCTCTAACCAACCCCACTGGTTTCATGTCCATATCATTTACCATTCTCAAGTTATGCCCTCTTGAAGTTGTTGACTTTTTGTTGACTTTCAAAAGGACCTATAATGTCTTAGCTCATACCTTCCAAATGAAGCATTTTTGGGCTTGGCTTGTGAGACACAAAGTTGTAGAGAATTCAATTTCCTTTAAAATGAGCTTTGGATGGAGACTTGGTGATGAAGCATGTGAAAGTTATGGCTGGTCAAAGTTCAGTTGACTTTTACTGAGGAAACCCTAATTTAGAAACTCCTGATTCTTGATGATCTGAAATCTCCTTGATGAATCATGATCAACCCTTGATCAAATGATGAATTTTACTTCATATACTTGATTTTGGCAAAAAATCATGAAGTTTGACTTTGGTTTGACCACAGTTGACCTTAGTTTGATTTTTTAACTCCTTTGACTGGTTTTGACTTATCTGATCATCTGACTGAGCAAACTTCTGAGAAAAGTCTTGAAACTTGTCATGGGGGTTCTTACACACATATAAGATGTTATGAAGCTCACTTGAAGTCTTGGAAGTTCATTTAGCCTGATTAAAGTCAAAACCCTAGTTTTGGATGCACTGCTTAGGAGGTGCATTGTCTGAGGGGATTGTCAACTCTTCTGACTATTTGTGAACTTTGTGAACCTTGTGAACCATCATAAGATGTATTGTGAACCTTGTGAACCTCATGGGAGGTCTTGTGAACCTTGTGAACCTCATAAAGTGTCTTGTAGACTTCATGAACCTCCTGAAAGGTCTTGTAAGCATTGTGAATCTTGTGAACCTTGTGAACCTCATAAAGTGACTTGTAGACTTCATGAACCTCATGACAGGTCTTGTAAGTATTGTGAATCTTGTGAACCTTGTGAACCTCATAAAGTGACTTGTAGACTTCATGAACCTCATGACAGGTCTTATGAACCTTGTGAACCTTCTTAGCACACAAAGTCTTGTATTGTGAGGGCAAATTTTGGGGTGCAACACACCCCAGTAAACACAAATCAAACAAGCGCTAGGAGGAACCCACAAAAAGAACCAGAAGCCTTGGTTACAATATAAGGGTCCCCAGCAGAGTCGCCAAGCTGTCGCTCCCACCAAATGAGGCTAGGTCAAATAGGGTACAGACGCGAACGGTCGGCGAAAAGAGAATAAGAACACACAGGGGTGAACTCAGAAAGGAAAGAGTCGCCAGCTAGGCATTTTTATCCCGAAGGAAAGGTAATGCTGCATAGACCTAGAAAAGATATGGATAAGACGGTTGCGAACCAGAGAGACTGAGAAAGGGGGTTGGTTACAACCTGGGAAGGTATTAGCACCCAGATTGTCCGTCGTACTCGACGGGATCCACGCTTAAAATATTTGTGTCTTAAAGGGGTAGTGTCAGTGCAATTTGTGTGTCAAAGCTGGAAAAGAATACAAGTGTCAGTGTAAAAGGAATGTGAGGTGTATAAGAGAAGTGTCAGTTTAAGAAAAGAATGAAATGCTCATGACTATGAGGCTAAAAGAATAAAGCTAGAAAGAGGGGGAATATACAGAGACTTTTGTTCGATAACTATTAAGTTATGCCTACGTATCCTCTCGTGCAATGAGGAAGTCAGAACACCATAGTTCGACCCAAATAGACTGAAGATAAATTGACTGTGAACTGCTTACTTGCCTATTCTCAAGTGTATGACCTGTCTGGATCAGGTGCAAACTGTCTTGCATTAGACGGAAGAAGCAAGTTCTCGTTTGTGAGTGAATGAGATGAGAAAAGAATCCCGGAGGAGACGATTATTGTTTGTTTTTGGTATTTTCAGTCTTTTATTGCTTTTGAAAGTTTGTCATAAGTTAATGAGCTTAAGCCTAAACCAAGGGTTAGTAAACTCATCACATCCTCCCTCATATTAGGGGTAATGAGAATACCTTAAATGTGAAATAAGCACCTCACACTTAATCACCATGATGTAGGATTAAGATCATTAACCTACTTGTGATTATTTAGATGTTTTTGTTGTTTTTGTTTAGTGTTGAGTAATGAGACTAAGCCATAATCAGGGATTAAACAGACTCATTACACCATCCTAATAGAAGGATAATAGATGAGAATGTTTAAGCTGAGGAAGACTCCTCAACTTAATCCATAATTAGGGATTAACCTCATGACAAAACAAAGCCTTTATTAAGTGGATTTTAGTTAATGATAAGATGAAGAAGTGATTTTTTATGGTTTGTAAGACAACTTGAGGGGGACTTGTCCATTAACACTAGGGTTAGTCCTTCTTAACCAATTAAGGAAGAATTAGAACCCTAATGCAAGGCCCTAGTTACAAGCTTGATGTCTTGATGGTTATTAAGTGAATTGATTAAATGATTTAAACACATCAAGGGTTTAACACTTAGGATTAAAGTTATACACTCCATCCTAATAGAAGGATGTAGGCATAAGCTTAATCACAAAGCCTTAAAGCCTTTAGGGTTTAGCCCCTGATTATGAGATGAGAAGAGAAAACTCAAAGAGACACAAAGGTAAAAGCTAAGTGGGGGACTAATCAAACCCTAATTGTTATCATGCTTGGTCATTCCTAGGGTTTGTGAGGCTTAAGAGAGAAAGAAATCTTCAAAGAGCCACCAAGGAGAGAAGTAGATGAAAGGATCAAGAAGAAGCAAAACAACTTGCTTCACTTAAGAAGACAAGTTGCTTGAAGAAAAAATGTAAGATGAACAATAATGAGCAAGCTCAATCCAAAGCACAAGATAAAATGCAGCAATGATGCATAAGAGAGATGAAAAGAGATTGTGAGAAGTGAAGGCAAATTCACTTCTCAATACAACTTACCACCTGAAAAGTTAGTAAAGAAATGAAATGCAATGAAAATGAGATGCAATGTGATGATGCAAACCAAAACCAGGAGCATAAACATGATGTGAATGATGCTAAGAGATGATGTAAACATGAGGCAAGACATTAGAATGATCATACAAACATATGGATGCAAGAGAAGCATGTTTTGAACCATGGATGTTCATGAAAAGTTATGGAATGCAAAAGACATATAACATGGAAAATGAAAGATGCAATGATCAAACATGATTCTAATGTGTCTTAAGATGTATTATGAATCGAATGGATGCACAAAAAGTCATGGCAAGTCATGGTGTGCAAGCAAAATGGAATATGGATGCAAAGGAAGGCATAAATTAGGGTTATATGCAACATGCAAAGCAAAAATCCAAAATCAGAAGCAAATGACATGATAAAAATTTGAAAATGCAATCAAAGGAACCCTAAACCTATACAAACTCACTGCCCAAAGGAGGGTATCCAACTCTTAACCTAGTGAGAGTTATGATTTTCCTAAGATTGCTAGGGTTTTAAGGTACCTTGTCAAGAAAAATGCCAAACAAATTGAAAATGCAAGATCAATTCAAGCCAATTTTATTTGTAAAGCCCTGCATTTCTCAGTATTATGGCCAGGTGCATTCGAGTGAAAAGCACATCTTGACTTCCTTCTTGTCTTCATCGGTGCCAAAGTTGATGGTCTCTACCTGCTCCTTATGTGGCTGAAGATCTATGTACTCATACTCAACCAATCTTGCCAGTTCTTTGGGAACGTCACAATCTTCCTCACTTTCATCTTCCGCTTGGTAGATGGGCGAATTAAAGTTAGGAGAGAATATAGTCATTGGATTCAACATGGTTTTCATTTGTTCTGCATATGTGTAACACGGTGGGAGAACTGACTTTAGTTAAATGTTGCGGATAACTAGAGTCGCCACCGACTTTTATTTTATCCAAAGGAAAGGGCATAAAAGAACAGGAAAGACCTTAAAAGATTTTTGGGTTCGGGGGGTAGGTTATGTAAAGGGAAGGTGTTAGCACCCTTTACATCCATGGTTATCCAAGGGCTCTTAGTTACTTAGCTCACTTTAAACTGTTTTGAGAAGTGTAGTGTGTGTTTAGAAGTTTTCTTAAGTGCTTTATAATGATCCATGTACGGATATATATGAAGCCTTTGTTTTGAAAATTGCTTGAAAAATGTGAAGTGTTTGAAATGTTTTTGAAAAGTGAGCAAGTACATAAGAGGAACCTACCCTAAATTAAGTCTTTTATGTTCTTAAATATCCTTTAAATGGTAAGACTATCCCTATTATTAAGGAATAGGTAGTGATTACCTTGGATGTATGAGGTACAAGTGAAGGGACATCTGTTATTTAGGCAACTGTAAGGCGTATAAGCAATTCGAAGGGACTTATCATCTTTATTCGAAAAGGACAAGATCATTACGAAGGCAACCATTAAGGGACTTGATCTTTTTATTTGTTAAGGGACTAGATGATATAAGAGAAGGGACTTTGCTTTACACCCTACTTGACCTTTTCTTTAGGCAACTTGAGAGGTAACCCTTAAGAAGTGAGATGGCGATCCAGGATCGACTTACGTGTGTGAGTGTACCAATTCAAATATTTATCTTTAAGATTAATGATCTAAATTCAATTTTAAATACAAACATGTTTTGCACTCCCTATTTTACTAACCATAGCAATATAAAAATAAATAATAAAAATTATTCTACAACTGTTACATATTGGATACAATTACATTATAATTAAAATAATTAAAATAAATAAGTAAATAAATAAATAATTAAATGGGTTAGTAGTAATAAACATAAATAAATAAATATAAGAAGAAGAAATTAGCATAATAATATAAAAAGTTCAATTTTAAATAAATAATTATTTTTAGATTTTTAATAAAATAAATAAATAATAAGTATTATATACTAATAAAATTAATAGTCTAATTATTTAATTTTATTTACATATATTTGTTAATTATAATTAAGTAAGCATATGAAAATAATAATTTAAATTCATAAAATAAAGTTAGGTTTTTTAACAAATTAGGGTTAATTAATTAAAATTTTTTACATATAAAAACTATATACAAATTATAAAATAAATATACATAATTAAAATTTACAAATAAATAATTTTAAGAATTATAATTAGGATTTATGAAAATAAATTAAATTTTTTTTAGAACTAAAGGAAATTAGGGTTATGGTTAAATTGAAATTAATTATAATTTAAAAAAACAATAATAATAGTAAACAAAACAAAAATAAAAGATAACAAAGAAAAAGGGGGAGGCCTGGTTTTGATCCCAGGACCTCCCCAATACCTGAAGAAGACTCCAGCCACTGGGCCAACGTGCGCGTTGGTGATAGCAATCAGCATGACTTTGGTTTATTCCATCCTTGCAAAACAAAAGAAATTGAAGCAAAAAATTGGTCCTGACTGGATTCGAACCCTGGACTCTAGCTTCACACACGCGCGTCCTCACCACCAGGCCATCAGTGTTTCTCATAATATATAATACAAACAATAATATATAATACATATTCAAATTCAAATATTTGAATTTCGCGCCAGGAGCCTTCTTCTTCCTCAAGACCTGCAAAATCACATGCGAAATCACATGCGAAATTTCCTGCGAATTTCCAAAACCAGAAACCTACGTTTTTTGAACCATCATGAAAACCATCATAATAATAAAAACTAGTAACCCATATCAATTGTACAAGGATCATATATCATAGCCATGGTCTTAGAATTTGTTTTAAGGCCCTAAATGCTTGGTTCCCGATTTGAAGCTCCAAACCCTAGCAATGGCAAATTTCGATACAGTCCACAATAACTGAATTAACCCATTCAAAAAGCTTCTAAACATCACAACAAACACAAATCTATAATTAGTTTTCAATATCAAGGCATAAATCAATCAAATCGAAAAAACTTAGAACATGAAGGAGATGCATTCGGTTTGTGCGAATTAGGGCATGAATGGACAATGTTATGATCCAGAATCAATCTATGGACTCCAAGGAACAAGTTGCAACCTTTGGTTTATCTTGAAAGTAGCTCTAGGTATCAAACCGAATTGGTGTTCTTAGGATGAATTTTGAAACTTTGTTCTTAACTTTGGAGGCTCAATTTTTCGTCCCTATGCATTGTGTTATGTTTGTGTATATGTAGTGAATGAAATTAGGTCAAAATATTGGGCTGTCCTTTGGATATTTTGATCATGGAAGATTGAAAAAGATCATGCCTTAAATTTCAAATATTCCTTGATACAACCTTTCTATCTTAAGACAATCACCATAATTTTCATATCCATCTGATCTAATCCATGTTTATGACTTTCTAGAAGCAATATCTCACTCAAATATTTGATTTATATATTTTATTTTGATTTAAAATGGTTTTAAATGAATAAAATCAAAATAAATAAAATAAAAAAAAATAAAAATCTGAATAAATGAGAATTGGGTCGTGCATGATGTCATGTTAAAGTTTGGATCACAAAATTGCAAGCCCATTTGGAAGAAATTGGTTTTAAAGCCCTATTTGCTTCATAAACCTCCCAAACATTTCCCAACTTTGCAAGGGAACAAATCTTTCAATTTTAATGCTATTAGGGTGTTCTTGGACATTTTGGAAAGCTTAAATGGTCCTCTAACCAACCCCATTGGTTTCATGTCCATATCTTTTACCATTCTCAAGTTATGCCCTTTTGAAGTTGTTGACTTTTTGTTGACTTTCAAAAGGACCTATAATGTCTTAGCTCATACCTTCCAAATGAAGCATTTTTAGGCTTGGCTTGTGAGACACAAAGTTGTAGAGAATTCAATTTCCTTCAAAATGAGATTTGGATGGGAAAAATTTGATGAAGCATGTGAAAGTTATGGCTGGTCAAAGTTCAGTTGACTTTTCCTGAGGAAACCCTAATTTAGAAACTCCTGATTCTTGATGATCTGAAATCTCCTTGATGAATTATGATCAACCCTTGATAAAATGATGAATTTTACTTCATATACTTGATGTTGGCAAAAAATCATGAAGTTTGACTTTGGTCTGACCACAGTTGACCTCAGTTTGACTTTTTAACTACTTTGACTGATTTTAACCTATCTGATCATCTGACTGAGCAAACCTTTGGGAAAAGTCTTGAAACTTGTCATGGAGATTCTTAAACACATATAAGATGTTATGAAGCTCACTTGAAGTCTTGGAAGTTCATTTAGCCTGATTAAAGTCAAAACCCTAATTTTGGATGCACTGCTTAGGAGGATGCATTGTCTGAGGGAATTGTCAACTTTTCTGACTAATTGTGAACTTTGTGAACCTTGTGAACATCATGAGATGTCTTGTGAACCTTGTGAACCTCTTATTACACAAAGTCTTGTCTTGTGAGGGCAAATTTTGGGGTGCAACAGCTGCCCCTGTTCAATTTTCTGAAACCTAAGGGGTTAGATTGGTATATGTGCCATTTGTGACCTGGAAGGTTGAAGGGGATTGAACACAAAAGCCCAAAAATTTGCACTCACCAGTGCATAAAGTAATACTGCTGATTATTTGTATATGCTTGAGTGGGCTTGAGGATGCCACTTGGAAGAACTAGGAGATGGGCTTAGAGATGCCATTCGGAGAAAAGTTCTTCAGATATACTTCTTTGAGAGGAAAGCAATGCCAAATATGAAGATCTAACCTTTGGGTGGATAAACAACGGCCCCAGGTAACAATACGGCTTTTGAGAATATAAACGACGTCTCAAGATAGCCCTCGGGAAGATAAATGACGTCCCAAGATAATGAGATAACCTTTGGGAAGATAAACAACGGCCCAAGGTAACAATATGGCTTTTGAGAAGATAAACGACGTCTCAAGATAGCCTTCGGGAAGATAAACGACGTCCCAAGATAATGAGATAACCTTTGGGAAGATAAACAACGGCCCAAGGTAACAATATGGATTTTGAGAAGATAAACGACGTCTCAAGATAGCCTTCAGGAAGATAAACGACGTCCCAAGATAATGAGATAACCTGTGGGAAGATAAACAACGGCCCAAGGTAACAATATGGCTTTTGAGAAGATAAACGACGTCTCAAGATTGCCTTTGGGAAGATAAACGACGTCCTAAGATAATGAGATAACCTTTGGGAAGATAAACAACGGCCCAAGGTAACAAGTTATTGATGAAGTTTGTCTGCTGGAGAATTAATCTGAAAAACAAGATTAGTTCGATGCAAATATCATGATGTATATAACATTCTGCAAGATAATATTAGTTTATGCATTATGTATGCATGTATAGTATGATGCACTTAAGTAATGTATTATGTACTTATGGATATGTATGTTATGGTATGATGTAAATGATGTATGTATGAATCATGCAGCTTGAAGCGTTCGGATATCTTTGTATAACAACTGCTGGCCAGAGAAAATAAATCCCGATTTGTTGCTGAAGAATATGAGGAACTTATTCCCGTCTTGTTTGATAATATAGTATTCATAACCTCCCGTCTTCGTTTGATAGTAAGGTATCCATAACCTTCCGTCTTCGTTTGATAGTAAGGTATCCATAACCTTCCGTCTTCGTTTGATAGTAAGGTATCCATAACCTCCCGTCTTCGTTCGATAGTATGGTATTCATAACCTCCCGTCTTCGTTCGATAGTAAGGTATCCATAACCTCCCGTCTTCGTTCGTCGTACTCCTATTGAAAGAATAAATTCCCGATTATCCGTCTGAGGATAAAAGAGATGGATATAAATTCCAGGGGAGATGTGACTCAAAGTATTTATGAAGATGGATTTGCCCTACTGGGGGTTTGTAGCTGTCTTGTGGGGATGAACCGGCGAAGCTTCGTTGAATTCCTTCCCTCGTTCGTCTTTAGTAAATACTCTTACTGCATTTCATGCATTTCTGGTAAACATCAATCATATTAAGCATTTTATGCATTTCTGGTAAACATCAATCATATTAAGCATTTTATGCATTTCTAGTAAACATCAATCATATTCAAGAGCATACATACATTCAAACACAACCAATGGACGTTTCGCTTATGTAAATAGGGTAAAAGTAAATCTGGATTCAAAGATGAAATTTTATTTATATCAAAAAGTGACCCATACATAGGCAAGTTTGTACAAGGAGACAGAAATCCTAGTAGGATGAATTTGTCATAACAATTTTTACAAAACAAAGAAAATCAGCTATGTGGGAAATAATCCTATTGAGTTTCAATTCTACTATTGTCATTATCTTCAAGTATCTCATCTTCTGCTATTGAGACGGAAACGATTGAATTGAGATTTATCTGTTCGAGCTTGAGTAAGTAGCACAACTGGTTGTAGTTTACATGGGTGATCCAAACGAGACATAGTCATACGCTTTAATCCCTAACTTTTGCCTGGATTGCCTTTTCAGGTTTTCAATCCACCGGGATGCCCTTTTTTGCCCAAGCCGCCTTTTCAGGTTTTCGACTTGCCGGGTGTACATTTTTTATATATATCCCTAATTTTTGCCCGAACCCTTTTGGTTCGCCGGGATGCCCTTATTTTTGCCTAGGCCAGTCAACCTAGCGGGTCTCTTTTTATGCGTAGTATTTTTTAACTATGTCTGCGTTTACAGGCTGTGGGAAGTCTTCACAATCCATAGTAGTAAGCATCATGGCACCTCCTGAGAATACTGTTTTGACCACAAATGGTCCTTCATATGTAGGAGTCCACTTGCCCCTAGGATCACCCTGTGGTAATATGATACGCTTGATTACCAAATCACCAGCCTGATATACCTTTGGCTTAACCTTCTTATTAAAAGCTTTGATCATCCGTTTCTGGTACATCTGACCATGACAAACTGCTGCTAACCTCTTCTCATCAATCAAATTTATCTGATCAAGTCGAGTCTGAATCCACTCATCTTCATCCAAACCTGCATCCTTCATAATTCTTAAGGAGGGAATCTGAACTTCAATGGGCAGAACTGCTTCCATACCATAGACTAAAGAGAATGGGGTTGCCCCTGTTGAAGTATGTATGGTAGTACGGTAACCATGAAGAGCAAATGGTAACATCTCGTGCCAATCCTTATAAGTCACAGTCATCTTCTGTAGAATCTTCTTAATATTCTTGTTAGCAGCTTCTACTGCCCCATTCATCTTCGGACGATACGGAGAAGAGTTGTGGTGCTTAATCTTGAACTGCGTGCAGAGGTCAGTAATCATAGTGTTGTTCAGATTAGAGCCATTGTCAGTAATAATCCTTTCAGGGATACCATACCTACATATGAGATTATTCTTAATGAATCGAGCCACAACATTCTTGGTAACAGATGCAAATGAAGCTGCCTCCACCCACTTTGTGAAGTAATCAATAGCAACCAGGATGAAACGATGCCCATTAGAAGCAGTAGGCTTGATCTCACCAATCATATCAATGCCCCACATGGCAAAAGGCCAAGGAGCAGTCAACACATTCAATGGTGATGGAGGTATATGTACTTTATCAGCATAGATTTGACACTTATGACATGTTCTAGAGTGTTGATAGCAGTCAGCTTCCATGGTAGACCAATAGTAACCTGCTCTCAATATTTTCTTTGCCATAGTATGACCACTAGAATGAGTGCCAAAGATCCCATCATGCATGTCTTCCATAATCTCTGTTGCTTCCTTTTTATCCACACAACTAAGCAAAGTTGAATCATGATTACGCTTGTACAAAATTCCATTACTCAAGAAGAACTTAGCAGAAAACCTCCTCAGAAAATTCCTATCTTTGACAGATGCCCCTTCAGGGAACTCCTGAGCTTCAAGATATCTTTTCACTTCATAGAACCAAGGCTTCTCCTCTGTTTCTTCAGTGCCAATCTCATTGCAGTATGCAGGCTTCTTAAATCTGTCAATAGTAATCTTGGGAGCTTCATCATCCCAGCTGATCTCAAACATGGATGCCATGGTGGCTAATGCATCTGCCAACTGATTTTCTCTTCGTGGAATGTGTCCAAAGGTAATCTCTTTGAAATGTGGGATCAAAGACAACACATGCTCTCTGTAAGGAATGAGGTTATCATGTTTGGTGTCCCAATCTCCTTTGATCTGACTCACTACTAGGGCTGAATCTCCATACACGTCAAGGAACTGAATCTTCATATCAATGGCAGCTTTGATACCCAGGATACATGCCTCATACTCAGCCATATTATTAGTACAATAGAAACAAAGTCTGGAAGTAATCGGGGTATGACAACCTTCAGGGGAACTGATTACAACACCAACACCATTGCCAAGTGCATTAGAAGCTCCATCAAAAACCATAGTCCATCGGGATCCTTGTTCAGGTCTATCTGTAACACGGTGGGAGAACTGACTTTTAGTTATGTTGCGGATAGCAAGAGTCGCCACCGACTTTTATTTTATCCAAAGGAAAGGCATAAAAGAACAGGAAAGACCTTTTAAAAGATTTTTGGGTCCGGGGGGTAGGTTATGTAAAGGGAAGGTGTTAGCACCCTTTACATCCATGGTTATCCATGGGCTCTTAGTTACTTAGCTCACTTTAAAATGTTTTTGAAATGTGAAGTGTGTGAATAAAAATTTTCTTAAGAGTTTATAATGGCCCATGTATGGATGCGTATAAACCTTTGTTTTGAAAATTTGTTTGAAATGTGTGAAGTGTTTGAAAAGTTTTTGAATAGTGAGCAAGCATCTAAGAGGAACCTACCCTAAGTTTTAGGTCTTTTTTGTTCTTGAATCCTTTAAATGGTAAGACTATCCCTATTATTAAGGAATAGGTAGTCATTACCTTGGATGTGAGGGACAAATGAAGGGACATCTGTTTATGTAGGCAACTGTGGGGTGTATAAGCAATTTTGGAGGGACTATCATCTTTATTCGAAAGGGACAAGATCATTACGAAGGCAACATTCGAAAGGGACTTGATCTTTTATCTGTTAAGGGACTAGATGACTTTATTTTGAGGGACTTTTGCTTTATACACCCTACTTGACCTTTTTGATTAGGTAACATGAGAGGTATCCCTAAGGAAGTGAAATGGCGATCAAAGATCGACTTACGTGTGTGAGTGTACAATATTAATATTTATCTTTGAGTTTAAATGATCTAAATTAATTTTAAATATACAAACATGTTTACACTCCCTATTTACTAACCATAGCATAAAATATAAATAATAAACATTATAAATAAATATTACACCAAGGAACAATTACATAATAATAATTAAGCAAAATTAAATATAATAAGCAAAATAAATAAATAGCTATAATTGGGTTAGTAGAAAATAATAATAAGAAAGAATAATACCAAATTAATGGGGTTAGTAATAAATAAATATCACAAGAATATAATTAATAATAATAATGAAATAAACAAATATATTATAATAATTTAAAAAAATTCAATTTTATAAACAATTATTAAAATATCAACAATTATACTAATTATTATGAAATTTTAAGTTATGTGCAAATTATAAAAATAAAGTTAATTATGAAAATATTATGAAAATAAAATTATAATTATAAAATTAATCTAACAACTTTTTAACTATTTTTAAACATATAATAAAAATTATTTAAATGCAAAATTAAAAATATAAACAATTTATGTCATATTTACATATTATAAAAATAGGGTTAATTATAATTATATTTACAAAATTTAATTATATTAAATAAAATATATACATGATTAAATAAAAATGTGATCATACAATTATATTTACAAATTTGAAGATTATAATAAAATTATATTTTTAATAGTAGTAAATTATGGTTTGATTTAAAAAAAAATATTAAGATTTATTTACTAACTAAAATATAAGCAAGAATTACAATTAGGGTTTTAGAAAAATATTTTTGATTTTATAAAATTAGGGTTAATATATCATTTAACCTAAATACAACTAATTTATTTATACAAATCAAATAACATATATAATAAAATAGTTTTTTTTTTAATACAAATTTAGAATTTATATACAAGAAATAACATACATTATTATTTTTTTAACATTTTATAATTTATTAAATTAATTAAACAAACAAGAATATGAATTAAATAAAACAAGAAGAAATAGGGATAAAAAAGAACTTACCTGGGCTGGGAATTGAACCCAGCCCCTTTTGCTTCCAGGAACTCTAAGCCAGCAACATCCACCACCAGGCCAGCGCGCGCAGGTGACCAAGGGAGAGGTAACATTGGTTTTGTTGTTGATTCCTGAAAATCAAAGAAAAAGAAAGAAAAACAAAAGGTCTGGGGGGATCGAACCCAGGACCCTCACAATACATACAAACACATTAACCATTCCAGCTGGGAGAGCGCACCTGTTAGCATGGTGACTACAATGCATAATATATTCAAACTACTAATTAAATGAAAAAAATAAGGAAAAAGTGGTCTGGCCCAGGAATCGAACCTAGACCCTCAAGCAATACGCGCACGTTCACAACCAACTGAGCCAGTCATACAATTGTGAAACAATATCAAAACCAAAACAAAAAATATTATGTCCAGCATTCAAAATCTGGAATTCGCGCCAGGACATCATCTTCTTCCTTGGGTTACCTGCGAAAATTGATATGAATTTTCCTGCGAAATTTCCTGGGTGTTCATAAACCAGAAATCCTAGGTTTTTGGATCATCACGCAAACAACAAAATTAATACAAATTGACAATCCAGATCAATCATATGAAGTTTATACATCATAACCATGTTCTTAAAATTCATTTATCTCAAATAAATCATGAATTCCCAATTTGAGAACTCTAACCCTAACAATGGTGGTTTACGGTTTAGGGCGTGTTTCTTCAATGTTCTTGCCCAGAATTCATCTAAACATCATAACAAACAAGATTAACAACACAAAAACAATTTATAATGGCTAAATGAATGAAATCGAAAAATTGAAAAATGATGAAGAACATGAATTCGGTTTGAGTGATTTAGGGTGTTTTTGATGTTGTTTATGATCCAGACATGTTAAATGAACATCATAGAATGTATTGCAATCCTTAGAACACCTTGAAATCACCTCTACCTTAAAATCCGAAAGTGAGTTTTTTGAATGAAATTTGAAAATTAGAGTGTGCACTTGGAGGCTGAATTTCGTGTGCAATGAGTAGGGTTATGTTCTATACTTATAGTGCAATGGATTAGGTCAGAAAAGATTGATCACTATGTGAAAGATTTGATTAGAAAAGATTCAAAAAGATTAGGCTTTAAAATTCAAATATTCTTGTATGAACACCTTCTATTTCAAGCCAATCACCATGATTCTCTTAACACTTTGATACCAATCACCTTTATGAATTTCTAGAAGCTCAATCCCTTTTAAATCTTTGACTTTTCTATTTTATTTTAATTTAAAATGATTTTAAATGAATTAAATCAAAATAAATAAAATAAAATGATGAAAAAATCTGATTTTTAGAGACTTGGGTCGTGCATGAGGTAATGGTATGGATTGGGTCATCATATGGCAAGCCCATTTAGAAAAAATTGGTTTTAAACCTCCATTTTCTTCATAAACCAACCAAAAATTTCCCAACTTTGCAAGGGCACACATCCTTCAATTTTAATGCTATGAGAGTGTTCTAGGACATTTTAGAAAGCTTGAAGAGGCCTCTAACCAATCCCACTGGTTTCATGTTCATATCATTTACCATTCTCAAGTTATGCCCTTTTGAAGTTGTTGACTTTTTGTTGACTTTAAAAGGACCTATAATGTCTTAGCTCATACCTTCCAAATGAAGCATTTTTGGGCTTGGCTTGTGAGACACAAAGTTGTAGAGAATTCAATTTCCTTCAAAATGAGCTTTGGATGGAGACTTGGTGATGAAGCATGTGAAAGTTATCGCTGGTCAAAGTTCAGTTGACTTTTACTGAGGAAACCCTAATTTAGAAACTCCTGATTCTTGATGATCTGAAATATCCTTGATGAATCATGATCAACCCTTGATCAAATGATGAATTTTACTTCATATACTTGATGCTGGCAAAAAATCATGAAGTTTGACTTTGATTTGACCACAGTTGACCTCAGTTTGACCTTTTAACTGCTTTGACTGATTTTGACTTATCTGACCATCTGACTGAGCAAACTTTTGAGAAAAGTCTTGAAACTTGTCATGGGGATTCTTAAACACATATAAGATGTTATGAAGCTCACTTGAAGTCTTGGAAGTCCATTTAGCCTGATTAAAGTCAAAACCCTAGTTTTGGATGCACTGCTTAGGAGAATGTCTTGTCTGAGGGAATTGTCAAACTTCTGACCAATTGTGAACTTTGTGAAACTTGTGAACCATCATAAAATGTCTTGTGAACCTTGTGAACCTCATGGGAGTTCTTGTGAACCTTGTGAACCTCATAAAGTGTCTTGTAAACTTCATGAACCTCATGAAAGGTCTTGTGAACCTTCTTAGCACACAAAGTCTTGTATTGTGAGGGCAAATTTTGGGGTGCAATAGCTGCCCCTGTTCAATTTTCTGAAACCTGAGGGGTTAGATTGGTATAAGTGTCAGTCATAACTTGGAAGGTTGAAGGGGATTGAACACAAAAGCCCAAAATTTTGCACTCACCGGTGCGTAGAGTAGTATTGATGATTGGTTGTATATGCTTGAGTGGGCTTAAAGATGCCACTTGGAGAAAGGTTCTTCAAATACATTTCTTGGGGGATAAAGCAGTCCAAAATATGAAGGTAAAATGATAGCTTTCAGGAAGATAAACAACATCCTAAGGTAGTGGTAATAGCTTTCAGGAGGATAACCAACGTCCTGAGGAAATGATATGCTTTCAGAAGGATAAACAACGTTCTGAGGAAGTGGTAACCTTTGGGAAGATAAACAACGGCCCAAAATAATATGCTTTCAGGAGGATAAAGCAGTCCTGAGGTAATGATATAACCTTTGGGAAGATAAACAACGGCCTAAGGAGATAATATGATTTCAGGAGGATAAAGCAGTCCTGAGGGATTGATAGCTTTCAGAAAGATGAACAACGTTCTGAGGTATAAGAAGCTTTCAGGAGGATGAAGCAGTCCTGAGGGATTGATAATATGCTTTCAGGAGGATAAACAACATCCTGAGGTGATGATATTCTTTCAGAAAGATGAACAACGTTCTGAGGTATAAGAAGCTTTCAGGAGGATAAAGCAGTCCTGAGGGATTGATAATATGCTTTCAGGAGGATAAACAACATCCTGAGGTGATGATATGCTTTCAGAAAGATAACCAACGTTCTGAGGAAATAATATGCTTTCAGGAGGATAACAACGTCCTGAGGGAATGATATGCTTTCAGAAGGATAACCAACGTTCTGAGGAAATAATAACTTTTGGGAAGATAAACAACGGCCCAATAGTCACAATTCGTTGATGAAATTTGTCTGCTGGAGAATTAACCTGAAAACAAGGTAGCATCCTGTATGGTAATATTAGTTTATGCATTATATATGCATGTATAATATGATGCACTTAAGTAATGTATTATGTATCTATGGATATGTATGTTATGGTATGATGTAAATGATGTATGTATGATATGATGTTGCCTGAAGCGTCTGGATATCTTCGTATAACAACTGCTGGCTAGGGAAAATAAATCCTGATTTGTTGCTGAAGAGTATGAGGACCTTGTTCCCGTCTTGTTTGATAATATATTATACATAACCTTCCGTCTGCTGGGGATAGCAAGGTATACATAACCTCCCGTCTTCGTTTGATAGTACGGTATACATAACCTTCCGTCTGCTAGGGATAGCAAGGTCTACATAACCTCCCGTCTTCGTTCGTCGTACTCCTATTGGAAAGTAAATTCCCGAATATCTGTATGAGGATAAAAGAGATGGATATAAATTCCAGGGGAGATGTGACTTGAAGTACTTCATGAAGATGGATTTGTTCTACTGAGATTTTGTAACTGTCTTGTAAAGATGAACCGGCGAAGCTTCGTTGAAATCCTTCCCTCGTTCGTCCTTAGTAAATACTATTACTGCATTTTCATGTATTTCTGGTAAACATCAATCATATTAAGCATTTTATGCATTTCTGGTAAACATCAATCATATTCAAAAGCATACATACACTCAAACACAACCAATGGACGTTTCGCTTATGTAAATAGGGTAAAAGTAAATATGGATTCAAAGATGGAATTTTATTTATATCTCAAAGTGACCTATACATAGGAGAGTTTGTACAAGGAGACAGAAATCCTAGTAAGAGGAATTTGTCGTAAAATTTTACAAAACAAAGAAATCAACTATGTGGGAAATAATCCTATTGAGTTCCAATTCTACTATTGCCATTATCTTCAAGTATCTCATCTTCGGCTGTTGAGACGGAAATGATTGGATTGAGCTTTATCTGTTCGAACTTGAGTAAGTAACACAACTGGTTGTAATTTCATGGGTGATCCAAACGAGACATAGTCATACGCTTTAACCCCTAACTTTTGCCTGGATTGCCCTTTCAGGTTTTCAATCCACCGGGATACCCTTTTTTGCCCAAGCCGCCTTTTCAGGTTTTCGACTTGCCGGGTGTACATCTTTTTATATATATCCCTAATTTTTGCCCAAACCCTTTTGGTTTGCCGGGATGCCCTTATTTTTGCCTAAGCCTGTCAACCTAGTGGGTCTCTTTTTATGCGTAGTATTTTTTAACTATGTTTGCATTTACAGGTTGTGGAAAGTCTTCACCATCCATAGTAGTAAGTATCATGGCACCTCCTGAAAATACTGTCTTGACTACAAATGGTCCTTCATATGTAGGAGTCCATTTGCCCCTAGGATCACCCTGTGGTAATATGATACGCTTGATTACCAAGTCACCAACCTGATATACCTTTGGCTTAACCTTCTTGTTAAAAGCTTTGATCATTCGTTTCTGGTACATCTGGCCATGACAAATTGCTGCTAACCTCTTCTCATCAATCAAATTTATCTGGTCAAGTCGAGTCTGAATCCATTCATCTTCATCCAAGCCTGCATCCTTCATAATTCTTAAGGAGGGAATCTGAACTTCAATGGGTAGAACTGCTTCCATACCATAGACCAAGGAGAACGGGGTTGCCCCTGTTGAAGTACATATTGTAGTGCGATAACCATGAAGAGCAAATGGTAACATCTCATGCCAATCCTTGTAAGTAACAATCATCTTCTGTAGAATCTTCTTAATGTTCTTATTAGCAGCTTCAACTGCCCCATTCATCTTTGGACGATACGGAGAAGAGTTGTGATGCTTAATCTTGAACTGCGTGCAGAGATCAGTAATCATAGTGTTGTTCAGATTAGAGCCATTGTCAGTAATAATCCTTTCAGGGATGCCATACCTACATATAAGATTATTCTTAATGAATCGAGCCACAACATTCTTGGTAACAGATGCAAATGAAGCTGCCTCTACCCACTTCGTGAAGTAACCAATAGCAACCAGGATGAAACGATGCCCATTAGAAGCAGTAGGCTTGATCTCACCAATCATATCAATGCCCCACATGGCAAAGGGCCAAGGAGCAGTCAGCACATTCAATGGTGATGGAGGTATATGTACTTTATCAGCATAGATTTGACACTTGTGACACGTTCTGGAGTGTTGATAGCAATCAGCTTCCATGGTAGACCAATAGTAACCTGCTCTCAATATCTTCTTTGCCATAGTATGGCCACTAGAGTGAGTGCCAAAGATCCCATCATGCATGTCTTCCATAATCTCTGTTGCTTCTTTCTTATCCACACAACGAAGCATAGTTGAATCATGATTGCGCTTGTACAAAATCCCATTACTTAAAAAGAACTTAGCAGAAAACCTTCTCAGAAACTTCCTATCTTTGACAGATGCCCCTTCAGGGAACTCCTGAGCTTCAAGATATCTTTTTACTTCATAGAACCAAGGCTTCTCCTCTGTTTCTTCAGTGCCAATCTCATTGCAGTATGCAGGCTTCTCAAATCTATCAATAGTAATCTTGGGAGCTTCATCATCCCAACTGATCTCAAACATGGATGCCATGGTGGCTAAGGCATCTGCCAACTGATTCTCTCTCCGTGGGATATGTCCAAAGGTAATCTCTTTGAAATGTGGGATCAAAGACAACACATACTCTCTGTAAGGAATGAGATTATCATGCTTGGTGTCCCAATCTCCTTTAATCTGACTTACTACCAGGGCTGAATCTCTATACACATCAAGGAACTGAATCCTCATATCAATAGCAGCTTTAATACCCAGGATACATGCCTCATACTCAGCCATGTTATTGGTGCAATAGAAACAAAGTCTGGCAGTAATCGGGGTATGACAACCTTCAGGGGAACTGATCACAACACCAACACCATTACCAAGTGCATTAGAGGCACCATCAAAAACCATAGTCCATCGGGATCCTTGTTCAGGTCCGTCATATTGTCCAGGTTCTTTGGTAATAATCATAATATCTTCATCAGGGAACTCAAAACTCATTGACTGGTAATCATCCACTGCTTGATGAGCCAAATGATCAGCAATAACACTTCCTTTAATGGCCTTCTGAGTAGTATACTGTATGTCATTTTCTGTCAAGATCATTTGCCATCTTGCAATTCTTCCGGAGAGAGCAGGTTTCTCAAATATGTACTTGATTGGATCCATCTTTGAAATCAATAAGGTAGTATGAGTAAACATATACTGTCTTAGTCGGCGAGCAGCCCATGCCAAAGCGCAGCAAGTTTTCTCGAGCAGTGAGTATCTTGTTTCACAGTCGGTAAACTTTTTGCTAAGGTAGTATATTTCCTGCTCTTTTCGACCAGACTCGTCATGTTTCCCCAACACACACCCCATTGAGTTGTCTAACACTGTTAAGTACATAATCAAGGGTCTTCCATCAACTGGTGGCATCAAAATTAGTGGTTCTAGCAAATATCTCTTGATTTCATCAAAGGCAATCTGGCATTCATCATTCCATTCCATCACCTGGTCTTTCTTCAACAACTTGAAGATTGGCTCACAGATGGCAGTTAATTGGGAAATAAATCTTGCAATGTAATTCAATCGTCCCAAGAAACCTCTAACTTCCTTCTCAGTACGGCGAGCTGGCATTTCTCGTATAGCTTTCACTTTTGCAGGATCTACTTCAATACCTTTTCCACTGACAATGAAACCCAGGAGCTTACCAGATCTAACTCCAAAAGTACACTTGTTTTGGTTTAATCTTAGCTTGTATTTCTTCAACCTCTCGAACAATTTATGTAAATGATCAAGATGTTGTTCTTCATTCTGAGACCTGGCTATCATATCATCCACATATACCTCTATCTCGTGATGAATCATATCATGAAACAAAGCCACCATAGCACGCTGATATGTTGCCCCTGCATTCTTCAAACCAAATGGCATCACCTTATAGCAAAAGGTGCCCCACTGTGTAACAAATGTTGTCTTCTCCATATCTTCAGGTGCCATCTTGATTTGATTGTAACCAGAGAAACCATCCATAAAAGAAAATACCTTATGCTGGGCAGTGTTGTCTACCAGAACATCAATATGAGGAAGTGGAAAGTCATCTTTGGGGATGGCCTTGTTCAAATCCCTGTAGTCTACACACATACGTACCTTACCATCTTTCTTAGGAACTGGTACCACATTTGCAACCCACTGGGGATAAGAAGTCACAGCTAAGAACCCTGCATCAAATTGTTTCATTACCTCTGCTTTGATCTTCTCTGACATTTCAGGACGCATACGACGAACTTTCTGCTTCTTTGGACGACAATCTTCTTTTACTAGTAAACGGTGAACCACAATGTCTGTATCCAACCCTGGCATATCTTCATAAGACCAAGCAAAGATCTCCACATAGTCACGTAGCATCTGAATCAATCTTCTCTTGACACTATCCTCTAATTCAGCCCCTATCTTGACTTCTTTCCTGTTTTCATCAGTTCCCAGATTCACAACTTTGACTGGCTCTTCATGTGGCTGTATAGCTTTCTCTTCTTATTGTAACAACCTAGCAAGCTCTACAGGTACTTCACAATCGTCCTCATTTCCGTCTTCAGTTTGATAGATCGGATTCTCGAAATTATAATTGGCAATAGTAGAACTGTTATCAACAGGATCCAGAGTGGATGAGGATCTGCATTTTAGTGATGTGGGTGTGTGTAAGAACACATAGCTGATAAAACAAAAGTAAAAGAAAAAGAAAGACAAGGAACACAATATTTACGAAAACGAAACGTCCACTGATTTTTATTGAATGAAGTATGCAAATGAAATGACATCCCGTGACAAGCACACCATTGTGCCCCGGGTAAGGCACAAGGCTTGAAAGTTCAATTATTCAAGAAATTACAAACTTAAAAGCAACAACACAGTAATAGTATTTACTCCTGACTAAAGGAGATAGGAATACCATCTTCAGCTTTCCAATTATTGAGCCCAACACCCACAGTAGGAAAGATCCAAGCATCCAGATTGTAGTCTTCATCATAGTCACCCACAACATTGATCTGGTTCTTCATAACCCCTTGGTTGGTGATACGAACAGCACGAGCACGACGAACAACCTTCTGAGACTCTGCAGTGAAACCCAGACCAAATTTGTCAGACTTGTATGGGATATCAGGAAGCTGACCCCAAATAGTACAACCACCTTCATCCACCACAGCCCTAGCATCTTTGAGGGAGACCATTGTTGGAGGTATTCTAGTGACCACAGGAATTTTCTTGACAACAGGAGGAGCTTCATAATCATTAACAATCCAAGGAACCACTTCAAATGTCTGACATGGAGTTTCAACGTATTCACCTTCCATTTCCAGATACTTGAAGGTGTTTACATAGCTAACAAAATACTCTTCCTCTCCATAGACAGTAACAACTTTTCCTTCCACCGGATATCTCAGCTTCTGATGTAATGTAGAGGTTAGAACACCTGCCCCATGGATCCAGGGACGACCAAGCAAACAAGAGTATGAAGGACGAATATCCATCACATAAAATGTAGCATTGAAAACCTGAGAACCAACTTGGATTGGGAGGTCAATTTCCCCATGCACCACTCTTCTCGAACCATCAAAAGCTTTCACCACTATGTTACTGGGTTTCAACACAGCATCTTCTGGGCTAAGCTTATTCAGGACTTCTTTGGGCAACACATTCAGAGAGGAACCATTGTCTATCAATACATGTGACAGGGTAGTGCCCTTGCATTCAATTGAGATATGCAGGGCCCTGTTATGATCCCTCTTGGCAGGAGTCAAGTCAGCATCAGAGAAACCTAACCCATTATCATAAGTCAGGTGGGCAACACAATTCTCAAACTGGTCAACAGAAATTGCATTGGGTACATGAGCAGTCTTCAGAAACTTAATCAAAGCCTTGGCATGAGCTTCAGAACATAACAACAAAGACAGCATGGAAATCTTGGAGGGAGTATGCCCCAACTGATCAACAATGTCATAATCACTCTTGCGAATGATTTTCAATACTTCCTCCATCTGCTTAGAGAGATCATCAGCAGCTGGCACACCAGTAGGTATAGGTTCAACAACAGGACCTTTGCCCCGAGCATCAGTAGTGGAGGTGGCAGCAGGAGTAACTGCATTCTTGGAGGTAACTGGAGGAGAGAAAACTCTTCCGCTTCGTGTGATCTTACTAGACCCAGCAATATTATCAACATCAACAGGCACCTCAGCTAAGGGTTCTTGCTTAACACCATGGATATAAACATCAGACCCATAATGCCAAGGCACAGCTTTATCAGAAGTATACGGGATAGGACCAGGAGTGGTAATGACCATAGGAGCCACTCTAGCTTCAGCAACAATCTTCACAGGGCCTTCAGCAGTAATCTTGATTGGACCCTTATGAGTGATTTTAACAGGTCCCTTAGAAGTGATCCTTACCGGCACTTTGTCAACCATATCAACCTCTTCAATATTCCTACCTTTAGAAATATGTTCCACCATACTCTCTACAGAAGATGGAGTCCTCTCAAACACTATGGTGTACTTATCCATGAGACGTTGAATTCCATCTCTCAATCTCCAGCAACTATCCGGCTTGTAGGTACAATACAAACAATCTTCACGACAACCTGGAAAGAATCCAGCTTGTACTAGCTTCTTCTTGATAACAGACAATGGTGTGGTCAACTCTGCAACTGAATAGATATGTAAATCTTCATCAATGGCGTTGACAGTCTTCTCATGATTCGGCATGGGAGCAGTAATCACATTTGGAGTACCCGGAGGGTCAAACTCAATTTCTCCAGCCTCAATCATATCTTGAATTTTGTTCTTCAATACCCAGCAACTATTAGTATCATGTCCCTGACAGTTTGAATCATATGCACATCGTGCATTGGGATTGTACCTGGGAGAGGTAACATTGGGATTCTGAGGAGCCTCCTTCAGAGTGATAAGTTCAGCCTTCAACAAGTGTTGCAATGCCTGAGCCATTGACATGTTGATCTTAGTGAACTGCCTTCTAGCCCTTTGTTGGTTGCCCTGTGGCTGCTCTGGTGTTGTAGGAGTTGGATTTGAAATATGAACTGCACTCACAGACTGATGCCTTCTGTTACGATCAGGTTGACCATAAACAACATTGGATTCTTTCTTCCCAGTGGGAGGTTTCTTTGCAGCACCTGATGAAGAAGTACCCACTTGAATCTTGCCACTCTTTATACCATTTTCCACGCGCTCTCCTGTCATTATCAACTCAGTGAAGCCAGATGATGAGCTTCCAATGAGATGACTGTAAAAAGGACCATTCAGCGTACACATGAACATATCAACCAACTCCCTGTCAGTTAAAGGGGGTTGTACTCTTCCAGCTAAATCTCTCCACTTCTGAGCATACTCCTTGAAACTTTCTTTAGCACCCATAGACATGCTCTGAAGTTGCATGCGAGTGGGAGCTAAATCAGCATTGTATTGATACTGCTTATAGAAGGCTTCAGCAAGATCATTCCAATCCCGAATGTTGACACTCTCCAATTGATAGTACCACTCCAATTAAGCTCCAGATAAGCTTTCTTGGAAGAAATGGATCCACAACTTCTTATCAGTAGTATGAGGTTGGATTCTTCTGACATAAGACCTCAGATGCAGCTTGGGACAAGAGACTCCATCATAAACAACAAAAGTAGGAACCTTGAAACCAATGGGTATAACTACCCCAGATATCAGACTCAGGTCTTCAAAATCCAGCCCAGAAGACTTTTGTAATTCCATAGCATCCATTCTATCCACCAGCATCTTGAACTTGTCCTCATTAGGCTCATGATAGTAGTTAGCTTCAGAATCAGAGTCCCCCATTGTGTTATGGAGACTGCCTCCCTCTTTCTCAGACTCTTCAGACTCATAATCTTCAACTGGTTCTTTGGTCTTGGCAAGACCTTTGAACCTTCTTCCCATGTTGATCAGGCCACATGACCTTCTAGTCTTCTTAGTCTTCTTGGCCAGCAGTGTCTTCAATTCATCTTGCCCCTTGGACAAGTTCAGGATCAGCTCTTGGAACTGTGCATTTTGTGCCTGGAGATCCTTAACTGTTTGTTCAAGAGCCATTGCTGAAATAAACAGCGAGAAGATAAGAAACCTGTGCACAATAAACCTGTGATGCAATGATATGATATGTGAATGTATATGCAATGTTTTCAAGGACCGCAGGATTTAAATTTTCTTAAACAAACAAGAAGGTAAATTTTTATTAGTAATAAATTTGTTTTGCCTCTTGGGCTTACAGAAAATGAAATGAAATAAATACAAGAGATGGGGTTTTAAGTCTCCCATGGACGTTTCCTCTTCGTGTTGAGGTATGAGTTGAGATTTCGTTCCTCGTGAAGTATCTTTGTTAGTTCCAGGATCCTTTCTTGGCTTGCTTTGTAATGAGCCTCGAAAGTATCCCTTTGCTCCTTCAACTGGATCCAGGATCTCTGCAAGTCTTCCATGTCAGTAGGCATGTCTGGGTGAAGGATGGTATAAGCAGTATCTCCTCCAGCAACAGGTTCCATGGTAACTGGCAGGATATCAGGATATGGCATCATGAGAGTCTGAGCACGAGATCGCACCCATCTGAGATAAGCTTCCATAGGAATAGTGTACTTAGGTCCCAGAGTCTTGCTGTCAACCTTGTTTACTTTTCCCCATGCTCGTATGAATCTCTGACGGTAACCTTGAAGATCGTTGTCGTAGTCGAACACAATGCCCTGAATCAACATGTCATGTGGGCCATCACTCCGAGCGTAACCAAACTGTCGTAAATCTAGAGAGGGGTTGTAGGTGATGCCTCCTCTTATGCCCAGAAGTGGCACATTAGGAAATTCCCCACAACGGTCAATGATATTGATATTCTCCATAGATCTGGAGCACCAATGGATATCTGAATGCGAGAGTGACATGATCCTCTTGGACCACCTGAACCCTTGTTCATTCTTCATTACTGAGCGAGGAAGGTGAGAAATAAACCACCTGGATAGCAAAGGTATGCAACACATCAAAGTTCCTCTTGCCCTTGTAGAACGGGTATGAAGAGAATGCAGGATGTCTCCAAGTAAGGTAGGCACTGGATTGTGACTCAGGAATATATTGATGGCATGAACGTCTATGAACTGATCAGGATTGGGGAACAACACTAAGCCATAAATTAATAAGGCTAAGATCTCCTCAAAAGCATCGTAGCTCATAGCCTTCAAGAACCCTTGAGCTTTATCCATTAATACCTTAGCAAGAATACCCTTAACTCCGCTTCTCGTCTCTAGAACAATGTCAGACTTCTTCAGATGTAGGGCTGCAGCAATAACCTCTGGTTTAAGCTCCTTCTCCAAGCCTGTGAAGGGTCTTTGATCAAGAACAGGTATACCCAGAAGTTTAGAGAACTCTTCCATTGTAGGAACCAACTGATAGTCAGGGAATGTGAAGCAATGGTGCTTAGGATCAAAGAACTGAAATAGGACACTCATCATGTCTTCATTGAATCCTGAGGTGACTAGATCCAATAGGTGACCATGTCTCTTGATAAACTGGGAATGATCAGACACTTGAGAAACCAACTCTTTAAGCTTAGCAGGTATGCCTACAAAGTTGATCCTGATAGTGTTCCTACGAGCAGAAGCCATGACCTGCAACAAAGAACAAAGATAAATCCTTTGGTCCTTGAAATGGTTAGTGAAAATGCTATGCTTATGATGCATGATGATGTCATGATGTTATGATCAATCACAAACATGTGGCACACACAAACAAGTCACACAATAGCCCTTGGTTTAGAGGTTTGCATGAGGTTTTAAAGGTAAATACCCTCCCCTGAAGTTAGTTGGTTCATCATGTCCTATAAAAGTAACCATGTTCTAAGGGATCTCAATATCATTGACCCTTCACAAGGGTGGTTGTTCAGTAGGCAACTTACTTGCCAACCAAAACCCTCCAAGTTTAGGATCTCAATGAGCGTAGTATCGAGTATCAACCAACTTCAGTCTGCACCAAATCCGGTTATCTCACTACTTTTCTAAAGGCCAAGATGGGTTAACTAGGGTTCTAAAAGTTAGTTAGTGCATTGACAACATATGGCAGCCTCATATTATCCTCAACTTGACTTAAGGAACATAAGCACTAACCAAGAAGTCACACTAACTATGGCCACCAGATCAACCATATCGGTATACGCCGTACAGTTTCCTTGGTCTATTGCCATTTACCTAAGGTACACTAGATTCGGGTTAGGATCTTTCACACATAAGAGCTCAACAAGTAATATAAAGCAGACAAATCAAACAATTTAAAAGTGATCTAATTCCTAAGGGTACCCCTCTTTTATTAATTCCCCAGCAGAGTCGCCAGTTCTGTAACACGGTGGGAGAACTGACTTTTAGTTATGTTGCGGATAGCAAGAGTCGCCACCGACTTTTATTTTATCCAAAGGAAAGGCATAAAAGAACAGGAAAGACCTTTTAACAGATTTTTGGGTCCGGGGGGTAGGTTATGTAAAGGGAAGGTGTTAGCACCCTTTACATCCATGGTTATCCATGGGCTCTTAGTTACTTAGCTCACTTTAAAATGTTTTTGAAATGTGAAGTGTGTGAATAAAAATTTTCTTAAGAGTTTATAATGGCCCATGTATGGATGCGTATAAACCTTTGTTTTGAAAATTTGTTTGAAATGTGTGAAGTGTTTGAAAAGTTTTTGAATAGTGAGCAAGCATCTAAGAGGAACCTACCCTAAGTTTTAGGTCTTTTCTGTTCTTGAATCCTTTTAATGGTAAGACTATCCCTATTATTAAGGAATAGGTAGTCATTACCTTGGATGTGAGGGACAAATGAAGGGACATCTGTTTATGTAGGCAACTGTGGGGTGTATAAGCAATTTTGGAGGGACTATCATCTTTATTCGAAAGGGACAAGATCATTACGAAGGCAACATTCGAAAGGGACTTGATCTTTTATCTGTTAAGGGACTAGATGACTTTATTTTGAGGGACTTTTGCTTTATACACCCTACTTGACCTTTTTGATTAGGCAACATGAGAGGTATCCCTAAGGAAGTGAAATGGCGATCAAAGATCGACTTACGTGTGTGAGTGTACAATATTAATATTTATCTTTGAGTTTAAATGATCTAAATTAATTTTAAATATACAAACATGTTTACACTCCCTATTTACTAACCATAGCATAAAATATAAATAATAAACATTATAAATAAATATTACACCAAGGAACAATTACATAATAATAATTAAGCAAAATTAAATATAATAAGCAAAATAAATAAATAGCTATAACTGGGTTAGTAGAAAATAATAATAAGAAAGAATAATACCAAATTAATGGGGTTAGTAATAAATAAATATCACAAGAATATAATTAATAATAATAATGAAATAAACAAATATATTATAATAAAATTATATTTTTAATAGTAGTAAATTATGGTTTGATTTAAAAAAAAATATTAAGATTTATTTACTAACTAAAATATAAGCAAGAATTACAATTAGGGTTTTAGAAAAATATTTTTGATTTTATAAAATTAGGGTTAATATATCATTTAACCTAAATACAACTAATTTATTTATACAAATCAAATAACATATATAATAAAATATTTTTTTTTTAAATACAAATTTAGAATTTATATACAAGAAATAACATACATTATTATTTTTTTAACATTTTATAATTTATTAAATTAATTAAACAAACAAGAATATGAATTAAATAAAACAAGAAGAAATAGGGATAAAAAAGAACTTACCTGGGCTGGGAATTGAACCCAGCCCCTTTTGCTTCCAGGAACTCTAAGCCAGCAACATCCACCACCAGGCCAGCGCGCGCAGGTGACCAAGGGAGAGGTAACATTGGTTTTGTTGTTGATTCCTGAAAATCAAAGAAAAAGAAAGAAAAACAAAAGGTCTGGGGGATCGAACCCAGGACCCTCACAATACATACAAACACATTAACCATTCCAGCTGGGAGAGCGCACCTGTTAGCATGGTGACTACAATGCATAATATATTCAAACTACTAATTAAATGAAAAAAATAAGGAAAAAGTGGTCTGGCCCAGGAATCGAACCTAGACCCTCAAGCAATACGCGCACGTTCACAACCAACTGAGCCAGTCATACAATTGTGAAACAATATCAAAACCAAAACAAAAAATATTATGTCCAGCATTCAAAATCTGGAATTCGCGCCAGGACATCATCTTCTTCCTTGGGTTACCTGCGAAAATTGATATGAATTTTCCTGCGAAATTTCCTGGGTGTTCATAAACCAGAAATCCTAGGTTTTTGGATCATCACGCAAACAACAAAATTAATACAAATTGACAATCCAGATCAATCATATGAAGTTTATACATCATAACCATGTTCTTAAAATTCATTTATCTCAAATAAATCATGAATTCCCAATTTGAGAACTCTAACCCTAACAATGGTGGTTTACGGTTTAGGGCGTGTTTCTTCAATGTTCTTGCCCAGAATTCATCTAAACATCATAACAAACAAGATTAACAACACAAAAACAATTTATAATGGCTAAATGAATGAAATCGAAAAATTGAAAAATGATGAAGAACATGAATTCGGTTTGAGTGATTTAGGGTGTTTTTGATGTTGTTTATGATCCAGACATGTTAAATGAACATCATAGAATGTATTGCAATCCTTAGAACACCTTGAAATCACCTCTACCTTAAAATCCGAAAGTGAGTTTTTTGAATGAAATTTGAAAATTAGAGTGTGCACTTGGAGGCTGAATTTCGTGTGCAATGAGTAGGGTTATGTTCTATACTTATAGTGCAATGGATTAGGTCAGAAAAGATTGATCACTATGTGAAAGATTTGATTAGAAAAGATTCAAAAAGATTAGGCTTTAAAATTCAAATATTCTTGTATGAACACCTTCTATTTCAAGCCAATCACCATGATTCTCTTAACACTTTGATACCAATCACCTTTATGAATTTCTAGAAGCTCAATCCCTTTTAAATCTTTGACTTTTCTATTTTATTTTAATTTAAAATGATTTTAAATGAATTAAATCAAAATAAATAAAATAAAATGATGAAAAAATCTGATTTTTAGAGACTTGGGTCGTGCATGAGGTAATGGTATGGATTGGGTCATCATATGGCAAGCCCATTTAGAAAAAATTGGTTTTAAACCTCCATTTTCTTCATAAACCAACCAAAAATTTCCCAACTTTGCAAGGGCACACATCCTTCAATTTTAATGCTATGAGAGTGTTCTAGGACATTTTAGAAAGCTTGAAGAGGCCTCTAACCAATCCCACTGGTTTCATGTTCATATCATTTACCATTCTCAAGTTATGCCCTTTTGAAGTTGTTGACTTTTTGTTGACTTTAAAAGGACCTATAATGTCTTAGCTCATACCTTCCAAATGAAGCATTTTTGGGCTTGGCTTGTGAGACACAAAGTTGTAGAGAATTCAATTTCCTTCAAAATGAGCTTTGGATGGAGACTTGGTGATGAAGCATGTGAAAGTTATCGCTGGTCAAAGTTCAGTTGACTTTTACTGAGGAAACCCTAATTTAGAAACTCCTGATTCTTGATGATCTGAAATATCCTTGATGAATCATGATCAACCCTTGATCAAATGATGAATTTTACTTCATATACTTGATGCTGGCAAAAAATCATGAAGTTTGACTTTGATTTGACCACAGTTGACCTCAGTTTGACCTTTTAACTGCTTTGACTGATTTTGACTTATCTGACCATCTGACTGAGCAAACTTTTGAGAAAAGTCTTGAAACTTGTCATGGGGATTCTTAAACACATATAAGATGTTATGAAGCTCACTTTAAGTCTTGGAAGTCCATTTAGCCTGATTAAAGTCAAAACCCTAGTTTTGGATGCACTGCTTAGGAGAATGTCTTGTCTGAGGGAATTGTCAAACTTCTGACCAATTGTGAACTTTGTGAACCCTGTGAACCATCATAAAATGTCTTGTGAACCTTGTGAACCTCATGGGAGGTCTTGTGAACCCTGTGAACCTCATAAAGTGTCTTGTAAACTTCATGAACCTCATGAAAGGTCTTGTGAACCTTCTTAGCACACAAAGTCTTGTATTGTGAGGGCAAATTTTGGGGTGCAACACTGTCATATTGTCCAGGTTCTTTGGTAATAATCATAATATCTTCATCAGGGAACTCAAAACTCATTGACTAATAATCATCTACTGCTTGATGAGCCAAATGATCAGCTACAACACTACCTTTAATGGCTTTCTGAGTAGTATATTGTATATCATATTCTGTCAAGATCATTTGCCATCTTGCTATTCTTCCGGAGAGAGCAGGTTTCTCAAATATGTACTTGATTGGATCCATTTTCGAAATCAATAAGGTAGTATGAGTCAACATATACTGTCTTAGTCGGCGAGCAGCCCATGCCAAAGCGCAGCAAGTTTTCTCGAGCAGTGAGTATCTTGTTTCACAGTCGGTAAACTTTTTGCTAAGGTAGTATATTGCCTGCTATTTTCGACCAGACTCGTCATGTTGCCCCAACACACACCCCATTGAGGTATCTAACACTGTTAAGTACATAATCAAGGGTCTTCCATCAACTGGTGGCATCAAAATTGGAGGTTCTAGAAGATATTTCTTGATTTCATCAAAGGCAGTCTGGCATTCATCATTCCATTCCATTACCTGATCTTTCTTCAACAACTTGAAGATTGGCTCACAGGTGGCAGTTAATTGGGAAATAAATCTTGCAATGTAATTCAATCGTCCCAAAAAACCTCTAACTTCCTTCTCAGTACGGGGAGCTGGCATCTCTCGTATAGCTTTCACTTTCGCAGGATCCACTTCAATACCTTTTCCACTGACAATGAAACCCAGGAGCTTACCAGATCTAACTCCAAAAGTACACTTGTTTGGGTTCAATCTCAACTTGTATTTCTTCAACCTCTCAAACAACTTATGCAGATGATCAAGATGTTGCTCTTCATTCTGGGACCTGGCTATCATATCATCCACATATACTTCTATCTCGTGATGAATCATATCATGAAACAAAGCCACCATAGCACGCTGATATGTTGCTCCTGCATTCTTCAAACCAAATGGCATTACCTTGTAGCAAAAGGTGCCCCACTGTGTAATAAATGTTGTCTTCTCCATATCTTCAGGTGCCATCTTGATTTGATTGTAACCAGAGAAACCATCCATGAAAGAGAATACCTTATGCTGAGCAGTGTTGTCTACCAGAACATCAATATGAGGAAGTGGAAAGTCATCTTTGGGGTTGGCCTTGTTCAAATCCCTGTAGTCTACACACATATGTACCTTACCATCTTTCTTAGGTACCGGCACCACATTTGCAACCCACTGAGGATAAGAAGTCACAGCTAAGAACCCTGCATCAAACTGTTTCATCACCTCTGCTTTAATCTTCTCTGACATCTCAGGACGCATGCGACAAACCTTCTGCTTCTTTGGACGACAATCTTCTTTTACTGGTAAACGGTGAACCACAATGTCTGTATCCAACCCTGGCATATCTTCGTAGGACCAAGCAAAGATCTCCACATAGTCATGTAACATCTGAATCAATCTGCTCTTGACACTATCCTCTAATTCAGCCCCTATCTTGACCTCTTTCCTGTTTTCTTCAGTTCCTAGATTCACAACTTCGATTGGCTCTTCATGTGGCTGTATAGCTTTCTCTTCTTGTTGTAACAATCTAGCAAGCTCTACAGGTACTTCACAATCGTCCTCATTTCAATCTTCAGCTTGATAGATCGGATTCTCGAAATTATAATTGGCAATAGTAGAACTGTTATCAACAGGATCCAGAGTGGATGAGGATCTGCATTTTAGTGATGTGGGTGTGTGTAAGAACACATAGCTGATAAAACAAAGATAAAAGAAAAGAAAGACAAGGAACACAATATTTACGAAAACAAAACGTCCATTGATTTTTATTGAATGAAGTATGCAAATGAAATGACATCCCGAAACAAGCATACCATTGTGCCTTGGGTAAGGCACAAGGCTTAAGAGTTTAATTGTTCAAAAATTACAAACTTTAAGAGTAACAATACAGTAATAGTATTTACTCCTGACTAAAGGAGATAGGAATAACATCTTCAGCTTTCCAATTATTGAACCCAGCACCCACAGTAGGAAAAATCCAAGCATCCAAGTTTTAGTCTTCATCATAGTCACCCACAGCATTAATCTGATCTTTCATAATCCCCTGATTGGTGATACGAACAGCACGAGCACGACGAACAGCCTTCTGGGACTCTGTAGTGAAACCCAAACCAAATTTGTCAGACTTGTAAGGAATATCAGGAAGCTGACCCCAAATAGTACAACCACCTTCATCCACCACAGCTCTAGCATCTTTGAGGGAGGCCATTGTAGGAGGTACTCTAGTGACCACAGGAACTTTCTTGACAACAGGAGGAGCTTCATAATTATTAACAACCCAAGGAACCACTTCAAATGTCTGGCACGGAGTTTCAACATATTCACCTTCCACTTCAAGATATTTAAAGGTGTTCACATGGCTAACTATATATCCTTCCTCTCCGTAAACAGTGACAACTTTTCCTTCTACTGGATATCTCAGCTTCTGATGTAAGGTGGAGGTTACAGCACCTGCCCCATGGATCCAGGGACGCCCAAGAAAACAAGAATACGAAGGACGAATATCCATTACATAAAAAGTAGCATTGAAGACCTGAGAACCAACTTTGATTGGGAGATCAATTTCGCCATGCACCACTCTTCTCGAGCCATCAAAAGCTTTCACCACTATATTACTGGGCTTCAACATAGCATCTTCAGGACTAAGCTTATTCAGGACTTTTTTGGGCAACACATTCAGCGAGGAACCATTGTCTATTAGCACATGTGACAGGGTAGTGCCCCTGCATTCAATAGAGATATGTAGAGCCCTATTATGATCCCTCTTGGCAGGAGTCAAATCAGCATCGGAGAAACCTAACCCATTATCATAGGTCAAGTGTGCAACACAATTTTCAAACTGGTCTACAGAAATCTCATTTGGTACGTGAGCAGTCTTCAAAAATTTAATCAGGGCCTTAGCATGAGCCTCAGAATACAACAATAAAGACAGCATGGAAATCTTGGAGGGAGTATGCCCCAATTGATCAACAATATCATAATCACTCTTGCGAATGATCTTCAGTACTTCTTCCATCTGCTTAGAAAGATCATCAACAGCTGGCACATTAGTTTGTATAGGTTCAATAAAAAGACCTTTGCCCCGAGCATCAGTAGTGGAGGTAGTAGCTGGAGTAACTGTATTCTTGGAGGTAACTGGAGGAGAGAAAACTCTTCCACTTCTCGTGATCTTACTAGATCCAGCAATATTATCAACATCAAGGTTTTTATCAGCAACAGGCGTATCAGCTAAGGGTTCCTGCTTAACACCATGGATATAAACATCGGAACCATAATGCCAAGGCACAGCTTTATCAGAAGTGTATGGAATAGGACTAGGAGTGGTAATGATCATAGGAGCCACTCTAGCTTCAGCAACAATCTTCATAGGGCCTTCAGCAGTAATCTTAATTGGACCTTTATGAGTGATTTTGACAGGGCCCTTGGAAGTAATCCTCACCGGCACTCTATCAACCATATCCACCTCTTCAACCTTTGCACCTTGAGTTATATGATCAACCATGCTCTCTACAGAAGGTGGGGTCCTCTCAAACACTATGGTGTAATTATTCATGAGGCGTTGAATTCCATCCTTCAACCTCCAGCAGCTATCCGGCTTATAGGCACAATAGACACAATCTTCATGACAACCTGGAAAGAACCCATCTTGTACCAACTTCTTCTTAATAACAGACAATGGTGTAGTTAAATCTACGACTGAGGAAATATGCGAAACTTCATCAATGGCATTGACAGTCTTTTCATGATTTGGCATAGGAGCAGTAATCACATTTGGAGTACCCGGAGGGTCGAACTCAATTTCTCCAGCATCAATCATATCCTGAATCTTATTCTTCAATACCCAACAACTATTGGTATCATGTTCCTGACAATTTGAATGATATGCACATCGTGCATTAGGATTGTACCTGGGAGAGGTAACATTGGGATTCTGAGGAGGGTCCCTCAAAGTGATAAGTTCACCCTTTAACAAGTGTTGCAAGGCTTGGGCCAGTGACATGTTGATCTTAGTGAACTACCTTCTAGGCCTCTGTTGATTGCCCTGGGGTGGCTCTGGTGTTGCAGGAGTTGGATTAGAGATATGAACTGCACTCACAGACTGATGCCTCCTATTACGATCAGGTTGACCATAAACAGCATTTGACTCTTTCTTCCCACTGGGAGGCTTCTTTGCAGTATTTGAAGAAGAAGCACCCACTTGGATCTTGCCACTCCTTATACCACTTTCTACGCGCTCTCCTGTCATTATCAACTCAGTGAAGCCAAATGATGAGCTTCCAATGAGATGACTGTAAAAAAAGACCATTCAGCGTACACATGAACATATCCACTAACTCTCGGTCAGTTAGAGGGGGTTGCACTCTTCCAGCCAAATCTCTCCACTTCTGGGCATACTCCTTGAAATTTTCTTTAGCACCCATAGACATGCTTTGTAGTTGCATGCGAGTAGGGGCTAGGTCAGCATTGTATTGATATTGCTTGTAAAAAGCTTCAGCAAGATCATTCCAATCACGGATGTTGACACTCTCCAACTGATAGTACCATTCCAATTGAGCTCCAGATAAGCTCTCTTGGAAGAAATGGATCCACAATTTCTTATCAGCAGTATGGGGTTGGATTCTCCGGACATAAGACCTCAGATGCAGCTTGGGACAAGAGACACCATCATAAACTACGAAAGTAGGAACCTTGAAACCAATGGGTATAACCACCCCAGATATCAAACTCAGGTCTTCAAAATCCAGCCCAGAAGACTTTTGCAATTCCATATCATCCATTCTATCCACCAGCATCTTGAACTTATCTTCATTAGGCTCATGATAGTAGTTAGCTTCAGAATCAGAATCCCCCATTGTATTATGGAGACTGCCTCCCTCTTTCTCAGACTCTTCAGACTCATAATCTTCAACCTGTTCTTTGGTCTTGACAGGACCTCTGAACCTTCTTCCCATGTTGATCAGGCCTCCTGACCTTCTAGTCTTCTTAGTCTTCTTGGCCAGCAGTGTCTTCAATTCATCCTGTCCCTTGGACAAGTTCAGGATCAGCTCTTGGAACTGTGCATTTTGTGCCTGGAGATCTCTGACTGTTTGTTCAAGAGCCATTGCTGAAATAAACAGCGAGAAGATAAGAAAACTGTGCACAAGAAACCTGTGATGCAGTGATATGATATGTAAATGCATATGCAATGTTTTCAAGGACCACAAGATTTAAATTTGTTTAAACAACCAAGAAAGTAAACTTTTATTAGTAATAAATCTGTTTTCCCCTTGGGCTTACAATAAGAATGAAATGAAATAAATACAAAAGATGGGGTTTTAAGTCTCCCATGGACGTTTCCTCTTTGTGCTGAGGTATGAGTTGAGATTCCTCTCCTCGTGAAGTTGCTTTGTTAGCTCCAGGATTCTTTCTTGACTTGCTTTGTAATGAGCCTCGAAAGTATCCCTTTGCTCCTTCAACTGGATCCAGGACCTCTGTAAGTCTTCCATGTCAGTGGGCATGTCTGGGTGAAGGATGGTATAAGAAGTATCTCCTTCAGCAACGGGTTCCATAGTAACTGATAGGATGGCAGGATATGGCATCATGAGAGTCTGAGCACGAGATCGCACCCATCTGAGGTAAGCTTCCATAGGAATGGTGTACTTGGGCTCCAGAGTCTTGCTGTCAACCTTGTTCACTTTTCCCCATGCTCGTATGAACCATTGACGGTAACCTTGCAGATCGTTGTCGTAGTCAAACACAATACCCTGAATCAACATGTCATGAGGACCATCACTCCGAGCGTAACCAAACTGTCGTAAAGCTAAGGAAGGGTTGTAAGTAATGCCTCCTCTTATGCCTAGAAGTGGCACATTAGGAAACTCCCCACAACGGTCAATGATAGTGACATTCTCCATAGATCTGGAGCACCAATGGATATCTGAATGAGAGAGTGACATAATCCTCTTGGACCACCTGAACCCTTGTTCATTCTTCATCACTGATCGAGGAAGGTGAGAAATAAACCACCTAGATAGAAAAGGAATGCAACACATCAGAGTTTCTCGTGTCTTTGTAGTACGAGTATGAAGAGAGTGCAGAATGTCTCCAAGCAATGTAGGCATTGGATTATGACTCAGAAATATGTTGATGGCGTGAATGTCTATGAACTTATCTGGATTGGGGAACAACACTAAGCCATAAATCAACAAAGCTAAGATCTCCTCAAAAGCATCATAGCTCATAGCCTTCAAGAACACTTGAGCCTTCTCTATCAAACCCTTAGCAAGAATACCCTTAAATCCGCTTCTTGTTTCTAGGACAATGTCTGACTTCTTCAGATGTAGAGCTGCAGCAATAACCTCTGGTTTAAGCTCTTTTTCCAAGCCTGTGAAGGGTCTTTGATTAAGAATAGGTATACCCAGAAGTTTAGAGAACTCTTCCATTGTAGGAACCAGCTGATAGTCGGGGAATGTGAAGCAATGGTGCTTAGGGTCAAAGAACTGAAACAAAACACTCATCATGTCTTCATTGAACCCTGAAGAGACTGGATCCAGTAGGTGACCATGTCTCTTGATGAACTGGGAGTTTTCAGAAACCTGAGAAACCAATTCCTTAATCTTAGGAGGTATCCCTACAAAGTTGATTCAGATAGTATTCCTACGAGCAGAAACCATGACCTGCAACAAAGATAAATCCTTTGGTCCTTGAAATGGTTAGTGAGAATGCTATGCTTATGATGCATGATGATGCTATTATGTTATGCTCAATCACAAACATGTGGCATACACAAACAAGTAACACAATAGCCCTAGGTTTGAAGGCTTGCATGAGGTTTAAAGGTAAGTACCCTCCCCTGAAGTTAGTTGGTTCATCCTGTCCTATAAAAGTAACCATGTTCTAAGGGATCTCAATATCATTGATCCTTCACAAGGGTGGTTGTTCAGTAGGAAACTTACTTGCCAACCGAAACCCTCCAAGTTTAGAATCTCAATGAGCGTAGTATCGAGTATCAACCAACTTCAGTCTTCACCAAAGCCGGTTATCTCACTACTTTTCTAAAGGCCAAGATGGGATAACTAGGGTTCTAAAAGTTAGTTAGTGCATTGACAACATATGGCAGCCTCATATTATCCTCAACTTAACTTAAGGAACATAAGCACCAACCAAGAAGTCACACTAACTATGGCCACCAGATCAACCATATCGGTATACGCCGTACAATTTCCTTGGTCTATTTCCATTTACCTAAGGTACACTAGATCCGGGTTAGGATCTTTCACACATAAGAGCACCCCAACAGATAAGTATAAAGCAAACAGGGCAAACAATTTTAAAGTGATCTAATTCCTAAGGGTACCCCTCTTTTAACAAATCCCCAGCAGAGTCGCCAGTTCTGTAACACGGTGGGAGAACTGACTTTAGTTAAATGTTGCGGATAGCAAGAGTCGCCACCGACTTTTATTTTATCCAAAGGAAAGGGCATAAAAGAACAGGAAAGACCTTAAAAGATTTTTGGGTTCGGGGGGTAGGTTATGTAAAGGGAAGGTGTTAACACCCTTTACATCCATGGTTATCCATGGACTCTTAGTTACTTAGCTCACTTTAAACTGTTTTGAGAAGTGTAGTGTGTGTTTAGAAGTTTTCTTAAGTGCTTTATAATGATCCATGTGCGGATATATATGAAGCCTTTGTTTTGAAAATTGCTTGAAAAATGTGAAGTGTTTGAAATGTTTTTGAAAAGTGAGCAAGTACATAAGAGGAACCTACCCTAAATTAAGTCTTTTCTGTTCTTAAATATCCTTTAAATGGTAAGACTATCCCTATTATTAAGGAATAGGTAGTCATTACCTTGGATGTATGAGGGACAAGTGAAGGGACATCTGTTATTTAGGCAACTGTAAGGTGTATAAGCAATTCGAAGGGACTTATCATCTTTATTCAAAAGGGACAAGATCATTACGAAGGCAACCATTAAGGGACTTGATCTTTTTATTTGTTAAGGGACTAGATGATATAAGAGAAGGGACTTTGCTTTACACCCTACTTGACATTTTCTTTAGGCAACTTGAGAGGTAACCCTTAAGAAGTGAGATGGCGATCCAGGATCGACTTACGTGTGTGAGTGTACCAATTCAAATATTTATCTTTAAGATTAATGATCTAAATTCAATTTTAAATACAAACATGTTTTGCACTCCCTATTTTACTAACCATAGCAATATAAAAATAAATAATAAAAATTATTCTACAACTGTTACATATTGGATACAATTACATTATAATTAAAATAATTAAAATAAATAAGTAAATAAATAAATAATTAAATGGGTTAGTAGTAATAAACAAAAATAAATAAATATAAGAAGAAGAAATTAGCATAATAATATAAAAAGTTCAATTTTAAATAAATAATTATTTTTAGATTTTTAATAAAAAAAATAAATAATAAGTATTATATACTAATAAAATTAATAGTCTAATTATTTAATTTTATTTACATATATTTGTTAATTATAATTAAGTAAGCATATGAAAATAATAATTTAAATTCATAAAATAAAGTTAGGTTTTTTAACAAATTAGGGTTAATTAATTAAAATTTTTTACATATAAAAACTATATACAAATTATAAAATAAATATACATAATTAAAATTTACAAATAAATAATTTTAAGAATTATAATTAGGATTTATGAAAATAAATTAAATTTTTTTTTAGAACTAAAAGAAATTAGGGTTATGGTTAAATTAAAATTAATTATAATTTAAAAAAACAATAATAATAGTAAACAAAACAAAAATAAAAGATAAGAAAGAAAAAGGGGGAGGCCTGGTTTTGATCCCAAGACCTCCCCAATACCTGAAGAAGACTCCAACCACTGGGCCAACGTGCGCGTTGGTGATAGCAATCAGCATGACTTTGTTTTATTCCATTCTTGCAAAACAAAAGAAATTGAAGCAAAAAATTGGTCCTGACTGGATTCGAACCCTGGACTCTAGCTTCACACACGCGCGTCCTCACCACCAGGCCATCAGTGTTTCTCATAATATATAATACAAACAATAATATATAATACATATTCAAATTCAAATATTTGAATTTCGCGCCAGGAGCCTACTTCTTCCTCAAGACCTGCAAAAACACCTACGAAATCACATGCGAAATTTCCTGCGAATTTCCAAAACCAGAAACCTACGTTTTTTGAACCATCATGAAAACCATCATAATAATAAAAACTAGTAACCCAGATCAATTGTACAAGGATCATATATCACAGCCATGGTCTTAGAATTTTTTTTAAGGCCCTAAATGCTTGGTTCCCGATTTGAAGCTCCAAACCCTAGCAATGGCAAATTTCGATACAGTCCACAATAACTGAATTAACCCATTCAAAAAGCTTTTAAACATCACAACAAACACAAATCTATAATTAGTTTTCAATATCAAGTCATAAATCAATCAAATCGAAAAAACTTAGAACATGAAGGAGATGCATTCGGTTTGTGCGAATTAGGGCATGAATGGACAATGTTATGATCCAGAATCAATCTATGGACTCCAAGGAACAAGTTGCAACCTTTGGTTTATCTTGAAAGTAGCTCTAGGTATCAAACCTAATTGGTGTTCTTAGGATGAATTTTGAAACTTTGTTCTTACCTTTGGAGGCTCAATTTTTCGTCCTTATGCATTGTGTTATGTTTGTGTATATGTAGTGAATGAAATTAGGTCAAAATATTGGGCTGTCCTTTGGATATTTTGATCATGGAAGATTGGAAAAGATCATGCCTTAAATTTCAAATATTCCTTGATACAACCTTTCTATCTTAAGACAATCACCATAATTTTCATATCCATCTGATCCAATCCATGTTTATGACTTTCTAGAAGCAATATCTCACTCAAATATTTGATTTATATATTTTATTTTGATTTAAAATGGTTTTAAATGAATAAAATCAAAATAAATAAAATAAAAAATAATAAAAATCTGAATAAATGAGAATTGGTTCGTGCATGATGTCATGTTAAAGTTTGGATCACAAAATTGCAAGCCCATTTGGAAGAAATTGGTTTTAAAGCCTTATTTGCTTCATAAACCTCCCAAAAATTTCCCAACTTTGCAAGGGCACAAATCCTTCAATTTTAATGCTATGAGGGTGTTCTTGGACATTTTGGAAAGCTTAAAGAGTCCTCTAACCAACCCCATTGGTTTCATGTCCATATCTTTTACCATTCTCAAGTTATACCCTTTTGAAGTTGTTGACTTTCAAAAGGACCTATAATGTCTTAGCTCATACCTTCCAAATGAAGCATTTTTGGGCTTGGCTTGTGAGACACAAAGTTGTAGAGAATTCAATTTCCTTCAAAATTAGCTTTGGATGGGAAAAATTTGATGAAGCATGTGAAGTTATGGCTGGTCAAAGTTCAGTTGACTTTTCCTAAGGAAACCCTAATTTAGAAACTCCTGATTCTTGATGATCTGAAATCTCCTTGATGAATTATGATCAAACCTTGATCAAATGATGAATTTTACTTCATATACTTGATGTTGTCAAAAAATCATGAATTTTGACTTTGGTTTGACCACAGTTGACCTCAGTTTGACTTTTTAACTACTTTGACTGAGTTTAACCTATTTGATCATCTGACTGAGCAAACCTTTGGGAAAAGTCTTGAAACTTGTCATGGGGATTCTTAAACACATATAAGATGTTATGAAGCTCACTTGAAGTCTTGGAAGTTCATTTAGCCTGATTAAAGTCAAAACCCTAATTTTGGATGCACTGCTTAGGAGGATGCATTGTCTGAGGGAATTGTCAACTTTTCTGACTAATTGTGAACTTTGTGAACCTTGTGAACATCATGAGATGTCTTGTGAACCTTGTGAACCTTGTGAACCTCTTAGTACACAAAGTCTGGTCTTGTGAGGGCAAATTTTGGGGTGCAACAATATGGGAATGATTTGATTTTATTAAAAGTGAAAACAAAGAGATGCAAGAAAAATGTTTTATTGGTTTTTTTTGAAAGATTGCCATTTTCTTTTAAAAGTAAAAAGAGAAAAAGCAGTAAATAACAAAACATGAATTTAACAAAATGCCTTCATTGATTAAATAACTTGAAAATGAGAAGGGGCCCTACAAAATGATCCCATAGCCTTGGGCAGAGCTAGGGAAATTTGAAAACATTTAAAGAAAACAATAAATTACTTTGACAGTGGAAAAAATTCTGGGATCTCAACTGCCTCCCAATTGCTCAAAGCTTCTTCACACTGATACACCAAATGATCCACATCTTCATCTTAAGAATCCCCATTAATCGCATTGATCTGATAACCGGCACTAGAAAACACTTCTTGAATGGTCTTTGGACGTCCTTTAATGGAGGTGACACTCCTTCTTTCACATGAGTTGGTTTGTAACCCAACCCGTAGCGATCCAGCTTCTGTTTGACTTCAATAACATCACACCAACCTTCATGGCTTCCTTCTTCAATATTGGAAATAGTACTCTTCAGTGACACAAAAGATGGAATACCCTTCCCCTTTGGTTCCTCTACTTCCATAAGGACAACATTGGCTATCTCAAGAGCTTGGAAAGCAGTTTCCAAAGCATCTTCATCAGCCTCAATATAGCTAAAGGAGGAAAGGTTGCTAACCATGAGATCTTCTTCTCCGGACACAATTACCAGCTTATTATCGACCACAAACTTCATCTTTTGGTGTAGGGTAGAAGTGACTGCCCCAACGGCATGAATCCACGGTCTTCCTAGCAAACAACTGTAATTAGGATTAATGTCCATAACCTGGAAGGTGAGTTTGAACACCTGTGGTCCAATCAAGATTGGTAGGTCTACTTCTCCGATAACAATCCTCCTTGACCCATCAAAAGCTTTCACAATCAGTGCACTGAGCCTCATCTCTGCCCCTTGATATGATAACTTAGCAAGTGTCCTTTTTGGCAAAACATTCAATGAAGATCCAGTGTCTACAAGAACTCTTGCTAAAGTGTCTTCTTGGCATTTCACAGATATATGAAGAGCACGGTTATGGTCTAAACCATATTTTGGAAGATCTTCCATGCTGAAGCTGAGATTATTGCACGCAATGATATTAGGAATGACTCCATCAAACTGATTCACATTTATGTCATGCGTAACATGAGCTTGTCCTAGCAATTTATGGAGAGCACCCCGATGAGCCGATGAATGCATAAGAAGTGACAAGATATATATTTTGGAAGGCGTTTGATGTAGCTGATCAATAACCTTATAGTCATTATTCTTGATAACTCTGAGAAATTCTGCATCCACTTCTTCCAAGACCATTCCTTTATCTTTGTTGGCAACAGCAGGAATGACTTATTTAGGTGGAACTGTATTGACTTTCTAAGTATAAACACAACCACTGCGAGTTAATCGACTTGCACCTGCTATGTCAGCACTTGCCACTTTCAAACTATCCTTCTGACCAGCCTGTTCAGTCCTCTGATGAACTTCCCCTGTATCATACTTCCATGGAACTTCTTTGGTATTCCCATAAAGGAAAGGGTAACTCCCTTGCTCAATCCTCGGTTCTGGAAAATTGAAAATTGGCACCACAGATTCTGGCATATTGAAGATGGGTTGAACTCCTGAAGATTTAAGCATGTTCAACACTGGTGCTATTGTAGAATCGGGCTCAGGAAAGTTGAAGATATGTTCAATCATTGCCATTTCATTCTTCTTCACACGACCGCTTACTTGCAAAACACCATGATTAATCAAATCTTGAACATCTCTCAAGACCAGTTCACATCCCTTTGGATCATCAGCACAATCTTCACAATTCTTATGACCATTTTTCAGCATACCCACCTCTACTAACTTCGCATGGAAGTCTCTAAGCGGGGTTTTTATCTTTGTGGCATCAAAAAATCAAATCTTCGTCAGATTCATCAATAATGGCATTTATGGACCCATGTTTGGGTAAAGGATTATCTTTGACATTCGGACCAGCATTTCCGAACAATAGAATGTTCTTCTCCATCAAATCCTTCACAACATACTTCAAAGCAATACAACTTTCCAAATCATGCCCTGGAGCACCTTTGTGGAATAAACAGTGGGTGCTTGGATTGTAACTTGGTGGGAGTGGATCTGGTGGAGGACCCAAAGGCCTTGGAGTAACCAAACCTCTCTTCAGCAGTGAGGGATATAATTCAGTATCGGTCATAGAGATCCGAGGATTGAGAGGCCTTCCTCCTAGTCATCTATTCTGAAAGTTGGAATTTGGATGAGGAGCTGGAGTCCTCTGCTGGTAGGCTGAAGCATTGGGTGCTTGTTGATAGCCTAGAGTATTGAACACTGGTTGATAGGTTGGAATCACTGGAGTTGTTTATTGATACATCAGCACCGCTTGAGTTGGACGATACACTGGAACCTGTTGATTATATGATGGTTGAACTGCCTCTACACATGGATGTTGAATGCACTGTGGTGGATGGGCATACTGATGTTGAGCAAAAGGTGGATGCCTCTGCCAAAGCTGATTTCTCCTTTGACCCGTCATCACTACATTTGTTTTGCCTTCTTTCTTTTTGTGGAAATTGCTAGTAAACTTCTTAGCATTGTTCCCACTACTGTTGTTGGAGCTGCTGGATGCACCACTCATCTTGCCATTCTTCAGACCGAGTTCAACCTTAATTCCCACAGCCATAAGATCAGAGAAACTAGCCGTTATGCTTTCGACCATTCTCTCAAAGAATTCTGGCCGCACAGTGTCAACAAACCAGACAGCTAATTCTTTCTCAATTAACGGGGGCTATACTTGAGAAGCAGTCCCTCTCCAACTTTGAGCGTATTCTTTAAAAGATTCAAAATCTTTCTGGGACATACTCAGCAGCTGCCTCCTATCGGGAGCAAGGTCCATATTGTACTTGTATTGTTGAATGAAAGCATCCGTCAAATCTTGGAAACAACGGATCTTTGACTGATCTAGAGTCAGATACCACTTGGAGGAAATTCCTTTCAGACTATCCTAGAAGCAATGGATCATCAGTTTGTCATTGCCAACTTGTGTTGCCATTCTCCGATAGTACATTACAAGATGGCTTTTAGGACACGTCGCACTTTCATACATATCAAAGGTGGGCGTCTTGAACTTGTGAGGTATCACTAGTCCAGACACAAGGCACATCTCTCTGGCAGCAACACCAAAGATCTGGTCACCTTCAATTGCCCTCAACCTCTTTTCAAGAGTGTCAAAATTCTCTTGCATCTTCTCGTGTTTCTCATTACCGTTTTCAGACATGTCTGGCACATCGTACACTTGAGGGTCGTTAAAGTACGATTGGACATGAGTCTGCACAATATTTGGTGTAAAATTAGTAACCACTTGATTCTCTTCAGTAGTCAAAGGAATAGTTTGCTGAGTGGTAAATCCTTGAGGGTGAGGCACAAAACCTTGGGAAGGAAATGCAAACCCCTGAGAAGGAGGCGCGAAACCTTGAGAAACAAATCCTTGGGAAGGAGGAAAAACACCTTGAGAAGCAAGTCCTTGGGAAGGAGGTATAAACCCGTGAGAAGCAAATCCATAGGGAGGAGGTACAAACTCGTGAGGAAGCCCAAAAGGAGGCCAGGTTACAGGGGTAGTGACTGATGGTGTAGGCTCAGTCGTTGAAGTGACAATCTCAGAAACCACAGTCTGTTAGGTATCCATCTTTGCTCGAATGACTTGCAGCATTTCCATAATCTGGCCCACATTTCCACAAAGATCAGTAAGCTCCTCATTAACTTTGTCCATCTCTGGATCTCTATCATCCATCTTCTTCATGGCCTAAGCTCGAGTGAAGTATTTGCGTGAGATCCTCAGTGTGACAGTCTGGAAAGGAGGTGACGGGAATGAGTTTTTTTGACAGATGAAATGCGAAGATGCATTCATGAGTAGAAAAACGCAAATATTTCAAGGAACATAAGAAGTTATTGCGAACACCAGGATGGACATAACTTTTTTTTTGAAAAAGTAATAAATTGATGTCTATTCACGGTAAAATTAGGATGTTTTCCATAAACATTTCTTTGTTCCTTGAAGACTTTACTAAAATGATGCATATGATGTTGGGATGCAAAGATGCAGGGATGCAAGGATGTAGGGATGCAAGGTGTCACAAGTAAACCCATAACCTTCTTAATAGGTGATCTGTAAGAGATTGGTTCTACATTTTTCTACCCACAAATCCCACTCACATGGTGGTTTCTGCGGTGATGGTTTAAGGAAACTAAAGGTCATGGACGTTTATCGTATTAACGCCCCGCCGCAGGCTAGCTGCATTTTGACGATAATAACGATAAGGTTTACCCTGACTGGAGTTCTCATGCTAGGCCCTCAAGAGGCGAGCCCTTGGAGACTAACACTACATAAATACCAATATAGAAACTGGTTCTTAACAATGGATCCCAGAATCACATCCCTTTCATGAATCAAGTCACGCAACAGGCTAGCTGCATTACGACATGATCTACGAAAAGTCTGACTATTTGGGGTAGCTTTCATGCTAGGCCTTCAAGAAGCGAGTTCTTGGAGACTAACACGAATAACTACCAATTCTAACCTAGGTGTTCCCTCTTCTTTTTCAAAGCTCATTTTTTACTCGTGATGTAACCCCAAGATTCCACAGACAAGTATAATAATAAGCAATAAAAGAAAGTGAATAAAAGAACAAATAGACAAAACAAACATAGAGAAGATAAAAAGACAAGATCAAACAAATAAATGCACAAAGCTAAGTTAGGCTCGACTCTCTCTAGCATGGAGTAGATCCCCAGCAGAGTCGCCAAGCTGTCGTACCGCGAAAAATACAATCCTCACGATGGACACGGAAAGAAACAACAGAGTTGCCACCTAATTCTATTTATTCTATGAGAGAAAAGGGAGATATATATACAACCTAAATAGGATAATAAATGGTCAACGAAACCAAATTCTAAGTTCGGGAGTCGGTTACGCAAGGGGAAGGTATTAGCACCCCTCACGTCCGTTGTACTCAACGGGAACCTCTTAGTCTAACTATGCGATTAAATGTTGATTAATGTCTTTGTCTTCTAAATGGTTATTAATATGTTTGTTTTAAGGGAAATTAAAGTTTGTTATTATTATAACGGAGAAAATATTGAATTTTTTATCATTGTCCTCGCGAAGGATTAAAATCCCTACGCCTACGTATTCCCTTGTGCAATGGGAAATTCAGAGCTTCGTATTTCGTGCAACTATGGTTTATGTTTTTTAATTGAACGATTGTTTGAAAACGCTTTCTAATCTGCTAAGCGTTGAATTATACTCGCGGCAGAGGCTGAAGCGCTAACTTGTTTGCGAGATAGAAAGATTTAAACAATGTTTCTTTTGAGAAAATATGTTTGACCTTCGTTAAGGTGTTTTAAACGATAGGCCGAAAGAAGCACAACTCGAGGGCTAGCCTCAAGAGTAGTTCAATTCAAAAACTCGAGGAATGCTAGAATCCTGAGTTTAGTTCTTCATTGATTAATTATAAAATGATTTGCATTGGGTGGTAAGTTTTAAGTTGTATTCTTTTAATGTGAAATGGCGAACGGAGTAGAACTCGAGGGATAGCCTCGAGAGTAATTCAATTCAAAAACCCGAGGAATGCTAGATTCCTGAGTTTAGTTCTTTCACGATTTTAATTTGAGATTTATATGTTTTGAAAATGAAAGGGCGAATGAATTACAACTCGAGGGCTAGCCTTAAGAGTAATTCAATTCAAAAACCCGAGGAATGCTAGATTCCTGAGTTTAGTTCTTTCACGATCTTTATTTGTGATTTAGACGTTTTGCGATTGTTTTGGATGAACTAGGGTTTAATGTTTTAGAAACAAAGGAGTAAATGAAATACAACTCGAATGCTAGCCTCAAGAGTGGTTCATTAAAGAACCCGAGGAATGCTAGATTCCTGAGTTCAGTTTCTCGTTGTTTTGTTATAAGAGATTTGATAAAAATCGCATTTGTTAAAGAGATAAATGGTAGATGGCGACGTACGATGCGACCGACTTATGGGTTAAGGTGGGGCTTAATATGTAGATATAGGGTGAACATCAATAAAAGCATGATGTGTGAACCCATTATGACATCACAATATTAAACAATCTTATAAAGCAATTGTACTAGACATAAATATATAGTTTCAACATAAACTTAAATCAACAATAGACAAATAAATCAACAAAGTAACCAAATCAAATGATAAGAAAAAAAATCCAAAATATTCAACAATTAATAAACGTCCTAAAACCTTAAATAAAAAAAATACAAAAAAATTGGTTTTCTTATTCTCTTTTAAAATAATAATAAAAAAATAAAAAATAACAACTAAAATATTCTTGGTTCCTCAAGATTGTTATTAAAACATATTCATCTTTAACTCTTTTAAATATTAAACTTATTATAACTAGATTACTATACATAAAAAAACAAATAGTGATAACAGGCAAATAATAAATCAATGATATGGGCCATGAATTAAACAAAAATGCAAGACCTAAGGCCCACATGGAGCGCTCCAACGGGTTGGATCTAAAGAGGTTATTAGAAACCCTAAAACACACACCAACACCCTTACTCAAACAAAAAAACGCTTCAGAAAAGATTATAAAAAAAAATACCATTTAGTAAGGCTTTTGGGAAGTGAAAATACGATTGAAAATTGTTTCAACACAAACCAAATCACATTGTCCTTCTCACTCGCATTCTCTGTTCACTCTCAAGTGTCGCTCCCTGGATTTCCATCCTGGTACAAACGCGAAAGTGGCGCGGAAAGAGGTAGAGTCGCCAGCCAGACATTTTTATCCCGAAGGAACGGGAATGGTAATGTTGCACAAACCAGAAGAATAAAGAGGAAGGACACAGGTCCTGCGAACCAAAAAATATGGGTTCGGGAGTCGGTTATGACCTGGGAAGGTATTAGCACCCAAGATCGTCCGTCGTACCCGACGGGATCCACGCTTGCAAAGAAACTGTTTCAAAAGGTAAATAAATGAAAACTGCTGCAAAAGAAAAGGAAATGGATCTGGATAAAAGAAAAGAAAAGGGAACTGAAAAAGAAATGAAAAGGAAAATGTAGGGAAAATAAAGATTGTGCTCGAACGGGCCCTACCCCGTTGCCTACGTACCTCACTGGACATGAGGATCAGAGTCGCCGTAGTTCCCCTAACTAGGGGTGAAAAGAATTGCTTGTGTCTTAAGGCTTGAACTGCCTATGTCAATGCTCAGGTGTTGCAGGCTCGGACGACGAGTGCGTATCCGTCTTACAAAGTGACAAGTAGGAGCAAGTTCGTACGATGAGAGTGAGGGTGATGAGAAAAGAAGTCCCAAAGGAGAGACGCTTATTGTTTGTTTGTGTTTTTTTAGAAGTCTTTTAGAGTGTGGCACAAGTAAGTGAAGGTAAATCCTTCTCTAAGGACATGTCCTTATTACCACATCCCAAAATAGAATGAGTAACAAGTCCATCAAGAATGAGAAAGATCCTCAATCTTGTTTCCTAAGAAGTGTTTTTTATGATTTTCTTTGAGAGGGTGACAAAAGGGGGGAGGTCACCTCAACTATTATTAATGCTTTTTATGATTTTGTTTTGAGATGAGAAGAGAAAGAACCAAAAAGGAGCTCAAAGGTAAAAACTAAGGGGAAGATCTAATCCTAAAGTTATCATGCAAATGTGCTCCTAGGGTTAGTGTAGTTCAAACTATCCTAAGAAAGAGAAGAAGAAAACAAGAGAAAGAGGAGAAAGAGGTTAGAGAACAACTTACTCCTCTAAAGGAAGTAAGTTGCTCCTAAAGTGGGAAGAAGAAGGATTGAAACACAAGATGTCATAAGGCTCATCAACAATCAGAAAATAGAAAGTAAAGTAAAAGAGTAGATGAAGAATTGAAATGTGGATAACATCCACACTTCACTTACCATGAGCCCCTGAAATGGTTAGTAGCATAAACAGATAGTAAGACAAAAGCAAATAACATCAAATGAGATACAAATGAACAAAAGATTATGCCAAGACATCACAACCAGAAGTGAAAGCAACCATTTATTGCACTAAGATTCAATCATCAAGGCAAACCAAGCAAGAGGTAAAGCATACAAACTATTACCAAGTTTCACAAGCTCTTATGAAGAAAGCAAAACACAAATGAAACACAAAGGACCCCACAAGTTAGACAAGCACTAAGCAACATAAGATCAGAACCTTATCATCATAAGAATGAGCACAAATAACACAAGAGCCCAAGGAAAATATCATACAAGTTCAATCATGAACAACACATGAAGGAGAAGTGAAGTGGACACATGTATAAGTGCAAGAACAAACAAATGCAAATCAAATCAAGGCCTAAACATCTTATAAAAACCAGGAGCCTAATCATGACAAGATGTGCCTAAGAAGCATAAGCAAGCATGGGGAAGAAGCACACAAACTCAATCCTAAGCATCAAAGAGAAGGGATGAACAAAGAAGGTGAGGTGAACATGCATACATTTGTGAGAAACTTCAAAGACAAGTAACAAAGAAACTTTCCAAAACACACACACTAAGCAAGGACCAGGGATCAAACCTTATACAAAAGAAACCCTAAGCATTCTATAGGAGTTGGAACAAGTGCCCTCCTAGCCTAAGAACTAAGCATGCTAACAAGAAGAAGCAAAATTAAGGCAATCTCAAATGGAAATTCAAATCAAATCAAAGACTTATGCAAAAATTCTACAATTAAACTCAAATGTTCATTAACCAAGTGATAACATCATGCCAAAAGAGCAAAGTCAGAATCATAAGCAAACTAGGTCAAAGGACCTCAAGAACACAAACTAGGGTTTTGAAACTTCATGCTCAAGTCAATTGCCAAAAATATTCATGCAAGCTTCTAAAAATCAGAAGAAAAATCATCAACAAACTACCTCCTAATATGAACCAAATGCAAAAAGAACCAACTCAAAAAATTGATGATCAAGATATAAAATCCACAAGTCAGCATGCCTTTAAAAAGAATTCAAAACAATTAAAACAAATGAGAATTAATTCCTATGTGTAAAATAAAAATAAATGGAAAATAAAAATATCAAAAATTAAAGAAAATTAAAAAAATTAGTCATGAATTATTTCAGAAGTTTTAGATGCATTTTACTATTTTTAAAAATAAAAAACCAAACTGAAATAAATATGAAAATAAAATAAAAGGCAATGAAGGAGCGGTGCAATTAGCAAGAGATTCAGTTCAAATCATGGGCCCGATAGAGAGGGGGTGTTATTAGCAAGGGAGGCCCAATGGTCTGCGCAGGTTTATGAAAAGTTATGATGGAAATTCACAATAAAACAGGAAAATGGAGAACCAATGGATCAATCTGAGGCATGAAATCAAGTCAATGGATCCACTCAGTCAACAAATCAACCAATCAGCGTGTGAGTGCATGAGAGCTATGGTGTGGTGCGCAACACAAAGATCAAGTCAAAATTAAAACATGAAATGAAGTCACGTGCAAGGGAGAGTCTAATTTTAATGTGATGGCCAAACCACAACCATCCCGATCAAATATCCAACGACCATGGCATCATCTTCTTCATTTGAAATTTCCAGAATCCGGTGACGGAGCCCTAGCTCTGGTCACCGAAAAATTCATACACAAGAATAAAACTACACAGAAATGCCTTACAAGCTCCAGATCCAAAGATTAAAACATGGTGAATCCAAATATGCTAATGACATTCACAAAAGATCAAAGATCAAGCCATATCGAACAAAAATAAAATCATACATCAACCTGAAAATCCACATATCTCACTTAATTCTTAACCATTTTCAAATTCAACAAGCTCAGTGTACTCATCATAGCATGTAGATTAATAAGCACACATGAAATCACAATTCTAGATCCAAATATTTCAGAGTATACCTGAGATTGAAGATCTTGAAACAAGCTAAGAGAGAGCTCTTAAACATGCAGATCAACCCCTTTGATCCTCTCCTTGCAAAATAAATGCAAGAGAGGACTTGAAAACCTCTAGATCTTGGAACCCAAGTGTATTTGCACTTGAATGGTGATGAAGCAAATCTTGCCTTGCAGCTTAAACCAATGGTATATTCTTGCTCCTCATGCTTCCAGGGTTATGAATATACAAAGAAAACTTGAAATGAGTCACAAGATTGAGCGATTCGAAGGGAATTGCAAAGGAAGCAAAAAAGTTTGAAGTGAGAGGATCAGTGAGCATGAGACTGCATCAAGGGCACAAATGACTTATATATGATGTACACACTAGGCTGATTAGGGTTTGTGAAATTGTTGTGGCAATGAAAGTGTGAGAGGGATCATTTTGCAAAAAAAGCATGAACTTTTTAATGATGTGATTTGATCGTGCATTGGCTTGCCCATGTGCACCAACTGAATCATTTTTGTGCCTTGATTATCCCTGAATCAATCTTGGCCATTGGATGTAAATGAATCATGCTTTCCTCATGATTTTGCAAAAATGCATTTTGTGAAATATCCTTTAATCCATGCACGAATTTATTGAATTCTCTTGAGCCAAATGTGTTTCATGCAATGCAATAGGATACCATGACCTCATTTTGCTCATTGATCGGCTTGGAAATGAATTACATGAGTTTTTGCAAATGGTAGAAACTTGGAAATATAGTAAAACCCTAAAAACAAGTGAATTTCGATTGGCCATAACTTTCAAACCATGAAGGCTATGATCATGTTCTTGTACTTTTTGAAAATGGGAGATCATACCCTACAACTTTCTTGTTCAAGGAATTTTCATTTGGAGTCATTTTGGTCATGAAAGAAACCTTTGAAGATTAGGGCAAAACTTACCAAATTTGGAAAGTTTAGTTACATGCCATATGCCAAAAATGGAAACCCTTGCCAAAACCCTAAATCCTTGACATTTGACTTTGCTAAACCTCTTCTATGACCTTAAGAACATCATTTGGCTTGAAAAATAGTGTTGGAACCCTTGAATTGCCACAGATGACCTTTCAAATAATCAGTTTGACCAATTTCTTCTTATGCAAGTAACTGATGAAATAACTGCCCTCCTCAATGCATCTTCTCACCAAATATTATCCATAGCATTCAAATATCCTATGAAGGACTTTGCCCACATGAAATGGCCAAAGTCACAAAGAATCCCTGCTTGATCATGAAACCCTAATTTGAAGTCATCTGTGTAGGAGATTGTTCCCCCTTGGATCATCTGATAATCTCTCAACCTTCTGGGCTCTTGTAAAGGATCTTGAGCTTGTATAGGACATAAAAACACCTTGTGAGACTTCCAATGCACCAATGGTTGATCATATGCCCAATGCTAGAACATGAGGATGTTATGCTTCATTTTTCTATGCAAAGATGCTAAGGATATGCCATGCTTATGATGATTATGATATGATGGTGATGCTAAAAAGAAGAGGGCAAATTTGGGGTGTTACATCAAATCAGTTTCGCCGCGGTTTGGCTTTGTGTGTTTCTCTCGCTCAATCGCTCGATGTTGTTTCAGTTTCTCTGCGGTTCGGTGTTTGGGATTTAAAGGTCGTGGGTTCGCGTTCATGACGAAGGTGGTTTCGATCCGCAGTTTTCAAGGCCTCTCACTTGGCTCTCTCGCTCAATAGCTCAGTATCCTCTCACGCGGTTCGCGACGGCGGGTTGAAGATGATGATGGACGGCGGTTTCATTCGGAGGTGGTTCGCGGTGAGGATGGTTTTGTGAAGGTTTCTATGTCGATGCAGGTGGCGGCGGGATGGTTGTTCTCGCGGTGTGCGGCTCACGTTTCGGTGGATTGAAGATAAAGGATTTTCTTTTTGAATTTTCTGTTAAAAACGAAGAAGAGTGGTGAGTTCTTTTTTGAAAAGGATTTTTTTTGCGTCTTTTTTTGGCCTCCCCCCTCTGTCTATGAAATTCGTCCCTTTAAATAGAGTAGAATTAGGGTTTCCCTTTTGAACTTGAGAAAACTTATTTGTTAAGTTTATAATGTCAGATTTTGTTTGGTACTGATGAGAAGTCCCTTTCTGTTTCAGATTTTGTTCATGGGGAGAGAGTCTTTCACAATTTTGTGCAAGCAAATTGATGCTCCTTATTGTTGACTTGCAGGACTACCAAATCTATCACTGTTGTGAAATGGTGGAGAGAAGAAAAGCAACTGTGACTCTTCTTTGCAGCAGGTCTATGGTTCTGCTATAACATCTTGGGGTTTTTGTCTGATATGGATAAAGCAAAACTACTGGTTTCTTTGCTGATATAATGGCCTGCACATTGTTTTTTTATACAAAACAATGCAATATAACTATGTGTGAACCGTATTTTTAACATGCTAGATGAATGAATATTGTGATAATATGATAAAATATGTTTGATAAAAAATGCTGAATGCAAGTATGAAATATGGATAATGTATTTAAAATGCTTGAATGCTTTCTTTGAAATTGTATGTAAACAATTGATGAAATGATCTTGTATGATGCATATTGATGAGCATGGTTTGGGATGAGATGGATTTGCATATGATGTATCATGCTTAGGTTAAATGAACATGTTTGGGTGAATTATGTATGCGTAAATGCGAACTTTGAGCTGGATTATAAACATGATTGAAATATGGATGAATTTGAATTGAGACGAAATGATCACTAATCCTTATCCTTTTTTGATTTCATGTGCACCAGTATGAGGATAACGGCGCCAAAAGGGTGGCTTGGAACAAATATGGAGGAGCTGAATCTTGAAGGTATGATCGTGGCATGAAGATGGAGTTTCAAACGGGCTAGCTTGGTTAGAAGGAAGGCGGAAGATGGCACAAAGATGAAATTCATAGCATGACCATTAGAAATAACAACAATTATGTGATTTGGAAAATAAGATCTTTATTATGAAGTTGTACTTGTAATCTTGATTTGATATGTACTTGGATGAACAATTTTGAAATTGAAAAATTTGTAACCCTGTGTCCATTTTGTAAGTTTTGGATCTTGGCATTAATTTGAATTGGAAATGATTGTTCCTAATCTTATAAGTTCATAAATCCTTGTCAAGATCTTTGAATTCTTCCTTGCCATCCTTGAAAAAGAATCTTTGAATTTGTGTTATCCCAATTGTTTTGTTTTATCACTTTGAATGTAATTTGGTCTTGCATCCTTGGTTTCTTACTTCCAAAATGACTTGAAAATAAACTTAACTTCAAAATAAAAATCGCAAGGCTGGTATAATTCCGACAAAGTTGGTCACAAATTGAACTCTAAACTCAAAGTACAAATGAGCTCACACCAAGCGTGAACAGTCACAATTCTCATGGCTTAAAACACCAGCAAACTTGAAAACAAAAAAAAATCTATTTGAAGCCGAACTTTGAACTTGAATTTGAAATGAACTTTTAGAAAAGATGAATTTTTATATATTTAAAAAAAATGAACTTGGGTAATGACTAGGAATTGAACTTGGAAAATTAACTTTAAGTTTGGAATGTAATTTTGGAATTTGAATTGAATTGTGAAAGAAATATGGAATATGAATTTGGAACTAAATTTGAGGTGAAAAGAGAATAAGAAATTGAATATTAAACTTGGAAAAAGAAATTTAAAACTATGGATTAAGGTTGGAACAAAATTTAAAAAATAAATTGAAATGTAAATGAAAACTAAAAAATTGGAATTCGAAACTTAAAAATGGAAATGAAATTAAAATAGGGATTGAAATTAGAAATAGGGATTGAAATATATATAAAAAATAAGACCTTAAAAATTTGAAATTTGGAACAAGGGTAAGAATTAACATCTGAAAAGAAACTCAGGCTTGAACTGAGGGTTTGCGTATCTGGATATAACTAAAAAAAACAAGTCGAGACTTAGGGTAAAAATGTGAACTTCAAACTTGTGATTAGACTAACAACAAACACAAGAGAGAATTCTAATACCCTGATTCATGAGGAAAAACTTCTAATACTTGTTTCGAAACTAAATACCTCCTTGAGAATTCTTGCCAGGCCAACATGTATGAGATGCACCATGTTATGCATGATATGAAATGTCAGGGGGTAAAATTTGGGGTGTGACAAGCACCAAAATGATCTTCAAAGGTAAAATGTCTAAGGGAAACTAAACCTAATGAAATTATCATGCTTGGATAAACCTAGGTTAGTGAGGGTTATGGATATTAATTCTAATTAAGAAGAAAGAAAGAGAATAATACCTAACTCACTTCTAGAATTGAAGATTAAATTAGAACTCAAAGGGGTGGAAGGAAGTGAAATGTCAAAGAATCCTAATGATGCTTTTAACAATCAAATAAAAGAAATTTAAATGAGTTAAGAGAAGAAGTTGAGATGTGGAAGAAACATCCACACCTCTTATGCTTACCTTTTCCCCTACACAAAAAGTTAGTGACAATTGCATATGAAAATCACAATAAGAATAACAATTAAACACCACACATCCTATGAAGTGAAACAAGTGTTCAAAAGAAACCTAAGCTTAATATCTAAGGTACATAAAGGTCATGTGACTTATAAAGTTAGTAGCATACCTATAAAGGTCTCTAAGGGTGCTAGTATACCTCACAAGTCCAAACTATATCAAACCATGCACACAAAGTTCATACAAGTTCCCCTAAATGCAAGTTAGGGTTTAAGGATGAAGCATAAGTGCATATGGAATACAAAGATGAATAAAAACACAAGTGATCATCCAAATTCAGTATTTAATAATAAAAAAATTACCTCTAATCTTGGTCACACAACCACAAACAAAAAGTAATGAAACAATTCACAAAAGTTCCAAACTATGCACCAAGGGAGAAGTAAGATGAGAAAGAATGGTTATGCAAGGTGTTTATGTCAACATGATTCAAATAAACATAAAGTCATAAGTGAAATGAAATTATAAATTCCATTTAATGCATATGGAGTGGCATACAAGTCATGTATATGAGTACACAATCATTAGAAGAGGGATGAAGAAGAGATGAGGAGAAAATGCCAAGTATTCATGTCACAAAACAAAGTTACTTAGACTACAAGTCACATGTGCAAATCAAAGTGATAGGATAACGAATTCAAGTCAGAGTTGATATGACATTTCAAAATTCAATTAGAATTCGCAATTTGTCACATTTGATCATTCATAAGTCACTTAGGGTTAAGAGAAGAAGAAAGAAGCATTTAGGTCAAAGGATGCAAGTTAGAAGGAAAGTGAAGTGAAGATGTAAACAAAATATGAAAAAATGATATGACATGATCAAAGTCAGTATCTAATACCTAATATGACATACAAATAAGGCACACAAATTCATGGCAAGGCATATGGAAATCATGCTCAAATAACTATGCAAACATGTAAAAACAAGTCACATAAGGAAGTGAGTGTTCATACTTGAAATGATATGAAATAAGTGCAATATGGCATACAATTATGGACACTTATGAATGAGGTCAGTGGCATGTCATAGATGAAATGCAAATGGGACGATGCAATGGTCATGTTAAAGACATACAAGTCAGCATAGAGGCAAAGGATGAACGCCTAAGTAAACTAAGTCAAAAAACCACACAAGAAGTTCAAACTCAGACTAAAGGTCAATACAAGCCAAAGGCAATCCACAATGATCAAATATGGTTCATTCAAGTCTAAATAGACCCTAAAAACTCAAATAAAAGACATTAAATGAATGACACAAGTGCCTAATGCAATTAGGGTTAAAAGACATCACATAATGATCAAGCAAATGTACCTTCAAATACAAGCATAAAAAATGTATTAAATGACATTCAAAATTTATGAAATTAGGGCATAAGTATCACTAACTAGAGGCTAATCGAATATCTAAAGCTCATGCAAAAATTCAGAGAATAAGGACCTCAAATGATCAAACAATGAACACATAAGAGCTTTAGGACAATATGCAATTCTAAGGGACTAAATACAATTTAGAAAGAGTTTAAAAATGAAACAAAAACCCTTTGAAAGGTTTAGGATGTTACTAATTGAATTAAAAAAGAGTGGGACAAAAATCATTTGTATGCCATGAGAAACAATTTTTAGAAGTTGATGTATCAAAATGGAAGTCAATCTAAAAAAAATTAAAAGAAATTCTGAAAATAATATAAAAAAATAAGAAATAAAAAATATGAAAAATTAGTTTAATGTCAAAATAATGCTCATGAATATTTTGGGGATTTTTGAATGCATAAAAGTACTTTTAGAAAATTAAAATGAGAAACTATGCAAAAATAAAGAAAATAAAATGAGAAACAAAGCCAGGAGGTTCAAATAACAAACATTCATGTTTTAAAACCAACATGGGCTTAAATGAGGGGTGGAAATAGAAACCAGGAGCCCAGGTCCAAGAAGAGTTGAGGTTCACAATCCTATGGTAAACCCTCAGCCATATGTTGACCCAATGCTAGCCATCAGATCAGGTCAAAGTCAATAGTCAAGAAAAGTACACAGATCCAATGAATATTATGCAACGGTCATGATGACAACCAAAAACGCACACACACATGAGTGAGTCAAAGTCACAGGGAGAGTCACATGAGAGAGGAGTGACTCATTAATGTGTTGGCACCATCGCACATGCTGGATCTTAAAGCCATCAACGACTGGGACTTAATCTGGCAGCATAAACCCTAGATAAACCCTCACCGGCCAGAGAAGATTCCGGTCATCTTCTCCGGCCACTCTCCAGTCACGTTCAAATACAGATAAACAAAATGAACGATCCTTACATCAAATGAAAGCTGAGATCATGCAGATTACAAATATGCCATAAAAATAACATACCAACCATACATTGCAAGAATCGAATGGAAACATCCATTCCCTAACAAATTGAACTATGCCTCTAAAGGCCTATCAACTAGCCAGATGAATCTAATGCTCCTACTGAGCTCAGATCAAGAAAAACAAGTGTAAATCAAGCTTAAATTTGCAAGTGAAAAATTCGAATGAATCTGAACATGTTCTCGCTGATTCTTCAGGTATAAGAAGTCCAAAGGTTCTGCAATGACTTTTTGAACTCAGCTATGGCCAAATAAAGGCTTTGGAGATTGTGAATTTCACAAGATCTTGAAATTCAGATCTGAAAGAAATGTGATGATGATAATCCTTGAATTCAAGCCATTAATGGTGTTAGATGATGATTGATGATGAGGAACTTGATGAAGTATTAATGAAATTCGTGAAGAGATTCTAGAGAAAATAAGAGAGAGAGAGAGAGAGAGAGAGTTTTCAGATGCAAAAGTGAAAATTCGCCACAATGAGAAGTGGCTACAAAATCTGTTAGAGGATGCTCTTATATGCATGGTTAGTTGTTAACCATATTGGTTGATAGTTAGAACAATGATTAGTTAGCTATGGTTAATGGCTTGTGCAAAAAATGAAGCTTCAAGTTTAAAAATGCATAAAGCTGTGTGAGCTGGTTTTTGTTCAAGTGGAGGTGAAGTCCATGGAGTTTATGGTGAGGACATGGTAAGATGGTTGATGATGAGATGATGTAGGGTTCTGTATAGCTAGCTACAACATAACTTTACCATTTTGAAATATTTTCCTCATTCATGCATGATCATGCATAGGCATATGTTTATGTAAGGACTTGTTGGCACAAATGAGGCAAAGAATATGCAATAGGACCTGTTATGCGTGTAGAACCAAGTTAAATAAGCCATGTGAACCAACCAAAGCTTCTAACATAGGCAGCCAAGTTGCAATGAAAAGAGTGAGGTTTGTGGATGATTTTCTCTCAACTCAATGCATGAAAATGAATGATCTTGGAGGCACATGACCAAGGTGTTGCACCCCAAAATTTGCCCTCACAATACAAGACTTTGTGTGCTAAGAGGTTCACAAGGTTCACAAGACCTTTCATGAGGTTCATGAAGTCTACAAGACACTTTATGAGGTTCACAAGGTTCACAAGACCTTTCATGAGGTTCATGAAGTCTACAAGACACTTTATGAGGTTCACAAGGTTCACAAGACCTTTCATGAGGTTCATGAAGTCTACAAGACACTTTATGAGGTTCACAAGGTTCACAAGACCTTTCATGAGGTTCATGAAGTCTACAAGACCTTTATGAGGTTCACAAGGTTCACAAGACCTTTCATGAGGTTCACAAGGTTCACAAGACTTTTCATGAGGTTCACAAGGTTCACAAGACATCTTATAAGGTTCACAAGGTTCACAAAGTTCATCCTGGGTCAGAAGATTTGACAAATCCCTCAGGCAAGGCATTCTCCTAAGCAGTGCATCCAAAACTAGGGTTTTGACTTTAATCAGGAATTTTCTCAAAGGTTTGCTCAGTCAAATGATCAGATAAGTCAAAATCAGTCAAAGCAATTAAAAAGTCAAACAGAGGTCAACTGTGGTCAAACCAAAGTCAAACTTCATGATTTTTTGTCAACATCAAGTATATGAAGTAAAATTCATCATTTGATCAAGGGTTGATCATGATTCATCAAGGAGGTTTCAGATCATCAAGAATCAGAGGTTTCTAAATTAGGGTTTCCTTAGGAAAAGTCAATTGAACTTTGACCAGCCATAACTTTCACATGCTTCATCACATTTTTCCCATCCAAAGCTCATTTTGAATGAAATTGGATTCTCTACAACTTTGTGTCTCACAAGCCAAGCCCAAAAATGCTTCATTTGGAAGGTATGAGCTAAGACATTATAGGTCCTTTTAAAAGTCAACAAAAAGTCAACAACTTCAAAAGGGCATAACTTGAGAATGGTAAATGATATGGATATGAAACCAATGGGGTTGGTTAGAGGACTCTTCAAGCTTTCCAAAATGTCCAAGAACACCCTCATAGCATTAAAATTTAAGGATGTGTGCCCTTGCAAAGTTGGGACATTTTTGGGTGGTTTATGAAGAAAATAGGGTCTTAAAACCAAATTTCTCCAAATGGGCTGAACTTTTGGTGACCCAAAGTGATCCATGAAATCATGCACGAAATTTATTTAATATTTTCATAATTTTATTTAATTTAATTTATTTATTATGATTTTTATATTAAAAAATCATTTTAAATTTAAATAAAATATCAAATGTGAAAATTTAAAATATATTTCTATTCTAGAAAGTCATAAAGATGATTTGGATTGGATTGATTCACAATTGATGAAGATTGGCTTGAAATAGAAAGGTTGAATTCACAAATATTTGAAATTTAAGACCTAATCTTTTTCAATCTCAAAAAGTCAAAAGATCCACACAATGATCCATTATTTTTGACCTAATTCAGTCTAGTGTAAGTATACAACATAACCCAATGCATAGGACAGGAATTCCCTGCCTCAAAGAGTAAGTTCACACATAAAAAAAAAGTCACCAAAATTCAAATTCAGATTTGACAATTCAAGCTCTTTCAAGCCAATTTGAAGGTTGCAACTTATTCCTGGATGTTCATAGAGTGATTTTGGATCATAACATTGCATCTTCATGACCTAAATCGCACAAGCCGAATGCATCTTTTCCATATTTTGAAATTTTTCGATTTGATTGATTCATGAATTAATATTGAAAACTAATCATATATTTGTGTTTGTTGTGATGTTTAGAAGCTTTTTGCATAGGTTAATTGAATTATCATGGACTGTATTGAAGATTGCCATTGTTAGGGTTTAGAGGTTCAAAACGGGAACCACACATTTGAGACCTTAAAGTCAATTCTGAAATCATGGCTGTGATGTATGAGCTTTGTATAACTGATCTGGGCCATTAATTTTGGTTATCATGATGGTTTGTGTGATGTTTCGAAAAACACAGGATTAGGGTTTTGAAAATTCGCAAGAAACTTTGTAAGTAATTTTGCAGGTGTTTTCGCAGGAAGAAGGTTGAAGACGAAGCTCTTGGCGCCATCTGGAGAATTTAAAATTGTGTTTAATATTTTTAGAACTGTTTGTGGTTTTATTTCACAGATGCAACGTTAGCCCAGTGGTGAGAGAAGCACGCGTATGACCTTGAAGGCTTGTGTTCGAATCCTGGCCTCAACAATTTTTCTTGTTTTTCTTATTTGAATTGTTAGACTTAATATATAATCAATTATTGTGGATTAACTACCAGTTGCGCCCTCCCGGCTGGATGGTAAGTGTGCTAGCATATTGTGTAAAGGTCCTGGGTTCGAAACCCTCCCCAGGCCTTTTTGTTATTTGTTTTGCTTTTTCATGATTTCTTCAGGATAAGCAACAAAACCTGATGGTGCTCACTCCCTATCACATGCGCGCGCATGGCCCAGTGGTTGGAATGCTAGTCTTGAGTATTGAAAGCTTAGGGACTGGGTTCAAATCCCAGCCCAGGCAGGTTTTGGCTTTTTTCATTCTTTTCTTTGATTTTTGTTATTTAATTAATTTCTATTATAATTAAACAAATTCAAATAATAAAATAAATAGGATGTTTATATTATTTTAGAACTCATTCTTTTAAATTTTAATTTTATAAGAAAAATTATTTATTTTTGTAAATTATTAATATTGTAAAATTTTGTATAGTTATTAATTAATTCTAATTCATTTTTCTAAAAAATTATAAACCCTAATTCTTTTCTAAAATTCATAACCCTAAAATATTTTCAAAACCTAAATATTTTTTAAACCCTAATAATTTTCACAAACCCTAATTTTCTTTTACCTAAAATTTAATTCTATTATAATTTTTTAATTTATTATTTGTAAACCTTAATTATGTATATATTTTATAATTTGTTTATAATTTAATTCTTGTATGTAAATTATTTTTAGTATATGCTTAAGAATAATTAAAATTTGCTAAATATAATTTATTTTTATAATATGTTTATAATTAACCTAATTGTCGCTCCCACCAAATGAGGCTAAGTCAAATGGGGTACAGACGCGAACGGTCGGTGAAAGGAGGAATGAGAACACACAGGAGTGAACTCAGAAAAGAATAGAGTCGCCAGCTAGGCATTTTTATCCCGGAGGAAAGGTAATGCTACATAAACCTGGGAAAAGATATGGATAAGACGGTTGCGAACCAGAGAAACTGAGAAAGGGGGTTGGTTACAACCTGGGAAGGTATTAGCACCCAGATTGTCCGTCGTACTCGACGGGATCCATGCTTAAAAGATTTGTGTTTTAAAGGGGTAGTGTCAGTGCAATTTGTGTGTCAAAGCTGGAAAGAATGCAAGTGTCAGTGTAAAAGAAAAGTGAAATGTATAAGTGAATTGTCAGTGCAAGAAAAGAGTATGCCCATGATTATGAGGCTTAAAGAATAATGCTGGAAGGAGGGGGAATATACAGAGACTTTTGTTCGATAACTGTTAAGTTATGCCTACGTATCCTCTCGTGCAATGAGGAAGTCAGAACACCGTAGTTCGACCCAAAGAGACTGAAAGGTAAATTGACTTGTGAACTGCTTACTTGTCTATGCTCAAGTGCATGACCTGTCTGGCTCAGGTGCAAACTGTCTTGCATTAGACGGAAGAAGCAAGTTCTCGTTTGGGAGTGAATGAGATGAGAAAAGAATCCTGGAGGAGACGATTATTGTTTGTTTTTTTGGTATTTTCAGTCTTTTATTGCTTTTGAAAGTTTGTCATAAGTTAATGAGCTTAAGCCTAAACCAATGAGTTAGTAAACTCATCACATCCTCCCTCTGATTAGGGGTAATGAGAATACCTTAAGTATGAAGTCAGCATCTCACACTTAATTACCATGGTGTAGGATTAAGATCATTAACCTAATTGTGATCAATTAGATGTTTTTGTTGTTTTTGTTTAGTGTTGAGTAATGAGATTAAGCCATAATCAGGGATTAAACAGACTCATTACACCATCCTAATAGAAGGATAATAGATGAGAATGTTTAAGCTGAGAAAGACTCCTCAGCTTAATCCATGATTAGGGATTAATCTCATGACAAAACAAAGCCTTTATTAAGTGGATTTTAGTTAATGATAAGATGAAGAAGTGATTTTTGTGGTTTGTAAGACAACTTGAGGGGGACTTGTCCATTAACACTAGGGTTAGTCCTTCTTAACCAATTAAGGAAGAATTAGAATCCTAATGCAAGGCCCAAGTTACAAGCTTGATGTCTTGATGATTATTAAGTGAATTGATTAAAGGAGTTAAACACATTAAGGGTTCAACACTTAGGATTAAAGTTATGCACTCCATCCTAATAGAAGGATGCAGGCATAACCCTAATCACAAAGCCTTAAAACCTTAAAGGTTTAGTCCTTGATTATGAGATGAGAAGAGAAGACCCAAAGAGACACAAAGGTAAAAGCTAAGTGGGGGACTAATCAAACCCTAATTTTTATCATGCTTGGTCATTCCTAGGGTTTGTGAGGCTTAAGAGAGAAAGAAATCTTCAAAGAGCCACCAAGGAGAGAAGCAGATGAAAGGATCAAGAAGAAGCAAAACAACTTGCTTCACTTAAGAAAACAAGTTGCTTGAAGAAAGAAAGTAAGATGAACAAGAATGAGCAAGCTCAATCCAAAGCACAAGATAAAATGCAGCAATGATGCATAAGAGAGATGAAAAGAGATTGTGAGAAGTGAAGGCAAATTCACTTCTCAATACAACTTACCACCTGAAAAGTTAGCAAAGAAAAGAAATGCAATGCAAATGAGATGCAATGTGATGATGCAAACCAAAACCAGGAGCATAAACATGATATGAATGATGCTAAGAAATGATGTAAACATGAGGCAAGGCATTAGAATGATTATACAAACATATGGATGCAAGGGAAGCATGTTTTGAACCATGGATGTTCATGAAAAGTTATGGAATGCAAAAGACATATAACATGGCAAATGAAAGATGAAATGATCAAACATGATTCTAATGTGTCTTAAGATGTATTATGAATCAAATGGATGCACAAAAAGTCATGGCAAGTCATGGTATGCAAGCAAAATGGAATATGGATGCAAAGGAAGGCATAAATTAGGGTTATATGCAACATGCAAAGCAAAAATCCAAAACCAGAAGCAAATGACATGATAAAAATTTGAAAATGCAATCAAAGGAACCCTAAACCTATACAAACTCACTGCCCAAAGGAGGGTATCCAACTCTTAACCTAGTGAGAGTTATGATTTTCCTAAGATTGCTAGGGTTTTAAGGTACCTTGTCAAGAAAAATGCAAAACAAATTGAAAGTGCAAGATCAAATCAAGCCAATTTAATCCTATAAACTACATGCTATACAAGATGCAATGCAGAAAGAATCATCATCCCACTCTCAATGGTTAAACAGAAATGAATTTTTGAAGATTGGTACAAAATATTGCCTCCAAAATGAATTTAATTCCAAAGAAAATAATCAAAAGGCATCAAGAACAAAAAAGAAATTTGGTTTGAGGGTTGGACAATGTTTCTAAATGTTTCTAGATGTTACATGAATTTTTTTGTGATTTTTAAATACCTAAAAGTATTTTTAATTAATTAATTTTCATTAACTAATTAAAAATAAACTTTTAAATGATTTAAAAATAATTTTTAATGCAAAAATTGAAAATAAAAATATTTTTGTGTTCTGAAAATTAATTGAACTTTTGACAAAAAATTTCAGAATTTTTGAAGTCTTTTTACTATTTTTTATAAAATGTACAAATTAAATAGAAAGAAAATGAAATAAAACAAAATAAAAGGAAAAGTAATCTGATCCAATGATCCAGATTCAAAGCTGGGACGCGAGAGTTGACTGCGCGCGTGATCCAGTGGTTGAAATTCAAACTGACTAATCTTAATTAATTAATTTAAATAAATGAGATTAGGGTTTAAGTGAGGAATCTGGGCCATTCATGCGCGCGGGAGATTGACTTAGTCAGCCAGATCAAGGGTTCACATTCAAACCTAGCTAACCCTAATTAATTAGCCCTAATTAAATTCAGGTCACCGGTGACGAGCTCCGGTCGTCTTCTCCGGTGACCTCCTTCCCTGAAAATCCCAAAAACACTCCCTAGGCTACGAAAATGAAATCTCTCTGCCCAGAATCAAACCCCACTCATCACTGAATCAAAACCCCCAAACAAAAATCATTTCTTTTTCACCAACAATGCAAATCGAAACAAAGTAATTTTAGGTCAGAAACTTTCAGACAAACCATACATACTCAATACTCCACCATTTTGAAAAGTAAACACATCAGAATCATCAACACATCATAAGGATTCGATTAAGAACTTAAAAACAAGGTTCTGAGAAAAAAGTTCTTGAGCCATACCTGAGATGGAATCTTCTGGTTCTGGGCTTTCTGGCCTTTCCTTTGCTGCAAATCCACTCCTTTGAATCCTCTGATGATTAAATGAAACTTAGGAAGCTTCAAGAATGGCTGGCTTGTGAGATTGAGCAAGTTCTGCTCGGTGAGGTAAGGAAATCGTGTTTGGCTTGTGTGAAGTTCTGGGCTGTTTCAATGGTTGGTTTGTGATCAGTGGAACATTTTGAGATCAATGGTGAAGTTTGTTTTTGTGTTTGAGGACTGTGTTGTATGATTCGAATGGTTTTGCATCAGAGGTGGAAAATGAGAATGCTGGCTTGTGTGTGTATTCAGGCTGGCTTGTTGTGATGTTTGGCTTCCTTTTGATTTGTATAAACAAATGGGATTGGTTCAGAAAGTGGTTGTGGCATAGTGTGATTGGTATGGGCAAGTTGCCAAAATGTCAACTTGACTTGTACTTGAGGTATGGGCAATGGTACAACTTGCTTTTTGGCTTGTCTTGGCTCATCTTGAATCAAGGAAAGCTATGGAAGAGGTTTAGAGGCAATGCAGCAAGTGGACTAAGGCTTATGATAGGTTTTGCAACTTTGATCAATTTTGGCCCTTTTGTGATTTCTTGGTCCATAAGTCATGAAAATGAACAAACTCTTGGTGCAATCTGACTTTTAGACATTGGTTCATGTTTGTATGAAGTTTAGAAGTCCATTTGATAGCACAATTTGTCTTGGCAAGTGGTTTTGCAACTTTGCCTCTTTGGTACATAACTTGAAATTATGTGATTTTGGCCAACTTTGACAAGCCATAACTTTTGATCCAAAATGAATTAGAATGAGTTCTTGTACTTTTTGAAAAGGGAATGATCCATTCTACAACTTTCATGACCAAAGTTTTCTCATTTGAAGCATTTTTGAATCAAAAAGTAAGGGTTGAAAAAGTTTCCCAAAATGGCAAGTTTCCATTACAAGTCATTTTCCCAAAAAGTCAACTTTGCAAATGACTTGAGATTCTTCAATTATGTGAACTTCTAACATCTTCTATGATCAAATAAAGATCATACACAATCAAAATGATGAAGAACACCCCTTGGTTGGGTCATTGGGGGCCTTAGATGCCCTGATTTTGCACTGACTTGCTCAAGAAGTCAACTCTTGATTAGATGCCTTCCCCATTGAAATTCTTCATGAAAATTGATATGCATGATCCCTATACCATATAGAGACCAATAGAAACAAAAATGACCAAAAAATTTGGAGTTATGGCCTTTGAAACCAAAACCCTAATTCTAGGTCATCTGTGTAGTCAAACCTGGCTCTGCTTCCATGCCCACCTCAGTTCTTGTGATTTTTTGACATTCTTGACTTTGTGAGGATACAATATGATGTTTGGACATACATGGACCCCTTTGAAGTGATTGATGACTCTTAGAGTGGCCCAGATGGCTCTTGGATTGCTCAGATCACAAACCCTAGATGCAGATGACTTAGAAGCAATGCAGTGAATCAAAAATGCAATGTGAGATGCTATGATTGAACTTATGCATATGAAGAGATCACAAGCCATGGTGTGAATGGGTGAGGGAAAATTTGGGGTGTTTACAGCTGCCCCTATTCAATCATGAGTTAGCTGTGCAGTATGTAAGCAACGGCTTAACAGGCAAACAAGATAACTTGTGGTTGAATACCAAAGACAGTCTAAAATTTGCACTCACAGAATGAAGAAGAAAAGAGATATAGATTGTAAAAGAAAATAAAGTATTTTATAAAGTGCGGGCGACGGAGGATGACCGTCGAGTAGAGGACGACTGCTGGGGAAAGAGCAATGACGGGGACGACCGACATGCTGGGGATATAAGAGATTATGATGGGGACGGCCATCAAGTAAAGCTATAAGACTCTCTGGGGATCATGGGTCAAAACAGATGATGAGGTACGATCATCAAAGGTGAAGGACGATCACCTAGCAGGGGACGGCTGCTCTGTTGGGGATAAGATGAGGGACGGTCATCTAAGGTGAAGGACGATCACCTGGCAAGGTACGGTTGCCAAAAGTATCGCGACATAGGACGAATGCCGGATAAAAGGAGTCGACGATGGGGACGACCATCGGATAAAATGATGAAGGACGATCATCAAGAGGTGAAGGACGATCACCTAGCAGGGGACGACTGCTAAATATCACGACATAGGACGAATGCCGGATAGAAAAGGGTTCCAATAATGGAGACTCCGCTGGGGAAAAGGATGAGGGACGGTCATCCAAAGGTGAAGGACGATCACCTGGCAGGGTACGGCTGCCAAAAAGGGTATCATGACAAAGGACGAATGTCAGATAGAATAAAAGTTTTGCTAGGACTTTGCTGGGGAAAATTAGACACGGACGAATGTCTAATCTCATGAAAACACAAGTGTTTGACACGGTGTATAGATTAAAGATGCGGACGAGCATCCTATGATACAGACGAGTATCGGGTAGAAACAAACGTTTGACGCATGTTCAGAGATGATGATACGGACGAGTACCATCTGGTTAACAAAGAACACGGACGAGTGTTGAATCTGAGGGGACTCTCCTGGGGAATAGTAGGCACAGACGAGCGTCTAAATTCTAGGAAGAGGTAGCAGTATCTGACATTGTGTATGGATTAAAGATGTGGACGAGCATCCTTAAGATTATGATACGGACGAGTATCGGTAGAAAGAAACGCTGACGCATGATGATACAGACGAGTACCAACTAGTCAACAAAGAACACAGACGAGTGTCGAATCTGAAGGGATTTGAGTGGTATATACAAGATACGGACAAGTATCTGTATGAGTGGAACATAAGTAATAAGTATGAGTGGTGTACAGGCGAGTGTTTAACCTGCTGGGGAGAGTGATAAGGACGAGTGTCAAAAAGGTGTAATATAAACAAGTGTATGGTTTATAAAATGCTTAGGTAGCTATGTTGGGGAAGGTGACACGGACGGGTGTCAGGGAATCTCTATAGATATATGTATCTGTGAGTGCAAAGAGGACGCTTTGGCTTTCTGCTGGGGATATGACACGGACGGGTGTCAAGAAGTATCTGTAATATATAAGTGTCTGTTTTGTAAAGAGTGCTCGGATGACTTTACCGGGGAATCATGACACGGACGGGTGCCAAAAGGAGTGTGCATTTGTATTTATGAGTGTAGGGCAAATGCCTTGGCTTTCTGCCGGGGAATCCGGGGAGTTTTCTGTATATTGCTGATGTATAGCCAGTATTTACAAGTGTTTGGTTCAGAACATGGCCTATGATTATGCAATATGTTTGATTTTTGCTGTAATGCTCCGTATTAGACGGAATGCTACGCTCTGCGGGGAAAATATGATGCGAATGCTATGATTATGCAAAGATGCCGATCCGGGATTCGGATCCCGTTGCTGAGGAGATCTCTGGCTGATCTGCTTGAAGTGGATGTCCCAGCTGGGGTTGAGATCATTGGTATATCTGACATATGGGACTCTGCTTGGGGGTATAGGTCACTGATAAACCTATTTTGGTAATGAGGGTCCCAACTGGGGTTTGTAGAAGCTTTCATCACTCTGTTGTGGGATCTTCAGGCATTGCTCTTCCGGATAGAGGCTGAAACTCTGTGGGGAGATGGTTCCCTGACTTGCACTCGGCTGGGGAAGAAGAAAGATCACTGAAAGATCTTCCTAGAAATTTCTACTGAGGATGATACTTGACAACTCAGCTGGGGATATGGGCACCTTCTGGTACTGCCCTGTTGGAGAAGTGATGCCTGGCAACTCTGATAGGGAGAAGGCATCCCTGGTGCTGTTTGGAAAGCGTGTTGAGGAAATAATGATTTGGCAGCCTACTGGGAGGGAACCTTCATGCCTCATGTCGCGCTTTGAATACCTGCAATCCTGTAAAGAAACGTACAAGTAATCCCGAGGTATCCCTTACCGAATCCCATCATAGGAGTTTAGACACTCCTGGGAGTAAGTATATTTCCTGCAAGCACAGTATTTTTAGAAGAGGGACATCTGTATTTATGCAATCAGTATCTTAAAGACATCGGACATTTTTGCAAATGAAAATAAAATGTACAAGACGAAACATGACTCAAAATCCGATTTTATTAATTCGTGTGCCCTGAATTGGCAAATACAGTCAAAGAAACAAATCCCCTAAAATGAGGAGATTGTTACAAATTGAGAAACAAAAGGTATTGGCAATGTTGATGACGCTTCAGGGAGCTTTCCTTTGCTATGACTCGTATGACTTTCGACGTTCTTCTCATCTTGCTTTCTGAAGAAGGCTGATTCCGAAAGAAGCTTGATCCTTTCGAAGCTTACCAAATTATAAGTGATACAGATGAATTCAGGATGCAGTTGTTCGCTTATTCCCTTATTTTGCATGGATCGCCCTTTCGGGTTTTCAATCCATCGGGATACCCATTTTTGCCTGAGCTGTCCAATGTGGCTTTTCAACTCAGCGGGTGTACATTTTTTTTATTTATTTTCCCTTATTTTTGCCCGAGTCTTTTATTCTGTTTTTGACTCGCCGGGATGCCCTATTTTTGCCTGGACTTACATTCTGTTTTTATGTCCAGCGGGTCATTTTATGCGAAGTATTTTTTAACTGCATCTGAATTCACAGGGGACGGGAAGTCTTCACCATCCATAGTGCTGAGCATGAGTGCTCCACCAGAGAAAACTTTCTTTACTACGAATGGCCCTTCATAGTTCGGAGTCCACTTGCCCCTGTGGTCTGTATGAGGGGGGAGGAGTCTTTTCAGCACAAGCTCTCCTACTTGGTACTCTCGGAGCCTGACTTTCTGATCGAAGGCTTTCTTCATTCTTTTCTGATATAACTGCCCATGACAGATTGCAGCTAATCTCTTTTCTTCAATCAGACTCAGTTGTTCGTATCGGGACCGGACCCATTCTGCTTCATTCAATTTAACATCCATTAACACCCGTAAGGAGGGTAACTCAACTTCAACAGGTAGGACTGCCTCCATACCATACACAAGTTGATACGGTGTTGCCCCAGTGGATGTTCTGATTGACGTACGGTACCCATGCAAGGCAAATGGTAGCGTTTCGTGCCAGTCTTTGTAGGTGACCACCATCTTCTGCACAATCTTCTTGATATTCTTATTAGCTACCTCAACAACGCCATTCATCTTTGGCCTGTAAGGGGAAGAATTATGGTGTTGGATCTTGAAGTCCCGGCATAGCTCTGCCATCGTTTTGTTGTTTAAATTAGAACCATTATCAGTGATGATTCGCTCGGGAACTCCATATCGACAGATGATATCTCTCTTCAGAAATCTGGCTACCACTTGCCTCGTAACATTTGCATAGGAAGTTGCTTCAACCCACTTGGTAAAATAGTCAATGGCTACCAGGATGAATCTGTGGCCATTTGAAGCAGTCAGTTCAATCTTGCCAATCATATCAATGCCCCACATGGCGAAGGGCCAGGGTGAAGACATCACATTCAAAGGATTCGGAGGCACATGCACTTTATCCGCATAAATCTGGCATTTATGACATTTTCTGGCATAGGCACAACAATCTGCATCCATTGTGATCCAGTAGTAACCTGATCTTAACAATTTTTTTGCCATGGCATGCCCTCCTGCATGGGTACCAAAGGATCCTTCGTGCACCTCGTGCATCAACAAGCCTGCTTATGTTTTATCAACGCATCTGAGAAGTACCATATCAAAGTTTCTCTTGTAGAGGGAACCATCAATATTCAAGAAGAAACTACCAGCAAGCCTTCTTAATGTCTTCTTGTCATTGGATGATGCCCCAGGTGGGTATGTTTGATCCTCCAAGAAGCATTTAATGTCATGGAACCAAGGCTTATCATCTTTAACAACATCTGCTGCAAATACATATGCTGGTCTGTCAAGTCTGGACACTGAAATCCGAGGCACAAAGTTGGCAGCTTGAACTTTGATCATGGATGAAATGGTGGCAAGAGCATCTGCAAATTGATTCTCGTCCCGGGGGATATACTCAAACTTGACCATTGTAAAGAAAGTCAATAACCTCCTTGTATAATCCCTGTAAGGTATCAGATGATCCTGGTTTGTGTACCATTTGCCGTTGGTTTGATTGATTACCAAAGCTGAATCTCCGAACACAGTCAAATTTTTGATCCTGAGGTCAATGGCTTCCTCAAGACCCATAATACAGGCTTCGTATTCAGCTTCGTTGTTAGTGCAGTTAAAGGTGAGTTTTGCCGAGAAAGGCATGTGAATTCCTTTAGGTATAATGAGTACTGCACCAACACCACGACCATTCATATTAACAGCCCCATCAAACATCATAGTCCATTCTTCTTCTGGGTCAGGCCCTTCAGTGTGACCAGGCTCTTCATGATCTTTTGCTTTTATGAACATGATGTCTTCATCAGGGAAGTCAAATCTCATAGGCTGGTAATCGTCAATAGGTTTCTCGGCAAGGTAATCAGACAGTACACTGCCCTTGATGGCTTTCTGAGATGTGTACTGAATGTCATATTCTGTGAGGATCATTTGCCATCTTGCAACCCGTCCGGTAAGTGCTGGCTTCTCAAATATGTACTTGACTGGGTCCATCTTTGAGATCAACAAAGTAGTGTGGGTCAACATATACTGTCTTAGTCGGCGAGCAGCCCACGCTAAAGCACAGCAAGTTTTCTCGAGCAGTGAATAACGTTGTTCACAGTCGGTAAACTTTTTGCTTAGGTAGTATATTGCATACTCTTTTCGACCAGACTCGTCATGCTGGCCCATCACACACCCCATAGACTCTTCTAATACTATTAAGTACATGATTAGAGGTCTTCCTTCAACTGGAGGCATAAGGATTGGAGGCTCTTGTAAGTATTCCTTGATCTTGTCAAAAGCCCTCTGGCAATCTTCGTTCCACCTGACTGTTTGTTCTTTTCTTAACAACTTGAACAAGGGTTCACAGGTTGCTGTAAGGTGAGATATGAACCTTGAAATGTAATTCAATCTACCTAGGAACCCCCGAACTTCTTTTTCAGTCCTCGGTGCAGGCATTTCTTGAATGGCTTTGACTTTGTCAGGGTCAACTTCAATCCCCTTCTCACTTACAATAAATCCCAGCAGCTTACCAGATCGCACCCCGAATGTGCATTTGTTGGGGTTTAACTTCAGTTGGTATTTCCTCAGACGCTTGAATAACTTCAACAGATTTACCAGGTGGTCTTCTTCCGTGAGGGACTTGGCAATCATATCATCCACATAACATTCAATTTCTTTGTGGATCATGTCATGGAATAATGTTACCATAGCCCGTTGATAAGTTGCACCAGCATTCTTCAGTCCGAATGGCATCACCTTGTAACAGAACGTGCCCCAGGGTGTGATGAAAGTGGTCTTCTCCATGTCTCCAGGTGACATCTTGATCTGATTGTATCCTGAAAATCCGTCCATGAAGGAGAATACCGAGAACTGAGCCGTATTATCAACCAATACATCAATGTGAGGTAAAGGGAAGTCATCTTTCGGGCTGGCTCTGTTCAAGTCCCGGTAATCCACACACATCCTCACCTTGCCATCCTTCTTAGGCACAGGCACAATATTAGCAACCCACGGTGGATAGCTAGTTACAACAAGGAATCCGGCGTCCCACTGCTTTTGTACCTCTTCCTTAATTTTCATTGCCATATCCGGGCGAGTACGGCATAGTTTCTGCTTTACCGGTGGGCAGTCTTCTTTCAAAGGTAACTTGTGCATGACAATATCGGTGTCCAACCCTGGCATATCCTGATAAGACCAAGCAAACACATCTACATATTCACGAAGCATGTCAATCAGTTGTCCCTTCACTGAGTTTTGTAACCAGGCCCCGAGCTTAACCTCTTTCACATCTTCATCCGTACCAAGATTAATCGTTTCGACCTCCTCCTGATGAGGAGTGATAACCTTCTCCTCTTGCCTTAACAACCTGGCTAGCTCCTCAGGAAGCTCATAATCTTCTTCAACCCCTTCATCAGCTTGATTGATTGGATTGTCAAAGTCATACGAAGCCATAGCTGTGCTGTTGTCGGTGCAGTCTGAAAGGCACTCTCTGCAAGGGTTTAGATTGTTCATTTTAGTGATCGATTTTAATCTTGTTTAGAAAAAGTGAAATGAAGTTGTCATTTTGGAAAACATTGCCATTTTATTTTTGTACAAAAAGAAGAATGGAAAAACAGTGAGCGGAAAAGAAAAGGAGACTCATTTGCAAAAGATGTCCGATATTCATTGATTGATCTGTTTGCACAAAATTACAAGATGGCCCGATTACAAAATGAGTCTTGACATCTTGGGCAAGATGCAAGACTTGATGCATGCTTAAAATATACAGGAAATAATAATTACTCTGCAGGAGTAACCCTTATAATTTCCTGGGAAGACCAGTTTGAGATATGGCTCCCCGGGATCCTTGGACGTATTCAGCTCTCCAGGTTGCGCCCATCCTCCGACTCATCTTCCAAGTTGTTCACTGCATCCGGGGTGAGCATTCCCCCGCTGACAAAACTGGGCTTCTTAGCAGCCTCTGATTGATCTTGTTGAGTTGGTTTGTAACCCAACCCAAATCTGTCCTCCTTCTTCTCCACAGGCAACAACTTGCCCCAGCCTTGGGCAGTACCCTCTTCAACAACCTTCCTGGCTTGCTGATAAGACGTCATGGAGGTTCCCAGCACAGCAGGTGCTTCATTAATGTTCAAAGCCTCAAACCCCTGGCTCATGGTTTCATGGATTTCTCCATCCATTTCAATGTACTTGTACGTAGCCAGATGGCTAACAAAGATGTCTTCTTCCCCATAGATAGTGATGATCTGGCCTTCCCACTCGAATTTCAACTTCTGGTGAAGGGTAGACGTAACTGCACCAGCGGCATGGATCCAAGGTCTACCCAACAAACAGCTGTAGGCCGGCTGAATGTCCATCACATAGAAGGTAATCTTAAAAGTCTGTGGGCCAATCATCACAGGCAGATCAATCTCCCCAAGCACTGATCTTTTAGAGCCATCAAAATCTCTTACCACCAAATTACTCGGACGCAATGCCAAGCCATCATATTCCAGCTTTACTAAGGCTTTCTTTGGCAGAACATTGAGTGAAGACCCAGTGTCTACCAGTACATGGGATAGGACAGCACCCTTGCATTCTAGAGTGATGTGTAAAGCCTTGTTGTGGTTACGTCCCTCAGTTGTTAAGTCAGCATTGGTAAAGCCCAGTCCATCACTGGTGTTAACATTTGCCACCACAGTTTCTAGCTGATTAACAGTGATCTCCTCTGGCACGTATGCTGCGTGCAGGACTTTTAGTAATGCATTCCTGTGAGCTTCAGAACTCATCAGCAGGGATAATATGGAAATCTTTGAGGGAGTTTGGTGAAGCTGATCCACCACTTTGTAATCACTTCTATTTATGATTCTCCTAAACTCGTCTACATCTTTCTCAAAAGATGTCTTCTGAGTTTCTTTGACAGCCGGCTCTTCAAATACCACACTCTTTCCTTTTGCTTTGGCAGCAGCTTCTGCTTCAGCATTAGGTCTTTGTACTTGTGAGGCAAAAAGGCGCCCGCTTCGAGTGAAGCCTCCGCCTCCCCCAACATTATCAATCTGTGGAGAAGAGGTTGAAGAATCCAAGGTGATTTTCTCCCCGTTGCAATAGAGATCAGAGCTATAATGCCAGGGTATGGTATTACTGCTTTCATATGGAACTGGTCCAGGCACCGTGATGGTAACTGGACTAACTGCAGCAGAGGAGGGTACTGAAATGGTGTGCGGATCGTAGTAAATGGTGACTGGTGACCTGGCAGGAGATGCCACTGTTTGTTGTTGAAAGTTGTTGTTTGGAGGAACGTTTGAGGGATCATAGTAAATGGTGACTGTTGAGATATCTTCATTAATTTCTGTTGGTGTTGTAGAAGATTCTGCTGAATAAATGGGTGCTGATGTTGTAGAGGGAATGGTTGTTGACATTTGATTTGTTGAAGTGATGGACGGAGCCATTGTTGATGATATTGATGCATTGGTTAGAATGATTGTTGTTGCAGTTGTAGAAGAGTCAGGAATTGTTGTCAGAGGAATTGCTGGATTTGTAGGTGTTGATGTTGTGATCTGAAGTATACCACTTTTGATAAGACCATCTATGCCGCTTCTCAAGTTATCACACCCGTTGACAGAAATGTTACAATAACCACAACTGAGCTCACACCTGGGGAACATCTGGCACTCTAAGAGCTGAGCTTTAATTTCGACCAGAGGTGTCCGAATCTGTCCAACACTGGTAATTAAGAAAGATGGCTTGTCTTCCTCAATGGCATTAATTCTTGGCCCTCCATGATTGGGCATGTGATTCTTGTTAACATTTGGTGGGGGTGCAAAGTTGAGGGCTTTAGAATCTGTAAACACCCCAAATTTGCCCTCACCCATTCACACCATGGCTTGTGATCATCTCATATGCATAAATACAATCATATCATCTCACATCTCATTTTTGATTCACTGCATAGTTTCTAAGGCATCTGCACCTAGGGTTTGTGATCTGAGCAATCCCAAGGCATCTTGAGCCATTCCAAAGGCCACCAATCATTTCAAAGGGGTCCATGTGTGTTCTTATGTCATATTCCATCTCCTCAAAGCCAAAATTGCAGAGGAATCACAAGAACTAGGGTTTGAGTGGATGCAGAGCCAGGATGAACTGCACAGTTGACCTAAAATTAGGGTTTTGGTTTCAGAGGCCATAACTCCAAATTTTTTGGTCATTCTTGTTTCCATTGCTCTTTATATGGTATAGGTAGTATGCATATCAATTTTCATGAAGAAATTCCATGGGGAAGTCATCTGATCAAGGGTTGACTTTTCAGACAAGTCAGTGTAAAATCAGGGCATCTGAGGCCCCCAATGACCCAACCAATGGGTGATCTTCATCATTTTGAGTGTATATGATCTTTATTTGATCATGGAAGAAGGTTGAAGTTCATAGAAATCAAGAATTTAGGGTTTTTGCAAATGTTGACTTTTTGGGCATAGTTGACTTTTCAAGAATGCATCATTTTAGGTCATTTTTCAAGCCATGATTCTTGATCCAAAAATGCTTCAAATGAAAAAACTTTGGTCATGAAAGTTGTAGATCTCATTTTTCCTTTTTCAAAAAGTACAAGAACATGATCAAACTCTTCTTGAATCAAAAGTTATGGCAATGCAAAGTTGGCTAAAATCATTGATTTTCAAGGCATGCCCTAAGTGAGAATTTTGCAAAATCTTGGACCAATGCATATTGCAGCCTCTAATTCATTTCAAACCAGCACATAAACTTTCTCTAAGTCCTAAAAATCAGAAATGAACTAAGAATGCCCATGGTTTCATGTTTGGTTGGACAAAGAATCACATGTGAACCAAAGTTACAACAACTTGCAAAACCACTCATAACATTTTACCAACTTGCTGCCTTGAATGCTGGACCAAGCCTAGCCTTTCCCTTCACTTTGCTGCGCAGCCCATGCCCATTGTACTTGCCTAGAGTCAAGCCATACTTGCCTTACACAAAAGGTGGACTTTATGCAAAAGTAAACATCCCAATCACCACAGGCCATGTCACATCCTCTGGCCACTTGCATTTGTTTATTGTATCCTTTAGCAAGCAAAACATAAGACCAAGCAAGGCTGAAACATTACACAAGAGGACATTCACACAAACACTCCCAATTGCAACTTGCTTCGAATCTGATTCCACAGCTTGCAAACACTCAAACTATCTTCACCATTCAACTCACCTTGCTCCATAGACCACCCAGCATCAAGAACCCAGGCCTGAAACAACCAGAATACTCCATAACCATTTCTCACCTCAGCCTGCATTTCTCTTCGAAACTCTCACCACAGCTTGCAAACACACAAACAAACACCACAGACCCTCTCCATTCATCCTCAGGATCACAAACAACCCCTCACCATGATCTGAAAGTGCCTGAAACACCATTGCCATTTCTGATCAAGCTTGAGCAGAAGCTGTCGAATCTCACTATCCAGCCAACATAAATTGTTCTAAGGCATTCAAACATCATCAAGAGGTCCTAAGGAGTGGATTGCACAAGGAGAGGTGGCCAGAAAGTTCTCAGGTTGAAAGCTCCAAATCTCAGGTAGCTCGAAATTATTTTTTCCAGAAATCATTTTTCTTGTTACAAACTTGTTCTATGTGATTCACTGATTATCCTGATGTTCTTGGTTTTGAAAATGGCTTTGATTTGAGAGTTTAATTTGTCTCTGAAACCTGCGTGCCCTAGAACTTGTTCTCTTCGATTCAGTTTGTGTAGGAAGAATAAATGTGTTTTAGGATAGGGGTTTGATTCGTGAGGATGTGAGGAACATTTCCCAGTTTTTAGATTTCATTTTTGATACGTTTTTAGGGAGTTTGAAGTTTCTCAGGGAGAGAGCTGGCCGGAGAAGACGACCGGAAGTCTTCTCCGGCAGCCTGAAAGTGATTAGGGCTAATGGTCATTAATTAGTGAACTTTAAATTTGGGCCCTTGGATGCTGCTTCCCGCGCGCTAGTGAGTGGCCTGGATCTCTTTGATTATGCCCTAATCCACGTGTTAGCTTAATTAATCCATAATTTGAATAATTTAATCAGAGTCAACCTGGACCCTTGGATGACGCGCGCAGTCAACCAATTTAAACTCAGAATCAATCTCATCCATCCATCCTGATTACTTCCTATTTTATTTGATTTTAATTCATTTTTATTTCAATTAACTTGCATATTTATTTAAAAATAGCAAAAATGTCTTAAAAATTATGAAACTTTTTCTTTAAAGTTTTATTAATTTTTAAGGCTCAAAAATATTTTTATTTTATTTTTTATCATTAAAAAAGTATTTTTAAATATTTAAAAGATAATTTTTAATTGATTAATGGAAATTAATTAATTAAAAATACTTTTAAGTATTTAAAAATTACAAAAAAATTCATGAAATGTTCTAAGACATTTAGAAACATTGTCCAACCTTCAAACCAAATTTCTTTTTTGATCTTGATGTATTTTAAGAATTTTTCATTGAATTAAATCATTTTTTATGCATTATTTTGATCATGGATTCAAAAATTCATTTCTGCCTATTGGAGAAGAGTTGGACATTGGTTCTTCTTGCATTGTTTTATGTTTAGCATGTAGTTTATAGGACAAAATGGCCTTGATTTGTTTCTTCATTTTCCAATTGTGTGACATTTCTTTTGTTTAGGAACCCTAAAAACCCTAATAACTTAGAAAAATCATATCTTGAGATTGGTTAGGAGTTGAGACTTCCCCTTTGGACCTTGGTTTAGTATAGGTTTAGGGTTTCTTAGGATGGCATTTTCCATTTTTTATCTTAGGGTTTGCTTCTGTTTTGGGTTTTTGTTTGATGCATTGTCCATAAACCCTAATTTGGGCTTTCTCTTGCATCCTTCTTGCATTTCCTTGCATAACATGATTTGTCTTTGCATTTTATGCATGCTTGTGTTTCATTTGACATCTTAAGACATGTATAAAACATGTTTGATCATTGCATTGCATATTTCCCATGTCATTTGCTTTGTATGCTTCATAACTTTCCATGCTTGTTCATGCTCCTTAGCTTGCATCATCTGCATTCATAATCTTGTATGAGCATCTCCATGTATTGCCTAATGTGTGCAGCACCTCATAACATCATAATCATCATCAACATGCTTCTGGTTTTGTTTAGCATCATGTCATTTCATCTCATCTTGCATTGCATTGCATTTCTTCCTAACATTTCAGGTGGTAAGTAAACTTGAGAAGTGAATTTGCCTTCACTTCTCATAATTTTTCTTTTCATCTCTCTTGCATCCATTGCTGCATTTCTACTTGTGTTTGAATTTGAGCTTGCTCATTCTTCTTCCTCCCACTTTCTTTCTTCAAGTGATTTGACTTCTTGAATGAAGCAAGTTGCCTTGCTTCTCTTGATCCTGTTCATCTGCTTCCTGGTGGCTCCTTTGAAGATTCTTCTTGCAAACCTCACAAACCTTAGGATCAACCAAGCATGACAATGAATTAGGGTTTTGATTAGTCTCCCCCATAGTCTTTACCTTTGGGTCTCTTTTGAGTCTTCTCTTCTCATCTCATAATCAGGGACTAAACCCTAAAGGCTTTAAGACTTTGTGATTAAGCTTATGCCTGCATCCTTCTCTTAGGATGGAGTGTATAACTTTAATCCTAAGTCTTGAACCCTTAATGTGTTTAAATCTCTCAATCAATTCACTTAACAATCATCAAGACATCACACTTGTAACTTGGGCCTTGCATTAGGGTTCTAATTCTTCCTTAAGTGGTTAAGAAGGACTAACCCTAGTGTTAATGGACAAGTCCCCCTCAAGTTGTCTTACAAATCATAAAATTCACTTCATCATCATATCATTAACTAAAATCCATCTAATAAAGGCTTTGTTTTGTCATGAGTTTAATCCCTAATCATGGATTAAGTTGAGGAGTTTTCCTCAGCTTAAACATTCTCATCTATTATCCTTCTATTAGGATGGTGCAATGAGTCTGTTTAATCCCTGATTATGGCTTAACCTCATTACTCAACACTAAACAAAATCACAAAAACATCTAAATAATCACAAGTAGGTTAATGATCTTAATCCTACACCAAGGGTGATTAAGTGTGAGAATCTGACTTCACACCTAAGGTATTCTCATTACCCCTAATCAGAGGGAAGATGTGATGAGTTTACTAAATCCATTGGTTTAGACTTAAGCTCATTAACTTATGACAAACTTTCAAAAGCAATAAAAGACTGAAAACTCAAAAAACAAACAATAATCGTCTCCTTCGGGATTCTTTTCTCATCACCTTCATTCACAATCGAGAACTTGCTTCTTCCGTCTAATGCAAGACAGTTTGCACCTGAGCCAGACAGGTCATACACTTGAGCATAGACAAGCAAGCAATTCACAAGTCAATTCATCTTTCAGTCTCTTTGGGTCGAACTACGGTGTTCTGACTTCCTCATTGCACGAGAGGATACGTAGGCATAACTTAACAGTTATCGAACAAAAGTCTCTGTATATTCCCCCCTCCTTCCAGCTTCATTCTTTAAGCCTCACTATCCTGAGCATTTCACTCTTTGTCTTTACACTGACACTGCACTTATACACTTCACTTCTTTTACACTGACACCTGTACATCTTTTCCGGCTCATTTACACACAGATTGCACTGACACTACCCCTTTAAAGCACAAATCTTCTAAGCGTGGATCCCGTCGAGTACGACGGACAATCTGGGTGCTAATACCTTCCCAGGTTGTAACCAACCCCCTTTCTCAGTCTCTCTGGTTCGCAAACCGTCTTATCCATCTTTTTCTAGGTCTATGCAGCATTACCTTTCCTCCGGGATAAAAATGCCTAGCTGGCGACTCTATTCATTCTCCAGTGAGTTCACGGCTGTGTGTTCTCACTGTTCCCTTCGCCGACCGTTCGCGTCTGTACCCTTATCTGACCCTGTGTCACTTATCGGGAGCGACAGAATCCACCAGATCTTGAACCTTCATTTGTAAAGCCCTACACTTCTCAGTATTGTGGCCAGGTGCATTGGAGTGGAAAGCACATCTGGCGTTGACGTCATAGTTTCTTGGAAGATTGGAAGGATCTGGAGGTGCCAATGTCCTTAACTCAACCAAGTTGAGCTTCAGGAGTTGTGGCAATAAGGCAGCATAAGGCATAGGGATAGGATCAATCACCCTATTTGCCTGTGATGGTCTTTGCTGGAAGGGTCTTTGTTGTGGACTGTTGTTGTTGTTGTTGTAGGTTCTCGGTGGTGGATACTGAACTTGCTGTTGATAATGTGGCTGTTGTTGTGGTTGATATATTGGTTGCTGAGGAATCGGAGTTGGAATTGTGACGGCTGCCACTGACCTGTGAACATACTGAGGTCTGCCCCTACTGGCATGAATGGCATTGGTCTCACCAGTTCTTCTAGGTCCCACAAAAGGCTTCCTGGGATTACTTGACGAACTTGCACCATTATCAGAGATCTTACCCATTTTCATAAGGCTTTCAATTCTTTCTCCATCTATGACTACGTCAGCAAAGCTGGTGGAAGAAAAGGCAGCTAGCCTATCAATATATGTTCCTTGCAGAGTACTCATGAACATGTCGGCCATTTCTCTTTCCGACATGGGTGGTTGGACAGCAGCAGCAAGCTATCTCCACCTCTGGGCATATTCCCTGAAGCTTTCCCTGGAGGATTGAGACATTCCCATCAGAAGGGTTCTGTTAGGAGCCATGTCTAGATTGTACTGGTACTGTCTGATGAAAGCTTCAGCTAAGTCCTTCCAGCACCTGATAGTAGCTTTGGTCAAGTGAGAGTACCACTCCCTTGAATCCCCAGTCAAACTATCTTCAAAATAGAACATCCACAGTTTCTCATCCATGGTGTATGCCTTAAGTCTTCCCAGAAAAGACTTCAAGTGAGTTCGTGGACAGGAAGTTCCATTGTACTTCTCGAAGCACGGGGGTTTAAACTTATGAGGAATCCTTACCCCATCTACTAACCCCATATCCATGACATCAAAGCCCAAGGAGTTTTGAGACTCCAGAGATCTCAATTTCTCAGCAATTTCATCAAACCTCCTATCATAAACTTCATCCCCAGCTCCCATCACAGTAAACTGTTCTTCCTGGGGGTCTTCCTGTAAAATCCTTCCTGCAGTAGTATTTCCTTGTACATTGCCCGGGATATTGACTTCCGGATGTAGATGAGGCCCATATACTGGTGGATTAATGTGAGGTTGTCCCATTTCATTGTTACTTGTTCCTCCAGTTCCCATATGGGGTTCTTCTGGGGTTTGTCTTTCTACCAATGCCCTCAACCTTTCTTGACTTTGAGCCAAGCCGTTCATTGCTTCCATGAATTGGGTCATTTGGTTTCTCATCTCCTGTCTTTCATTAGCCATCTGAGTTCTGACCTCTGTCAGATCTTGCTGTACTTGATCCATTTGGATACCAGGAAGGTTGTTGCGAGTAGGATATATGTGCGGACGGTTGAGAGGGAACACCCGACGGCGAGCAATAATTCCTGAACCACAACAGAGTTAGTAACAAACAAAACAAAAACCTACAAAACAAAACAAAAGTTAGTATGCCATGCAGTATGCTTATTTATTTTCCAAGGTATCCGGCTTGGCATTTGGTTTTGACCTTTCCAGACCCTGGGGAAGATACTTTGATGTTGCTTGAGAGAAAGGGAACTCAGTGAAACAAACTAACAAATATATTACAAATGGTGAATCATACATAGTTTGTTTTTACAACATACGCCTTTGAAGGGTCAAAATACATAAAAAGAAAAGTACAACAAATGGAAATAACAACAAGCAAAGTAATCAAACACCTAAGCCAAACTCATCCTCCTTAACCTCCTTCAAAAGTGCTTCAGTGACAGGACCAGCTGGATGCCCTGTGATGTTTCTGATAAGAAGGTTTCTGGTGGCAATGGCAGTGGTCAGCTTCTTGTGCCTGTCCTGGTCCTTTGACCTCTTCACACCAGCCCTAAGCTTCAATTCTGAAATTTCCTTCTGGGCTGCCAGCAAAGCCTCCTGTTGCTTCTTTTCATTAGCCTCAAACTGCTCAATCCTAGCTTGAGTCCTCTTATCCTCTTGAGTGCGAGTTTCAGTGATTCTGACCCACCTATCTTGACTTTCTTTCAGATAGAGATCAGTCCTAGCCTTCTGAAACTGGGCCTCTTTACAGGCATTCTTCAATATTTGCTCTCCAACTCTTGATTTCTTGATATAGTCTTCTGCTTTCTCAATCTTGGCCAGATGTTCCACTCTGAGCTTTTCTAACCTCTCAATGTCTAGACGACCATCACTCCTCTCCCAGAGGGTCTTCTTCAGAGCCTGAGACAGATTCTCATTCCTCTCCTTCAGTTTCTCAAATTCTTCCAGGCTGACAGTGGCTGGAGGTGGTACTGTGGAAGGTCCAGGTGTATCCTCAATGGTAAAAGGCATCCCAGAAATCTGAGCCCTAGCATGAGACCATTCATAATACTGAGCTGAAGCCACATTGTTGCATCTCCCAAGAATGGCCATCCCTTTGGTCTGGATGTTGTCCCAAGCCCAGGAGGCTTGTCTGACAACAGCTAGATTAGGTTTTATCTCACAATACAGGGTTTCAGCCAAGTCTTGCACTCTAGGAGGGTGAACCAAAGCATAGCCCAATTGTCTTTTGAACAGCAAAGGATTGTAGTTGATGCAACCCTTCACTCCTACTAAAGGTACATTGGGATACTGCCCACAACTAGTGATTATGTCCCTGCCTTTGGTGCTTTGGGTACACCATCTGATGTCATCGGAGGTCAAAGCAATAAGTCTTTTAGCCCAATTCTTCTGTTGGTGAGGGTTCAGGAAGGCATCAGTTTTGGGTAAGTGTTTAAGCAGCCAAGTGTGAAATAAGGGAGCATAGCATCTCACCAATCTCCCTCTCTGCTTCTCATTCCTTTGGTGAACAGAATAATAGAAATCTCCCAGCAAGGTGGGTACTGGGTTCCTCAAAAGGAAGAGATGAATAGCATTCTTGCTGATAAACTTGGGCTCATCTGCAAAAAGTATAACCCCATATATACTGAGGGCTAACAATGCACAAACTGCCTTCCATTCTCCCAGAGTGGCCTTCAGGATAGCCTGAGAAGTTAGGAAGTCCAAGTGCAAACCAGGGATTCCAGCCTTTATAGTCATGTTCTGCTCAATCACAATAGGCTCTAGGTACAGTGCTTTTTCCACCTCTCCATTGCTGGGAGAGGTCATCTCAGGGTTGAAGGGGACACCACCCCTAACAGGCACTCCAATCAGTGATGAAAATTCTTCCAGTAGAGGTCCCAACTGAAAGTTCTGGAAAGTGAAGCATCTCAAATGAGGGTCATAAAACTGTAGGAAGGTGTGGATCAAACTCCTCTGAGAAGGATCCAGGTCCATAACCATATCAAGGATGCCTCCATAATGTTCTCTGAATAAAGGGATGTGGTCTGGAGTGATAAGTGCCTGGACCTGTCTGATGCCAGTCAACACAGGCTCAAAGAAATGGTATGAGATGTTGCTCTTTCTGGGTGCCATAACTGTTGAAAATAAATGTTGATGATGAAGACTGATACTGGAGATGAGCCACTGATAGGCTGAGGCTGGTGATAAAAGTAGCTGAAGCAGGCAACTGATGAAGATAGCTGAAGCAGATAACTGATGAACAGGGGTCTATGCAGATGAAGGGGTCAAAACCAAGCCAGATGTAATATGGATACCCTGAAAAACAAATAGACAAATGTCAAATGATGCAATGATGATGTATGCAAGTGATATGCAAGGGTTTGTGATCAAGCTGGATCTGATTTACTGTCTTGATATAAGTTCATGTATGTTCAAGAAGTCCAGATGGAGGTTCAGAAATTCAGTAACCAAGGTGGGGGACTCAAATAAAGAGTCACATGTCCATGGTTAAATCACAAGAACTGTCCAAAGTGGAGTACTCTTAATCAAAACAAGTAACAGGGTATGATGTGGCCAAGGGTACCTGCAAACCTGTAAACAACCCAACCCCCTCACAGGTAGTGTTCTAAAACAAGGATCCTCAGACTTGGATCAGTTATGAGAAGTGTAAACACTTCTAACCCGGAGGTACAATGTTTACAATAACCATAAAAGATCCTCCTCTAATTCACCTCAGTTTCTGAAGGTCATAATAAAGGTCATCCAGACTTAGCAGGCTTCCCAGATAGCCCTAGCACTACAGGAAATCTGTAGCACAGAGTTCTCAAGAAGAAACCCACATCTGAACCGTGTTTCATATTCCCGCACCAGACCGAAATGGAATGGGAAAGAACATGAACCACTCTAGCCTAGGTGTCACTCAGGTCCCAGGTATATGACCTTAAACTCTCAATAGAACCCCACCCACCAAGACAAAAACCAGATCCAGCCAGATAACAGTATGACAGTATGATGTATATAAAGTTGTAATAAATAACTGTACATAAAGCAGTAAATAAAGCAAATACATAAACACAATTAGCACATAACACCCCAGTAAAGACAAATCAAACAAGCGCTAGGAGTAACCCACAAAAAGAACCAGAAGCCCTGGTTACAGTATAAGGCTCCCCAGCAGAGTCGCCAAGCTGTCGCTCCCACCAAATGAGGCTAAGTCAAATGGGGTACAGACGCGAACGGTCGGCGAAAGGAGGAATGAGAACACACAGGAGTGAACTCAGAAAAGAATAGAGTCGCCATCTAGGCATTTTTATCCCGGAGGAAAGGTAATGCTGCATAAACCTGGGAAAAGATATGGATAAGACGGTTGCGAACCAGAGAAACTGAGAAAGGGGGTTGGTTACAACCTGGGAAGGTATTAGCACCCAGATTGTCCGTCGTACTCGACGGGATCCACGCTTAAAAGATTTGTGTTTTAAAGGGGTAGTGTCAGTGCAATTTGTGTGTCAAAGCTGGAAAGAATGCAAGTGTCAGTGTAAAAGAAAAGTGAAGTGTATAAGTGAAGTGTCAGTGCAAGAAAAGAGTATGCCCATGATTATGAGGCTTAAAGAATAATGCTGGAAGGAGGGGAATATACAGAGACTTTTATTCGATAACTGTTAAGTTATGCCTACGTATCCTCTCGTGCAATGAGGAAGTCAGAACACCGTAGTTCGACCCAAAGAGACTGAAAGGTAAATTGACTTGTGAACTGCTTACTTGTCTATGCTCAAGTGCATGACCTGTCTGGCTCAAGTGCAAACTGTCTTGCATTAGACGGAAGAAGCAAGTTCTCGTTTGGGAGTGAATGAGATGAGAAAAGAATCCCGGAGGAGACGATTATTGTTTGTTTTTTTGGTATTTTCAGTCTTTTATTGCTTTTGAAATTTTGTCATAAGTTAATGAGCTTAAGCCTAAACCAATGAGTTAGTAAACTCATCACATCCTCCCTCTGATTAGGGGTAATGAGAATACCTTAAGTATGAAGTCAGCATCTCACACTTAATTACCATGGTGTAGGATTAAGATCATTAACCTACTTGTGATCAATTAGATGTTTTTGTTGTTTTTGTTTAGTGTTGAGTAATGAGATTAAGCCATAATCAGGGATTAAACAGACTCATTACACCATCCTAATAGAAGGATAATAGATGAGAATGTTTAAGCTGAGAAAGACTCCTCAGCTTAATCCATGATTAGGGATTAACCTCATGACAAAACAAATCCTTTATTAAGTGGATTTTAGTTAATGATAAGATGAAGAAGTGATTTTTGTGGTTTGTAAGACAACTTGAGGGGGACTTGTCCATTAACACTAGGGTTAGTCCTTCTTAACCAATTAAGGAAGAATTAGAACCCTAATGCAAGGCCCAAGTTACAAGCTTGATGTATTGATGATTATTAAGTGAATTTATTAAAGGAGTTAAACACATTAAGGGTTCAACACTTAGGATTAAAGTTATGCACTCCATCCTAATAGAAGGATGCAGGCATAACCCTAATCACAAAGCCTTAAAACCTTAAAGGTTTAGTCCTTGATTATGAGATGAGAAGAGAAGACCCAAAGAGACACAAAGGTAAAAGCTAAGTGGGGGACTAATCAAACCCTAATTGTTATCATGCTTGGTCATTCCTAGGGTTTGTGAGGCTTAAGAGAGAAAGAAATCTTCAAAGAGCCACCAAGGAGAGAAGCAGATGAAAGGATCAAGAAGAAGCAAAACAACTTGCTTCACTTAAGAAGACAAGTTGCTTGAAGAAAGAAAGTAAGATGAACAAGAATGAGCAAGCTCAATCCAAAGCACAAGATAAAATGCAGCAATGATGCATAAGAGAGATGAAAAGAGATTGTGAGAAGTGAAGGCAAATTCACTTCTCAATACAACTTACCACCTGAAAAGTTAGCAAAGAAAAGAAATGCAATGCAAATGAGATGCAATGTGATGATGCAAACCAAAACCAGGAGCATAAACATGATATGAATGATGCTAAGAAATGATGTAAACATGAGGCAAGGCATTAGAATGATCATACAAACATATGGATGCAAGGGAAGCATGTTTTGAACCATGGATGTTCATGAAAAGTTATGGAATGCAAAAGACATATAACATGGCAAATGAAAGATGCAATGATCAAACATGATTCTAATGTGTCTTAAGATGTATTATGAATCAAATGGATGCACAAAAAGTCATGGCAAGTCATGGTATGCAAGCAAAATGGAATATGGATGCAAAGGAAGGCATAAATTAGGGTTATATGCAACATGCAAAGCAAAAATCCAAAACCAGAAGCAAATGACATGATAAAAATTTGAAAATGCAATCAAAGGAACCCTAAACCTATACAAACTCACTGCCCAAAGGAGGGTATCCAACTCTTAACCTAGTGAGAGTTATGATTTTCCTAAGATTGCTAGGGTTTTAAGGTACCTTGTCAAGAAAAATGCAAAACAAATTGAAAGTGCAAGATCAAATCAAGCCAATTTAATCCTATAAACTACATGCTATACAAGATGCAATGCATAAAGAATCATCATCCCACTCTCAATGGTTAAACAGAAATGAATTTTTGAAGATTGGTACAAAATATTGCCTCCAAAATGAATTTAATTCCAAAGAAAATAATCAAAAGGCATCAAGAACAAAAAAGAAATTTGGTTTGAGGGTTGGACAATGTTTCTAAATGTTTCTAGATGTTACATGAATTTTTTTGTGATTTTTAAATACCTAAAAGTATTTTTAATTAATTAATTTTCATTAACTAATTAAAAATAAACTTTTAAATGATTTAAAAATAATTTTTAATGCAAAAAATGAAAATAAAAATATTTTTGTGTTCTGAAAATTAATTGAACTTTTGACAAAAAATTTCAGAATTTTTGAAGTCTTTTTACTATTTTTTATAAAATGTACAAATTAAATAGAAAGAAAATGAAATAAAACAAAATAAAAGGAAAAGTAATTTGATCTAATGATCCAGATTCAAAGCTGGGATGCGGGAGTTGATTGCGCGCGTGATACAGTGGTTGAAATTCAAACTGACTAATCTTAATTAATTAATTTAAATAAATGAGATTAGGGTTTAAGTGAGGAATCTGGGCCATTCATGCGCGCGGGAGATTGACTTAGTCAGCCAGATCAAGGGTTCACATTCAAACCTGGCTAACCCTAATTAATTAGCCCTAATTAAATTCAGGTCACCGGAGACGAGCTCCGGTCGTCTTCTCCGGTGACCTCCTTCCCTGAAAATCCCAAAAACACTCCCTAGGCTACGAAAATGAAATCTCTCTGCCCAGAATCAAACCCCACTCATCACTGAATCAAAACCCCCAAACAAAAATCATTTCTTTTTCACCAACAATGCAAATCGAAACAAAGTAATTTTAGGTCAGAAACTTTCAGACAAACCATACATACTCAATACTCCACCATTTTGAAAAGTAAACACATCAGAATCATCAGCACATCATATGGATTCGATTAAGAACTTAAAAACAAGGTTCTGAGAAAAAAGTTCTTGAGCCTTACCTGAGATGGAATCTTCTGGTTCTGGGCTTTCTGGCCTTTCCTTTGCTGCAAATCCACTCCTTTGAATCCTCTGATGATGAAATGAAACTTAGGAAGCTTCAAGAATGGCTGGCTTGTGAGGTTGAGCAAGTTCTGCTCAGTGAGGTGAGGAAATCGTGTTTGGCTTGTGTGAAGTTCTGGGCTGTTTCAATGGTTGGTTTGTGATCAGTGGAACATTTTGAGATCAATGGTGAAGTTTGTTTTTGTGTTTGAGGACTGTGTTGTATGATTCGAATGGTTTTGCATCAGAGGTGGAAAATGAGAATCCTGGCTTGTGTGTGTATTCAGGCTGGCTTGTTGTGATGTTTGGCTTCCTTTTGATTTGTATAAACAAATGGGATTGGTTCAGAAAGTGGTTGTGGCATAGTGTGATTGGTATGGGTCTTTTGCAAAAATGTCAACTTGACTTGTACTTGAGGTATGGGCAATGGTACAACTTGCTTTTTGGCTTGTCTTGGCTCAGCTTGAATCAAGGAAAGCTATGGAAAAGGTTTAGAGGCAATGCAGCAAGTGGACTAAGGCTTATGATAGGTTTTGCAACTTTGATCAATTTTGGCCCTTTTGTGATTTCTTGGTCCATAAGTCATGAAAATGAACAAACTCTTGGTGCAATCTGACTTTTAGACATTGGTTCATGTTTATATGAAGTTTAGAAGTCCATTTGATAGCACAATTTGTCTTGGCAAGTGGTTTTGCAACTTTGCCTCTTTGGTACATAACTTGAAATTATGTGATTTTGGCCAACTTTGACAAGCCATAACTTTTGATCCAAAATGAATTAGAATGAGTTCTTGTACTTTTTGAAAAGGGAATGATACATTCTACAACTTTCATGACCAAAGTTTTCTCATTTTAAGCATTTTTGAATCAAAAAGTAAGGGTTGAAAAAGTTTCCCAATATGGCAAGTTTCCATTACAAGTCATTTTCCCAAAAAGTCAACTTTGCAAATGACTTGAGATTCTTTAATTATGTGAACTTCTAACATCTTATATGATCAAATAAAGATCATACACAATCAAAATGATGAAGAACACCCCTTGGTTGGGTCATTGGGGGCCTCAGATGCCCTGATTTTACACTGACTTGCTCAAGAAGTCAACTCTTGATTAGATGCCTTTCCCATTGAAATTCTTCATGAAAATTGATAAGAATGATCCCTATACCATATAGAGACCAATAGAAACAAAAATGACCAAAAAATTTGGAGTTATGGCCTTTGAAACCAAAACCCTAATTCTAGGTCATCTGTGCAGTCAAACCTGGCTCTGCTTCCATGCCCACCTCAGTTCTTGTGATTTTTTGACATTCTTGACTTTGTGAGGATACACTATGATGTTTGGACATACATGGACCCCTTTGAAGTGATTGATGACTCTTAGAGTGGCCCAGATGGCTCTTGGATTGCTCAGATCACAAACCCTAGATGCAGATGACTTAGAAGCAATGCAGTGAATCAAAAATGCAATGTGAGATGCTATGATTGAACTTATGCATATGAAGAGATCACAAGCCATGGTGTGAATGGGTGAGGGCAAATTTGGGGTTTTTACACTAATTTCTATAACTTATATATAATTTAAAACTTTATAATGATTGGTATATAATTGTTTATATTTTCTTCTTAATCTTAAAAAATAATAATTGTTTATAAAAAAAATTGAACTTTTAATTATTATGCTAATATTCTTATTAATGCTATTTATTTTCATATTTATTTTATTATTACTAACCCTATTTATATATTGTGATTTATTATTATTGTTACTAACCCAATTATTTATTATTATTTATTTTGCTTATTTATTTAATTTGTTAATTATTGTTATTATGTAATTGTCTCCTTTATGTAATATTTTAGTAGTAATATTTAATATTTATTTTAAATGCCATGGTTAGTAAAATAGGGAGTGAAACATGTTTGTATTTTAAAATTAATTTAGATCACTAATTTAAAAGATAAATATTTAAAATTGTACACTCACACACGTAAGTCGATCTTTGATCTCCATCTCACTTCCTTAAGGATACCTCTCATGTTGCCTAAACAAAAGGTCAAGTAGGGTGTATAAAGTAAAGTCCCTCATCTTATATCATCTAGTCCCTTAACAGATAAAACGATCAAGTCCCTTAATGGTTGCCTTCGTAATGATCTTGTCCCTTTCGAATAAAGATGATAAGTCCCTTCAGATTGCTTGTACACCCCACAGTTGCCTAAATAACAGATGTCCCTTCATTTGTCCCTCACATCCAAGGTAATGACTACCTATTCCTTAATAATAGGGATAGTCTTACCATTTAAAGGATTCAAGAACAGAAAAAACTTAAACTTAGGGTAGGTTCCTCTTAGATACTTGCTCACTCTTCCAAATATTTCAAACACTTCATACATTTCCAACAAATTTTCAAAAAACAAAGATTTTATACGCATCCGTACATGGATCATTATAAAACACTTAAGAAAATTTTTATTCACACACTTCACATTTCAAAAAAATTTTAAAGTGAGCTAAGTAACTAAGAGCCCATGGATAACCATGGATGTAAAGGGTGCTAACACCTTCCCTTTACATAACCTACCCCCCGGACCCAAAAATCTTTTAAAAGGTCTTTCCTGTTCTTTTATGCCTTTCCTTTGGATAAAATAAAAGTCGGTGGCGACTCTTGCTATCCGCAACATAATTAAAGTCAGTTCTCCCACCGTGTTACACAAGGACACTTAATAGAACATGTTTGTAGTTGATCATAACAAGAATAAAGGCCTCTAAGATGGTGGAAAATGGCTTGACACTTAAGTAACCAAAACAGGCCTCATGGGTGCATCATTGTTGGCCAGGCCTTATGGAAAAATTCAGCCTTGGGCCTATCTCTTTGAACCATTCTACCTCTCAAACCATTGATCAAATAAAAAATTTCCAAACATCAAAGTTGTAGAGGACATGCCAATGAAAAACTTTGATTTTAATTTTTTTATTCATTTGAAGCTTCCTTGATGGAGTAATTCATCTTGACATTTTGCACACCCCTTGTTTGATGAATTTCTAGACCTCTGGCACGCCCCTGCCTTGCCTTGCCTTGCAATTTGCCCTAGTTTTGTCAATCTTGGCAAGATCATATCTCCCTCAATAGTGATCCTATGAAGATGATCTAGCCACAAAATTGAAGCTTAGAATGCCCTCTATCAAACAACAGAGGTCAAATTTTTATTTGACTTTTAGATTTTGAAATGGCCTCTCTTGAACATGGCTGACCAAGTGACCAAAACTTACTATTTTTAGTAACCCTAATTTCCCAAAAATGGAAACTTTAGGTTTTCTTGATTTTTGATGATTCAACAATAATTCCTTGATTAAATTTTGTCCAATAATCACTTATAATATGAATTTCATGATTTTGACCTCAAAAAGTCAGGAGTTGACTTTTTACACTGCATAATTGACTTTTCCCCAATTTCTTGATTTTCAAGTAACTAATCAATTGAGGACCTTCTAAAATGATTCAATGGACCATATTCCATCCCTAGATAATTGACATCATGTGAAAAACATTGAAATCAAGTTTGCATCAAAATTTCATTTGGAAGTCCCTTGAATCAAAAACCCTAATTTGGCCCCCTTTTGTTTGGAGGTGTTGCACTGTTTGACTTCCTTGATCAATCAACTTCTTCTGATGACTTAGAGATTCAATTGAGATCATGTAAACCCTAAGAGACCCTTGAGGCTTGATGGAAAACACTTGGCTCTTATTCTTTGACTTTGAATGACCATAATTTTGCAAATCATCTAATAACACACCTTAAGCATCAACTAATGATTGTATGCTTTCCTTTCTTTTGATTTTGATGCAATCAAATGTATGATAATGGTATGCCACATGATATGAAAATGAGAGGGAAACTTTTAGGGTGTTACAACTTCCCCTATTCAATTAACTGTAGACCTGAATGGATGATAACAATGGCTTTCAGACGTTCAAGGTATAAAGGGATTGAATACCTGAATAAACCAGAAAATTTGTACTCTGTGGGAAAGAAAATATAGGGAATAATGTCATTCTTGGATGTCAACTTAAAGAAAACAAAACCTGACTTTGACGGAATCAAAAGTAATTTATCCCACTTGGGAGATAAAGCGAACAAGACACACCGTGAGTGAGCTTGAAAAAAAACTATCATACTTGGATGATAACTCGAAGATACAAAACCGGACCTGGATGGAATCAAAAAGTATTTATCCCACTTGGGAGATGAAGTGAACAAGATACACCATGAGTGAGCTTGAAAAAGATACTATCATACTTGGATGATAACTCGAAGATACGAAACCGGACTTAGACGTAATCAAAAAGCATTTATCCCTGATGGGAGATAAAACAAACAAGAAACACTGTGAGTGAGCTTGAAAAAGAGACTATCATACTTGGATGATAACTCGAAGATACAAAATCAGACTTGGACAGAATTGAAAAGTAGTTATCCCACTTGGGAGATAAAGCAAACAAGACACACTGTGAGTGAGCTTGAAAAAGAGACTATCATACTTGGATGATAACTCGAAGGTACAATACTAGACTTGGACAGAATTGAAAAGCATTTATCCCACTTGGGAGATAAAACGAACAAGACACTCCGTGAGTGAGCTTTAAAAAGATACTATTATAACTTGGATGATAACTCGAAGATACAAAACCGAACTTGTATGGAATCGAAAATCATTTATCCCACTTGGGAGATAAAGCGAACAAGACACACTATGAGTGACCTTGAAAAAAAGACTATCATAACTTGGATGATAACTCAAAGATATGAAACCAGACTTGGACAACATCAAAAATGATTTATCCCACTTGGGAGATAAAGCGAACAAGACACACCGTGAGTGAGCTTGAAAAAGAGACTATTATAACTTGGATGATAACTCATCTGAGGATAACGAGTGTTGACTGGTAGGAGTAATAGTGCTGATGAATGAACTTGGCATTCTTTGTGGAGATACTTCGGTCTGATTGAAGAAATAATGTTTCAGGATTTTGTGTAAGGTACTAAAACTAGCTTATGCTTCATATGCATACGTTTGAATTTTTCCATGGTGTAATGCTCCATAATGATGGAAATGTTACGCTTTAGAGGATGCAAACGTAATGATGATTAATAAATAAAAATGCGAGGGGATCTCTTGATGAGGAGGTAACATGTATCCCTGGTAACTTTACTAGTGAGAAATATTCCTTGCTCTGATCTTTATGAATTCCTGTGGGGGAAAAACATCTCTGCTAAGGAGGATGCTAATGATACACTGGCTCTGAACTGCCACCATTGCAAAAAATAAATTGGACTTTGAAAAAATGAAGAATGAAGACCTTGCTGGGGAGATCCCTAATTGGCTTGAACTTGATTGGGAGGTACTCCACCTGTAGAACTCTGTTGGGGAAGTAATAACCTTCTGACCTAGTTGAGGAAAGGATTTGTTGATACTCCGCTGAGGGACAATTATGTTGGGGAGTGAGGAGTCCTCGTATACTACTGGGGGACAAGAAGACTCTTGTGAAGAATATATCTCTGTTGAAGGAATACTCTCAGCTTGGGGAGAATAACAACCTCCTATTATCCTGATGGGGAAGACTTTAGTCTCCGACTCTACTTGGGGGGGTGGAGAAAATCTTTGTGAATGCTTCTTGTTGAAGAATAGAGTTTTGGACCGTCTCTTGTTGGATGATGGATATAAAGCGTCTCATGCCGGGGATAAGAGATAAAAACATCTCTTAACAATGATACCCTATGTCAAGGAAGTACCAACTCTTTTCTTGTTGCTCTGTTGGAGAAAAGATAGTCCGATGAGACTTGCTGAGGAATCATGATCAATGAAGCCTGTTGAGGAAAAAGCTCCTTGATGCCTCATGCTGGCAATGGCTTCGTTTCTCCGCACCTGCATATTAGCGAACACAACTAATAGTTCCTAAGAAATAGAAAGTTAGTCAAGCCTGTTGTCGCTCCCGATATTTTCATCCTAGTACAAATGGGAAAGTGGCGCGGAGAATAAACAGAGTCGCCAGCAGGGCATTTTTATCCCAAAGAATGAGAAAGGTAATGCTGCACAAACCAAAGAGAAGGAAAGAGCAAGGTCTTACGAACCAAAGAGACTGGGTTCGGGAGTCGGTTACGAACTGGGAAGGTATTAGCACCCCAGATCGTCCTCCGTATCCGACGGGATCCACACTTCCTTAAATTATTTCAAAGGGTAAAGAATAATCTATTGCTGAACTGAAAACTGCTACTGAACTGAATAAAAGAAAGGAAAGGTATGAAAAATTGTAGGGAAAATAAAGAATGTGCTCTAATGGGACCTACCACACTGCCTACGTATCTCATGGGAAATGAGAATCAGAGACACCGTAGTTCCCCTAACTAAGGAGGAAATTTGTTTGTTTTTTATGATCGAACTGTTTATGCCTATGCTCAGGTGTTGCAGGCTTGCCTTGAACGAGTGCATTTACCATCTTGCAAAAAGACAAGTCAAAGCAAGTTCTTTCGTCAAGAGTGAAGGAGATGAGAAAAGAATTCCCGAAGGAAAGACACTTATCATTGGTTTGTAGCTTTTAGAAGCTTTTATTGAATTTGGCATTGGAGAATGTGTTCATTTCTTATTCACATGAGTGTGTACTTCTTACATCACTCTGAGATGGGGTGGATAATAAGTACACCTAGTTATGGAGGAAACCCCCAAACCTATTTCCAAAGATTAAGGCCTAAACACATTACCCTAATTTTGTTTATTAAGTGTTTTTTGTATTTTTGATGAAGAAGTGTTTTGTAGGTGTTGTTTGTGAAGCATCTTCATGCTAAGACTTATTCATCATGCTAGATACCCTACACCTCATCCCCATATGGAATGTGTGCAAGTATCCCATGGCAAAGTCCCTTGGCACATGATAAGCTTAACCTTTATTATGTGTTTTAGTTTTGTTTAGAGATGAGAAAGAGAGGACTCAAGTTGAGAAATGAAAATGCTAAGGAAAACTAAAACTCACCCTAAGTTATTATTCAATGGAGATCCTAAGGTTAGTGTGATATTCTAATCCTAGAAGAAAAGAAGAAGAACAAGTTCTAACTCACTTCAAGGATTGAAGATGAGATATAACTCAAAGGGGATGGAAGGAATGAAATGTCAAAGAAGCATAAAATGCTTATCGCAATCTGTAATACCCTAAAATTTGACCTCTTAATTTATGCTAACCTCAAGTGGTTTGTGCTTCGTCTTTGCATGATCGTTCGAGCATATCATTGCATTCAAAAATAAATAATATTAAATCAAGAGCATTTGCATGTGCATAAGGTATGTGGTTGGGCTAGGTTTGTCAATCTTGGAGCTAAAAGAAGGGAAAATTACCACAAAAATATATTCAAAGCAATTCCATGAGAAACAACCAAAAGAAATGAAATTTGGAATTTTGAGGCCGTTAACCGGTTAACGCATTTGGTTAACCAGTTAACGGGGGCGAATTTTGGAAGAATGTTCAAAAATCAGTTTGTGCCTTTCCCTCCAATTTCTTCATATCCTCACATTTTCACTTTGGCCTCACTTCACATTTTTTCCTTCCCTTCACCTTGGATTGTTCTACCATCTTCTACCACCTTCTAGATTATTCCAAGGAATATTCTAGAAGTCCAACCCTAACTAACTCTAACCCTAACTCCAAACCAAAGCCTAGTTTCATTCCTAAACCTAGATTCATGCCTACTTATTATATAAACCCTAACCATCCCAATGCAAAGGGTTGGCAATTCATTTTCACCATCTTCATCTTCAATCTTCTCATTCTTCACTCAATTCTCCCATATTCCTCACAAACTCACTAAGAGCTTTTTCATAGAAGTTCTTCAAATTCTTCATTGGAATTTGGAGAACTTGAACTTAAGCCTTCATAAATCATCAACATTAGAGCTTAATTGAAGAAGTGATTCGGTTATTGAAGTAATTTGGAGCATTGGAAGTGATTAATCGAGAAGCGTCAAGAACAAATCGTATTTATTTTGCATTCGCGGATCTTCATTTCTTCTTTGTTTGCACTCTGATTCATCGCAACACTCACCGAAGCAATTCTCTGCTTCGTAGGTTAGTGAACTGAAAACTGCTACTGAACTGAATAAAATAAAGGAAAGGTATGAAATAAATGTAGGGAAAATAAAGAATATGCTCGAATGGGACCTACCACATTGCCTATGTATCTTATGGGAAATGATAATCAGAGACACCATAGTTCCCCTAACTAAGGAGGAAATTTGTTTGTTTGTGTTTTTTATGATTGAACTGCTTAGGCCTATGCTCAGGTGTTGCAGGCTCGCCTTGAACGAGTGTGTTTACCATCTTGCAAAAATACAAGTCAAAGCAAGTTCTTTCATCAAGAGTGAAGGAGATGAGAAAAGAATTCTCGAAGAAAAGACACTTATCGTTGGTTTGTAGCTTTTAGAAGCTTTTATTGAATTTGGCATTCGAGAATGTGTTCATTTCTTATTCACATGAGTGTGTACTTCTTACATCACTCTGAGATGGGGTGGATAATAAGTACACCTACGTATGGACGAAACCCCCAAAGCTATTTCCAAATATTAAGGCCTAAACACATTACCCTAATTTTGTTTATTAAGTTTTTTTTGTATTTTTTATGAAGAAGTGCTTTTTAGGTGTTGTTTGTGAAGCATCCTCATGCTAAGACTTATTCATCATGATAGATACCCTACACCTCATCCCTATATGGATTGTGTGCAAGTATCCCATGGCAAAGTCCCTTGGTACATGATAAGCTTAAACTTTATTAGGTGTTTTAGTTTTGTTTAGAGATGAGAAAGAGATGACTCAAGTTGAGAAAGGAAAAATGCTAAGGAAAACTAAAACTCACCCTAAGTTATTATTCAATGGAGATCCTAAGGTTAGTGTGGTATTCTAATCATAGAATAAAAGAAGAAGAACAAGTTCTAACTCACTTCAAGGATTGAATATGAGATTAGAACTCAAAGGGGATGAAAGGAATGAAATGTCAAAGAAGCATAAAATGCTTATCGCAATCACACAAGATAAAACTTTTAAAAGAGGAAGGAAGAAGGTAGGATATAGGTGCACACCCATATTCTTCATACTTACCATTAGCCCCTGAAAAGGTTAGTAAAATTCATGATTTATGAATTCAAAAGTGATAAAAAGAAGGCAATTAAGGGCAAAACATCTCCTAAAATGAATAAGATCTAAACTAGACTTAAACCTAAACCTAAGGGTACCTAAAAGCTAGCCAAAACCTAAAGTCAACAACTACAACAGTGCTTTAGCACACAACCAACTATCACATGCAAATGGTATGCAAACAACCTAATATAGCTACCTAACAACATGGCTACATGTGTAAAAAGTGCAAAAACAATGCAATGCAACATATATTTAACAACTCATATTTCAGAATATAGCAGTGAAAAGCATGTCCGAATTACATCACTTTAATATGCAAATTCATGAACAACAATGTATGAAAATGCATCACATAACAACATCAAAGAATGCAACATGGTTGATAGGAACATGACATGTAAGCATGCAAGCATTTCCAACACTTTGCATCAATGTATTTTCCACAAACTAACAATGTGTATTTTCCTAAATGTGAGCATTTAAGGCAAACACGCAACAAAATTAATATGCATTACCATGCATTCTAATCTAATGCAAACATTAAAAAATAAAATGCAAACATAGAACAATCATACAATCAAAGGTGAGTGCACATACATGGATCATGCACTTTTATCAAGTAATATGCAACATGTTTAATTATGCACGTGAGTATCCGAAACATGCCTCGATCACAAAAGCAATGTAAAACATAACTATAAATCATTATTAACTTTATAAAAATGAGGTTCAAACATGGGAACAACATTCAAAACACATCATGAGCACAAATTCACCATTATGCAAAATAAAAGGAAATGAACAACACACACATCGTAAGACATCGAAGCTACCTGCACCTGCACCTAAACAACTCCTAAAAACTCCCTAAAATCATATACTAAAGATCCATGATGACTGGGGAGGAATGGATAACAAAAATGCAAGAAAAAAACAAGAATTTTTTATTCTGGTTCAGTGGTAACCGGTTACTACCAGGGTGGTAACTCGTTACCAGTTCAAAAAACCAGTTTCTTCACAAATTAACACAGGTAATCGATTACTACTAGGGTGGTAACTGGTTACTTCAAGTCTAGAATAAAAAATTATGCATTTTCTTGGAAACATTAGCACTAGCTTATTCAAATAAGTGTTGGTGTAAGCCCTAGAGGCCAATACTTTTTGGTACTTGTATCGGATTATTCGTTTAATAATAAAAGGTATTTCTTTATTATGTTTGTCTTTCAGAATAATAAAGTCCCTAGAATAGTTAGTCTGTTTAATGAAATGTTAAGTGTGACTTAATCATTAGATCCCATTAAACATAAAGACATTATTCTTAAAATATCCGTAGTCAAGCTTTATTGCAAAGTGGGATAACATTAAAGCATTGAGACTATTATGAAGATAGACTGATGATCACATCTCATGGATCATGGATAAAGAGTTATCAAGTCTTGACATAGGTATAAATATTAGGAGTAATATTTATACCGGATTGACCCGCTATGAGAATACTACATAGTATGTTATGCAAAGTGTCATAAGTTATTCTCATGGTGATAATGGTGTATTACCACCCTTCGACCTGAAACCACTATGGACCCTAGATGTAGAGTCGGGTGCTTTATTGCTGATCAAACATTATCCGTAACTGGATGATCATAAAGACAGTTGATGGGCACTCCACGAAGCATGCTGAGGGACATGAGTGTCCTAGATGGAATTTGCCAATCCTGCATAACAGGAGAAATGTCTAAGGGCCCAATATTGAACTGGACAAGGATGACACAGTGTATGCCTTGTGTTCAATATAGACATAGGGGCAAAAGGGTAATTGTACAAACATATATTATCACGAAAAAGGTTTTGTCAGATCACATGACATTTTCGTGACTTGGGTAGCAGTGATGTGTTGCTAGATACCGCTCATTGTTTATTATGTTAAATATATAATTTAATATAATTACCAACGTTACGAAATCCTACAGGGTCACACACATAAGGACAGTTTGATGAGAGATAGAAAAATCAAAGGAACACCGTAAGGTACGGTGCACTTAAGTGAAAATAGAAATTCGGATAATATAATAATTATTGTTATTTTATAATGGTTATAAAATAATAATAAAATAAATATATTTATTATAATAATAGTTATTATAATAATATATAATATTATTATGGATCATGTGAATTGGGCTTTTAGCCCGCAGCCCACAAGAGAGTCTATAAAAGGAACCCTTGTGATGAAGCTTTCACTTTATGCAATTTCGTTTTTGATTCTCTTTTCTCACTCAAATAATTCCGTTCGTAAGCAGCTAGCACTGTGACCGGAAGCTGTTCGTGTGGACTGAGTAGAGGCGTTGCACTTCATCAACGCTTGTGATCGCTGCATCAAAGATCTGAATCGCCACAAAGAGGTAACGATTCTATCACTGACCATGCTCATTCGTAAGGATCACTAAAGGAAATTTTTGTTTTCCGCTGCGTTTAGATCGCAATTTCCCTTCAATAAGCTCCTATGTAATTCCTATCAATTGATCACGAAAATTACACCTAAATGCAACAATTTAACATCAATTGGAACCACAAACACATCAAATTTCTAAACTCTAACGATTCAATCAATTAAAGTGTAAAAAATTAACAAAACGGGAAGAAAACACGTGTCGAGAAGAAATGGAATAACTTAAAACAAAAGTGATTATGAGATTCACCAACCTACAAAGCGGAGGTTTGCTTTGGTAATTGTTGCAATGAGGAATCAACACGCGATAACTTGGGAGTTAGTTAAAAGTTAGTTGGGAATATTCTTAGAATATTCCCTTGGAATATGATGGAATATTCCTAGAATATTCCCTTGGAAAGTAGTGGAATGAAGTGCAATGTTAAAGTGAAAAATATGGAAATCCCTCCAAGTTGAAAATTTATATTTTTTTTCTTCCAAATTTGCACGTGGTAACCGGTTACTACCAGGGTGGTAATTGGTTACCAGTTCAAAAAAACTAGTTTTCTGCCAGGTTACTACCAGAGTGGTAACTGGTTACTTGACCCTAAATTTGAAATTTCTTCTTTTGGTGGGAAATCTTGGATATCCGACCTTGGTCATTCGTTTTGAGATTATTTTTCTTCTGAGACCTGATAGTTGATATTATACCTGGATAACTCTTGATCACATGCCCCATACCTCAACTGATGATGTATACTTTATTTATTTATTATTATTTTATTATTATTATTATTTTATTATGATATAAATGCAATGTATGAGATGATATGTTAAATAACATGGAAATGAAGCATAAGCTACTTGAAGTTAGTAATAAATAAGAGGACAAATTTTGGGATATTACAGTTGCCCCTATTTAATCACTGTACACCTGAATGGATGATAGCAATAGCTTTAGACGTTCATGATATGGAGGGATTGAATACCCGAATAAACCGGAAAATTTGTACTCTGTGGGAAATAGAAAATGTGTTGGGAAAAATGTCATTCTTGGATGACGAAGCAAACAAAACACACAGTGAGTATGCTCGATACAAGGATATCATAACATGGATGATACCTCAAAGAAACGAACCCGGACTTGGACGGAATTAAAAAGCATTTAACCCAATTGGGAGATAAAGCGAATGAGACACACCGTGAGTGAGCTTGAAAAAAGACTATCATAACTTGGATGATAACTCGAAGAAAATGAAACCAGACTTGGACGAAATCGAAAATAATTTATCTAACTTGGGAGATAAAGCGAGCAAGACACACCGTGAGTGAGCTTGAAAAGAGAATATCCTAACTTGGATGATAACTCGAAGATACGAAACCGGACTTGGATGGAATCAAAAAGATTTTATCACACTTGGGAGATAAAGTGAGCAAGACACACCGTGAGTGAGCTTGAAAAGACACTATCATAACTTGGATGATAGCTCGAAGATAGGAAACCGGACTTGGACGGAATCGAAAAGCATTTATCTCACTTGGGAGATAAAGCGAACCAGACACACTGTGAGTGAGCTTGAAAAGAGACTATCATAACTTGGATGATATCTCGAAGATATAAAACCAGACTTGGACGGAATCGAAAATCATTTATCCCACTTGGGAGATAAAGCGAACAAGACACACCGTGAGTGAATTTAAAAAGAGACTATCATAAATTGGATGATAGCTCGAAGATACGAAACCGAACTTGGACGGAATCAAAAAGCATTTATCCCACTTGGGAGATAAATCGAACAAGACACACCATAAGTGAGCTTGAAATGAGACTATCATAACTTGGATGATAGCTCGAAGATACAAAAATAGACACGGACGGAATCAAAAAGCATTTATCCCACTTGGGAGATAAAGGGAACAAGATACACCGTGAGTAAGCTTGAAAAGAGACAGTCATAACTTGGATGATAACTCGAAGAAAACGAAATCGGACTTGGACGGAATCGAAAAGCATCTATCCTAATTGGGAGATAAAGCGAACAAGACACACCATGAGTGAGTTTGAAAATAGACTATCATAACTTGGATGATAGCTCGAAGATACGAAATCGGACATGGACGGAATCAAAAAGCATTTATCCCACTTGGGAGATAAAGCGAACAAGGCACATCGTGAGTTAGCTTGAAATGAGACTATCATAACTTGGATGATAGCTCGAAGATACGAAAACGGACTCAGACGGAATCGAAAAGCATTTATCCTACTTGGGAGATAAAGCGAATAAGAGACACCGTAAGTGAGCTTGAAAAGAGACTATCATAACTTGGATTATAACTCAAAGAAAACGAAATCGGACTTGGACGAAATCAAAAAGAATTTATCCCACTTGGGAGATAAACCGAACAAGACACACCGTGAGTGAGCTTGAAAAGAGACTATCATAACTTGGATGATAACTCGAAGAAAATGAAACTAGACTTGGACAGAATCGAAAAATGTTTATCCCACTTGGGATATAAAGTGAGAAAGACACATCGTGAGTAAGCTTGAAAAGAGACTATCATAACTTGGATGATAGCTCGAAGATACAAAACCGGACTTGGACGAAATCGAAAAGCATTTATCACACTTAGGAGATAAAGCGAATAAGACACACCGTGAGTGAGCTTGAAAATATACTATCATAACTTGGATGATAGTTTGAAGAAAACAAAACTGGACTTGGACGGAATCGAAAAGAATTTATCCCACTTGGGAGATAAAGCGAAGCGAGTAAGACACATTGTGAGTGAGCTTGACAAAAGACTATCATAACTTGGATGATAACTCAAAGAAAACAAAACCGGACTTGGACGAAATCAAAAAGAATTTATCCCACTTTGGAGATAATGCGAGCAAGACACACCATGAGTGAGCTTGAAAAGGGTCTATCATAACTTGGATGATAACTCAAAGATACGAAACCGGACTTGGACGAAATCGAAAAGCATTTATCCCACTTGGGAGATAAAGCGAGCAAGACACATCGTGAGTGAGCTTGAAAAGAGAATATCATCTTGGATGATAGTTTGAAGATACGAAACCAGACTTGGACGAAATCGAAAATAATTTATCTCACTTGGGAGATAAAGCAAACAAGACACACTGTGAGTGAGCTTGAAAAACAACTATCATAACTTGGATGATAAATTGATTGGAGATTATACGTATTGAATGGTAAGAGTGACAATGCTGATGAATGAACTTGCCATTCTTTGAGGGGATACTCCGGTTTGATCGAAGAAATAATGTTTCGGGCTTTTGTGCAAGGTACCAAAACTAGTTTATGCTTATGCATACATTTGATTTTTTTAATGGCGTAATGCTCCATAATGATGGAAATGCTACACTTTTTGAGGATGCAAATGTAAGGATGATTACTAAATGCAAATAGAAAGGAGACTTCTGATAAGAAGGTGATATGTATCCTCGACATATTTACTGGGGAGTAAAATCACTGATCTGATCTTATAAATCCCTATGGGTAACAATATCTCTGCTGGTGAGAATGCTAATGATATGTTGGCTCTGAGCTGGCACCATTGCCAAAAATAAATTGGACTTTGAGAAATTGGAGAATGAAGACCATGTTGGGGAAGATCTTGAACTAACAAGAATTTTATTGGGAGGTACGCCACCCATAGAACTCCATTGGGGAAGTAATAATCCTTCTGACCTAGCTGATAAAAGGATTTGTTGATACTATACTGAGGAAATATTCAGCTGGGCAACAAGGAGTCTTCGTATACTGCTGGGGGCAAAGAGTCCTCATACTGCTGGGGGGTAAAGAGTCTTCATACTGCTGGGGGTAAAGATTCCTCATATTGCTGGGGGGTAAAGAGTCCTTGTGTGAAGGATATCTCTCAATTGAAGAAGGACTCTCTGCTTAGGGATATCAACCTTCTGTTACCACACTGGGGAATGAACTCGATATCTGACTCTACTGGGGATGCTAGAGAACGTCAATGAGAATGCTTCCAGCTGGAGAGAAGATTTTTAAGTTGTCTCTTGCTGGGTATAAGAGATATGAAGCGTCTCATGCTGGGGATGAGAGAATACAAAGCGTCTCATGCTGGGGATGAGAGATATGAAACATCTCACGTTGGGGATGAGAGATATTGAGCCTCTTTTAATAATGATACTCTTTGCTCGAGGAGTACCAAAACTTTTCTTGTTACTCTGCTGGAGAAAAAATAATCTGACGAGACTTGCCTAGGAATCATGATTAATGAAGCCTACTGAGGAAAAATCTCTTTGATGCCTTATACTGGTAATGGCTTCATTTTTTCGTACCTGCATATTAGTGAAAATAATTGATAGTTTTTGCAAATGAGAAAGTTAGGCAAGCCTGCATGCCCCAGGTTCATGGTCTGAACTGACCATCCCTGTTACTCAATATATAAGAGGTATGTCAAGTGTTTTACTCATAAGCATGTATTATAAATCATCAATGTATTTGCAATGAAATACCCATCACAATTTTAGGACGTTTTTGCAATCCATCAATGGTAGATGAAAAGAAAAACAAACGAAAGCTTATTTGATGACAATGCATTTTCTTTTGCGTGAATAGGCCGTGAATAGGCCTAGAAAGAGGAAGCAAACCCTAGAAAGAGGAAATTACACAAAAGGAAAATAAACTATCCTAATGGCAATGTGAAAATTGGATCTCATCAAGTTCCAACCCGGCTATGACTCGTATGCCCTCGAGACTCTCTGTATACTTCACTTTTTGAGGAAGATGATTGGACTGATTCTTAACCCTCAGATACCCTTGATTGTAGACGATGAAACACAGATCACGCAGAGCACAGTTGTTTGTTTCAACTCAACGTATGTACATTCTTTTGTTTATTTCCCTAACTTTTTCCCGAGCCTTTTATTCTGTTTTTGGCTCGCCGGGATGCCCTTTTTTTCCTGGACTTTTATTCTGTTTTTGTCTAGCGGGTCTCTTTTATACGAAGTATTTTTGAACCGCGTTTGTGTTAACAGGGAATGGAAAGTCTTCTCCATCCATGGTTTTCAGTATTAAGGCTCCGCCTGAGAAAACCTTTTTAATCACGAATGGTCCTTCATAATTGGGTGTCCATTTTCCCCTGTGATCTGTTTGAGGAGGGAGGATCCTTTTCAGCACCAAGTGACCTGGTATGTAACATCGAGGCCGTACTTTTTGATCGAACGTCAGTTTCATTCTCCGTTGGTACAACTGTCCATGACATACAACTGCTAAACCTTTTTCCTCGATGAGGCCCAACTGGTTGTATCTGGACTGGAGCCATTCAGCTTCATCAAGCTTAACATCCATCACTATCCTCAAGGAGGGGATCTAAACTTCAACTGGTAGGACTGTCTCCATACCATACACTAGAGAGAATGGAGTTACCTCGGTCGATGTGCATACAGATGTTCGGTACCCATGTAATGTGAACGACAACATCTTGTGCCAATATTTATATGTCACAACCATCTTCTGTACTATCTTCTTGATGTTCTTGTTGGCCACCTCAACGATGTCATTCATCTTCGGGCAGTACGAAGAAGAGTTGTGATGTTCGATTTTGAAATCCCGAGATAGATCTACCATCATCTTGTTATTGAGATTGGAACCATTATCAGTAATGATTCTCTCGGGTATTCCGTATCGACAAATGATATCCTTTTTATGAATCGGGTTACGACCTTCTTGGTGATGTTAACATAATACGCCGCTTCCTCCTACTTGGTGAAGTAGTAAATGGAAACCAGAATGAAGCAATGAACTTTTGAAGTGGTAGGCTCGATCTTTCCGATCATATTGATGCCCCACATGGCAAAGGGCCAAGGTGAAGACATGACGCACAACAAATTAGGAGGCACATGCACCGTATCAGCATAAATTTGACATTTATGGCATTTGTGGGAGTACTTGCAGCAATCAGATTCCATGGTTATCCAATAATACCCCGATCTCAATAGTTTCTTCGCCATGGCATGTCCTCCAGTAGGGGTACCGAAGGATCCTTCGTGAACTTCTTGCATTAACTTGTCTGCCTCATGTCTTGAGCAGAACCATGTCGAAGTTCCTTTTGTATATCACATCATCATGATTTAAGAATAACCCACCTGCCAACCTCCTTAAGGTCTTCTTAACTTTGTTGGATGCCCCTGTCGGGTATTCTTGACTTTTTAGGAAACGTTTGATATCGTAGTACCAAGGCTTATTATCATCGGTAACATTAGCTGTAAACATATAAGCAGACCTTTCAAGACGGGATACCATAATCCTGGGCATATAATTCCATTATTGGACTTTAATCATGGATGATAAGGATTCTAGGCATCAGCGAATTGATTCTCGTCACGAGGTACATAAATAAACTTTACCATTCAACAACCTCCTGGTGTAGTCCCTGTATGGAATCAAATATGGTTGATGGATAAGCCACTTTCTGTTAAATTGATTTATGACCAAAGCTGAATCACCGAAGATATCGAGGGTCTTAATTCGTAAATTAATCGCCTCCTCAATCCCCATTATACAGGCTTTGTACTCTGCCTCATTGTTGGTGCATTCAAATGTCAACCGAGTAGTGAAGGGCTTGTGAACCCCTTCCGGTGTGATAAGGACGACACCAACTCCGATACTATTCATGTTAACGGCCCCATCGAACATCAAACTCCATTTGGATTCATGGTCTGGCCCCTCCTCCGGGAGTAGTTCTTCTCAGGGAACTCAAATCTTATTGGCTGATATCCATCAGTTGGTTGTTGGGCCAGATAGTTTGACAATATGCTTCCCTTAATGGCTTTCTAGGAAGTATATTGGATGTCGTATTTAGCCAAGGCCATCTGCCAACGGGAAACCCTTCCAGTCAATGTTGGTTTCTCGAAGATGTCCTTGACAGGATCCATCTTGGATATCAATAAGGTCATGCGAGTGAGCATGTATTGCCTCAATCTCTTAGCAGCCGATGCCAGTGCACAACATTCCTTTTCAAGCATTGAGTACCTGGACTCACAGTCTATGAACTTCTTGCTCAGGTAGTATATGGCGTGCTCTTTCCTACCCGTCTCATTATGTTAATCGAGAACACAACCCATTGATCCTTCAAGTACTGTAAGGTACATAATTAGAGGTCTCCCAGGAACCGAAGGTATGAGGATTGGAGGTTCTTGTAAATAATCTTTTATTTTGTCGAAAGCCAATTGACATTCATCGTTCCACCTGACGGCCTGATTCTTTCTCAAGAGCTTGAATATTGTTTCACACGTAGCTGTTAGGTGAGATATTAACTGTGCAATATAGTTCAATCATCCTAAAAGACATACTTATTTTTCAGTTTTGGGCTCAGGCATTTCTTGAATCGCTTTTACCTTTGCAGGATCAACATCAATCCCTTTTTCGCTTACAATGAAACCCATCAATTTTCCGGAGCGCACTTCGAAGGTACATTTGTTCGGATTCAACCTCAGTCTGAACTTCTGCATCCTGTCAAACGGGTTTCTTAAGTTGACTAGGTGCTCTTCCTCTATTTGTGACTTCGCAATCAGGTCATCAACATAGACTTCAATCTCGTGATGAATCATATCATGGAAGAGAGTCACCATTTCCCGTTGATAAGTTGCTCCAACATTCTTTAGACCGAATGACATCACTTTATAGCAAAACGTTCCCCAAGGAGTGATAAATGTATTTTTCTCCATATCATCTGGCGACATTTTGATTTGGTTGTATCCCGAAAAGCTATCCATGAAGGAAAACACCGAAAATTGAGTTGTATTGTCGACCAACACATTAATGTGAGGCAACGGGAAATCTTCCTTAGGACCAGCTCTGTTCAAATTTTGGTAGTCAACACACATCCGAACTTTGCCATCCTTTTTCGGCACCGACACAATGTTAGCAACCCATGGTGGATAACCCGTAACAACCAAAAACCCAGCGTCAAACTATTTATGAACCTCTTCCTTGATCTTTATTTCCATATCAGGTCAATTTCTTCGCAATTTGTGCTTCACTGGCAGGCAGTCTTCTCGAAGTGGCAGCCTGTGTACTACAATATCAGTGTTGAGCCCTGTCATGTCTTGGTAGGACCAGGAAAAGATATCAACATATTCACGGAGCATGGAAATCAATCAGCTCTTCATGGATTCTTCTAAAGCAACCCCGATCTTGACCTCTTTCTTTGCCTCTTCAGTACCCCGGTTTACGGTCTAAATAATGTCTTCATGTGGTTGAATCACCCTCTCCTCTTGCTTTAACAATCTGGCTAACTCTTTGGGTAATTCACAATCTTCTTTACCTTCCTCACCGGCTCTGTAAATCGGATTGTCGAAGTCATAGCGAGCCATAGCAAGATTGTCATTGATGAGACCCAATGGGGTGCATCTGCATGAATGATGATTCATGCTTAATTTTAGAAAGAGTGTGAGAAAAATGAAAATGAAAAATGTACCTTGCCATTTATTATAAGAAAATCAAAATGAAAGACAGAGAACACCATGAATGAATGCAAAAAATTGTCCATTTTATTGATGATTTGATATTGCAAATTGAAACAATGATGCCCTTATAATGAGCTACTATGTCTTCGGCGAGACATAGAGCTTTCATACAAGAACAAAACACAAAACAATTACTCTCGATACTAGGTAACATTGATGATTTCTTTAGACGACCAATTATTGAGCTCCACTCCAGGGACACTCGGCTTGATCCACTCGTCAATTTCACAGTCATTGTCAATTACGTCCTCTTGAATGGCACAAAAACAACCGTGATCCACCAATCCAACACTAGAGAAAGTGATTGGGCCTTTAAGACCTCTGGCATGTTGTGTCGATACTTCTTGAGCAGGATTGCAACTAATTCCAAACTTGTCTTCCTTTTTGGGGACCTCTATCATCCTACCCCAACCTTCACTAACTCCTGATCCCACCACCTTCAGTGCTTGTTTATAGGATGCAATGTATACACCCTTCTTCTTATCTTCAGAAAGAGATGTTGACGATGATGTTGCTTCAGTCTTGACCGGCTCAAATGCTTGGCACGGGGTTTCAACTATCTCACCATCCATCTATACGTACTTGAATAAAGATAAATGGCTTATAAATATGTCTTCCTTTCCACATACTGTAACAATTTTCTCTTCCCAAACAAAATTTAGCTTTTGATGTAGAGTAGAGGATATTGGCCTAGCCGTGTGAATCCAAGGACGTCTGAGTAGGCAACTGTAGGCAGACTGAATATCCATGACATAAAAGGTCGTATTGAACACTTGTGGGCCTACCTTGATGGGTAATTCCACCTCTCCAAAAACTGACCTCTTGGAACCATCAAATGCCCTGACTACCAGGTCACTAGGCCTGAGTACCACTCCATTATAATCCAGCTTAATCAAGGCCTTCTTCGGAAGCACATTTAAAGAGGATCCCATATCAACCAGTACATGGGAAAGCACAACCCCTTTTCATTCCATTGAAATGTACAGGGCCCTGTTATGATTACGCCCTTCTGTAGTCATATCAAAATTTGTGAACCCTAACCCGTGATAGGAATTCATGCTAACAACAACCATCTTGAGTTGATTCACAGATATCTCTTGCAGAACTTAGGCATTATTCAAAATTCTTAGCAAATCCTTTATGTGGGATTTCGAGCACATCAATAAAGACAAGATAGAGATCTTAGAAGGAGTCTATTAAAGGTGGTTGACTATCATGTAATTGCTCTTCTTGATGGTCCTTAAGAACTCCTTAGCTTCTTTGTCAAAGGTATTAGGAATAGGGACGTCATCTTTTGTAACACCCCAAAATTTTCCCTCTCATTTTTATATCATATAGAATAGCATATAGTACATATACCATTGCATATTTGCATAGAAAGATGATGCATAACATCCATGATTAGAAGCATAGGGCATATGATCAGTCATCCATCAAGCTATGATTCTTCAAGGTCAACTTGAGAACCAAGTGGTCTTGCAAGAAGCCTAACAGGAATCCTCATATCTTATACAAGCTCAAGCTCATCCTCAAAGCCCTATAAGGGGTGAAATTCATCAGAAGCTTGGCAGTGCAACATCATTATATACAGGGAAACCCTAATTAGGGTTTTGCCTCAGATCATCATATCCTTATAGCTTTGACCAATTCTTGTGGTCAAAGGCTTTCATATGGTATACAAGGCCTATGGATGAAATTTGGTGCAAAAATTCATTGAGGAAGTCGGGCATTGGTCCAGTTACTGATGCATGAAGAAAGAAGTCAATTGTGCAAAAGAAAAGTCAGCCAGTGGGGTTTTAGGGTTTCAATCATGTTCATCAACTTCATGAGCCCATATTTTATCATGGAATAACTTGGATGATCTCAAATGTCAAAAATAAAGAATGTGCAAAAGTTGCTAAATTTGGAATTTTCCAGTTAGATGTTTCTATTTTTGGAATTATTTGCCCTAGACCTTCAAGATATTATTTCATGTTCAAAAAAGCTCTAAATGATTTTTCCTTGAACACGAAAGTTGTATATCTTGATTTTCCCTTTCCAAAAAGTCCAAGAATACCTTCATAGCATTTCTAGAACTCAAGATATGATATTTTGAAGTTATAAGTCATTTTTAGGGTTTTTTGTGCATTTTTGTCAATTTCCTATTGGTCCATTTTTATTCCTCGTATTTTGTGACTTGATTTTATTATTTTCTTTTTTCTTACATCTTTTTAATGGTACCACCCTTCATTTTCACGTGACCAAAAAGAGGGAGGAGGTGGGTGCATCATATTTTGTTAGAAAAGTGGTACAAAGGATGCACATGTGATAGTGAATAAGAGAGGGTCAATGGAGCATCACATACCACACACATACTTCATTTCATTTACAAAATAAGTCATGCTTTTCCACCCACATAAAGTCACGGTTTTGGCACTTAGAGAAGAAAAGAGAGGATCACGTGTAAACAACTACACCATGCAACCTCACCCAAATCACATGTTTGTGTTCACCATGATCATCGTCAATCTCATCATCCAATAAAGTAATAACATGACACTAGGCCTACCATAAATCTCCTATAACTTCACCACATGATAACATAATTTGAAAAGGAGAAGGAAGAGTGAGCACGATTGTTTTTCTCTGTATTTGGTGTGCATAACAAACTTAGACTCAACACCTTCCAATTTGAGGTCACACCTGCATTGTATAAAATTCTGCTTTTCACGAATTTGAGGGGGGGGCTTTATTTTCTATCACTCACATAAGTCACTCTCTCACTCTCTCATTACTCTTCATACACAAACTCAAATCAAGAAGCTTCTCCATATAGCTCTCTGCACAAAAATTCTTAACTCCTCTCAATATCACATCGTGTAATTCATCATTACTATTGATAGTAGCTGAAGAACAAGTGAAGAGTGAAGCTCAAGCTCCTTCGGATTCTTTGTTCTTGCATCCAAACCAAGTCATTCAGGCTTTATTTGGCTAAGGTACAAGCTGCAGGATACTCAGGATCTATGGTTTTCTCAGAATCTTCAAGAAAACTTCACCTCAGGTTTTAACATCAACTTCATCTGGCTTCATTTTGCTTCATTAATGTTTGTTTTGGCTTGTTTTTACTCGATCTGAAATGAGTGAAGTGTAAGGAAGCCATTAGAGGCTTTAGATTGTGAGTTGCAGTTTTTGAATCCAAACTTCTTTTGCTCGATTCTTTGTGTATGTTGTGTGTTTGTGAGAATTAGTGGTGGATTCTTGATCCTTATTGCTTAAGCTTTGTTTTGATATGCTTATCTTAAGTTTTTAGATTTTTTTTTGCATCAGCCTCACCGGAGTGTGGCTGAAGAAGACAACCGGAGCTTCTCCGGCCGGTGACCTGGACATATATGTGTGATTTAGGGTTTGGTCTCAAATTAAATGTGCACCATTAGATTTGCTTCATCACGCGGCTAATATTTTGACAACACGTTAATGAACATGTGGATTTCCGTGCTAGCTCCCTTTTATGATTTTTGTTCAGTTTAAGTGCTAGCTTTCAGATCTGTGGATTATTGCGTGACTTAATCGTGTGCGTTGAATGTTTTGACTATGATTCTGTTGACTTCTTTCTTAACCTTTGGATTCACATACTTTCTTGTGACATATTGTGGAGCGTACAATTGGATGACTATAATTTTGGTTGACTGGTTTTCTTTTATAAGCGTGTGGGCCCTAGTTTTATTTGCACCCTCCTTTTTTGGGCTTTGTTTTTTTAGCTGATCTGTGTAAGTTAAAAAAGAGCCTAAGAGGGTTCTAAGTTATGAAAGCGGTAAAAGCAGAAAGGTAAAAGACACCAAGAATTTATACTGGTTCCCCTCACAGATCAAGAGTACTCCAGTCCCCTTACAACTCGTAAGAGATTTTATTATAGTTCCAGAAATGTACAAGCCTATCACACCAAAACCTGGTGAAGCCTACTTTCTAACAACTATACAAGAAATATGTTGAAGAACAATCCTCTTAACAACACAAAACCTTGTGTCCAACAATCCTGGATCACTAGAAAACAATAGAGAAAATCTCTTAACAAAATTTGATAATAAGATGAATGTATGATATCAATCTTCATTGATTGATCTTCTCCTTGAATCAAAATCACTCAAGAATGTATACAAGTGTTCAATTTTAAAGTGAAATGAGATAAAACAAACATGAACACTTTTATTAAAATATGAAGGATTATATGAGAGTTATTGAATATGAGTTATATGAAAATTCTAGGAGGCGTTTTGTATTTTGAAATTTTCAGAATTTATAAGTTGTAAAACACCTATTCAAAGCGGTATTATTTTGTTAATGAAAAGTAACCAAAAGGTATGAAATTTAAAAATGAATTTTCATGAAAAAAGGCCAAAATATTCAAAAACATACAGTGTTAACCGGTTAACCAAATGGGTTAACCGGTTAACGCATTAAAATGTTAACTAGGAATTTTGAAATCAGGCCCGTTAACCGGTTAACCATATGGGTTAACTGGTTAACATTGTTACAAAAACAGAAAAACTTAGTTTTAAAGTGTTAAACCAGTTTGAAATTATACCAAATGATTATATGCGCCATGCTAACATAAATAATGACTTTTGAACACTTGTATATCAATTCAAAGGTGAGTTTTGATATACCTTAAGATTGTGTCCAAAGCTTGAATCTTTAAGAATATATAAAAGAAGCTTGATCATATAATTTCATTGCCTTTGATAGATCATGTCCTTGTTGCTTGATATCATTGGAAGCTCTTATCTTTTTTCAGTCATGAAATGCATAGATGCTTGTTATCTTCATCAAAATACTTGAGGTTGAAGCATGCTTCTACAATCTCCCCTTTTTTATGATGATAACCAATATTATGCGAAAGCTTTGATATAAGTTTCTCTATACTTGATTCTCCCCCTAAGTCCAGCAACCCCCTAAATATCAGAGGCAAGAAAAAGTTCTGCATAGAGAGATGTTAGAGAAACAATTCTTCTCCCCCTTTGTCATTAGCAAAAAGGAAGAAGCTTTCATAGAAAAATATAACAAGCAAGCAAGAAATATCTAAACATTCAAGCAAGAATATGCATATAGACATAAACTATAATTTGATTAATCGGAACAAAAGCGCCAAGCAAAGTACATGGAAATTGAAATAAACATATTAAGCAAATCAAAATTGCCTAAGTATATTAGGACTTAAAAACAGAATTTTTAAAACTAACTTAGAGCATAAGAACATAAGACATAACAACAAAAACAAGTGCTTTTCATTCATCCTCCGACATTTCCTCACTATCCTCTTCAACCTCTTCACTACCCGCTTCACCCTCATCATCATCCTCGGTTTAGTTACGGGAACTTAAAACTAGTTTCCGAGGCTATTTATGGAACAAATGGTTTCGCGGTGTTGGGTCATCATGGTAGTGTAGAGAAACTCATTTGTTATACCACCTTCAGGAATAGGGAAGGAAGAAGCGAAAGATTCTTCATCGTATTTGAAGGAACCATCGTTGCATTTGATGATTCCGGTGTTCTTCATTATAGTCACTTCATTGATCTCATTGGTGGTCGTCTTCATAGCAATGAAGGGTTCTCTTCCTATTTCCAAATCAGTTAATTCCAAAATCCTTGAAATGAGACGAGCATATGGAAGACTTGTCTTGAGAGAGAGTTGTTGTTGAAGGTGATACATCATTTTCAGGAGCTAATTCACTTTGAGTTTGTTCTTGATTGCAAACATCACCTGCATCTCTATATCATTGATTTGAGATTGATTGGAGTCTTTGGGTAACAACAAATAACATATGACATAATGAAGCATACAGTCATCAACCGACAAATTTTCCGCGTAACACAGTACACGAGATGTACGATGTCCCGACACAATCACCTCTATTAGAAACCTGTAAATCTTGTAGTAATATTCCATTTTATCATACTTTTCCCAAATACCATCAGTGTGGTTTACACCCTTTTGGAGAAAAAAACCAGAATAAGGAATCTTAAGAGAGGCTGCAAGAGAAGCTAAATCCTCCTCAATCACACAATCCCTAACAATAGTCCAAAGCTTATGTTTTCCATGCTCATCCAAGTTAAGAGTAAAAAAAATCGTGAAGGATTTGACTAAATCCGGGTAACATTTTCCTTTGTCAGCAACAAAATCATCCATTTTTTGATACTTCAACAAATCCGAAAAAGTAAAAGTTGGAGGAGTAACGGATTTGAGATTAACATATTTACCCTTTATGAGATGTATAACTCTTACTTTGAAATCAATCCTCCTCTTCTTGGTTGTTTCCATTCGAGTTTCTTCAGCATTGACATCTTCTGGCATTGATTCGTTTCCTTTTCTTTGTAGAGCCATGAAGAAAGATGAAGTTTTTAGGGTTTGGAAGATGATTTTCGGATTTGGGGTCTTTTAAGTAGAGAATGAGATTTGTGGAGATGGATTATATAGATTTTATGGTGATTGGAGCTTTAATGGAGATTTAATGGGTTTATGAGAGGTTGAAAGTTGGAGGAGAATGATAATGGTGAGTAAACTGAGTCAAAGGTAGATGAAGAGTGTGTGGAATGTTGGGGAGAGATAAATAAAAGCACATGCAGTGTATCATAAAACACACACATATACATTAAAGTAAAGTAAAAACAGAAACAATGCTGGTTTTTTAAGTCCAGAATTCATTTTTGAAAAGCGTTAACCGGTTAACCATATGCGTTAACTGGTTAACGGACTAAACTTTTCAAAAAATACAAAAATCCAGCAGCTTGTTCTAGAGAAAGTGGGAAAAGGTTTTGATTAAAAGTTTTCACAAAGTGTTAGCACATATCAAGACTCATCTTATGATAAAAAAATATTTTAAAACCGATAAGTTTCGGGCATACGAAAGTGAGAAAAACGGAAACCGACAAAAAGTGAGTGCTAGCATTTTATTGCAAAAACATGAATTAAGTGCATTTTTGTGATACTATACCATATAACAAGTAATTTTTAGATAATTTTAGATGTCACCTTCATTGAGAATGCCAAGTTCTCGCCGAATTTTGAATAATTACTGTTTAGCCAATGGTTTCATGAAGATATCGACAAGTTGATGATGTGTATCCACGAAGGTAACGTCTACATCTCTGTTAAGCACGTGATCACGAAGGAAATGGTGTCAGATATCTATGTGTTTTGTTCTTGAATGCATGACCGGGTTCTTTGTGATGTTTATGGCACTTGTGTTGTCGCATCGAAGAGGAATGCAACCGAGATCTAAGCCATAATCGAGAAGTTGTTGCTTAAGCCACATAATCTATGCACAACAACTGCCTGCTGCAATATATTTTGCTTCGGTCGTGCTAAGTGCGACACATTCTTGTTTCTTGCATGCCCATGACACTAGTGCATTCCTGAGAATGTGACATGTACCACTTGTGATTTTTCTATCGGTCTTACATCCTGCATAGTCAGCGTCAGAATAACCAATCAAAGAACATATACTACCTCTTGGATACCATAGTCCAACGCTTGTTGTTCCTTTGAGATACTTCATGATCCTCTTCACAACAGTGAGATTCGACTCCTTCAAATTTGCTTAAAAGCGTGCACACAAACATACACTTAACATAATGCCAGGAAGGCTTGCCGTCAAATATAGTAATGAACCAATCATACCCCGATTCATCTTGATCAACATACATTCCGGATCCCATTGGAGTGGACATCACCTTGCAACTATCCATATCGAATCTTTTCAATAATTCCTTGCAATACTTGGATTGGTTGATGAAGATGCCATCCTTTGTTTGCTTGATTTGTAGTCCAAGAAAATAGTTCATTTTTCCCATCATGGACATCTCAAATTCTCCTTGTATCATTGGTGAAAACTCTTCACAAAGTTCCTTGTTCGTTGAATCGAAGATGATTTCGTCGACATAGACTTGAACCAATAAGGTGTTACCTTTTATCTTCTTTATGAACAATATCTTGTCAACCTTTCCTTTTACAAATCCCTTTTCACAAAGAAAGTTGCTGATGTGGTCATACCACGCTCTTGGTGCTTGCTTTAAGCCATAAAGGGCCTTCTTCAACTTGTAAACATGTGATGGATTCTTAAAGTCTTCAAAGCCCGGAGGTTGTTTAACATAGACTTCTTCATTGATGTATCCATTTAGGAAAGCATTCTTGACATCCATCTGGAATAACTGAAAAATTCATTGAACAAGCATAAGCAAGTAATAATCGTATAGCTTCTAACCTTGCTACTGGAGCGAACATTTTATCAAAATCGATTCCTTCCTCTTGGTTATATCCTTATGCGACCAATCTTGCCTTTTGTAATACCTTAAAATTTCCCCTCTCATTTTCATGGAATTTAACATATCGCATTGCATATCCCAATCCACATCATGACCTAAAGTATTGCATCATAACCATCATAGTCGAGGCATAAGGCTTGTGATCAGTGATCGAGGAGATTGAAGGTCATCCAAGGGCAATCAAAAGGGAACATAGCTTCTCAACATTGTGAAAATGGTTCACAACATCCCACAAGTTTATATTTTAAACCACAAGTCATAGAAAGAAGTGAGTTGATTCAAACACTCAAGTAGTGCAACATCTTCTGACAAAAAGGGGTTAAATTAGGGTTTTTGATTAATTGAGCTTCCCAAGGAGATTTTTGTTCAAACATTATCTCATTGTTTTCTACATGATATTAAGTGTCTAGGGTTGAAATTGCATCCATTTAATCATTTTGGAAGGTCTTCAATTGATCAGTTACTTGAAAATCAAGGAATTGGGGAAAAGTCAACCATACTGAGTAAAATGTCAACTCCTGACTTTTTGAAGTCAAATTCATGAAATTGAGGTTACAAGGAGTCTTTGGACCAAATTTTATCAAGAAATGATGGAGGGATAATGAGAAATCAAGAAAATCAAAACTTACCATTTTTGGAAAACTAGGGTTTCCAAAAATGGTAAGTTTTGGCCATTTTGCAACCAACTTCAAGAGAGGCCTTCTCCAAAATAAAAGTCAAATGAAAATTCCACTTGGGCTGTTTGAAAGATGACATATTAAGATTCAAATCCATAGGTGGAACATGTCCATGGCATTAAAACTGAAGGAGTTATGATCATGCAAAGATTGGACAAATCAAGGCAAGAACCAAGTCATGGGCCAAGCAAGTCAGGCCAGACGCGCGCGCCAAGCCAGACATTTTGTAAAACATGTGGTGTGTCATAAGTATTGCCATTTTTCTTCATCAAGATGACCTCAAATGAAATTTTCTCCAACATCAAAGTTGTTCATTAATGCATTGTCTACAACTTTCATGTTGGAGGATTTTTCATAGGATCAATGGTTTGAGAGATATGAGGGGGCAAAATGGCAATCCCACACAGATCAAAACCTAGGAAACTTTCCCAAGGAAAGCCAATCTCTGCAGGCCCATACATGCAGGTTTGCTTCCCCATGTTTAATGACTATTTTGAGTGATCTAAAGGCATTATTTCATGTTAGTGTGAACTATAATCTTGTTCTATAAGTTATTCACTTCAAATTGAGTACAAAAACTCCATGTTTTGATAGCTTGATCATGAAGTTACACTCCATTCAATATCACAATGTGCAACTGGTTACTTGTAATTTAAGGCATTGTATTCTTTGATCAAATTCAATTCAGTCAGCTTGTATACACCAGTCACCATGTTTGGTTCACATTGCATTTCATTTAAAGAGTTCAAAGGATCTTATACATGACCATACATGTTAACAACCATGCACCTCATGAAGAATCAAGCCAAATGAGAAACTTCACACATGTTGCAGCACTTGATCAGATTAGTTCCATTACACTTCATTAAATCCAACCTTAAGTAACATGAATATTGCCACACATGATCATACTCGAGCTAAGCAATTCAATTTCACATGGTCATTGATCCACACCTTCATTTTCTCATGGCACTTCAAGTTAGAACTAACCATAGTTCTAACTGTTAACTAGGGATAATAACTGTCAACCACACATATAAACCTAGCTTCTAACTGAATTGAGGAGAACTTGATTTTTATCACAAAATCACCAAAATCACCAAGCATTTTTCTCTCTGAATTTTCTATGAAATCACACTGAGTTTACACTGCATTTGGTCACGAAGAAGCTTCATCCTCATTGATCTTGCTTCACTCTTTCTCAATTCATCTTCATCTTCACCTTGTGCACCATCTCCATGGCTGAATCTAGTTGAAGGTTCAAGAGTGCATACGTGCATATCTCTGCATTTTGGTGGAATCCTCATTGATCTTCATCAATTACATTGTATCCTTCACATATTCATTATCATCGTCATCTTTGGATCACTCTCCATAGCTCAAGTCAGTTGGAGATCAAGAACAAGCTTACACTGAATTTTTTCATTTTCCTCATCATCAAACATTCATGCATCTTAGAGTGTTTATTTCACTCCATCAAAGATCAAGAGTGCATTGCCTCAAGGTTGGAACATCACCTTTGGATTTCTTCAACAATTGAAGCTCTGCATTTCAGGTTGGTCTCTGCTTTCGATTGCTTGATTTCAGTGATTTCTTGTGTGTTTTACATTATTTGAAGCTTGATAGAAGCTACTGGTTATCTGGCTAGTTGATAGGCATTGTAGATGCTTAGATGCAATTTTGTAGGTGGATCTTTATTTCTTCGATTTGCATTGTTCTTGAGTGAGAAATGGAAACCAAAGGTGGATTTGAGATGTACTCAATGAGAGGAAGAGATTGATGACCTTAGATTGCATTTCCATGGAGTTTTGACCAAGCCCTAGCCCGAGTCTCACCGGAGAAGGTGACTGGAGCTGACCGGAAATTAGCTCTGATCACCTGAACAGTGCCCTAGCTTTGTTCCCAGCTTTAAGTCATGACCTTAGGATCTTCTCAATCGTACGTCTCACATTGTGCCACCAAATAAATGATCCACCTGTGTCTCACGTGCATCACTTATGAGTATGAGTTCTCCCATGCGTGTCATACACCTTGATATGGTGTTCTATGTAATCTGGTCCATTTGATTGGCGTAAATTTGACTTCAGCTAAAGGCGTTAGATCAATCCATTGGTTTAGAGATAGTCAACATGTTGACTGAATCCTCATCATAACTTGTGTAGCCAACACATTTAGGGTGGGCCTCAGATTGCTTTTCGCACTTCCCTCTCATAAAAGCCCAGTTATTTTGAACTGAAATTCCTTCTTCCTACACCTCTCTCATATTTTCTATTCTTTTTATTTTCTATTTCTCTTCAATTCAATTTTCATTTTCTAAAAATACAAAAAAGCCTCCAAAAATTACCAATTAATTCCTACGTCATTTTCATCGTTTTACCAAAATTTTTATATTTTTTAATTTCAGTTTCTTTTATTTTTCTGACCAGAATTAATATCCCAATAAATTTCTTCATAATTCTCATCTTTTTTTATCACCTTTCTTCCCCAATTTAGTTCTCCCAAACTAAAATTGGCATTGACCCCATTATTTTTTCCCTAATCAAAGGACACCTTTAGGTCACTGAAAATATTTTTCTCATATTTTTAGGTCACTGTTTGAATAAGTTTTGAGCCCATTCTTTAAGTTTGTTTCCATGAAACCCTAATTCTCTTTGTGTATTTATTGATTGAGTTAGACTCCAAATTTTTGTGAGATTTTTTAGAGGTTAGTTTGTCACTAGTTTTTGACCTTGGATGTTCAATTGTCATAATTTTTCCAGGTAATTTGAAATTTTTTAGATGCCTTGTGTCACAAGTCATATTTTGGTCCTTATATTCCTATCCTTCTCATTCCATTTTGAGAAAGGCATTTATGCCATTCATTTGAGGTCTTCCATTTGAGTCTCTTAGGTCCCATTTAATGTATTGATATCACTTGTATCCATTATAGGTCATCATGCTTTGAATTCTTAGGTTGCTTGATCCTTAAGTCACATATATGTTCATGTATGTTTTCAAAACCCTAATTCACATTCTTTTTCCATCTTCACCCTCCTAAATCAACTTTGTGAGTATGATAGTCATGTTATACCATTCTTGTATATCTCATAAGTGTTTCATAGTCATTTTCATGTCTTCACTTCATCTAACAAGTCTTTGTATTTCATTTGGTTTCATTTGATACCTTAAAGCTTCAAAAACAATCTTCTTCATTCCTTAACCTTAAGGTAATTCGTTCTAAATCATTTGTGGTTAATTTTTTAGTATAAGCTTAATCTTAACTTTTCATTAAGCCCCTGATTTTTGTATGGAGAATTCGAGTTTCATTAATAATGTTTGACTTTTTCTTTCTAAGTCTTTTCCTTCCTTTGGAACCATGTGTTCAATGTTTGTCTTTCATGTTTCAATCTTGCATTTGAATCTCTCTTACTTGAATATCTTTCTCCGCACTTGTTTTAACATTTTAGGACATTCCATTTAGTGTTTACTTCGGTATTTTTCATTCACCTTTGACTTCATTCAAGTTTACCATGATTAGACCATGTGAATACTTCACTTAACTACACCTTGACTCCTATTAGGGTTTAGTACCTTTTAGTGCATAGTTTGCCTTTGGTTGTTCTTAGGACCTTAGATGGTTTTGGTAGGATTTAGCTAATGAATTTAGAAGTTTTTTACCCTATAGGATCCTTTAGCTTTAGGTCTTAACCCTAGGAGGCTCTTAATGCCCTTTCCTTAGCTAGTGTGAGCTAGTTTAAGCTTTTGTCATGCTTTATGTGTTTAATATGCTTTGTAAAGCTAACCTTTGTTTTGTAGGGAGGGTGAGGTAAGCCTTGTTTATATAACTTCTTCCTCATCTCTTTATGCTTTATAATTTTGGTTGCCTTAGCACTTTGTGCTTTGCTCATAGGTTTTCCCTCTCTTTAGAACCACTTACCTTCGTTAGGAAGTAAGTTGAGTTCTAATTTCCTTTTCTTCTTTTCCTTTTCTTACTTAGGATTAGAAAACCTCACAAACCATTAGGGCCTCCTTTTGCATACAATGAATAACTTAGGGTTGTGTCTTAGTCCCTTTAGTGTTTGTCCTTTCTCATTTGAGTCTTCTTTCTCATCTTCAAACAAAAATCTCAAAGACACTTAATAAAGGATAGAAATGGTCTCTTGTGTATAGCCTTATTCCATGGGGCACTCATATTCATTACATCATGGAATAGTGTGAGCTTGTATAGCATGATGTACAAGTCTGATCATGAGACTATCCTCATAAAGAAAACATAAAAGACATTTCTTTAAAAGCTACAAAAACATGTAATAAGTTCAACAAGCTAGTGAACTTAGACCCTAATCCTTGGAAGCAAGTCTTGGATAAATTCTCCTTACTTGGTGTGTTTGTTATACTATTCCATCTTGGAATGTAGTAGTAAGTACACATTCCATGGAAAAGAGTTTGAATTCACTTCCTTGTGCCAAATTCATAGAAAACTCTTAAAAAGCAGACAACAAACAATAAGCGACTTTCCTGCGGGAATTCTCTTCTCATCTCACTCACTCTAAATGTGAACTTGCGATAACTTGTCTCATTTGCAAGACGATAAATGCACTCGTACCAGACGAGCATGCAACACCTGAGAATAGATATAAGAAATTCCAGCTATAAAAAACACAAATAAATAGTTCCCGCCTTAGTTAGGTGAACTACGTCGACTCTGATCCTCATTTTCCCGATGAGGTACGTAGGCAGCGAGGTAGGGCCCGTTCGAGCATATTCTTTATTTTCCCTACATTTTCCCCTTTCCTTTCGTTCTCTTTTTCAGTTCCCTTATCATTTCCATTCGCATACCAGTTAGTGGTTTTATTTAGCAGCAGTTTTATTTCTCACCCTTTGAAACATACTTACAAGCGTGGATCTCGTCGGGTACGACAGACGGTCTGGGGTGCTAATACCTTCCCAGGCCGTAACCGACTCCCGAACCCAGATCTTTGGTTCGTAGGACCTTGTCATTTCCTTCTTCCTCAGGTTTGTGCAACATTACCTTTCCCGTTCCTTCGGGATAAAAATGTGTCACACCCAAAATTTTACCCCTAACTGTTCTCCTCATATTTTCATCGCACTTAAGAATATTCCAAGATTGTTTTTTACTGTCAATTATAAATCATTTTTTTCTATTTACGCATGAATTTATCTTTTTATTTCTTTCTATTTCCGCGTTTCTATTTAATTTTTGTTTCTCATTTCCGACCTTTTAATGTATTTTGTATCTTTATTTTTGATCGCGAACTCTGTTTCTGTTTCTTTATTCTATTTTTATTTTTATTCTTTTTTTTAATTTCTACTACTAGTCTTTTAGTCAATCCCTAGTTTTATATATATATATGCATAACCCTTTTAAAATTAATTTTCATTTATTTTTCAATTTTTAATCTCTTAAAGTTTTTTACCTCAATTTCTATTCCATTTCTTTTATTCTCATAAAAGAAAGGGGATTTGTTTTATTTTTATTATAAAATTCAATTTCAATTACTAGTCTAGATTTTTAGTCATTTCTTTTTTTATTTTATTTTTATCCATTTTTCTAAATTTAATTACTACTTTTGTTTTCAAATTCTCAATTCTAAATTAATTTTTTAAAATTGTTATTTCCAATTTTCATTTTCAAAAGGAGGTTGTTTCTATATTTTAATTTTTATTTAAGTTTAAGTTCAATTCTGTTTTTAAATTCATTTTCCAATTCATTTTTCAATTTTAATTTTTGTCCCAAGTTTATTCATATTTCACATTTCCAATCAAGTTCTATATTGTTAATTCATGTTTCTAATCACATCAAGGAAGACGCTTGTTTGGTATGTAGTGTTGGTGTTAATCTTTTAACAGTAAGACATGAGGACGGATTAGTTCAAATTTAAGAATGCCAATGCTCATAACGTCATCCGTTTTAAACATGTCAATAACCAAACCACTGTTATACCAGAAAGTGATTCATATAACCACCTGTTTTCAAACAACAAGAAACTAGCTAGAAATTTTTTGCAAAAAAAAAAAAGAAAAAAAAAAGGTTCTTCATCTCAGAGCATTTTTTTTAAAGAATGTTGTTGTATCTGATACAAATTCGAAGGGTGAAACAGCTACAATCAATTGACCTGAATCATTCAACAAGTTGATGAAGATGAAGAGCTTCAGGAACTAAGGGTTGCAACCGAAAGTACTTCTCGCGAAGGTTTTCGCTAGTGTTTCGACTGTTAAAGGCGCGTATGCTAAGCTATAGCATTTTCAATCACCTTTTGATCCTGACGGAATTGAAGCTTCTGATAAACTGCTAGTTTCTGAATTGAAGCAGTTGTCTGAGCTAAAGCAGTGTTACTTGAAGAAACAATTTGATAATTCGCCGGAGAAAGCTATACTCGAAGCTGAATCGAAGGAGACAAAAGGTGTTATAAAAACCTACGAAACACGGCGACATACGAAAAAACTATCAATGTAGTTTGAAATATCTAGAGAGGAAAAGAAGAAATGAAGGATCAGTTTGTGATGCTTGCAAAAACCATAACCCTTAGACCTGCCAGTGAGTCTATCAATCACAACTTTCGCCCCTTGACAGAGTTAAAACGAGCCCTAAAAGTCTCCTGAAGAAGTTAATCACTAACATCTGTTGCCAAACTTCCAACATGCTTGCACACAAAATCAGAGAATGATTAATAAAGCTTTACAACGGACAAAGAATGGAAATGGCAAAGGCAGAATAATGATGGATTCAAGTTTGATCACCTTTAAAGTATAAAAGAGGCATGGCTTGTCAATGCGTCTGAACTTGCAATATCTTTACGAGTCGCCTCTCCATATTTTTCTGATGTCCAATCCGCCACCAGAATGTTTTTGAGTCAAATATCATGATTTGGAACCTACAAACAGAAAAGCGCAGCAATCATAAATCTATTCTGCAAACAGACAAAAACAAAGAAACTAAGAAGAACTTAGTTGGGTCCAAGTCTTGTTTAATTTGGTTTGTTTCGAACTAAGAAATTGAGTCAGCAAGATGGAGTGCAAATGCATAAACAGACATGTCCAAAAATCGAAGGCAATGTTTATTTCTGACTAGTTCATTTCAAATTTAAAAAACAGGGGGGAACCAAGTCAAGACTATACAATAGCAAAGGAAAGCGAAAGGTTTCACAGATTCAGAATGAAAAAAACAGACACCCAAAAGTAACTGTCAAAATATACCTCCTTAATATGCTGCGTTTTCAGACCTGCTGTAGCAGAGCCCAGGCCTGCTGCGGAAGCAGAGTTGCAGGTTGCAACAAACATGAAAGTAGCTTCTTTTGGAGTCAACCACCAAGACCTGTATTTTGTTTATGCCAAAACATGAAAAACTCTACTCCATAAACCAAGGACCTACAACAGAAAAAGACCTCTCATCAGTACAAAACAATTTTCTGATATCTTAAGCTGAAAAAAACAAGTTTTCAACTCAAGAGTTCAAGAGGAAAAAAGCCCTAATCCCACCTCTATAAGAAGAGGCGAAATTCATCAGTACATGGGGATTAGGGGAAAGAAACCAAGCCGCGAACAAAAACATAGAAAACACAGAAAAACAAAGGAGGCCGAAAGATTCTAAACGAAACTCTAGCCGCGGATCAAAAAGATTGAAGAAGACAACAATAACCAAAAGCTTCAAATATCTAAATTGTTGTTTTGAAATCAAAGAAAACCCTTCCTTTTTCGGTGAACAACAACTTTGATTTACCTTTCGTAAGCAGAGCTTCGTGAAGCCAAATCGTCCTTGCCGCCGTCAAATCGTGAGAACCATCAACGAGTGAATCCGAGCACCGAAAGTAGACGGAAACCATCACAAAGTACACCAAAACACGCCGAGGCGAGAGAAATCGAAGATGTGAGTTCACGGAAGGGAGAACTTCAGTTGTATCCGTCCGAGCTCCGCCGTGTCGCCATTGATTTCAACCACATCACATCGGTATCTTCTTCAACTTTGATATAATTTTCCTTTTTCTGAAAATATTTACGCTTGTATTTCGATTTAGAGAGAGAGTTTTAGTTTTGATTCGTCTTGTTAATAGAGAAAGCAGACATAGAGATTTTTTTGGAAAAAGAAAGAGAAGCGATTGAGGAAAAATCGTTTCTTTCTGAGTTTGGAAAGGAATCGCAGCGACTGTGTGTTAAGATTAAGGTTTCATTTCCCCTTTCGTCATTTAATCTGAACCGGGTCGCGGGTTTGGACCCGACCCGCATGCACCCCCTGTGGGCCTTTCACGCTGGACTGCATTCCATTCTTTCTTTTATTGAAGTGTTTTTGTTCTTATTATTGATTTTGCTTGTTTTTCTCATAATTAATGATTCCATAAGTTAATATTTAATTTTTGTCATCATTTTTTTTTGTTAGTTCAAGATACATTTATTTTTATATATACTCCAAAATAAATAAATAAACATTTCATATTAACTTATTTATTTCATATAATTTATTTAATTAATTTTTTTAAGTCATTGTGTAATTCTACTTAATTTAGTTAGTTAATTGTTTACCCTCCGATTAATTTTGCTTATAGGATGTATGATTACTTTTTTTGCCCATCATTTAATTGCAACATGATTATGAAGGATTTGTACAAAAATTGATCGTATCTTCACTTTTGGTTATAAGTTGTAAAAAATAATATAACGATAAACATGACCACATTAAGACAAATCATTTCAAAATAATTTTAGAATTCTTGGTTCAACGCCAAGCGAACAATTCATACGCCTACATTTTCACACACGTAAGTCGATCATAATGCGATCGCCATCTGCACGATTTATCGCGTTAAAATTAAATACGGAAACAGAACTCCGGAGTCTAGCACTCCGCACGTTCTAGAACGAACTACAACTGGGCTAGCCCCACGCGTATTGTTTCGTTCATTCCTTCGTTTTAATTGCATCAATTCTAAAACGTCTAAAAATAATTATCCAACTTATTTAAAAATTTAAATACGGAAACAGAACTCTGGAGTCTAGCACTCCGCACATTCTAAAATGGACTGCAACTAGGCTAGCCCCACGCAACGTGGTCCATTTGCTCCCGTATTTCGAAATAATTAATCGCACAAATTTAATGTACGAAAACAGAACTCCGGAGGCTAGAATTCCGCACGTTCTGGATTGGTCCACTACTGGGCTAGCCCCAGGCAACGTGGTCCATTCGTATATCGAAATATCCCATTTATTTTCATAATTACGAAAGAATCGAACTCCGGAGTCTAGCTCTCCGCACGTTCTAAAATGGATTGCAACTGGGCTAGCCCCAGGCAACGTGGTCCATTCGCTCTTTCATATCTTAAAAACAATTTAAAACTTACCAACCAATTTAAATCATTTTCATAATTAATTATCGAAAGGCAGGACTCCGGAGTCTAGCACTCCGCACGTTTTGGAATGCAATCGCTCTTGGGCTAGCCCCACGCGACGTGGTTCATTCGCCCTTTCGTTTAAAAACATCTTAACAAAAGTCAAACATTTTTTCTCTAAAAACGAACATTGTTTAAATCATTCTATCTCGCAAACAAGCTAGCGCTTCAACCTCCACCGCGAGTATAAGCCAACGCTTAACAGTAGAATGCGTTTTGAACAATTGTTCGATTAAAAACCACAAACCGTAGTAGCACAAACTACGAAGCTCTGACTTTCCCATTGCACAGGGGAATACGTAGGCACGAGGATTTTAATCCTTCGCGAGCACCCTAATAAACATTTAATCTTTTCTTCGTCATAATAATAATAATTTAAAACTTTAAACAAACATATTAATAATCATTTAGAAGACAAAGACTTAAGATCAAACATTTAATCGCATAATTAGCTAAGAGGTTCCCGTTGAGTACAACGGACGTGAGGGGTGCTAATACCTTCCCCTTGCGTAACCGACTCCCGAACTTAGAATTTGGTTTCGTAAACCATTTCTTATCCTTTATTAGGTTGTATCTATATCTCCCTTTTCTTTAAGTAGAATAAATAGAATTAGGTGGCGACTCTGTTGTTTGTCTTAAGATCGTATATTTTTCGAGGTACGACAGTTGGCGACTCTGCTGGGGATTAGCTCCATGTTAGAGAGAGTCGAGTCTAACTTAGCATTGTGTGTTTATCTGTTTGATCTTATCTCTTCTTGTCTTCTCTATGTTTATTATTTATGTTTGTTTATTTGTTCTTTTACCGCTTTCCATTTATCGCTCATTATATTATTTGTGGGATCTCGGGGTCACTTTACAAGTAAATTTGAGTGGTGGAAAAAGCAGAGGGAACACCTAAGTTTAGAATTGGATGTTATTAGTATTAGTCTCCAAGGATTCGCTCCTTGCACGCCTAGCATGAAAGCTCCCCCAGATAGTTAGACTTTTCGTAGATCTTGTCGCAACGCAGCTAGCCTGTCACGTGATCCGATTCATGAAAGGGTTGTGATTCTGGGACCCCTAGGACCTGTTTCAATTTTGGTAGTTGTGTAATGTTAGGCTCCGAGGGCTCGCCCCTTTATCAGCCTAGCATGATAACTCCACTCAAGGTGGACCTTATCGTTATTATCGTCACAATGCAGCTAGCTTGCGGCGGGGCGTTAGTACGATAAACGTCTGTGACCTTGGGTTTCCTTAAACCATCACCGTAAAAACCCTCCCGTGAGTGGGACTTATGGGTAGTAAAACATAGGACCAATATCTTACAGCCCACCTGATAGGAAGGTTCCGAATTTACCTATGGCACTTTGCACCTTGCATCCTGCATCTTTGCATCTTAGCATCATATGCATCATTTTAGTAAATGCTTCAAGGAACAAAGAGATTTTTGTTTGCAAACTTCATATATTTTACCTGGAATGGACTTCAGTTTATTAGTTTTTGGAAAATAACAAGAAACTTTACCCATTTTGATGTTTTGGAATAACTTCTTAAGTCCCTTGAAGCATTTGCATTTTTACTCATGTTTGCATCTCCGCATCTGCATTCTGTCAAAACTCATTCTCGTCAACTCCTTTCCAGCTGTCACACTGAGGATCTCACGCAAGTATTCCACCCGAGCTCAGACCAAGAAGAAGATGGCCGAAAGAGACCTAGAGATGGACAGAGTTAATGATGAGCTTTCTGACCTTCGTGGAAATATGGGTCAGATGATGGAAATGCTACAGGTCATTCGAGCAAAATTAGATACCCAACAGACTGTAGTGTCAGAGATTGTCACTACAACGACTGAGCCTACGCCATCAGTCACTCCTCTTGTGACCTGGCCGCCTTTTGGGCTTCCCCATGGATTTGTACCTCATCCTCAGGGTTTTGCTTCTCAAAGTTTTATTCCTCATTCCCAAGGACTTACTGCTCAGGGTTTCTTCCCTCCTTCCCAAGGTTTCGCTTCTCAAAGTTTCGCACCTCCTTCTCAGGGTTTTGCATTTACTTCCCAAGGTTTTGTACCTCCCCCTCAAGGATTTTCTGCCCAACAGACTATTCCTGTGACTAATGAAGAGAACCATGTGGTTACTAATTTCACACCAGACATTGTGCACACCCGTGACCAACCATACTTCAACGACCCTTAGGTGTACGATGTGCCAAATATGTCTGAGAATGGAAATGAGAAACATGAGAAGATGCAAGAGAATTTTGATACCCTTGAAAAAAGGTTGAGAGCAATTAAAGGCGACCAGATCTTTAGGGCTGCTGCTAGAGAGATGTGTCTGGTGTCTGGACTGGTAATACCTCCAAAGTTCAAGATACCCACTTTTGACATGTACTAGGGCGTGACGTGTCCTAAGAACCACCTCTTGATGTATTATCGAAGAATGGTTGCGCAGGTGGACAATGACAAATTAATGATCCACTGCTTCCAGGACAGTCTGAAGGGAATCTCCCCCAAGTGGTATCTAACGCTAGACCAGTCGAAGATTCGCAGTTTTCAAGACTTGACAGATGCTTTCATCCAGCAGTACAAATACAATATGGACCTTGCTCCCGATAGGAGGCAGCTGTTGAGTATGTCACAGAAGGATTCTGAATCATTTAAAGAATATGCTCAGAGGTGGAGAGGGACCACTTCTCAGGTAGATCCCCCATTGTCTGAAAAGGAGTTAGCTGATTTGTTTGTTGACACGGTGCGACCAGAATTCTTTGAGAGAATGGTGGGAAGCGTAACTGCTAGCTTCCCTGACCTTGTAGTCGTGGGAATCAAGGTTGAACTTGGACTGAAAAGTGGAAAGATGAGTGGTGCATCTAGCATTTCCAGCAAAGGTAGTGGAAATAATGTCAAGAAATTTACCAGCAATTTCCACAAGAAGAAAGAGGGCGAGACAAATGCAATAATGACGAGTCAAAGAAGGAATCAGCTGTGGAAGAGACCTCCACTTGTGGCTCAACACCAGTATGTCTACCCACCACAGTATGTTCAACATCCTTATATGGCGGCAGTTCAACCGTCATATAATCCACAAGTCCCAATGTATCGGCCAACTCAAGAAGTACCGATGTATCAGCAAGCGGCTCCAGTGATTCCAGCTTATCAACCAATGCTCAACAATTCAGGCTATCAATGAGCGCCCAATGCTTCAGCCTACCAGTAGAGGACTCCAGCTCCTTATCCGAATTCCAACTTTCAGAATAGAATACCAGGAGGAAGGCCTCCTCATCCTCGGATCCCTATGACCTATACTGAATTGTATCCCTCACTACTGAAGAAAGGCTTGGTTACTCCAAGGCCTTTGGGTCCTCCACCAGATCCGCTTCCCCCAGGCTACAACTCAAGTGCCCACTATTTGTTCCATGAAGGTGCTCCGGGGCATGATTTGGAAAATTGCATTGCTTTGAGGTATGTTGTGAAGGATCTAATGGATAAAAACATTTTGTCATTTGGAGATATTGGTCCGAATGTTAAAAATAATCCTTTACCTAAGCATGGGTCCATAAATGCCATTGTTGACGAGTCTGATGAAGATTTTATTTTCAACGCCACAGAGATCAAAACCCCGCTTAGAGATTTCCATGCGAAGTTGGTAGAAGTGGGTATGCTGAAGAACTGTCATAAGAATTGTGAAGCTTGTGTGAATAATCCAAAGGAATGTGAATTGGTCTTGAAAGATGTTCAAGATTTGATTGATGAAGGGGTTTTACAAGTAAGCGGTCGTGTGAAGAGGAATGAGGTGGCAATGATTGAACCCATTTTCAACTTGCCAGAATCTGATTCTACCTTGGTACCAATGTTCAACCTGCCTGAGTCCTCAAGAATTCAACCCATCTTTAATATGCCAGAGCCTGTGGTGACCATTTTCAATATGCCTGAACCAAGGTTTGAGCAAAGGAGTAACCCTCTCCTTTATGAAGATACCAAAGCAGTTCCATGGAAGTATGATACAGGGAAAGTTCATCAGAAGATTGAACAAGCTAGTCAGAAGGAAGGTTCAAAAGTGGCAAGTGCTGACATAGCAGGTGCAAGTCATTTAACTCGCAGTGGTCGTGTTTATACTCAGCAAGCCAATACAGTTCCACCTAAAGAAGTCATTCCTGCTATTGTCAACCAGGATAAAGGGTTAGTCTTGGAAGAGGAGGATGCAGAATTTCTCAGAATCATTAAGAAGAGTGATTATAAGGTTATTGATCAGCTACATCAAACACTTTCCAAAATATCTATCTTATCACTTCTAATTCATTCGCCGGCCCATCAAGGTGCTCTCCAGAAATTACTAGCCCAAGCTCATGTTACGCATGATATAACAGTGAATCAGTTTGATGGAGTCATTGCCAATATCACTGCATGTAACAATCTCAGCTTCAGTATGGAGGATCTTCCTAAAGATGGTTTGGACCATAATCGTGCTCTTCACATATCTAGGAAATGTCAGGAGGATACGTTAGCAAGAGTTCTTGTGGACACAGGATCTTCATTGAATGTTTTGCCGAAAAGAGCGCTTTCCAAGTTATCCTATCAAGGGGCAGAGATGAGGCCCAGTGCACTGATTGTGAAGGCTTTTGATGGGTCAAAGAGGACTGTTATCGGAGAGGTAGACTTACCAATCTTGATTGGGCCACAGGTCTTCAAAATCACTTTCCAGGTTATGGACATTAATCCTAATTACAGTTGTTTGCTGGGAAGACCTTGGATTCATGCTGCTGGGGCAGTCACTTCTACCTTACACCAGAAGATGAAGTTTGTGGTCGATAATAAGTTGGTAACTGTGTCTGGTGAAGAAGATCTCATGGTCAGCAACCTTTCCTCCTTTAGCTACATTGAGGCTGATGAAGATGCTTTGGAAACTGCTTTCCAAGCTCTAGAGATAGCCAATGTCGTCCTTATGGAAGTAGAAGAGTCAAAGGGGAAGGGTATTCCATCTTTTGCATCACTGAAAAGTACCATTTCCACAATTGAAGAAGGAAGCTATGAAGGTTGGGGTAATGTCATTGAAGTCAAGCAGAAGCTAGATTGTTACGGGTTGGGTTACAAACCAACTCATGTGAAGGAAGGAGCATCAACCTCCGTCAAAGGACGTCCAAAGACCATTCAAGAGGTGTTTTCCAGTGTCGGCTACCAGATCAATGCAATTAATGGGGATGCTGAAGATGAAGATGTGGATCATTTGGTTTATCAGTGTGAAGCAGCTTTGGGCAATTGGGAGGCAGTTGAGATCCCAGAATTTTTTCCATTGTCAAAGTAATTTATTGTTTTCTTTAAGTGTTTTCAAAGTTCCCTAGCTCTGCCCAAGACTATGGGATTATTTTGTAGGGCCCCTTCTCATTTTCAAGTTATTCAATCAATGAAGGCATTTTGTTAAATTCTTACTTTGTTTTTATTTACTGTTTTTCTCTTTTCACTTTTAAAAGAAAATGGCAATCTTTCAAAGCTAATAAAAAGTTTTTCTTGCATCCCTCTATTTTCACTTTTAATAAAAGAAAATCATTCCCATATGCAGAACAAATGAAAACCCTATTGAATCCATTGACTCTATATTCTCTCCTAACTTCGATTCGCCCATCTACCAAGCGGAAGATGAAAGTGAGGAAGATTGTGACATTCCCGAAGAACTGGCAAGACTAGTTGAGTATGAGAATACAGATCTTCAGCCACATAAGGAGCAGGTAGAGACCATCAACCTTGGCACCGATGAAGACAAGAAGGAAGTCAAGATTGGTACAACACTTGGGGCAGACGTCAGAGAAAGATTGGTCAAGCTTCTCAAAGAGTATGTGGATGTGTTTGCATGGTCGTATCAGGATATGCCCGGTTTGGACACAAACATAGTTGTTCATAAGTTGTCGTTTCGACCAGATTGTCCTCCCGTAAAGAAAAAGCTCCGAAGAACAAGACCAGACATGGCTCTGAAGATTCGAGAAGAGGTCATTAGATAGTTTGATGATGGATTCCTCGCAGTTGCAAAGTACCCTGAATGGGTGGCTAACATCGTGCCAGTCCCCAAGAAGGATGGTAAGGTTAGAATGTGTGTGGACTATTAAGATTTGAACAAAGCCAGTCCCAAGGACGATTTCCCTCTTCCGCACATTGATACTTTGGTTGACAACACTGCTAAGTTTGTTGTTTTCTCCTTCATGGATGGATTTTCAGGATACAACCAGATCAAGATGGATCCTGATGATATGGAAAAGACCACATTCATCACACCATGGGTCACGTATTGTTACAAGGTTATGCCATTCGGTCTCAGAAATGCAGGAGCCACCTATCAAAGGGCAATGGTCACCATTTTCCATGATATGATGCATAAGGAAATAGAAGTTTATGTGGATGATATGATTGCCAAATCACAGAGTGAGGAGGATAATTTGAATCATCTCCTGAAGTTATTTGAGCGTCTCAGAAAGTTCCAACTGCGTCTGAATCCAGCTAAGTGTACCTTTGGTGTCCGATCAGGAAAATTACTTGGTTTCATTGTTAGTCAGCAAGGAATTGAAGTAGATCCGGATAAGGTCAGAGCAATTCAAGAGATGCCAGCTCCAAAAACAGAAAAACAAGTCAGAGGCTTCCTTGGAAGATTGAACTACATCTCCAGATTCATCTCTAACATGACTGCTACATGTGAGCCTTTTGAGAAGATTAAGGTTTATCTGCAGGAACCTCCTATCTTAATCCCACCTACTCCAGGGAAGCCTTTTTTCATGTATCTGACTGTACTTGAGGGATCTATGGGTTGTGTATTAGGCCAACAAGACGAAACTGGTCGTAAGGAGCATGCCATTTATTACTTAAGCAAGAAGTTCACAGATTGTGAAAGCAGATATTTTCTTTTAGAGAAGACTTGTTGTGCTTTGGCATGGGCGGCCAGACGTCTCAGGCAGTATATAATTTGTCACACTACTTTGTTGATCTCGAAAATGGATCCAATAAAGTACATTTTTAAGAAACCTGCCTTGACTGGAAGACTCGCCTGTTGGCACATGCTGTTATCCAAATATGACATCCAGTATGTAACCCAGAAGTCTATCAAAGGCAGTGTTTTGTCTGACTACCTTGCTGATCACCCTGTTAAAGATTATGAACCTTTGAAATTCGATTTCTCGGACGAGGACATTATTTTGATAAAGGACTGTGAAGTTCCAGGTCCAGATGAAGGTCCCGAGCCAGGTTCTCACTGGAAGATGATGTTTGATGGTTCCTCTAATTACATGGGGCATGGTGTGGGAGCTGTTTTGATGAATCCTGATGGTGGTTATACTCCTTTCACGGCCAAATTATGTTTTGAATGTACAAACAACATTGCAGAGTATGAAGCATGTGTGTTGGGTATCGAAGCTGTAATAGATACCAGAATCAAGATCCTTGAGGTATATGGAGATTCAGCTCTAGTAATCTACAAAGTCAAAGGTGAATGGGAGACCCGTGATGAGAAGTTGATCCCTTACCGTGCCCACATTGTGGAATTAATCAAATACTTTGATGAAGTCACTTTCCATCATGTTCCAAGGGCAGAGAATCAGATTGCAGATGCTTTGGCTATGTTGGCCTCTATGTTTCAAGTCAGATTTCTTAATGAAGCTCCACTCATTACAATCAAGCGAAAAACTACACCAGCCTACTGTCTACGGATTGAAGAAGAAACTGATGAGAAACCATGGTTCTATGACATCAAGAACTATTTGCAAAGTCAGGAGTACCCAGCTGATGCAACAACGCTAGACAAGAAGACTCTGAGAAGATTGGCATCCAAGTTCTTCCTCAGCAACAATGTGCTTTACAAGAGAAATCACGATATGGTTTTTCTCAGATGTGTGGACAAGCGCGAAGCAGACTTATTGATCAGGGAAATCCATGAAGGACATTTGGAACACATGCCAATGGACATGCCATGTCCAGGAAGATTTTGAGAGCTGGATACTTCTGGTTAACCATGGAGTCAGATTGTTTTAAGTACGCCAAGAAGTGTCATAAATGCCAGATTTATGCCGACAAGATGCATGTACCTCCGACCCTTTTGAATGTTCTATCATCACCCTGGCCTTTCTCAATGTGGGGCATTGACATGATAGGGGCAATTGAGCCTAAAGCTTCCAATGGTCACCGGTTTATCTTGGTTGCAATCGATTACTTTACCAAATGGGTAGAAGCAACTTCATACGCCAATGTGACAAAGCAAGTGGTCGCCGCTTCATCAAGAACCAAATTATCTGCTGCTATGGGATCCCACGCCGAATCATCACAGATAATGGGACCAATTTGAACAACAAGACGATGAAAGAATTGTGTGATACATTCAAGATTGAACATCATAACTCTTCTCCTTACCGTCCGAAGATGAACGTAGCTGTTGAAGCAGCGAACAAGAACATTAAAAAGATCTTGCAGAAGATGGTGAAGACTTATAAATACTGGCACGCGATGTTACCGTATGCCTTACACGGATACAGAACATCAGTTCACACTTCAACAAGGGCAACCCCTTTCTCTTTGATGTATGGGATGGATGCAGTTCTCCCTATTGAAGTAGAGATACCATCTTTGAGAATCTTGATGGAAACCAAACTGGAAGAAGCTGAGTGGGTCCAGAGCAGATATGACCAACTGAATCTCATTGATGAGAAGAGAATGACCGCCATGTGTCATGGCCAGTTGTACCAGAAGCGCATCAAGAGAGCATTTGACAAGAAGGTCTGTCTCTGGGAATTCAGAGAAGGAGACCTTGTACTCAAGAAAATCTTGCCAGTCCACAAAGACATGCGTGGAAAATGGAGCCCTAACTATGAAGGTCCATATGTTGTGAAGGTGGCATTCTCCGGAGGTTCCCAGTGAATTCTGATGCAGTCAAAAAATATTATGCCTAAATAAAGCCCGCTAGGTCGAAAACCAGAAATGGCGACCTAGGCAAAAATGGGTATCCCGGTGGATCATAACCTATGAAGGATATCCAGGCAAAAGTTAGGGATAAAAAACAAAAAAATAAGAGCTCGCTAAGTTGAAAACCCGAAAGGGCGACTTAGGAAAAAAAGAGCGTCCCAGTGGATTGAAAACTCGAAAGGGCGGTCCAGGAAAAAATTAGGGACAAAGGCATTTGACTGTATCAGATGGTGTTTATCATTACTGAAGATCATTACTTGAAGACCAATCCAGTCACTTTTGTCAGAAGCGAGGTGTTGGGCGGTTTTAGTTATTAGGGATTATAGGGGTCGTTGGATTCAATGTAGACTTTTCCCCATTGCCATTTTCAAATTGCAATTTCCCATGGAGCTTTTGCTATTGGCAGGCTACCATTCTTGAATGAAATACAACCTTTGCCTTTAAACTTTGTCTTTTAGCTTCTTATTTTCTTTGTTATGCAAAATGTCTTTACTGAATTACAATTTAACTCTGAAAATGACAAAAAAAAACAATTTTAGAAACAGTTTTTTTGAAAACATACTGGAAAACATTCAAGTTTCTTTGACTTTAGAAAAATTAAAAGATTTTCTGTCTTCTAAAAAACCCTCTGGCTTGCAGCAACACTCTCATGCAATTATTACAGAAATCCCCACAGAGAATTAAAAGCTGGTAACACTCTTGGATGAATCTTTGGACCAAAACATCGATTTCCAAGTTTGAAGATATCTCCCCAGCATCTTTTTGCTCGTCTGAGTATTGGCATTGAGATCCTACTCTCCCCTGCTTTGTCAAAGTTCTCTATCTCCCTAGAGTCATCATTTGCATATCATGATCATTCTCATCATGCTCAATCATACGCATTTGACATAATCATTTGTCTATCCCCAGTTGTCGCCTGTCTAACTCCAGGTCCAAATTACTGTCTTTTGTTATTTTTAAATCCATTGTTGTTGGTACCCCGCAGTATGGTTAACCTAAAGTTTTTTTCGCAGCAACACCGGTATCCCCTGCAGAGACCCTCCTTGATGTACCTTAGTACAACCATTATTTCTTTTAAGCCCAATTACCATTGGCATAAAAATCTTTAAGTTGTTTGCTTAAGGTTCAAAACCGTTTAATTCAACACGCATCCGTGTTCTCCTGGTAATTCCTGAAAGTTTTTCTTGGAATTCTTCATGTAAGGAATTTCCAGAGATTGGTCGTTTGTCTCATTGAAAACTCCAACATTTTTATTAGTTTTCCAGTTGGTCGCACAGAACCATTGCCCAAGCATTGTGTTTGTTTTCTTTATCCTCGGTATCAACAGTTACACTCGAACCTGTTGATTTATCACTAGGGATTATTTATCTGATAATTTAACTTCACGACCGCCGCTTTGATGTCTGTTATTTCATTCCCCGACTGCCGCGTCGATGTCTGTCATTGTATTTCCCGACCGCCGCGTCGATGACAGTTATTTATTTCTTCTACCGCTATGTTGAATTTTGTTTCCCGACCGCCGCGTCGATGTCAGTTATTTATTTCTTCAACCGCCGTGTTGATTTTTGCTTTCCGACCGCCGCGTCAATGATAGTTATCTATTTTCTTCAACCGCCGTGTTGAGTTTTGTCTTCCCGACCGCCGCGTCGATGTCTGTTATTTCATTTCCCGACCGCCGCGTCGATGACAGTTATTTATTTCTTCAACCGTCGTGTTGAATTTTGTTTCCCGACCGTCGCGTCGATGTCAGTTATTTATTTCTTCAACCGTCGTGTTGAGTTTTGCTTTCCGACCGCCGCGTCGATGACAATTATCTATTTTCTTCAACCGCCGTGTTGAGTTTTGTCTTCCTGACCGCCGCGTCGATGTCTGTTATTTCATTTCCTGACCGCCGTGTCAATGACAGTTATTTATTTCTTCAACCGCCGTGTTGAGTTTTATTTTCCGACCGCCGCGTCGATGTCTATTTTTATCGATCGCTGTGTCGATGTCTGTTATTTTCATTTCATGACCGCCGTGTCATTGTCTATTATTTATTTCCTCAACCGTCGTGTTGAATTGCTTCCCCGACCGCCGCGTCGATGTCTGTCATTGTATTTCCCAACCGCCGTGTCAAGATTTATTTATTTATTTCCTCAATCTCTATGATGAGTTTTGTTTTCCTGATTGCTGAGTTGCTGTATCGGGATCCCCAACAGTCACTTTTGAACTTACTAACTCATCACATTAAGCCATTACGTTTTACTTTGAACCTTTTTCTTGTTGTCCTAAAGTGTCAGTCTGTTCATTAATCTTATGCTATGGATTTTTGTTTTGTTGCCCGTCTGTTGTTATTCTTAGTGCTAGCAGTTACACTTGAACCTGCTGATTTATCACTTTGAATACATCTTGTTTCTATCTTGTCATCCCCAGCATATTGTTATCCCCAATGAGTCTTCACCCTCGTTTGCGTTTCTGTGGATCGCCGTTGCATTTATCTGCATCATACCATATTCAGCATATTCACTATTTAAAAATCAGGCATGTTAAGTCTCGTTGCATCTCACATATCATATCTCCAACGGAGTCCCTCATAAGTCATAGCATGTCATTACATTTAGGGGCAAAATTTCGGTTATTTCTATATTTAAATACCTTTCACTCCGATTTTTATGAGGATTAACATCACTAATTCTATCTGGTGAAGTTATTTAAATAGGGGCAACTGTCACACCCAAAATTTTACCCCTAATTGTTCTCCTCATATTTTCATCGCACTTAAGAATATTCCAAGATTATTTTTTACTGTCAATTATAAATCATTTTTTTTCTATTTACGCATGAATTTATCTTTTTATTTCTTTCTATTTCCGCATTTCTATTTAATTTATGTTTCTCATTTCCGACCTTTTCTATTTAATTTCTTTATTCTATTTTTAGTTTTATTCTTTTTTTTAATTTCTACTACTAGTCTTTTAGTCAATCCCTAGTTATATATATATATATATATATATATATATATATATATATATATATATATATATATATATATATATATATATATATATATATATATATATATATATATATATATATATATATATATATATATATATATAACCCTTTTAAAATTAATTTTCATTTATTTTTAAATTTTTAATCTCTTAAAGTTTTTTACCTCAATTTCTATTCCCATTTCTTTTATTCTCATAAAAGAAAGGGGATTTGTTTTATTTTTATTATAAAATTCAATTTCAATTACTAGTCTAGATTTTTAGTCATTTCTTTTTTTTATTTTATTTTTATCCATTTTTCTAAATTTAATTACTACTCTTGTTTTCAAATTCTCAATTCTAAATTAATTTTTTAAAATTGCTATTTCCAATTTTCATTTTCAAAAGGAGGTTGTTTCTATATTTTAATTTTTATTTAAGTTTAAGTTCAATTCTGTTTTTAAATTCATTTTTCAATTCATTTTTCAATTTTAATTTTTGTCCCAAGTTTGATTCATATTTCACATTTCCAATCAAGTTCTATATTGTTAATTCATGTTTCTAATCACAGCAAGGAAGACGCTTGTTTGGTATGTAGTGTTGGTGTTAATCTTTTAACAGTAAGACATGAGGACGAATTAGTTCAAATTTAAGAATGCCAATGCTCATAACGTCATCCGTTTTAAACATGCCAATAACCAAACCACTGTTATACCAGAAAGTGATTCATATAACCACCTGTTTTCAAACAGCAAGAAACTAGCTAGAATTTTTTTGCAAAAACAAAAAAAAAGGTTCTTCATCTCAGAGCATTTTTTTTAAAGAATGTTGTTGTATCTGATACAAATTCGAAGGATGAAACAACTACAATCAATTGGCCTGAATCATTCAACAAGTTGATGAAGATGAAGATCTTCAGGAACTAAGGGTTGCAACCGAAAGTAATTATCGCGAAGGTTTTCGCTAGTGTTTCGAATGTTAAAGGCGCGTATGCTAAGCTACAACATTTTCAATCACCTTTTGATCCTGACGGAATTGAAGCTTCAGATAAACTGCTAGTTTCTGAATTGAAGCAGTTGTTTGAGCTAAAGCAGTGTTACTTGAAGAAACAATTTGATCCTTCGCCGGAGAAAGCTATACTCGAAGCTGAATCGAAGGAGACAAAAGGTGTTATAAAAACCTGCGAAACACGGCGACATACGAAAAAACTATCAGTGTCGTTTGAAATATCTAGAGAGGAAAAGAAGAAATGAAGGATCAGTTTGTGATGCTTGCAAAAACCATAACCCTTAGACCTGCCAGTGAGTCTATCAATCACAACTTTCGCCCCTTGACAGAGTTAAAACGAGCCCTAAAAGTCTCCTGAAGAAGGTAATCACTAACATCCGTTGCCAAACTTCCAACATGCTTGCACACAAAATCAGAGAATGATTAATCAAGCTTTACAACGGACAAAGAATGGAAATGGCAAAGGCAGAAAAATGATGGATTCAAGTTTGATCACCTTTGAAGTATAAAAGAGGCATGGCTTGTCAATGCGTCTGAACTTGCGATATCTTTAGGAGTCGCCTCTCCATATTTTTCTGATGTCCAATCCGCCACCAGAATTTTTTTGAGTCAAATATCATGATTTGGAACCTACAAACAGAAAAGCGCAGCCATCATAAATCTATTCCGCAAACAGACAAAAACAAAGAAACTAAGAAGAACTTAGTTTGGTCCAAGTCTTGTTTCATTTGGTTTATTTCGAACTAAGAAATTGAGTCAGCAAGATGAAGTGCAAATTCATAAACAGACAGGTCCAGAAATCGAAGGCAATGTTTATTTCTGACTAGTTCATTTCAAATTTAAAAAACAAGGGGGGAACTAGTCAAGATTACACAATAGCAAAGGAAAGCAAAAGGTATCACAGATTCAGAATGAAAAACACAGACACCCAAAAGTAACTGTCAAAATATACCTCCTTAATATGCTGCGTTTTCAGACCTGCTGTAGCAGAGCCCAGGCCTGCTGCGGAAGCAGAGTTGCAGGTTGCAACAAACATGAAAGTAGCCTCTTTTGGAGTCAACCACCAAGACCTGTATTTTGTTTATGCCAAAACATGAAAAACTCTACTCCATAAACCAAGGACCTGCAACAGAAAAAGACCTCTCATCAGTATAAAACAATTTTCTGATATCTTAAGCTGAAAAAAACAAGTTTTCAACTCAAGAGTTCAAGAGGAAAAAAGCCCTAATCCCACCTCTATAAGAAGAGGCGAAATTCATCAGTACATGGGGATTAGGGGAAAGAAACCAAGCCGCGAACAAAAACATAGAAAACACAGAAAAACAAAGGAGGCCAAAAGATTCTAAAAGAAACCCTAGCCGCGGATCAAAAAGATTGAAGAAGACAACAATAACCAAAAGCTTCAAATATCTAAATTGTTGTTTTGAAATCAAAGAAAACCCTTCCTTTTTCGGTGAACAACAACTTTGATTTACCTTTCGTAAGCTGAGCTTCGTGAAGACAAATCATCCTTGCCGCCGTCAAATCGTGAGAACCATCAACGAGTGAATCCGAGCACCTAAAGTAGACGGAAACCATCACAAAGTCCACCAAAACACGCCGAGGCGAGAGAAATCGAAGCTGTGAGTTCACGGAAGGGAGAGCTTCAGTTGTATTCGTCCGAGCTCCGTCGTATCACCATTGATTTCAACCACATCACATCGGTATCTTCTTCACCTTTGATATCATTTTGCTTTTTCTGAAAATATTTACGCTTGTATTTCGATTTAGAGAGAGAGTTTTAGTTTTGATTCGTCTTGTTAATAGAGAAAGCAGACATAGAGATTTTTTAGGAAAAAGAAAGAGAAGCGATTGAGGAAAAATTGTTTCTTTCTGAGTTTGGAAAGGAATCGCAGCGACTGCGTGTTAAGATTAGGGTTTCATTTCCCCTTTCATCATTTAATCTGAACCGGGTCGCGGGTTTGGACCCGACCCGCATGTGCCCCCCGTGGGCCTTTCACGCTGGACTGCATTCCATTCTTTCTTTTATTGAAGTGTTTTTGTTCTTATTATTGATTTTGCTTGTTTTTCTCATAATTAATGATTCCATAAGTTAATATTTAATTTTTGTCATCATTTTTTTTGTTATTTCAAGATACATTTATTTTTATATATACTCCAAAATAAATAAATAAACATTTCATATTAACTTATTTATTTCATATAATTTTTTTAATTAATTTTTTTAAGTCATTGTGTAATTCTACTTAATTTAGTTAGTTAATTGTTTACCCTCCGATTAATTTTGCTTATAGGATGTATGATTACTTTTTTTTGCCCATCATTTAATTGCAACATGATTATGAAGGATTTGTACAAAAATTGATCGTATCTTCACTTTTGGTTATAAGTTGTAAAAAATAATATAACGATAAACATGACCACATTAAGACAAATCATTTCAAAATAATTTTAGAATTCTTGGTTCAACGCCAAGCGAACAATTCATACGCCTACATTTGCACACACGTAAGCCGATCATAATGCGATCGCCATCTGCACGATTTATCGCGTTAAAATTAAATACGGAAACAGAACTCTGGAGTCTAGCACTCCGCACGTTCTAGAACGAACTACAACTGGGCTAGCCCCACGCGTATTGTTTCGTTCACTCATTCGTTTTAATTGCATCAATTCTAAAACGTCTAAAAATAATTATCCAACTTATTTAAAAATTTAAATACGGAAACAGAACTCCGGAGTCTAGCACTCCGCACATTCTAAAATGGACTGCAACTGGGCTAGCCCCACACAACGTGGTCCATTCGCCTCCAGTATTTCAAAATAATTAATCGCACAAATTTAATCTACGAAAACAGAACTCCGGAGGCTAGCATTCCGAACGTTCTGGATTGGACCGCTACTGGGCTAGTCCCACGCGATGTGTTCAATCACCATTCGTATATCGAAATATCCCATTTATTTTCATAATTACGAAAGAATCGAACTCCGAAGTCTAGCACTCCGAACGTTCTAAAATGGACTGCAACTGGGCTAGCCCCAGGCAACGTGATCCATTCGCTCTTTCATATCTTAAAAACAACTTAAAACTTACCAACCAATTTAAATCATTTTCATAATTAATTATCGAAAGGCAGGACTCCGGAGTCTAGCACTCCGCACGTTTTGGAATGCAATCGCTCCTGGGCTAGCCCCACGCGACGTTTTTAGTCAAACACTTTTTCTCTAAAAATGAACATTGTTTAAATCACTCTATCTCGCAAACAAGCTAGCGCTTCAACCTCCACCGCGAGTATAAGCCAACGCTTAGCAGTAGAATGCGTTTTGAACAATCGTTCGATTAAAAACCACAAACCGTAGTAGCACGAACTACGAAGCTCTGACTTTCCCATTGCACAGGGGAATACGTAGGCACAGGGATTTTAATCCTTCGCGAGCACCCTAATAAACATTTAATATTTTCTTCGTCATAATAATAATAATTTAAAACTTTAAACAAACATATTAACAATCATTTAGAAGACAAAGACTTAAGATCAAACATTTAATCGCATAATTAGCTAAGAGGTTCCCGTTGAGTACAACGGACGTGAGGGGTGCTAATACCTTCCCCTTGCGTAACCGACTCCCGAACTTAGAATTTGGTTTCGTAAACCATTTCTTATCCTTTATTAGGTTGTATCTATATCTCCCTTTTCTTTAAGTAGAATAAATAGAATTAGGTGGCAACTCTGTTGTTTGTTTTAAGATCGTATATTTTTCGAGGTACGACAAAATGTCTGGCTGGCGACTCTACCTTTTCCGCGCCACTTTCGCATTTGTACTAGGATGAAAATCCCGGGAGCGACAGTTGGCGACTCCGCTGGGGACAGAACCCAGAATCTCTAGTTTCCCTCGTAGAGTCAATCCTAGCGCCTGTTTGTTTTGTTTCTTTGGGTGTTTATATGTGTGTTGTTGTGTGTTTATTTACTGTTTTCATTTACAATTTTTACTTTACAGTATTTATTTACTGTTTTCAATATTTATTTTCCCTGCATCATATATACTGAATTGTCTGGCTGTGCTGGTTTCATTTTTTCTGTGGGATGGGATTTGTTACTATGAGATAAGCCAAATACTCAGATTGAGTGCATCTAGGACTTAGAGTGCTTCCACTGTGGCTTCATGGCATCTTGCTATGTTGGTATTAGTGAGTTCCAAACCCAGACTTGCGACCGTCTTGGGAATATATTGATACCGGAATCTTTCTGGGGCAATATACAACCTTGATAGTTATGTGCATCTGGGGACCGATCATTGAGGACCTTTGTGGAAGTATCCCTCTCTAGTGATGACAGTGGCAGACCATATTTGTTGGCAAACCCACTCGCATCTGAGGGCCTAGTGGGAACTCGCATAGGATGGCCTGGTTCTCTCATAGGAATCCAGTTAAGGCAAACTATTCGTATGATGATAGTATTGTATCCCAAGGGCTAAATGTACTATTGTTTCTCGATTCAGTGCTTGAAGATGGGGACTTATGAGGGATGCTTGTTTCTTTGGACTTAGCTGAGACCTCCCTGAGTAGTACATAACGCCAAACCGATTCCTTGATTTGGTCATGAGCCATTTCTCGGAAATGGTGAACGTATTATTGCTATTCGGTTTTGAAAGTCTGTGATGTTGACCTGGGTAGCACACCCGTGAGATTGGGAGGGGTTTACAGGTTTGCAGGAACCCTAACCTTCAACACACCCATTGTGCCAGCATGATTCAGTATTGTGATCTGTTCTCCAACACATTGATTCTGAGATTTGAACCTTTGATCAGAGAGATGATTATTATGATGTGATGATGTTGTGACCCTGCACAGACACTTGCTCATATGATTGACACTACACAGACACATCACTGATCACATGCTTTGCCTTACATCATGACATCATTAATCATATGTGTTCTTTTTATTCTCATGGTTCATATTACTCCCGATTCTCGGTCACATTGCTACTTCAAGATGGAAACTCCAAGGAAGAAGAGTGTTCACTACACTTTCTTGTAACCAGAAACTGAGGGTATTCAAAAGATGATCAGTCTGATGAATGACAAGGTTCTGGATGACTTCAGAAGAGAGTATGGAAGGATCTTGGAATATGTGAATAAACCAACAGTTGATCAAAGGGATAACCTTCATTCCTTGCTACAATTCTATGATCCACGATTGCGAGTCTTTGTGTTTCCAGATTATCTTTTGGCTCCTACATTGGAAGAAGTTTCCAACATCCTTAGGGTCCCCATCAAAAGTGGTGTTCCCTATTTTGGCTTGGAGAGGATTCATTCATGCAAAGACATAGCTGACATTTTCCATTTGGATTTGTCCAAAGTTAGTAGAGGGCTAGATGTCAATAAAGGTAAGGGATTTCTCTTGGATTTTCTTGTCAAGGAATCTCAAGATATGGCCTCAGAGAACAAGTGGGCTAAGTTCAACACATTTCTAGCCTTAATGGTATATGGGATAAGCTTGTTCCCATGGGAGAAACGTTTGATTAGCATGGAAGTTGTTGTCATCTTCATTCAGAGAAACCCAATGCCTACACTGCTAGGTGATTTTTTTACGGGGTCCATTACAGGAACGAGAAAAGAAAAGGGTATGTGAATTGTTGCGCCCCTTTGTTTGCTGATTGGTTTGTAAGGCAACTCCCAAAATCAGGACCTTTCTAAGACTTGAAACAAGATTGGAAGTGGTCCAAAAGATTGGTGGGCTTAACCTCAGACAACATATCTTGGGGGTGTAACAAAGACCTGATGTAGCCTTGCTGGGAAGGAAAGGAGGAATAAACTATAATCCTTCGTTGTCTAGGAAACAGTTTGGTTATCCTCTGAAGGTTCCACCATCAGCTGAAGAGGTAGTTGAGTCATTGTATTTCTCGACAGAAGGAAATATGGAGTTATGTATATAGGTAGCCCAAGCTTGGGAGGTCAGGATAAGGAAAGGAAAGAAAGATTTTGGGAAGGTGGACCCAAAAACATATGATCCTTTTGCGACAAGGTTGAAAGATCGTGTAGAAGTCTTACTTCTCCCGTTCTCTATGGAGTCCCCTGTATACCCTAAGGAGAAGTTACCCTTGGATTCAGTACCTCTCAAAGATTACCAGAAATTGGAGGCCTTGGTTAAACAACTTAGAATGGAAAATCAAGAGGCCAACAATTCATGGCAAAAGTTGATGATTCAGAATCAGAAGTCGGAAGCGAGAGCTCACCAGGCTGAAGAGATGGTCAGGCTCAAGCAACAAGACTTCCAGGAGAGAGAACTCTACTTCAAGAAAATAGGGCTAGCTGAAACTCATAAGACAGGTCAGCGCCGAAAAGATAAGAAAACTTTGAACGAAGCCAATGAAGCTATAACTTTTTGGCAGGAGAAGTGGGAAGATAATCTGAAGAAGCAAAAGGAGTTGGAGACTAAATACAAACTGGAGATCAAAAGTCTTTAGGACTCTCTAGCTGAACAAGGAGAGCTTCTCCAAAAGGCCCACTACCAACAAAAGGATTACCTTTAGGATATGGCAAAGAGTCAGCAGACAGTGGAAGACACTCAAAAGGAAATATAAGAGTTAAAGCTTCAGGATGAGATTAAGAAGATCAAGACCGAGTCAAGTGCAAGCAAAGAAAGTGAGAAGGTGTTCTTACATCAGATTGAAGAGTTGCATGCCTCTTTTGATCTCAGGGATCTCCTAATTCAGAAGCTCATACAAGATCCAAATCATCCATACATGGCCCAGTTGGTCCAAGGTGTCAAGTGCCTTAGCTGGAGGTTGCAAGATGTAGAACTTCCTAGGGTTTAGTCTCGTGCTCTCATATATGGATTACCCACAGGCCTGTTGTGGGATTTTAATATCTTTATTTGATTTTATAAGTGGTTATAAGTTCACAAGATTGAAGAATTTCAAGTCATTTGCAAACTTTCCATTTTTGGACATGACTTGTAATGAAAACTTTCCATTTTAGGAAAGATTTTCAACCTCCTCTTTCTTGATCAAAAAGGCTTCAAATGAAAAATCTTCAAACATGAAAGTTGTAGATTGGATCTTCCCATTTTCAAAAAATACAAGAACTCCTCTTGATTCATCCTAGAACTTAAGATATGATGTTTCAAAGTTGGGAAAAATCTTATAATTTTCAAGTATATGCCAAAGAGGGATTTTTGCAAAACCAAGTTTTAAGACTTCTTGTGACCTCTAATTGACTTCTAAGCATCATAACAACATAACACAACTTGCCTTTATCATAATTATGCCAAGAATCACAAGATTTCATGCCTTGCACTTCAAGAAATTTCAAAGAGGGAAATTTGCAAAATCCATGCTATCACATGAATCAAGCCATCCAGCTCACAAAATCTGATCCAAGGGCCATCCTTGAATGAAGCTGAGACAGGACAAGCCTTGTGATCTCCTCTGACCCATGCCATACTCATAATTGCCAAACATTTACTTTTTTGCAAATGAGGTCATACCAGTCAAAATGAGCCACAACAACTCTCTGGACCAATCAACATTGTTTATGTGAACCTCATGGACCTCAAACATAACATCACACAAGCCTGAAACATACACACATTCAGATTTCCCAAAATTTCCATAAACCTTCAAGTCTTCGATTCTCTCTACACAGCCAACAAAACTCACTAATTCTTTCATCAACCATCTCCATTTGGCCTAAGGATCAAACCCCCACCCTCAAAATGGCCTGAAACATCATAAACCAAAAGCACCATTTTTGTTACACCAGAACCAAAACTCACAAAATAGCCTTTGTAAACTCCTTCCAGGCATTCCATTAGCACCAGAGGGACCAGAGGAGGCATTTTCAACAAGAGAGAGGCTCTGAAAGTCCACATTCAAAGATCTCCAGCTCAGGTAACCTCAAGAACATTTTCTCTCATAACCTTATTTTCTTGTTACAAGATGAAAATACATGTTATGGGGTTCATCATGATGTCTTTAAAATTGAAAATGGTGAAGAAATGAGGATTTCATAGGCTTCTGAAAGTTTGTCCAGATTTTTGTTCTTCTTCGATTCTCCATGTTTGTGTTATAAATCATATTTGTTGATTGATTTGAGTTTCGTGTGAGTAGGGGAATCTTTCTGGGCAGGTTAGAGAGGTTTTAGTGACCTAGGGAGGAAGATGAGGTTTTGAGTGACCGGAGAAGATGACCAGAGCTTCCCTCCGGTCACCTGAGGGTCATTAGGGCTTAATTAGGATTTTAATCTCCAGATGCGTTTTGGGCCATTGGATCTTGTTTTGTTTAGCGCGTGGATGGATCAGATTCACTCATTAACCCTAACCTTTAATTAATTAACTTAATTAGGTTTAATTAAATTAATTAAATCAGAAACAATCCCAGCCATCCAAAAACACGCGCAGTCACCCCAACTTTGAATCTGGGCCTTAGATTTTGCATACTTTGCATTTTCTTTTATTTTATTTGTATTTCTTTTGTCATATTTATTAAAATAGCAAAACTATTTATAAAAATCTCATTTTCTGCATTTTCACTTCAAATATTTTTCTAAACTCAAAAACATTTTTATTTTTAATTTTTGCATTAAAAATGTATTTTTTAAATCATTTGAATATTTTATTTAATTAATTAATTGATTTTAATTAATTAAAAATACATTTAGGTATCTAAAAATCACCAAAAAAAATCATGAAGCATTCTCATACATTTATAAACATTTACAAACTCACCATACAAATTTATTTTTAGGTTTGATCATGTTTTCATAATTTACTTTGAATTAGGGTTCATAAACTTCCATTTTTCTAACCCTAACTTGAAAAAATCATTTATGATCAACCATGATGAGTTTGAACTTGGTTCTTTTTGAATTATTTCACACATTTCATCTAGTATCTAGGTTATTTAACTCATAGTTTTGCATTGCATTTTAATTTTTTTTTGAATTTTTCATGAAGAACCACCCAAAAACCCTAGTTAACTTAGAAAATTCACATCTTTGCCTAGGTTTAGCTTCTGACCTCCACCTTTGGGGAGTGATCTTGTGTGTGTTTAGGGTTTGTTTAATGTCATTTTCAAATTTTTATCATGATGTATGCTTCTGTTTTGGTCATGTGCATCTCATACTTCCATAAAACCCTAATTTCTCCTGTTCATTTGCATTCATCTTTGCATATCATCATCATATGAACTTGCCATGACATTTCATGCTCTTGTATGACATCTTAGACATCTTAATACATGCTTGAACATTGATTGATCATTTCTTCATTCATTTGATATGTTTTGCATTTATTACATTTCATGAACATCCATGTGTTTTCAAGCTTCTAACATGCTTCCTTTGCATCTCATCTCTTGTATGATCACTCATATGCATCATATTTTTCTTTGCATCATTTCATATCACTTTTGCATCATGTTTACACTTCTGTTTTGGTCATTGCACTTCCATTTGCTTTATTTCCTTTTGCTTTGCATCTTATGCATCTCACACTAACATTTCAGGGGCTTATGGCAAGCTGTTTGGGATGTGGATTTGCCTTCACATCCCACCTTCTTCTCATCTCTTCATTTGCATATCTTACTTGTCTTTGAAGTGAACTTTCTTCACTTGTGCTCTCTTGCTCCTATCTCCTTCTTTTAGGTTACTTATCTTCTTCAGGAAGTAAGTAACCTATTCCTCCTTCTCTTCTCTTTTCATCTGCTTCTCTTCCTTGGTGGCCTCCTGAAGATCTTTCTCTAAGCCTCACAAACCATAGGATATCCAAGAATGATAATTTTTAGGGTTTTATATAATCTCCCCTTAGTTTTTACCTTTGAGTCTCCTTGAGTCTCTTTTCTCATCTCATAATCAGAGGCTAAACACTTAAAGCTTTAGGACTTTGAATTAGGGTTATGTCTGCATCCTTATCTTAGGATGGAGTGTATAACTTTAATCCTTAGTGTTAAACCTTTAATTTGTTTACACCTCTTAATCAAAACACCTAATAATTATTAAGACTTAAGCTAGTAACTTGGGCCTTATTTAGGGTTACATCTCTTCCTCATGGTTAAGAGGGACTAACCCTAGTGTTTAATGGACAAGTCCCCCTCAAGCTAGTCTTACAAACATAAAATCCACTTCTTAATCCCACCTTTAATTAAACTTCACTTAATAAAGGCTTGTTATATAATGAATTTAGTCCCTAACCATGGATTAAGTTGAGGTATCTTCCTCAGCTTAAGTGTTCTCATCTATCATCCTTCTCTTAGGATGGTGTAATGAGTTCACTAATCCCTGATTAGAGATTAAAGTCATTACTTAACACTAAACAAAAACCCAAAAAACACATAATAATTACCAAGTAGGTTAATGATCTTAATCCTATATCATCATGGTAATTAAGTTGAGATGCTTATCTCACACTTAAGTAGGCTCATTATCCCTAATCAGGGAGGATATAATGAATTTACAACCCTTGATTTAGGCTTAAGCTCATTATCCTATGCAAAACACCAAAAACAATAAAAAACTGAAAACACTAAAACAAACAATAAACGTCTCCTCCAGGATTCTTTTCTCATCACACTCACTATGAAACGAGAACTTGCTTCTTCCGTCTAATGCAAGACAGTTAGCACTCGAGCCAGCCGATTCATACACTTGAGCATAGGCAAGCAAGTTGTTCACAGCCAAAATCATTCAGTCTCTTTGAGTCGAACTACGGTGTTCTGACTTCCTCATTGCACGAGAGGATATGTAGGCATAACTCAACGATTATCAAACAAAAGTCTCTTTGTCTTCCCCCTCTCCTCCTTCCAAATTTTCTTTCTAAGCCTCAGTCTTGAGCATCTCTCTTTTTGCACTGACACACTGTACATTCATTCCTAGCTTTTCATACACAGTCAACACATGCACTACCCCTTTTAAACACATTCTTGTAAGCGTGGATCCCGTAGAGTACGACGGACGATTTGGGTGCTAATACCTTCCCAGGTCGTAACCAACCCCCTTTCTCAGTTTCTCTGGTTCGCAACCGTCTTATCCATATCCTTCTAGGTTTGTGCAGTATTACCTTTCCTTCGGGATAAAAATGCCTAGCTGGCGACTCTATTCAACCTCAACCTCCAACATCGCCGACCGTCCGCGTCTGCACCGGGACGAGAGTCCTGGGGAGCGACACTTGGCCAAAAGGAATATGTTCCCGGGTTGTGGAGAAAATTGCCCAGATTGTACTAGTTCCCCTAATGGTTGCGATCAGCTGAGATCGGGGGTACAGAGGATGGTCAATGAAAGAAGTATATAGTTCGATATATTAACTATTACAATTTATTACAACCCTGCACAAGTTCTGCCGCAGCGAGGGTGGCGCCAATAACCATCACCACCTCTGGACCAGTCCCATATCAGAGTGATCGAGCTATTCCTTGGAATTATGGGGGTGAAGTGTACTATAATGGACAAAAACAAGACTTAACTGCATCCACTTCCTCTCCGTGCCAAATTGAAAATGTTGGAGTTGGGGGGTTTACCAGAAGCGGTAGATTATTTGCGCCAGAAACTCTAAGAGGTAGTGCATTGCCACAAAAAGATATTGTTGATGCTCAAGCGGAAGCCAGGGAAAACAGCCCATGACTAATGATGCACCTGCGCCAAAAGCAAATCCTGACATGACTTTTGATAAGGATGCAGAGGAATTCCTAAGAATCATTAAGAAAATTGACTATAAGATCGTAGACCACTTACAGCAGACTCCCTTGAAGATCTCGGTCTTATCCTTATTAATGTGTTCGGATTCGCATAGGAAAGCCCTATTGAAGATTCTGAACAACGCGTATGTACCGCATGATATATCAATAAATCAATTGGAAATAGTGGTGTCAAGTGTAAACTCTAGCCATGGCTTGCGATTCACAGATATGGACTTAACATCCGAGGGACGCAGTCATAACCGCGCCTTGCACATCTCCATGAAATGCAAGGGGTTGTACTCTCCCACGTGCTGGTTGACACAGGGTCATCATTAAATGTGCTTCCCAAGAAAGCCCTCATGAAGCTGAATTATGATGGGGACGTGTTGAGGCCAAGCGACTTAGTCTTATGGGAATTCGATGGTTCAAGGAGGTCAGTGTTCAGAGAAGTGAAGTTGCCTATCAAGGTGGAACCACAAGTCTTCAATGCTACTTTCTACGTAATGGATATCTAACCAGCCTATAGCTGCTTGTTGGGGAGACCGTGGATCCATTTAGCAGGAGCAATATCCTCTACCCTCCATCAAAAGCTCAAATTTTTATGGGAAGGGCAGATTGTAACACTGTCAGGAGAAGAGGACATCTTCATCAGCCACCTAGCATCATTCAAATATGTGGAAATGGATGGAGAAATCATTGAGACTCCCTGCCAAGCTTTTGAACCCATCAAGTCTAAGATTACATCATCATCGGCTACTTTATCTGAAGACCCAAAGAAAGGAGTTTCTATAGCTTCTTACAAGCAGGCCTTAGAGGTGGTAAAGTCTGGTATGAAGATAGGCTGGGGCAAGACAATTGAGATCCCAGGAAAAAAAACATGTATGGAGTTGGCTACCAGCCTGGTCAGTCAACACCTGGACAGAGTGCTAGAGGTCAGAAAGGCCCAATTACCTTCACCAGTGCTGGGTGGATTGATCATGGCAACGTCTGTGCTGCGCAAGAGGACATGATTGACAGTGACTGCGATCTTGATGAGTGGGTTAAGCCTTATGATCCGGGGACACAACTCAACAAATGGTTGGCTGAAAAGCCCATCTCTGTCTCAGCTTGAAGAGTAATAGTTTTTACGTTTTCCTTTCCTGTATTCAAGCTCTATGCCTTACCCGGGGCATAGTAGCTCATTGTAAGGGTTCTTTTGTTCATGATATAATTTCATAATCATCAATAAAGCGGACGTTTTTGCATTCATACATGTTGCTCATTGTCTTTCATTTTCATGTTGTTTTTGTTTGAAAAAGAAAAAATATGCAAGTTCATACAAAATAAATGGCAATGTTTCCTCAACCCATTTCTAAATCTAGCATGAATCATCATTCATGCAGATGCTCCTCATCAGGTCTCATCAACGACGACCTTGTTATGGCTCAGTATAACTTCGACAACCCGATCTACCTAGTCGATGAGGAAGGTGAGGAAGATTGTGAACTGCCTGAAGAGCTAGCCAGGTTGCTTAAACAAGAGGAGAAGATGATTTAACCACACGAGGAAGCTATTGAAGTGATAAATTTGCGTACTGAAGAAGACAAGAGAGAGGTAAAGATCGGGGTTGCGTTAGAAGAATCTATCAAGAGTCGTCTAATTGCCATGCTTCGAGAATATGTTGATGTCTTCGCCTGGTCTTATCAAGACATGCTTGGATTGGACACTGACATCGTGGTGCACAAACTACCTCTCAAGGAAGAGTGCCCACCTATCAAGCAAAATTTGAGACGTACACACCCTGACATGGCCATCAAAATTAAAGAGGAAGTGCATAAACAGTTTGACGCCGGATTCCTGGATGTAACAAGTTATCCCCTATGGGTCGCAAATATTGTACCAGTCCCTAAAAAGGACGATAAGGTCAGAATGTGCGTGGACTATAGGGATTTGAATCGGGCCAGCCCTAAGGATGACTTCCCTTTGCCTCACATTGATGTGCTAGTTGACAACACTGCTCAATTTTCAGTATTCTCCTTCATGGATGGCTTCTCGGGCTATAATCAGATCAAAATGGCGCCAGAGGACATGGAGAAGACTACATTCATTACGCCCTAGGGCACCTTCTGTTATAAAGTCATTTCGTTTGGTTTGAAAAATGCTGGTGCAACTTACCAACATGCAATGGTGACACTATTCCATGATATGATTCATTACGAGATTGAGGTCTACGTCGATGACATGATTGCAAAGTCACAAACGGAAGAACATCTGGTCAACCTAGCCAAGCTTTTTGACAGCTTCGGAAATTCAGACTAAGGTTAAACCCGAACAAATGCACCTTCGGGGTACGTGTCGCTCCCGAAGATTTGCATCTCGGTACAAGCGCGAACGGTCGGCGAGAGGAGAAAATGAAATGAAGTGAAAAGAGTCGCCAGCTAGGCATTTTCATCCCGAAGGAAAGGTAATGCTGCATAAACCTAGGAAGATATGGATAAGACGGTCGCGAACCAGAGAAACTGAGAAAGGGGGTTGGTAACAACCTGGGAAGGTATTAGCACCCAGATTGTTCATCGTACTCGACGGGATCCATGCTTGAAAGTTTGTGTTTAAAGGTGTAGGTGTCCGTGCTATCTGTGTGCAAAAGCTGGAAAAGAATGTACAAGTGTCAGTGCAAAAAGAAGTGAAATGCTCAGGAATGAGGCTTAAAAGAATAATGCTGGAAGAGGGGGGAAGAGACGGAGACTTTTGTTCGATAACAGTTAATTTATGCCTACGTATCCTCTCGTGCAATGAGGAAGTCAGAACACCGTAGTTCGACTCAAAGAGATTGAAAGATGAATTGACTGATGAACTGCTTACTTGCCTATGCTCAAGCGTATGACATGTCTGGCTCAGGTGCTAACTATCTTACATTAGACGGAAGAAGCGAATTCTCGTTTGTGAGTGAAGATGATGAGAAAAGAATCCCGAAGGAGACGATTATTGTTTGTTTTTGGGTGTTCAATATTTTATTGCTTTTTTGTGTTTGTCATAAGTTGATGAGCTTAAGCCTAAACCAAGGGTTGGTAAACTCATCATATCCTCCCTTTGATTAGGGATAATGAGAATACCTTAAGTATGAGGTAAACACCTCAAACTTAATTACCATGATGATGTAGGATTAAGATCATTAACCTACTTGTGATTATTTAGATGTTTTTGGTATTTTTGTTTAGTGTTAAGTAATGAGTTTAAGCCATAATCAAGGATTTAATGGACCAATTACACCATCCTAATAGAAGGATAATAGATGAGAATACTTAAGCTGAGGAAGATACCTCAACTTAATCCATGATTAGGGATTAACCTCATGACAAAACAAAGCCTTTATTAAAGTGGATTTTAATTAATGGTAAGATTAAGAAGTGGATTTTATGGTTTGTAAGACAACTTGAGGGGGACTTGTCCATTAACACTAGGGTTAGTCCTTCTTAACCAATTAAGGAAGAATTAGAACCCTAATTCAAGGCCCAAGTTACAAGCTATTGTCTTAGTGATTATTAAGATGGATTGATTAAGAGGTTTAAACACATTAAGGTTTTAACACTTAGGATTAAAGTTATACACTCTATCCTAAGAGAAGGGTGCAGGAATAACCTTAATCACAAAGCCTTAAAGCCTTAAAGGTTTAGTCTCTGATTATGAGATGAGAAGAGAGACACAAAGATGACACAAAGGTAAAACTAAAGGGGGGACTAATCAAAACCCTAATTATTGTCATGCTTGGATGTTCCTATGGTTTGTAAGGCTTAAGAGAACACGGACGAGTGTCGAATCTTTGGGGGAATAAGCGTATATACAAGATACGGACAAGTATCTGTATAAGTATGAATGAGTATTGTGAAGTATGAGCAAGACACGGACGAGTGTTCGGCTTGCTGGGAAAGAGTGACACAGACGGGTATCAAAAGAGAAAACGTACAAGTTATGAACTTATATGCATACGGGAGTGCAAAATGTGTTTCGGCGACCTACGGGGATAGGATGACACGGACAAGTGTCGAAAGGAGGGTATTATAAACAAATGTTTGGTTTGCAACAAGTGTTTGGGCAACCATGCTGGGGAGTGGTGACACGGACGGGTGTCAAAAGAGTGTATAGATATATCTGCAGGGGATGATATGAGATGACACGGACAAGTGTCGAGAAGAGTATATATGAACATGTATTTGTATTTGAGAGTGCAAAGGGGACGCTTTGGCTTTCTGCTGGGGAAATATGAGATGACACGGACGAGTGTTGAGTAGAACATTTTGTAGGCAAGTATCTTGTATATAGAAAGTGTCCTGGCAACTTTTACTTGAGAATGATGACACAGACAAGTGTCAAAAGGAGCATGTATATGTATTTGAGAGTGCAAAGGGGACGCTTTGGCTTTTATGTGCAAGGGATGCATTTTGTATATTGTTGAAAAGGTACTGTTGGTATTTACAGGTGACTGTTTCAAAACCTGACTTGTGATCATGCAATATGTTTGATTTTTGCCGTAATGCTCCGTATTAGACGGAATGCTACGCTCTGGGGGAAAATGATGTGAATGCTATGATTATGCAAAAGAAACCGATTCGGGATTCGGCTCCCGCTGCTGTGAAGATCTCTGGCTGATCTGCTTGGAGTGATATCCCAGCTGGGGATGAGATCATTGGTAAATCTTGATAAAACATACAGTTTTTCTTGGGGAACTAGATCACTGATAGATATATCCGGTAAGGAGATATCCCAGCTGGGGATGAAGAAGCTTTCGTCACTTTGTTGTGTGAGATTTTTCAGGCATCACTCTTCTGGATAGAGTCTGGAACTCTGTGGGGAGATGGTTCCCTAACTTTGCTGAGGATGAGAGATCTGGCACTCAGTTTGGGGGAGAAAAGATCACTAGATGATCTTCCTAGAGATACCTGTGATGATCCCGGCTGGGGATGAGGATGCTTTGACAACTCTGTTGGGTAGAAAGCATTTCAGATGTTGCTTGAGAAGATGTGCTGGGGAAATGATGTTTGGTAACTTTGCTGGGGAAAACATTCCAGATACTATTAGGGGAGGAAGTATGTTTGGCATGCCCCATGTTGCGCATTGAATACCTGCAACCTGTTAAGACAAAGAAACGCACAAGTATCCCGAGGTATCCCTTACCGGATTCCGTCATAGGAGTTAGATATTCCTGAGAGTAAATACATTTCCTGTAAGTATTTATTAAAGATGGCACATCTATTTTACGCAAGTATCATGATTACTGGACATTTTGCAAACGAAACAAAAATGCACGAGACAAGGTGTGACTGAAAATCTGATTATTAATCTGGGTGCCCTGAATTGGCAAATACAGTCAAAGAAACAGATCCCCTGAAATGAGGAGATTGTTACAAATTGAGAAAAGGTAAAAGTGCTGGCAATGTTGACGACACTTCAGTGAGCTTCCCTTTGCTATGACCCGTATGACCTTGACGTTCTTCTTATCTTGCTTTCTGAAGAAGGTTGATTCTGACTGATGCTTTATCCTTTCGAAGCTTGCCATGTTGTAGGTGATACAGACGAATTCAGAATGCGGTTGTTCGTTCATTCCCTTGTTTTGCGTGGATCGCCCTTTCGGGTTTTCAATCCACCGGGATACCCATTTTTGCATGAGCTGTCCAATGCGGCTTTTCAACTAAGCGGGTGTACATTTTTTGATTTTTCCCTTATTTTTTGCCCGAGTCTTTTATTCTGTTTTTGACTCGCCGGGATGCCCTATTTTTGCCTGGACTTACATTCTGTTTTTATGTCCAGCGGGTCATTTTATGCGAAGTATTTTTTAACTGCATCTGAATTCATAGGGGATAGGAAATTTTCACCATCCATAGTAGTGAGCATCAGTGCTCCACCAGAGAAAACTTTCTTTACTATGAATGGGCCATCGTAGTTCGGGGTCCACTTGCCTCTGTGGTCTGTATGAGGAGGAAGGAGTCTTTTCAGCACAAGATCTCCTACTTGGTATTCCCGAAGCCTGACTTTCTGATCGAAGGCTTTCTTCATTCTTTTCTGGTATAACTGCCCATGACAGATTGCAGCTAATCTCTTTTCTTCGATTAGATTCAGTTGATTGTACCGAGATCGGACCCATTCTGCTTCATTCAGCTTGACATCCATCAATACCCGCAAGGAGGGTAATTCAACTTCAACAAGCAGGACTGCCTCCATACCATACACAAGCTGATACAATGTTGCCCCAGTAGACGTCCTGATTGAGGTACGGTACCCATGCAAGGCAAATGGTAGCATTTCATGCCAGTCTTTGTATGTAACCACCATCTTTTTCACAATCTTCTTGATGTTCTTATTAGCCGCCTCAACAGTGCCATTCATCTTTGGCCTGTAAGGAGAAGAGTTGTGGTGTTGGATCTTGAAGTCCCGACATAGTTCTGCCATCATTTTATTGTTCAAATTGGAACCATTATCAGTAATGATTCGCTCGGGTACTCCATATCGATAGATGATGTCCCTTTTCAGAAATCTGGCTACCACTTGTCTGGTGATGTTGGCATACAAAGCTGCTTCAACCCATTTGGTGAAGTAATCAATGGCTACCAGGATGAATCTGTGGCCATTTGAAGCAGTCGGTTCAATCTTTCCAATCATGTCAATGCCCCACATGGCAAAGGGCCAAGGTGAAGACATCACGTTCAAAGGATTAGGAGGCACATGCACTTTGTCTGCATAAATCTGGCATTTATGACACTTCTTGGCATAGGCACAACAGTCTGCATCCATTGTGATCCAGTAGTAACCTGATCTTAATAATTTCTTAGCCATTGCATGCCCTCCAGCATGAGTACCAAAAAAATCCTTTATGCACCTCGTGCATCGGTAGTTCTACTTCTTTCTTATCAACACATCCGAGCAGAACCATGTCAAAGTTTCTCTTGTACATCGAACCATCAACATTCAAGAAGAAACTACCAGCCAGCCTTCTTAATGTCTTCTTATCATTGAATGATGCCCCAGGTGGGTATGTTTGATCCTCTAAGAAGCATTTGATGTCATGGAACCAAGGCTTGTCATCTTTAGCAATGTCCACAGAGAATACATATGTCGGTTAGTCAAGTCTAGATACTGAAATCTGAGGCACATAATTGGCAGTCTGAACCTTGATCATGGAGGAAATGGTAGCCAAAGCATCTGCGAACTGATTTTCGTCTCGAGGGATGTACTCAAGTTTGACTGTTGTGAAGAAAGTCAATAATCTCCTCGTATAGTCACGGTATGGGATCAGATGCTCTTGGTGAGTGTACCATTTGTTGTTGGTCTGATTGATTACCAAAGCTAAATCCCCGAATACAGTTAAAGTCTTGGTCCTGAGGTCAATGGCTTCCTCAAGACCTATGATACAAGCTTCGTATTCAGCTTCGTTGTTAGTGCATGCAAAGGTAAGTTTTTCCGAGAAAGGCATATGAACTCCCTTAGGTGTAATGAGCACTGCACCAACTCCACGACCATTCATGTTAACAGCCCCATCAAACATCATTGTCCATTCTTCTTCTGGGTCAGGCCCTTCAGTGTGAACAGGCTCTTTGATCGGAAAATAGCAAGTGTACTATTTTTACCGATGCAATAATAAAAGGGAGTTATCCTAAATATCGATCTCAAGGACTGCGTAACGAAATAAGTTCTAATGAATTGATTTCAATTGGACAAAAGTTATGGTTGAAAGTTTGTTTTTAGATTAAATAAAATTAAAATTACTAAAACGTAAACAAAAACAGAGATTGCACTTATATGAGAATAATGCCAGGGACGGTGTATGATCTGCAATGCAATGACTTAATAATTTCTCAATTTTACAGAGACATGCTTCAAAAAGTATCTTTCCTATGTTCAATAATGTTTTTCCAAAATTCCTTTAGAGAAAAACCTTTGGTATTCTTCCTAGACCTTGATTCCTCAATGGGCAAGGAAGAATATCAAGCAATAATTCTGACATAAAAATGGTTTTCATAGGATATTCCAATTCCTCGGTAATATTTACTGTGATAAAAATTATGCAACAAGGTTAGGATGGTTGGTCAGACCAAATCCTAACTACGATCAATTATCCAATTTTCCAACAAAGATAAAGCATTAAGAACGTTGCATAAAATAAAGAAACGGATTTAAACGCATAATCTCAAAATTAAGAATTCAAATTATCATTACATAAAGCAAATCAGGGACACCCCCTGGCATTGGGGGGTTTAGCCACTCATGTTTATAACGAAAATAAAAACAGAGTAATAATATAGAGACATTACAATTAACGTAGAATCGGTTGGATCGTCAATCGCTTCCGCTCTTGATCAATCCTTCTTCTCCCGTTATCGTTCAATCCCAAAATCCCCAAATCAAAAAGTAAGTATATTTCAGTCTTAATCATCTAATATAAATCAGTCTTCCAAAAACACCGCGAAAAGTCCAGAATGCCCTCGCAGCAACATAAAAATATCAGGCTTTTTCTGGTTTCCACAACACGGGCCGTGTTGTGCAACACGGGCACCCGTGTTGTGTCTCTGAGTCTTCTCAAAAAGTCCTCTTCTTCAGATGCCATGACACGGGCCGTGTTGTACAACACGGGCACCCGTGTCACAACACTGGTTTCCTCCTTTTCTTCCATAAACTCCCTCTTCAGCAGGCCTTCACAACACGGGCCGTGTTGTACAACACTAGCACCTGTGTTCTGCTTCTGATATCCTATTTTGCTGTTATTTTTCACACTCGGATCATCTTTTTGAAAGCTTCGAACAATCGATTAGATGTTGACCTGAAAACACATCAAAAACAACCACATAACACCTACCAAAGATAAAAATTGATAAAAAGATTAAAACTAAACTTGCATGCTACATTAAGAAAACTACGACGAAAACGTGAACGAAATACTTCAAACAAACGAAATTATTCGCAAAGGACAATGAAAAATGGCTTGAAAACTACAACTAAAGATCACTGATCAAACTCCCCCGAACTTGAACTTTTGCTTGACCTCAAGCAAAGATCCTGTATTTACACATTCAAACACTAGCGAGATGAATTACGATACTCATACGTGGATTTTCGTTCCAAGTCACCCAACAAGTTCTTTTGGTACTTCTCTCTCTATAAAGGTATCACACAAACACTAAATTGCGGAAAACCCCGGACCTGAATCTCCTTTTTGGTAACCTCTCCGACTATGCTTCGGGCTTAGGTCTTATGTTTCGATTTTCCACCCTTTTCATTCGGACAATCCTTTTTAAGGCTTCTTATGATTTTCACTGTGTGTACAAAATTGATCCCTTTTTTTTTATTATTGGCACCGATATTTCTTTGTCCCTTAAGGGAAACATTTATGTTCAACCGCCGTTAGGTTGAATAACCGGGTGAGGGCTACCCAACTTAGAAGGATCGATCGTTCTAATGTTTTTATTCATATTTTTTTCCGGTGCCTTCAAGCCTTTTTCTCTTTTGGATCAACTCTGCACACACAATTATTATAGATAAAGCCAGATATGCCAGTAGAAACTACTTCGAGTTTACTTCTCAGATCAAAGTACCATGGCACGAATCTACACGTCGGACTCGTTCCTAATTCAGGAGACTCAGTGTGCTTGTGTTGTACCTAAACATCAAAAAATTTCCATTTTTTTTTGCTCATCGGGTTTCTTTTCACTCAAATCCTATATACTTTCTTATTATTCACTCGCTACAACACAACAGGTCAACTCAGGGGTGTTTTTTTCAAATAACTTATAACTATAATTTTCAAGCCGACACTACAAGAAATAAACACAGATAAAAACAAAACAAAAGGAAAACATGAAAACTAAACCCCCCACACTTGAACTCAACAGTGTCCACATTGTTGAAGAACCAATGTCGGAGGGAACTCACAACCATCACTGAGCTGGGGGAAATCCATGCAGCCTCATCTGCTGCATCCACTCATGCAACTCATCGATGAGGTCCCCTTGTCGGGTCTGCTCTCTTATCATTTCGTCCCATTCTTCCTTGGTCACGCTCCACTGACCGGTTTCCTGGTTTGATGAGCCGCCGGCAGTTTGAACAGGGACCTCCTCAGCTTGGTTCCCCTCATCCTCCTCACCTGAAAAATATTCATCAAACTGATCGTTTCCGCCCTACATAGGGTCCTCATACAACCAGTTAGCTCTATTGTCTATGGTAATCAAATTAGGAGCAGGCAAAGATATCAAATGCCGGTTACGGGTAAGCACAGAGTAATAATTATGAAAGCTCTTAATCATACCTTGGTTGGTTAGGGTGTCTAGATCAATTTTGTTCTTACCTACCACTGCAGGTACTTCAAGCAAACTCTCACCATAACCAAGTTTTTCAGCAATCTGCGTTATCATCCCTCCTATAGAGATCTCACCAGAAGTAGCATTGGCTACCCGCTTGAGGTGGTCTGCTGCGAAGGCCGCAACGTTAATTAGCTCATCATTAGCCATACCATATAGGAAGTACAACTCTCTCTGCGTAGCTACTCCTGTGTTATCGCTTCGGCAGAAAAGGGTATAAGCCAACCCCTTCTGAGCATGCTTAAAGCACGGGTTATGAATCCCCAAAGCCTTCGCCGCTGATGCGACATTATCGGCACTGCCGGTGATATCTCTCCAGAATTCTCCTGCAACAAATGTACTCGGCGGTGCACCAGGCCCGTAGATTGGAAGATCTAACATCTTTCCCAAATCAACAACCGACAACACATGATCAGTGTCAAACAGGCGAAACTTCAAAGTACTGTAGTACTCTGTATCTGACCCGGTCCACCTGTGCTTAAGCTGAAATTGCAAAGAACTCAAAAATTCCAATATTATGCGCTCGAAAGTCGGCGCTTCATAAAGCATAAAATTGAGCATTCCAATATTGTGAAACATTCTATGTACCTCAAATTTAAGCCCTAGAATTTCAAGAGTATCATTACACATATACCTAGCCGGTATCAACTTACGCCTTACCAACTTTGAGTATTTGACTTGGTGCTCCGGATTCTCAAATAATGTCGTGGGCATTAGGCATTCGGTCTGCTCGCTTACGGGGGCGAGAAGATTCAGCCACACTCTTTCCGGTATCTCTGCGAGGAGGCATTGTTATTACCTGCAAAAAATAGACACACAATTTGACAGAAGTATTAGTGAAATCCGTCACCGTAGAAGTGACGATGGAGGCAAGGAGAACACTTTTTGTGAATGGGGTATGGTGTTTTAGTGAGTGGGTGTTGGAGAAATGGAAGCTTTTGTGGAGAAGAAAAAATGGAGGTTAGAGTTTTTAGAGGATGAAGTTTGAAGAAGATGAATGATTAGGGGAAATGAGTGGTAATGGAGCCACTAATGATAAATTAAGAGAGTAAAAACGTGGGTCCCATGGCATTAAAAAGTGGGAATATGAAAAAATTCAAAAATAAAACTGCCCGCACGGCCTGGCACAGGCCGTGTTACACAACGCGGGCACCCGTGTCAGGCCCCTGTATTGCAACACCATTTGAATAAAAATCAGAACCCTCTCAGACATTGCAACACGGGCCGTGTTGCACAACACGGGCACCCGTGTTGCACCCCTGCATTTCTCATAAAAAAACCTTCAAAATCCAAAACTGCTCAGACATTGCAACACGGGCACCCGTGTTGCACCCCTGTATTTCTCAATAAACACTTCAAAATCAGAGCTTTCTCAGACATTGCAACACGGGCCGTGTTGCACAACACGGGCACCCGTGTTGCACCCCTGATTTTCCACTTTTCCTGGGTTTTTTTTTATTTTTCTTGCCAGACTATCCGACCTTCTTCTTTCCTTAGCAGAACCAGTGATGTATAAAAACTCACAACCTACAAAAACTGAAACAAACAAAAGTAAGAATGATAAAATCGTGGGTTGCCTCCCACTTAGCGTTGCGTTTAACGTCGCATGGCTCGACGGTCCGTCATCCTACTGAGTAAGACGAGTGACATTCACATCACCAGTAGTTTGGCCTTTGAAGTAGGGCTTTAATCTCTGCCCGTTCACCTTGAAAATATCTCCATTGGTCTGATTTTTAATTTCGACCGCTCCGTGAGGAAATACCTTGTGAACTACAAAAGGTCCCGACCATTTAGACCGTAATTTTCCTGGAAATAGCTTCAACCTTGAATTGTACAGAAGGACCAGTTGTCCTTCCCAAAACTCTTTTCTTTGAATCCTCTTGTCATGCCATTTTTTTGTTTGCTCTTTGTAAACCTTAGCATTCTCATACGTCCGATTCCTGAATTCTTCTAACTCATGAAGTTGAAGAATCCTCGAACTTCCAGCTTTTGACAAATCCATATTAAGATACTTAGACGCCCAAAAAGCCTTGTGTTCAAGTTCCAATGGTAGGTGACATGCCTTTCCGTATACAAGTTGATATGGTGACATACCGATAGGCGTTTTGAAAGCCGTTCGATACGCCCATAAAGCGTCATCCAACTTAATTGACCAATCCTTTCTAGACGAATTCACTGTTTTTTCCAGGATTTGTTTTAGTTGTCTATTTGACACCTCAACTTGGCCACTTGTTTGGGGGTGGTATGGAGTAGCTATCCGATGTTTAACATTGTACTTTTGCAGAAGCTTCTCCATGAGGTGATTCAGGAAATGTGTTCCTTCGTCGCTTATCAATGCTCTCGGAACACCAAACCTTGCAAAAATATTCTCTTTCAGGAATCTCACCACAACCTTTGCATCGTTGGTGGGTAATGCAACAACCTCTACCCATTTGGAAACATAGTCCACCGCAACCAAAATATAGTTTTTTCCGAATGAAGGTGGAAACGGCCCCATGAAGTCTATCCCCCATACATCGAATAACTCAACCTCTAGCATAGAGTTCTGGGGCATCTGGTTTCTTTTTGATATATTCCCAGTCCTCTGACATCTGTCACACTCTTTCACTAACTCTTGAGCATCCTTAAATAGAGATGGCCAGTATAATCCGGATTGAAGGACTTTAGTTGTTGTCCTATCACCATTGAAGTGTCCACCGTACTCAGAGTTGTGACATGCTTTCAGCACATCTTTTTGCTCTTCGTCGGGTACACATCTTCTGACTAGGCCATCCACCCCTCTTTTGTAGAGAAACGGATCGTCCCATAAGTAAAACCTGGAGTCATGAACAAACTTTTTCCTTTTGTTAGAATCAAAATCGTCGGGTATAATACCGCCAACAAGGTAGTTTGCATAATCTGCAAACCAAGGCACCCTAATAACAGCTAGGATGTGTTCGTCAGCAAACTCATCCTTTATTGGGCGCTGCTCTTCAGTCTCCTCAATTGGTGACATCCGAGAAAGATGATCTGCAACAGTGTTTTCACACCCTTTCTTGTCGCGGATCTCGACATCGAACTCCTGGAGAAGTAAAATCCACCTCAAGAGCCTGGGCTTTGAATCCTGCTTAGCAAAAAGATATTTCAAAGCAGCATGGTCAGTGTAAACAATCACTTTTGAACCCAACAAATATTGCCTGAATTTATCGAAGGCATACACAACAGCTAGCAACTCCTTCTCGGTAGTTGCATAATTTATCTTTGCGGGGTTCAAAACGTGACTAGCATAATAAATCACATGAAGCAATTTTCCTCTTTGTTGTCCAAGAACAGCCCCTACCGCAATATCATTAGCATCGCACATAATTTCGAAGGGTAGGGACCAATCGGGAGCGATAACAATAGGTGCCGACACTAATTCCTTTTTAAGTGTTTCAAAAGCATCGGTGCACTCCTTATCGAAAACAAAAGCCTTATCTTTAACCAACAAAGTAGTTAAAGGTTTAGCTATCTTCGAGAAGTCTCTTATGAACCTGCGGTAAAAACCCGCATGTCCCAAGAAGCTTCTTATACCTTTCTCATTAATCGGTGGTGGCAGCTTCGAGATCACTTCCACTTTTGCTTGATCAACTTCGATCCCTTTTTGTGAGATCTTGTGACCAAGAACAATGCCTTCTCGCACCATGAAATGACATTTTTCCCAGTTCAAGATTAAATTACTTTCTTGACATCGCTGCAAAACAAGTGAAAGGTTAGATAAATAGTGATCAAATGAGGATCCAAACACGGAGAAATCATCCATGAACACTTCCATGTGCTTTTCTAACATGTCAGTAAAAATGGATGTCATGCATCTTTGGAATGTAGCGGGGGCATTACATAGCCCAAATGGCATCCTTCTATATGCAAAAATGCCATAGGAACATGTAAACACCGTCTTCTCTTAGTCTTCCGGTGCAACAGCAATTTGATTGTATCCGGAGTAACCATCTAAAAAACAATAGTAATCATGTCCCGCTAGTCTTTCCAACATTTGGTCGATGAATGGCAACGGAAAATGGTCTTTTCTCGTAGCCAAATTCAATCTTCTATAATCAATGCAAACTCTCCATCCAGTAACAGTTCTTGTAGGAATCAACTCATTTTTTTCATTTGTTATAACAGTTGTTCCTCCCTTTTTGGGTACCACATGTACCGGACTCACCCAAGCACTATCGGATATAGGATAGATCAATCCCGCATCCAATAGCTTTACAACTTCTTTTTGCACTACCTCCTTCATCACCGGGTTCAATCTCCTTTGGGGCTGCACGACCGGTTTGTGATCTTCTTCCATAAGTATTTTGTGCATACACACCGTAGGACTTATACCTTTAAGGTCTTCAATCTTCCACCCAATTGCTCCCTTGAATTTCTTAAGAACTTCAATTAACTTGTCCTCTTGCACACTTTTCAAATTAGCGCTAATAATAGCGGGACATTTTTCTTCCGTGTCGAGAAAGACATATTTGAGATTCTCGGGTAGTTGCTTCAATTCTGATATCTTTAGCTTGTCTTTGCCTTCATCAACCATTATAGGTTGTCTTAACTCTTCCCACCGGTGCATTCTAACTCTTTTCAGGATAGGTTGAGTTTCAAGCATAGCTACCACTTCCATATCACTATCTCCAACTTCCTTATCATCTTCAAAAATGGACATACTCAGTACCCTCTCTAGAGGCAATTGGGATACACTTTCTAAATGCTCACTAGCTTCCACTTGTTCTAACACTTGTATGTTACTACTAGTGCCCACATCATCTTTATACTTCAAAGTGTTCCTAACATCAATTTTCAACTCTTCATCGTACACTTTCAAAGTGAGTGTTCCCCCTTCCATATCTATCATGACTCTCCCGGTTTCTAAGAAAGGTCTTCCTAAAATCAAAGGAATTTCTTCATCTTCAGGCATTTCAAGGATCACAAAGTCAACCGGAAACACAAATTTGTCCACTCTAACCAGGACATCATGGACAACTCCATATGGCCGCTTCACAGAATGGTCCGCGAATTGGAGAGTCATCCGGGTATGTTGAACAACACCGATACCCAACTTTTTGTAGATGGATAAAGGCATTAAACTGATGCTCGCTCCCAAGTCAATGAGAGCTCTCTTGAATGACCGGTCACCGATGGTGCATGGAATGGTGACAGCTCCTCTATCTTTTTTCTTCACCGGAATCTTTAGTCCCTGCAAAATAGCACTACAAGTTTCGGTTAGAATAATAGGTTCAGCTCCCATGGTCCTATTTTTAGCAATGATATCTTTCATGAATTTGGCATAAGTGGGCATTTGCTCAAGAGCTTCAAGTAATGGAATATTCAGCTCCAGCTTCTTGAACAACTCAAGGAATTTCTCAAAATTCTTTTATTGCTGCCCTTTCTTCTTGTTTCTTGTTGGATACGGAAGTTTGATCACTGGTTTTGGTTCAACCGCTTTTTCTTTGATGTCCGGTGCTGGGGTAACTTCTTTTTCTTTATCAACAACTTCATTCTCTTTGATTTCCAGTTCCACTTCAATCATTTAATTTTCACTTTCAAAATTTTCTTTCACCTCCTCAATAACTTTACCTCTTCGTGTTGTGACTGCATTGACTTTGTGATTATCTCTTGGATTTGTTACAGTAGCACTTGGAAGAGTCCCTGGAGTTTGTGGAATGGCGAGGTGTTGGGCAATTTGGCTCATTTGCACTTCAAGGTTCTTGATGGAGGCTCCAGTATTCTTGAAGTTACTCCTTGTTTCTTCTTGGAATTGACAATTGTGAGCTGCCATCTTTTCAATGGCGAATTCCCAATCAGCTTTTCTTGGAACTAGGGGCTGGTATTGTTGTTGCTGGGGATGATATTGTTGTTGGCCTTGAACCGATTTTTGGATGTTCCCTTGTTGATCTTTCCAAGAGAAATTGGGGTGATTTTTCCACCCCGGATTATACGTGTTGGCATACGGATTGTTCTGCCTCAACATATTAATCTGTCCAACCTGTTCTTGAGTTGCCAAACAGTGCATGGCAAAGTGTGGTCCACAACATATCTCGCAAATCACAGCTTGAACAGGTTCCACCTGAGCTACTGTTTGTGTTCTAAGATTCATCTTCTTTAATCTTCTTTCAACTTCTGCAGCAATTTGATCTTCCATTTTTACAACCTGCTCTGTCAGCTTTAGATCAATTTTCCCATCTGGTTGACTCACTGTGCGATCATATAATTCAAGGTGTTCATTGGCAGCAATGGCTTCTATGATTCTTTTAATACCAGTGGCTGTTGAGAAATTTGTTGAGCCACCTGCAGCGGTATCAATAAGCTGTTTTGTCTTGAGTCGTAACCCATTCACAAAGTTTTGCATCTGCTCGGTCGCATCCATATTATGAGTAGGACACGCTGTCAAACACCTTTTGAATCTCTTATAAGCATCTCCAAGTGATTCACCCTCTTTTTGTTTAAAATTGATTATATCATATCTCTTCCGGATGAACACTGAAGCAGGAAAGTATTCATTAAGGAACGCTGTTTCCATCTCTTGCCATGTTGTGATACTCACTGCTGGAAGAGAGTAGAACTACTCTTCTGCATCATCAGTAAGTGTGAATGGAAACATCACAAGTCGTTTTGCCTCCTCTGAATGACCTTAAATCTTCAAAGAAGTAGTGGTGGTGAGGAATCTCTGAAGATGCTTATTTGCATCCTCATTGATTCTTTCGGAGAAAGGCTTGCTCTCTAACTGGCGGATAGTGGAAGGATCCAACTGAAAATGTGCTACATTCACCGGTTGATTAACAATATTCATCCTGTTAGGTTGAGCATTTGCCCCTCCATAGTCCCCTAAAAGTCTCTCTGCAATAGGTTGATTCCCTGCCATGTTATCAAATCCTGGGTCAGTTTCTCTGTCTGAGTCAGAGTCATTATGCTCAGAGTGCACAGATATATAGTCCTCAGTTTCCTAATTCGGGACACTTGAACCAGTTTTAGCCAGTCTATCAACTCTTGCCTTGCGGCGTCTCTCGTGCAAAGCTCTTTCTGGTTCTGTGTCAAAAGAAAATTTAGCTGAGGCCTGACCTCGCATAAACAGTTAGACACAAGTTAGAAAACAAAATTTCAATAACACTAAAATGATATATAGAGAAAACAATAAAATTTTAGCCGCAGAGCAACAAAATTCCAATTGATATAATACAAGACAACTTAGTTCTTTGGCAGTCCCCGGCAACGACGCCAAAAACTTGATCGGAAAATAGCAAGTGTACTATTTTTACCGATGCAGTAATAGAAGGGAGTTATCCCAAATATCGATCTCAAGGACTGCGTAACGAAATAAGTTCTAATGAATTGATTTCAATTGGACAAAAGTTATGGTTGAAAGTTTGTTTTTAGATTAAATAAAATTAAAATTACTAAAACGTAAACGAAAACAGAGATTGCACTTATATTAGAATAATGCCAGGGACGGTGTATGATCTGCAATGCAATGACTTAATAATTTCTCAATTTTACAGAGACATGCTTCAAAAAGTATCTTTCCTATGTTCAATAATGTTTTTCCAAAATTCCTTTAGAGAAAAACCTTTGGTATTCTTCCTCGACCTTGATTCCTCAATGGGCAAGGAAGAATATCAAGCAATAATTCTGACATAAAAATGGTTTTCACAGGATATTCCAATTCCTCAGTAATATTTACCGTGATAAAAATTATGCAATAAGGTTAGGATGGTTGGTCAGACCAAATCCTAACTACGATCAATTATCCAATTTTCCAACAAAGATAAAGCATTAAGAACGTTGCATAAAATAAAGAAACGGATTTAAACGCATAATCTCAAAATTAAGAATTCAAATTGTCATTACATAAAGAAAATCAGGGACACCCCCTGGCATTGGGGGGTTTAGCCACTCATGTTCATAACGAAAATAAAAACAGAGCAATAATATAGAGACATTACAATTAACGTAGAATTGGTTGGATCGTCAATCGCTTCTGCTCTTGATCAATCCTTCTTCTCCCGTTATCGTTCAATCCCAAAATCCCCAAATCAAAAAGTAAGTATATTTCAGTCTTAATCATCTAATATAAATCAGTCTTCCAAAAACACCGCGAAAAGTCTAGAATGCCCTCGCAGCAACATAAAAATATCAGGCTTTTTCTAGTTTCCACAACACGGGTCGTGTTGTGCAACACGGGCACCCGTGTTGTGTCTCTGATTCTTCTCAAAAAGTCCTCTTCTTCATATGCCATGACACGGGCCGTGTTGTACATCACGGGCACCTGTGTCACAACACTGGTTTCCTCCTTTTCTTCCTTAAACTCCCTCTTCAGCAGGCCTTCATAACACGGGCCGTGTTGTACAACACTGGCACCCGTGTTGTGCTTCTGATATCCTATTTTGCTGTTATTTTTCACACTCGAATCATCTTTTCAAAAGCTTCGAACAACCGATTAGATGTTGACCTGAAAACACATCAAAAACAACCACATAACACATACCAAAGATAAAAATAGATAAAAATATTAAAACTAAATTTGCATGCTACATTAAGAAAACTACGACAAAAACGTGAATGAAATACTTCAAACCAACGAAATTATTCGCAAAGGACAATGAAAAACGGCTTGAAAACTACAACTAAAGATCACTGATCACTCTTCATGATCTTTTGCTTTCAGGAACATGATGTCCTCATCAGGGAAGTCAAATCTCATTGGTTGGTAATCATCAATGGGTTGCTCAGCCAGATAGTCAGACAGTACAGTGCCTTTGATAGCCTTTTGAGATGTGTACTGAATGTCATATTCTGTCAGAATCATTTTCCATCTTGCAACCCTTCCGGTAAGTGTTGGCTTCTCAAATATGTACTTGACTGGATCCATCTTTGAAATCAATAAAGTAATGTGGGTCAACATATACTGTCTTAGTCGGCGAGCAACCCACGCTAAAGCACAACAAGTTTTCTCGAGCAGTGAATAACGTTGTTCACAGTCGGTAAACTTTTTGCTTAGGTAGTATATTGCATACTCTTTTCGACCAGACTCGTCATGCTGGCCCAGCACACACCCCATTGATCCTTCTAATACTGTCAAGTACATTATTAGAGGTCTTCCTTCAACTTGAGGCATAAGGATTGGAGGTTCTTGTAGGTACTCCTTGATTTTGTCAAAAGCCTTTTGACAATCTTCGTTCCACCTGACCGTTTGTTCCTTTCTTAATAACTTGAACAGGGGCTCACAGGTTGCTGTAAGATGAGATATGAACCTTGATATGTAATTCAATCTACCTAAGAACCCCTGAACTTCCTTTTCAGTCCTAGGTGCAGGCATTTCCTGAATGGCTTTGACTTTGTCAGGATCAACTTCAATTCCTTTTTCACTTACGATGAATCCCAACAATTTATCGGACCGTACCCCGAATGTGCATTTGTTGGGATTTAACTTCAGCTGATACTTTCTCAGACGCTTGAATAACTTCAGAAGATTTACCATATGGTCTTCTTCAGTGAGGGACTTGGCAATCATATCATCCACATAGCATTCAATTTCTTTATGGATCATGTCGTGGAATAGTGTTACCATAGCCCGCTGATAAGTAGCACCAGCATTCTTCAGTCCAAAAGGCATTACCTTGTAACAGAAAGTGCCCCAAGGTGTGATGAAGGTTGTCTTTTCCATGTCTTCGGGTGACATCCTGATCTGATTATATCCAGAAAATCCATCCATGAAAGAGAACACCGAGAATTGAGTTGTGTTGTCGACCAATACATCAATGTGAGGTAAAGGGAAATCATCCTTCGGGCTATCTTTGTTTAGATCCCGGTAATCCACACACATCCGTACTTTGTCATCCTTCTTAGGCACGGGTACAATGCTAGCGACCCACGGCGGGTAACTAGTTACAGCAAGGAACCGGCATCCCACTGTTTTGTACCTCTTCTTTTATCTTCATGGCCATATCCGGACGAGTACGGCGTAGCTTCTGCTTTACTGGAGGGCAATCTTTTTTCAAAGGCAGCTTGTGCATAACAATGTCGGTGTCCAGACCTGGCATGTCTCGATAGGACCAAGCAAAGACGTCGGCGTACTCTCGAAGCATGTCAATAAGTTGTTCCTTTACTGAATCTTGCAGACTGGCCCCGATCTTCACTTCTTTCAAGTCTTCTTCAGTACCAAGATTAATTGTTTCAACCTCCTCCTGATGAGGAGTAATCACCTTCTCTTCTTGCCTTAACAACCTGGCTAACTCTTCAGGTAGCTCATATTCTTCTTCAACCCCTTCATCGGCTTGATTAATCGGATTGTCGAAGTCATACAAGGTCATAGCAGTGTTGTTGTCGGTGCGATCTGGAAGATAATCTCTGCAAGGGTGTAGATTGGTTCGTTTTAGTGATCAGTTTTAATCTCATTTAGAAAAAGTGAAAATGAAGTTATTTATTTTTGAAAACATTGCCATTTTATTGTTTTGTACAAAAATGAAAAATGAAAAGACAGTGAGCGAAAAAGAGACTCGTTTGCAAAAGATGTCCTGATATTCATTGATTAATCATTTGCACAAAATACAAGATGGCCCTATTACAAAATGAGTCCTGACACCTTGGGCAAGATACAGGACTTGATGCATGCTAAAAAGACAGGAAATAATAATTACTCTGTAGGAGTAACCCTTATAATTTCCTGGGAAGACCAGTTAGAGACTTGGTTCCCCGGGATCCTTGGACGTATCCAGTTCTCCAGGTTGCGGTCGCTTTCTTCCTCGTCTTCCAGATTGTTCACAGCATCTAGGGTGAGCATCCCCCACTGAAAAATTTGGGCTCATTGGCAGCCTCTGATTGATCTTGTCGGATTGGTCTGTAACCCAACCCGAATTTGTCTTCTTTTTTCTCCACCGGCAACAGTTTTCCCCAGCCTCTGGCGTTACCCTCTTCAACAACTTTCCGGGCTTGCTGATATGAAGCGATAGAATTTCCAGACACAACAGTTGCTTCATTGACGTTAAGGGCCTCAAACCTCTGGCTCATAGTCTCGTGGATCTCCCCATCCATCTCAATGTACTTATAAGTAGCCAGCTGGCTAACGAAAATGTCTTCCTCCCCGCAGATTGTGATGATCTGGCCTTCCCACTCGTATTTTAATTTCTGGTGAAGAGTAGATGTAACAGCGCCAGCGGCGTGAATCCAGGGTCTACCCAACAAATAGTTGTAGGCCGGCTGAATGTCCATCACAAAGAAAGTAGTTTTAAATACTTGTGGGCCAATCACCACAGGTAATTCAATCTCTCCAAGCACTGATCTCTTAGAGCCATCAAACGCTCTTACCACCAAGTTACTTGGACACAATGCCAAACTATCATATTCCAGCTTCACCAAGGCTTTCTTTGGGAGGACATTGAGCGAGGACCCAGTGTCTACCAGCACATGAGAAAGAACAACACCTTTACACTCTAAGGTGATGTGTAAAGCCTTGTTATGATTGTGTCCCTCCATCGTTAAATCAGCATCTGTGAAGCCCAGTCCATGACTAGTGTTAACATTTGCAACCATTGTTTCCAGCTGATTAACCGTGATCTCTTTCGGCACGTAGGTTGCGTGCAGGGCCCTCAAAAGTGCATTCCTATGGGCTTCGGAATGCATTAACAATGACAAGATAGAGATTTTGGAGGGCGTCTGATGAAGCTGGTCCACCACTTTGTAATCACTCTTTTTGATTATTCTCATAAACTCATCCACCTCTTGGTCAAAAGACGTCTTCGAAGTTTCTTTAACAGCTGGCTCTTCGAGTACCACACTCTTCCCTTTTGATTTAGCAACAATCTCTGCTTCAGCATTGGGTCTCGGTATTTGTGAGGCAAAAAGGTGTCCGCTTCAGGTGAAGCCTCCACCTCCCCCAACATTGTCAACTTGTGGTGAAGAGGTTGATGAATCTAGAGTGATCTTCTTTCCGACGCAGTAGAGATCAGAGTCGTAGTGCCAAGGTATGGCATTACTGCTTTCATAAGGAACGGGTCCAGGTACTGTAATGGTGACTGGACTGATTGCTGCAGCAGAAGGAATTGTGATGATATGCGGGTCGTAATAGATTGTGACTGGAGATCTGACAGTAGGTGTTGCAATTTGTTGTTGAAAATTGTTGTTGGGATGAACAATTGTCGGGTCATAATAGATTGTGACCGTTGAGACATCTTCGTTAGCGTTTGTTGGCGTTGTAGGTGATTCCGTTGATAAAATGAGTGTTGACGTTGTAGAAGTAAGCGTGGCTGAACTTTGGTTTGTTGAAATAATGGATGGAGTGATTGCTGGAGTTGTGGATGAATCAGTGGAAACAATGGTTGTTGCGGTTGTAGGAGGATCTATTGTTGCTAAAGAAGGAGTTGTTGATGTTGTAGACGCTGTTGTGGTTATTTGCAAAATTCCATCTCTGATAAGGCCATCTATGCCAAGCCTTAGCCTCTCACAACCATTAATAGCAGTCTTGCAAGATTCGCAGCAGGCCTCACAACCTGGGAACACCTGGCATCTTAAAAGTTGAGCTTTGACTTCTGTCAGCGGCGTTTGAATATGTGCAACATTATCAATCAGTGCAGATGGTTGGTCCTCCTCTATGGCATTAATCCTGGGCCCACCATGACTAGGCATAGGATTCCTGGTAACATTTGGAGGAGGTGCAAAGTTGAGAGCTTTGGAATAGACCAGATCCTGAACCTTCATTTGCAAGGCTCTACACTTCTCAGTATTGTTACCAGGTGCGTTGGAATGAAAGGCACACCTAGCATTAGCATCATAATTCTTCGGGAGGTTGAGAGGATCTGGTGGAGCCAATGTCCTTAACTCAACCAGGTTGAGCTTCAGGAGTTGTGGCAGTAGGGTGGCATACGACATAGGAATGGGGTCAATCACCCTATTTTCTTGAGATGGCCTCTGTTGAAAGGGGCGCTGCTGTTGGTTGTTGTTGTTATTGTTGTATGATCTTTGTTGCGGAAAGTGCGATTGTTGCTGATAGTGTTGTTGTTGCTGTTGTTGAGGAAAAAGTGGTTGTTGTTGAGCTGGAGCTGGGATAGTAACGACTGCTACTGATCTGTGAGAGTATTGGGGTCTGCCCCTGTCTGTATGAATAACATTTGTTTCACCCGTCCTTCGGGGTCCTGGAAAAGGTTTTCTTGTATTGTTGGAGGAACTTGCACCATTGTCAGAGATTTTGCCCATCTTCAGAAGACTCTCTATTCTCTCCCCAGCTATGACTACATCAGCAAAGCTAGTGGAGGAGAATACAACAAGTTGGTCGATATAAGTTCCTTGCAAGGTATTCATAAACATGTCTGCCATTTCCCGTTCAGACATGGGTGGCTGGACAGCAGCAGCAAGCTGTCTCCACCTCTGAGCATAATCCCGGAAGCTTTCCCTTGAAGACTGAGACATGCCCATTAGAAGGGTTCTATTGGGAGCCATGTCTAGATTGTACTGGTATTGACGGATGAAGGCTTCGGCCAAGTCTTTCCAACATCTTATAATGGCCATGGTCAGATGCGAATACCATTCTCTTGATGCTCCAGTCAGGCTGTCCTCAAAATAGAACATCCATAACTTCTCGTCCATGGTATAAGCTTTGAGTCTCCCCAAGAAAGTCTGCAGATGAGTACGCGGGCAGGAGGTGCCATTATATCTTTCAAAGCACGGGGGTTTGAACTTGTGAGGAATTCTCACCCCATCCACCAGTCCCATGTCCATTACATCAAAGCCTAAGGAATTCTGGGATTCAAGAGACCTCAGTTTCTCAGCAATCTCATCCAGCCTTCGGTCGTAAACTTCATCCCCAGCTCCAATAACTGTGAACTGCTCTTCTTGAGGATCCTCTTGCAAGATCCTGCCTCCAGCAGTATTACCTTGAGTATTCCTTATGACATTAACATCTGGGTTTAGATGAGGCCCAAACTCTGGTGGATCAATGCGAGGCTGCCCGTGATCATTATTACTGGTACCTCCTATACCGGGATGGTGTTCATCAGGAGTTTGTCTTTCCACCAACTCCCTTAGCCTTTCCTGGATCTGAGCTAAGCCAGTCATCACAGCCATGAATTGGGTCATTTGATTCCTCATCTCAACCCTTTCATTTGCCATTTAGGTCCTTACTTCATTCAAGTCCTGTTGCACTTGATCCATTTGAATGCCCGGAAGGTTGTTTCTCGTCGGGTACCGGTGTATTCTGTTGACAGAGAACACTCTTCTGCGAGCAATGTTTCCTGAAACCACAACAAAGTGAAAAACAACAATAAAACAAAAACCTACAAAACAAAGAAAATGTTAGTATGCAATGCAATATGCGTATTTGTCTTCCAAGGGTATCCGGTTTGGTTCTTTGGTTTTGACCTTTCCAGACCTCGAGGAAATGCTGATGATGTTGAGAGATAAAGCTCACCAAAATAAAACAAACTGATATATTACAAAGGATGAAAATACATAGTTTGTTTACAATACATGCCCGTGGTGGGTCAAAATACGTTAACAAAATCAAAAATACAACAAAAGAAAGAAATACAAGCAAAAGGATCAGACATCCAATCCAAAGTCATCCTCCCTGACTTCCTTCAGGAGGGCCTCAGTCACTGGCCCCACTGGGTGCTCTGTGATAGTCCTGATGAGGAGGTTCCTGGTAGCAATGGCACTGGTTAGCTTCTTATGATTATCCTGATCCTTTGACCTCTTCAACCCCGCCCGGAGTTTCAATTCTGATATTTCCTTCTGAGCTGCCAACAAAGCCTCCTGATGCTTCTTCTCACTAGCCTCCAGCTGCTCCATCTTAGCCTGAGTCCTTTGGTCTTCTTGTGCACAGGCTTCAGTGATCCTGATCCACCTAGCCTGGCTCTCCTCCAGATAATGCTCTTCCCTAGCCTTCTGAGTCTTTGCCTCCTTGCAAGCATTCTTCAGAACCAACTCCCCTGCTCCTGCCTTCCTGATGTAGTCATCTGTCTTTTCAATCTTGGTCAGATGCTCAGTCCTGAGTCTTTCCAATCTCGCATTATCCAGACGGCAGTCATTTCTCTCCCAGAGAGTCTTCTTCAAGGCTTTAGCTAGCTGAGTGTTCCTCTCTTTCAGCTTTTCAAACTCTTCCATGTTAACAGTTGTTGTAGGTTGCACTGTAGAGGGTCCAGGTGTATCTTCCAAGGTGAAAGGCATCCGGGTGATCTGAGCTCTAGTACGGGACCAATCAGAATACTGTGCAGAAGAAATGTTGTTTCACTTTCCAAGGATGGCTGTCCCTTTGGTCTGGATGTTGTCCCAAGCCCAGGAAGCTTGTCTGACAACAGCAGAGTTAGGTTGAATTTCACAGTAAAGAGTTTCAGCCAAATCTTATCCTCTAGGAGTATGAACCAAAGCATATCCCAATTGTCTTTTAAACAGTAAAGGGTTGTAGTTGATGCAACCTTTCACTCCTATCAAAGGCACATTAGAATATTGCCCACAGCTAGCAATGATGTCCTTGCCTTTGGTGCTCTGAGTGCACCATCTGATGTCATCTGATGTCAAGGCAATGAACCTCTTAGCCCAATTCTTCTGCTGATGGGGGTTCAAGAAAGTATCTGATTTTGGCAAGTGTCTGAGCAGCCAAGAGTAGTAAAGAGGAGCACAACATCTGACCAACTTCCCTCTTTGCTTTTCATACCTCCGATGGACTGAGTAGTAGAAATCTCCCAGCAAGGTAGGAACAGGGTTCCTCAACAAGAATAGGTGGATGGCATTCTTACTCACAAACTTGGGATCATCTGCAAACAGTATAACCCCATATATACTGAGGGCTAAAAGTGCACAGACAACCTTACATTCTCCTACTACAACCTTCAAGGTAGCCTGATAGATCAAGAAGTCTAGGTGGAGGCCTGGAACTCCAGCCTTGGTTGTCATGTTCTGCTCAATGAGGGCAGGCTCCAAATGCAATGCCCTGGCTATGTCTTCATTTCTGGGAGAAATCATCTCTGGGTTGAAAGGAATTCCCCTCTTGATAGGAACTCCTAACAACAAGGAAAATTCTTCTAGCAAAGGTCCCATCTGGAAATCAGGGAAAGTGAAACATCTGAGTGGAGGGTCATAAAACTGCAAACAAGTATGGATCATGCTCCTCTGAGATGCATCAAGATCCATGACCATGTCCAATATGCCCCCATAGTGCTCTCTAAATAGTGGGATGTGGTCAGGTGTAATGAGGGATTGGACCTGCCTGATGCCAGTCAAGGTAGGCTCAAAGAAATGGTAAGAGATGTTGCTCTTTCTTGAAGTGTCTATGGATGTTGGTGAAGAAGCTGAGAACAACTGTTGATGAAGGTCACTGACTGAGATGATGGAGGTGAATCTCTGATGAAGACAAGCTGGAGGAGAACCACTGATAAACTGATGGAGATTGCTGGAGAAGAAAACTGAAGCAGTCTGAGTAGCAGAAGGGGTCAAAACCAAACCAAATATGAAGATGGATACCCTGTAAAACAAATAAGAATATGTTAAATGATGCAGAAATGATGTATGCAAATGATATACAAAGGGTTTATGATCAAGAGATGGATCTGAATATCTGCCTTGGTAAAAGTCCATGTATGTTCAAAGGTCCGGATGGAGGCTTAGAAATCCAGTAACCAGGTAGGGGACTCAAATAAAGAGTCACAAGTCTAGGGAAATCACAAGAACTGTCCAAAGTGATGCATTCTTAAACAATACTAGTAACAGGGTATGATGTGCCCAAGGGTTCCTGCAAAACCTGTAAACAACCCAACCCCCTCACATGTAATGTTCTAGAACAAGGATCCTCAGACTTGGATCAGTTATGAGAAGTGTAAACACTTCTAACCCGGAGGTACAGTATTTACAATAACCATAAAGGATCCTCCTCTAATTCACCCCAGATTCTGAAGGTCATATAAAGTTCATCCAGACTTAGCAGGCTTCCCAGATAGCCCTAGCACTACAGGAAATCTGTAACACAGAGTTCTCAAGAAGACACCCATATCTGAACCGTGTTTCATATTCCCGCACCAGACCGAAATGGAATGGGAAAGAATATGAAGCCACTCTAGCCTAGGTGTCACTCAGGTCCCAGGTATAGGACCTTAATCACTCAATGAAACCCCACCCACCAAGGAAAACCAGATCCAGCATAATGATAATGACAGTATGAATATGCATAAAACTGTAAAGAAAAGCAATAAATAAAGTTGTACATAAAGCAATAAATAAAGCAAGTAAATAAGCACAAGTAGCACATAACACCCCCATAAACACAAATCAAACAAGCGCTAGGAGAACCCACAAAAAGAACTAGAAGCCCTGGTTGCAATATAAGGATCCCCAACAGAGTCGCCAAGCTGTCGCTCCCGAAGATTTGCATCCCGGTACAAGCGCGAACGGTCGTCGAGAGGAGAAAATGAAATGAAGTGAAAAGAGTCGCCAGCTAGGCATTTTCATCCCGAAGGAAAGGCAATGCTGCATAAACCTAGGAAGATATGGATAAGACGGTCGCGAACCAGAGAAACTGGGAAAGGGGGTTGGTTACAACCTGGGAAGGTATTAGCACC